>CM060678.1:123500195-124988945 GCA_030686995.1 Artemisia argyi
TAATGATATTTGGATGCCTTAGTGACCTGTGATTAATAATTTCCCTTTGGACATTCTTATCTAGCTGTTAACAATAAAGAAAACAAATAACAAAATTAAAAATAAAAATAAAAATAAATCACTAACACTCGATTCCACAATTCCAACTTTAGACCAGATGGACACATAAATCATCACGCGGTGACCAAATAAAAAATAAGATATAATTCAAAAAGCTGCAATCTTTAGACTATATAGGGTGTTTGGGATTGCTTACCAAAATGGCTCATTTGCTCATTTTGACGCGTCATTGTGACCTGTAAGTAGTTTTGTTGCAATTTATATGAAATTGATCATCGAATGTCATACAAATCATTAACATGTGTTTCTTTAAGAGTTTTAGTTGATGTTAATGAAGGTAGTGATTGAGTCATTACTTTTACTTATAGTTACGCACGTTAATAGTATCATTAGCACTTCAATAAGCAATTCTACCCATTTAGAGATAAATGTGTCAAAACTGCAACATCGGTAATGGAAAATGCAACTATCTTGTTATAATAGACTTACTCAAGTTCATCTTCGATAAAAACCCATGCATCATTTAGCAGCTTCCTATCACCTGGATAAAGAAACAGACACTAAGTGCATAATTTAAGAAATACAACAGGGTGTTTGGATATAACAGGGTGTTTAACCTTTTGTGGTGCTAACACTTTTATATATGATATACAATCTGAGTAACATGGGGTTTCTCTCTAGCAATTTCCTTCGGTGTGGAAAACTAGAAGGGGGGGGGGGGGGGGTTGAATAGTTTTGCGTCTTTTTCGTTTAATAAAAGTTTGCTTTTAAAGAATTGATGCTAATTGCAAAAACCTTTGAAGCTAAAGTACAAATACAAATTAATTCACATACATCACATAGACACTACTTATTTAAAGTGTTGAATAGAAATTATAATTTCATATATCACACTTAAATATAAGTTTGTATTTATATATGTATATGTGTTTTAATAATTGTATATGCTTACATTTAACTAATGTACAATTAATGTTGTAAATGGAACCTAGTTTGATTTTTATGTGAAATCAATATATGCACAAAACACAATTATAACAATGTATGAAAAGCTAATAAGTAAGGAAGCAAAGAGTGAGAGATGGAAAGATCAAACCGAGAGACAAAGGATTTATAGTGGTTCGGCTACAAGGAC
Source organism: Artemisia argyi (assembly GCA_030686995.1). Lineage (NCBI taxonomy): Eukaryota > Viridiplantae > Streptophyta > Magnoliopsida > Asterales > Asteraceae > Artemisia > Artemisia argyi. Next base: position 123,501,391 of record CM060678.1, read on the forward strand.
ACCTTCCTTGCCCTACTCCACTCCCCGAGCACCGAACTCGAGAGTTTTCTTCACTAAGTCAATAACCTCCCTTATGGCGGAGAAAACCGTACACACCAATTTACGACACAAAGCAAAATGTCGAGTTTTAATCGTAGCTAGAGCCAATCTCACAACAAATATCACACCACACCTTCTTCACACCTTTTCACTTCTTCTATACTTCTTCACACCACAAGTATCTTCACGCCTTCACAAATACGTCACAACTTCAATGTCTTGCAACTTCACAACTTCAAGCCACTAATGTCTTCACAACTTCAAGCCACTAATGTCTTCACAACTTAAAGCCACTAATGTCTTCTAGTCTTCTCCACTTGGAAGCTTCAATTTCTTCACTACTAGTCACTATTGCTACTATCTCCTATTACCACTACTATCCAGCACTACTTCTTCACTTCAAGTTCCACTTCACACTTACAACAATTCTAGATTTTATAACTAAATCTAGCTAACTAATACATACACCTTATTCACCAAAATATGAAGGATTTACAAGAAGAGATAAACAAGCAACTTAGATAGCAAGATGATACTAAGTTGTGATACTTCTAATAGAAGTATTCTTCTCTTTGCACTTGAGTGTTGAGGCTTGAATCACTTTGAAACAAAGATTAATGTATGTATGATAAAAGGATTTTTAGAGGATGGAAATGGAAGTTTAGATCAGAAAGTTTTTAGTGCAAAAAGGTGAGAAAAATATGTGGAATGATCTAGTATTTAAAGGGCCAGAAAATACTGTTCTGGAGCGTGTCGGTCCCCTTAATTAGGGGGCGGTCCTCTTAAAAATTAAGGGGGCCGCTTAGTATAATTAAGGGGGGCGCCCTCCTGAACGTTGGATTTTCTTGTCCTTTTGTGAGGGAAATTTTTCTGGATTAGATTTGCCATTTTTGGTTGAAAATTTGAATTCATAAATTTGTAATGAATTAAACATATTCTTTTAATGCCAAAAATGTTTTATAAAAGATATAAAATGTTTTGTGACATTTTATAAATATCTAGTGATTAACAAAAATGTTCCTTTGATCTTATAATGCATTTAGACACTTTGTTTATTCATACCTTAAGTGATTAGATGGTAAAGATGAGTATTTACTACTAAATACTTGTTTATGTCATGATCTTTGGTTTTATGAGTTTTCGTTTTGTGATTATCAAAACATAGAGATATCGAAAGATATGAATAACGTTTTTAGTCATTTATTTATATCAACAATCTCCCCCTTTTTGATGATTACAAAACCTAAACTCATTAAATCCAAGAATTAATTTTTAGACAAGTATTTAGTGAGTTTATAGTCACTTCTCCCCCTTTTTGTAGAATAAAAAAGGTTTAAGCCAATAAGAAGGAAGCACCCCTTGATGTATGCTCCCCCTCGTTTGAGGGCACCAAGGGTTCGAGTATTAGAATTCTTGCAAGAAAAATATTAGAAGTACAAGCATGGCACAAGCAAACACATATATCATAATACCAACAAATAATAAGCATGACAAAAGATAATTAGAAACACATATTAAATCATTCATTAATAGAAAATGATTATGTCAACCCATAATCATTGTTACAAAGGCCATAAATATAGAATACTAAACTAAGTAGAGCATCCTAATGTGCCAACAAGGAGTGTCACCAAACTTTCTTGAATCCCAAAATGGTTGAAGGGTTTTATTTGAAAATGAGAAACATAAGCATATAAAATGCTTGGTGGTTTAGTGGAGATAAACTTTTGGTTGCATGGATGTAGGTGAGTTTAGAGATGTGGAACTTGTAGGTGGTGGATTTGAAGTATGGTTTGTTGATTGAGGGTTTTGATGTTGTTCAAGTGATGGTGTTTGTTGAGATCTTGTAAGAAGATACTTAATCCAAGTGAAGTGCTCATTCAAAGCAATGGTTTGTTGTTGAAGGAAGATGCAACAAGGGCAATTGTTAACATGGTTCTCAATGGTTGATGTTGTGTGGTGATGATGGTGAGCTTGATTGGGGTGGATCCAAATTGCGTTGAACAAGATGTAATGCTAAAAGAGCACTAAGCTCATGAGCCTCTTTTAGCTCCTCAACGAACTTCAAGTGTTCGGAGGAAGGTGTTGGTGGTGGAACATGATAGTTGTCTTGGGTGAAGGTTTGAACATGCAACATAGGAATGGCATGTGAAGTTATAGGATGTGGTGGTGGTACTCTTGGTGGTGGAGATATGGTTGAGCTTGGGTAGTCATGAGAACATGAAAAGGGTGGAAGAGGTTCTTCATGAGTGAGTGGTGTTTTTGTTGAATGAGCAACATGTGAAGTATTGATTGAGAGGTTGGGATTGTTGTTTTGGGATTGAGCATGCTCATCATAAGGAGAAGCATTAATGAGGGCATGAGTGGATGATAGGTTGTGAGATGACTCATTAGTGTGGGTTTGAGGTTTAGTTGCTGGTTGACTTGGAACAACATCACTTGAGTTGTGACAAGAATCAAGTTTCCTCCTCCAAACGGGTTTGACGGAGATCCTTGCGGTTCTTAAAATCTTTGGTTTTTGGTTGTTGGGAGATGACATGTTTGGGTGTGATGGCATTAATGATGGGAAGAGGGTATTTATAGTGTATGAGAAATGTGGTTTAGGAAGGTAAATCTTGAGGGATAGTATGGGACAAAATATGTTTGTGAATTTTGGGAAGTATAGGGTGAAGGGTCAAAAAGTGATAGAGAAAACAGTATCCCCGACCATCAGATGGCCGGTCCCCTTAATTAGGGGCCGGTCCCCTTAAAATTAAGGGGGTCGCCTTATATAATTAAGGGGGCCGCCCATCAGGTGATTCCCAAAATGCCAGAAATGGGTTTTTGGCAGAAAATTTTCAAAAAGGTTGTGTTTTTGGATTTGGATTCAAGTAAGTTCAACTCTTTGAGGCAACATAGGGCATATTATTCAAGAATGTAGAGAGTGATATAGAAATAATTAAATTAGATAATTAATTTCTAATAAACATGCTATCTACTAATTTATCAATTAAGATATGCAACTAAGGAAGCAATAAAGCAAATTAGTTAAATATGCAACTATATGAAGATGATAACATGTAGGCTAGTGCAAACATATTGAGAGTTGCTTACAAGTAACAAGTGGGAATATATGATTATATGGACTTCAAGACATGTTACAAACAAGATTCATATGGGCAAACCATGATTCTCATGAAATGATTTAATTAAATTGTGATGTCATTTCCACAGAAGTGTATGACACATGTGAGATAATCAAATATGTTTTAAGCAAAACGTTTTTAGTTTTATTCAACAATGTTTTGAAATAAATTCAAGTGTGTATTACAATAGAATAAATTGAATTTTGTTTCATATCATGAGAGAAAAAAAAATTTAATCCTGATTTTGATTAAAATAAAGTTATGGTAGCTTATAGTTAAACATGTTGTTTAAAATAAATAATATAGATATTTGAAAGAATTTTATTCAAAGAGAGGGGTTTTAAACAAGATGTTTTGATATTGATAATCAAGAAATTGCAAGTAAAGGATTTGATATGAAAACTTATCATACTCAAGAGAATCAATTAAGCCCATTGTCACATATAATCATCTCTAATGACAACTAAAGGTATGGAAGAAAAATGGTAGAAATTTATGATCCAAATGCAATGAGATAGAGATGGACAGAGTAAATCATCTATGAATACAAGTTAGACATGTATATATATATATATATATATATATATATATATATATATATATATATATATATCTATATATATATATATATATATATATATATATATATATATATATATATACACACACAAAGAGCATCTTAATATTAAGTTACCAACAAGTCTTAATTATAATTCATCTATTAATGCAACTAGCAAAATCATATGGCTTAAATGGTAAGTATTCTACTATAGATCATAGAAGATCTTCAATATAAATGAAGACTAAGAAACATGATAATAGATTTAACAACAAGAGGATTAATTATCCTAATATCATATATGCATGTATTAGTATTAATGATCTAAAAACATGGCAACTTACAAATTAAATCATATTCATATACTAATTAAAGCCTACTTTAATATAATGTAATATTGGCAAGTTTTTGAAAAGAAAACTTACCTCAGGTCCAGCTTTTCTTTAAGAGTGGGCATGAGAGAAATGGAAGACATCTTAAAAGTTAGCCTAAAGCATGTCGAAGTAGCAAAGTGACATTCCAACGCAATAGAAATCAAGGGAGCTTGATCCGAAATGCTTAATCGATCACACCAATCATCACAAGTCATGAAAACTAAGAAAAGTAGTGCTTTGAAGCCTTCGTCTTGAAATAGTAACGGACACACCATAAAACCAATACTCCAAAAGTGAAGAACAAAATGCTGAGACAAAAAATGACCGCAACAGCGTCATAGACAAAACATGTGTAGAATGTGAACCATAGTGATATGAACCAATAGTCGTCAAAAGTAAGTGAGCAAGGTGAGCAATCCACAACTTAAAAGTCTCTTCGTTCGTTAATTACCTAAACATGATAAAGAGCTTGGTACCCAGATTCTCATGGGTCCGAATTGGTTAGTTGAGAACATCCATTGCATTTAAATGCACATGATGAGGATGTCGTCGAGAAGTACAAGAATTCATCAATAGTTTGTTTTAATTAACAAACAATGACTTTCTTGACTAGAGAGATAAATAGTGAGCTTAAGTAATATTAGTTCTAAATTTCTCCACTAGGTTTAACAAATTTTATTTGTTTTGATGCATTTGTTGAAGGATCATTTACGGTAAATCCTAAGCCGGTTTTATCATAAAATGACTTTTGAATGTTAAGTAAATATTTTAAAGATCTAGAGCTATTTTCAAATTTTGCTAATATTTTTGCTTTTTCATTTTCTATTTTAATTTCATGTTTATAGTCTTGACAATATTTACATTTAAGATCAATTTCAATATTGCTGTCAAGTCTAGACATTTTATCTTCTAAAATTATTTCCTTTTCAAAATTGTTTTCAATGAATATTGAAGATTTATTTTTAGGAATCATTTTTGAGTCAATGTTGCAAAAATGTTTGAAGTTGTTTTCCAATTTTGAAAATTCTAATATAAATTAATCATAGCAAAAATGTTCGGTTTCGGATTGTACCTTATTAGTAGTTGTGTAATCTTCACATGCTATATGTTGATCAATTCCATCGTCCATGTCGCTCCATGTTTTACTTGTAGTTTCGCTTAGATCGAGAGGCATGTAGTCCTTGCCATAAATACTTGTATTCCCATTTGTTTGAATATTCTCACAAGCCGTATTATCATCGTCTTCTTCGTACTTGTTGCACCATGATTTATTAACACTCTTTCTTCGGATTTGGCTCATGTATTCTTCGTTATTGATACATTCAATGATCACATTTGAACTAGTAGTACATGTATTTATTTCAACTAAATATTTATCTATTAAATTTTCTAGAGTAACTATTTCTTGTGCAATATCAAGTTTATCATATTTGGTTTTACATTTCTCTTGGTGAAACTTTAAAAGACATTTCCAAATATCATTTGCCGTTTTACAAAGAAATAATCTTTCAAATTCAACTCTTGGTAGAGTTTTGCAGATAAGTAATTTGGCTTTAGTATTTTTATCAATTTTGGTTTGAAGATTATTATATTGATTTTCAAAATCCATTTTGGTTGGTTTCAGATCACCAATTGAAATGATATGCCAAAGATCAAGATCTATTGATTTCACATAATTTTCAAATTTATTTTTCCATTCAAGAAAATGATCATTTTCAAATAATGGTGGTTGTTGCGTAAATTCCCCTTCTAAATATTTTTCAAATTCCATAGATCGTTACAAGTTTTAAAATACAATCTATTTTAAAAATCTTGCTAGACGTGGCTCTGATACCAATTGTGGAAAACTAGAAGGGGGGGTTGAATAGTTTTGCGTATTTTTCGGTTAATAAAAGTTTGCTTTTAAAGAATTGATGCTAATTGTAAAAACCTTTGAAGCTAAAGTATAGATACAAATTAATTCACATACATCACATAGACACTACTTATTTAAAGTGTTGAATAGAAATTATAATTTCATATATCTCACTTAAATATAAGTTTGTATTTATATATGTATATGTGTTTTAATAATTGTATATACTTATATTTTACTAATGTACAATTAATGTTGTAAATGGAACCTAGTTTGATTTTTATGTGAAATCAATATATGCACAACACACAATTATAACAATGTACGAAAAGCTAATAAGTAAGCAAGCAAAGAGTGAGAGATGGAAAGATCAAACCGAGAGACAAAGAATTTATAGTGGTTCGGCTACAAGGACACCTTCCTTGCCCTACTCCACTCCCCGAGCACCGAACTCGAGAGTTTTCTTCACTAAGTTAATAACCTCCCTTATGGCGGAGAAAACCGTACACACCAAAAGCTTACACCAATTTACGACACAAAGCAAAATGTCGAGTTCTAATCGTAGCTAGAACCAATCTCACAACAAATATCACACCACACCTTCTTCACACCTTTTCACTTCTTCTATACTTCTTCAGGCCTTCACAAATACTTCACAACTTCAATGTCTTGCAACTTCACAACTTCAAGGCACTAACGTCTTCACAACTTCAAGCCACTAATGTCTTCACAACTTCAAGCCACTAATGTCTTCACAACTTCAAGCCACTAATGTCTTCTAGTCTTCTCCACTTGGAAGCTTCAATTTCTTCACTACTAGTCACTATTGCTACTATCTCCTATTACCACTACTATCCAGCACTACTTCTTCACTTCAAGTTCCATTTCACACTTACAACAATTCTAGATTTTATAACTAAATCTAGCTAACTAATACATACACCTTATTCACCAAAATATGAAGGATTTACGAGAAGAGATAAACAAACAACTTAGATAGCAAGATGATATTAAGTTGTAATACTTCTAATAGAAGTATTCTTCTCTTTGCACTTGAGTGTTGAGACTTGAATCACTTTGAAACAAAGATTAATGTATGTATGATCAAAGGATTTTTAGAGGATGGAAATGGAAGTTTAGATCAGAAAGTTTTTAGTGCAAAAAGGTGAGAAAAATATGTGGAATGATCCAGTATTTAAAGGGCCAGAAAATATTGTTCTGGAGCGTGCCGGTCCCCTTAATTAGTGGGCGGTCCCCTTAAAGATTAAAGGGGCCGCCTAGTATAATTAAGGGAGCCGCCCTCCTGAACGTTGGATTTTCTTGTCCTTTTGTGAGGGAAATTTTTCTGGATTAGATTTGCCATTTTTGGTTGAAAATTTGAATTCATAAATTTGTAATGAATTAAACATATTCTTTTAATGCCAAAAATGTTTTATAAAAGATATAAAATGTTTTGTGATATTTTATAAATATCTAGTGATTAACAAAAATGTTCCTTTGATCTTATAATACATTTAGACACTTTGTTTATTCATACCTTAAGTGATTAGATGGTAAAGATGAGTATTTACTACTAAATACTTGTTTATGTCATGATTTTTGGTTTGATGAGTTTTCGTTTTGTGATTATCAAAACATAGAGATATCGAAAGATATGAATAACGTTTTTAGTCATTTATTTATATCAACATTCGGCATTTGTGATAATAACTGTATACACTATAAGATGAGATAATTATTATTAGTTACATTGCATTTCAGCTGTACATATAAGATGAGATAATTGTTATTATTTGTGATAATAACAGTAGACATATATGAAATCCCAATTTTTTACACTTACCTTTAATGCTTCAGCTGTACAGTCTGAGACAGTCCATCCATGATCTTGATCGGAGAAAGTCCATGAACCTTTAGTGAACTGTCGACACATTTTAGTGAAATCTCCTGACTGATTTTCTCTGACCTACATATAGTTTAGCTGTAAAATTAGAAAACCTGTAAAAATTTGAATATAAGGTCATGTATTTTGCCATAAAGCAACCTGAGATTCCCTTAAGTAGAAGTGCCCCTTTTCAAGAGAATCACCATACTCCTCTTCCATGTCACTTGAAAGAATTGCTTGAGTTCTAAGAGAATGATACCATACTTGACTACCAAAACTATGATAAGGGGCATAGTGGTAATTTAGTTACGGAAATAAGGCATTTTGTGAAAGCAATTGGCTATGGATTATTAGAGAAGTGCGGTTTGAAGGTAGCTAAACGCAAATAATCGATGTTAGATATTTTTTTCCCTAAACACCAATAACAGATTATTTGCGTTGTTCAGCCCCAATAATCAAATAATCCTATCCATAAATGCAATCCTAGATACCCTCTAAGAGAAAGACTTGCAACAACTATGTAGTCAACATATTTCAAACTTCAAAGCATCTTATAGAGAAACGGGTCAAATGAATTGAGTGGGTCTTAAACGGTTTTTAAAATACTTAAGCATATAATTAACACATACAACCTTCAAAATTGTTCGCAATCCTTTCATTTATCCACAACTGATGCGTGGGAATCGCAACAGGCTTTACCTCTCGAGGGATCTCGAGAAGCTTACAACCCCCACCAGGCAGTGTACCTGATCGTTGTAGTATAGTATAGTGACAAGTACCAGGGGATTGATCGTTCAGCTTAGGAATAGTGTCGCTAAGATTAGAAAGCCTAATTACTAGTTCTAAAGGTGAGGGATGATTATTTTTATCTTTTTATATTTTCTAGAAAGCAAATAAAGTCTCGGGTTTTGGAAGAGTGGGCGGAATTAGTTGCTATTCAACTAACCCAAAACTAAGATGCAATCAAAATAAAATAGTAAAAATGAAAATAAACTAATTATACTAAGGTTGTGAGCAGTAATCGAAGAAATTGTGTTTACTTAGACTTCATTACTCCCTAGATATCTTTTACACGTTAATTACTTGTTATAATTGCATGGATGACGGATCGTATTCCTTAATACCATTCATGGGGTGGCATACATAACTCCCCAATTCTATGAGCTCTTATCTCCTCCTACACCATGACCCAGCACAACTATAGGGATTGTAAACAGTGGCTCATGCATTAAATACAACCAATAAAGACCTAGTACGCCTCGGTTCATGTTTCTTAAGACGTTCAAGCATGTTACCATTTGGAGATCTGCCAGTTTTCTTAAGCCTAACATATAAATCATTCATCCACAACAAGAATAAACAAGTAATCAACACATAATCAATATCTAGGTTTCATTAGATCTAAGCAAACACAAGAGAGATCTAGCCTAGCATAATTGAATTGAGACATGAACAAGATATAGACAACCAACACATAGACATATTGATTGAATTAGAAGAACACTTATCTCAATTACAATGCAAGGTATCAAGGGTTTGGAACCCTTGAAAAACCTGTAAAAGATGCACCAAATTCGTCTTTAGGGTTTCACCAAAACTTCTCTCTTTTTAATGTAAAAACTAGAAAACTATATATAGGAAAACTGGGCTGACGGCGTCAAGACAACATTGTGACGCCGTCACCTCGCCGCCAAATACTTCCTCGGACGGCCTTGATCTACTTATGACGGCCTGTGTGACGCCGTCACCAACCACGGTATTTTATTCTTGGCCTTTTGACGCCGTCAGGATGACTTTTGACGCCGTCATCAACTACGGTATTTTATTCTTGATGTCTGACACCGTCAGGGTATAACTCTTGACGCCGTCACCTAGTGTTTCCAGCATGGAAAATTGATACTTTGCCGTTTTCTTCACTTTTATGCTCCAAAAACGTCCAAAATGGCTTCTTTTCCAGAATTCACTCTCCAAGTACCTAAAATCACAAAAGGAACGATTTAGGACAATATTTGATCAAATAAAGTCGGATTCGGGCTTAAATGACCCCCTAAAAACGGATCATTTTTCGCCTCATCAACAACTAATGCCCAACAAACTGATGTGAACCAATTCATTGGAAACACATTTGAGACATCAATGCCTATATCCTTATAATATATGCAGTCAACAATGGTTCCAATTTTACAATTAAGGAAAAAACTATTAGCATGAAAAGGTGTCCACGTTCATGACCATCAACACATTTTCTTTGCAACAAATCAAGAAGAATGGATTTGACTCCATAAAATAAGTACTTACCCATGAGTCCCAATCGTCCCAAAACAATATGTACAAGGATATGACTCGACTTAGCAACCATGTAATCAATTAGAAAGTTAACTTAGGGTTTAACAAATAACAATAATGCACTAAAAATGAGCGCATACACGGAAGGCTAAGGCGATTTGGTTGTACATTTAAGTGGGGTGTAACAAATTCTTCCTTTAAGTAAAATGCTTAAAGTTAGAAATGAAAAGATAGGCTCGGAGGGGTGTACTAGGGGTTTCGTGTACTAAAAATGAGTACAACGCTAAGGGTGTGGGAAAAATTAGTTGACTTAACTAGCCAAGTAATATGACTTAAATGGTCAAGTAATCATGATACGGGTTTAACACAAGGGTGATCCTAATGCCTCTTATCATGTAGTAAATCCTACCACACGAATGTAGTCTCACTAGCGGTCTCGGGATGCATCACTAACGCAAGTTCTAGAATCTAAATGCTACCGGTAAACTCATAAGCACTAATAATGAATGCTTTTCCTATCAAATCTAAAGGCGAACCTCACATTTTTGGGTGGAAAATTTTTCTGAATATACGGTTATGTGCTAGTCATACAATCTCCTATCCATGAGACGCTTGCTATGGCTAAAGTTTCACTCCTAAATGTTGTAAAAAATTTTAAATTTGGCGCTGAAATTTCACTAACAAGTATTTCTAGTAGTTTTATTACACATCTACTATCAAACAAAACAAACTCAAGCGAAAGTGCATATGCAAGGTATCATCTTTTTACCCTCCCCTTACACTTAAGATGAACATTGTCCCCAATGTTCAAGTAAAGAATGTAAAAGTGAAAAAGTAAAGAGAATGAAATCAAATACTCCCCTGATTCGCTCGGTATGGATTATAGGTGGGCCAGGTTAAATCTTCTTCCAAGAAAACGAACAATCAAAGCTTCCCTTCCAGAATATAAATCATCTCCTTGTCAAACATAACCTGTAAATCCTGACAAAATAGACAAGACAACCTCGCGTAAAATCGGCGGCATCCTATATAAGTTACTAAATCCTAGAAAACAAAGTAAGATATAATGCTTGTGGAATGAAGTTTGCAGATTTCCTGGAGATTATAAAACTTAATAATTCACAAAAACCATAAGACTCCTTTAGAAAAACAAAACCGGTAAAATTTCCAGATTTTAACTCCTGACGCCGTCAAGAGCAAAACTCTGACGCCGTCAGAATGGACCTGCAGAAATTCTTATGTTAAGTTTCCGGAAAATTTCTGGAAAAACTTCGTCCTACTTCCTGGAAAATCCTGCAAAACTTCATTATGACTCAATACAAGCATTTGACTCTAACAAATACGAATATACATGTTCATTTAATATTGTGGAGAATCATGATCGGTTTGTTTCTTAAAAACATATTTGGGGTTTCCCCTAACACTTATCTTTTGCAAAAATACTTTTAGGTTGAAGTTAAGACTAGGCCAAACAACATAGTAAAGTATTTCCACATTTTAATTGAGAAACATGATCAACCAACAATAAAAACAAAGCATGCATACGGAAGCAAATAACAATCAAACAAATAAAATCACACAAAACATGGGTTGCCTCCCAAGAAGCGATTTTCTTTATTTACGAGTCTTGTAGCTAGACTCAAAGTCATGGGCTATCACGTGATCTCATCATTGGTTCCACTCTCTAGGTCGTCTTCTAAACCAGCTTTATATTCCGGACCTAGTTGCAAGCACTCTTTGTAGAAACCAAGCATCCTATTTCTAACATACTCTACTCCTCTACGTCTATCCTCCTCATTCCTATAATAAGCCGCTTACTTGCGTTCCTTTTCGAAATTAGAGAGAAGGCGGTATTGCTCAATCTTGTAGGGCATTTGATAAGCAACCTCATCATTCTCTTCCTTGAATCTAACTATCCCTAAAGTCGGATCATAACTCATCCTAGTGGCCTCAACAAATGGTTTCCCAAATATTATTTGACTTAGGCAAGCATCTATCACCGGACGAGTGTCTTCCACTATCATAAAATCAATCTCATAGGTAAGATTCCCTATAATCACATGTAATCCCTTAACTCTCCCTACAAAATTACTTATCCAATTTTTACCGGGCATCATCCTAAAATTGAGTTGTTTCTTCATCACCCAATTGTAAAAAGTCCTAGTCATGATGTTCACGGGGGATCTAAGGTCGATGTAAGCTTTCCATATATGCGTGTGCCCGATATTACATGGGATGTTAATGTTAGAGGGGTCTCCCATTTTGATAAGGGGGTCGCCAAAGATATATGTTTTCTCGGGACTATCGAATAAATCCTTATGGTATTCCCGTTCTTCCTTGGTTGGCAACTTATCAAAGTATTCCTCTATAGGTTCTACCTCCTCTAATTCCTCATCCTTATTAACCTCAACTTCCCTACTCTCATCCTTACTATCGGCTTCTATTCTAACTTCATCCTTGTCACTCTCCTCTATCTCCTTATCTATCGGCTTAATAGTGACAACATTGACAAAGTGGACATGTTTGGATGATGAGGGGTCCTTAATTTGGATTCCACTATTGGTGTCCCTAGTGTCCTTCCTAGGTGTGATTAATGTTTGGTTGTTGAGGGCTTTCAACAAGTTGTCAATCTTGTTGGTCATCTCCGTTTGTTGTTGGTTGAATTCGGTTTCAAACCTAGTTATTCGAGCTTCTTGAGATGCCATGAACTTTGACATCAATCCTTCAAGATTGTTGGTACTACCATAGTTGTTAGAAGGATTGTTGTTGAAAGTACGGTTGGATGGTGGACCGTTTGGTTGGTAACGATTAGGTGGGTTGGATGAATTGGGTTGATTTTGTTTCCACCTAAGGTTTGGGTGATTTTTCCATGAGGGGTTGTATGAATCACCGTAAGTGTTTGGCTCGGGCTTGAAAGTGTACCACTTATCTCCCGCTTTGTCGGTACGCGTGGATGCGTAGTCCGAAAAAGCTGTTCCGGGGAGTTCCACACAATCACGAGTGTCATGGGGACCACTACAGAATTCGCATGAAGAAGTGATTTTATTCACTTGGCTTGAATGCTTCGGAGCTTCGTAAGATTTCATGAGAAACTTGACTTGGTCCTCAAGTTCCATGATCCTACGGTCGGGAGTGCTAGAATTGTTCGAAGGCAAAGATATTGCCTTGACCGTTTTGTTCAAATCACGGGGATCGTTCCAACTTTCGTTGTCATAGAGAGCAAGATCTTCTATGAGTTCCCATGATTGTTCCGCACTAAGATCACGTAGCTTACCACCGGCCGATTGGTCAATGGTTCGCCTCGTGGAGATGTCGATATGGTCATAGAAGATTTGGACTTGGAGCCAAAGATCTATGCCATGATGAGGGACTTTTTGGAGTAAGTCCTTGAAACGAGTCCATGCTTCATAAAGAGATTCATTTTGACGTTGTTGAAACATCAAGATGTCATTCCTAAGCTTAGTAGTTCTCCCCAGTGGGAAAAATTGAGCAAGGAAACGAGTGGTGAGATCATCCCATGTGGTGATGGATCCCGCGGGTAAACGCTCAAGCCATTGACTAGCTTGATCCCGTAGAGAGAATTAGAATAGGCGTAAACGGGTAGTCTCTCTAGTCTCAACACCTAGGTCTATGGAATCTACGATTTTGAGAAAGTCCTTAAGATGTTGGTTTGGATCTTCGGAACGAAGTCCATGGAATGCACATCCGCTTTGCACCAACCGGATGGTGTCGGATCGCAAGGGGGTCACATTGGCTCCGGTGAGCTCAATGGTGTTTCGGTAGCCTTGATGGCTAGGTCGGGAGTACTCTCCTAAGGTTCGGGGCCTAAGGGGTTCTAGTGGTGGGTTTTGTTGTGGTGGGATGACGGGTTCAAAGATGTTACCACCTTCCATGATGTCGGATGGTAAAGAGTTACGAACAAAGGCACGAAGAAATAAGATAGACTAAAGAAGACCTAAAAAATAAAAATAAAAATCTTACTAGAAAGGAATCTAGCAAGTAGATCTAATAAAAATAAATCCTAACCTAGACAATAACTATTCCCCGGGCTGCGGCGCCAAAAACTTGATGCGTGGGAATCGCAACAGGCTTTACCTCTCGAGGGATCTCGAGAAGCTTACAACCCCCACCAGGCAGTGTACCTGATCGTTGTAGTATAGTATAGTGACAAGTACCGGGGGATTGATCGTTCAACTTAGGAATAGTGTCGCTAGGATTAGAAAGCCTAATTACTAGTTCTAAAGGTGAGGGATGATTATTTTTATCTTTTTATATTTTCTAGAAAGCAAGTAAAATCTCGGGTTTTGGAAGAGTGGGCGGAATTAGTTGCTATTCAACTAACCCAAAACTAAGATGCAATCAAAATAAAATAGTAAAAAGGAAAATAAACTAATTATACTAAGGTTGTGAGCAGTAATTGGAGAAATTGTGTTTACTTAGACTTCATTACTCCCTAGATATCTTTTACACGTTAATTACTTGTTATAATTGCATGGATGATGGATCGTATTCCTTAATACCATTCATGGGGTGGCATACATAACTCCTCAATTCTATGAGCTCTTATCTCCTCCTACACCATGACCCAGCACAACTATAGGGATTGTAAACAGTGGCTCATGCATTAAATACAACCAATAAAGACCTAGTACGCCTCGGTTCATGTTTCTTAAGACGTTCAAGCATGTTACCATTTGGAGATCTGCCAGTTTTCTTAAGCCTAACATATAAATCATTCATCCACAACAAGAATAAACAAGTAATCAACACATAATCAATATCTAGGTTTCATTAGATCTAAGCAAACACAAGAGAGATCTAGCCTAGCATAATTGAATTGAGACAAGAACAAGATATAGACAACCAACACATAGACATATTGATTGAATTAGAAGAACACTTATCTCAATTACAATGCAAGGTATCAAGGGTTTGGAACCCTTGAAAAACCTGTAAAAGATGCACCAAATTCGTCTTTAGGGTTTCACCAAAACTTCTCTCTTTTTAATGTAAAAACTAGAAAACTATATATAGGAAAACTGGGCTGACGGCGTCAAGACAACATTGTGACGCCGTCACCTCGCCGCCAAATACTTCCTCGGACGGCCTTGATCTACTTATGACGGCCTGTGTGACGCCGTCACCAACCACGGTATTTTATTCTTGGCCTTTTGACGCCGTCAGGATGACTTTTGACGCCGTCATCAACTACGGTATTTTATTCTTGATGTCTGACGCCGTCAGGGTATAACTCTTGACGCCGTCACCTAGTGTTTCCAGCATGGAAAATTGATACTTTGCCGTTTTCTTCACTTTTATGCTCCAAAAACGTCCAAAATGGCTTCTTTTCCAGAATTCACTCTCCAAGTACCTAAAATCACAAAAGGAACGATTTAGGGCAATATTTGATCAAATAAAGTCGGATTCGGGCTTAAATGACCCCCTAAAAACGGATCATTTTTCGCCTCATCAACAACTAATGCCCAACAAACTGATGTGAACCAATTCATTGGAAACACATTTGAGACATCAATGCCTATATCCTTATAATATATGCAGTCAACAATGGTTCCAATTTTACAATTAAGGAAAAAACTATTAGCATGAAAAGGTGTCCACGTTCATGACCATCAACACATTTTCTTTGCAACAAATCAAGAAGAATGGATTTGACTAACCCATGTACACGAAACGGCACTCAGAACATCTTACATCGTCTCTCTTTTGATAAGTGTCATCATGAACGTGACAATGGTTAAGATACATATTTAACCAACCATCGCGAAAATACGGTGGAGTTGTATATGATGTATACTTTGGGAACTCCTGCAATCCTCAAAACATATAACATAATTATAACAAACCAAACACCAGAGCATGCTTCGGATATTGGATACGTCCTAACCATGTTTAGTTTGAATGCACCTGTACGAATTGCCAGTCCTTTAAATACAGCAGGGAATGAAACCATTGTTTATGTTTTAGATTGCCTTTAAGATGTGATATTACATGTCTAACAAAAGCTCTTAATTTAGCATATTTCTAGCATGTAGTCAATAAAATCATTGGTTAACAATAATTAGGCAACCATGAGTCCACCTCATTATTTCAATGAAATATTTGCCCAATTCATTTTTATATGATTTTGTCGATATCAAGTTGTATATAAAAGTACAACACAAAAAGTTAACTATGTAGAAGTAACTGAGTATTTTTAGCTTAGCCTTTTTAACCTGACCATATAAAACTTTTTATGGGAATGTGATGCTTAGTGTGTACATATCATACATATATACGAAGTACAGGTTATTGCAACAGATGTTGTCAGTAGTTTCAGATTCCGTTGACAATGCTATTTTGAATGTATTGTTCTGTGCCCCTTGTTAAGCAAGCTTTGTCGTACAGAGTTCCAAGAAACTTCCATTAATTCTATGCTAATTGGTTCTTGGGCATTAGACTTTTGTCATGATATAGAAAAATTTCACCGAAAAATATGAAAATAAAAGTTGCTGTGAACTTTTATTTAAATGTTTAAAATTATAAAAGTAAAAGGCATCACAAGTCCACTAAGATTTTCACTTTTTGCTTCTATTGCTCATACTCAATATCCAAAGTCAGAAACTATTTAACATAAACATGTATAATCTTTAAAATCATTTAAAACAACGAATGACTGGGAAATTTCTAACATTAAGAGCAATGACTTAGTGACTTACCATCATCAAGTTGTGAAACAAACTGAACACCACAACATGTTATTATTTGGCAGCCTATGTTCTCTAGCTCTTCTCTGATCTAATAATCATATGAGCACATAATTAACTTTTGAATGTTAAGCTTATGATTAAAAAAGCATGATATGATGAAAATAATGAAATACCTTTTTAACGTAACCCTAGTATAATAGGCTTGAATAATTGGTATGATATGGCTTCATTGTAACAAATGGATTGTTGAATGGAAGAAGATATTCTTGAATATCATTACCCGTGATTTTGAAATCAATGGATGTTAAACTTGGAGATAATATTTGTGCCATTCAAATTATTCGTGATTTTTTTATTTTTTGATTTTTTTTTTTTTTTTTTTTTTTTTTTGAAAATCGTAGAATCAAACAAAAAAAAATAAATGTATTCTATTTTAAATTAATAATCCCTTTGATATAGGGATACCGAATTTAATGAGATGTAAATTATAACCGAAATTAGTGAATGTAGTTTGAATTGTAGTTTTTTTTATAATTTTTGTCAAACATTCCTTAATTATAGTTTGAATTGTAACTGATATATGCATTCAATTTTAAGCATCTATATTTTGTTTTAAAATGTTTAAACACAAACACTCAAGTGCTCTAGTGGTTGAGTGTTTCTTGGTTGTTCAAGAGGTCATGGGTTCGAGTCTCATTAGCAGCAAATTTTTTAAAAATGATAAATTCTTGCATGAAAAGTGTGTGCCATGTAGGCAATGACATGACACTGAGTTGAATATGTGGCAATGAGGTGGCAAATGTTAGAGGTTTATGACGTGTCATCCTTAGCCTATTATATAGTGTAGGATATATATATATATATATATATATATATATATATATATATATATATATATATATATATATATATATATATATATATATATATATATATATGGTCCCTTTCTTATGAGAACCAATTTAAGTGCAAGAACTGCGAAAACCACCTTTTTACAACTAATAATACACGATGTACATCATTTAATGCTCCATAGCATTTTCTTATTTTTATTTAATACAAAAGGGTATAATAGTAAAAGATATTTTCATATTATTTTTTATTTTTTTTATAATTCCCGTTTTTATATACCTTAGAAATCAGTTTTTTTTTTTTTTTTTTTTTTTTTTTTTTTTTTTAGATATTATTTTCCAGATTTAGTGCATATATGTTTTTGCAGGTTTAGTGCATATTTTTTTTTATTTTTTAAGATAGCAGATTTCTAGATTTAATAGTACAATATATGTTTCCAAAACTAGCATATGGACTTTTTAATATAATGAAATCTATAATAAACCAAGAACATAAATGTTATACACAAACTTCAATATCGATTGTAATATATTTAAAATACAAATTTCTAAAAAGCATAAATACATGAATTTAATCGATCTATATACGTGAGCTCGAATAAATATTCAACACAAAATGGATATATGTGAACACTCTTGTTATCATTATTTTTAGAAGTGGGACATATATGCACACGCGTAGCCGTCATCATTTTTTCAAAAATCGGACATATATGCACACTCATAGCCGTGAACATTCTTGTAATTACATCTGATACAAAGAAAATTATAAAAATTAGCAACAATAATATTAGAATTGTGTTGAAATACATATATGCAACTACCTGTTTTTAAAACATACATGTTTTAATCATTTCTTTTATAAGCAATCACTTTTTTAAAACATACATGGTTTGAACATACATGTTTAAAAACATCATTTTCTCAAACATATATAGTTTTTATTAGTTAGATCACACTAATTAAACATACATGTTTTGAACATGTATGTTTTGAACATACATGTTTTGCACAGTTTATAGATGATTTCAAAACAAAACCACCGCTCACACAAAAATACGTATATGCACACTCATAGCCGTGAAAATTCTTGTAATTACACCTGATACAAAAAAAAGCACAAAAATTAGAAACAATAATATTATTAAAAATTGTACATGTATGTTTTAGGAAATATACTTGTTTTGTCAAACACGAATTCTTTGGAAAAAAAAATTACACTTGTTAAACAAAAAATATGCCTGTTTTTTAAATATATATGTTTTAAGCATTCCGTTTTTAAGCAATCATTTTTTAAACATACATGTTCTAAAACATTAGATGTTTTGAACATACATGTTCTCAAACATATATGGTTTTCGTTAGTTAGATCCCACTATTTAAAACATATATGTTTTGAACATGTATGTATTGAACATATGTGTTTTGCACAGTTTAAAACATATATGCATATTTATCCTTGAACATTAATACAAGATAAATTCAATACTTGTTATCCACCTTCGTTATTTACACGTATGACAAAGCTTAAAGACTTTGGGGGCATTATCATCTATGTTTAGTTTTTTTTTCTAAATAAACACATGATCAGTAACATAAGAAAAGAAAAGCAAATCTTTTAATAAAAAAATTTAATACTAAAATATTATGAAAAACCGTGAATGAACATTTTGCAACAAAATTAAGACCAGTCACAAGACCAGGAGTATTATATAAACATAGAAGAATTAAGAAGCAATTTTCATTAGTAATCCAATAACTATAGATGATTTCAAAACAAAACCGCCGCTCACACAAAATTTCTCAAATGAGATTTGACCACATTATAAACATATTTTTGATATGGTACAAACACTTTCGGATCAAGTGTGTCATTTGTCAGCCAACATCTTTGTTTTCTTTTCAATTTCATAATAACAAATACTTTAACATAGCATGTAACTAATTTTTTTTTAGTGAGATTTACATATTAATTGATACTGCCACATATATTTTTTAGATAGCTAGAAAACAAGACCAATATCTAAAACAAATATAAAAGATAGCAAGAAATCAAACCTCGTCAATCACTATCATCGTCAATTATTATTTGATACTAATAGGATACCGATTCTCGAACATACACGATTTCTTTTTTTATCATCAAACCATCACAATCAACAACGATATGCAACTATATTGATATAATATAAGAACAATCGTCTTCATCTTCATTGATCAAATAGATCGTTCATCGGATCTTGAAGAAAACCAACCTCGAACCGCCTATAAACCCACGAACAACCACCCCTTTGTCGAACCAGAAGTTACCCACGTCCAAGCACGATCAAACCACCACCAATACCACGATGAAACCCTCCTTTTGTTTCATTTTTTTTTTTTTTTTGGATCGAAAAGAATAAACTGGATCAGTTTTTTTGTTTCATTTTTTTGGATGGAGGCGTGAGTGAGAGAGAGAAAGAAGGGAATGATTTTTGACCTAATATTTTGGAGTTACTGATGGAGGAAAGTTTGAATAAAATCCCTTTTTTTATGCAAGCAGTTAATGAGATGGTATAAAATAAAATGCCCTTTTTACCCTTTCTCATTAATGTTCCAGGAAATGAGGGCTCAATTAATCACAAAAATGCCATCTTGCATTAAATTGTTGCACACTCTCCTTTATTGATAGTACAAAAGTGGTTTTCGCAGTTCTTGCACTTAAAATGGTTCTCGTTTGAAAGTTATATATATATATATATATATATATATATATATATATATATATATATATATATATATATATATATATATATATATATATATATCATTTGGTCACATTTTTTTACACACTTCTGAATATTGAGGTTAATTTTAGTTTTATTGGCACTTTTAAACGTGTAAAAGTTAGTTACATCAATACGCGTGAACAAAATTTAAAAACAAAAGATTTTCAACACTTAGAGCACACGGTATAATAACCGTGCACCCACGTTAATCCTTAACGTTATTGCGTAATCCGGCGTTAAACCATACAGTGCACCCACGTTAAACGCACGTTAACGTGCTAAGTGAGGAAAATAACGCAGCGTTAAGCTGTGATTTGAATTAAAAAAATCATTTTCACCCTTCTTCGATACCCATTTCACAAACCATTTTTTTCACATTTCCACTACTCAATATTCTATACAATACACTTCTATTAGCAAAAAAAAAAAAAAAAAAAAAAAAAAAAAAAAAAAAAAAAAAAAAAAAAAAAGATGTCGGGAGGCAACAACAACAACAATTCATTCATGAACCTCCTCTGTAGGTGGAATAACTCATACGCGTGTTCATCTTCAAACACGAATTAGAATTACCCTAACCAATTCGGCATGTCGAGTCTAGATGTTTCCAACAACATCAATAAATACAATATTGGCAACAACAACAACAAAACACACTAAACACCGATTTTCAAAATCTACAATTCACACAACAATCACAACATTCACAAACTGAAACAAATAAAGTTCCCAAAACACCTACGTCTCATCCAAAGCCCAAAAGTCGTGGTAAACGGAAGGCAAAAAAAATCCAAAGACCCCGAACCAATCAAGGACAGTGAAGAACATATCGTGCATAATGTGCATACACGTTGGACTCCAAGTAAGAAAAAATGGTTTGCCGAGTGTTATGTGGCCGATTCCGAGGATCCGCATGTCGGGCATTCCCAACCTCGCGATACATTTTGGCAACGGGTACAACGTGAGTTCAATAGAAAAAATTTTCAAACCCGCAACAAGGATATGTTACAAGGCAAGTGGAAAACATTGAACCGTGATTGTACTAAGTTCAACGCTATTTTCAAACGGGCGCAACGCTATATAAAAAGTGAGGAAAGTGAGTTCGATGTACTCAAACATGCGAAACAAACGTATCGTGACGAGAACAACGCCACTTCGTTTAACAACGACGATGCTTGGGAAGTTTTGCGTAAACATCGTAAATGGGACGCGCCGGATCCGGTTGATTTAACCGGCGATGTCCCAAGCCAAACAAACGAGGCTTTGTTTGGTCATGATGAAAAACCATGGCCCATGGAAAAAAAACGGGCTTTGACGAAACAAAAATCCGAGACAACGACAAGCATCGGGGGCACGACAAGCACCGGAGGATCTTTTTCGTCAATGCAATTCAGGGAGGCTATGAAACAAGAGTTTCGTTTAAAACGTGAAGATGCGGCCAAGGCGTGTCGGGCGGCCGCAGAAAAAGAAAAAACACTAATGAGGTTAAAGGAGTTTGAATTTTTGTTGCTCGACACTACCGGCAAGGATCCAACCTATGTGCATTTGATCAATATGGAAAAGGACCAAATCATCGAAAATATATGGGTTGCCAAAACATCAACAATGAAAAATTGTGTTCTGTCGTGTTTTTTTCATTTCGTACTTTTTTTCTTAGCATTTTTTTAAAATTCCGTATTGTAATGTGTTGATCGAATTAATGTTATGGTTTTAAATAAATGAAGTATTTATTTAAGTTTAGGGGTTGAATTTGGAAATAATTGAGGTAAAGTTTAGTTAATGTGAGTTAAAGTGAGTTATTATACCTTGGTGTTTTTTGTGAGTTAAAGTGAAAAGGTTAAAGCTGATGTTGCACTGACGTGGCGGTGTGTTAAAGTTTAACTCAGTTTGATCATTTGATCATACCGTATGCTCCTATATGTGCTTCAAAATAAAGTTCACACTTTTATATGTAAAGAATTATAGAATTTGTGCACACTTAAAAGTATGCATTTAATTTGTAAGACACCCAATTTCCAGCTGGCATAAGAAGAAGCGTGGAGAAATTGATGTGTTACAAATTGAATGAACACTTATAAGTGTGGTCAAATTCTATAATTATTCACACTTAAAAGCGTAAACTTTATTTTGAAACACATATGGGCGTGATTTTTTATTTATTTTATTTTTTGTTTATTTTTTCGTTTTAAATTTTTGTTCACACTTATCATTGTATCCAATGTTTACACATTTGTAGGTGTCAAATATTTTACACAGTTCTTGGAAGTGTGTAGATATAAGTATGGCAAAATGACATTTTTTAGTTGATGGTGTATACTCTTCATGTTAACAAAAACATGTTCCGTAAGCATTTTTTTTTTTTTTTTTTTTTACGATAGATACACTTGATGGCAAATAAAAGTATTCTCGAAAATTTGGATGCAAATTTGCCCCTTAGAGAATTCGGTATGGTAACACCGAGTTAAACTTTAACACACTATCACGTCAGCGCCATATCAACTTTAACATTTTCATCTTAACTCACAAAAAAATACATCTTATTATAACTCACCTTAACTCAATTTTTTGGCACCCACTTTTTTTAAAAATTACAATTTACAAATTCTACTCTTCACAATTTCATTCATTAAACAATCTAATACGTCACTAATAAAATTAAATATTACAATACGAAATAAAAAATAGCAACATTTTTATAAAAAAAAAATTGTATATATGCAGCCCAACTTTAATATCACTTATTATAAATGTATAAAATATTGTTGTGCATTGTTTTAAAATTGTTGAACTCATTGTATCCCAATCCTTTACAACCCATTCTAACCCTACACATAATACGTAGCCACCATCATCAAATGCATCTTCACCTCTGCACACACTTACACACACACAAACGCTAACCCTCTTCTTCGTCACCTCTGCACACACACTTAAATCACCAGGGGGCAAAAGTATATATATTTTTTTAATCCAAAGTCACCTTAACACCGCATTAAGGGGTTAGCTTGGGGCATTAACTCACCCTTAACGCGGCCCCACGGAGTGGTTAACTTGCCTTAACGTGGCTGCGTTAAAGCTTAACGCCGGGTATTTGGTTACCACACCTAATGCTCTTAGAGCATTAGGTATCATAACTCGGGTTAAACTTTCACTCAGTGTCACGTCAACGCCGCATCAGCTTTAATTTTTTCACCTAAAAAAAAAAAAGAACATTATTACAACTCATCCTTAACAAAAAAAAGAGAGAATTGCAAAAATCGTCCTTAAGTTTGGCAAATTGCATCTTTCGTCTCGGAAATTTGGAAAGTGCAAGGATCGTCCCTGTGGGAAACTTTTGGGGCAAAATTAGTCCCTGGCCTACATCAAATGACTAAAATACCTTATCCTTATATTACATTTCAGTTTCTTACACAAATGGTCCTTGTGTTTCGCCAGCTTTTGCAGATTTAGTCATAACTTTTTTTTAATAAATTTATTTAACTATTAATATTAGTATTATTTTTTTTATACCTTTTCGTCCATTTTTGTCCATTTTTCTTACGTTTATGTCCGTTTTTCTCACGTTTTTTTCGTTTTTGTCCGTTTTTCTTACGTTTTTTCCGTTTTTGTCCATTTCTTCTTACGTTTTTTTTGTTTTCATACATTTTTGTCCGTTTTTCTTACGTTTTTTCCGTTCTTCTTACATTTTTTCCGTTTTCATACGTTTTTGTCCGTTTTTATCCGTTTCTCTAACGTTTTTGTCCGTTTTTCTTACATTTTTGTCCGTTCTTCTTACGTTTTTTCCGTTTTCATACGTTTTGTCCGTTCTTCTTACTTTTTTTCCGTTTTCATACGTTTTAGTCCGTTTTTATCCGTTTCTCTCATGTTTTTTTCGTTTTTCTTACGTTTTTGTCAGTTCTTCTTACGTTTTTTCCGTTTTCATACGTTTTTGTCTGTTCTTCTTACGTTTTTTTCCGTTTTCATACGTTTTTGTCCATTTTTCTTACATTTTCGCCCGTTTTTCTCACTTTTTTTCGTTTTCATACATTTTTTTCCGTTTTTCTTACGTTTTTTTCCGTTCTTCTTACGTTTTTTCCGTTTTCATACGTTTTTCTTACGTTTTCGTATGTTTTTCTCACGTTTTTTCCGTTTTCATAAGAAAAAAAAATTCAAAAAAACCTTGAAAAAAAATTCAAAAAATTATCAAAAAGATTCTTAAACTATTGGAAAAATACAAAATACTTTTTTGGAATTTTTTAGAAAAAAATTTAAAAAAAAATCTAAAATATATTTAAAAAAAATCGAATATTTTTTTTTTCGAATAAATTTTTTTTAGAAAAATATTTGAAAATAAAATTATTTTTTAAAAACATTTTTTTAGAAAAATTAAAAAAAAAATGGAAAAAATTTTCGAATTATTTAAATTTTATTTCGAAAATATGTTTTTTGGAATTTTAAAATTCAAAATCATTTTTTCAAAATTATTTTCAAAAACCTTATTTTTTATTTTTTTCTATTTTTTTTTTTTTTTGAAATTATATTTTTGGAATTTTTTTTGGTGGTGATGGACAGTGTAAACACGGACGAAAAAGTGGAAAAATGGAAGAAAAACGTTTTGAAAATGGAAAAAAACGTTAGAAAAATGGACAAAAACGTATGAAAACGGAAAAAATGTAAGAAGAACTGACAAAAACATAAGAAAAACGGGCAAAAACGGAGAGAAACGTATGAGAATGGAAAAAACTTAAGAATAATGGTCAAAAACGTAAGAGAACAGGACAAAAACGTATGAAGAACGGACAAAAACGTAAGAACAACGGACAAAAACGTAAGAAAAATGGACAAAAACGTATGAAAACGGAAAAAAAGTAAGAAGAACGGACAAAAATGTAAGAAAATGGACAAAAAGGAAAAAACGTGAGAGAAACGGATAAAAACGTATGAAAACTGAAAAAACGTTAGAAGAACGGACAAAAACGTAAGAAGAACGGACAAAAACGTATGAAAACGGAAAAAAATGTAAGAAGAACGGACAAAAACGTAAGAGAAATGGACAAAAACAGAAGAAAAAAAAACGTGAGAGAAACGGATAAAAACGGACAAAAACGTATGAAAACGGAAAAAAACGTAAGAAGAACGGACAAAAACGTAAGAAAAACGGACAAAAACGTATGAAAACAGAAAAAATGTAAGAAGAACAAACAAAAACGTAAGAAAAATGGACAAAATGTATGAAAACGGAAAAAAACGTAATAAGAACGGATAAAAACGTAAGAAAGACGGATAAAAACGGAAAAAAACGTGAGAGAAACAGATAAAAACGGAAAAAACGTATGAAAACTGAAAAAATGTAAGAATAACGGAAAAACGTAAGAAAAACGGACAAAAACGTATGAAAACGGAAAAAAACGTAAGAAGAACGGACAAAAACATAAGAAAAGGGACCAAAACTAAAAAAAGCATAAGAAAAACGGACGAAAAATGTAAAAAACGTGAGAAAAACGGACAAAAGCGTAAGAAAATTTGACAAAAACGGACGAAAATGTATAAAAAAATAATACTAATATTAATAGTTAAATAAATAAATTAAAAAGAAGTTAGGACTAAATCCGCAAAAGCTAGCGAAACACAGGGACTATTTGTGTAAGAAACTGAGATGTAATACAGGGACAAGGGTATTTTAGTCATTTGATGTAGGCCAGGGACTAATTTTGCCCCAAAAGTTTGCCACAGGGACGATCCTTGCACTTTCCAAACTTCCGAGACGAAACGTGCAATTTGGCCAAACTTTAGGGACGATTTTTGCAATTCTCTCCTAAATAAAATAACCACATTCTAGGCCCTATTTTTTTTCTTCTTTTCCATTTATAAAAAACAAAATAACTTTTTTTTTAGTTACCTAAAATTTATAATATTTATTTTTTTACTTTTGAAAAAAAAAACACACACACACACAAACACAAGAGCTGAAAATGTAAATTTACAAAACCAGTTTCTTCATCCCTATAAACACACACCTGCAACACCAAAACACACACGAAAACACACGCGTGATACAAACACACACCAAAACATACAATGAAAACACACACACACACACCAAAATCCATTTAAAAAGAAAAAAAAAAATACGCCCTTAACACAACATTAAGAGGTTAACACATGGGTTAAAATTTCACCTTAACGCGAGGCAGCGGTGTGGTAACTCAAGACTAACGTGCGTTAAAGATAGTCCACGTAGGTCTTAATGCAAGCCTTGCATTAAGGTACCATATGCTCTTACTGGCGAATATTGGCCCTTTCAAAACTCTGTCAAATTTGCCATATTGCTAGATTATAAGTTGTAGATTTGATCCTTTAAACTATTTAGCGAATAATGCAATCTCCAACTCATGAAGAAAGTAATTAAGCCAGTTTTAGAGATTATGATCATATTACCCTCCAAACGATCAATGAAAAAATGTACGAGTATATATACATAATTTTATTAACACCATATGAGTTATTTCACTTTCGTTCAACGTCTTCTAGAACAACAGGTCAACAACTAAAGCCTGTTAATCCAGTACATTTTGTAAATGTCGTTTATTAAAAGAATTTATTACTTTTGAACTAGAGACACACAACATAAACAAACTCTTGACAAAAAAAATAACTAAACGTGCAAGTTTGCACGATCCACATGAGCTAATTATGCCAGCCAAAGTATCTTATGAACTAGTTTATCAAAGATAATAATAATAATAATAATAATAATAATAATAATAATAATAATAATAACCGCTAAGAAGTATTTTTTAAATAATAGAAACTACCATGAGTTGATGCAATTTGATAATTTTCACATATTTTATCATAATTTATTTCACATAGGACATTAAACTTAAGAACTTTATCTTTTTTATTTAATTAGGTTACTAAACTGTTCTTTTATTCACATAGGTAACCGAGCTTATGAAATATGGCATTTGGGCCACTGAACCTATAAATTTATATGTACATGTCACTAAAATTCTAAAACACGGCATTAGGCTATTTAACTTATAAAAAGTAGTATGCATTCAGGTCACTCGTATTAGTGTTTTTTTGGGTAAAGGGAAGTAATCCTGCACCCTGGTAAAATACATTAATCAAGAAAATGTTTCAGTACAATGGATGAGAGTGAGTCTCTCATCGAAGTCCCTAAGGACACTACCACTACCACTATATAAGAATGACAAGCCATTCTTATAACTAACAGATCTAAATACTACTAACCATGACTAGCAATAAAAATACAATACATCACAACTCAAATAAACATTTAAGTCTTCTTAGTCATCCTAGCGATCCAGATCATAAACATGCGAACATCCAGCTTCAACCAATTGCGTCTTCTATTAGTATTATGCAAACATAATCTAATAACCTAATAAGAGTGACTTCCCATAGCAAATTGAACTTGAAGCATAAACAATGGTCTAAGCGACCCAACCTTCCAGCATATCCGAACTTGAACCAATCTTCCAACAAATACGAGTGAAACTCATGAAGACATCCAATGATCAAGTCACAATGCAATACACCTCCCTTCCAACACTATTCGAGATAGCAGCAGTAAAGCAACCACAATCAAGAACCAAACTGCAGTAAGTGCAAAAAACACCAAGACCAACAGTAAAATAGTGTGGTAACCGAGCAGCAAGATGAACATAGGGTACCTCAGCCCTAACAACCATTACATACGAACCCAAGACCAAAAGAGAATCAAGTAGATAGGTCTTTGATGATCCGACAAGGATGCATGAACAAGAATCGTAGCACATGACAAAGCATACAAGAACTTGACCAATCTTCCAACGGATCTGAATGAAACTCATGAAGAAAATCAATGATCAAGTTACAATGCCAACAAACAATATGACACGAAATTGAATACCCATGAGCTGCCAAGTGCAACCAAGATTAGAATGCAATCCATTGGTAACAACCAGATCTAGGGTTTCGACACCCTAACATTGATCAACAGGAAAATATGATCTGTAGATGAGAATAATAGAACATGCAATCCTACCCAACAGATCGATTCCATAACCACCTCTCCCTTTAATAACCCACGAACAGATTTACACATCTCCATGAAGGAAAACGTCCAGGCAGAAACCACCCAACCGATACACATGCATTGAAACAACCAGATCCAACCTCACATAACACACATAATAATCGAAACCCTAATAAAGGGTTTCTTAACCATAAAGAGCAGCAAATCATACCCCACCATGCCTCAAAATAAAATATACGCATCATCATGAGGAGTATTACAAATCAGAAGGAACCGAACCCTAAAAGAAAAATCGATAACCCTAAAAAGATAAATCGATTACAATAATATTGTAGGGATTCACTCGTATTAGTGTTGGATTTATGGAATAGCAATCTATAATTCATTCTTATAAGTTCAGTGATTCAAACAA
The DNA here is from genome assembly GCA_030686995.1 of Artemisia argyi. Taxonomy (NCBI): domain Eukaryota; kingdom Viridiplantae; phylum Streptophyta; class Magnoliopsida; order Asterales; family Asteraceae; genus Artemisia; species Artemisia argyi. The sequence continues at coordinate 123,530,272 of CM060678.1, forward strand.
AAAATAATAATATATGTATGTATATATATATATATATATATATATATATATATATATATATATATATATATATATATATATATATATATATATATGGGGCCATTCATGTGAGAACACGAGAACTAATCATAGCCACTCATTTTATCCTCCTTAAACTTTGATCTAATAGCTATTATTAGCTAACTATTTTTTTTGAAAAATTTCAAAAACTTTTCAAAAAAATTTCGAAAAAATTTCAAAAAAAATTTCGAAAAGTTTTTTGAAAAATTTTCAAAAAATTTTCGAAAATTTTTTTGAAAAATTTCCGAATATTTTTTTTTCACATGTGACGATTTTTTTTTTCATATGTGACGGAATTTTTTTTTCACATATGACGAAAAAAAAATTTACATGCGACGAATTTTTTTTATCACATGTGACGATTTTTTTTTTCACACGTGAAAAAAAAAATTTCGTAAAAATTTTCAAATTTTTTTTCACATGCGACGAAATTTTTTTTTCACATGTGGCGGAAATTTTTTTTCACATGTGACGAAATTTTTTTTCACATGTGACGAAATTTTTTTTCACACGTGACAAAAAATATTTCGTGAAAATTTCCAAATTTTTTTTACATGTGACGATTTTTTTTTTTTTTTTTTTTCACATGTGACGGAATTTTTTTTTTCACATGTGACGAAAAAAAAAATTTATGCGACGAATTTTTTTTCACATGCGACGAATTTTTTTTTTCACACGTGAAAAAAAAAATTCTTGAAAATTTACAATTTTTTTTCACATGTGACAAAAAATATTTTAGAAAAAAAAATTTCAAAATTTTTTTTTCCGAAAAAAAAATTCGGAATATTTTTTTTTCGAAAAAAATATTTTTCAAAAAAAAAAAATTTCGAATTTTTTTTTTTCGTAAAAATTTTTTTCGAATTTTTTTTTCTTTCTAAATAAAAATTTTCGAAAAAAAATTTTTGAAAATTTTTTTTTTCGAATTTTTTTTGAAAATTTTCGAAATTTTTCAAAATTTTTTTAGAAATTTTGAAAAAGTTGATTAACTAATATTAGCTGTTAGATTAAAGTTAAAGGAGGATAAAATGAGCGTATAGGATTGCTTCTCGCGTTCTCACAAAATTTAAGCTTCTCATTTGAACGCTTCAATTTATAGGGGGGGGGGGGGGGGGGGGGAGGGGTTATTAGACACAAAAGTTACTAAAGTTTGTTAAAAAGTGTGATTTGGTTACTATTGTTTTTTTGGTTACAAAGAGGTAACTTAAGTAAACGGGTTTGTCATTTGGGTTACTCAAAGATTAAACATGTTACATAAATGTTACTGCGAGGGTGGGCAACCGGCTGATTACCGGTTCCCCATGTCCACGTCAGCACCATAGTTTAAAATGTTATAAGGAAGTTACTATAGTTTACGGGTTTATTAAATAGGTTACTGAACCTTAACAAAAAGTTATTATGCGGGGTTTTTTTTTTTTTTTTTTTTTTTTTTTGTAATTTTTTATTATTATTTTTTTATTTTTACATTTTTCTCCTTCGCATATCTTTGTATATTTTCGTACTTTTTTTACATTGTTTTACGTTTATGTACGTTTTTCTCTCTTGTCGTACGTTTATGTAAGAAAATGGGCGAAAAAGTATAAAATTGAACGAAAATGTATGAAAACGGAAAACCTGTAAGAAAAACGGTCAAAAAACGTAAGAAAAACAGACAAAAATGTATGAAAACCAAATTTTGAGTTACGTATAAACGGTCGTTAGGATAAAGGACTAACAGTGCAAATGTTTGTTGAAAACCATTTTTAAATTTTTTTTCACATGTGATGGAAAATTTTTAAATTTTTTTCACATGTGACGAATTTTTTTTCACACGTGACAAAAAAAAAATTCGTGAAAATTTCCAAATTGTTTTTCACATGTGTCGAAATTTTTTTTTTCAAATGTGATGGATTTTTTTTTCACATGTGACGAAAAAAAATTTTAAATGCGACGAATTTTTTTTTTCACATGTGACGAATTTTTTTTCACACGTGACAAAAAAAAATTCGTTAAAATTTTCAATTTTTTGTCACATGTGAGAAAAAATATTTCATAAAAAAAAATTCGGAAAAAAAAATTTCGAAAAAAAAAATTTCGGAAAAAAAATTCGGAATTTTTTTTTTCACATGTGACGAATTTTTTTTTTCACATGTGACGAATTTTTTTTTTCACATGTGACGAAAAAAAAAATTTATGCGACGAATTTTTTTTCACATGCGACGAATTTTTTTTTTCACACGTGAAAAATAAATTTCTTGAAAATTTACAATTTTTTTTCACATGTGACAAAAAATATTTCAGAAAAAAAAATTTCGGAAAAAAAAAATTTTCAAAAATTTTTTTTTCCGAAAAAAAAATTCGGAATATTTTTTTTTCGAAAAAAAAATTTTCGAAATTTTTTTTTTTCGTAAATATTTTTTTCGAAATTTTTTTTCTTTCTAAATAAAAATTTTCGAAAAAAAGTTTTTTCGAAAAAAAATTTTTGAAAATTTTTTTTTGAAAATTTTCGAAAATTTGTTTTGACAATTTTCGAAATTTTTTTTAAAATTTTTTTAGAAATTTTCAAAAAGTTGATTAACTAATATTAGCTGTTAGATTAAAGTTAAAGGAGAATAAAATGAGCGTATAGGATTGCTTCTCGCGTTCTCACAAAATTTAAGCTTCTCATTCGAACGCTTCATTTTATAGGGTGGGGGGGGGGGGGGGGGGGGGGGTTATTAGACACAAAAGTTACTAAAGTTTGTTAAAAAGTGCGATTTGGTTACTATTGTTTTTTTGGTTACAAAGAGGTAACTTAAGTAAACGGGTTTGTCATTTGGGTTACTCAAAGATTAAACATGTTACATAAATGTTACTGCGAGGGTGGGCAACCGGCTGATTACCGGTTCCCCATGTTTGTTAAAAAGTGCGATTTGGTTACTATTGTTTTTTTGGTTACAAAGAGGTAACTTAAGTAAACGGGTTTGTCATTTGGGTTACTCAAAGATTAAACATGTTACATAAATGTTACTGCGAGGGTGGGCAACCGGCTGATTACCGGTTCCCCATGTCCACGTCAGCACCATAGTTTAAAATGTTATAAGGAAGTTACTATAGTTTACGGGTTTATTAAATAGGTTACTGAACCTTAACAAAAAGTTATTATGCGGGTTTTTTTTTTTTTTTTTTTTTTTTTTTTTTGTAATTTTTTATTATTGTTTTTTTTATTTTTACGTTTTTCTCCTTCGCATATCTTTGTATATTTTCGTACTTTTTTTTACATTGTTTTACGTTTATGTACGTTTTTCTCTCTTGTCGTACGTTTATGTAAGAAAATGGGCGAAAAAGTGTAAAAATGAACGAAAATGTATGAAAACGGAAAACCTGTAAGAAAAACGGTAAAAAAACGTAAGAAAAACAGACAAAAATGTATGAAAACCAAATTTTGAGTTACGTATAAACGGTCGTTAGGATAAAGGACTAACAGTGCAAATGTTTGTTGCAAACCGCCGTTAGCTAACGAAAAAATAACGACAATTAGTCTGAGGGACCATTTTTGAAATTAACGGGAAAAAAAAACCTATAGTAGAAGGTTAAAACATACATTGTAACTTATATAACCGGTGACCAAACTTGAATAACCTCTTTGTAACAAAAAAACTTTAGTAACCAAATCACATTTTTTGGCAAAATTTAGTAACTTTTGTATCTAATAACCCCATAGGTGGTCATTCATGTGAGAAATCTAATTTTTGTGAGAACGCGAGAACTAATCCTAGTCACTCATTTTATCCTCCTTAAATTTTGATCTAATGGCTATTATTAGCTGACTATTTTTTTAGAAAAATTTCAAAAACATTTTCAAAATAATTTCGAAAAAATTTAAAAAATTTTTCAAAAGAAATTCGAATTTTTTTTTGAAAAATTTTCAAAAAAATTTCGAATTTTTTTTTGAAAAATTTACGATTTTTTTTTTCACATGTGACGATTTTTTCTTCACACGTGACAAAAAAATATTCGTAAAAATTTTTAATTTTTTTTTCACATGTGACGAAATTTTTTTTCACATGTGATGGAAAATTTTTAAATTTTTTTTCACATGTGACGAATTTTTTTTCACACGTGACAAAAAAAAAATTCGTGAAAATTTCCAAATTGTTTTTCACATGTGTCGAATTTTTTTTTTCAAATGTGATGGATTTTTTTTTCACATGTGACGAAAAAAAATTTTAAATGCGACGAATTTTTTTTTCACATGTGACGAATTTTTTTTCACACGTGACAAAAAAAAATTCGTGAAAATTTTCAATTTTTTGTCACATGTGAGAAAAAATATTTCATAAAAAAAAATTCGGAATTTTCTTTTTCGAAAAAATTTTTTCGGAAAAAAAAAATTCGAAAATAAAACTTTTGGAAAAAAAATTTTTGAAATTTTTTTTTTCGAAAAAAATTTTTTCGAAATTTTTTTTTTTTCGAAAAAAATTTTTTCGAAATTTTTTTTTTCTAAAAATAAATTTTCGAAAAAAATATTTTTCGAAATTTTTTTTTTTGATTTTTTTTGAAAATTTTCGAAATTATTTTTCAAAATTTTTTAACAAATTTTCAAAAAGTTGATTAACTAATATTATCAATTAGATTAAAGTTAAAGGAGGATAAAATGAGTGACTAGGATTGCTTCTCGCTTTCTCACAAAATTTAGGATTCTCATTTAAACTCTTCAAAATATATATATATATATATATATATATATATATATATATATATATATATATATATATAGTTTAGTAATTTGATTGAAAAAAAAACACAAAATTTTCAGTCGTGTATATTTACCTTTGTCATAATCACAAAAATAGATACAAATTAAAAGGATCAAAACGTTTTCAAATTGTATATAAAAATTCCAAAATGAAATATCACTCAAAAGGCAACAATAAACTAAATTAATTACAAAGACACGAGTGCCATACATGGATAAAGTTCATGACATTGGTGGTTGAATGTCTGCAAAAAGTTTATACACAAAGATGCAGGGGCGGACCTACGCTTGCAGTAGGGGGGCGGTGCCCCCAACCAAAGTGTTACGGATACTAAAAACTATGTAGAAAAAAGGTGAAAATTGGTAGAAAAAGGTCCGGTGCCCCCACGAAAATAATCAAAGTGCCCTCCTCGCTCTTGGATAAAAGTGAAAAATGTTTCCGGTGATCTTGTTTGTTCAGAAAAAATGGTGAAAATGAGCATCCAGTAGTGTAGGAAGAAGGTGAAGTACAAGATGTATAGTCGAAGTTTTTTATTGGGTTTGTCAAAAGTTGCTTTAACTTTGGGTTTAGCATTTATTTTGTTTTGGATACTAGCAAAAGGTAATACAGTAATTTTGTTTTGGATGTAGCAATATTAGGATGGGTTAAAGTGTTTTTTTTTTTTCGTCAATACAACTGCAGTAGAGTATTAAGAAGGCTCCTTGTGTATGTTATGTTTTGGTATATGAAAATATCAATAACATTAGATATGATACAGTAATTTAGTCGGCAATGAAACTTTAATCTTTAAAAATTTAGTTTATTTAATAACTGCTGTGTCTTTGACTTGACCTAACATATTAAGTGAGTAATTTTTGACCCGACCCGATTCAACTCGACATGTTAAGCGGGTAAATGATTGACCACTCTTATTGATCGATGCCCCCCGCGGTGACATTTCCTGGGTCCGCCACTGCAAAGATGGCCTTCTTCTGCCACCTTTTCTACTAGATTGTGCTACTCCTTTACAAGCTTACATCCATTCATGGTTGTAATTAATAGACACATGAAGTCATGAACATTAAAAGAGTGTATAAAAAGTAATATTTTTTGTAAATAAAAGAAAATACTACATATTTTTTTTTACCCGAGTATCTCTAATAAACAGAACTAGTGTTATATCCTGGCATTGCTTAGGCGGACTAACTTTTTAGTAACTGGTGAAATTTAACTAAATATTAGTGGTTTACATCATTTCTTTCTATAACAAGGAATAAGTTGTATTAATACAAACATACAATTTTAATAAAGAGAGTTAAAATAAATCCATATAAAAAGAACTATAAATAACGTAGTTAACGATAATATTTATATAACAAACTTAAGATAAATAGTGTTTAGAGAAGGCCCCGTTTGGTTTGTGGAATGTTTTTTTATGGAATTAGAATCTGTCTACGGAATTGGAATTTGAAAAAAATGAAATGTTAAGGAATTGAAATGTGAATGATTTTGGAATCTGAAAGAATTAGAATTTGCAAAAACTAATGCGTGTTTGGTTGAATGAAAATAAAATGAGAAAAAATAAATTGTATTAAAATATTTAAAATTTTATATTAAATTAAAATTGATAAACTGAATAATAATAATAATAATAATAATAATAATAATAATAATAATAATAATAATTCCAAAAATGCCCTTATTGCTCAAGTGATTTACTTTTTTTACCTTATTTTTGAAGTTGTCGAAATTACCCTTTGTGCACCTGGGAAACTCTAATGTAGCCAACCATGAAACACCAAGTGTCCAAAGTTGCCCAAAAATACACAAGTTACCCAAAATTTTAGACACTTGGCATCCCATGTTTGGCTACAGTAGAGTTGCCCAGTTGCCTAAATCGACAACTTCGAAAATAAGGTTAAAAAAGCAAATCGCTTGGGAAATAAGGGCATTTTTGGAATTTAATAATAATAATAATAATAATAATAATAATAATAATAATAATAATAATAATAATAATAATAATAATAATAATAATAATAATAATAATAATTGATTTTTGATGATAAAAATAATGAATTTTATGGAATTCATTCCTCTCATTTTGCTATAGAATGTTGAATTCCGCAGAATTAGGATTTTGAAGGATTTCCATTGCATTTCATTTGCAACTAAACACATAAAGAAATGGAATTCGGATTATGAATTTCTTGAATTTGTCAACAAAACACGTTATGAAATAGAATTAGATTCCAATTCCATCAGAATCCTGAAGACTCCGTTAACCAAACGGGGCCTTAATGGAAACTAAGTCATTAAAAATGGAAAAGGAAAGATCATAAAAAGAAAATGCAAAGATTACCGACTAATATACATAGAAAAGCACATGAATAAACACATATACACACTAAGGGTCTTCATTATCCTTGTACAAGGGCTCATCCAACGATGGGTAAGTGTATATTATCCTTGTGGAAGATATCATCCACAAGTGCGTGAGGGTCATCATTATCCTTCTCGAAGGTCTCATCCATAAGTAGATACTTCATACGTGTTAAATCAGGATCACCGTCTTTTTTAGAACGTTTTATAGGTGGCATTTCCAATATAAGAGGATCTCCCTCAGCAGCAACAATGGGTTCAACCGGAACAACAACATCGATAGAGTCAAAATCCAGCGAATCTTCATCACGATCAGACAACACATTAATCTCATCATCGTCATATATAACAACCACATCAGCAACATAATATTTTTGGGCAACGCCTCCACCTAATCATCATCATCATCAGATATGACCACCACATCAAAAACTGATGGTAAGTTGGTCTTCACAACTTCCATAACATGGAAAATTTAGGTTTGGAGTAATTCGTATGCTTAATGTTTAAACTTTTATCGATTTGTAATGTAATTCATAAGCTTTAATATTTGAACTTTTATCGATAAGTAATGTATTTCGTACGCTTTAATGTTAGACGTTTATTGATATGTAATGTAACTCCGTATGCTTTAATGTCTAAACTTTTATCGACTAATTTCGACACGTACTTCGTATGCATTAATCTTTGAACGTTTATCAATTGGTAATGTAAATTCGTATGTATTTTATGGTTTAACACCAAAGCAGTTTAGCATTTCAAACTTCAAAAATGACAAGTGGCATGACTTAATTTATTTCCGACAACATTTCGTCATGAAATAAATATGCCACGTCATAAATGAAACTCTATACTCAGTCAAACATTTAGTCAAAAAGTGTACCGACGACATGTCGTCAGGAACTATTTATGACACGTCACCCCAGCGTAGTTACCGCTAATGACATACTAAAATCGGTCAATATTTTGGCCAAAAGTGTACCGATAACATTTCGTTGGGAACATGATGTTGGGAAATAAGATCGGCAAAATATTGGATAAAAAATTGAGCCGGGCCAAAAGTCAAATTTGACCTGATATATCCTAACGATATGTCGTCAGGACAATTTTGGATTAAAAATTCAAGGACTTTTGGTCAAGCATTTTTTTTTTGTCGTTCAGTGGTTTTCCTGACGACATTTCGCCGACAAGATTTTGTCGTTAGGAAAACCATCGTCGCCAGTTCTCTTTTTTTAGTAGTACATATTTCGATATTGCGTGTGAAAAAAAACTTTGAAAAGAATAAATTCGTTTGGTCAATCTTTTATATAATAAAAGAATTACATCATTTTGGAGTGTTTTTGCAAAACACTTCTTATTGAAAAAAAAAATTAAACCAATAGAAGAGCTCTATTTTGCCATGTAGGTGATTGGGGCTAAACAGTCAACCTAAATTGACCAAAGGATGGTCAACAAGGTCAAACAGCTTAGAGTCAATGCTCCGTGGAAGTATAGGGTTTCCCCGGGTCGTTATGTACCGACGAGGTGTGATGGTTATCAAACGGGTCTGTGATCGGGTGAATCTGGACAGGAAAAGGTTTGTGAGATGGTTACACTAAGAAATATACAAGGAAATAGCTTAAACAAGCTATATGAACAAGATTGTAAAGTTGGAAAAACCATAAACGTTTAAAACCTAAAAACGCGTACGTTTATATTTAAAACAACGTAAACGTACAAAATAAAAAGTGAAAACTGAAATCTGAAAACCCACAGGGGGGTGAAATGACTTTTTTACAAACCTAAGGATGAAAGAAAATTTTTAGAAAAAGAAAATAAAATTTTACACTATTTAATTATTTATTATTAATTAATTACTAATTATTAATATTTAAATAACTTAAATACAATATAATATTAATTAAATACAAGAAAAGTGAAAATTAAATTTCTAAATTTATAAAATAACTAAAAACAAGTTTTAAAATTAAAAATATGTATTTTTGTCTTTTTGTGATTTTTCTATTAAATAATTACTAATTAAATATTAATTACCTAATTAAACTATTTTAAATTATTAAAAATAGAAAATGAACAGTAAAAATTATAAGAAAATTCCTAAAATTATATTATATTATATTATATAAAAGCTAGGAAAAATATAAAAACTAGGGTTTACTTTATAAAAATTTATTATGCTATTTAAAACTTAATTATTAATTAATTACTAATAAAACTAATATTAAATCTAATAAATACTAAATGACAAAATAAAAATCTGAGAAATTTACTAAAATTACTTTAATATAAAAGGTAATTAATAAAAATATAAAAATGCCAAGTACTTAATAAAAATCTAAAAATGAAAATTAAAATTTAAATTATGTTAAATAGAAACTATCACTTAAAATTAAATTGGTTTTTTCTGGATTTTTCTTTTAAAAAACTATTTTACACCTAAAAACAACTAACTTTTGTAAAAACAACTTCTTGGGAACTTAAAAATAAGCACTGTGTGAAGCAATAAGCCAAACAGTTGACTTTGGTTGACCAAATGAGGAAATAAGCTAAAATGGGCTTAAGTGGGACCCACTATGGTGAATTCTGGTGCAAATGAGTTAAAGGGACATGTTTAAGCAAGAATAAGCAATTGGGGTCCTCAGAATAAGCTATAGGATCAAAATAAGCACTTGGCCAAACCAAATTGAACTAAGAAAAGGGACAAACTATAAGGGCTGATTCAGGTGGGGTCCACAAGGGTTGAGGTCAAGCTAATGGTCAAAGTTTTAAGTATGCCAGGAGGGGGGTTGAAAGGAACAAAGATGGGGCTTGTGGGACCACTGTGGTGGCCAGAAAACACCACCAAAGGTGGCTGTGTAGTGGTGATGCTGCTGCAGCAGGGGATGGGTCTTCCCTGCAGCCTACTTTGGAGGGCTGTGGACCCCACAAGAAAAATTGAAAAAAATAAAAAGAAGGTGGGATACCAAAGTTGAGCTGGGGGGTAATGATTAGGAACAAGTTTCACCCCCTGAAAGCAAACACAAAAATCTACAAAAATCTTGCTAGTTTTGCAAAATCTGAGAAATGGGATTTTGACTTTTTGGATGAAACTAGGAACTTTGACTTAAGTGAACTTCTGATGAACCATATAAGCTAGAATAGTTGTAATAAGCTAGAGTAAACCTAAATTAAGCTAAAACTACCAATGATAAACTGAAATGAGGGTTTGTGGGATTCAAATCCCTCACAGTCAACTGTGAGGGGGTCTTATTTGTGATTTTTGACTTTTGAGCAAAACACAACTGGTTTTTATATTTCCATTGAACTATTAGAACCTGAGTTAACATGCAAGAACCAAAAATTCTCACAGAAACACACTAGACCATGCAGAAATTTCCTGAACCAAACACTACCTTAGTAGTGACAGATTTTGGATTTATAATGCAAATGAGTAAATTAAGCTATGAAACTGTTACACAATAATCTAATATGGTATGAGAAGCTAAAATAAGTACTAAGATATAAGCTTAAACTACAAACACCTAAATTCCTATATTAAACTAGTTGAGACAGTTAATTGAGCAAATTTTTAGCACAAAGAATTTTAATGAGCTAATATACAATATTAAGCTACATTACAACTTAAACACACCTATTAAGTATAAATAGACAGAATTGAGCAGATATTATGCAGATGAACAGTACCAAACAAGATTTTTGAGAAAAGGCTTACAATGGCTTCCAAGCACAAAACATGAAACCAAGACCCAAAACTTCTCCTAAAGTCTCCCCTGAGACCACTAAACCATAACCATTCTTCCACTGCTTCTCTTCTTTTTGATTTTTCTTTTTGATTCAATTTTTCTTTTTTTTATTTTTACACTATTTTTTTGTAACTTTGAGATTTTTGAAACTGAGACTGATTTAAAGTTTCTACTAGGCTTTATAAGCTATATTGAAGCTTATATGATCAATGGAATCCAGAAACAACAATAAACTAACATTTAACCCACCATGAGTGATTTGAATTTGAAAATTTTGCATAAACTGAAATTCACAATAAACCTTGAGATTGATTACTATATAAGATTTAAAATACACTGAATGAGCTTAATACATGATTTTGAGAATGAAAATTACAATGAAAAAAAGAAATTACACTAAAACTATTACTAAAACTAAACTACTGCTACCTACTGCCCTTTTGCTTCATTTTCATGACTTATATAGCTCCTTGGGTGATTCTCTATCTTCCCCACTCTCTGTGAACCATTGGATTGGTTCAAGTTGATCCCAACCCTTGAATTCTGATTTGGCGGGAAAAAAAGGATTTGGCAGGGTAGTGGTTTAGGTGAGATATTAAATGAGGAGGGGGAAGTTGGTGTGGGTTGGTGATAATATTGATGATGGTTGGTGAGTTGGTGAGGAGATTGGGAGGAGGGGGGAGACAAAGCACCAGGGATTAGGGGAAAGCTTAGGGACGATGAACAGTAAATGGTTTGGGGGGTTTGACTTGATTTTGACCGGGGTGGTTTTTTTTATTTAAAATGGGAGTGGGGTTTTGTTGTTTGGATTGGGCTGTTTGTGTGGTTTGGGCCTGGGTGAAGTGGGAGTAATAAGGTGGGCTTGGAGGTGGGTTTGTTTTGTTGGGTAATAAAAGTAACATTGGTCCGTTTTGTAGTTAATGGTGTACAAGGACCATTTTTGTAATTATGCTGAAAATGAGGGACCAAAAGTGCAACTGCTCCAAAGTTATTTCCAAGGACCATTGTTGCCAACTTCAATAGTGTGAGGACCCATGATGAAAATTTTTCATTTTAAAATACCCGGGGACCAATTTTGACAGGTTTGCAAAGTACAGGGACCAAACATGTAATTTTCACAAACATTTTACCCAAGGACCATATTTGCCAAAATAAGTAACCACAAGACCAAAATTGATTTTTCTTTCAAAAATATCCCACCAGGGACCAACTCTGCCAAAATCTGAAACTTCAGGGACTAAATTGCAAATTTCCAAAACTTTTGAGATTTTTCACCAAAGGACTAAATATGACAACTTATGATTTCAAAAGGACCTTTGGTGATAATTTTCCATATTTTGAATGACCAGGGACTAAATCTGACATTTTATGAAAGTGGGGGGACTGAAATTGCCAATTTTGCAAACTTTGTACGTTTTTCATTTGTTTTTACTCATTTTGCATCTAAAACATATAAAACACAATTTTGGAATATTTTTAGTATTTTGATGCATTTCTGAGTGTTTTTGTATGTTTTGGAGTTCAGATTTGACCAAAAATGATGAGTGTTTGAGCACTTATCAATCCCCCACACTAAACTATTGCTAGTCCCTAGCAATAAACTGTTTTGAAAACTTAATGGATTTTAAACTCTTTACCAAAAGCCATCACTTCTGGAGTAGCCAGATGTATCGATTCAAGTAAGAACTATGGTCCACCTGATAACCATGTGATTTTGAGCAAACCACCAGCTGTTAACGGATTTGATTTGTCTTTACCAAGAGCCGTTTGCTCCTGGACTAGCCAACTCTTGATGGACCTAGTCAACATCTTGGTGAGCTGATTACCAATTATGGTTTTTCCACTGCTTTTACCACAAGCCATAATCTTGCGGGCTAGCCAACTCGTTCACTTTTTGGGATATGGCGAGTTGAGGTACCATACAATTTTGGGCAAATTGCAAGCCATCAACGGATTTGATATATCTTTACCAAGAGCCGTTTGCTCCTGGATTAGCCAATCCTTTTGTCGTTTAGACATGGCAGACTGATAACCACAAAAATTTTGAAGCACAAGTGAAATTTTTTTTTAAATTTTTTTGAAATTTTGGCTAAAACGGGGGTACTAGATGGCCCCCCACACTTAGAATTCGCTAGAATACCCCCCCCCCCCCACACACACACTTAGAATGAATATTGTCCTCAATATTCAAAGTCCCGGCTATTATGCCGACTCTTTGAACGTAAAAGGGCAACATTACAAGCTAAATGTGGAAACACCATTTTGTATTTTCACTTTATTTGTAACCACAGTGGGGGTAACTCCCCAACACTTAGGGTGAAAACCCTATAAGCATGCTACTGTTTTTGTTTACCGAGTCGCTAGCTTGACTCGACCCCGAATTCATTTGTCCATGGGGAAGCATGATGTGGAAGAAACAATCTCAATCGGACTTTCATTCAAGATGTTTGGACAAACATTTGAAGCACGTGAAAGTTCCACACCGATGAGATATAATCCCATCTCAAGATAATGATACATGAAAATGCCGGGGTCAAAGATGGTATCTTCATTCCCAAAGGAGTGAAGAAGAGAAGAAGTCACCTTATAGGTGAAGAAAAGGAAGAAAACCATGATGAAAATCATGATTTGATCTTCTTCCTCGAGAACAGGCTCATTAGCCTAAATTTGGATTTCAAAGGTTAAGCTCAGAAACATCCCGGGAGGGTGGGTGGGAATTTGCAAATCCTCATAATTGAGTGCATCTCCCCCCGGGCTATCAAACTCCGGAGGAGTCATGATATGATGAGTGAGTTCACCGGAGAACTCCTCATGAAGAGAATTATTCACAAGATGTGAATCTGTGAACTTATGTTCCGGAATAGACTCATCACAATCCTCATTCTGAATATCAAAGAGTGGATTATCAGAAATCAAAGTGAATTCAGAGTCGAATTCAAATAGAGGATTGGTGAGAGTAGTATTGAAAGATTCGGGAACAAAGAGATTAACATTCTCTATTGGACTGTTGGGATCAGAAGTGAGTGACGGATCATGATATAGGAGACTTTCAATTTCTCCCAAATCGGCTTCGAAATCGAGGAGACCATCATCACTTTCCAATGAAAGTGGATTGATGTGAGTAAGTTCATCGGCGAACTCCTCAAGAAGAGGATCAGCATCAGATTGTGGGAGTGATGCCTCAATATACTCAATGTCTCCATGAGATGTACAATCATCATTAAAATCTGAGAAAGTCTCAAAATGATCGTTTGAACACTCAAGAGGAGAAGGAATATCACACATATGCTCAAGAGTTCCCTGTGACTCTCTTGGGATTGGGACAAGGTTCTCAACACTAGACTTTATGAATTCGTCCGATTCCTTTTTAGGAACAATGTCAAGATGCTTGTCCCCCATGCTCAGAGAGTGAGGGGGAACCTCGGGTGTGATAGCAACAGACTGAGGGAGTGGAGAGGAGCTAGCATTCATGGATTGTACGAGTTCCATTTGATCTTCTGCTAGTAATTTCCCCGTCTCATTATTTTCTCCCTGATTTTCAATGGGAGGAATCACAAATGATGAATCTGACGAACCCTTATAAAATTAAAGGATATCAAGGGTATCTTCATTATCACTATCATCATCACAGTCTAGAAGAGCAGCTTGACAAAATTTGGCATGTGTTATAGCTGCTTGTTCTAAGACAAGTAATTCCTCCATACTCAATTCGTTTTTAGAATCTCGTTCTTCAGCAAGTAATTCTGCCATAGATTTCTCACGAGAGTCTTGAAACGATGTAGTAACCAACTCCTCCTTAAGTTCTTTCAATATATCAAGAGCCTTTAGTAAAAGGTCTTGCTCAGTATCATGAGGAGTTGATTGGATCATTCGGTACTGTGGAGGTTGGTCTGAAAACGAATAGTCGTAATTGTTACAAGGAAATGGATTCCTTGTTTGACAATCCGAGCTAGAGTGTGGACCTCCACAGTAATCACAACAGTAAAACTGATGTGGCTGTGGGTTGTATGTGCTAGAGTCATAATTTTTATCAGGAAACTGCTCATAGACAAGCGTGTTTCCCGATTGACAATCAGAACTGTAGTGTGAACCACCACAGTACTCACAACAGTAAAACTGTTGAGTCTCATGGTGTGGTAACTGATGGAATGAATCAGTCGTGTCATGGTAGGAATAGGGATTCTGGTTATAGACAGACCCGTTTCCTAACTCTACCATGCCACAGTAGGGGCAATTGCCACCATTATAAGGATTACCACACCAATGGCAAATAAGAAGGTGTGGATGAGACATAGAAAGAATCAAAAGTTCATAGAGGGTAAGGAATGAAGAATCAAAGATGTGAGAGGGTAAAGGTGAATATTTTTGGGTTTTTGGATAAACATTTTGTACAAATAAGAAAGAAAATGTTTTTGTATTTTTGTGTTCGTTGAAAACTGACTTTAAAATGTTTTCGTGAACAGTTTTGTTTTTATATGAAAATAAGGAGATAATATGAACAAGGGTGGTAAATATACAATGGATGCATATCCCGATTCACTAATACGCAATACCGTTTAGAATAGCGCGCACAGTCAACCTAAATTGACCAAAGGATGGTCAACAAGGTCAAACAGCTTAGAGTCAATGCTCCGTGGAAGTATAGGGTTTCCCCGGGTCGTTATGTCCCGACAAGGTGTGATGGTTATCAAACGGGTCTGTGATCGGGTGAATCTGGACAGGAAAAGGTTTGTGAGATGGTTACACTAAGAAATCTACAAGGAAATAGCTTAAACAAGCTATATGAACAAGATTGTAAAGTTGGAAAAACCAGAAACGTTTAAAACCTAAAAACGCGTACGTTTATATTTAAAACAACGTAAACGTACAAAATAAAAAGTGAAAACTGAAATCTGAAAACCCACAGGGGGTGAAAATGACTTTTTTACAAACCTAAGGATGAAAGAAAATTTTTAGAAAAAGAAAATAAATTTTTACACTATTTAATTATTTATTATTAATTAATTACTAATTATTACTAATTATTAATATTTAAATAACTTAAATACAATATAATATTAATTAAATACTAGAAAAGTGAAAATTAAATTTCTAAATTTATAAAATAACTAAAAACAAGTTTTAAAATATAAAATATGTATTTTTGTCTTTTTGTGATTTTTCTATTAAATAATTACTAATTAAATATTAATTACCTAATTAAACTATTTTAAATTATTAAAAATAGAAAATGAACAGTAAAAATGATAAAAAAATTCCTAAAATTATATTATATTATATAAAAGCTAGGAAAAATATAAAAACTAGGGTTTACTTTATAAAAATTTATTATGCTATTTAAAACTTAATTATTAATTAATTACTAATAAAACTAATATTAAATCTAATAAATACTAAATGACAAAATAAAAATCTGAGAAATTTAGTAAAATTACTTTAATATAAAATGTAATTAATAAAAATTTAAAAATGCCAAGTACTTAATAAAAATCTAAAAATGAAAATTAAAATTAAAATTATGTTAAATAGAAACTATCACTTAAAATTAAATTGGTTTTTTCTGGATTTTTCTTTTAAAAAACTATTTTACACCTAAAAACAACTAACTTTTGTAAAAACAACTTCTTGGGAACTTAAAAATAAGCACTGTGTGAAGCAATAAGCCAAACAGTTGACTTTAGTTGACCAAATGAGGAAATAAGCTAAAATGGGCTTAAGTGGGACCCACTATGGTGAATTCTGGTGCAAATGAGTTAAAGGGACATGTTTAAGCAAGAATAAGCAATTGGGGTCCTCAGAATAAGCTATAGGATCAAAATAAGCACTTGGCCAAACCAAATTGAACTCAGAAAAAGGATAAACTATAAGGGCTGATTCAGGTGGGGTCCACAAGGGTTGAGGTCAAGCTAATGGTCAAAGTTTTAAGTATGCCAGGAGGGGGTTGAAAGGAACAAAGATGGGGCTTGTGGGACCACTGTGGTGGCCAGAAAACACCACCAAAGGTGGCTGTGTGGTGGTGATGCTGCTGCAGCAGGGGATGGGTCTTCCCTGCAGCCTACTTTGGAGGGCTGTGGACCCCACAAGAAAAATTGCAAAAATAAAAAGAAGGTGGGATACCAAAGTTGAGCTGGGGGTAATGATTAGCAACAAGTTTCACCCCCTGAAAGCAAACACAAAAATCTACAAAAATCTTGCTAGTTTTGCAAAATCTGAGAAATGGGATTTTGACTTTTTGTATGAAACTAGGAACTTTGACTTAAGTGAACTTCTGATGAACCATATAAGCTAGAATAGTTGTAATAAGCTAGAGTAAAGCTAAATTAAGCTAAAACTACCAATGATAAACTGAAATGAGGGTTTGTGGGATTCAAATCCTTCACAGTCAACTGTGAGGGGGTCTTATTTGTGATTTTTGATTTTTGAGCAAAACACAACTGGTTTTTATATTTCCATTGAACTATTAAAACCTGAGTTAACATGCAAGAACAAAAAATTCTCACAGAAACACACTAGACCATGCAGAAATTTACTGAACCAAACACTACCTTAGTAGTGACAGATTTTGGATTTATAATGCAAATGAGTAAATTAAGCTATGAAACTGTTACAAAATAATCTAATATGGTATGAGAAGCTAAAATAAGTACTAAGATATAAGCTTAAACTGCAAACACCTAAATTCCAATATTAAACTGGTTGAGACAGTTAATTGAGCAAATTTTTAGCACAAAGAATTTTAATGAGCTAATATACAATATTAAGCTACATTACAACTTAAACACACCTATTAAGTATAAATAGACAGAATTGAGCAGATATTATGCAGATGAACAGTACCAAACAAGATTTTTGAGAAAAGGCTTACAATGGCTTCCAAGCACAGAACATGAAACCAAGACCCAAAACTTCTCCTAAAGTCTCCCCTGAGACCACTAAACCATAACCATTCTTCCACTGCTTCTCTTCTTTTTGGTTTTTCTTTTTGATTCAATTTTTCTTTTTTTTTTTTTATTTTTACACTATTTTTTTGTGACTTTTAGATTTTTGAAACTGAGACTAATTTAAAGTTTCTACTAGGCTTTATAAGCTATATTGAAGCTTATATGATCAATGGAATCCATAAACAACAATAAACTAACATTTAACCCACCATGATTGATTTGAATTTGAAAATTTTGCATAAACTGAAATTCACAATAAACCTTGAGATTGATTACTATATAAGATTTAAAATACACTGAATGAGCTTAATACATGATTTTGAGAATGAAAATTACATTGAAAAAAAGAAATTACACTAAAACTATTACTAAAACTAAACTACTGCTAC
Source organism: Artemisia argyi (assembly GCA_030686995.1). Lineage (NCBI taxonomy): Eukaryota > Viridiplantae > Streptophyta > Magnoliopsida > Asterales > Asteraceae > Artemisia > Artemisia argyi. Next base: position 123,548,481 of record CM060678.1, read on the forward strand.
CTACTGCCCTTTTGTTTCATTTTCATGACTTATATAGCTCCTTGGGTGATTCTTTATCTTCCCCACTCTCTGTGAACCATTGGATTGGTTCAAGTTGATCCCAACCCTTGAATTCTGATTTGGCGGGAAAAAAGGATTTGGCAGGGTAGTGGTTTAGGTGAGATATTAAATGAGGAGGGGGAAGTTGGTGTGGGTTGGTGATAATATTGATGATGGTTGGTGAGTTGGTGAGGAGATTGGGAGGAGGGGGGAGACAAAGCACCAGGGATTAGGGGAAAGCTTAGGGACGATGAACAGTAAACGGTTTGGGGGGTTTGACTTGATTTTGACCGGGGTGGTTTTTTTATTTAAAATGGGAGTGGGGTTTTGTGGTTTGGATTGGGCTGTTTGTGTGGTTTGGGCCTGGGTGAAGTGGGAGTAATAAGGTGGGCTTGGAAGTGGGTTTGTTTTGTTGGGTAATAAAAGTAACATTGGTCCGTTTGGTAGTTAATGGTGTACAAGGACCATTTTTGTAATTATGCTGAAAATGAGGGACCAAAAGTGCAACTGCTCCAAAGTTATTTCCAAGGACCATTGTTGCCAACTTCAATAGTGTGAGGACCCATGATGAAAAATTTTCATTTTAAAATACCCGGGGACCAATTTTGACAGGTTTGCAAAGTACAGGGACCAAACATGTAATTTCCACAAACATTTTACCCAAGGACCATATTTGCCAAAATAAGTAACCACAAGACCAAAATTGATTTTTCTTTCAAAAATATCCCACCAGGGACCAACTCTGCCAAAATCTGAAACTTCAGGGACTAAATTGCAAATTTCCAAAACTTTTGATATTTTTCACCAAAGGACTAAATATGACAACTTATGATTTCAAAAGGACCTTTGGTGATAATTTTCCATATTTTGAATGACCAGGGACTAAATTTGACATTTTATGAAAGTTGGGGGACTGAAATTGCCAATTTTGCAAACTTTGTACGTTTTTCATTTGTTTTTACTCATTTTGTATCTAAAACATATAAAACACAATTTTGGAATATTTTTATTATTTTGATGTATTTCTGAGTGTTTTTGTATGTTTTGCAGTTCAGATTTGACAAAAAATGATGAGTGTTTGAGCACTCATCAGTAGGCGAAATCGAGAAATATGATTGGTCAATAGAAAGTCAAAATTAAATTGATTTTGGTCAAACTTAATAAATTTGGTGGAGAAATTTGGTTAAGAAAAAAAATGCATAAAAATATAAGTGCCAAATTTATAAAAAGAAAAACTTTAAAAAAATGGTGTAATTAATAAAACTTTAGTAGTTGAATTTTAAATAAATTATATAGAGGTAAGTGTAAAATTACAAGTTTTCATATTTTTTTAATAACTTTAGAAAAACAATAGATAACCTTTACACTTTATAACCCCTGTACTTAATAATATTAACTTATTTTAAAATTACATGAGTAGTAGTATTTGTTTTTAGACTTTTATTAATTAAAATTATAAAATTTGGTAAATATGTGAATTAGTTTTTATGTCAAATATTTTTTAAACTAATGTTAGTTTTAAACTTTCACCTATTAGAATATTTTTTTAAATAATGATTCATGTTATTTTATTAATAAGTTTAATTTACGTGTACACGGGTTTGAATATTAAATATGACAAAATTATTAGTAACGGGAATATAAATATCAAATAATAAGCACGAGTTACTGTAATATGAAAATAAATATACGCGATTTTACTTATAACAACGACTCATGAAGTTGTTATTTAAAATTTATATATGGATATCTATAAAAAACATTTTAAAAACTTTACGGGGTATATTTTAACTTCATTAACGTTCATTATGTGCTACTAAATAGCACAAACTTATGAAAATACAATTTTCGAAACAAAAAGATATATTAGTTTCAAAGCTATCTAAATATGCTACATATTTAAACGCAAATATAAGTAAAAGAAATACCACAATTAGAAAACACATCGTAAATTGATAGCACGGGTTTGTAAAACTAAAAACATATATCACTAATATCTCCTAAAATAATAGGTAGATTATAACATATATACATATGATTTTTTTATTTTTAGTCCACAAAGTAAAACCATTTGAAACATGTTAAGTGATTCATTTGTTAATCGATAATAGTACATAATGAAAACGAAATTTTAAATACCCTGTGCATGCACAGGTATTATAAGTATTACTTGATAACTTAAATTTATTTGATGATAGCAAAGGATTCAAGGGAAAATACTTTAAAGTATGGACAAGTTTAAAATTTTAATAATTAGGCAAACCTTATATCATGTAAATGAAATAGAAAATCACATTATCAAAGATCACATGCATAATTATATAAACATTATAGACTTAAAAAATATTTTCGAAGATCACATACATATACTCATTGACAAAAGCTTATAAAAAACTCGAATTTGCAAAAGCTGATTTATCTTGTTGATGAAATCGTGTAGAGTGACTGCTCCAGTGGTTCATTTTTCAAAACTGCTTGTTCGCTTATTGCTTTTACCTGCTCAAAACATGCAAGTTCAAGTCAGATAAGAAGTTAGGACAATGAAATCCACTTTTGAAAAAAAAAATTCATGTACCTTGTCGGTAAAATCGGGTAGAACGGCTGCTTCAATTATTGTCACTTGAATGGACGAACAGAATTTCACCTTTGTGATAATGAACGAAAATCAGATAAGAACTTATGAATTTCGACTCCTGCTCAAAACATGCAAGTTCAAGTCAGATAAAAAGTTATGATAATGAAACCAACTTTTTCAAAAATATTTACCTTGTTGATAAGATCGGGTAGAGTGGCTGCTCCAATCATTTTTACTTGAACAGATGAACGGAACTCAGGTATCTGGGTTTAAGTATTAGAGTTTAGGAAAGGAATTAGGGGAAAGAGCGTTTCATGGGGAGTTTTAGTTGGAAAATAATGAAAAACATACATGTGTTCCGACTTATATAGGGTAGAGTTGAAAGCTAGTGGTGGTTACTGACGTAGTGGAGCGGTTGAGATCATTTGATGATGCAATCCAACGGCTATGTAAAATCAAGAATTAATTTAAACGGCCTAGATTGTTTTGGTCAACCGTTGTGGTCAACTCACCGGTAACAATATAATTTGATTGAGATACATTAACAATATGACAATGTCACATTTTTTGCATGTTGCTTAGTGAATCATCTAAAGATGCGCCTATATGAGCAGACAACAAAACTGTCCATGAGATCTAGATGTGTTCTGCTTGGTCTTTTTAGATGAAATACGAAACCATAATGAATTCAGACAAAAAAATTATCCGCTTTTCATGGAAGAGTTGCGCTAGCATCAAATTCAAGGGAGTTTGGAGGTTGAGTCAATGAAGGGGATTCGGTTTCTAGAGAAGGAAAATCATTAGACATAGTTTCGCAAGAAACCTTTTCGTCATTTTTCTGCCGTCCACAATTCAAAAAGGTTGGTTTTATTGGTGATTTTATCATTTCGACTTTCCAAGTTAGCATTGCCACAATCTCAGACATGGCTGGCCTTATGTCTGGAAGAGACTGAAGGCATAACAAAGCCATATGAATTGTTTTCATAACATCCTTCACCGAAAAACCATCCTTTTGCATTCTTGGATCTATAAGATCAATCATTTTTGATCGCTCGTATAGCTTCCATGCCTTGAATTATAGAAAATGTAAATTAGTGAATCAATTTTGATAAAAACAATATAAAAAGAAAACTAGTACTGTATATAAGTATACTCACACTTAAAGAATACGCTAAAATTAAAGCATGTATCACGTCGTGCAAACTGATGCAATGCATCTAACAGTCTGCTGAAATAAAGATAGTCCAAACTGAGTATGATACGTTTGGGTGGTTGTAAAATGTAGGTTAAGTAAATGGAAGCCAATGAAGTGATGGTCGATTTGTGAATCAAGTCAATAATCATTCTTAATATATACTTAATGGATTGTATTAATCTTATACATGTTTCTACCTAGCTTCTTGGAATATAACATATGCTTATGGGCTTTTCCACAAAAAAATATATGTTAACGGGAAAATGATGAATGCAGCTAGCAATGAGAGAGTTATTATTAATCAGTTAGATACGAAAATTTGTTTTTGTGTTTGTGCCTTTGTAGCACATAAATTTTATGCTTCTAGCAGCATATACGCTTTCACCATGTAAATGAAAATAAATAAATAAATTGCAGCAATTTAGTAATGTATAAACACAAAAATATACGTACTTATCATATTAATTACGTGATATTCAAAGACATTCTATTGGATCACATGCTAATTATAAGTTTTATATTGTTATACTCTGATATACTTTGTACAGCACAAAAGAAGTTCAACTACTTTAGATAACTAAGTAGGCTTCTTGCTGTATTATATATTTTTTCTGTTGCTAGAAAGCATATATGCTATATTTTGAACAAGATGTAGATGGCTTACATATTTTGGAAGGTATTGCATTTCTGATGGTAGTCTAAGATCTGTATTCCTCCTACAGCTAATGATCTCGAGAACCAGAACTCCAAAACTGTAGATGTCGGCCTTTTCAGATAATTCTCCTCTAATGGCATATTCAGGGGCCGTATAACCTCTACAAATTACAAAGACACAAACAATCATCATTGAATTGTAATTAAAACACTGAATGAAGATCCCATAAATCTAGTAACAATGCAAGTTATGTATTTATATATTCGTTATCTTCAATAAGGATGCTTACAAAGTTCCAGCGAATGTGGTACTGAGATAAGTTTGGTCCTCAGGGAAGAACCTAGCCAGGCCAAAGTCCCCAATTTTTGGCTGAAAATTGCCATCAAGAAGAATGTTGCTGGCTTTGATATCTCTATGAATGATCCGAAGGTGTGACTCCTCGTGTAGGTACTGCCAACCCTGAGCAATTCCCAAAATAATTTGGAACCGATTGTTCCAATTTAGATACTGACGGTTGCTTTTGCCTATTTACAAATTCAACAGAAGTTAGAAAATGATCTCAAAACCAAACACAAAGGGAAAAATAATTTAGCCTTTAAATTGGATCAAGTGTGCGTGATACTTGAAGGACCACCTCTTGTTCACTTCAACACATTTTCAATTAGGACTTTAGACTCTACCTCCTAACGTTCAGACTAATTTTATTTTCTGGACTGCATTATTAATTCCTTATAGAAAACATCCGCAAGCCATGTAAGGTGAGAGTTTGACTCATGTAGCTATGAAGAAGCTAATGCATGTTCAATAGGAACTTAAGCGATATACCAAAAAGAATGAGGTCCAAACTTTTGTTCTTCATGTATTCATATACAAGTACCCTTTGAGGCCCCTCGGAGCAACAACCAATAAGCCGAACAAGATTCTTGTGTTGTATGCTTGTAATCAACCGTACCTCTGCAAGGAACTCAGGCTCTCCTTGTTGCGATTTGTCAAGAGACAATTTTTTTATCGCAACTAGTCTCCCATCTTGTAATTTACCCTATAAGAAGCACTTAATTTATATACCTTGAATCAAATTAACAACTTTTAAGTACCGTTAGCATTGAACACAACCATAATTATTGTCATATCAAAAGAGTGCAAAACCTTTTACTTGTTAATAAAAAGATTTTGATGAGACATACCAGATAGACCGGACCAAATCCACCTTTCCCGAGAAGATTACACTCATGGAAATTCTTGGATGCTTCCTTTAATGTTCGAAAGCTAAAATAGCTTATGGTCTGAAGTTTTCCACTAAAATATTCTTTTGCAGCTGCAATTTAAAAGAAAGGTTTAATAAACTAATATGTAGTCGTCATCACACGTACACGATCTACCTTAAACACCACAAACCATAGATTAATTGAACATAACACAAAATTACGATCTCTCTCTCTAAAAGCGATCTCTCTCTGGCGAATACGAACTCCACAGAATTACGATCGATCCTAACCTTTTAATTATTAATCCCTCTCCATCGTGGGTCGGTGATTGTTTTTAATTGGTGTTTGATTGTTCTATTACTCTATTCGCTGTGTGGTTCCATCCATACGATCTGTATTGTTATATTCATCTAACGTGGGTCGGTGAGGGCTCCACTGTTTCAACTCGATCTATACTTATACTATTTCAAGGTTGGTGATTCGTTGATGATGGGAGCAGGTTAGGCTTTTTGCGCTTTAATGTTTTAAACCCTAATCTTGCGATTAGGGTTTTCCTTTGTTACTGGTTTTGCATTCTTGCTGGGTACTTAGTGTGGCTATTAGTGTGCTGATTTTGGAAGTGGGTTTTTGAGAGATGGAAAAGGGGTTCTTGATTAGTAAGACTGCGAGTAAGGGTAATAATGTATCTGGTTCTAACGATGCGAACATGGGTACTAATGATGAATTGGCTGAGTTGGCTGCTCGTATGAAAAGGTTGAAGAAAGATGAGGCGGGGAACACCGTTGTTTCTCAGCCTACGCAAGTTATGAAGGCCGTTAATCCCCAAAGTTCCACTCACCAAGATACGCCTGAACAAGTGAAGCCGGTTTCACTTGATGATAATGTATACGTGTCGTATGGGAATGTTGGGGATAAGAGTGATACTTTGGTGGGTAAAATGTCACATTGGGCTGATATAGGTAATACGGACAATGTGAAGGTTGATTTGGAATAGCCTAGTGTTACACTTGAATCGAATGTGGCTTTTGATGCTTCTACTCAGCGTCATGTGGATCAATTGATTACTAATGCGCATATGAAGTTTGATGAAGCCATGAACAAAATTCAACATGATATTGCTACTGATATGGCTTCCTCATCTGATGCTACTTCTGTCCCTACTGCACCTAAGGTTGATTCGTCTAGTGGTAATGGAGTGAAGTCGGTTTCTTATGCGGGTGCTGCTTCTAACGAATCTCAGAAACACGTGTCTAATTTTCGGAGATTAGAAAGCAGCAAGAAGAAGGATAATGTTGACCTTTCAGTCCCAATGAAGGTAGTGGAAGAGGTGAACACGAGGTTTGAGAATACTCTCTATGGATATTTCCTTGGTCAATGTCTTGCTTTTCCTGTCGTGGATTATTATGTTCGCAATGCGTGGGCTAAGTATGGGTTACAAAAGGTAATGATGAACGCTAAGGGGTTCTTTTTCTTTAAGTTTAATTCGAAGAAAGGTGTTGATGATGTGCTTGATAATGGTCCCTGGTTGATCCGTAATGTTCCTATTATTCTTAAACCTTGGAATTTGAACACTAATTTGTTGAAAGAGGATTTAACTCACATTCCGGTGTGGGTTAAATTTCATGATGTTCCTTTAGCGATGTTTTCTGATGACGGGCTTAGTTTGCTTGCTACTTTGATTGGGACTCCCAAGAGATTAGATGCTTTTACTAGTCAGATGTGCAAAGAATCTTGGGGTAGGAGTAGTTTTGCTAGATGTATGATTGAAGTGAAGTCGGATGAGGTTCTTAAGGATATCCTTACTGTTGAGATTCCTTTACTTGACGGTTCGGGTTTGACAATTGAGAAGATCCGTGTGGAATATGAGTGGAAACCGCCTCGCTGTGATAAATGCAAGGTGTTTGGACACGTTTTGGTGGATTGTCCGAAGGGTGTGCTACCGACTGCTCAACCTTCTAAGAATGTAAATGATGGTTTTCTGACTGTTAACAATAAGAAGAAGGGTAAGCAAGCTGGTTCGAATCCGGGTCGCGGATGTTTTACCAAACCTGTGGTGGGTAAGCATTTTGAATATCAGCCCAAAAAGACTCCTCCCGAACCAAAGAAAGCTAAGGTCAGTATGAAGAAGGCTTCTGCTGTGGCTAGTACGAGTGGAATCAAGATCACTACTTCTAATCAGTTTGATGCTCTTAATATGGATGATACAGATGGTTTTGGTATTCCTAAGGTTGTTACTAACAAGGAAGTGGATGCTGGCAGTACAATGGAAGTTGATAATGATGAGTCGGTTAAGACTGATACTACATCACAAGTCCCTCTTGTGAGTGATATGCAAGAACCGCTTGTGAGTGATTCAATGGAAACAATGGAAGTTGGTTCTACTCCCATTGCTGAGAAAATTAGTAAGCTTGAAGAGCTTCTGATCGATGGGAAAGCTATTCTTGTGGATGATGCTGGTCATCCTATTCCGTCTACCTCTGTCACTAAGAGGATTAACCCATTTTCAAAGGTGGGTGAGGTTGTGGTTTCTGATAGCGATGAGGAAGAGGTTATTAACACGTTCGACGAATCAGCAAATCTTTTTGGTGGTGGTCATGAGCGTGAAGATGAGTATGACTATGATGATTATTCGAAGCAAATTCATGATCTTCCAGGGGAATTGGATGCTCTTAATGCCTTTTATGGTGTTAATCTCCAAGGTCGCAGGAAGTAGTTTATCTTTTGTCAGAGTCACTACTATCATGTGATTTATGGTTTGTTTTCTTGTTTTGAAAATAGGAAATATCTTGTTATGTAAGCTCTTTGCCTATGTAACGGGCTGAGATATGGGATTCACCCATATCCATTGTACTTAAACGTTTTTTGGAGTAATATATTTACCGGGTTGTTGACCTTTTACCCAAAATTGAACATAACACGATAAAGCAGATAACCTTTGCAACTGTCTTCACGCTTTACACACTTTCCCTCCCATGCCACTCGTACAAATTTCCGCAAGGCAATAATGACAATAAGCAAAACGAGTAACAAGATTAACCCTCCGAGGAAATAGTATAATTTTGCTCCGTGCTTTACATAAGAACTCTCTTGATCAAGTTTTAAGGATGGTGTCGATTCTTCTGGATAGAAATCAATAGTTCTAATTAAATAAATACCTTTTCAGTTTAACAAACTCATATTACATAGAACAGGACACACTCAAATATACAATTGATATATGCACAAAGATTATAGTATTATACTACATAATCTAAAAAATTTCATTACTCAATAGTGAGATTAACTTAATACACAGGATCATTTTTGAAGATGCGGTGTTTTTAAAAATTTGAAATTCAGTTAATCAAATCACATTTCCAAAGGGACGGGGGCGAAATTACAAAAAAAATTTAGCAACGACCAGAAGATTGGTTGAAAGTTTTTTATTTCTCTAGAAATTATTCTTAAAGAAAAGTAATTTTACTCAAATATCTCGATCCTCCAAAAAGTCTTTGAACAAAAAGTAATACTCACACATATGTCTGTCTCTATTGAGAGATCGTAACTTGTCTTAGTTAAAAACTTGAAAAATGATACTTATGCCTAAAACATCAACCTAAAAATATGCGATATAAAGACACATTTGTAGAGAAAATGCATAAACAATGTGCCAGTCTTAGAGCAGTGGGTATGGCAACGAGGGTGAAGTGCTCATTTGGGGCCCACTGGTGCAACCTCACCTTAATACCTCTTCACAACTAACCTCCTCCTCACTCACAACTAACCTCAACTTACTCATTTAAGGCCCACCACTTACACCTTTATTTTTTAATTCACTCACAACCAACCCCAACCTTCACAACAAAAACAATAAAAAAGAGAAAAAGCTGTGAATGTCAGTGGATCTATGCTCGTCGTCTGCACGAGGAGCCCTCCAACGGCGAGCTACAACGAGGGTAGCATGGTGTCGTGGCGAGGCATGAGGAGCAAAATCGTTTGCCACGTAGGAACGGCGAGCTAACTTGAGGAGCCACACCTACTCCTCTTAGCATAAATAAGTTACGTGTATATACTTTTAGGTTGATGTTCTAGGCACATGTTTCATTACTCATTTAAGAAAAAATAGATTAAATCCACCAATGCCAAGATTGTACTAACTAGTTTTAAAATACCAATTTATCCCACATTTACGTAAGCAAAATCACGATAAACATGTACCTTGAAGTAAACGTGGCATGTTTTCTTGTTACAATGTATACGGTCGTAGACTCTGTAATCTCCAACGCCTCATTAGCAGAAATAAAAATGGCGGGTAAATTAAGAAACCAGATTCTTTTTAACAAGCTAGACCAATAACTTCTTTTTCATTTGGGTTTGTGTTGGAATATTGATAGACCGAGAAAGAGTGATATGGGAAGTGAGAAACGACAAAGCCGAAATATGGAAGAATATTTTAGGAGATTACGAAGTTTAACAAATACAAATCATGTTGTCTTCTTGTTAAAGACGGCTAATGAAGAAGGAATGACTCGTGTTTAGTTGTGATATGATTTTTGAATGAAATAATGATATACTACGCTATCAAATGCACAATGTTTTAAGAATTTCACCGACTACAATCAAATATCACATGATCTATTCATCAAACTTTATTTCTATGCACTTCATTATACATTTTATATTAAATTGCAAAAAGGATAAAGGATTAAAAAATAATATTACTAGTTTATATAAAACCGGATGAGAACGACGCCGTTTACCCCTGTTACGCTACAGTAGCGTTTTCCCGCCAAAAAATGATCCATGTGCTGGGCTCCTTTGGCCTGGTAACTTTGGTCCATTTTTCTTCCGGTTTTGCCCAGTCCACTGATAGATCGATTATAATTATAATCAAAAGGCGCATCCTAGGGTTTCTTAACCCAGAATCCACATCCACTCCTCTCAAACCACGGTAATAGTGATAGCCTTAAATATGTAGTTAGGGTTTCAATTTGGGGGTTTTTAATTTTGGGGGTTTCTGATGTCGGAAAGGATAACGATGCTGTGATTTATGCGCAATTTGTGGGTTTAATTTTGGGTGTTTGGTAATGCCTAATTATGGTGCCTATTTTTTGGCATAATAAGCATCAGGTAAATAAGGTATTGGTCATGGTTTATGTTACTGTCTAATTGTGAGCTGATAAGCTTTGATTGTTGGTGTTGTTACGTATTTGTTATTTTTCGCTTTTGCTACTTATTTAAAGTTATCAGCTTATTATAACTTGGTATATTAGCTGAGTCAAATAAGCTCATTTTTGTTATAATACTATGAAATATTTGTGATTCTCATTTTTCTAATGTTTTTATTGTTTATTTCTTATATTTTTATTGTGTTATAATTTTGTTGTTAGAAATTGTTGTTAAAAAAATGGTGAATTAAGATTTGATACGTGTGAATCGCACCAGGCTTTACCTCTCAAGGGATCTTGAGAAGCTTACAACCCCCACCAGGCAGTGTACCTGATCGTTGTAGTATAGTATAGTGACAAGTACCGGGGGATTGATCGTTCAGCTAGGAATAGTGTCGCTAGGATTAGAAAACCTAATTACTAGTGCTAAAGATGATGGAAGATTATTTTTGTATTTTTATAATTTTTAGAAAGCAAGTAAATATCTCGGGTTTGAAGGATTTGGGCGGAATTAGTTGCTAGTCAACTAACCCAATAGTAAGATGCAATCAAAATAAAATACTAAAAATGAAAATAAACTAAATTAACTAAGGTTGTGAGCAATATGTGGAGAAAATGTGTTTACTTAGATTTCACTACTCCCTAAACATCTTTTACACGTTAATTACCTGTTATAGTTGCGTGGATGACGGATTGTATTCCTTAATACCATTCATGGGGTGGCGCACTTACTTCCCCAATCCTATGAGTGCCTACTTCCCTCCTATATCGAGCCGTTAAAAACTCCTAACATGGGATCATTAGAAATTACTCATGCAGTAAATACAACCAATAAAACCTAGTGCACATCGGTTCATGTTTCTTAAGACGTTCAAGCATGTTACCAATTGGAGATCTGCCAGTTTTCTTAAGCCTAACATTGAAATCATTCATCCAATACAACCATAAACAAGTAATCAACACATAATTAACATCTATGTTTCATTAGATCTAAGCAAACACAAGATAGATCTAGCCTAGCATGATGGAATTAAGACAAGAACAAGATATAGACAACCAACACATAGACATATTGATTGAATTAAAAGAACACTTATCTTAATTACACATGAAAGAGATCAAGGGCTGAGAACCCTTGAAAAACCTGTAAAATTCGTCTTAAGTTCGGACCTAGGGTTTCTCCAAAACTCCTCTCTTTTTAATGTGAAAATTAGAAAACTATATATAGGAAATAGGGTCTGACGGCGTCAAGACAAATCTTGTGTCGCCGTCACCTCGCCGCCAAAATACTTCTCGGACTGCCTTGATCTACTTTTGACGCCGTCGTGTGTTAGCATTTTCCAGGCCGTCATGCATTTTACTCTTGACGCCCTACCTTGTGACGCCGTCAAATCTGTACTGGGTCGTCATGGAAAGTAATGGAATTTACTTTTGACGTCGTCAGAAATTCCTTCTTGACGCCGTCACCTACTGTTCCCAGCTTGGAAAATTGAGACTTTGTCGTTTTCTTCACTTTTATGCTCCAAAAACGTCCAAAATGCCTTCTTTTCCAGATTTCACTCCCAAAGTACCTAAAATCACAAAAGGAACGATTTAGGGCAATATTTGATCAAATAAATTCAATTCCGGGCTTAAATGACCCCCTAAAAGTGGTTCATTTTTCGCCTCATCATATACCCTTACACTTGAGATTTGCTTGTCCTCAAACAAATGCGCTTTTATTCTAGTCAAAATACAAGTTAGGGGTCATTTAACACTAATACAAAAGTAATTACAACAAATAATCGTTCCACTAAAGACCAATAGACAAGCACGGAGGTCATACACTAGCACCTCACAAATAGTGTTTAGATACTCACATCTCTCGGGTGTAATAAAGTATAAATTACAATATGGAAACGGAAGATATCTCTCACTACCTGTCATAGCAAAATAGATTACCATAGGCTTGGAAAAGGATCAAACCTCCACCACATGGCGTAAGCACCTAGGATAATACTATCAAAGAGGTCTTTTAAAGGGTTGTAACGTTAGGTATAGGGATATGAAATACACGGTTTTGTTGGATAAAGGCAGTCTTTACTGGTGGCGAGTTAACAATCTTGGTTAATTACATGTACAATATGGCGTTGCTAAGCCAAAACTAGACTCGACTTAAGCTAATAAATGAAAAATAACAAAAACATAAAATGAACATAGAATGAAAAGGGATGGTAGTCCGTATGTTTTTTTTTTCTTTTCATTTTCTAATTTTTTTTTTTTTTCTGTTTCTTGATTTTTTTTTTTTTTTTTTTTTTTTTTTTTTTTTTTTTTCATACACTCTTACCCTACCATCCAAAATAATACATCATAGGGAATGGAAATTCCCCTTACACTTGAATCTTTACATACTTTATAATAAACTATTCTAATGACTCGAATTAAGAAAATCAAAACACTTGGAGCACTTTTAAGATTAACGTACGTATGGGGGTAATAAATGATGTTCTTCCCCATTACTCCATAAAATAAGTACTTTATCCATGAGTCCCAATCGTCCCAAAACAATATGTACAAGGATATGACTCGACTTAGCAACCATGTAATCAATTAGATAGTTAACTTAGGGTTTAACAAATAACAATAATGCACTAAAAATGAGCGCATACACGGAAGGCTAAGGCGATTTGGTTGTACATTTAAGTGGGGTGTAACAAATTCTTCCTTTAAGTAAAATGCTTAAAGTTAGAAATGAAAAGATAGGCTCGGAAGGGTGTACTAGGGGTTTCGTGTACTAAAAATGAGTACAATGCTAAGGGTGTGGGAAAAATTAATTGACTTAAGTAGTCAAGCAATATGACTTAAATGGTCAAGTAATTATAATACAGGTTTAACACAAGGGTGATCCTAATGCCTCTTATCATGTAGTAAATCCTACTACACGAATGTAGTCTCACTAGCGGTCTCGGGATGCATCACTAACGCAAGTTCTAGGATCTAAATGCTACCGGTACACTCATAAGCACTAATAGTAAATGCTTTTCCTATCAAATCTAAAGGCGAACCTCACATATTTGGGTGGAAAATTTTTCTGAATATACGGTTATGTGCTAGTCATACAATCTCCTATCCATGAGACGCTTGCTATGGCTAAAGTTTCACTCCTAAATGTTGTTAAAAATTTTAAATTTGGCGCTAAAATTGCACTAACAAGTATTTCTCATAGTTTTATTACACACCTACCATTAAACAAAAAAAACTCAAGCGAAAGTACATATGTAAGGTATCATCATTTTACCCTCCCCTTACACTTAGGATGAACATTGTCCCCAATGTTCAAGTAAAGAATGTAAAAATGAAATAAGTAAAACAAATGAAATCAAATACTCCCCTGATTCGCTCGGTATGGATAATAGGGTGGCCAGGTTAAATCTTCCTCCAAGAAAATGAACAATCAAAGCTTCCCTTCCAGAATATAAATCATCTTCTTGTCATACATAACCTGTAAATCCTGAGAAAATAGACAAGACAACCTCGCATAAAATCGGCGGCATCCTATATAAGTTACTAAATCCTAGAAAACAAAGTAAGATATAATGCTTGTGGAATGAAGTTTGCAGACTTCCTGGAGATTATAAAACTTAATAATTCACAAAAACCATAAGACTCCGTTAGAAAAACAAAACCGGTAAAATTTCCAAATTTTTTTTACCCGTGACGCCGTCAAGAGTTAACTCGTGACGCCGTCAGGATTGACCTGCATAAATTCTTATATTAAGTTTCCGGAAAATTTCTGGAAAAACTTGGTTCTACTTCCTGGAAAATCCTGCAAAACTTCATTATGACTCAATACAAGCATTTGACTCTAACAAATACGAATATACATGTTCATTTAATATTGTGGAGAATCATGATCGAGTTGTTTCTTAAAAACATATTTGGGGTTTCCCCTTACACTTATCTTTTGCAAAAATACTTTTAGGTGGAGTTAAGACTAGGCCAAAATAACAAAGTAAAGTAATTCCACTTTTTAATTGAGAAACATGATCTACCAACAATAAAAATAAAGCATGCATACGGAAGCAAATAACAAAACAAACAAACAAATAAAATGAAAATCACACAAAGCATGGGTTGCCTCCCAAGAAGTGCTTTTCTTTATTTACGAGTCTTGTAGCTAGACTCAAGGTCATGGGTTACCGTGTATCGCTTATGCTCACATAACCAAGCGTGAGCCATCTAATAGTCGCCTCATCTTTCTTATACTCATCTCCTAACTCTAGACATCCCCGATAGTATCTTTTATTCTTTTCATGAGTATACTTAAACCCTTTTCTCTTATCATTCTCACTTAGCATTTCTATGGGTGGATACCTACTACACTTCTCCATGGAAAAATCCTTGAACCTAGGGTGTGTGCGGGGCATTTGATAGACAAAATCTTCATCCCCATTCGAGAATGTAATTAACCCTTCTATGAGTTTTTCATCGAGGTTGGTCAACCGTTTGAAAGGTCTTCCAAACACAACTTGGGTCAACTTATCATCAATAAATTCTCCTAGATTCTCCATAACCATGAACTCAACAAGATAAACCAAGCTTCCTACAAACACATGCAATGGTATTGCCCTAGCAATAATGTTTTCTCCTTTGTATTCTAACTCATTGATTGGCTCCAAACGGTCAACATAAACTGACCAGGTGATGGTCAACAAGGTCAAAGGCTTAGAGTCAATGCTCCGCGGAATATAGGGTTTCCCCGGGTCGTTATGTCCCGACGAGGTGTGGATTGTAAACAAACGGTTTCGTGATCGGGTGAATTTGGACGGGAAAGGGGGTTTTAGTGATTTGTGATTGAATATACTACTGAAATATAAGTGAGAACGATTAAATACACTATATTAACAATGACGTGAAACCTAATTAACTTTAAAACGTAAACTAAAAAATTAAAATCAGGAATTGCTTATACGTAAGCAGAAAAATAAGCCAAATGGCTTAAATAGAAGCTATCACTTTATTTATGTTTTTGGTTTTTCTTAATTTAACAAACTACTTTTAATAACGTAACCTAAATTTAAAAACGTGAAAGTTATTTAAATAAAACGCGAGTTAAACTTAAAATAAACGCGAGTGCGCAAAATAAAAAGTGAAAATTGAGCTACGCTAACCCTACGGACATGAAAATTATATTTTTACGATCCTAACGATAAAGGAAAATTATTAGAAAAAGAAAATAATTTTTATAACTATTTAATTAATTATTATTAATTAAATACTATTTTTAACTATTTAATAATACACTAAAAATTAAGAAAATATAAAATAAACCTAGAAAAATGAAATTATAATTTTGAAAAATCTAAAATATCATAAAACTAATTTTAAAACAGAAAATATATTTATTACACTATTTATCTATTTATTATTAATTAAATACTAATTATTAATTACTTAAACTAATTTTGATTTACTATAAATACTAAATAAACAAGTAAAAATCTGAAACTTGGTGGAAAATTCTAAAATGTAATTAGGAACTTAAGAAAAATAAGAGAGACTAAAAAAAAGAACCCTGAATAAGCAAAACGGGCAATAAGCACTTGCCAAAAAGCACTTAAAAATAAGCACTTAGCAAGAAAAGTTACCACAAGCTCAAAACCAGTTCAAACAACTAAAGTGAGCTTAAAACAACTCAAAACAACCTAGTAAGCACTAAGAATAAGGTGAAACAAGAAATTAAGCACAATCCATGAGCTGAATCCAAACAGTCCTGAAGGGACACTTGCAGCCCTTTGTGGGGCCCACTAGGGTGATCCAAAGACCAAAGTGAAACTTAATCAATGAAGCAGGGGTGGTAAGCTTTCAAAAGGGCCAAGAATCATAGGGTGAGCTTAAGTATGGAGCAAGTTGTGAGCTTGTGAGTGAGCCCAGTCACCACTGAACCAGTGAATTGGTTCAGTGAGATTCTTTGAAAAGCCATAAACCAAAAGCCATTCCTAGGGTGCAGTAAGCTAAAGCTAATCTCAACCTAACCTAATAAGCTTAAAACTAACAGGCAACCAAACTCAAACAAGCTCATAAGCCACTTCAGTTGGTGAGAATAGCTTAGTGAGAAATTGGAATAAGCAGTTATGACCAATAAGCTGAAGTGTTCAAATTAAAAGCAAAGACAACCAAATGCTATCTAAGGCAGTCAAAACCATGCCATAACAACTAATGAAGAACACAAATTACACACAGAAACATGAATTTACAAACTCAGTGGACTGAGATAGAACTGGTCCAAACAGGCAACAACAAGGGTTTGAATAAGCATGTAAATAAGCTGATTATGGCAAACAAAAGGTACATTTAACAAGTCAACCTAAGTGGGTACTCAATTCACTAAAAATCAAGGAAAATAATCAGATAATGAACAAGCTATGGAACCTAGAAAAAAATGGGGCAGAGTGGGTTCTTATTGTGCAGGGCCAAAGTGGGTGAGAAATGGTGAGTTTGTGGGATGTAGCAGCTTATGCACAAACTCATAGAAGCTGGTGCACAAGCTTTAAAGGCTACTGAATTGCTACAAATAAGCCAAATGATCCAGCTGAGACAAGAATAGCATCTAAAAAAAAAACTAATAAACATGCAATTGAAATAAGCTTAACTGCCTAATAAAACCAAAACAGTCTACACAAGCACTTTTGAGCTAACAAATAAGTTAGGAAATCTATGAGCTACTTCCCAAAAGCTGAAAACAGATGAACAGGGGCCACCAAGGGACATGTAAAAGCAAGTTTCAACTATTTTGGGCTTTTGATGAGCTTATAACAGCTTATGATGTAGAGGGGTTTTGGACAGGCTGCTGATGCAGGGGGTATATGGAGAGGACAGGTTATGACTTTTAACCATAAAGGACCACAACCTGCTATCACACAATGTTTAAAACATAAAGTTGGGTGGTTTTATGCAACTAATAAGGACCTAACCTAATTAATTTTATGAATGCAAAACTAAACAACTTAAACTTTCAAGATTTAAGACACTAAAGCTTATGCTGATAAACTATATGAAAATGAATCAACCCATTAGAAAACTAATCCTATATGCAAATTACGGCTAAGGCAATTCTAAGTTTTGACCTACACTAAGTTTGACTATGAAAGTCAACCTAAACCAAACACTCCTTAAGGTGAAACTGCTTAAAACCTAGGCTAGTACAAGCAACCTTAAACTAATGGTGTAACAGGCCAACATGTAATAAGCAAATCATGGGACTAAATAAGCAGCATAAACTAATAATAAGCAGTTTGCACAAGAAACTTATACAAACAAGCTAAAATGGAAATTATGAAAGGCAATAGAATTTGAAACTGGAAATCTTTGATTAACTGGCAATGTAATTTTACAATACTTAATTAAAAGACATAAAACTTAACAAACAAAAGCATACATTAACTAACTGATTTTACACTACTACTAATTAAAAACCCTACTAAAAACTCTAACACCCCTCCTCAGCTTCTCTCATCTTTCTTTTATATTCATCCTCTAGGGTTTCTGAGACCCACATGTGCTTTCCACTTCCATTCTGGACCCTTAGATTTCTGCATTTGATCTTGGCCGTTGAATTCATTTGGGCGGGAAAAAGGGACATTAGCAGTTTGGCTTTTAGCCTTTGGCAGGTGATGGGTTTTGTAGTTTTATGGTGGAAAGGTGGATAGTAGGGTGGAGTGTGTAAGTGTAGGTGATGATGGTGTTGGGTGTGGCAGAGGTAGCAGGATAGGAGGGGGGAGGTTCACGTGTGTGGTGAGGTGGATGGTGGGTTTGACTAGGGTTGACCCTGGGGTTGATATTACAAAGGGACGGGGTGGGTTTTGTTGTTTGGGATTGGGCTAGATTTAGTGGTGGGCTGGTAGGGATTGGGCTGGGGTGAAGTTTTTATTATTTGGATTTAGGGAGTAGTGGTAATATTAGGTCCGTTTGGTATTTGGTATAAAATTCACAAGGACCAATTTGCAAAAATCTGAAATTTAAGGGCTGAATTTGCAACTTTCCAAAACTTGTTCCAAGTAATAAATTTTCCATGTTTCAATAATATAAGGACAAAAATTGTAATTTTCCATTTTTAGACCCTCAGGGACTAAAATTGCCAATTGGTGAAATTTGAGGGACTAAATTGCAATTTTCAAAACTTTTTAACCCAAAGCTCAATTTTGTAATATTTTGACTTTCAAAAGCTTTGGGTTGACTTTTCATTTAAAATATATGCTCAGGGACTGATTTTGACAAATTTTAAAACTTGGGGGACTGAAACTGCCAATTTTGCAAACTTTGGGCGTTTTTCATCTGTTTTTGCTGATTTTGCATCTAAAACATATAAAACACAATTTTGAAATATTTTTAGTATTTTGATGCATTTCTGAGTGTTTTTGTATGTTTTGCAGTTCAGATTAGACCAAAAATGATGAGTGTTTGAGCACTCATCAATCCCCCACACTAAACTATTGCTAGTCCCTAGCAATACTATTTTGAAAACTTGATGGATTTTAAACTCTTTACCAAAAGCCATCACTTCTGGAGTAGCCAGGTGTAAGAACTGTGGCACACCTGATAACCGTGTGATTTTGAGCAAACCACCAGCTGTCAACGGATTTGAGTAGTCTTTACCAAAAGCCGTTTGCTTCTGGACTAGCCAGCTCTTGATGGAATAGTCAACATCTTGGTGAGCTGATTACCAATTATGGATTTTCCACTGCTTTTACCACAAGCCATAATCTTGCGGGCTAGCCAACTCATTTGTTTTCGGGGAGTTGATGAACCATACAATTTTGGGCAAATTGCCAGCCGTAAACGGATTTGAGATGTCTTTACCAAGAGCCGTTTGCTCCTGGACTAGCCAATCCCTTTTGTCGCTTAGACAAGGCGGACTGATTACCACAAAAATTTTGAAGCACCAGTGAAATTTTTTTTAAAATTTTGGCAAAAACGGGGGTATTATATAGTAAAATGTGATAAAATTCGCTAGAATAGCGAATACCCCCCCACACTAAGCATGAATATTGTCCTCAATATTCAAAATCCCGGCTATTATGCCGACATTTTGAACGTAAAAGGGCAACATTACAAGCTAAGCGTGGAAAACACCATTTTGTTTTTCACTCTTGTAACCATAGCATGGGGGACTCCCCCACACTTAGGGTGAAAACCCTATATGTATGCTACTATTTTTGTTTACCGAGTCGCTAGCTTGACTCGACCCCGAATTCATTTGTCCTTGGGGAAGCATGATGTGTAAGAAACAATCTCAATCGGACTTTCATTCAAAATGTTTGGACAAACATATGAAGCACGTGAAAGTTCCACACCGATGAGATAAGTATCCGGCTCAAGATAATGATACATGAAAATGCCGGGATCAAATATAGTATCCTCACTCCCGAAGGAGTGAAGAAGAGGAGAAATCACCTGGTAGGTGAAGGAAAGAAGAGAGATCTGAATAGCAATTAAGATAAGAACTTCCTCCTCAAGAAATGTATATTCAAGTGGAGGAGGCAAGTCCTTAAGCTTGATCTCAGGAAATTTATCAGTTTCCTCAACTGATTTGATTTCCTCATTATGAAGTTGTTTGGGTGGGAGAGGGGGGAATGAATCTTCATTTAACAAATTCTCTAGAAAAAGAATGTCCCCCTCAGGATCAAGATAATTATCATCAACTTCATATGAAATTGAACTATCTTCAGTAAGAAAAGCCTCGAATTCGTCCAGATCATTTTCACTTTCCGGAGGAAATGGATTGATCTGAGTAAGTTCAATCGAAGGATCACGAGTAAGTAAGAATTCTAACTCTCTCAAATCCGCATCAAAGTCAAAGACTTCATTTTCATCCCTTTGTCGGATGGGATCCATATGAGAGAGTTCATCAGCGAACTCTTCAAGAAGAAAGTCAACATCAGATTGGAGAAGTGATGCATCAATAAATTCAATGTCTCCATAAGATAAACAATCATCACTGGAATCAGAGACAATCTCAATTTGATCATTTGGATTATTAGGGGTGGAAGGAATATCACACATAAGATCAAAAGTCCCCTGTGACTCTCTCGGGATTGGGACAAGGATCTCAACACTAGACTTTATTAATTCGTCCGATTCCTTATTAGGAACAGTGCTAAGATGCTCATCCCCCATGTTCAGAGAGTGAGTGTGAACTTCGGGTGTGATAACAACAGACTGAGGGAGATGAGAGGAGCTAACATTCATGGAATTTTCAAGTTCCATTTGTTCAACGGCTAGTAATTTCCCCGTCTCATTATTTTCTCCCTGATTAACAATGGGAGGAATCACAAGTGATGAATCTGACGAATCCTTATAAAATTGAAGGATATCAAGGGTGTCTTCAATATCACTATCATCATCACAGTCTAGAAGAGCAGCTTGACGAAATTTAGCACGAGTTATAGCTGCTTGTTCTAAGACAAGTAATTCTTCCCTACTCAATTCGTTTTTAGCCTCTCGTTCTTCAGCAAGTAATTCTGCCATAGATTTCTCACGAGAGTCTCGAAACGGTGTAGTAACCAACTCCTCTTTAAGTTCTTTTAATAAATCAAGAGCCTTTAGTAAAAGGTCTTGCTCGGTATCATGAAGAGTTGCGTGAATCATATCGTACTGTGGAGGTGGGTCTGAAAACGAAGAGTCGTAATTGTTACAAGGAAATAGATTCCTTGTTTGACAATCCGAGCTAGAGTGTGGACCTCCACAGTAATCACAACAGTAAAACTGATGTGGTTGTGGGTGGTGTGTGATAGAGTTATAATTGTTACCAAGAAACTGCTCATAGACAAGCGTGTTTCTCGATTGACAATCGGAACTGTAATGTGAACCACCACAGTACTCACAACAGTAAAACTGTTGAGTCTCATGGTGTGGTAACTGATGGAATGAATCAGGTGTGTCATGGTAGGAATAGGGATTCTGGTTATAGACAGACCCGTTTCCCGACTCTACCATGCCACAGCTGGGGCAATTGCCACCATTATGAGGATTACCACACCACTGGCAAACCAGAAAGTGTGGATGAGACATAGAAAGAATCAAAAGTCTAGGGAGGGGTAGGGATGAAGAATCAAAGATGTGAAAGGGTAAAGGAGAATGTTTTTGGATTTTTGAAAATACATTTTGTACAAATGATAAGAAAAATGTTTTTGTGTTCGTTGAAAACTTGATTAAAAAAAAGTTTTCATGAACGGTTTTGTTTTGAAAATAGGAAAATATGAACAAGGGATGGATAAATGTACAATGGAACGAATTCCAAAGACACTAATCAGAAAAACCGTTTAGATAAACGCGCACAACCTCCCCGGCAGCGGCGCCAAAATTTGATTGGCTCCAAACGGTCAACCTAAACTGACCAGGTGATGGTCAACAAGGTCAAAGGCTTAGAGTCAATGCTCCGCGGAATATAGGGTTTCCCCGGGTCGT
The DNA here is from genome assembly GCA_030686995.1 of Artemisia argyi. Lineage (NCBI taxonomy): Eukaryota > Viridiplantae > Streptophyta > Magnoliopsida > Asterales > Asteraceae > Artemisia > Artemisia argyi. The sequence continues at coordinate 123,570,742 of CM060678.1, forward strand.
TATGTCCCGACGAGGTGTGGATTGTAAACAAACGGTTTCGTGATCGGGTGAATTTGGACGGGAAAGGGGGTTTTAGTGATTTGTGATTGAATATACTACTGAAATATAAGTGAGAACGATTAAATACAGTATATTAACAATGACGTGAAACCTAATTAACTTTAAAACGTAAACTAAAAACTTAAAATCAGGAATTGCTTATACGTAAGCAGAAAAATAAGCCAAATGGCTTAAATAGAAGCTATCACTTTATTTATGTTTTTGGTTTTTCTTAATTTAACAAACTACTTTTAATAATGTAACCTAAATTTAAAAACGTGAAAGTTATTTAAATAAAACGCGAGTGCGCAAAATAAAAAGTGAAAATTGAGCTACGCTAACCCTACGGATATGAAAATTATATTTTTACGATCCTAACGATAAAGGAAAATTATTAGAAAAAGAAAATAATTTTTATAACTATTTAATTAATTATTATTAATTAAAAACTATTTTTAACTATTTAATAATACACTAAAAATTAAGAAAATATAAAATAAACCTAGAAAAATGAAATTATAATTTTAAAAAATCTAAAATATCATAAAACTAATTTTAAAACAGAAAATATATTTATTACACTATTTATCTATTTATTATTAATTAAATACTAATTATTAATTACTTAAACTAATTTTGATTTACTATAAATACTAAATAAACAAGTAAAAATCTGAAACTTGGTGGAAAATTCTAAAATGTAATTAGGAACTTAAGAAAAATAAGAGAGACTAAAAAAAAGAACCCTGAATAAGCAAAACGGGCAATAAGCACTTGCCAAAAAGCACTTAAAAATAAGCACTTAGCAAGAAAAGTTACCACAAGCTCAAAACCAGTTCAAACAACTAAAGTGAGCTTAAAACAACTCAAAACAACCTAGTAAGCACTAAGAATAAGGTGAAACAAGAAATTAAGCACAATCCATGAGCTGAATCCAAACAGTCCTGAAGGGACACTTGCAGCCCTTTGTGGGGCCCACTAGGGTGATCCAAAGACCAAAGTGAAACTTGATCAATGAAGCAGGGGTGGTAAGCTTTCAAAAGGGCCAAGAATCATAGGGTGAGCTTAAGTATGGAGCAAGTTGTGAGCTTGTGAAGTGAGCCCAGTCACCACTGAACCAGTGAATTGGTTCAGTGAGATTCTTTGAAAAGCCATAAACCAAAAGCCATTCCTAGGGTGCAGTAAGCTAAAGCTAATCTCAACCTAACCTAATAAGCTTAAAACTAACAGGCAACCAAACTCAAACAAGCTCATAAGCCACTTCAGTTGGTGAGAATAGCTTAGTGAGAAATTGGAATAAGCAGTTATGACCAATAAGCTGAAGTGTTCAAATTAAAAGCAAAGACAACCAAATGCTATCTAAGGCAGTCAAAACCATGCCATAACAACTAATGAAGAACACAAATTACACACAGAAACATGAATTTACAAACTCAGTGGACTGAGATAGAACTGGTCCAAACAGGCAACAACAAGGGTTTGAATAAGCATGTAAATAAGCTGATTATGGCAAACAAAAGGTACATTTAACAAGTCAACCTAAGTGGGTACTCAATTCACTAAAAATCAAGGAAAATAATCAGATAATGAACAAGCTATGGAACCTAGAAAAAAATGGGGCAGAGTGGGTTCTTATTGTGCAGGGCCAAAGTGGGTGAGAAATGGTGAGTTTGTGGGATGTAGCAGCTTATGCACAAACTCATAGAAGCTGGTGCACAAGCTTTAAAGGCTACTGAATTGCTACAAATAAGCCAAATGATCCAGCTGAGACAAGAATAGCATCTAAAAAAAAAACTAATAAACATGCAATTGAAATAAGCTTAACTGCCTAATAAAACCAAAACAGTCTACACAAGCACTTTTGAGCTAACAAATAAGTTAGGAAATCTATGAGCTACTTCCCAAAAGCTGAAAACAGATGAAGAGGGGCCACCAAGGGACATGTAAAAGCAAGTTTCAACTATTTTGGGCTTTTGGTGAGCTTATAACAGCTTATGATGTAGAGGGGTTTTGGACAGGCTGCTGATGCAGGGGGTATATGGAGAGGACAGGTTATGACTTTTAACCATAAAGGACCACAACCTGCAATCACACAATGTTTAAAACATAAAGTTGGGTGGTTTTATGCAACTAATAAGGACCTAACCTAATTAATTTTATGAATGAAAAACTAAACAACTTAAACTTTCAAGATTTAAGACACTAAAGCTTATGCTGATAAACTATATGAAAATGAATCAACCCATTAGAAAACTAATCCTATATGCAAATTACGGCTAAGGCAATTCTAAGTTTTGACCTACACTAAGTTTGACTATGAAAGTCAACCTAAACCAAACACTCCTTAAGGTGAAACTGCTTAAAACCTAGGCTAGTACAAGCAACCTTAAACTAATGGTGTAACAGGCCAACATGTAATAAGCAAATCATGGGACTAAATAAGCAGCATAAACTAATAATAAGCAGTTTGCACAAGAAACTTATACAAACAAGCTAAAATGGAAATTATGAAAGGCAATAGAATTTGAAACTGGAAATCTTTGATTAACTGGCAATGTAATTTTACAATACTTAATTAAAAGACATAAAACTTAATAAACAAAAGCATACATTAACTAACTGATTTTACACTACTACTAATTAAAAACCCTACTAAAAACTCTAACACCCCTCCTCAGCTTCTCTCCTCTTTCTTTTATATTCATCCTCTAGGGTTTCTGAGACCCACATGTGCTTTCCACTTCCATTCTGGACCCTTAGATTTCTGCATTTGATCTTGGCCGTTGAATTCATTTGGGCGGGAAAAAGGGACATTAGCAGTTTGGCTTTTAGCCTTTGGTAGGTGATGGGTTTTGTAGTTTTATGGTGGAAAGGTGGATAGTAGGGTGGAGTGTGTAAGTGTAGGTGATGATGGTGTTGGGTGTGGCAGAGGTAGCAGGCTAGGAGGGGGGAGGTTCACGTGTGTGGTGAGGTGGATGGTGGGTTTGACTAGGGTTGACCCTGGGGTTGATATTACAAAGGGACGGGGTGGGTTTTGTTGTTTGGGATTGGGATAGATTTAGTGGTGGGCTGGTAGGGATTGGGCTGGGGTGAAGTTTTTATTATTTGGATTTAGGGAGTAGTGGTAATATTAGGTCCGTTTGGTATTTGGTATAAAATTCACAAGGACCAATTTGCAACAATCTGAAATTTAAGGGCTGAATTTGCAACTTTCCAAAACTTGTTCCAAGTAATAAATTTTCCATGTGTCAATAATATAAGGAAAAAAATTGTAATTTTCCATTTTTAGACCCTCAGGGACTAAAATTGCCAATTGGTGAAATTTGAGGGACTAAATTGCAATTTTCAAAACTTTTTAACCCAAAGCTCAATTTTGTAATATTTTGACTTTCAAAAGCTTTGGGTTGACTTTTCATTTAAAATATATGCTCAGGGACTGATTTTGACAAATTTTAAAACTTGGGGGACTGAAACTGCCAATTTTGCAAACTTTGGGCGTTTTTCATCTGTTTTTGCTCATTTTGCATCTAAAACATATAAAACACAATTTTGAAATATTTTTAGTATTTTGATGCATTTCTGAGTGTTTTTGTATGTTTTGCAGTTCAGATTAGACCAAAAATGATGAGTGTTTGAGCACTCATCACTCATCTACCATGATTTTATTATATTCATTACGCGAGATTATATTCATTGGGAGAGATGAGTTAAGATAGGCGTTAAAGCTCTTAAATCCGATCTTACAAGGAAATTGCATGTTGAATGAACTATCACACTCAATCCTAGTTCTAGGGTCAACATACCTAAGAGGGTTTATTTCCTCTTCCATCCTATTCTCATTAATCACATCACCATCATCAAGATCCTCATCGGAGTCTGAATAGTAAAAAGGACTAGCCCTACGGTCATCATCATGATCAGACTCCTCTAACTCAGAATTATTGTTAAAGTGGTGGTTGGGCGAGAGGTTAGGCGGGTTCTCATTCTCAACTAAAGGGAGTGGGGCGGGCATTTGGAAAATCCTACGACGAAAAACACGAATAACAGGAATCAAACGATCAATGTTATTGTTATCCATCGAAACAATTTACGAACAAAGGAAACAAAGAAATAAGATAGACTAAAGAAACCTAAAAATAAAAATAAAATCTTACTAGAAAGGAATCTAGCAAGTAGACCTAATAAAAAGAAATTCTAACCTAGACAATAACTATTCCCCGGGCTGCGGCGCCAAAAACTTGATACGTGGGAATCGCACCAGGCTTTACCTCTCAAGGGATCTTGAGAAGCTTACAACCCCCACCAGGCAGTGTACCTGATCGTTGTAGTATAGTATAGTGACAAGTACCGGTGGATTGATCGTTCAGCTAGGAATAGTGTCGCTAGGATTAGAAAACCTAATTACTAGTGCTAAAGATGATGGAAGATTATTTTTGTATTTTTATAATTTTTAGAAAGCAAGTAAATATCTCGGGTTTGAAGGATTTGGGCGGAATTAGTTGCTAGTCAACTAACCCAATACTAAGATGCAATCAAAATAAAATACTAAAAATGAAAATAAACTAAATTAACTAAGGTTGTGAGCAATATGTGGAGAAAATGTGTTTACTTAGATTTCACTACTCCCTAGACATCTTTTACACGTTAATTACTTGTTATAGTTGCGTGGATGACAGATTGTATTCCTTAATACCATTCATGGGGTGGTGCACTTACTTCCCCAATCCTATGAGTGCCTACTTCCCTCCTATGTCGAGCCGTTAAGAACTCCTAACATGGGATCATTAGAAATTACTCATGCAGTAAATACAACCAATAAAACCTAGTGCACATCGGTTCATGTTTCTTAAGACGTTCAAGCATGTTACCAATTGGAGATCTGCCAGTTTTCTTAAGCCTAACATCGAAATCATTCATCCAATACAACCATAAACAAGTAATCAACATATAATTAACATCTAGGTTTCATTAGATCTAAGCAAACACAAGATAGATCTAGCCTAGCATGATGGAATTAAGACAAGAACAAGATATAGACAACCAACACATAGACATATTGATTGAATTAAAAGAACACTTATCTTAATTACACATGAAAGGGATCAAGGGCTGAGAACCCTTGAAAAACCTGTAAAATTCGTCTTAAGTTCGGACCTAGGGTTTCTCCAAAACTCCTCTCTTTTTATGTGAAAATTAGAAAACTATATATAGGAAATAGGGTCTGACGGCGTCAAGACAAATCTTGTGACGCCGTCACCTCGCCTCCAAAATACTTCTCGGACTGCCTTGATCTACTTTTGACGCCGTCATATGTTAGCATTTTCCAGGCCGTCATGCATTTTACTCTTGACGCCCTACCTTGTGACACCGTCAAATCTGTACTGGGTCGTCATGGAAAGTCATGGAATTTACTCTTGACGCCGTCAGAAATTCCTTCTTGACGCCGTCACCTACTGTTCCCAGCTTGGAAAATTGAGACTTTGCCGTTTTCTTCACTTTTATGCTCCAAAAACGTCCAAAATGCCTTCTTTTCCAGATTTCACTCCCAAAGTACCTAAAATCACAAAAGGAACGATTTAGGGCAATATTTGATCAAATAAATTCAATTCCGGGCTTAAATGACCCCCTAAAAGTGGTTCATTTTTCGCCTCATCAAGATTTTTGTGTGAGTAGTCTTTATGATGTTTAGGATTGCTTATCAGTACATAATAAGCAGTTGCTCAAAGGTAGATAGATGGATGCGTAGTTTTTTGGCATTGGTTATTAATTATACTTATGCTTATTGCTTTTAGTTGACATGTACCGTTCTGCAAATATCTAGGATGACTTATGAAACTGCTTATACAATCATTTCTATTTAGAATTAGCAGTTGTTTAGAAGTGGATAGATAGATAAGCATTTTCAATAGTGAAGTGTTGATGATTGCAGCAATATTTCAGATTATGCATTGCTTTTAGTTAACACTTAAGCTTGTTGTTTAAAAGTGGATAGATAGATAAGCATTTTCAAAAGTGTTGATGATTGCGACATATCCGAGACGTCTTATAGTGTTTTTTGTTTTTCACAGATTGACGTTCCCCCGTCTTAATCTAATAACATAATTGAAAAAAGACCGGATTTGCATCAACCATGTGTACCCAGTTACACACTTGGAATGATTTGCAGCCATGGCGGGGCAAAGTATTGGATTTGCAGCCATGGTGACATGAAAATGAAGGTAATGTTGATTGTCAGTGGTTGTGATGAATATAACCAGGATCGATTAAAGTTGTGATCGTCCGTGTGTTGGTGGGGCAAATTATTAGATTTGCAGCCATGGTGGATGTATTCGCTTTCTTCGATTGTCAACCTGTCTGACCTTCATAGACGCATTTATCTATGGCAGGGCAAGCTTGCTACGCTTGCAGCCATGGCGACATGAAAATGATAGTAATGTTCATTGTAAGGGGCTGTGATGAATATGACCAAGATTGATCAAAACTGTGATCGTCCGTGTCTTGGCGGGGCAAACCATCAGGTTTGCAGCCATGGCGGATGTATCCAACTTTTGAGATTACTAATCAATTTGAGCCTCATATTATGAAGTTAAATGAATGACACATTTACAATTATATGGGCGGTCCACAATATATCCTGACTAAATTTTTTTAATAGGTCCCAACATTTACTTATACTCTATACTCATATCATTTTACTTTTTTGTTTTCAATAATATGGTGCATGTACATTTTGCAGACTATCATCAGCAAGAGCTCGCAGACAGATCGCGAAGACGGAACTGAAATGAGTGCGTTTGTTTGCTGAAATGGATAGGTTTGGGTGCTCAAAACAGATGCTGAAATGGGTGTATTTACGGGCTGAAGTGGGTGGGTTTTTATGCTGAAACGGGAGCTGAATTGGGTGGGTTTGCGGTGTGTTGATGGTATAAGCTGTTGAACATGGCTTATGGCAGTGACTATGCTCTTGCTGATTTTCTGGAAGTTTATGCAGGTTAGTTCATGCTATAAGTTGTTGAATAGGCCTTACGGTTGTGACTAAGATCTTGCCGATTTTCTCATCAAGGTACCTTTTCACTAACATTGCCATTTTTTCCATATATAAAGCCGAGTCAAATAAGCTTATAAGGTGTGGTGGCCATTTTTGTGTTTTTTTAGACTTAAGCTTACTGATATACTTGGTATTCTCATGTATCTGGAAAAGGTTAGGAAAATTTTGAAACTCTCCGTATCTTGGTGTGGCAACATGGTATGTGTATAGCCATGGCGGGCATGTCCTGTTTTTTAGGTCTATACGTATCCGAGCCTCATTTGGTCCAAAAGAATGTATATGTTATATACACATGGTCTTTGTGGTGCCATTGTTTTATGACTAAAGCGGGCCAACCTTTCGGCCGACAAAAGTGCCAATGTGATTTTGCGTGTGTAATCTACATATATGTAATGGTAACGTGCTGTGATGACTATTATAGTTTTAACGAATTTGAATAGGTCATGGAAGATTTTACCGTAACATGGCATGGTAATGACCGGATGGCATAGTATAACTGATAACTATGCAACCGGGGTTCTTTGCAGCCACGGTGAAATCCAAATGTTCCTGAGACCCATACTTCAATTACAGATCTGAGCCCAAATGTTCCTGAGACCCGTATTTCAATTATGATATAGTGTTTAGACTTTTGATTTGCCCCCTTTTTTTCTTGGTATGTGTTCAATATGTGGCTGAATTGAAGCTTTACTGAATATATGGCTAATTAATACTGGTATATGGAAAAGGCAATGATGATAGTTAACGGACTTTGATGATTGTTATAATCTGATGGAAATGAAATTGGTCGTTGAAAACTTGCAAGTAACCTGGCCAGGCAATGACCAGACAGCGTGGTATAAATAGTTACTATGCAACCGAGTTTGTTTGCAGCCATGGTGAAATTCAGAAGTTTCTATGACCCAGTCCGTTGTTACTAAACCGAGCCTAACTATTTATGTTTCAACGATCAACAAGAGACAATTTTCTACTGTCACTCATGTATTAATTTGCATTCGCGAGTGATTTTTGCTGATACTGCAGCTTATATGCTTCTGTAGTTTTATGGTTTACCGGAATTTATATTTTCATTTTCCTGCTTTTTCAACTATGAATCTTTTATTGGTAACATATATTCATACATTGACATTCTGAGAGCGTGATACATACATATGATTATGGGCTGTGATGATTCTTATACTTTGACTGAAATGAAATGGGTTATTAGAGATTTGAATGTAGCATGCCGTGGCAATCAACGGACGGTATAGTATTTATGATTGCTATGCAGCCGGGTTAGTTTTAGTCCAAGGCCGACTTCAGATGTTTCCATGACCCGATTATCGATTACGGATCTGAGCCTAATTAATTATTGCATTACCATACGAGGTTGACCGATATCACTTTTTAGATACATGGCCTTGGTTCCTCAGCTTAAAGTTAATGGAATAATAAACTGCTTCTTACAATGTCGATATGTTTCTTTATTAAAAAAATTAGTACCTCAAATGTTATGCTCATAACAAGATTAAAATATGTTGACTATCATTCTTTTTCAGGTCATATTGGAAAGGCTCGGTATTTGCTGACAAAATGTAGAGACTCGGTCATATTAGAAAGGCTCGGTATTTGCTGACAAAATGTAGAGACTCGGTCATATTGGAAACGCTCGGTATAACCTGGGCATAAGCTTTGTGGTCATATTGGAAAGGCTCGGTTGCAGCCGGTGTGTATACTTGAAACGGTGTTGTTTCGTTTGCTGATGGAAGCTTTAAGGTACATTATCTCTGAATTTGCGTGTTTCTATATCTTTTTTATGATACTTTTGAATTTGCTACATTTAATGGTTGGTTGTGAGATCAGTAGATTAGAGCTACGGATTATATTTTATCGTGTAATGACAATGTCGCATTCTGCAACCAATGACCTGTTGCATATGCTCAGACGGAACATGCTTGCAATAACGGATATTGAAAACCATCTTTTGTTTTAACAGACTATATTGGATGTATCCAGGCAATTGGTCACACAACAATGTTCAGAGATGCAACTATAAACAGAGTGATATGCATTTGTTTGACCTGCATTTTTGTTCTAAGAGCACAAAAAAGCGCCCAATATCGATGTTGTTCATGGCTGAAGCTAAGATGTTGTTCATCATCCGCACCCGTGTGTAAGTATTTCTTATTTTGACTACGATATTAGTTCATAGTATCATGAATCCTTTGTTTAAAGCTGAGTATCAATGTAGGCCACTCATATTCGCCATAAGGTTTGTAGTCGGCTAATGCAAACTAGAAGGTGTGGCCATAGGTGGTAGGCGAAAAAGACATGTCATACATCACAAAAAAGAGGAGAGGGTAATGAGCCAATAAATGTGCGTCTCACAATGGGTCAAGTACACGTTCTTTATTTATGCCAAATCACCTTGGTCGAAAAACAGGCCCGCCCGCAACGCGGCGGACCGCTGCCATTCTCGTAGTTACTATTAATAGTTGGTTCATAATAGTTGGTCCATTTTTGTCTATTTTCTTGAGTTCTTTGCAGCGATCTGGTTTGATTACTTATTAACTTCATTGTTAATTCGTTTCTTGATTGGATCCGTGTATTGTTTCTCAAGATTTAGATAATTTTTGTAGAATCGATTTGTTAGGGTTTACTTAAAAATCGTTTTTTATTATACTGACTTCAGGATTTATTGATCGACCCTATTTATTCTTTATCCTAAGTCGGTTATCACACCTATTTAAGCTTCATTGATCCAAATTCTTTCTTCTTGGTGTGTTCATGATGGGTGCTGGTTAGGATCTGGTCATTCATGTTTAAACCCTAACTTTTCATAAGTTAGGGTTTTTTGTCGTTTTGTGTTTCAATTGTGCATGCGTTTGGCTGGTTGATTTTTACTTGGTTGGGGAGATTTGTTTCGACAGGTTGAGGGTTAAAGAGGGATGGAAAAAGGTTTCTTCAACAAGCATAGTGCTCGTAAGGGCACTAGAGATGCGGGGTCTTCTACTAGTCTGTCCGATCAAACTAGTGGCTCGCAAGATGTAGATGCATCAGCTAACTTGGCCAATCAAGTTGGGTTGAAAAAGGATACGTTTCCATATATCAATGTGGATTCTGATGAACTTGATGCACGAATGAAACAGATTACTGATTCATCCGAGACACATGCTACTGATGTGATTCATGATAAAGTGAAGCCGGTTTCACTTGATACTAATGAATCTAATGGTGTACATGGGGCTAATGGCTCACAACAGTCAAATGTGGAGCAATTGATTGCTAATGCGCATCAGAATTTTGATGAAGCCATGAATAAAATTCAAAGTGATGTTCGTGCTAATATGGCTTCCTCTTCTGATTTGCACAATTCAAGCGGTAGTGGGCTTCAATCAAATTTGAATGTTACTAATGTTATTACAACTAGTACTCCTCCTTCTGCACCCATGGTTGATACTACTAGTGGTAATGGAGTGAAGTCGGTTTCTTACGCGGGTGTTGCATCTAATGAATCCCAGAAACACGTGTCTAATTTTCGGAGGTTAGAATGCAACAATAAGAAGGATGATGTTGACCTGTCAGTCCCAATGAATGTAGTGCAAGAGGTGAACATGAGGTTTGAGAATACTCTTTACGGATACTTCCTTGGTCAACGCCTTGCTTTTCCTGTTGTTGATTATTATGTTCGCAATGCGTGGGCTAAGTATGGTTTACAAAAGGTTATGATGAATGCTAAGGGTTTCTTTTTCTGCAAGTTTACTTCGAAGAAAGGTGTCGATGATGTCCTTGATAATGGTCCTTGGTTGATTCGTAATGTTCCTATTATCCTTAAACCATGGACATTGAACACCAACTTGCTTAAAGAGGATTTGACTAACATTCCGGTGTGGGTTAAATTCCATGATGTTCCTTTAGCTATGTTCTCGGATGATGGGCTTAGCCTTCTTGCTACAGCGATTGGGACGCCCAAAAGGTTAGATGCCTTTACTAGTCAAATGTGCAAGGAATCTTGGGACCGGAGTAGCTTTGCTAGGTGTATGATTGAGTGCCCTAAGGTTGTCATACCGAATGCTCAACCTACTATGAACGCAAGTGATGGGTTCCAGCCTGCTAACAATAAGAAGAAGGGAAAGCAAGTTGGTTCGAATCCGGGTCGAGGAGGATTTACCAAACCTGTGGTGGGTAAGCATTTTGAATATTAGCCCAAAAAGACTCTTCCTGAACCAAAGAAATCTAATGTTAGTAAGAAGAAGGCTTCTGATGTGGCTAGTACGAGTGGAACCAAGATCACTACTTCTAATCAGTTTGATGCTCTTAATATGGATGATACAGATGGTTTTGGTATTCCTAAGGTTGTTACTAACAAGGATGTGGATGCTGGCAGTACAATGGAAGTTAATAAGGATGAGTCGGTTAAGACTGGTACTACATCACAAGTCCCTCTTGTGAGTGATATGCAAGAACCTCTTGTGAGTGATTCTATGGGAACAATGGAAGTTGATTCTACTCCTATTGTTGAGAAAATTAGTAAGCTTGAAAAGCTACTGATCGATGGGAAAGCTACTCTTGTGGATGATGCTGGTCATCCTATTCCATCTACCTCGGTCACTAAGAGGGCTAACCCATTTTCTAAGGTGGGTGAGGTTGTGGTTTCTGTTAGTTATGAGGATGAGGTTCTTAACACGTTCGACGAATTAGCAAATCTTTTTGGTGGTGGTCATGAGCGTGAAGATGATTATGACTATGATGATTATTCGAAGCAAATTTAGGATCTTCCAGAGGAATTGGATGCTCTTAATGCCATTTATGGTTTTAATCTCCAAGGTCGTAGGACGTAGTTTATCTTTTGTCAGAGTCACTACTATCATGTGAGTAATGGTTCGTTTTCTTGTTTTGAAAATTGGAAGTATCTTGTTATGTAAGCTTTTCGCCTATGTAACGGGCTGAGATATGGGATTCACCCATATCCGTTGTACTTAAACGCTTTTTGGAGTAATATATTTACCGGGTCGTTGACCTTTTACCCAAAAATATATATATATATATATATATATATATATATATATATATATATATATATATATATATATATATATATATATATATATAGGGAATGGATCAAGTAAGAAAAATAATTAAAATAAGAATAGTAAGAAGTAATTCTAGCCACAAATTTCAAATTAGGAGGGAAAATTTGAAGGAAGATGCATCCACTTTTATAGGTGCATCTGAAATGTGTGGTTGTGGTTACTTCTTATCATTCCTATTTTAATTATTCTTCATATTTGATCCTAACTCTCTCTCTCTCTCTCTCTCTATATATATATATATATATATATATATATATATATATATATATATATATATATATATATATATATATATATATATATATATATATATATATATTGAACAGAGAATTTATTTCACTCCTCACAAATGGAGGTAATTTGAACACAACAAGTTACATCGAACATAATGGGCAAAATCGAAACCGATTTGCCAAACAAAATACACAATATAACAAGTTAAGCCAAAATAAGACATACACCATAATTGTTGTAACAGACTACAACAACACCATACAAGGGTGGGGGGAATCACCAGAGTGAGTTTTTGGTAGACACAACCATATAAAGGTGTAGCTTGACAAAAATACATAAAACATATAAAGAAGATAAAACTAAGCATCCTTAAAGGAGCCAGACCTAAAACTAACAGATCTAAAGTCGAAACCCAAGGCAACATCAAGCCATCGATGACGGACTACAACAGATCTGAGCAGAGGAGACCGGAAGGCAACTGATCTGAGAAGAATAGCAGTGGCTGCAGCGAGCGGCGGCAGTTGGGTAAGGACTTTTATTTAAGGAAGGGGAAAGTTCAAAAGAGGTCCAGGCGGCCGGCCAAAACCGACCTCCGGATTTATTTAGAGAGAGGGTGGAGTTAGGTTGGAGGATATTTTAGAGAGAGGTAGGAGGAAATTTTAGAGAGAGGTTGTCAACGGGTTCTAATAATTGTATATTGATAATGATAATTATTGATTCCTAATTTAAAGACTTATGTGTACCTACATGGAGATTGTGCGAGAGATTTGTTTGATTTTTGGATGCTATATTGAGGTCGATGTAAAGTTTTATCAATACATAAATAACACGCATCATCGATTGGTCTCATACTGCCTTGGCTTACTAACATATCATCTAATGTTAATAGTGTTTGGACTAACTCAACAATCTGTTTAGGAGAGTGTCTTTCTGCTTTAAAAATTGTGGCTATTTTCTTTTAAAGTCTTGTCATCTGAGACCAACTAACCTACTGGAATAGTTTATATACTCCGTATTAGAGTTTGATATATCAAAGTTCATAAATACTAAAGTTTATACCGTATAAATAAGTATACGGAATAGTATTGCTAACAAACAATCTAATTCTGTCAACCCCACTTCTCCACCCAATCTGTCAAACAAAACCCGTAACACAATCAAATCCAGTGAGCCCATGAAACGAAAAACCAAATCCCTCAATACCCTACCTCACCATGGAGCCCAAAATTCCAATCCTACCAAGCCCTCTTCCACCTCTCGTCCAACAAAAAAACCAACAAATATCCATCTATTAAACTATTTGACCCATTTCATGGTACTAAAAGTCACAGAACCAATAATAAAAACACCAAACTGAAAAAATCAGCCCCTGTGCCCACTGCCTCTAGGGACCTGTCTAACTCGTGTTCAGATATGGATTCTAACATAAATCGTTGCAACAAAAGGATCTTATCTAACGCTCCTTCAAACACTTCTCCCCGTGATGATGAAGTGTTAAAAACCATTGAAGTAGGCTCTTCACTTGGATATGACTTGAAAAATAGTGTTGACGATGTTAATGCTATTATCGGTGACACTCTTGTTACCCAATGAATATCGCTTCCATAAACATCAATGGGGTTGGCACCGCCCCGAAAAAGAAATTGGTGAGGCGAATATGTCATGAAAACAATATACACTTCATTGGAATTCAAGAAACAAAATCTAATAAGGTAGACAACAAGCTAGTTCATTCATTGTGGGGCAACACAAATTGTAGCTTTGCTACAAAAGATTCTACTGGTAATTCAGGCGGTATCTTAGCTATTTGGAATGACTCAATGTTTTTAAAACATTATGTCATTGATGGTGAGAATGGCTTCATTGCCATTTATGGGGAGTGGATCAATCTTGGAGTTCCTTGTCTCATGATTGTTGTTTATGCTCCGCAAGATTTGTCAAGTAAATGTTCTCTTTGGAACAGACTCATTGTTCTAGTCCACAATTTCCATGGCTTAGCTATCGTTCTTGGTGACTTTAATGAAGTTCGGTTTGAATTCGAAAGACTAGGTACCACTTTTTGTAAAAAAAGTGCTAATATCTTCAACTAGTTTATCAACGATGCTGAACTAGTGGATCTTCCAATGGGTGGTAGAAAGTTTACTCGTATAAATAAATATGCCACTAAACTAAGCAAAATTGACCGCATTTTTGTCTCTAATCATTTCACCTCCAAATGGCCAAATGCGCAGCTTACTGTTCTCCCTCGCGACATTTCGGATCATTGTCCCCTTGTGTTGAAAACTCACTCTGGAGATTATGGGCCAGTCCCATTCAAAATTTTTAATTCATGGTTACAAAATAGTGAGTTTCCTGCTATTGTAGCTCAAGCTTGGTCAGCAACCATCACCCATAAACCCCAGGACAACCACCAACCCATAAATCCAACAATCCTTCTTAAACTCAAACTCCAACATCTGAAAAAACTCATTAGAACATGGAACACTAATAGGGTCCCTGATATCAGAAAGTTGACACAGGATCTGAAAGATAAGGTGGATACTCTTGAAAGAAAAGCTGAATTAGGAAGTCTCACTTCAATGGATATGGACAACCGCATCACTCTCCTAAAGCAACTTGATGAATTGGAGCATTCTCAAAGACTTGATCTCATTCAAAAGGCTAAAATCAAATGGGCGATTGATGGAGATGAAAACTCCAAATTCTTTCATGGGTACATAAATAATAAATTCTGTAGATCAAGAATTAATGGCATCTCCTATAATGGAACATGGGTTTCTGATCCCCCCTTGGTCAAGTCACATATTTTTAACTTCTACAGATCCAAATTTGAAAATACCAAACCAAACCGTCCCCGATTTACCAGTAACTTGTTCAAAACCCACTCCGTTAATGACGTATCTCTTCTTGATGCTCCATTTTCAAACTTAGAGATTAAAGATGCGGTTTGGGATTGTGGTGGTGATAAATCCCCGGGACCCGATGGTTTCACTTTTAAGTTTATCAAACAACATTGGGACACCCTTGGTAATGATTTCATTGACATGGTCAAGAAGTTTGAAATTGATGGGTTTATTCCAAATGGTTGCAATTCATCTTTTATATCTTTAGTCCCCAAGAAACAAGACCCTCTGTGCATCAATGATTATAGACCCATTAGTCTTATTGGGTGTCAATACAAAGTCATCGCTAAAGTACTTGCCAATCGTCTTCAACATGTGGTTCACTCGGTTGTAAGCGAAGTTCAAACGGCTTACATAAAAGGAAGACAAATAACTGATGGCCCCCTTATGGTTAATGAAGTGATCTCTTGGGCTTCTAAGAAAAATGAAAGACTTTTCATCCTTAAAGTCGACTTTGAAAAAGTTTTCGACACTCTTGATTGGAATTTCTTAGATTACACAATGGAACAAATGGGCTTCTCTCCAAAATGGAGGATGTGGATACGTGGTTGTCTATCTTCGGCGTTCGGATCTGTTCTAGTCAATGGCTCGCCAACTAAGGAATTCAAGATTCAACGTGGTTTACGTCAAGGTGACCCTTTATCACCCTTTCTTTTCATCATTGCGGTTGAAGCCCTCCATGTCACATTTCAAGAAGTTAAGTGCAAAAGCTTATTTGAAGGCATCAAAGTAGGGACGAACAAAGTTGATATTTCTCATCTCCAATTTGCGGAAACCTATGTCGTATTTTGAGATGCTTTAACTTGGCTTCCGGGTTGAAATTTAACTTTTCAAAAAGTAGCCTCTTTGGTGTAGGTGTCAACAATAATGAAACCCACTACCTTGCTTCGGTCTTAAATTGCCAACCCTCTACATTGCCATGCTTTTATCTTGGCCTTCCAATCGGTGCCAACATGAATAGAGTTAGCAATTGGAAGCCTATCATTGATAACTTTAAAAATCGACTCACATTATGGAAGGCAAAAAATCTCTCTTTCGGCGGTAGGCTCACTCTTTTAAAGACGGTTCTCGGGGCACTAGGTATATACTTCTTCTCTTTATTTTTAGCTCCTAAGAAAGTGATCAACCATCTTGAAAAATTAAGGAGGAACTTCTTTTGGGGTGGGTCAATTGATTCTTATAAAATTCCTTGGATTGCTTGGGATAAAGTTTGTTCACCTACTAGTTGTGGAGGTCTTGGAATTGGTAACCTTTTCTCATCCAACTTGGCAATGTTGGTTAAGTGGTGGTGGCGGTTTCACACGGAACCTAATTCCCTTTGGAAACATGTCATTGTATCAATCCATGGTGATCTTGGCGGGCTCGGTCTCTTTTCCACTTCCTCGGCTTCATGGAGTCCTTGGAAAAATATCATTGGGTTGGACAAACATTTGGCTACTGCTAATACAAGTATCGACGATATATTTGTTAGACAAATAGGAGATGGTTCTCAAATCAGCTTCTAGAATGATACTTGGCTCAGCAATAGTAATTTCAAAAGCTTGTTTCCAAGGTTATATGCGCTCGAAGAAAACCGGGGCTGTTTGGTTAGAGATATATGTGGAATGACTAATGGGCTACAAACATACTCTTTTAATTGGCGTAGGCCTATTAGGAATGGCCCCGAATCTGTCCAGCTTGATAAGCTTTTGGCTCTGCTACGTGACTATATTCCAGAATTGAGAACTGATTCATGGGTTTGTACCATAAACACCTCAAAACTCTTTTATGTCTCCTCAATGAGGAAAATTCTTGAAGGCTCTTTTCTCCCATGGCAAACAAACACAATTAGTTGGAATAAAATTGCTCCAATCAAGGTAAATATACACTTTTGGAGGCTTTTTTTGGACCGCCTTCCAACTCGCTGCAATCTAGACATTCGCGGGGTCTCCACTCGACAAGATGCCCAATCTGTGATGGCGCATTAGAAACAGCCCACCATCTTTTTATTGAATGTCCTATTGCAGCTCACTTATGGACCATGATCACGACTTGGTGGGGTTTGAGAGAACACCCGAAGAACCTCCCTGATCTTCTTCTTTGGGCTCAAACGACACAAATTCATAGCGATATTAAGCCTTGTTTCGACTTGGTGATCCGAACAACGACATGGGTACTATGGAGATTCAGAAATCGTGTTTGTTTTGACTTGAAGCCTCCGAGAAAAGACATGCTAGGTGAAGAAATTAAGGTGTTATCACATTCTTGGTTAACTCATCGTCATGGATCTCTTAAACCTAAATGGTTAGATTGGATTTGTGATCCAATAAATTGTTGTATGATGTAAATGTATTTCTTTATTCTAGCTTCTTGCTAGTTGTTTCTTTAATGAATATAGCCGTTCAAAAAAAAGTATTGCTAACAAACAATTACGGTGAACATGGTGGAGTTGATATAATAAAATAAATTAAAAAAAAAAAAAAAAAAAAAAAAAAAAAAAAAAATCCCGCCCTAGTGGAGATCCAAGTGAACGAAAGAAGCTTGATGCTATTGAAAACGAGATCCTACAATTCTTTTGTCTTTTTGGAGAGAAGATTCATCCTCGTGGTATTGCCAAATGAGCCATAGAGTGATTTATACCACTCCATCGAACATTTTTCATTGATTGGGTTCGTATTGAAACATTAACCCAAGTGAAAAGAGCACCAAAGGCAAATATGATGATATCCATCACTGATTGTGACACTATCAAATGCCATGGTGTACATATATTTCAGTGGCGGAGCTAGAAAAAAATTTGTGATTCGGCCGAAACAAATTTTTTTTCGAAAATACATTAGATGAGAGGGCTAAGGTGAAACAAAAAAAAATTTAACACATGAAATCGCGAAAGATTACACTAACAGGCTTAGGCCTAGGGGGCCGGGACCCTTCCCGGTCCTCACTAAGCTCCGCCCCTGCATATATACTAACGGGTGCGAAATGAAAAATCATTTGACATTTTACACGCGTCTGTAACTTTAATTCCTACATAGCATGTAAGGACGACGACACATAATTTATTCGGTATTATACATAGAGAACCTAAAAATTTAAGGCTTTCAAGAAGGAAATTGTTTAGCTCAATCATATATCATAATATATTCATCATTATAAATAGAAAGCCTCAATTTTCATGTTTTTTGTGGCGTAAAACATGATGATAAGTATAATAAATTATTAACAGCTTGCAAAAAACCCTAGACAAAACCTATAGTTGATATCATTTATTGAAAACAATCAAGGCCGTCGTACTTTATACCTATAGCAAAGTAGCAGTAGCATTCGTTTTATTACTATTATCCTGTTCTTGGACCACGGTATTGCCATTCACGGCGGCTACTGATTTCATATCTTCACCAGTTTTTCCAATATTGTCGCATGGATGACGTGTTTCCGTCTTAGAGGAATATTTTATGTAGAAAGATGGAGGAAGTTGTGGCCGCTGCTGATGATGATCAAGCTTTGATGAACACCGGGCATCTCGAAGCTCTTTCTTCAATCTGCGGTTTTCTTCGCTTAGGGTTTCACAGCATTTCTTTAATAAAGCACATTCTTGTTCGATTTGCTTTAACTTTGTCCTGTACCATATGATAAGCAACCAATCTTCTTTATAAAATCTAAAGAATTATTGTTTACATAATCTGAATAATTAAATAAGTAAACATATTCCTGTGTCTGATAATACAGTTCTAGATTGGTGTTTATTATGTGAGTACTAGTTATGATAAAAATCATACCTGCATGTATTCTTGAATAACTAAACTTTCCTTTTTCAGTTTTGCAATATTTATTGGATAAAGTATCACTTATTCTTAAATACAATGAATTTTTATTGTTTTTCTTTGTAACGTGATGAAGGTGCAACGTTAAGTTTTTGATATACTCCGTATCTAACAACTTACCGCTTGGATTTTTCAGAAGTTTCGCTAAAAATTACACCACAAGGTTAGTTTTTAGAGTCATTAAATTGTTATCTTACTTGTTAACTGCAATTTTACTAATAAAACCCTAGCAGGGTGCTAGCAAAATTAGGAGAAAACAAAGTGTTTTTGCACAAGAAAGTTCAGAATCACAGATCCAAATGAAACAATCCGATTATGATGGATCAATCACCAAAACAACATATAAATTTGGCTCAGTATATTTTTCGAGTGACATGAAAACAAATAGATACTCCGTATCACTTATCTAGGTCGTTAGGGTTTTGTCATCTGTTTAAGTATTGTTTTGAAGAGAAAAAGTATTTATGTGAGAGAGTAAAATAAACCTGGCTCTTCTATTTTGAAACCAAACTTCTATCTGTCTAGGAAGAAGATGCAACTTCTTTGCAAGTTCTTGTTTCTGTCCCTGCAATCAAAGTGTTTATTTCCGATCATTTGATAATTTCAAACTTAGATGTCAACCTTATTTATTATTTATTTATTGATTATTATCATGTTTATGTCTATGATCTGAATGAAATTACACAAAATTTGAAAGCTAAAGAGATACAGATTGAAGGCAAGTAACAGTCATAACTCATAAGTAAATCATTTTATTAATCCCTTGAATCGTGTGACCACCATGTTCATTTCAAATAGGCGCTTTTTTTTTTTTTTTTTTTTTTTTTTTTTGTCTCTTGATGAACATTTTATCCATCAGTTTCAGGTGTATCATACGAATAAAATTAGTAGTTAGTCCTCTTAATGAAGTGCACCTTTGATAAGACAAAGAACTAAAAGGGTTTACTATTATCGAGAATCATGTAAATTGCAAAACATGTAGATACAAAAAAATCTCTTTGAAAATATGTAAATTTTTTGTTGTGTTCGCAAAATCCCTTTAACATGATAACTTCCTTACACAAAATTGTCTATATAACACCATCTATGTAAAGCGATTAGAGTGTTTTAAACAACTGAAGAAGAGCATACCGTATTGAGGGTGCTATGGATTTTAAAGCTATCTTCAAGCAGCGTAATTTGTTCTGTGGTTAGTTTTAGCTTCTTTCTGGATCCACCACTATTGTCGTGATAAACATCGCTAGAATCACTTCTCTTCGTCCCTCTCTCTTCTTTTTCTTCGAGGTCATCTAGGGTTTTAGAACTGCACGAATCTTGATCATCTTTCTCCTCATCATGCTTATGTTCGCAATCTCCATGATCAGTTACTTCGTCCTTTGGATGTATCGGCAGTGCAAGATCCAACCAAAAACCCCTCTTTTTCTGCTTTAATTGCTTCTCACTTTTAACCTCTACGTCGATCCCTAATCCAAGTGTTGTATTACATCTCTCTTCTTTACTCATAATCTTGCAAACTGAAGAAAGTATACCAACCTAAAGACCAAAAATTTACACAAATTGTGTTTAATACAATATATTTTCAAGTTGAAAGTATATGATGGGATGAAAATGAACATAGAATATGAGTTTATATATAGATCATCAATATAGAAAAAGTAAGTCTAAACTCATTATGTATTGATTATTTATGTGCCATTAATAATGAAGAAACAAAACTATAACAATAATTAATATTAATATTAATAATATGAATAAGAGTTTAAAGCTATATTACGTTACTGTATCATTATGACACTTTGAGAGGAAACCAACACATATTTACTTATGCCTTGACACAATCCTACATTTTTTGACTCTTAATTAGTCGAAGTCAAAGATAAGTTAAAGAGTAACTTGAAGTCATAATTATGATTAATCTCTGGTTAATGTGACTTGATTCAATGTTAACAATTAATTGCCATTAAACTATGTCGTAGAAGCAAAGGACCAAATTGACATGATCACGTAACTTCTTTATATAACTCCTTTTTAACGTTTTATGAGCAAATTATAATCATCTTACCTATCATGATTTATTTGGTTACTGGAAAGTCATTAACACATTATATAGTGGTTTATACGTAAATTAACCTATTGATTAGCCATGCAATTAACTTGTTGCTAAAGTGGACATGATAATTACAACTTTTTTGGCTATTCATGGTTACTAATTATAAAGGTTTTGGTTACTCAAACTAAAAATTAAATTTCGAAATTTGCAAATTATGTAACTAAACTTAAAGATTGTACTATTTTTACTTTCTTTGCTCTTTAGACAAAAAAATTTTACTTTCTTGCAAGCAAATGAAGGCATTGTATTATACTCCCTCAGTCTCAAAATTATTGTCTCTATTTTTATTTTGGAATGTATTAAAATAATAGTCTCTTTCTCGTGTTAATCAATCAAAAGAGAGTATAATGGATAACATTTGATTGGTTGAAAAGTGTACTAGTTCTATTTCTTTTTAAACCGTGTATATTTTCTCTCGTAATAATAATATTGTGACAGACGGAGTAATAGTTTCTAATCTACTGTCACTGAAAATGGTGACCGGCCTTTGTTGTGCATATATATGCATATTTCTGATCAACTTGTCAATATATTAATTTGTACACATTAATTAATATTATACAAACTTGTAAAAGTATGAAGTTGGACCGGATCACATCCCACATCAACTTGTTAGCTTCTTGTTAGTTTAATTAAAATCATCGTTTAAAGAAATGAAGTTGCTTAACAAAAATTTAAAAGATGTATCCTCTCTTCACAGCCACCTTTTTATTCTTTCAATTAAGTAATAGGAATATTGCACATACCTACATTAAAAAAAAAAAAAAAAAAAAAAAAAAAAAAAAAAAAAAAAAAAAAATCAGTTAGTATAACTGGATCAAACCTTATGATTTCTTCATCATTATGAATGCATGCACAAATGTTTAACCCTAATTTTGTAGGGTTGGCTGATAACATAATCATTGAGTATAAATAATTAATAAGGGCTTTGCCTAACACCCTAAAGCAACCCTACTTATTAAAAACAATCAAAGCCTTTTTATTTCGCCCTACAACAATTGTGCAACAATAGCATTCTTTTTATTACTATCATCATGCAATATGTGGCCCATGTTGCCACCATTCACGACTGCGACCTTTGTTATTTCCCCGGATTTTCCATTCTTGTCGCAGGGATTATGCATCTTCGTCGTAGTAGGGTAGCGGATGTAGAAAGGTAATGGCAGTTGAGGCAGTGGCTGATGATTATCAGCCTTTAATGAAAAACATCGAACTTCTTGCAGCTCTTTCTTAAGTCTACTATTTTCGTCTTTAAGTGTTTCAAAACATTTCTTTAGCCATTCATACTCTTGTTCGATGTGCTTCAACTTTGTCCTGTCCCGTATGATCATCAAACATAAGTTCGAATTAATATATTTAATAATCAAGCAAAAGTTTCGTAGTGTTTAAAATTCATATAAATTCTGCCACATGGTTCTTTAATGGCTAAAAAAAAACATGGTTCTTTAATGAAAACTGTATAAAAGACTTGTTTTAAGGGCATGTTAAGGTCCAACAAATACAAATACTTGATAAAGATAATACTAGCTCAAATAAATTAAAGGATCATATATGTTTCGAAGTGTTATAATGGTATTCTATTGTGTTGATGATTAATTATTCAGCTTTCCTCTTTCATTTGTGCGATTGAATTTGATTAATATCAACAATTTCCGGTTGCATGAATTCGATCTGTTTGTGTTATTTATATCTGGATGGGTTCATAAATTTTACGACTGTATGTGCAAAATGTCGTGGTGACTTTCTTTGGCAATGGGCCATGTTCGAGAAAATATGAGTATTATTCCATGACTATCACAAGAAAATATTCATTAGGCTCCATTTCTTCGTCAATAACGGATCCAGATTAGGGTTTTATCAAAGTTCTTGATTTAAATGTTGGGTTTTTGCATATATATCCTTCTGAAAATGCATAATTGCATATATATATATATATATATATATATATATATATATATATATATATATATATATATATATCCAAAGCATGCATAAAAACCATTGTATTATGTGTATAAAAAACTTGTACAAAGGATATATATACAATTATTCATTTTGGGAGGGATATATATATGCAATTTTGCCTAAATATGTTTAAGTCAATCAAATTCAATGTGTTTGTGTCAATGGGTGTATATATGTGTTCAACCACATATGAGGAAGCGGAATAAAACCTTGCTCTTCTATTTTGGAACCAAACTTCGATTTGTCGTGGAAGGAGATTCAACTTCTTTGCTAGTTCTTGTTTCTGACCCTGTGATCATAAAATCTTCATCAAACTTATTTAGACTTCATTATGAATATAACACATGAATACTGAGCAAATAATAATTCTCAAGTATATTTAATTAATTGAAACATAAAGCATAACATCAAGAATCTATAATCTGGCCAGTGACAAGTAGCATTTCTACATAACCTATCTAATACCTCCTATAAATTTTGCAATTACTTAATCCTTTTGTAGTCAGAGGTTCAATGTTTAGATCAATGTCCATTATATCATTCCAAAAAAAATGGATATAAATTTTGAATGCATATAACCAAATTTCTTGGGACAAGTTATTGCTTATATTTTGATATTTTACTCGCACCCTTGCGCAAAGAACACAAATTGATAGCTTTAAGATTAAGAAAAATTGCAAAAGATAAATATAAAGAGGGAGTACAAATATGTTGTTGTTTGGAAAGTCGGATGATAAATGGAGTAATACATTTTTAGCATATATTTTCTGGTGATGCAATCCTGATTCACAACAACAACATACTCCATATATTATTTTGTATACAAAGTGTTTAAAATATTTATTGTAAAGAACCGGAAACCATACCGTATTGAGTGTGCTATGGATTTTGAAGCGATCTTCAAGTAACGTAGTTTGCTCCGTTGTGAGTTTCAGCTTCTTTCTTGATCCATCATTGTTATTATATAGATTTGCGTTGCTAACACTTCTTTTTATCACTCTCTCTTCTTCTAGTTGATCATCAATGGTTCTAGAGCTTAAAGAATCTTGGTCATCATTCTTTTGATCATGATCATTTGCTTCGATCTTTTGATGAAGTTGCAATGAAAGATCCAACCAAAGACTCTTCTTGGTTTGCTTTGATTGCTTCTCCCTTTTGATCCCTACTCCAATCCCAAGACCAAGGGTTGTGTTGCATCTCTCTTCCTCATTCATAGTTTCAAAAAGAAGAGAACAATTATATCTTCAAGCAATTAAAATGGCCGAACACGCGAAGCTAAATTGCTTTCAGTGTAATTGAGAAAGATGGGACAAGAAATTATGATGGAAATAGGAGTTTATAGATCAATGAAAAAAATCATAGTTAATTGTGTATTAAATATTCTAGACCAATAAGTAAATGACAATTAACAAAACTATAACAATAATTAACATTAATAATTTGAGAATCAGTTTTAAGTTGTATTGCGTTACAACATCACACTTTGAGAGGGAACCAATACACAATTTACTTATGCTTTGACACAATCCTCCATTGTTGACTTTTACTTAATGAAAGTCAAACTTATAGTTAAAGGGTAATTTGAAGTCATAATTCTTTTTCATTTCTAGTTTACAGGACTTGATACATAGTAGTACGTTAACTTGACATTAATATGACTCTAGAAAATATAGAAGCAAAAGTCCCCAATGGATGAATGACAATCAACACATGCATAACATCTCTTTTATACTTCAATAATGAAAACAAAACATTAATCAGGTGCTTACGTGTGATTTGGCTCTGACTTGAAAACATGAACAGTTACAAACTTATGTTAAACACTAGTGTGATTAAGATGTCACAGTTAAATCAAGATATTCTCACTATCGTTTTCAAACCTTTTCCTTCGCACCCCTAATATGCTTACTTAAAAAAGTTTGAACCTGAGACCTCTTATTATAAAACATGAGGACGCAAGACCACTATGCACCTTCGTGATGGTTGCCCTTGACGTATTGGCTCTCGTTGAATTTTACACGCTTTAATACAAAGTGTAAAATTCTCCTCCCACACTAATAAACGTTTATAAGATTATTAAATTTATAAGTGTTATAATCATTTACTTGAAATTTGATCGCGAGTTATACTTATGATTGTGAGGAAAACATAGTCATATTTAATTTTTGCTTTTGCATGCTTCCTTACGCGAAAAAACATCAACAACAACAACAAACCCAATCCCGCCGGGGCAGGGTATGGGGAGGTAGAACGTAGACAGATCCTACCCCTATCCCAGGATACACCCGGTGTAGAGAGACTGCTTCCAATGAGACATCCGGCAAGTGTAGGTGTGCTAGTGATAGAGCAAAGCAAAAGAGAGCCAAAAACGACATAAAATAACAAGCAAAAATAGGCAAACAAAAGCAGTCAATACAAGCAAAAGAAAACCAAGAAACACGGGCAAAAGCACAAGCAAAGGAGCGCGAAAGCAAAGACCAAACAAGACAAAGAGCCAAGGCATAGAGAAAAACAGACAAACCAAAGGAAGCAAACACAGGGCAGAGCAAAGCAACGCAGGGGCAAGTCCACAAAGGAACGCCTAAAAATCCTAACCCCCAAAAACACCTAAACCCACAAAGCCCCCAGCCGGAACTACCCGCAGATCCTAATTCTATCTCTCCACGCATTCCTATCTAAGGTCATGTCATCGATCAAGAGCAACTCCTTCATGTTGAGCTTAAGTCTATCCTCCCACCTGAGTTTGGGCCTACCTCTTCTTCGCACTCCATCTACTACTAGCGCTTCGACTCTCCTAATCGGCGCTAATTGTGGCCTCCTCCTGACATGGCCGAACCACCTCAACCTTCCTTCTCTCATCTTCGAGATAATATTCTCGACTTCAAGTTTAGCTCTAAAAACTCCGTTTGGGATCATGTCAAGCAAGGTTTTACCACAAGTCCATCTTAGCATTCTCAGTTATGCCACCTCTACCCTGTTAGCATGGACCTTGGTGACAGGCCAACACTCAGACCCATACAACATAACCGGTCTAACCGCCACCTTATAGAATTTTCCCTTTAACTTTAAGGGAACGTTCCTATCACAAAGGACACCCGACGACACCGCCCTCCATCTTGCCCAGCCAGCTCTAATCCGGTGGGTTACGTCCTCATCTATCCTCCCTGATTTTTGTATCATCGACCCCAGATATCTAAAGGACTCCTTAGGTGGTTGGATCTGTTCACCAATACGGATATCAATTTCCTCATGGTGTCCTAACTCGATCCTCCGAAAATCACATCTCAAGTATTTAGTCTTCTCTCTGCTCACCCGAAGACCATTGTCTTCAAGAGCCTCCCTCCAGTGCTCAAGTCTGTTGTTTAACCCTTCCGCCGATTCTGCCACCAGCACAATGTCGTCAGCAAAAATCATGCTCCACGGGATGGCCTCTTGTATCCCTCTAGATAACTCATCTAGAATCAAGGCGAATAGGTAAGGACTGATGGAAGATCCCTGGTGGAGCCCAACTTCTACAGGGAAAAACTCTGAGGTCCCCACTGTGGATCGTACACGGGTCTTAGCCCCCTCATACATATCCTTAATAACCCCTATGTATCTCCTTGGGGTTCCTTTATCAATAAAAGTTCTCCAAATCAACTCGCGTGGGACGCTATCATATGCCTTTTCAAGGTCAAGGAACGCCATATGCAGGTCCTTTTGTCTTTCTCTATATTCCTCCATGAGACTTCTGAGAATGTGAATAGCCTCAATCGAAGACCTTCCTGGTATAAAACCAAATTGGTTCTCAGACACCGTCGTCTCCCTTCTCAACCTTCTCTCAATAAATCTCTCCCAAAGCTTCATAGTGTGGCTAAGAAGTTTAATGCCCCTATAATTGCTACACACTTGCACATCCCCCTTACGCGAAAAAACATGTTTAACAAATTGATGTTTAAATTTCTAAATCTAACCTACTTGTCCATCTTAATGAGTGGGACATTTTTTATACGATTATACACTACTACAAAAAGAGCGCATAGAGCTCGGTTTAAAAGTGCGAAGAGCCCGGTTTTGTATGAGGGCACTGTAGAAATCAAAGAGTGAATATTGAAAACGTAATATTCAAATTCAAGATGGGTTGGGCCTATAGGCCTTATTTACTAACATCCTCCCTCAAGCTCAAAATGCTACATTGAGATTTGAGAGTTTAACAAAAAAAACTTCAAAATCAGACGGACAGCAGATTCAGCGGCAGAGAGATCCGAACAGAGATAAATGATGAGCACACGGCAGTAGACAGATACAAATTCAGTGGCAGAGAGATTTTGACCTAGCTCTCTGATACCATGTAGAAATCAAAGAGAGAATACTGAAAACGTATTATTCAAATTCAATTAAACTAATAAAATACAAGACATTAAATAGGAACAAACAAATGAAACCTTAAATAATAAATGGGCCTAAACAAGTAGGCTGGGCCTATAGGCCTTATTCACTAACATGCACAAAGGGATAGGGACTCTATGCGGAAAGCAAATAGAACCCTGTTTTATAAAAGAAAACATGGTTCTATACCATTTTTATAAAAAGGAATCCTTTTAGAGTGATAACTTTTTTTTTTTTTTTTTTTTTTTTTTTTTTTTTTTTTTTTTTTTTTTTTTTTTAGTGTTAACTAGTTCTATGAAGTTATATAAAAAATTTACCCAACTAAAACACCATAACGTAATATTTACTCCAAACATGTTTTAACTACGTTGTATATCATGCATTCAAAACTTGTATTTTAGAGATATAATATATGGCATTTAAATGTTTAAGTTTGGTATATATGAAATTATCCCAATACAACACATTTCACGTGTATGTTTTTACATAAAATTTTTATTTTCCCTACTAATATCAATAAATATTTTATATAGATTTTTGTCTGATGGAGATTTTACATTGTTTAACTAACTATTGATATCACATTCCAGATGTTGTGCATATTTAACAGTACGTAAAAACTCTTAAAAATATGTTTTTTTTTTTCCGAATATCCTTATTTAAACTTCAGGAGGAATTACATATGTCGTTGCTTATTTACAATCTCGTGTATTTATTTTCGTTTCATAGTACTAGTGGGTCGTGCCTTCATTTTGATATTCATATACCTGTTAATAATATTTTAGCCACGTTTAATTTTTTAAACATGTAAATACAAGGATTAAACTTATAAAGAGAAATAACATGAGACGTTATTGAATGCGGATTGTAACAAGATACTTTTCCGAACATCTTTATTTTATCTCATAAAGAGAAATAACATGAGTCGTTCTTATATGTACAAAACTACAAAATATTGTTCTTTAGTGACACAAAGAAAAATGTCATAAAAGTCAAAAATAAAAATAAAAAAATAAAAATAAAAAAGTATCGATAACAGCCAAAAAGTATCAAATTGTCAACAAAAGTTTAAAAAAAAATGTCACTAGATTTTTGGGTGTTTTTCCTACACTTAAAAAGTGTAGGTAAAAATGGAGTAGGTAAAAGTCTAATTATAATGACAAAAAAAAGTGTATGGATATTTATTTTGTTGTTTATAACACATTTTTTCATAAAAATTATCATTAAATCTTAAAATTTTGACCTTTTACTCACATTTATAAAAAGTATCATTAAAAAGTTAGATTTAATTATATTTTTTTGTCATTAGAACCAAAGTCACTAAAAAATCTATT
This sequence comes from Artemisia argyi, assembly GCA_030686995.1. Lineage (NCBI taxonomy): Eukaryota > Viridiplantae > Streptophyta > Magnoliopsida > Asterales > Asteraceae > Artemisia > Artemisia argyi. The sequence goes on from CM060678.1 coordinate 123,599,618, forward strand.
TCTTGTAGTGCAAACACGTATATTCATTCACATATCACAATAACTTGTGCTTTCATGTAGATATTTATAATTTCGTTCCATATATATTAACTTAATATATAATGATAATAATGTTTATAGTCTACGGTCTGAGAAGGAGGGGTAGACCTAAATTTAGATGGGAGGATAGACTTAAGCTCGACATGGAGGAGATTCTCTTGTCCGAGGACATGACCTCAGATAGGAAGGCGTAGAGAGATAGGATTAGAATTCCTGGTTAGTTTTGGGCTAGGTTGATCGAGGGTTTGGGGGCTTTTTAGGTGCCTCTTTGTTGCTTTGCCCCTTGCATTCTGTTGTTAGGGGCCCTTAGCTTGTTTCCCTTTAGGCTCTAGGATTTTTGTTTCCTATCCTTTGCCTTTAGGCACGTTGCTTCTCCCCTTTTGCTTGCCCTTTTTGTTTCGCTTTAGCTTTAGGCCCGTTGCGTTGCCTTTCTTTGGTCTCTATTTCTCCCTTTGGCCTTAGTCCTAGAAAGGATATGTACGCAATTATAATTTTAACTTGGATATATACGCAATTATTAGTTTTCGAAAGGGTATATACACAATTCCCCTATTAGTTTTATAAAGTTATTAAAAATTGTAGTAATAGATAATTTTACTAAAGCCAATATAATTTATTTAAATTTTCACAATTAAAGCTTTATTAATTATTTTGTTTTTTTTTTCAACAAAAATTGACGCGTGTGATTTTATATATATTTTTTTTCGATAAATGAAATTTAAATGAGTTAAACTCAAACCAATTTTGACTTCTACTAATAAAGAATGGCTGGATTTCAGAGTAAACTCTCTAATCAATTAATAAAGAATTAGTTTTATTCTCTTATATATAATATTATATAAGAAATTATTCATGAAAAAAAGGGCGGTTTTTTTTTTATTATTTATTTATTTATTTATTTATTTTTTGTATGGATTAAGGGATTTATAAATACAAGTGGATGAGTCCATGTCTGTTTTAGCCTCTAGTTGAGATGAATACCATTTTGCATCCTTTGTTGATATAGCGTATGTTTAGTAAAACTAGCTGTAAGCTGTTAAATGTAAGTTGTGAACTGTAAACTGCAAAACTGTTAATATAAGCTATAAGCTGTATCTTTTTTCAATAAAAGTGTTTGATAAGTTAGTTGTTAAATGTAATTATAATATGTAAAATGACATAAAATGACATATTTATAATTTACACCAATGTTTAGAGGGTATATCAGTAATTTAGAGTTTTAACAGTTCCAAAATATTTAAAAAGCTTCATGAATCAGCTTTTTATTTATGGGTTATTTGTTTAAAATAAAAGCTTGAAGTTAATGTATCCAAATGGAGCTACTTATTTTGTTAGCATAAATATTACGATATTTAATCTAAACATCCTCTTCATGTTTTGATGATGACAAAGATGTAAGTTACAACATATAACGTAAAGTGCTTAAGTTACTTGTGATCACAATTCATCTATGCATTCATACGTCAACAAGCCTCGACATCTCAACGTCTCAAGTATGCTTCAACAATCACTTAAGGTATGTACAAACAAATGTCTAATACATTTTATGATCAAAGAGATGTTTATTTAAATAATACAAAGTTTATAAAATTAAATAAACTCATTATATATTTAGAAAACACTTTTGGTAATTAAAGGAAAATGTTTAATTCATAATAAATATATGAATTCAAGTTTTTAACCAAAATCAGTTAGTTTTTCACCAAATAAACTTTCCCCAGAAAAAGACAAGAAAAGTGCAGTTTTCGTCTGGGCGGCCCCCTTAATTTTAAGGGGGCCGGCACACAATTAAAGGGGTCGGCCACGCTCCCATGTCAGATTCTGTCAGAAATTTTTTCCTATAAATACCACCTCAAACCTGGTATTTTTAACACCTTTTGCACGAAAATTTTCAGTCCTAAACCTTTCCAAACACACTTCTAAATCCTTTGATCATAAGTTTATTAGTCTTTGTTTCAAGTGATTCAATCCCTCATCTCAAAGTGCAAGAGAAGAATCCTCCCTATCATAAAGCCAAAGATGTATTAGAGTCTAGTTAGTGTTTATGTGAAGTTGTGAGTTATGTTTATGTAATAAGTAGATCAAGATGATCTTACTTAGTAGTGAGTCAATGAGTGAGTAAGAAGTAGTGGGAAGAAGTAGTAGTGTGGAGAAGTCATGTAGTTGTGAAGAAGTAGATGTGTGAATAAGTAGGTGTGTGAATAAGTAGTGGAGTATAGAAGAAGTTGTGAAGTAGTCGTGAAGTCATGAAGTCGTGAAGTAGTCGTGAAGTCGTGTAGAAGTTGTGTAGTGATTGAAGTCGTGTTGTGAGATTGGTTTTAGCTACTATTAGAACTCGACATTTAGCTTAGTGTCGTTAAATGGTGTAAGCAAAAGTTGTGTAAGGTTTTCTCCGCCAAAAGGGAGCTTGTTGAGTAGTGAAGAATGTTAAAAAATTTAGTGCACTTGAGGGATCTAATCATACTTGGAAATGGTTTTGGAGGTACGGATTGTACACCCATCAAGTCACTGATTCCCCTGACTCTATAGTGGTTGTGCAGGATTCTGCTGAGTGTTGGTTCCTGCTGAGTGCTGGTTCCAACTAATGGTTCCTGCTACTAGTGTCAGGATCCTGCTGATGAGCAGAGTTTCTGCTGATAGAGTACTGTATGATTATGTAACTGATTTGACCTATTCAAATGGCAGTTACATCTGCACTCATGACCTCGTTTAATTGGTCATGTAACCACTATTTTATGCTATAATGGGGATAATTATGTGGAGATTAATGGGCCGATTAATTCTCATAATTCCATTTGACTAGCCATGAGTATCTTTCTATAAATAGGAAATCAAATAAAGCATGAAGGATACACAGAAAACAGATAACACTTATACACGAAGGGTTTTTGATCTGTGCCTAAATCTCTAGTCACATTTGGTCTTATCTTAAGTAGATATTCGTGATACCCAGACACTAGTGTCGAATAGTTTACTTTGGAAAGTGATAACACGATTCCAAGTGATATCCGATAACCTTAATTGGTACGTAGCTAGGCTATTGATTATCTTAACCCTGTTCTGGGCTCATAACCACCAACAATCAAAGTAAAATATTTTGTGATAATCAATGGCTGTTGCTATGAGGCATATGGCTGCTAATTTTTCCAAATTGGAAAAGTTTGAAGGTGTTGATTTCAGAAGATGGCAAAAGAAGATGCACTTCTTGCTGTCAAGCATGAATGTGGTGTATGTTTTTAGCACTGCTATTCCTGAAGATCATGGGGATGATGCTACTGTGGAACAAATAAGGAAAAGAAGCAAATGGGAGAATGATGACTATGTATGCAGAGGTTTAATTCTCAATGGTATGTCTGATTCTCTCTTTGACATTTATCAGAATGTTGAATCTTCTAAAGAACTGTGGGATTCCTTGGATGCCAAATATATGGCTGAGGATGCTTCAAGTAAGAAGTTTCTTGTAAGTAATTTCAAAAATTACAAAATGACTAATTCAAGACCAATCATGGAACAATACAATGAACTTCTTGGAATACTTGGAAGGTTTACACAACACAAAATGAACATGGATGAGGCTATTTCAGTCTCTTGTATCATTGACAAACTCCCTCCTTCTTGGAAAGATTTCAAGCATACCTTGAAACATAAGAAGGAAGAACTGACACTGGTTCAGTTGGGTAGTCACCTGCGTATTGAGGAATCCCTCAGGGTGCAGGATAATGAAAGCCAAAGAGTAGCAATGCTACTGGTGCATCTGTTGTCAATATGGTGGAACATAACAATTCCACCAGGTACAATGACAACAAAGGCAAACGTAAACATCATGATAACACAAGGGCTGATCCTAACAAGAAGGCAACACGTACTTGTTGGAAATGTGGCAAAACTGGTCACATTAAAAGGGATTGCAAAGGTGTTAAGATTGGAGGTAAATCCAATGGTTCAGGCACTAGTGGTTCAGGGAGTGGAGGTCCTTCCAACTCACTGAAAGGTCAGAATATGTTTAATTAATCTCTTCAGGTTCATTATGTTACATATGTATCTGAATCTAACTATGTGCAGGATGATGATGTTGCGTGGTGGGTTGACTCTGGAGCAACTGTTCATGTGTGCAAAGATAGAAGATGGTTCAAGACTTACGAGTCATTGAATGATGGTTCTATTCTTCACATGGGAAATGAGTCAACTGCCTTGGTGCATGGTCGTGGTTGTGTAGATCTTAATTTTAGTTCTGGAAAGATTGTAACTTTGTTTAATGTTATTCATGTTTCTGATATAAGGAAGAACTTGGTTTCAAGTAGTGTTTTGAATAATCATGGATATAAACAAGTTATTGAATCTGATAAATTTATTTTGTCTAAACATGGTGTGTTTATTGGTTTTGGATATTTTTGTAATCAAATGTTTAGGCTTAATGTTGTCACTGACATTGTTAATTCAGCCTTTGTGTCAACCTCTAAACTGAACGACTCCACCCTGTGGCATGCTAGACTTGGCCATGTACACTATAAAAGGATGCAAGATATGTCTAAGGATGGGTTAATCCTAGCTTTTGACATGGACACTGAATAGTGTAAGAATTGCATGTTGACCAAACACTACTACACAAAAGGCTATAAACACCCCCAAATAGAGATTGGTTATATAAAACCCTATTCCTATGATTAAAAACTAGCGGGAATGGAAGGAAATGAGATTGGTTTTCTTGAAAAAACCAGTTTTCATAATACAGAACGCATAAAAATTGGGTTTGTGGTTAAAAACCGGTCTTTTTACACAATCAAAGACACTGGTGTTTAGGTAACAACAAGTCTCTATCTATTTATGTTATAAACACCGTTTTTAAAGAAACAACCGGTGTGAGTATTCTCTATTTTGAACCTCCATCCCTCAACGACTCTTCACCCCCTTGTACACCTAAATTCCAAAAAAATTGTGCAAATACTTAAACACTAGTCGTTTTCTTGAACAAAAGCTAAAACACACAATATTGCGTAGCTTGCATGTGAATATCAAGTTAAAAAACACATTCATTCTAGTAGGAAAAATAACACATCAATAGCTTTTGTGCAAACTGCAAAGAAAAAAAAATACTAGTAATAGACAAAAATAAGTAGAACTAAAGGACAATGTATGTTAACTATTAGTGTAAATTCAACCTCCACGTAAAAACTGATGGGCTTATATACATTTAGTGGAAAAAAAGTGTTACCAGTAGTAAATATATATCGGGTTGATCCGATAAAAAAAAAAACAATTCCAACCTAACCCGTATCACTAATAAACGAATTATATTAGTTTAACCAGAGAAAGGTTTAGAGATAGGGAGGGAGGCTAGCAGCGACATCAGCATAAGGTGAAAGACTTGTTGATCATTGTTCACGGTAAGCCTTTCCTTAGTCTACATTGATATTCGTTTAACTGTGGAGGCGTTTAGAAAACTCGGCAGTGGTGTTAACTGTGTTCCAAGCATCTTTTTTAGGTTATGTTTTTACCAGTTATCGATATATATGTCGTAAACTGCTATTGGTAAGGGGTCATATTGTAAATAGTTAGTTAGAATATCATGAAAAAAGAGATGCCTGCACAGGTTAAATGGCATATTTAAGGAGTCCTTTATTTAGAATAGCTTAGAAGAAAAAAAAATAAAATGGATAATTCAGTAAAGTAGCATTTAATTTACAATCCAAATAGAACCATTCAAAGCATTCAAGACGAAACTGTGTAATCTAAACATTCAAATAATGACAAAATATAGTTACCGAGGGGGACGTGGATTATCATTAAATTCTTATAATCTAGTAAATGTTGTTCATCTTTTGTTGCCACACCCTCTCGCGAGCTTCTTCACGAGCATTAGCCTCCAATTCCGGTTGTGCATGTGTTCTTGGACCTGACATTCCACTTATTGTTCTATCTGCAATTGCATCTCTATTTCCAAAAGTGATCTCATTTTTGTTCCTCTTGCACGTTCTTATTTTCTGGTTCAGGGCCCAAAGATAGATTTTTCCTCACGCATTTTGATCAACTTAGCTTCTCTTTCAGCAGCTTCATGTGCCTCTCTTTCACGAGCTGCTTCTTTTTTTTTTTGTTTCTTCTCAGCTTCAGTAGCTTCCCTTTCTAATCGTTCTTCCTCTTCCTTCCTCTGGCGCTCCCTAGCCTAATTTTTCATGAAAGAAGTTTAGGCAATCAAAGCATATTCCATAAAACTGTTTCAGCAACCATGAAAAACAGGTCTTGTTAAATGAGGTGGCAAGATGGATGGACGAGCGGGTTAGGTAGCTGGTCAAAACAGGTTTGGTTGGGTTCCCATGAGTCCACCACACACAATTACATTTTGTATAATCAATATTTATCCATGATTACCAATATCAAACCACAACAATATCTTCAAATTATGGAGAAAAACAATTTTGCAGGTTGTATGTATTATCTGTGACTTCCAACCCATGTGACTCCTTTGACACAGTCCTGTATTAACAACTTTTTCTATTCCTTTTTTTATTTATGACCCAATAAGTACCTTGGTTGGTTATCAATTGAAGCTACTAACAAACAAAAGTGACACAATTCACCAAAGTTAGTCAATCAGGGTATGAAAACAAACACTCAATAGTAATTGGACCAAATTCTCAATTTGAGTGTCACACATGCACGGGGTATGCAAAATCTCTGTGTATCATTCCAATTTCAGCTAATATTATTAGATTTCGCCCATTGACATCTTTGAGATTGAACACAACCCAAATCAGCTCATTTTTAACTAGAAGGGCTGAAATTACCACCTCTACCCTTTTGACCAAGTCCTAGCCATCAAAGGACAATTCACAAAACAAAAGTAAAGGAGACATACTTGATTAGCTTCAAGTGCAGCTTGATATACAATGTCGTGTTCCTCAATCTTATATTGTTTCTATGTTCCTTAGCATCAAGTCTTGCTCTTACAAGAATCAGGGCACTTTCTTCAAGAACCCTCTGCAACATTGTAAACATTTCTTCTGGTGATTTAGGTTCCTCAACCTACAATATATACAAATGTATGTTATACGTTGTTAACTTTGGCAAATTTCACAAAGTACTCACATACTTTAAAGATGAGATAGTGTTTTAGAATGCCACTACAATGTATGCATATATCGAAGAAAAAAAGCATCTAGCTATACTTCTTGAACTAGTTCCTGTGCATGGACTTAAGTTATTTGAGCACACTCATAATGTAAGTATCTATGGATGGAACACACATAAAGTGAACATTTATATAATGTGTCTTATGAATGTTATAATGGGTCTGGTAAACACAGCCTTAAGTATCTATAGTTACTTGGTGTATCATGTTATAAGACTATGACGCATACCAATGTTATCTCATTAATGTTAACATCAGCTTTTAACCTAAAGGTCATGCAAAAGCTTTCACTCAAATAACAATCTGAGCAAACATCTAGATAACAACACCAATAAACTAAACTATTACAATGAGAATTTACAATCACACCAAAGACAATGTGTTTGTAATTTGTTTCATCTATGACAAATGAAACACTATCTGTGTAGATGACACAAAAGCATACACCAAAAGAAACAGCCGAAACGTCTCCACTAGATTAATATGGCCACCTATTACCAGTTCCATTTGAGCCATATAAACCTGAGCTGTACACTTTGGGGAGAAATCCCTTTTTCTGCAAACTGAAACCACATAACTAACTAAAGCTTTATTTCTCACTCACTTAATATCAATTGAATAACAAATACTCACTGAAACACTAACAGAATCAAAAAAACCTGAATCAATACTTAAGGACGAACTGTTGATATACATTGAATCCTTAATAACCAATGAGACCATATAAGCAGCTGAAGTATAGTACAAGAACCACAGTTTCTTAACAGGTTTATAAACAATGAGACCATGTTAATCCAAAATACCCCTTAAACCTTTATCAATGATATAAACCCAGTTGCACTCCGAAAAACCTTGAACCTTTCCTATACCAAATATCCATACTTGCAAAAACTGGACCATAATCAACCTACAAGTATCATGTTTCAATTTCATAACCAGAGATATAATTAAACTAAGATATTCATCTCAATTATGTCTAAAAAAATTAACAAGTACTATTTCATAAATTAACTTCAATTCAATTAGATCTAACAATATAATACACAACCTAAACACAATTAGTTAATTGGGGTGATAGAACAATTAAACCTTGTGAGATTAGTCGATGGTTGAGAATTGTGACGGTAGGTTTCAGCCGCATCCTTTGGACTTGGATTCTCTCTGTTGAATCGGTTTGTTCTCTTGCAAGAACATAGATAAAAGGGAATGAGAAATGTTTTAGAGGGAAAAATTGAGGGGAAAATGAGAGTAGTGTATCCGCATAATAATCAATTTTTTTTGCAATGTTTTTGAGGGAAAAATGAAAAATTTAAGAGGGAATTAGAAATATTGGAATTTGACCAACCCTAAAAATTATGAAAGCATGTATCAAGTAGGGGTGGAAACAAGTCGAGCTCTAGCTCAAAATATGAGGCTCGAAACGAGACCGAGCTCGAGCTTTATATATATAAACGAGCCGAGCTCGAGCTTTGGCAGGCTCAGGCTCGGCTCGGCACGTTTCAACCCCTAGTATCAAGGTTAGATAGATGCCAGTTTTATTTAGTTAATGAATTATTGTAGTTTGTTTATATTTCACTTGTTTTAATTAAAAAAAAAATTATGTATTAAGATTTTAATGTGAAATTAATGATCATATCATGCACTTGCATCTTACTAAAACATGCTTCTTTTTTCCTTTTTTTAGATGGATCGTGATACATGGATGTACAAGATAGGACGTTTTACCCCAGAGTACATCAAAGGGTTGTCTGAATTTATTAAATGTGCTGAGGATCATCGAGAAAAGACAGGAAAAACAAAGATTTCTTGTCCTTGTAAAGAGTGTAGAAATAACGTGTGCATTGCTGATCCTAACTTGATTAGACGTCATCTCCTAGAACAGGGGTTTGACAAAGAGTATACTTGTTGGGATTTGCATGGTGAGTCACAAGTTGATAGTCACACATTTGTTTCAGACACTAATCACGAGGAAAATGATAGTAATAGCGATAACCTTCGTGATAATATAGATGAGATGTTACGCGACGTGGAAAGTAATGTTTCGGAAAAGAATGTTAAAAAATTACATCAATTGTTTGTCGATGCAGAAAAACCATTGTATAACGGATGCAAGAAGTTTACTAAACTTTCTTTTGTGGTGAAACTGTTGGACTTAAAAGCGAAAAGTAGTTGGAGTGACCAAAGCTTCACTGACCTATTAAAGTTGTTACATGAAGCGTTCCCTGAAGATAATGAGTTGCCCATTTCAACATATCAAGCAAAAAAACTAACATGTCCAATGGGATTGGAAGTCCAAAGAATACATGCATGTCCAAACGACTGTATATTGTACAGAAAGGGGTATAAAAACCTACACGAATGCCCTATATGTAATGAATCAAGGTATAAGCAAAAGAATCTTATGGAACTTAATAGTGATGTGACAAAGAATGGCCCTCCTGCTAAATTGTTGTGGTATCTTCCAATCATACCCAGATTGAAAAAGTTATATGCAAACCCAAAGGATGCCAAATTGTTGCGTTGGCATGCTGAAGAGCGTAAAAAAGATGGAAAACTGAGACATGTGGCTGATTCTCCTCAATGGAAAAAGATCGATCATGATTTTGAAGAATTCGGATCTGAGATCAGAAACATACGGTTTGGACTTAGTTCCGATGGAATTAATCCATTTAGAAGCTTGAGTAGTCGTCATAGCACTTGGCCGGTTCTTCTATGCATATACAATCTTCCACCTTGGTTGTGCATGAAACGGAAATACATCATGATGTCATTATTAATTCAAGGTCCGAAACAACCAGGGAATGATATTGATGTGTACTTGGATCTGTTAATTGATGACATGATAAAATTATGGGAAACGGGCGTTGAAATATATGATGCATACAAGAAAGAGAGTTTCCAACTGTTTGCCATGATTTATTGTACCATAAGTGATTTTCCAGCATACGGTAACTTGTCAGGGTATGGTACGAAAGGAGAAAAGGCATGTCCTGTTTGTGAAAAGGAAACCCATTCCCGATGGTTGACTAATTGTAGGAAAACAATATATATGGGGCATCGGAGGTCGCTTAATAGATATCACCCGTACCGTAGAAAGAAGAAGTTGTTTGACGGTACAATAGATGATAGAGTTATGGTAGAACCATTGGACGCACGCGCTGCATTTTCCCAAGTTTCGGATTTAAACATTATTTTCGGAAAAAAGGTTAAAGCTCCTCCTAAAAACATCTGGAAAAAAAAGTCTATATTTTGGGAATTAAAGTACTGGACACATTTGCAAGTCCGACATTGCCTTGATGTTATGCATATCGAGAAAAATGTTTGTGAAAGCTTGTTAGGCTTATTATTGAACATTCCTGGAAAAACAAAAGATGGGGTTAATGCTCGAAAAGATATGGCCGAAATGGGAATTAGAGATGAGCTCGCACCACAAGTGATGAATGGTACAAAAATGTATTTGCCAGCAGCTTGTTATACCTTGTCAAAGTCTGAGAAAACCATATTTTGTAAATTCTTACACGGTATTAAGGTTCCATCTGGCTATTCTGCTAACATTAGGAAATTGGTTTCGATGAAAGATTTGAAGTTGCTTGGTATGAAGTCTCATGATTGTCATGTTTTAATGACACAGATGATTCCACTCGCTATTCGTGGAATATTGCCACCTAGAGTACGACACACGATCACAAAGCTTTGTCTCTTTTTTAACATGATTCATTCAAAAGTTATTGATCCAGAAAAGTTGGATGAATGGCAAAGTGATATTATTCTTACTCTTTGCCAACTCGAGATGTACTTCCCACCTTCCTTTTTTGATGTCATGGTTCACCTCGTATCCCATATTGTTGGAGAAATAAAGTCTTGTGGTCCTGTATTCCTGCGGTACATGTATCCATTCGACAGGTATATGGGTTTCTTAAAAGGATATGTAAGGAACCGATATCGACCAGAAGGTAGTATCGTTGAAGGGTATGCTTCCGAAGAAGTGGTTCAGTTTTGTACAAACTATTTGGATGATGTCCCAGATATTGGCCTTCCGCAACCTCGACATGAGGGTAGACTCGATGGGACAGGGATAATTGGGCGCAAAGATGTCACGCCGAACAACCTCGATTTAGAACAAGCACATTTTATAGTCTTGCAGAACATGACGTGCATTGAACCATACATACATGAGCACATGTCTTACTTACAACAAAATAATAGCCATCGAGGCCAACTTTGGTTGGAAGCTGATGGTGTGTATAAATTACACACCTTTTCATTACCGTTTATCGACCCAAAATCGACTATTTGAGCTAACAAATGCCAAGAAAACACGTGTTTCTATCTTTGTGATGTGCAGGTACGGATATTACGAAAATCAAGCAAAAACCCGGAAAAACGGGCACGAGAGTATGAAAGGTTCAAAAGCCGGTGCCGGGATACAATTTTCAAGACCGGATCATTATTCAAGCTCAATTTGTCATAATCTACCCTTGAAAAATCAAAGTTGGCAAGAATAGTCCCTGGAATATATTTTCAAAGAATGTCCAATTCAGCCCTTGGAATTTCAAATGTTACAATTTTGGTCCTTGATTTATATTTGTACAAAAATCTGAAAATCAAATCAACCTTGGCCCAATCCTAATAATAACATCAAGCCCACTCCCTTTAATACCCAAGTCCACTTTTCACTATACCCCAAGTCCTAATCCAATAACCCTGACCCGGCCTGCTACTTTATCCTTACCCGGTCCACCAAATATCAAATAAATATATAAAATTAACCCCGCCCCCCAATTACCCCACTTACCCAGATTCTTAGAACCCTAATACTATTCACCGTCCCCCAAGTTCACAATTTACCATCATTAAGGGTACGAACGTCAAATCAAGTACTATTCTAGAAGGTCAGAGCGTGTCAGAGGTGCGTCAGAGCAAAGAAACACAAACGGGACAGGTGGCTGAATGTTATTGGGTAGAGCGCGTCATCAATCATGATCTAAGGGTGGATATCGTATGGACAATGATGGATTGAGATTCAAGGGCTTAGATTAGCTATCAACAAACACACCACACGGATTGCCAACCTGGCAATCCGTGAGCTTATCCCTCTCTCATGTAGTATAAATAAGTGTGTTAGGCTAGTGTTATAGGTGTGGAGCTTCGAATAGCGAAGCTCTGCCAAAATCTTTTCTCAAATTGTAATTGCTTTAAAATTCAGTTGTAATAGTTTTACTTTAAATGAATTTCATTTTCAGTCAATCATTTTCATTAAATTGTTGCTATTGCTTATTTTTAATTTCAGCTTATTATTGTTCACAACTAGTTTTAGCTTAGTTATCTTTAACTCTCATCTTTCATTTTAGTTTGTTAAACATTTGAATCAAGATTTGGTTACTTATCAAGTTTCATAGAAAGGTAAGGTTTAGTTAACTGTGGTAGAAGGATGGTTGCTGTGGTGTGGATAGACTGATACAGAAAGATACGAATTCAGCCTATCCTAGAGATAGGCGATTGTGAATCCCCTCTATTTTGAGCTGAGGGGAAAAGCTATTGTAAGTTCTATTCATTTTCATTTCTATAATTGCATAAATTTGTTTTCTGTAATTGTGATTTAGTTCAGTGGAGTGTGACTGTTGATTCAGCTTTAATATCTGTTTAGAAATGTGCTTTGATCAATTGTTTGGTAACTTGTAGCATTAGTTAGTTAGTCATAGTTTCAACTGCGTTTCATATCTTGTTACTGTTTGATTATGCAATTAGTCGGTAGAGGTGTTTGTTATTAGCATTTACTGTTTAACTGATCTTTAAATCATATTAGTGTATTAGACTGATCAATAGGTGGGAGTAGTAAGCTTGTATCTTAGTTTCATAGTGTAACAGTCAATAAGGGACTGTTTGGATTAACTTGTTCCTGCTGCCATAGTTGTTAATTTGTTGTGGTTTCTGCATTTTTAGATCACACTTAGCTAGATTAGAATAATGGAAGCATAAAATCAGTAGGAAAATATAACTAAAGTCAAAATTAGATTAATCACTAGGATTAGCTGCTTATATTTTGATTTTCAGTTAAGGACTTTTAGTTGTAGGTATAAGTTTGTACAAGTTCACTTAATATAGGTTAATCATTTGCTTTATATTACAAGTACTAATAGAATCAGTAGCTTAAATGTAGAATTGGTCAAAGTTTCATGGCATTAAAAAGTCAAATTAGCTTAGTACTCAGTTTTTTTTGGTTTGTATTTTGATTGAACTTGTAGGCCTCATTAGTGGTGAGAATTGGATAGAAATTGTGGATTTGTGTTCTCTAGTAGTTGGTCATTCAATATCAATAATTAGATTTTGGATTTGAGTTCATTAGCTTATCTGAAATTTAGCTTATAGTTGGCTGTTTGAGCTTTTATTCCCCTGCACTCAGTTTCTGAGCCCACTTTCATGGCATCTTTTAGGATAGTAGCTTATAGTCATAGCTTTAGTTTTTTATTTTATAGCATCTCTGCATGGTAGTTACTTAATTTCTACCTTTAGTTTCTAGTATACAGCTTATTAGGATAGCTTAATCATGTTAGTTTATTGGTAGTATAGAATAGTTTTTCTGATTTTGAAATTGGGCTGCATATGTTTTATTGAGCTTGTGGATTGTGCTTGTTGACATCTCTTAGTTAGTTTAGTGGTATTATAGCTATTTCTTTCAGTTCATAGCTTATAGCTTATCCTGGTTCTATTTTGCTTATCTTAGTAGCTTATCTCAATTGCTTATTACCTGCTTCTTGTATTTCTGTGTTTCATTTGCTCTTTTCTTGGCTTATTTGAGTTCTCAATAGTATAATACATTAGTGATATCAATTTGGTAAAGTTTTGTGGCAAGTGCTTATTAATAAGCACTTGCCATAAGCTGATTAGGCCTGTTTAAGCACTTCTACTTAATATTTTTAATCCAAAATTTTTCTGCAATCTTCTTTTATTATTTTAGAATTTCTGGTAAAAATTCATAATTTTCTGAGGTCATTTGCTATTTTTCTTATTTTCTTTTAGTTTTTAATCAATTTTTAAATCAATTTTAAATACAAAAATCAAATAAAAAATACAAAAAAAGTTCTGAAAAATACAAAAATAATTTTAAAATTTCTTTTATAATATTTTAGAATTTTTAGAATTTAATTTTCATTTTTCCAATTTGTTTTTCTAATTTTCTCTATTTTTAATTCATTTTTAATTCATAAAATAGAAAATTAATTCTAGAAAATAAATAAAAAGTCAAAAAAAATATTTTTCTTTTTCTCAAAATTCTTTTTATTAGTTTTAGAATTTTAGAAAATATTTTCAAGTTCGTAGGATAATTTTTCATTAAACGTTACGTTTTAAATAACGCGTGTGCGTTTCCGTTTTCACGTTTTTAACATCCGTACATACCTAGATTGTAAATCCTTCATAATTTACTATTTCTTAGTATAACTTGAATTCCAAAATCATATTTTTCATTTTACCGCTTTTCACGACACGATTTCGCGATTCGATTATTCACGACTCCATTCTACCTTCGCTGGGAGAACGACCCGGGAAATACTTTCACCGGTATTTCTTCGGAATTAATTATATATCACGAAAAGATTTTATCAAAATGGCGCCGCCGCCGGGGAGGGTGGACGTGAGTTTTGAATATTCGGTTTGAAAAATCGTGTTGCGTTAAGTTTTTCTACTATCTTGTGTATACTTTCTATAAAAACATAAAAATTTTAAAATCAAAAAACCAAAATAATCTTCTTATCCTCTTATCCGTATAATTCTTCTTCTCACTCCCTCTATCTATCTATTCTCAAATTATGTCTTCGGTTTATCATCGTGGGAAATTTCATTATATTCCACCCGTCGTAGATGATGGAACCAAAAGTATGGAAGAATTGTTCTTGGAGGGCCATCGGCAGATTATAAAAGCGTTATTTTGTAAACATGGCATCGATTCTTCGAGTGGCAATCCCACTCCGTCTTCTGAATCTATCATCCCTGACTCTTCCCGTCCTTCTCTCACACCGGTTGAGGGAAGTGACTCCGTTTTGGAAGATGTCGATATTTCTCTTAATGATTCTATTTCGACTGAGATTGTTGAAGATAAGCCGTCAGATCCTTTGGAGCCCGAGCTCAAGGATTCTTTACCCGATTTGGTGAAAAATGATTTTGATACGGCTGAGGAGTGTGAATTACCTCCTATTGACAATCCGAATGATCATGATGAGATATTCTCCGATTCTGAAGATGACGATTCTATATCGTGTGGAGAAATCGAATATGTCGATGACGATCCTATGGAGCCCGAGCTTGAAGAATTTTTACCAGACTTTGAGAGTTTTACCTTCGATACGACTGAGGAGATAAGTGGCAATCCCATTTATCGTCCTGATTTTTCTAATACGACTTATGAAGCTTTTAATTTTGATATCGATCACTCGGAAGAGACGAGTCGTGGCAGTACCACTTCTCATGCTCTTATCTCTCTTCCGGAGTATGAGTCGTTTCGTTTTGATAAATCTGAATGTGAAATGGAAAAGTTTTCTAAACCGGAATTTGAAAGTTTCAGATTTGATCTTGATGTTGATCATGATCCGGGTGGAGTTCTTAAGAATGAGAGTTTTAATGAAAATTTTTTACCATCCCTCCCACCCGGAAAAGATTTTCAAATGAGCTTAATTGATAAGAATCATAATTCTATAATTATGAAGTTTTCTTTTGATGAAGATGAGTTTTTTAAGATTGTTATTATGACGTTTTTACCATTCGTAACGTTTGGTGTGGTTTCTCTTATCCGTCACTCCGTCGGGAGTGAGGATGTTATTTTTGATCCCGGCATTTCTATTGCCAAGTGGCCGTTCCATCTGCTCTCCCCAAGGACGAATTAATTCGGGGACCGAGTCAAGCTCATGTGACTCGGTTAACAAAAACAAGCGCTTCGTGGGTGGCAACCCATGCCTATCCAATTTCATCTTCTTACTTTCTATTTTCTAACAACTAATGTGAGGAGGGGGCACCTCTTCTACTCTTGTGTTCCGTGGTTGTTTGTGATGTTTATTCAGGATTGTCCGCGATTTATGATGACTCTCATGCTCGTTATCTCTTTACTTGGAGTCTCATTCATCGGTGCTACTTGGAAATCCTATATCCGTTAAATCTTATCGACTAACGTTTTCTTTGGCATAATTAATAAACGGCCTAGAATTTTGTTAGGATTACCTTAACCCGTAAAACATTGAGGACAATGTTTCGTTCTAGTCGGGGGGAGGGTGAATCTTCGATTCGATTTTGACCTTGCATTTTTCACATGTCGTGTACTCTTGCAACTCCGTTTTTCCACCAAAAATAAAAAAATTGAAAAAAAAAAAATTGAAAAATTTCAAAAATTTTGATGATAAAAACAATGAAAAAGCACAAAAAAAAAATGAGAAAAAGATGAAAAAGATGTGCAAAAATATAATAAAGTTTTGAATAAGTGTTTTGACACCTTGTTGACTTTCTTGCTGGCGAGAGTAGGAATAAATATTTTGACTTGACCGGGCGTGTTGAGCCCTAGCTTGTTCCCTTAACCAATGATGATCACATAAGCTTGTGCTAGTTTTGTACACAAGGAGCTATAAAATGCGAATTCTTTCTTAAGAATCTGCAAGTTCCCGTACTTGACTTTATACATGCGCAGCTTAAAAGCTTTCGCTAGTCTTTTACATAAGGAGCTAGAAAACGCGAATTCTTCTTCTAGAATTTGCAAGTTTCCGTAACTGACTTTATATATGCGTGGCTGATTATCGGCTAAGTATTCGCGGGTTTCATTACTTGGAATCTTAAATTGCGAAGAGCGAGAAATGATAGAGTTTATTTAGAAGTTAGATGCTAAACGTGGAGTAGTGGTTCTCTTTAGAGCTCATGAGAGGTACTTGTGGCTTTTTACTCCCATCAGATACGTCACCATATAAAATAGATGTTCTAGGTTAATTAGAGGTATTTTGGTTTGAATAATATTTAGTTCTTTATTTTCTTAAGAGAATTTTTGCTTTAGAAGTTGGGTACATATCAAGGAACATCAAAAATAAGAGCAAAAAGTGAAAAATCAAAAGTCAAAAGTTGATTATCTATGTGGTTTTGGAGCTACCCGATAAGCTTCCATTGATGTTATGAGAAAAAAAAATAAAGAAAAAAGTGAAAAATATCAAAAATATGAGAAAAGTGAAAAATGAAAAAAATGAAAGTTGAAGTATTGTTGAATAAGAGCTATGTATGTATAAATAAGTTGTTGGCGCGTGAGGTGCATGTGATAAGTGATTAGTAATCAGTCACATGAGGTGCACGTGATTGTACTCCGCAACTTATATCTTCTATATGTATGTATCCCAAATTCCTTGATGTGGACCGAATTTCTATTGCAGTAGTTCTTAAGAGAAAATGATTAACTACTTATCGTTTAAACTTAGGTGTCACTATCGGACTTAAAAATATTGAAACGAGAAAATATGAAGCGATTCATTTCTCAACAAAAATAAAATATTGAGATACAAAAACTTAGGACATGGGAGTAAGGAGTATCCACTAGTAACTATTATGAGTAGTGTTAGCATCTAATTTGTAGATAAGCTGTGATCTCGTTTGTACACTTAGTTTGGGGACTTGTGAAGAATCAAGGATGACGAATTTTAACCGTTTGATCACTTCTCAATTAGAAGTGTTTCTACTCATTGACCCTAATAATTATTGCAAAATAATGAAAGTTCAACAAACCGTCACTAGTATGAAGTGTGAAAAGTACAAAAATAGAATAAAGTGGAATAAAGGAAAATTTTGGAAAACGGAGCGTTTTCGGGAATAAATGATTTTGTTATCTCTTTTGAACATCCTTGCTACTTTTCAAAGTTAGTAGGAAGAGTATCAAAATTATTTATCCCGAGAGCGTGAATTGATCACATTGCGTGAGGACACGGCAATACCTTAGTCGGGGGGATTTTGGTGTGTATAAATTACACACCTTTTCATTACCGTTTATCGACCCAAAATCGACTATTTGAGCTAACAAATGCCAAGAAAACACGTGTTTCTATCTTTGTGATGTGCAGGTACGGATATTACGAAAATCAAGCAAAAACCCGGAAAAACGGGCACGAGAGTATGAAAGGTTCAAAAGCCGGTGCCGGGATACAATTTTCAAGACCGGATCATTATTCAAGCTCAATTTGTCATAATCTACCCTTGAAAAATCAAAGTTGGCAAGAATAGTCCCTGGAATATATTTTCAAAGAATGTCCAATTCAGCCCTTGGAATTTCAAATGTTACAATTTTGGTCCTTGATTTATATTTGTACAAAAATCTGAAAATCAAATCAACCTTGGCCCAATCCTAATAATAACATCAAGCCCACTCCCTTTAATACCCAAGTCCACTTTTCACTATACCCCAAGTCCTAATCCAATAACCCTGACCCGGCCTGCTACTTTATCCTTACCCGGTCCACCAAATATCAAATAAATATATAAAATTAACCCCGCCCCCCAATTACCCCACTTACCCAGATTCTTAGAACCCTAATACTATTCACCGTCCCCCAAGTTCACAATTTACCATCATTAAGGGTACGAACGTCAAATCAAGTACTATTCTAGAAGGTCAGAGCGTGTCAGAGGTGCGTCAGAGCAAAGAAACACAAACGGGACAGGTGGCTGAATGTTATTGGGTAGAGCGCGTCATCAATCATGATCTAAGGGTGGATATCGTATGGACAATGATGGATTGAGATTCAAGGGCTTAGATTAGCTATCAACAAACACACCACACGGATTGCCAACCTGGCAATCCGTGAGCTTATCCCTCTCTCATGTAGTATAAATAAGTGTGTTAGGCTAGTGTTATAGGTGTGGAGCTTCGAATAGCGAAGCTCTGCCAAAATCTTTTCTCAAATTGTAATTGCTTTAAAATTCAGTTGTAATAGTTTTACTTTAAATGAATTTCATTTTCAGTCAATCATTTTCATTAAATTGTTGCTATTGCTTATTTTTAATTTCAGCTTATTATTGTTCACAACTAGTTTTAGCTTAGTTATCTTTAACTCTCAGCTTTCATTTTAGTTTGTTAAACATTTGAATCAAGATTTGGTTACTTATCAAGTTTCATAGAAAGGTAAGGTTTAGTTAACTGTGGTAGAAGGATGGTTGCTGTGGTGTGGATAGACTGATACAGAAAGATACGAATTCAGCCTATCCTAGAGATAGGCGATTGTGAATCCCCTCTATTTTGAGCTGAGGGGAAAAGCTATTGTAAGTTCTATTCATTTTCATTTCTATAATTGCATAAATTTGTTTTCTGTAATTGTGATTTAGTTCAGTGGAGTGTGACTGTTGATTCAGCTTTAATATTTGTTTAGAAATGTGCTTTGATCAATTGTTTGGTAACTTGTAGCATTAGTTAGTTAGTCATAGTTTCAACTGCGTTTCATATCTTGTTACTGTTTGATTATGCAATTAGTCGGTAGAGGTGTTTGTTATTAGCATTTACTGTTTAACTGATCTTTAAATCATATTAGTGTATTAGACTGATCAATAGGTGGGAGTAGTAAGCTTGTATCTTAGTTTCATAGTGTAACAGTCAATAAGGGACTGTTTGGATTAACGTGTTCCTGCTGCCATAGTTGTTAATTTGTTGTGGTTTCTGCATTTTTAGATCACACTTAGCTAGATTAGAATAATGGAAGCATAAAATCAGTAGGAAAATATAACTAAAGTCAAAATTAGATTAATCACTAGGATTAGCTGCTTATATTTTGATTTTCAGTTAAGGACTTTTAGTTGTAGGTATAAGTTTGTACAAGTTCACTTAATATAGGTTAATCATTTGCTTTATATTACAAGTACTAATAGAATCAGTAGCTTAAATGTAGAATTGGTCAAAGTTTCATGGCATTAAAAAGTCAAATTAGCTTAGTACTCAGTTTTTTTTGGTTTGTATTTTGATTGAACTTGTAGGCCTCATTAGTGGTGAGAATTGGATAGAAATTGTGGATTTGTGTTCTCTAGTAGTTGGTCATTCAATATCAATAATTAGATTTTGGATTTGAGTTCATTAGCTTATCTGAAATTTAGCTTATAGTTGGCTGTTTGAGCTTTTATTCCCCTGCACTCAGTTTCTGAGCCCACTTTCATGGCATCTTTTAGGATAGTAGCTTATAGTCATAGCTTTAGTTTTTTATTTTATAGCATCTCTGCATGGTAGTTACTTAATTTCTACCTTTAGTTTCTAGTATACAGCTTATTAGGATAGCTTAATCATGTTAGTTTATTGGTAGTATAGAATAGTTTTTCTGATTTTGAAATTGGGCTGCATATGTTTTATTGAGCTTGTGGATTGTGCTTGTTGACATCTCTTAGTTAGTTTAGTGGTATTATAGCTATTTCTTTCAGTTCATAGCTTATAGCTTATCCTGGTTCTATTTTGCTTATCTTAGTAGCTTATCTCAATTGCTTATTACCTGCTTCTTGTATTTCTGTGTTTCATTTGCTCTTTTCTTGGCTTATTTGAGTTCTCAATAGTATAATACATTAGTGATATCAATTTGGTAAAGTTTTGTGGCAAGTGCTTATTAATAAGCACTTGCCATAAGCTGATTAGGCCTGTTTAAGCACTTCTACTTAATATTTTTAATCCAAAATTTTTCTGCAATCTTCTTTTATTATTTTAGAATTTCTGGTAAAAATTCATAATTTTCTGAGGTCATTTGCTATTTTTCTTATTTTCTTTTAGTTTTTAATCAATTTTTAAATCAATTTTAAATACAAAAATCAAATAAAAAATACAAAAAAAGTTCTGAAAAATACAAAAATAATTTTAAAATTTCTTTTATAATATTTTAGAATTTTTAGAATTTAATTTTCATTTTTCCAATTTGTTTTTCTAATTTTCTCTATTTTTAATTCATTTTTAATTCATAAAATAGAAAATTAATTCTAGAAAATAAATAAAAAGTCAAAAAAAATATTTTTCTTTTTCTCAAAATTCTTTTTATTAGTTTTAGAATTTTAGAAAATATTTTCAAGTTCGTAGGATAATTTTTCATTAAACGTTACGTTTTAAATAACGCGTGTGCGTTTCCGTTTTCACGTTTTTAACATCCGTACATACCTAGATTGTAAATCCTTCATAATTTACTATTTCTTAGTATAACTTGAATTCCAAAATCATATTTTTCATTTTACCGCTTTTCACGACACGATTTCGCGATTCGATTATTCACGACTCCATTCTACCTTCGCTGGGAGAACGACCCGGGAAATACTTTCACCGGTATTTCTTCGGAATTAATTATATATCACGAAAAGATTTTATCAGCTGAGCATAAAAGAACATTCTCACAATGGTTGGCAGATAAAGTTAATCGTATGTCTCCAAATATTGATGCAGACGTGATACAGCTGGGGTACCGTCCACGTCGTGTACTTCAATATCAAGGATACGACATCAACGGATATACGTTTTATACCGAACAACAAGATGAAAAGAGCACTGTGCAAAATAGCGGTGTGACGCTAATAGCAACAACAACAGATTCTTCACGGATGTCAGTCGCAAAAAAGTCGTATTATGGTGTCATTGAAGAAATTTGGGAATTGGATTACAATTCGATCGTTATACCACTATTGAAGTGTAAATGGGTCGATAACATAAGAGGTGTTAAAGTTGATACAGACGGTTTCACATGTGTCAATCTTTCAACAAACAGCTATTTAAACGATCCATTCATTCTAGCAAAACAAGCCACCCAAGTATTCTTTGTTGAGGACTTAAAAGACAAGAGATGGCACATTGTCTTGCAGAGTAAACGACGTATAGTTGGTGTTGATAATGTTGTGGACGAGGACGAATACAATCAATTTGATGAGCTACCTCCCTTTTCTATCGGTATACAATCGATGAATGATGTTCTCGATGATACACTTTACTTGAGATCGGACCACCAAGAAGGACATGAGGTTTAAAAAACATATGCGCCATACAAGTAATAAAATAATTATCAGATATATAATGTAAAAATCTCGTTTATGATACTTTATTATATAAATCAGCTAATTATCGTGTTTTCATTTTGATTTATTATTGCAGGAATAATATTGAAAAATAAATAAAAACAAAGACTTTTGAATATTTGTTAGTTTGTATACATACATTTTGTTCCCAAAAAAAAAGTTTGTCTATATTTTGTTTTTTATATAAATGAAATAAAAAAAAAGTCAAACCTTCTTCCGTTTTTTATATAGTTGAAATAAAAAAGAAGTCAAACCTTCTTCCTCATATCATAAATCTGCAATCAAGTATCCCAAATAATCCGATCATTCCCCAATCAATAAAGATACTCCCTCCTTTTTTTCATTACTCCTCCAAGATCGCTCTCAAATCCCGCCAAAAAATGGTGAATAAAAGGCGACTTCTGCCTCGTATCATAATCACGAACCCTAAACATCACCACCATCTGACAACCAAACAGCTCTCCTGCCAACTCCAAAAATGGTATATCTTTCTCTCTGAATCAATCATTTATATTCGTTTTGTATTTTTGTTTAGGTTCATTTGTGTTAATTAGTGTTTTAATTGGTCAAATATGTGGTTTAGTGTTTACACCCCAAGTGTTTGTTATATTGCCTCAATAGAAAAACCTAAATTAAACTTATGCTATTTAACAAGTAAAGAGCATTTCATCTTATTCTAAATTAATGGGATGTTTGTTTAAGCTTATATAGCTAGGTTATGGCTTATTTTGTATTCGGTTTATGTTTTATAAACTCATTTTTATGGCTTATTTTGAAACTTTTTGGCTTATAAATCTGAAAATAAGCCAAATAAGGGATTGTTAATCATAAGCCGAAAACACGCTCATAATACCAAAAGTAGAATCAATCGAGTCACGCTGCGATTTTCAACAATTTTGCTATGTATATACACTTCAGAACAATTTTTACATGTCTCATTGGGATTTTGTTTATATTTAACGACATAAATATTAAAAAGAGATAGTCAGCAGATGAGTTTGGCAATATTCCAGATTGTTTGGTACTATTGTGTTAGTATATCCGATAGTCAACAGATGAGGAATTCTTAGTGGCCTGGTCATAGTTTAGTAATTGGCTTGTCGTTAACCATCTCTGCTCATGTTATTATTCATAAATCATCTATTATACTATCTTTGTTTCAAAAGTTCGTTAACTTTCTCACAAAACCAAAACATATATAGTTGTGTTGTAAGTTAATGATCTCTACTGATATTGTTGCTCTTAAATTTTCTATTATACCATCTTTGTTTCAAATATTTGTTAACTTTTTAAGAGAACAATATGTTCATCCTTAAAAAAACCAAGGCACAACAGATGTGAATTTTTGGCTCTTCCTCAACATACTTTAACAAAAAACGGGAATAACCCGATATGTACCGATTTCCCGGTCCCGTGTACCGGTACCGGTACCGGTACCGAAATCCCATTCGGTATGGTACCGGTACACACTTTTCATGCCCGGGAAAAAAATAGGAGCTTCAATTCGGTACGGTTCGGTATGGGATTGGTACCGAGCTCATCCCTACATATAGGCTTAATGTTGGTATCATGTTTGTTTTTGTTTTATTTTTTGGATCCCGTCCCCTTTTAAGTAGCTTGTTAATTGGGGCGGGATGCCTTGTATTATATCTTGGTTTTGGTTGTAGTTCTTAATATATGTTGCCTTTCAAAAAATATATTAAAAAGAGATAATGGGATTTCCTAATATTTTTTTGGTTGTCTTTATGTTTACAGGTTAGTAAGCCTACACAAGCTACTCAAGGAAATGAAGCCGGAGCTAATGCCAACAATCAAGGTCAACCAGGACACCCCAATCAATCTGCGCCTCAAGGGACACAGATTCCTCTTGGAGGAGGAATACCCATTCCAACACTTGCTAGGGTACTAATACTTTAAAATACATTTATTTACAGTTTAATTGATCCCTTAATTGCTACATTTGATTACGTTTCATTACTGGTTGAATGCTTTTTCTTCTCTATAATTTAGCCAATTCCCAATTCATTAAAGCAAGTTTACAGTCGTCTTAATATATATGATAGTGGCTATTTTGCTAAATGTATACTTGAATTTTAGGACCCTCCCGTACCAAGGAGTAGAGGAATCAATAGAATCCAAGATCTACCGGATGGTGAATATGTTGAATTCAATCAATTCGGTCAAGCGGTAGGCAAGTGGCAAAATTTATATGGAAAATATATGGGAACTCGTACCAGGAGATTAATTTCTATTCTGAAAAATACTTGGAAGCATGTAACAAAGGAAGAAAAAAACTTTTTGTGGTCCGATATCAAGGTATAGTATCTGCTATCGTAATTGTGGTTTCTTCTAATTTAATAAATGTATTAACATCTAATAAGCTTTATCTATACGTCAAGCAGGCACATTTCAGACTTGAAAATGATGATGTCAAAAAACAAACGCTTGTATCATGTGGTAATAAGTGGAAGGCATTCAAGACCAAATTACGGGTTAAATACATGCTTAAGGGAATATCTCCATTAGGGAAATGGACATTCATAGAGCCTCATGTGTGGGAAGAATTCTGTGACAACGAAAATACACCTGAAAAAAATGTACTTTTCACTTTAGTTTGTAGTATGATATACTTTTGTTTTGAAATGTTTCTAATTCGTTTGTTACTCCTATGTGTAGAAATTGCGTGCGCAAGCAAGTGAACGAGGAAAACAACATATAAATAGGCCCCGGTTAGGATCAAAAGGGTACCGTGGTTTTGAAAAACAGTGGCAAGAGGAAAGGAATGATCCGGAAAAGGCAACAGAACTCCACCTAATACCGGACATTCGTGGAAGTAATTATTGTTTGGCTCGGGCTCCCCGCGACAAGAACGGGATCAAGACATTGCCTCCTGAGTTAATTGATGTTTCAAAGAACTTGGTAGTCTAATCATTTCCTTTTGTATAATATCATGATTTTTTGTTTATTGATGTCTATGAATTAGTTTTTTTTACTGATATTTAATAGATACAAGCAACCAGAACGTTGTCTCAAGGGTCTGATGAATCTAAAGCGGGAGTAGATCCCCTAATACTCGTGTTGGGACCGGAGCACGGGGGACGCACTAGGGGGTGGGGTGTGATGTTGGATATAAAAAGGGCATTGAAGGATATGTTAGAAAAAGGAGGACGTATCAACAACGAGAAGATATTGAAGAGATAAAAAATCAAGTGAGGCAAGAAATGAAAGAAGAACTTAAGTCAAGTGAGTTTTGGCAGGAAATGAGGCTGGAATTGAAGGCAGAATTGAGGAAGGAAATACAAGCTGAATGTAATGAGGCATTTTTACCGAGTCAAGATGACGTCCCGAGCTTGGGCCAGGGGAGGAACAATGTTAGTTCGAGCACAAACATCGTAAAGGTAGCTTGCATAAAGGAAGTTAGGAAGGATATGCAAGCTGAACATAATGAGGGGTTTTCACCAAGGCAAGATGGCGTCCCGAGCTTGGGCCACAGGAGGTCCAATGTTAGCTCGGCCACAAGCATTGTAAAGTTAGATTGCATAAAGGTAAACACATTTTTTCACAAAAAATTATCAATACTTCTTACGTAAGTCAATATAGCTAATGTTTTCAACTTATCAGTTCTGAACTTTTAAGCTTATAACTTTACATCTTGGTTATATAACTGACTCAACTTTTTCTTCTAATTATAAAAACACCTCAGTTTCATCTTTACTTCTTACTGTCTATGATTTTTCCCCCTAAATTGGCTATTTTATTGCACTATTTGATACATTGTATGTAGGAGGAAGCCTTCTGCTGTTTGTACGTCCCTAGTTCCGTTTTAACTGGGGAGAGGGTCACATGCGCTACGGCAACAGTATTTCCGGTTGGAAATAATCTTATACATGGAAAAAAAATGCGAAAGGGCCACATGAAGGTGTCAGTTATCAAAGTTGTTGAAATTCATAAATCTATGGAGCTGCCCGTGCCGGACGATGAAATCGCGAATTTAGAATTTGCAGTGAATGGCTTTATCCAATGGCCAATCAATGCCATTGCTCGTTTTAAGGTATTGTATTTTTTTAGATCTCAATTTGTGTCATAATGTAAACATTACTAACGTAAATAAAATGGAATATATAGGGATCATCTAAAGCCCCTGTTTCAAGAGATTCAACCAAGCATGTGATGCCTCAGCATAAAAAGCAACCTTCCACAACGCACGGAAATGTAAAAGAGACCTTAAAAGAACCGAACAAGAAGGACAAAGCAGCGGAAGAAACCACCAAGAACAAAAGTGCGCCGGATAGGATTTCCGAACTTGCTAAACAAAAGGAGCGGGTAAGCCTATAACTCTTCTAGTTTTGTGTTGGCAACAATGGTGGAATAGGTTTAACTGATGATAGCTCTCCCATTTATGGATTTGACAATTTATTAAAAACATATGATACTGGTTTAAGTATTAAAATGCTAATAAAAAACAGCGATAATCTGAATTGTTGTTTTTGACTTCGTTAGATATGTGAAAAGTATTTTATAATGAAGTAAACCATGCATACTTTCTGCATATTAGTGGTTCTGCAGTTATATGGGTGTTTGGGACAGTGGATCTGGATACATGTATTGAATGTTTGACGCATTATATCGGCCTTAGGAGAATAGTCATGGTTTGGGTTCTAATGCCCTGTGTTAAAGGGGTGTTTGGATCCTGGTTTATCAGCAGATGGTAATTAGTACGTGTAGTTTTAACTTTATATGCAAACAATCTGTTAGATATGTGTTGTTTTGATGTCTTGCATTGTTTCAGCTGCACAAGTTATGACCAAGTTATGTGACCAGGTTATGTTGCTTGAATAATGTAACATTGGTTAGCTAAGTTCCATAGAATATTGTTGTCCTTAAATGGCTATTCATTCATCTATATATGCATTCTTGCTTAGTTCTTGTTGTGTATGAAATTGGCAAAAAAACAAAGGTGCTTCTTTAGTCGAGAATTTAATATGTTAATGTGTTTTCTGTTTTGGGTGAATAATTGTGCAGTCGAGTTGTTGTCTTTTATTAAATAAAGTTGTGCTTATTTCATAAAATAACATATCATATGAATAACATTATATGTGCAGGCTGAAAAAGAGAAAGCTGAGAATAGAAAGAAGTTGATGGATCTGGAACATGATATACAATTGAATAAACCCAAGTCTGTGTTAGATGGCTACAACCGTTGGATGAGTCGAGGTGGAGATTGTGCTGAGCCGTATGCTATTCGTGTTGACAAGGAGGTGTTCAAACAAGTTGATGAGTCATTCTTTGCAATTAATGCAACAGACATAGTTGAACTCTTGACGAATCAACAACTCGAGTGTGGCATCCTGACCCTTTTTGAAATGTAAGTGTATTTTTGTTTTGACTATGTAGCTAAAGGCATTGTTCTTTTTCACATAAATTTATGTTAATGTATTTTATATGCTTAATTAGGTCACTGTATCACCTTAAGGGACGCTCCTCACTGAACAGGGTTGGTTTCTTGAACCCTGGGTTGATTACAGCAGATGCATGTCTGTTTGAAAAGTGGGCTACCCTAGATTACTTAACTCGAGCATTGGAGGGTCACGATTTTTATCTCGCACCGTATCTACAAGGGTACCATATGTTACCGTCTTAATTTTGATTGCAATATTGTTCATATGGTTATTTTTCTTTTACTATAACATGTACACAAATTGCAGCCGTCACTATGTGCTCTTTATTATTTGCCCCAAACATGGAGTGGCATTTATTTTGAATTCTTCTAAAGATTCAAGCAAGAATGAGGAAGCGTATAGGCTCACTGGACTTGTGGAGTCGTAAGAATTATCTTAAATTGTTTTAGATTTAACATTTGTTTCTATGAATTTTAACTTATAAACTATTTGTTATTTCCTTTTTAGTGTCGTTGGTGGTCTGAGGTGGGAATTCCCTGATGTAAATCGCCAGCCGTTTGATTGGGAGTGTGGCTTTTATGTGATGAAATGGATGCACGACTTTGTGCTAAAGTATCAAAACGACAATTTCCCCAACATAGTAAGTGTTTGTTAAATAATTTTGCAATGTGTTTATGTGATGAAATGGATGCATGACTTTGTGGTCGTTTGTTGTGTGTATGCCGATTTAGTGTGTTTCTGTTTGTGTGGTCAGTTACGTTAACATATCAGATAGTACAATAAATTTTTGCAAAATTGTGTGTTTGGTACTACTGTACAAACAGATAGTATTCAGTGTTGTGTGTTTGGTATTGATGTGTTTATTTCAATAATCAGCATACACACAAATTGCCAATTAGTTACAAATTGCTGATGTGTTTATTCAATGGTTGTAACAATGATTACACTTAACATATATGATAACAGAGTTTTGGTACTGCTATGTGAATATATCTGATAGTATTCCAGGTTGTTTAGTTTGTGTAAATATATCATATAGTTAGCAACTGATGGATTTCTTAGTGGACAACATCATTCTTTAGCAACTTGCTATTGTCACATGATTTAAACATACAAAGATTGCTGATGTGTTTATTTCATTAATTTACGTATAGGTACCTTGGAGTGACGAGCGTCCGTTAGAGAACAAAGAATTGAACGCCATCATTGGTGCATGGTTTACATTGTGGCGTGATTGATCCTAGATAATTATGGCTAGTTATATTGAATTCTAGTGTTTTTCTCTATTATACTTTGTTGAATTCTAATGTTTACATTTTGGTTGTCTAAGAATTATGGTTTGCTGAATTGAATATTATCTTAATTTACTTTGTGGATTTCAACATTTTTGGAGTATTCAAATATATATATATATATATATATATATATATATATATATATATATATATATATATATATATATATATATATATATATATTTGTTTATTATGGTGAGTCAAATTGTAGATTATGGAATTTCAAATAATTGGAATTTCAAAATTTTGGAATTTCAAAAACAATTTTTTTTTAATAAATGAGATTTACAAAAAGACAGGTTTTGATATAAAAACATATCTTTTTACTCTATATAAAGACAGGTTGGAAGTTCCTATAAAGACAGGTTGTGGGAGAACTGGTACCAATGTCCAATAAAAACATGTGTGTTTATTCTAATATGGAGACCAATTCTTAGGAGAAAACCGGTGTCGATGCTTATAATAGAGACAGGTTGTGCAACTGGTTTCTATATGTTTTGATCATTGAGATACCCCCCTTCAGAGAGTGGTCTCAAAACCACTCTTCATGGGCTATTTTGACCGGTTTCTGTGAGATTTTTTGTAGTAGTGAAAATAACTAAGAAACCTTTTCAGGGTGTAAAACTTGTATTTTACCTTTTCCTTCGAGTCAGGCATTCCTAGTCGATATATCTTTGAAAAATTAAGCATTTACACTTTAAAAATATTGATCTTAATTAAATTTTAAAATGGGTAGGAAACTATTTTATTTTCAAATAAAATCGAGCTAAGTAAACATTGGTATATATAATACACAAAACGACGACAAGTGTTTTATGTGCTATGTGAACTTATTTGTGATTCTATTTTGTTAATTGAATATATTAGATGATTGTTGCTATTTGAATTTTAGTTAATTGTATATCTAAGCATATGAGCCTTATTAGTTTATAGCTAGTTCTCCGGTTTATACTTAACTAGATCTTATGCTAGATTTCTTGCGTTAGGATTGCAATTTTATGCTTGCATTGCATATAGGTATAGATGGCTTAATGTTACTCAAACATCTTGTAAATGAGTTAAATCTAGTCACCTACATATTTCAAATAATTTAATCTATTCTTAACAACACACTTAAATATTTTCAACAAATTACCTTGTTTTACATTAAGTTGTTTAATAAGAGAAATTGAATCAGTGTAAAACATTAGTATTTATATAAAATAAAAAGTATTTTCAAAATCTAAGTGTGTTCATTATAAGTAACAATGAAGAGTCTTGCACATAAACAAAACATATAACAATCATGAATTAATAAGTCAAATTTCAATCATTCACTAACCTCACTCATAAATAATCTTAGGATTAATAGAACACACTATCTAAATGCCTATTTATTTTAAATGAGTGTTTGTGAAGGTCAAGAAAGATCTTGATATTATATCAATTCATTATTCAAATTATGGTTGATATATTCATCAAATCTAATTGACATGTTTTTGAGTGTGGACAAGAAATTGGATTGTTATTTATTTAGTTTCAAGATTACATCAAATTTTAACAAAATATATAGTCTTGAATCTACATACTCAATCACACTAGATTGATATGAAAATATTTATATCCTTTGTAGATGAAAAGAATATGCGTTGGATCATAACTCACACTTGTGTTGATAATGCCATATTAAATCTACTTGTCCAATAGTTGTGTTCCAAATATTAGAATAACATGTTTAACACATGCATAAAATATACAATGAAGTAGGATTGACGACTTGGATGTTTCGTCCAAATATTCAATCAATTTACATTGCAATGCAATGGATAAATGTGTCATATCCGAAAAACCAAACATGAGCAAATTAACAACATATGTAAACTTTGCTCACACTACTTAAAATCATTACTTCAAGATAAAATACATATTTAAGAATAATATACACTATATATTCTATGTATTTCATTTTCTTTGTAGCATGAATGGTTGTGTTACAAGATAATGCACTACACTTTCCTTTTTGAAATAATATAAGTTATTAGAATTGAAAAATAACTTGTCACAATCCATAAACAAGTAAAATTTATTTTTTCAAATACTTGTTAAAGTATGATATATAACATTGGTAAAAATCATAGAAAATAATATTTGTTTAAAAATATATTAATGTCTAGTTTTGATATCATTTGAGAATCACAATCTCATTTAAGATAAATAATCTTAATGAGATTCATTTCACAAGAGATGCTAAGGTGCACTCTTAAGTCTAGCACATTTATTAAATCAAGTAATATGCCATCAAAACCAAACAACCGGTAAATCATGAACAAAAGATTAAAACTTTTTGTTTACTCTTATCTAAACATTCAACATGTCTCTATTGGGATCGTGAATAAAATATATCATCTAGATTTACCTGCATAAAAACATCACGTTTGAGTCACATTAAGCCAAGCATTAGTGAACCAAGCAAACTTCATATTTGGTACTCTTCTATAGGTAAATTTAGGAATTTAATTTCTTCTAAAAAGAGAATGACTAGTGGAGGACCTATTGTCTAGAAACTCAATTTAACCTAATGGTTGAATTGCTTCTATGTGAGAAGTTGGGTGTGTATAACCCGTAAAAATGGTCGTGTTTAGCCTTAATTGAGCACCACTAGTAATAGTCTCATACTCATTCTCCAACTTGATTAAATTGTTATTCCTAAATATACCTAACGCTAAGCTTACTTTTATGAACTTTGCTTCTCATTAGATGCTTCCATTCCTAGATTTATGGCATATCGCATATATGTTGTTTCTAGATGTTTATTTGCTCCTATGTGATTTGATTTCATGCCTTTACATGCTTAACTCTATATGTCTCATTCATCTAGGTTTATATTTCTTGCCTTTAGATCCTACACCCTTATTTCATGAGAACCTTAGTGTCACAATCGATAGGTCATACTAGTCTCAAAACTGTCTTAAGTGTCCTAGAGTCTCCATGCATACTTACTTCCTTATTCATCATCTTGTTTCCTTCCTAACAATCCACTCCTTTGTCAAGAGAGTTAGATTTTAATCTAATACCTCTCTAAGTTGATGTGACAACTTAAATATTTCATCCGAAATGTTTAAGTATTTTTAATTAGCAAAATGCAAATTAAAATGTCACTCATTGTTCATGTCTATTTCTTGAGTCATGACTCTATTAT
This sequence comes from Artemisia argyi, assembly GCA_030686995.1. Taxonomy (NCBI): domain Eukaryota; kingdom Viridiplantae; phylum Streptophyta; class Magnoliopsida; order Asterales; family Asteraceae; genus Artemisia; species Artemisia argyi. Next base: position 123,631,685 of record CM060678.1, read on the forward strand.
TATATAGATGTCAAACACCTTATGTCCAACTTTAGGAAAACCTTCTTGTATGCTATCCTTCATCCTTCGTGTCATTGTCAAAATTATCGTTTTCATGCTGGTTTGTCTTTATTTGTGTCACACTCTATGTCCGGATGAGCATGAATTTAATGGAAAGGGAAATTACACTCACTCACATATATCCATCTACCTCACACCCAAAACCGAGTCATCCTTTGTACTACCAATCTCGAGTCATCCACCATTTCCATACCATCATCATCATCAATCAATGACTATATCGACACCCACTTGTCACCTCCACCAAGAACCACCATCTCCAACAAAAACTTGTCATCATACCACCAAAACAACTCTTCATTGACCTTACTAATGAAGATGACACCACTCCATCAATCAATGGATATATCAACTCACAATTGTCTCCGCCACCAAAACTATCACCACCACCTCCTACCCAAGAAATTCCTTCCTTGAACATCACTCTTTCGCTTCCACCTAGTCATCTCCACTTGATCCTCATTTCCCATTGATGAGGCGAAAAATGAACCACTTTTAGGGAGTCATTTAAGCCCGGAATTGAATTTATTTGATCAAATATTGCCCTAAATCGTTCCTTTTGTGATTTTAGGTACTTCGGGAGTGAAATCTGGAAAAGAAGGCATTTTGGACGTTTTTGGAGCATAAAAGTGAAGAAAACGGCAAAGTCTCAATTTTCCAAGCTGGGAACAGTAGGTGACGGCGTCAAGAAGAAAATCCTGACGGCGTCACGAGTATTTTCCATGACGACCCAGTACATAATTGACGGCGTCACAAGGAAGGGCATCAAGAGTAAAATGCATGACGGCCTGGAAACACATAACACTTGACGGCGTCAGAAGTAGATCAAGGCAGTCCGAGAAGTATTTTGGCGGCGAGATGACGGCGTCACCAATTTGGTCTTGACGCCGTCAGCCCCTATTTCCTATATATAGTTTTCTAATTTTTACACATTAAGGAGAGGAAGTTTTGGAGAAACCCTAAGGCCGAACTTGGTAAGAATTTTACAGGTTTTTCAAGGGTTCTCAGCCCTTGAATCCTTTCATGTGTAATTGAGATAAGTATTATTTTAATTTAATCAATATGTCTATGTGTTGGTTGTCTATATCTTGTTCTTGTCTCAATTCCATCATGCTAGGCTAGATCTATCTTGTGTTTGCTTAGATCTAATGAAACCTAGATGTTAATTATGGTTGATTACTTGTTTATGGTTGTATTGGATGAATGATTTCGATGTTAGGCTTAAGAAAATTGGCAGATCTCCAAATGGTAACATGCTTGAACGTCTTAGGAAACATGAACCGATGTGCACTAGGTTTTATTGGTTGTATTTAATGCATGAGTAAATTCTAATGATCCCATGTTAGGAGCTTCTTAGCCGGCTCAACATAGGAGTGAAGTAGGCACTCATAGGATTGGGGAAGTAAGTGCGCCACCCCATGAATGGTATTAAGGAATACAATCCGTCATCCACGCAACTATAACAAGTAATTAACGTGTAAAAGATGTCTAGGGAGTAGTGAAATCTAAGTAAACACATTTTCTCCACTTATTACTCACAACCTTAGTATAATTTAGTTTTATTTCCATTTCTAGTATTTACTTTTAATTGCATCGTTAGTATTGGGTTAGTTGACTAGCAACTAATTCCGCCCAAATCCTTCAAACCCGAGATATTTACTTGCTTTCTAAAAAATATAAAAACACAAAAATAATCATCCGTCATCTTTAGCACTAGTAATTAGGTTTTCTAATCCTAGCGGCACTATTCCTAGCTGAACGATCAATCCCCCGGTACTTGTCACTATACTATACTACAACGATCAGGTACACTGCCTGGTGGGGGTTGTAAGCTTCTCGAGATCCCTCGAGAGGTAAAGCCTGGTGCGATTCCCACGTATCAAGTTTTTGGCGCCGCAGCCCGGGGAATAGTTATTGTCTAGGTTAGAATCTCTTTTTATTAGGTCTACTTGCTAGATTCCTTTCTAGTAAGATTTTATTTTTATTTTTAGGATTTCTTTAGTCTATCTTTTTCTTTGTGTGTTTGTTCGTAATTTCCATTGACTCTTCCGTTCACCATTATGGAGTACGCGAATCCACCATACCACCAACCACAAAGGCCATTCTACCCTATTGACATCTCGAATTTCAAACAATATCGAGATGAACCCATATATGATGCATGGACTCGTTTTAGAAATTTACTCCGAAAATTCTTTCATCATAGTTTCACTTTAGCATCCCTAACCCGAACCTTTTACTATCGTGTTGGCCAATATGACCAAATGCGCATTGAGGATTTTGCCAATGGGGACTTTAGGGAATTAAGTGTTGAAGAAGCATGGGATACCATAGAAGATTGTGCCCAATATTTTTATAGGGTAGACAACCCAACAAACGTTAGTACAAGTCAAATGAATATAAATTTCCAGGATCATGAAACAAGTTTGTTTGGGGATGAATATATTAGTGTTGAGATACCTAAGTGGTTGTCATGTAATGCCATAGTACAAGCTGAACACATAGGTGACCTTGATGTGATGGAGGATTTAGCCGAACATGATCACATTGATCAAAAAGACCTAGGTCCTATGATAGATGATGATGAATCTCAAGAAACATATGATGAATCTCTTGGGCAATTTGTGTATAGCAGTCAGAATATTGAGGATGATCCATATAATTCGGACATAGAAGTTGAGATGCCTAAAGAAGTACGTGAGATACTTGGGAAAATGTTAGGGTTGGATTATAATGAAATACATGTTGAGGATATAGGTGATCTTGATAAGATGGATGATAAAGTAGAAAATTTAAACCCACCAAGTACCCCACAAGTCCTACCATCATTTGAGGCATATACACCGCCCGTGACTTACACGGAAGAAGTAGAAGAGACTATAGGAACCCCAATTGAGGTAGAACCCTTGGACCAAGCACCACTAGAGGATATAGGTTTGAATACTTGTAATGATAACCTTACTCTTAGTTCTAGGGAAGTTCCTAGTTTTGATGAACCGAAGCCTCAACCAAAACCGTTACCTAATCTTCCATCCTTGGATGTGAATTTAGGAATTGAGATAGGTTCCGATCCACCCATCAAACCATATAATCCGGTTAGTCTTAGGATAAAGGTAGTGGACTCTAAGCCTTGTAGAGAGGAAGCCAATATAGGAGTGGAACATGACCTTACATACTTACATCACCCATTCATGATTGATCATAAGAAACATTATGGGTTTAAATCGGGTTTATTAGGTCAAGATGGATCAACAACTAGTAATCTCTTGAAGTTGATAGAAAATGATCCCTTTCTAGGAGAAAATCATAATCCACCCATTAACCCGATTGAATTAGGTAAGGTTATGATGATAGGAGCACAACCCTTTGAGCATATAATTCATCCACCACTCTTTCCTCACATGGCATATTTCCACCCTAAGGGTGTGTATCGATACTTCCACCCGCACTTAATCCTAAGTGTAGGGAAAACCTCTCCTATTTCCGTTAGAGTCAGGCTCGTGACTCGAACAAAAACAAGCGCTTATTGGGAGGCAACCCAAGCTTTATTTATTTGTTTGTGTGTTTTTATTTGTTTGTTTGATTTTATTTGCTTCCGTAAGCATGTTTTATTTTTATTGTTAGTAGATCATGTTTCTAAACTAAAATGTGGAAATACTTTACTTTGTTGTTTAGCCTAGTCTCAACTCCACCTAAAGGTATTTTTGCAAAAGATAAGTGTAAGGGGAAACCCCAAATATGTTTTTAAGAAACAAACCGATCATGATTCTCCACAATATTAAATGGACATGTATATTCGTATTTGTTAGAGTCAAATGCTTGTATTGAGTCATAATGAAGTTTTGCAGGATTTTCCAGGAAGTAGGACCAAGTTTTTCCAGAAATTTTTCGGAAACTTAACATAAGAATTTATGCAGGTCAATCCTGACGGCGTCATGAGTTTACTCTTGACGGCGTCACGGGTAAAAATCTGGAAATTTTACCGGTTTTGTTTTTCTAACGGAGTCTTAAAGTTTTTGTGAATTATTAAGTTTTATAATCTCCAGGAAGTCTGCAAACTTCATTCCACAAGCATTATATCTTACTTTGTTTTCTAGGATTTAGTAACTTATATAGGATGCCGCCGATTTTATGCGAGGTTGTCTTGTTTGTTTTCTCAGGATTTACAGGTTATGTATGACAAGAAGATGATTTATATTCTGGAAGGGAAGCTTTGATTATTCATTTTCTTGGAGGAAGATTTAACCTGGCCACCTAATTATCCATACCGAGCGAATCAGGGGAGTATTTGATTTCATTTGTTTTACTTATTTCACTTTTACATTCTTTACTTGAACATTGGGGACAATGTTCATCTTAAGTGTAAGGGGAGGGTAAAATGATGATACCTTACAAATACACTTTCGCTTGAGTTTGCTTTGTTTAATGGTAGGTGTGTAATAAAACTATGAGAAATACTTGTTAGTGCAATTTTAGCGCCAAATTTAAAATTTTTTACAACATTTAGGAGTGAAACTTTAGCCATAGCAAGCGTCTCATGGATAGGAGATTGTATGACTAGCACATAACCGTATATTCAGAAAAATTTTCCGCCCAAATATGTGAGGTTCGCCTTTAGATTTGATAGGAAAAACATTCACTATTAGTGCTTATGAGTGTACCGGTAGCATTTAGATTCTAGAACTTGCGTTAGTGATGCATCCCAAGACCACTAGTGAGACTACATTCGTGTGGTAGGATTTACTACATGATAAGAGGCATTAGGATCACCCTTGTGTTAAACCCGTATTATAATTTCTTGACCATTTAAGTCATATTGCTTGACTACTTAAGTCAATTAATTTTTCCCACACCCTTAGCGTTGTACTCATTTTTAGTACACGAAACCCCTAGTACACCCCTCCGAGCCTATCTTTTCGTTTCTAACTTTAAGCATCTTACTTAAAGGAAGAATTTTTTACACCCCACTTAAATGTACACCCAAATCGCCTTAGCCTTCCGTGTATGCGCTCATTTTTAGTGCATTATTGTTATTTGTTAAACCCTAAGTTAACTATCTAATTGATTACATGGTTGCTAAGTCGAGTCATATCCTTGTACATATTGTTTTGGGACGATTGGGACTCATGGGTAAAGTACTTATTTTATGGAGTAATGGGGAAGAACATCATATATTACCCCCATATGTACGTTAATCTTAAAAGTGCTCCAAGTGTTTTAATTTTCTTAATTCGAGTCATTAGTTTAGTTTATTGTAAAGCATGTAAAGATTCAAGTGTAAGGGAAATTTCCATTCCCTATGATGTATTATTTTGGATGGTAGGGTAAGAGTGTATGCAAAAAAAAAAAAAAAAAAAAAAAAAAAAAAAAAAAAAAAAAAAAAAAATCGAAAAAACAAGAAAAAGAAAAAGAAAAGAAAAAATAGAAAAAGAGAAAAGAGAAAAAACATACGGACTACCATCCCTTTTTATTCTATGTTCATTTTATGTTTTTGTTATTTTTCATTCATTAGCTTAAGTCGAGTCCAGTCTTAGCTTAGCAACGCCATATTGTACATGTAATTAACCAAGATTGTTAACTCGCCACCAGTAAAGACTGTCTTTATCCAACAAAACCGTGTATTTCATATCCCTACACCTAACGTTACAACCCTTTTTAAAAGACCTCTTTGATAGTTTATCCTAGGTGCTTACGCCATGTGGTGGAGGTTTGATCCTTTCCCAAGCCTATGGTAATCTATTTTGCTATGACAGGTAGTGAGAGATGTCTTCCATTTCCATATTGTAATTTATACTTTATTACACCCGAGAGATGTGAGTATCTAAACACTATTTGTGAGGTGCTAGTGTATGACCTCCGTGCTTGTCTTTGGTCTTTAGTGGAACGATTATTTGTTGTAATTACTTTTATATTAGTGTTAAATGACCCCTAACTTGTATTTTGAGTAGAATAAAAGCGCATTTGCTTGAGGACAAGCAAATCTCAAGTGTAAGGGTATATGATGAGGCAAAAAATGAACCACTTTTAGGGGGTCATTTAAGCCCGGAATTGAATTTATTTGATCTAATATTGCCCTAAATCGTTCCTTTTGTGATTTTAGGTACTTCGGGAGTAAGAAGGCATTTTGGACATTTTTTGAGCATAAAAGTGAAGAAAACGGCAAAGTCTAAATTTTCCAAGCTGGGAACAGTAGGTGACAGCGTCAAGAAGAAAATCCTGACGGCGTCACGAGTATTTTCCATGACGACCCAGTACAGAATTGACGGCGTCACAAGGAAGGGCGTCAAGAGTAAAATGCATGACGGCCTGGAAACACATAACACTTGACGGCGTCAGATGTAGATCAAGGCAGTCCGAGAAGTATTTTGGCGGCGAGATGACGGCGTCACCAATTTGGTCTTGACGCCGTCAGCCCCTATTTCCTATATATAGTTTTCTAATTTTTACACATTAAGGAGAGGAAGTTTTGGAGAAACCCTAAGGCCGAACTTGGTACGAATTTTACAGGTTTTTCAAGGGTTCTCAGCCCTTGAAACCTTTCATGTGTAATTGAGATAAGTATTCTTTTAATTCAATCAATATGTCTATGTGTTGGTTGTCTATATCTTGTTCTTGTCTCAATTCCATCATGCTAGGCTAGATCTATCTTGTGTTTGCTTAGATCTAATGAAACCTAGATGTTAATTATGTGTTGATTACTTGTTTATGGTTGTATTTGATGAATGATTTCGATGTTAGGCTTAAGAAAACTTGCAGATCTCCAAATGGTAGCATGCTTGAACGTCTTAGGAAACATGAACCGATGTGCACTAGGTTTTATTGGTTGTATTTAATGCATGAGTAAATTCTAATGATCCCATGTTAGGAGCTTCTTAGCCGGCTCGACATAGGAGTGAAGTAGGCACTCATAGGATTGGGGAAGTAAGTGCGCCACCCCATGAATGATATTAAGGAATACAATCTGTCATCCACGCAACTATAACAAGTAATTAACGTGTAAAAGATGTCTAGGGAGTAGTGAAATCTAAGTAAACACATTTTCTCCACTTATTGCTCACAACCTTAGTATAATTTAGTTTTATTTCCATTTCTAGTATTTACTTTTAATTGCATCGTTAGTATTGGGTTAGTTGACTAGCAACTAATTCCGCCCAAATCCTTCAAACCCGAGATATTTACTTGCTTTCTAAAAAATATAAAAACACAAAAATAATCATCCGTCATCTTCAGCACTAGTAATTAGGTTTTCTAATCCTAGCGACACTATTCCTAGCTGAACGATCAATCCCCCGGTACTTGTCACTATACTATACTACAACGATCAGGTACACTGCCTGGTGGGGGTTGTAAGCTTCTCGAGATCCCTCGAGAGGTAAAGCCTGGTGCGATTCCCACGTATCACCCATCTTCACAAGAAGATTCAACCATGTCACCATTCCCTACATTCTACTAAGTGCGTCATCACCACCAAAATTTAAATCCCTGAAAGTCAAGTGAATTTCTTTATGAAATGCGTCCTTTCCACTTACTAGCAAGTGAAGAACACAAAGAAGATATCCAAGCTTCAAGTGTTGTCAAGTTATCACCACCTCATCCAAGTGAATTTCATTACGAAATGCGTCATTTCCACTTTCTAGCAAGTGAAGAACACAATGAAAAAATCCAAGCTTCAAGTGTTGTCGAGTCATCACCACCTCATTTCACATATCCACCTTCGGTCGTCAACCAACAAAACACCTAAAAATCCCATGATTCCCTATCATCTACCCTTGTCAAACGATATATAAATCTAAACCATAACTGTCAACCCTTTGTCATCACCTTCCCTTTACATTCACGCTCATCCCTCCTCATTTTCCTACGTGTATTTTTTAAAAAGAACGTATCACTCTCATCTTCATTTTTCTTTAACTCTTTTAGAGTATATATATTTTTTTGGCATCTTTCGCCAAAATATGTCGGTCGAATCTTTGCATTAGGTTCTAATCATTGTCATGTCTTAAGCATTGATCATGGTAATTTTTTTGGGGGGATTTAGGTTGTTGTTTTTAAAACAATAATTGCATGTGTCATACTTTTAGTGCATATACCTAATACGTCCATATATTGCTCCCCTATTAGAGTCATGCATATACTATCATCATCATTATATATATGTGCACTTGTCTACTAACTTTGTTTTGAAGGATTACTTCATCGCTCGATTCTTTGGTAGCCAAAATAAGTTTTAGGCATACACCAAGGGGGAGCATACACCAAGGGGGAGCATTGAGGTTGATAGGATCAAGGCTTCACTTACGATGATGCAAGCTCGCCTTATACATTCTATCTCAAGAGTTCAAGCGTAGTAGAAGTCTCGTCTATGAGTCCACCTTTTTGGTTCGACAAAAGGGGGAGAAGAAGTGTAAACAAGTAACTTAAGTTATAGTTTACATATTTTGTCATCATCAAAAAGGGGGAGATTGTTGGCATGAATATTACGATATTTAATCTAAACATCCTCTTCATGTTTTGATGATGACAAAGATGTAAGTTACAACATATAACGTAAAGTGCTTAAGTTACTTGTGATCACAATTCATCTATGCATTCATACGTCAACAAGCCTCGACATCTCAACGTCTCAAGTATGCTTCAACAATCACTTAAGGTATGTACAAACAAATGTCTAATACATTTTATGATCAAAGGGATGTTTATTTAAATAATAGAAAGTTTATAAAATTAAATAAACTCATTATATATTTAGAAAAACACTTTTGGTAATTAAAGGAAAATGTTTAATTCATAATAAATATATGAATTCAAATTTTTAACCAAAATCAGTTAGTTTTTCACCAAATAAACTTTCCCCAGAAAAAGACAAGAAAAGTGTAGTTTTCGTCTGGGCGGCCCCCTTAATTTTAAGGGGGCCGGCACACAATTAAAGGGGCCGGCCACGCTCCCATGTCAGATTCTGTCAGAAATTTTTCCCTATAAATACCACCTCAAACCTGGTATTTTTAACACATTTTGCACGAAAATTTTCAGTCCCAAACCTTTCCAAACACACTTCTAAATCCTTTGATCATAAGTTTATTAGTCTTTGTTTCAAGTGATTCAATCCCTCATCACTCAAAGTGCAAGAGAAGAATCTTCCCTATCATAAAGCCAAAGATGTATTAGAGTCTAGTTAGTGTTTATGTGAAGTTGTGAGTTATGATTATGTAATAAGTAGATCAAGATGATCTTACTTAGTAGTGAGTCAATGAGTGAGTAAGAAGTAGTGGGAAGAAGTAGTAGTGTGGAGAAGTCATGTAGTTGTGAAGAAGTAGGTGTGTGAATAAGTAGTGGAGTATAGAAGAAGTTGTGAAGTAGTCGTGAAGTCATGAAGTCGTGAAGAAGTCGTGAAGTCGTGTAGAAGTTGTGTAGTGATCGAAGTCGTGTTGTGAGATTGGTTCTAGCTACTATTAGAACTCGATATTTAGCTTAGTGTCGTTAAATGGTGTAAGCAAAAGTTGTGTAAGGTTTTCTCCGCCAAAAGAGAGCTTGTTGAGTAGTGAAGAAAACTCTCGAGTATGTGACTCGGGGAGTGGAGTAGGGCATGGAAGGTGTCCTTGTAGCCGAACCATTATAAATCATCGTGTCCGGTTTGCATCCTCTTTCTCTTGTCTTTCATATTTATTCTTGCATTTATCGCTTTATATTTATGCTTGCAAATATGTGTTGATTGTTGCTTATATTGTCATGATTAGAGCTGGCATATCGTGTTGACACGACACGATAAGACACGAACACGATAAGACCTAAACACAAACACGACACGATAACAAATCGTGTCACTTTTTTCGAACACGAACACGACACGATAAGTTAACAGGTTACACGACACGAACACGAATACACATGATTTGGACCTGTAACTAGAGCTAGCACCCTCAAGAACATCACATAAAAACTAATCCTAACACCCTCAAATTGTGCTCTCGGTTGAGTCTCGACACCCACAAAAACATAGAAACCCGGATACCAAATCTTGTTTAAAACCTCGTTTTACATGTAAACCCACATTTATATCACGTTTTTAATCAAAACCCAACAAAAAGAAAGAAATATAACGAGGTCAAAAGAAAGAAATATTGGCGCGTGTAGTCGTGGATCGAGAAGAGGAGGTGATGGGGAATCGAATGGTGGTGGTCGTGTGGTGTGGTGACCGGCGGTGAGGTGATGGCGGCCGGAAAAAGGGTCTGATGCTAGGGTTTTTGGTTGAGAGAAAAGAAGAAGATGTGTGGTTGACTGGTTGTGTTAATGTGTTTGTGTTGTGTTTGTGAGTTGTGACCGGTCTTATGTTAATATCCATATGTAAACCCACACAAGTACCAGGTCTTTATAAGCCCACACAAGTACCATATATCCATCTTTAATAAGCCCACACAAGTACCATATATCCATCTTTAATAATATTGTAACAGTAACAGGTCTTTATCGTGTCTTAACAGGTCCGGACCTGTTAAGACACGAAACCTGTTAATTTCATTCGTGTCTTAACAGGTCCGGACCTGTTAAGACACGAAACCTGTTAAGACCTGACACGAAACCTGTTAAGAACAGGTCGTGTCGTGTCGTGTTAACAGGTTTCGTGTCAAAATTGCCAGCTCTAGTCATGATGATTGATTGTGGTGTAGTTACAAGTTAATATTGTGATAGAATATATAATTGTATGATATGGTCTAATGGACTTATATATATTATTAACACTTCTCATGTTGAGTTTAACTTAATCGATAATTTGATACAAAACGTTTTAGGATTTTAAAAGAAAAACGTATTCACATAAAGATCGACCAAAGCTTCATTCATAAAACTAAGTTTTGAAAACTAATCCAAAAGCTCACATATATAATTGATCATATTAATTATATGTTGTTTTCATACTAAACTCTAATTGAAGGTTTTTCAAACAAACAATTGAATAAATTTGAATCAACATTTTGAAACCAAGTTTTTATAAAATCAAAACGAAGGAAAAACTATTCAACCCCCCTTCTAGTTTTCCATATATTTTTTTAAATATTATTTTTTAACAAAAAGTTAACAGCTGTTCAAAAAGCTCTTGCCAAACAGACACATAAAGGGAATAAAAGAAATAAATGGACCCTTATAAATATTATAGTGGCCCAAATTCCTTTCCATAAAGGAAAAAGAACAGACCGATAGACACATAAAAATACACTAGAACGGTACCCGCGCAATGTGGCGGCGGGTATCATGTAATTATATTTTGTGTTATTTGGTTACACGTTTAATTGTCTTCATGCTTTATATAAGTAGAGATATTATAATTAGTTAGGCCAAATAATTTTAGTTTGAACAACCAACCGCTTCCTAACAAACTTGCTTTCTAACAAATTAATTTTGAAATCTTTCCATTATAAGAAAGAAAAAACTCTGAATTTTAAGTCTTTCTAATTATATAATAGTCACAAATGCACTATAATATAGTATAGATATAGATATAGATACGTGCAAATGAAATATTTATTCAATAAAAGTAAACTCGCGATTCACATGTAAATTAACCGAGCTTAGGCCATATAACATTATTATAAATTACGATGGACTATTCACGGTTGTCTTTCTATAGTGCAAAACTGCAAATTATAGGTATATTGATAAAATGACGTCTCTGCATTTTCTGTGTTACGGGGTCGTTGCTTCTAGTACCATGTTATCTCGTATCGTCATGATTTGTAAGTGCAATATACATAGGTCGTGGGTTGTGATAATAATGTTCTCTGATTTTAAGTTGTCTTCCCAAATGTCTGTAGCCGGCATGGGTGGAGCTAAAGGGGGGCACAAGGGGCAGGTGTCCTCCTAGCGGAAAAAAAATGTAGTGTAAATTTTCGAAAATATTTGGCTTTCCCTTATGTACCAATTTATAGTGTAGTTTCTAAAATTTATCAAAGTGTGCCCCTCGATAAAAAATTTCTGACTCCGCCCCTGTCTGTAGGATATACTCGTATAACTTTACCTTAAAATTTATATGCCATTGTTTGATAAATCATTGTAAATAAACATTATTGGGTTTAAAACTCGAGTGTCATTAAAGATTTTGATAGTTGTATTAACTTATTGTATTTGTATTAATTGTTACCACGCCAGTATCTTCCTGCGCCAACAATATGTACATTTAATGACTGGCCAAAATCTAAATATCATATAATGGGTTAAAAATCAAATAGTCATGGTAACTGTTTCTTTTAGAAAGGCAACATTTATCGGAACCAAAACAAGTACAAGAGATACAAGAGATAACAGTCATTGTAACTGTTATCAGGTGTAGATAAATGATCTACATACTCCGTTAGCATTATTTTTCACATGGAATATTTAAGATGACTATTAAGTCGACATGAAGATATATTGCTTTTCACATCTTTGAGACGATGCAGTGTGTGTGATCAGATGTTAAGCATCCTGTGGATGTCGACGACTATAAGGTTCATCAGCATAAAGCCATAAGACAAAATCTATATGGTCCATATGGAGCTCACGAACAATTCAATACATTGTCTCGCATAAACTTGGTCAAAACATACATCCGCCTAACACACACTTAACATGTAAACACAAGAAAACAAATCATGCATTTTTGTTGATCTCAATTTACCGTCCGATCTCAAATCATAGAATAAAGTAGACCTCTATATTCATATCCGGGGTCGCAAGAAACATGTTAAGTGACTTAACAAAAGGCAGAAGGCAAAGAGTAGGGTAACATCAAGATCTAACATTATTATGTCCTGGAAAAGCAGCATCATTTAATTTTGTGAGAACTGCAAATTATACCCATATTTGGTGCTATTCATTATAAATCATACACAATATTAAAAACTAAATCATTATCACAGAATATCCCTAAAAAGCAAGAAATTATTGGAGAGATTAAGTATAAACAATCGATGTTAAGTAAAAGTATGTGTTGTAAAGTTTCTTTATCCAGTTTAGCTATTTAAGAGTACTTAAAAGAGGACCACTGTCGTGTCTAATGGAATTGGTTAATGGTTATGCAGAAGTATCAAATTCAGTATGATGGTTAATTGTATAAATTTCACAATAAATATTTACAGAGCCAATACTTTAGTAGGATAAGTATATACTTGTAAGAACTCGATACTCCTAGGGGTCACCGCAGCAGTACCAGCCATGTTTGGGTCAATCTGTTGGTCAACTAAATTGATTAAAATCGGTTTACATTTCAGATCTCAGCTCGTTCCAGTTCAGAAATTGAACGCAACAAGTTTTTTAAAAGGTGAAACGATGTTATTAATTGATCATATAGGTGAAATAATGTAGTTAAAACTTAAAGTGTACATTATTCAAACAAAACAAGTAGCAGCAAGTGTTCGGTTGTCCACCCAAATTAGGACCAAACTGATTCTCTAAACCAGAACCAACACCGGTGCTTACCTGTTACAGTACTTTTAGATTTCGGTTTGGCTTTAGTTCGTGTGGTCCAGAGTGGTCCCAGCCTAAAATACCTCCAAAGTATATCCAGAGAGGGAGCATGTCAAATATGCATTACAAACAGTGGTATCCAAAATTTGATATTGAACGTCATTAAAGCTATTCTTTGAGATTACATACTTTGATATAATCGTAAGACAAAGTTAACACAAACTACAAATATTTCTAACATAATGCCCCATCAGAATTAAGAAGCGGTCAATCAAAAGCCCAAACTGGCCATCAAGAAGCACCAGAACAATGTTGACTTGTAGAGGACCACTATTACACGATGGATGACATATTTAAGTTTAGAAAGCTCAAAGTTCGGTTTGATGGCTTGAAGCAATACCAAGAAGCTTAGCTAATTCTCCGCTTTGATATGCTTCAATTGTATCTGCAGTGGCCAACAATAGAATTATTACTATGACGCTTGATTATATAAACAAGAATAAATAAAATTGAGGTTTGTCAAGTTATTTGTATTTACCATCTGAGCCTCCAAGGTGTTTCCCGTTAATGAAAACTTGTGGAACGGTACGCCTCCCGACAACCTCACTCAGGGCATCCTGGATTTTTGATCCATCCTCTGCAAACCAATATGAGTACATATTATAACCTTATAACCTTCTATTCATCCATATGTGTCATGTTTAATTTGACATATAATTTAAAGTAAATAAATTTGTCCTAAAAATACCCTTAACATTTCCAACAAACATGAATGTTGCAACACATGTTTGACATCTCAGGGATATGAACGAACGTGCCTACGATATTTGCAAGACAAATTACTTTTTTTTTCTATTAAGAAACGGTCAAATTACAGATGCAACTTGTTAGCAATTAGTCTTGTGCCAAGAACCGCTTGTTCAAGAGACTTGGTGAAAACCAGTTGAGCCAAATGTTACTGGTGGGACAGAGGAGGTAAACATCATCAAGGTTAAAAAAAAGTTGATGTTCTTTTTCCAACAGGACCATTAAGACTTTTAGGGGTGTTCATGGTTCGGGTAATAAACCGAAAACCGAACAGAACCGAACCCGAAAAAACCAAACCGAACCAAATTTGTCAAAACCGAACCGAACCGAACCAAAAATTCGGTTTTCGATTTGGATATGGTTTTGGCTCTCTGAACCGAAAACCAAATTTATATAAATATATATTTTTTTATATATATATATATAAAAACCACTAAAATTTTATCCTAATATAAGAAACACTTTTTATGTTTGAAATAGTTTTTTCTTTTTTTGCCAAAAATCTATATAATTAAATTTAAAAAAATATATATATATAAATGGTGTAATTCAAGTACAAAATTTGGTTTTCGGTTTTGAACCATAACCGAACCGAACTTCGGTTCGGTTCAGTCACAGATATTTTCGGTTCGGTTCGGTTTTCGGTTATGGCCCAAAAAAAAAACCCGAACAACCCGAACCGAATAACCGATTAACCCGAGAACCGAACCGATGAACACCCCTACTTTTGGGTATCTTATAAGTGAGCACGCGACTGGATGATCCAACAGTTCGTCTAGGGGTAGCAAATTGAGTCCAGTTCGAAAGGATATCATTTAAGCACGTGTGAAGAGTGGAAGGTCAAACTGGGCCGGCTGACCAACTCTTTTCTTTGTCCATTTATTTTTAAGACCTTGTGATAATTAACTTGAATACACATTATCTCCTAAACTCCAAGTTACATGATTGGAGAATTTCATGGTTAGTTTCATGTTTAGCTAATAATTAAAGAATTTCATATATCTCCTAAACTCCAAAATTACATATATATGATATATCCAACTTAATTCTAAAATTATATATATATCCTTTTTAAATTCAATATTGTATATATCCAAATGACTAATCTCTATATAATTAGAAATCTTAAAATACATATTGATCATTAAACCCTTGGTCCTTCCACCATTGCTCTTAAACTTGAACGCCACAATTCTTTATACATTTTTTAGTTTGTTGCTAGCAAAATAATATCAAGTGTATATCTCATGTTACGCAGGTACTACTGTTACAAATTACAATTGCAAAAAGCCAAGCCTACCAATATTTACTTGATATCATTATTCATCGGGTATCATTGATAAATTCTAAATCTAAAAGATGTTTCCTTTATCAAGTTATCAGATGACGTAAACACTATGCCACCTTATCTCAGCCAAGTTTCGTCATAATATCATCATTGTCAGACCTCATGTTCCACACCCAACTCACCCCGCTACAAAATTAAATCGTAATGGATTCTGTTTCGAAATAATGGAAAACTATCGTTTGTTGCCAGCTTTGATTCTGTTTTGTTTATGTCATGTAAAACATGAAACAAATCACAACTGGAAATAAAAATCAGTTTTTGATGGCCATCATTGTTTGTTGCCAGCTCTGATTATGGGTTTTGGGTTAAAAATTTTATTATGGTTTTGTTTTGGAGCCCTACCACAATTCCACAAAGATCTGCTAAAAGGAACAATCAAATATAAGATGGTGGAATAAGGGTATAATTGTAATTGTAAGACTAATTGTAATTAATTTGTAGAGGAAAATCATATAGATTTTTATTCATCTGGATATATGTGATATATTTTGAGTTTTACAAGGATATATATATATATATATATAATTTTTTTATTTAAGTATATGTAAAACTTCGAGGTTAGGAGGGATATGAATATGAAATTCTCCCAATAAGATATAAATTGCCTGTTTGAACTGTTATAATCAAAATACGCCACAGATCATCCCAATTCTATATTTGATGAGTTGAAAGTGTCATGTCATCATCTATTAGATTGAGAATTTATCAATGATAAAGGAAACATCTAAAAGATTGAGAATTCTCAATCTAAAAGATGTTTGATTTGTTGAAAGTGTCATTGATAAATTCTCAATCTAAAAGATGTTTCCTTTATCAAGTTATCAAGTGTGAGCCTTTTTGTAACACATTCAAACAATGTTGCCTTCCATGTAGCAACGGAAAA
Source organism: Artemisia argyi (assembly GCA_030686995.1). Taxonomy (NCBI): domain Eukaryota; kingdom Viridiplantae; phylum Streptophyta; class Magnoliopsida; order Asterales; family Asteraceae; genus Artemisia; species Artemisia argyi. The sequence continues at coordinate 123,648,220 of CM060678.1, forward strand.
AATATAAGTTGTTCACAATGTTATCTTAAATTATCAAGGACGCAACAAGCAGGTCACTATCAACTATTATCATCTGATACAACTCATCAAGAAAAGGTATTTCAGAGATCCAACTTTAAAAGTGAATGCAACACCTTTCAGTCGCATGTATTCCGGATTTATAATCAGATTGCTCAGGCTGAACTCTATTACTGTATAAATTTATGATATGAACATTGCTCGGTACCATTTGAAGGCCATGTATCCACATATTTTGAAATGGTCATGTTCTCATTAAATTTACTCCACGAGAAACTTAAAGAATATCAGAATTTCTGGACACCCTTAGGGGTAATAACGAGGTAGTGTCTGAAACGGGGACCCTCTATGAGTTTTCATGTTTGGAACTGCTTAGTAAAAAAATATATAATCAGCAGTTTAGTGTGTTTGGATGAAAAAAGTCTCTAATTAGCAGTGTGACAAGACGTTTACAATAAGTAGCTTGTACATGCATATTTCAAACATCATACAATTACTTGATAATTGGTGGTCACTATTCTTACTAGTTTCTATTCGCATTATTTAGAAAGCCTCACTGAGCAATAAAAACAAACGATTCGCGTACACCTTAGATCCTTCCATTACTCCTTTTAGATGATCTACAGTTATATTTGTTATTAAGTAACTCCATTAACTTCTGAGTAACTCATCTTATTCTTTTATAGAGTGGTTTACGGGCAAAAAGGTAACCATTATTGACTTCTCAGAACGATTTTTCTTTTTTTTTTTTCTTTTTTTTTTTTTGGCAATTTGCTTGGAAAAAGAACACACTAATCTATATTCTCCCTCACGGGATTCTGTATAAGGTGTTGTGCATTACTCAAACTGATAAAATATGTCATATCCGATATCTCTAATCAAAAACTTGTGTAAGCTTGCCACACGAGATTCCTCAATTTGGCAATAGAATTATCATTTTCTATTCTTAAACCAATAAGATATTCATGTAAACGATGCTAAGTTATGTAAGAGTGAATATTTATATGTCGTGCATGTTCTTTGGCTTAGCGATGTATTTGGGGACATTGTGGAACCTTGATATATTGCCTTACCCTGGTTTTCGCTCATTCAAGAGCAACGTGAACATTCCCAACTCCTATTTAATAATATGTCTCCTCACACAGTCACACCACAAGAGCTTCAATCTATATGTTAAAAAACAAATCCTAAACCAAAACTGAAGCCGAATCACTGAGCAGTGATGATAGCAATATGTTTCTTATCACTGTGTTTCTAAAAATTCTTAACCGAAAGCAACAATCATCAGGGAATGGATATTCACTCTATTTAGCTAGACCCCTCAAAATAGAGGCAAAAGTCTTACCCATATTTTGGAGATAATTTATATCAGAAGCCACTTAGCTTATGTTACTCCCTTCGGAATTCTCCTCTATAACATCATTAACATGACATCTTACTCAAACAAATTCCATCTTACGACTAGTTGCAGCTAAGTCTATTCCTCATGTTTTAATTGGTTATCTTCCTAATTTAAAGAAAAAAAAAATGGTTATACATAGGCTATGTTTGGCAAAACTAGCAGTGAGCTGTGAGCTGTACCCACAGCTCACCGCTCACAGCTTCTTAAAGAAGCATTGGAAAAATGAGTTTTCCTAAAAAATAGCAAAGCTCACCGCTCTTTTGCCAAACGAACACTAAAAATCAAAAAGCTCATTGCTCACCGTTCATCGTCCCAAAAAACTCCAAAAAGCTCTGCGCCAAACATAGCCATATTTCAAGATCACATGACTCGTATTAGAAGATATGTTGCATAAAGAATATGTGGATCCTTTTTCAGCACCTATCATTTGTGGAGTTCTATGATGAAAAAGTTGTCACTCCACTTGACCACAATGTCAAATGAGTAGCCGTAACTACGTTAGTTTGTCCCTTCAATATACTGTTATGCATGTTTTACGCTAAGGTGTTTCATTTCGATCATAAGTCGTGCAGTTAGTATAATTTGAAGCATGGTCTTATATAATAGATGACATTGCTTAGCATACACAATGTAAAAAGCAACTGACCTCTCTCATCGAGCTCAACAACATACGGTTTCTGATCCAATTCCGCAAATACACCTTTTGCCCTTTTACAATATCTGTGAAACACCGTCACCAATAACAACATCAGCAAATCAGCAACACACAATCAAATACAACATTTAACATTTATATAATAGTAACATTAAAAAATGTAAAATGTTATCGCTTAAGAAAAAACACACAAACATAAAAGAATAACAATATCTGCTTAACACAATTTTACGTGGTTCAATTGATCAATGTGATCCACCATTGGCTATATTAGGAAACCTAATGGCAGTTGGTAGTTGTTTGTTTTATAAAAGCATCGGGCAGCGTAGTTGTAATTATAAAGTGTAAAACAACGTAAAAGCTAAACGCTTCTTTTATTAGCATTGCAAAAAGAAGCGGTTAACATTTACATCATTTTTTACATTTATAATCACAACTACAACTATGTTGCCAAATGTATTTTAAACACCAGTATCCGTATATTCGTTGCACCACTGCTTGGTATGATTGTGTGGCGTGCTTTATGTCAGCTTTTTGGGTCATGGTCAGGTTTTCACCCGTTTTCATGCACTCTACTAGGTGATTGCCCTTATATGGTTCTATGTTTGTTCGGTTCAGACAACAAGGTTTCTCCTGAGATTATTTGAATTGTCACATTTGCAAGTCCTATTGTTGTTGTAATCGAGAATATGTATTTAGAGTTGTTGGGTTTCCTAACTTCTGGTTAACTTTACTATCTACGAAGTTAAATGCCTTTCCGAAAATAGAAGCTATAAGCTGTTATATTCTAACGTTACAAGCTAACTGCTCTAAAAAGCTTAGGCGTGTTTGGCAAAATTAGCAGTAGCAATTATCAGCAGTTGTGTATTCTATAAAGTGTTTGGTAGCATAGCTGTGTACGGGGGTGTTTGTTTAAGGTTGTATGTGGCTTATGAGCATATTTGTGTTTCGGCTTATATTTCATAAGCCCCAATTATCAGTCTTATTTTGAGACTTGTGGGTTTATATAAGTTTATTATGATATGATAAACTTATATAAGTCTCAAAATAAGCCGGAAAATTGAGGCTTATGAAATATAAGCCGAAAAACAAATAAGCTCATAAGGCCACATATAAGGTTAAACAAACACTCCCTAAGTGATTTTAAAGTGCAAAATAGTGGGACAATTAATGAAAATTATATAATTGAAAGCATAATAATATATGTAAAAGTAATAGATCGGAGAATATAAAGATAGCAGTTAATAATAATAATATGTTAAAAGAAAAATGAGATTTGATTACGGGCAGTAAGATTTGGAGAAGATGACTATGGGATGAGACTTGACGGTCTTTTTCACGAATTTAACGGATTTTGATGCTCCGGAGACATTGGTTATAAATACGGCGGCGATTGTGACAAGGACGGCGATCAAAATGGTTGTGGATCTGCTCATTTTTTCGCACCGGTACTTTGGTCGTCAGTTGTATTGGAAATGAAAATGAAATAGTACTATTTGACGGGGTGTGTTGTTTAAGCGGAAGTGTAGTTTATTGGATGGGAGATTTTTTTAGAACGAAACCTTAATTCGCACTACAAGTATTTAAGGTAGGGCTTCAATCGAGTAAACTCGAGCTCAAGCTCGACAAGGCTTGAAAGAAAAATACTAGCCTTGAGTTTGACTTGATAGCTTGGCTCAAATAGGTTTCAAGCAAAGCTTTAGCTTGACTTAAAAAGCTTGAATATATACAAAAATATAGTATTTAATAGCTAAACTCAACAATAAATATATGTATAACATGTTCATACTATTAATCTAATATACACATCAGCAACTATATAACTTGCATTTTAATAGTAGCTAAATAGGCAACAACAACAACATATAAAGAGCAGCCAAACACAAACTATTTTGCCACTTTGTTACATATTACCCATTTTGCCATATATGATATATCCCATTTTGCAGCCTTAATGATCATTACTGAGTAAATGTTAATAACCAAATTTGCTCTTATAATTAGTTTAATAACCAAATTTGCTCCTAATTACTTATATGAAATTTATTTCATATATCTATATTAAAGCTTGAAAAAGCTTGATACAAGCTCGAGCCGAGCTATCCAAAGCTTCAGCTTGGCTCGTTAAATGTTTCGAGCTAATTTTTGGGCTTGAGCTTGATAAAAGCTTGACTCGATCGAGCCAAGCTCGAGCTCGAGTTGCTTAATAAAAGCTTGACTTGATTGCAGCCTTAATTTAAGGTGCGTTTGATTAATGGGTTTCGGCATTGAATGATTCATTAAAAATGCAATTTGGTATGCTAATTCAGAATCAACAGTTAATAATGATTAATGAATACAAAAACTGATTCCACTACAGATTGGTAACTTTTATGGAATGAATTAAACTTTTTCATGTAAGTCCTGCATATCTACTATCCTCAACCAATGATTTAATAATTTTCTGACAAATCTTTACTATTTACTGATTTTATTTTACAAATAATAATATTAAATTTCATATAAACTTTAAAATAATAAGTACATACATTTATATTAAATTATATATCATCTTTTAGATTTTTTTGATACATTTTATAAATCCGAATCTGATTCTAAACCCATCTACAAATCAAATGCACCCTCAATGCATAAATTATGTCTCAATCAATTTCCTTGTTTGATTGGCGCTTATTAGTTAGCGGCTTATTTTAAGATTATTAAGCTCTCATATTACATGTTTGTATAAGCTCAAAAGTGTTAAAATAAGCTAAAAAATTTTAAGATTATGAAATATAAACCGAAATCAAATAACTCATAAGTTTAATTTAGTTTTCAACAAACACACCCGGTAAACACTTTTTTTTACTTTGTCAAATATTTACATTTTTAAGGATGTTTGGGATTGTATGGAATTAGTGTTTGTCTCGTGGTAAGGATTTAGGGTGTGTTTGGTTTGCTACATGAAATTACAATTACTATGAATTTAATAATAGAGTGTAAGAAGAATGAGTATTCATTGATGTATCAATTCTAATACCAGTATTTGGTTTCATTATAAAGTTTAGGTATCAAAGTCTTAAATTGGTTAATATCATCAACCAAAATCATTAGAGGAAAAAGTTTCAACTCATAATATGAATTATTTCTTCTATCGTATGAACCAAAAAAATGCACAACTCAATTCATCTTCAACGTAGAACATCTAATAAAAAAAGATTTTATTGATAAAAAAAATATTGGATCTAAAATCCAGCATATATACCTATATTATAAGTATCTACCTATATTATAAGTAAGGGCCTTTGTTACTGTAGTCATCCCAAAAAAAAGCCGCATAAGCCATCCAAAAAAGCCCACGTAAGTTCTTAGGAGCTCCCAAAAAATACACGTGCCTCTTTCAATATTGGTTAGTCCAAAGTAGTTGTAAGAGCTTGCGGTATAGTAACTAAATTATTGGTTAAGGTTTCACCAAATCGTGGTTAAAGCCTTGTTAACATACCGCCCCCCCCCCCCCCCCCCCCCCCCCTTGTGAAGGCCTCGTTAATGCAGGTGGTGATGGGCTTAACGTGGCGTTAAGGGTGATATTTTTTGCGAGTTAAGCTTTAACTCAAAAATGTTAGCACACCACCCCCCAAGTTAAGCTCTAACCCAGTTTTTTTTTTTTTTTTTTTTTTTTTTTTTTTTTTTTTTTTTAATTGTGATAAAAGTGGGGCCCAAAATGTTGAGTTATGATAACGTTTTTTTTTAAGTGAAAATGTTAAAGCTGATGTGGCGCTAACGTGACAGTGGGTGAACCCTTAACCTGCGGTTATGATACTTTGTGCTCTAAGTATTGAGAAAAATGGAAACATAACAAAATGCAAATGTGGGCAAGCAAAAGCACAATCTCCTTTAACCCATCTTCTTCTCTCACTCTCTCATATTTTCCAATTAAACCACACTCTCAACAAATCCGACCACTATGAAAGACATACCTACACACGAAATTAAACCGTCGATCTAATTCTTTTACTCATCGGTTTCTTCTCTTCTCTGATGATGTTCGAAGAAATCAAGTGAGTTAGTTTTCATCCATATGTTTTCTTTTTCTCTCAAATTCTCCCTCCAACCACCTTATCATTTTTCCGGTAATGAAAGCCATCCGCTCATCCCTCCATTCTCAACTTAAACGAGATAAGAAATCTCTGCTCATTGCTTAATATTTTTTCTCCAGCATATCAGACCTTTCTTTAAGTTATTCTAAGATTTTATTTTTATAGTTTTGTTTTTGTCGGGTTTCCGTTTTTTTTTTTTTTTTTTTTTTTTTTTTTTTTTTTTTTTTTTTTTTTTGTACATGTCTCATATTTGTTTCGGCTTTGTTGTTTTTGGTATTTAGATTCATCACTTGTGGCGTGATCAGAAGCAAAAAGATGATAAAGCAAATGTAAAATTTAACTTTAAGACTTCCTTACCATTACTTTTTTGAGCTACTAACAAATCACACAGTATTCAGAAATGTATTGTTGTTATGCTCTTATATACTATGTTATTTGACTAGACCTCTGCAGGTTCATTCAACAAAGAAAAAGGTAACCCTTTTTCTCCTTTTGGGGCATCGTTTCTTAATCAATTGTTTTTGTGGGGCATGGATACACCTACACACTGGGTAGTTTACCCGGATGAGGTGACACTGACTTGGCAATGATGTGACGTTGAAGTGTAATTTTTTGTATAAAAGAATCTGTTTATTTGACCCACTTAACACCATAAAATCATTATTGCAATTCAATTTTCCAATAAGCATAATATAGAGAACAAGACAACGTAATTAATACACTCCAATTTTCTAAATCTAAATCATTAAAACCGAGGTTTTAATTTACTGTACAACACAAATTTATTTTAATTTTTTAATTTGTTTTAAAAAAATCCATTTGCATTATTCATGGATACAACAAGAAGGTGTTAATTCTTCCTTATTGACAAAGTCTTGCATATTTTTCCTTATCAAAAAAGTATACTCCATAATTATTCAAGCTTCAATCAAAATAATTATTCTATAATTTGGCTTCAAGTGATGATGTCCTTCCGATAACAATATTAAAGGAGTTTATCTCAGGTTAGTAAAAAGCAAACTAAATTTTATGTCATATTCTATCAATTTGGTGTGATATGAAATATTTTTTTTGAAAGCACGTGTAGTTTATATATATATATATATATATATATATATATATATATATATATATATATATATATATATATATATATATATATTGAAGTCACGTATAGAATCAAGCCTTTATGCGTGTATGTTCAAATTTTTTACCAAAAAGAAAAGCCTTCGATTGTTGAAATATTATTTCAAGTAAACAGATTCATTATTCAAAAAAAAAAAAAAAAAAAAATGAAAAAATAAGATTTATCAATTTCTCCCATTAATAATGATTGACTAATTATAATATATATTGTATGCAGAAATTTGAAAATGGATGAGAGTCGTATTGCTAAAGTAGTACCATCAACAATAGATCTTAATATGGAGTATCAAGTTGAAGACAGTGAATACGATAGTTTCGATATGGACTTTGATATTAATTCGGAACCGGATTTTATTCGTGACGAAGTGAATGAAAATGTTGATGTGTTGAGAGATGATGATGATGATACAAATGGAACTAATGAAAGTCATCCTATCCTAGAGAAACTTGCTCCTCCAAGTGTAGGGATGATTTTTGCATCTTATGAAGATGTCATTGGGCATTATCATGAATTTGGAAAACAAAATGGGTTCCAAATGAAAATCAGAAGTAGAGGAAATGTCAAAGGTACTGAATGTGGTAATAAATATGATTGCACAAGGTTGAGGCTAGTATGTAAGAAAGAATGAAAGTTTGTTCCTATGGGGAAGGATTCAACTTATAAATTTGAATACCTAAACAACCAATTCAACGTGTAAACTTAAATTCAACCCAAGATTGAAAAAATACCTTATTTAGAAGCAAATCAATAATTTGCATGTATCTTGTATTTTTTTTATCTTGATTTTATTATTTTTTTTATATAACTTCATGGACTAAACTCAGTATGAAAGTATAGGGGCAAAGCTAGCATAATAGAATTTTTGACCTACCTCAAGATTAAAAACAGAAGAATAAAAACATAAATAAAAATAAAAACCATTTTAATTAAATAATAACATAATTCTCCATTAATCTCAAAACAGATGACCATAGATAGTAACACATTTAGTACGACATGACATTGAATTAAAACATATTAATAAAAACATAAATAGAAATAAAAACCATCTTAAATTCTCCATAGCCATCTTAAACAACCAAAAAACTAAATCAGTCTAGATAGACAATCTCATGAATTTTGGTGGGTTGTGTAACTTCCCCAGTAGCCGTTGTAGTCTTCCCTCCCAGCGACACTATCACTTCGGTAACAAATTCTCCAATTTGTTTAGTTTTTTTGGCAGAGGGAGGGGTCTTTGAAAATAGCTTCTTCCTCAGTTTGGTAGGGGTTTTAGAATCATTTTTGACACCACACTTAGGAGTAAAACAATCCTTTTCCACAAAAATTTCAAGCAGCATACCAAGTGGTTCATCCTCCATGGATAACATATCTTCTATAATTGAGGTCCCATGACCTTAGTGATGCGCTTGAAAAGATTTTTAACCTCATTTGTTTGTTGGGTAAGGCTAGCAGTGGATCCATCGTACAAAGACTTCAAAGCAATTGGTAAAAGTGAAACATATTTTGAATTCTCCATATCTCACCAAAGCCTTGCTTTAGAGTAAAAGTATGATTTTGTATGTAAAGTTTGTATTGGTATGAAACTTATTGGAAGGTAGTGTAATTTATAGAAAATTATCAAAGACTAGATTCAACGTAGGAGTGGAATATGAAGTGTTTCCTCTTGTTTCAATATTTGATTTCATCTAGGAATTGAAAAGACGTGGATACCAAGGAGTTTTTTCATGTGTTCCAAAAAACTCCATTATTGCTTAGATCTTGAAAAGGGGTACAACCGTTTGTTTATTTTTTGAATATATATATTTTTAACATATTTTGAAAAGATGGGCTTTAACCGTTTTACTCTAAAAAAAATACTCTGTGGTGTATATATTTTTTTTAATATAAGCCTTTAGGTTTATACAATTTTAACTAAAATAAACTTCATTAATTAAAAAAAAACACATTACATTAATACAAACTACGATTTAAAATATTAAACTACGATACGGTAATTAAAATAAACTACGAATTAATAAAAGGAATCATCGGAGACCCATACCTCCTCCTCACTAGAACTCTCTGATAGCTTAGGGCCAAGCCTCATTTCCCATCGGTATTCTGCTGCTCTTCGTCCACGCTCCCTAGGAGCATGTTGATGCAAATAATGACTAAAAACGTTATTACCATCTTTCGATACCTCTATGTTTTGATGATAACAAAGTGTGAAAACATTTTACGTCAAAATTAACGTAAACAAGTTTTTAATCGAAATATCCGATTTCTACGCAAATCACTCTAGGTATGAACAAACAATGTGATTACTTGACAAATGATCTAAGAAGTGTATTTGTGTTTTAATCTCTAAAATTGTGAGGTGACAAAACATTCTTTTCAAAAATACATTTTACATATTATTTTTGAAATATTAAGAAATGTTTTATTTGAGAAAATCATTTCAAAAATCCCAACAGCTATATTCCCACCTAAATCAGCTCCAAACTTTCCCAAATAAACTTTCACCACTAAAAACAAAATTTGGAGCATCTTTGTCTGGCACAGTACCATGGTACCACTAAATTTAGTGGTACCGTGTGAACTTTAGTGGTGTCGTCCCATCATAACGGTCAGATTTTCATTTCCTACAAATGTCACCTCACTTCCCAGTTTTTGGTCATCCTTTTTCACACAAAACTTTCTGTATTACATCATTCCTTTCTAGTTATACCTCTTAGATTATTAGTTAGTTTTCTTTTGTTTAAAGAGTGATTCTTTCATCCAACCAAAGATCACCTACATTCCTCTACTAGTCAAGAGAAGAACACAAGGTGTCAAGAAGACATAAAGTGTTAGAGTCTTTGAGTACTGCACTTGCATTACTAATTGTTTGCTTGATTGTATCTTGATATACATCAAGTGTTGTAATCTTGTACTTACTATCTTGTGTGGATTATTGTGATCGTATTGAGATCTTAGGGATCTCTTGTAGCTAGTGTGTTTATGTGTTGATCAAGTGGATCAAGGTAGATTGAAGAGTGTGTAGATTGTGCGAGGATCGTGTTGATCGTGTGAAAGGTTAGAATCGTGTTGATTGTGTGAAAGGTTAGGATCGTGTAGATTGTCTGATTAGTTTGGATCGTGTGGATCGTGGTAGATTGGTACTAGCTAAGATTAGTACTCAACATCTAGCTTAGTGTCAGAAAATAACGTAAGCGACATTGTACGGTTTTCTCCTCCTGAAGGGAGGTTGTTGACATAGTGCTTATAACTCTCAAGTTGGGTACTCGGGGAGTGGAGTAGGGCAAAGAAAAGCTTCGTGACCGAACCACTATAAATCACTTGTCTCGGTTTGATCTTTCCATCTCTATTTCTTTATTTATTTCTATTGCTTGTTAGTGTTAGCTTAGGGTTGTATTCATATTAGTATTGGTTGATTTCATCTACATACGAATCAAAGTTTTCCAAAAAGTAAACTTTCATAACTAGACAAAAAGTCGGTAAACTATTCAACCCCCCATTCTAGTTTCCCACAGAGCAGCTTCCTCATGTGCTTCTTCTTATTGAATTTCTCTGAACTTTTGTTCATCTTGGTCCAGTTGTCGGAGATATTCCTATGAAACCCCAAACGAATTGTTTTGGAGGTCCACCGGTGGAGTGTTTGTCGGTGGAGTGTTTATTGGTGCAGTGTTTGCTACTGGTGGAAAGAGAACTTCCGGCGGAGTGTTTTGTGGTTGATTCTCATTTGGGAATACAGGAAACAGATCTGCAGGTGGAGTGTATTGTGGTTCGTTTTCATTTGGGAATATCGGAAAGAGATATTCCGGTGGGGTGTGGTACACAGATTCATCATCCGGTGGACTAGGTCATTGTTGAGAGAAATTGTTGTGTGACATTTTTGATAATAAGTGTGTGAGTCTTTGAATGTGAGTTGTGTGTGTGAGTAGTTGAATGTGAGGTGTGTCTTTGAGTATGTGAATGGGTAGTTAAACAGGAGATTTTTTGAAATTTGATTTTGAATTTGAATTTAAATTGAGAAATCCCACACATCTTTTAAATCTGTATTTAAATATATCCCCCTCGTTTTTTAAATTTGAAATTTAAATATACCCTGCTTATTTCTTAATTTTAAATTTGAAATCCCAAACCCCGCTCTTATTCTTTCACCCAGCTATAAATAACATACCATAACACATTATTTTTCACACACTTCTACATCTAAACATTTTACAAAATTGTTTCACATTTCAAACATTTGAGATGAGTACTAGTTGGTGGAAAGATGAAGAAAAACTGTTGGCTGAAGGTTGGTGTGAAGTTTCCCAAGAACAACACACCCACAAAGATCACACATTTTGGAATCGGGTTGTAGACATGTTCAACAATCAGAATGAGGGTGACAATCGTAACAAACATATGCTTGTTGGTAAATGGAGATCACTTAACTTTGAATGTAAAAGATTCAATGATATTTACATTGAGGTGTTTCGTACAAGGGAGGTAAATGCCAATGATCATCTCACCACTGCAAAGACCATTTATGAGCAATGCTTTGATGGGAAAAGCTTCAAATATGTTCACGTGTGGGAGGTTTTGAGAAACCAACCCATATGGCTAATTTATGGTTAACGATGTTGTATGATTTAGTATTGTTTTTAACTATTTCCGTATCATTTTTAATATGTTGTAATGTTAAGTTTGAATTTGAATAAAATGCTCAAACGGCTAGTTTAACCTAAAAAATCCTCCAACAGCTAGTTTCCCCTATAAATACCATACCATAACATACTAGTCTTCACACACTTTACACACTTCGATATCTAAACTCTTTTCTAATGAATAATCGTTGGTCAATGGAAGAAGAAAACTTGCTAGCTGAAGTTTGGGTTTCAGTTTCCCAAGACGCAACCAACTACAATGAACGCTCTTTTTGAAACCAGGTTGTAGAAAGATTCAATGTGGAAGGATTATGCAAACACTTGGGATGTTAGTCTTAATAATGTGTTTGGGATATTTATGAATGAATGTGATTTAGTACGCAAAATTTACTAAAACACACTAAAGGAACAAAGGTGGTGAATAAGTAAACGTGAATATTTTAGAGTGATGAACACAACATGAATAACACAAAACGATTCAATATTATTTATGAAATAATACGAGTGATCTAAACTATCACCGGGATTACAAATGTAACCTTGAATCTTTGATACGTGAAAAGGATTTAAAGATGGAAGTTATGCATGCAGTGATTGATATCTAAGAAGGTGACTAAGGGTTCCTTTTATAGTATAAGGAGCCCTTATTACAAGTTGTCAAGTTGCTTAATATAATATACTTAGAGACTTATCTTATCCTAATATTACACCTTTCAAAGTAAAACACTCCATATTATCTACTGAGACCTCTGTACTACTTCTACTAAACGTGTAACTTTGTACAAAGACTAATAATACAACTAAATATCTCTAAATAAAATATAACAACTTGTCATTTAAACTGGCAGGACCTTCATCAACTAGCAGTACCTTCTCACCCAGAAGGTACTGTTAGTGTATCTTCAACTTCAACAAAACTAAAGAGGCATGCTTAACTCATCTCTGGCAGGCTCTTCTGGCAGACTCTTTTACTTAAGCATTTTATTCCCAACAATCCTCCCCTAAACTTGTTATTCCTTATTAAAAATAACCAAGTTTCTTGTGAATAAAATTCATACCTTGAGGATCTGAGGGAACTCTTCCAAAAACCTTATCATCTATTTCTCCTTAGGCTTTCATACTAATCAAATATGCTTTCCTTCAATCTTTTGACTGCATCAGTTTCTTCTTCACATAATAGTTTGTTGGAGATCAAGACTGATAGTACTTCATAACTCAAAGGATACTCCTTCTCACCTAGCATAAAGAGTTCTATTCCACTCTGAGTGGAAAGATGATGAACATGACTCATGCTGAAGTATTCCCATGAAACAGATAAATCATAGTAAGGAAATTTCCAATGTGTATCAGTAGGATTTGGATCATATAATCTGCTGAACTCCACCCATAGCTCTTGCTCCTTTGCATCAGGTTTATACTTGGTTTTCAGCTTCTTTTGAACTAAGTCCCATAATTCATCTAGATCCATTCTCCTACATGCTCTAAGCAGATTTTCAAAGTTCTTGAAAATTTCAACCTTATTTCCAACTCTTGTTATCTTCCATGCTTTACCAAATTTGTCATTGTAGATTTCCCAATCTATGATTGGATGCCTTGCATGTAAAGGTTCAGCAAAGACAACTTGTGGAACATGGATAACCATTTCTCTTGACTGAACAGGAGGCAAGTCTGCTTTCTCTTTCTGGGCTGCTTGATCCTTCTGATCATCTCTTCTTCTTTTGGAAGGCCTTTCTGGTGAATCCATGAGGAGACTGGTTTTGTTTCTTCTGTAAGCCTCTAAGTATAGAAGCTTCAATTCATCAAATGATTTAGTTTTGAGTTGATGATCCTTCATGTTCACTTCTCTTTTCAGATATAACTTGAAGAAATGCTTCTGATCTGCCTCAGTATGAGGCATTTTGAACCCTTTCTCCTTATTCTTCTGGATCTGCTGATAGACATCATCCAATGCTTCTTGATTGCATTTCTTAGTGATGAAATCATTGAGCTTGATTGTCATTTCATCTGAGCTAAGAAACTCATCACACACCAGAGTATAAGCTTCACCCCTTACAATTGGATCAATGGAAATGATGTATTGCAGCTGAGCATCAAATTTTTCTTGTAATATTCTTGTCTCTTCTTCAGCACTCATAACCTCTTCTTCATGAAGCTGTTTGGACAACTTATCATCTACAGCCATCTGTACTTGTTCTGTTTTCTTTAGCTTTTTAGGCTCTGTTTCATCTTCAAACACAATTTTCTTGCCCTTGTCTTTTGGTGATGATTCTAGACTTGGAGTAGTAGATTGTTCATCAGAAACAAGAAACCTCCCCTGAGGCTGTGATCCCCTTTTTCTTTTGTAGAACATTTGATCAGAACCTTTTAAATTCATAGCCAATAGCCTCTAAATCCCAGCAGACTCTTGCTCTGCTTCAACAGTCTCTTTTGTACTAACAGGCTCTTTTTCTGCACTAGCAGGCTCTTTATCAATCACTTGAGTTCCTTCATGAAATTGAAACTGAATCTCTTCTTCACTCTTAGAACTACCCATCCTCCCCTTTTTGGAAGAGAGACCCAAACCTTCTGCTTCTGATCTTGAAGAACTAGAAGCAACCAACTGAGAAGTCCTTTTACCTTTCAACAACTTCACCTTTAACTCCAATTTCTCAACTCTCTTAACTAGCTTGGTGTTAATCTCTGTAAAGTGTTTGTTTTGATTTTCAAGAGTAGTTTGCAAGAGATGCACTTGCTCCTTTACAGTCTGAGCATCTACACTTTGATGTGCAGGAGATTGGGGTGGTGAGTTATGATGTGATAATGATGGTGATGTTGTAGATGGTATTTGTGATGGTTGGTGAGATGGTGATGGTACTGGTGATGGTGGTGTGACTGATGGTACTGGTGATGGGTTTGGTGATGAATGATTAGATGATGTGGATGGTTCTTCAGTATGTTGTGGTAACATTTCCTCAAACAGTGGTACTTCTTCTCCTTGAAAACCAAATTTCATATTTGAAAACACCTTGTGGGTAAGTTTTGGAGTTTTAAAAGGTTTGTTTGGGGGAAGTAGCAAATGTTTGGATTTGTTGATGAGGCACTGAATAAACCTGGGGTACATTAAAAACTTTGTTTCACTATCCACATTTTTAACCAATCCTTCAAAAATGTATTTTGAAAAGTTGAATTTCTTGTTTGTTGCCAAGCAAATGAGAGCTGCAGCCATGTTACCACTAAACTGCTCCCATGAGGTTTTCTTTTGGCTTAAACAATGAAGGATGGTATGGATCAAAAATCTCCATTGAGGGGTAAAATGCTTTTTAAGAAATGTAAGCTTTGTTGAAGTCACATTATACCCCATTTTTGTCAAATTTTCAAAGATTTTAGTATCAGGCAATTGACTAATACCATCTGAATCATCCAAATGAAGATGTCTTCGAATGGAAGATTCGGTAAAAGTCAGGGTTCTGCCATCCACTTTGACCTTTAACTCTTGAATCCCATTCCTAAGAGTTTTAACTCTAGCCGTTTGCAAAAATTGTAAAATTTGAGATTCAAAAATAGTGGGATTCACGAGTAAAGCAAACCTGATATAAGAATTGTTTAGAAAATCCACTGCTTGATGAAAAGATTCATTTTCCTCAGACTTTTTCAAAAATGCTAATTGGTTGTGACGATTGAAAAAACTTAGATGAGCCATGGTGAAAGTTTACGGAAAACTTGATTATTATGGTGGGATTTTATTGTTGTACTGGTAGAAGATGAAAGGTGAGTGTTAATTGTGATAAGGATTGATTAGGAGAAAGTTACTTTTGACCGACTATTTAAGATATAGATAAGTAATTGAAGAGGCGGTCAAAAAGATCTTTTATTATAATAACTATACCCTTAAATCGAGGAAAACATGAGGAATTCATAAAAATACCCTTCAAAACAACGGCTATATTTTAAACTGACAGACTCAACGGCTATGTAGCAGTACCATTTTACTCTACCAGTACTAAATTTTGAATTACCAGTACCTTGTATTTAGAAATATAACTTGGCAGTCTCTTTGAAATTTTAGTAAAAATCCCTTATAGTTTTTAGCAAACTATCAGCTATCAACGGATTTGATAAGTCTTTACCAATAGCCGTTTGCTTTTGGACTAGCCAGCTCTTTAAGTTTGTAAAACTTGGTGAACTGATTACCTTATAGTTTTTAGCAAACTATCTGCTATCAACGGATTTGAGAAGTCTTTACAAATAGCCGTTTGCTTTGGACTAGCCAGCTCTTAAGTTTGTAAAACTTGGTGAACTAATTACCTTATAGTTTTTAGCAAACTATCAGCTATCAACGGATTTGAGAAGTCTTTACCAATAGCCGTTTGCTTTGGACTAGCCAGCTCTTAAGTTTGTAAAACTTGGTGAACTGATTACCTTATAGTTTTTAGCAAACTATCAGCTATCAACGGATTTGAGAAGTCTTTACCCATAGCCGTTTGCTTTGGACTAGCCAGCTCTTAAGTTTGTAAAACTTGGTGAACTGATTACCATTTCCACATCATGATTTTTTGTTATCCACCTTGAGTAACCTGAAATTTGTTAGTTGTAGACCAAAAGAACAGAGTGCAGAGCACTTGTTTTATAGCATTGCCAACATTTTAAGCATCAAGATGAACAAAAACAGAGCAAACTTTATACTAGCAGTACCATTATGAACTGACAGTACCTTATGACTAATTAGCAGTACCATGTTTAAAGGCCGGAACTTGTTTATTTTATGTACAAAAACACATGTTTTTCAAAGATTTATCATACCAATACCTGCTACCAGGTATTTAAATCTACCTAAATCAAAAGCTTTGGTGAGAAGGTCTGCAAAATTCTTTTCAGAATCAATTTTGACAACTTGTATTAACCTTTTCTCATTGCAATCTCTTATGAAATGGTGTCTGATTTCAATGTGTTTTGTTTTTGAATGTTGAACTGGATTTTTAATGATACAAATAGTACTGCTATTGTCAATGTAAATAATGGTGTTAAGAAAATTGTACCCATAGTCAAGCAATTGATTTTGGATCCAAAGAACTTGGCCACAACAACTTGCACTTGCAACATGTTCTGCTTCAGTTGTAGAATTGGCCACCATTGTTTGCTTCTTGCATTGCCATGATATGAGTCTGCAGCCAAGAAATTGACATCCACCAGTTGTGGATTTTCTGTCTAGGGTTGCACCAGCATAGTCACTATCTGAATAAGCTACCAAATCAAAAGATGATTCTCTTGGTTACCATAGACCCAACCTAGGTTGACCTTTGAGGTATTTAAAAATCCTTTTGACTGCTGTGAGATGAGAAACTTTTGGATTTACTTGAAACCTTGCACATACACACACTGAGAACATGATATCTGGTATTGATGATGTAAGGTACATCAAGGACCCAATCATTGATCTGTAATTGTGCACATCAACATCTTCACCCTCATCATCTTTGAGTAACCCCTTTTCTGGATCCATTGGTGTACTTGCAACCTTTGAATCTGCAAACCCAAATTTCCTTAGGATCTCTGCTACATACTTATCTTGGCTGATAAATATGCCTTCATTTGACTGTTTCACTAGGAGACCCAGAAAGAAAGTAATTTCCCCCATGGAACTCATTTCAAACTTATTATGCATAAGTTTTTCAAACTCCACACACAACTCCTGTGTTTGTGGATCCAAAGATAATGTCATCAACATAAATCTACACCAGCAAGATGTCTTTCTTGGTTCTTTTGATGAACAAAGTTGGATCAATCTTGCCTCTTTGAAATCCATTTTCCAATAAATAGAAAGCCAATGTTTTATATCATGCCCTAGGAGCTTGGTGTAGACCATAAAGAGCCTTGGTAACCTTGTACACCTTGTCTGGATATTCTACATCAATGAAGCCTGGAAGTTGAGAAACATACACCTCTTCTTCAATAGTACCATATAAAAAGGCACTTTTGACATCCATTTGGTAAACAGTGAAGCCTATAAAAGAAGCATAGGCCAAGAATAGCCTAATTGCTTCAATTCTTGCAACAGGAGCAAAAACTTCTTCATAATCCACTCCTTCTTCTTGAGTATACCCTTGGGCCCCCAATCTTTTTTTTTTTTTTTTTTTTTTTTTTTTTTACAATTCCCCTTTCATCTTTCTTATTTCTGAATACCCATTTGGTTCCAATTGCCCTGTAACCTTTAGGCAAATCAACCAGTATCCAAACCTTCTGAAGTTTGAATTGAAGTAGCTCTTCTTGCATTGCTTCAACCCAGCTTGAATCATCTAAGGCCTTTGTAATGTTTTTCGGTTCAACCTGTGAGAGAAAGCATGAAAACAAGCATATGTGGGCAACTTCATGGTTCTTTTCTTCAGAGACAGCTAAAACAAACCCATCTTGGTCTGAAGATAAGACTTGAGTTCTTGTTTTAACACCAGAATCAATGCTGCCAATCACATTATCAATGGAGTGATCTTTGAGAATTCTTGTGTTGTGTGTTGTAGGAACATCATAGGTAATTGGAAGATTTCCAATCCCTACATCTTCTGGTAAGGAATCATCTGATAGAACATTTAATGGTTCAGCAGGACCAACTTGTGAACTGGCAGTACCATCTGTTGAACTGGCAGTACCATTTGGTGAATTGGCAGTACCATTTTCATTAGCAGAATTTCCTTGATTCCCTTGACCTTGAGTTCCATGATCATCTCCAACACCTTCATTTGTTGTATTAGAAGGCTCTCCATGACTTGAAGATGAATCCAATCCATTCCAAATTGGCATTAAGATGTAATCTTGATCTTCATTTGTTTCAACATTGTCTTCAAAACCTGCATTAACATTAGTATTTGTACCTGTGATAGGCACATAATTTATAGATTCTGAAAGCTTATCAATGTCAAAACACCAATCTGGTCCAATGCCTACAACATTAGGTAGTTTCTCTTGAAACTCTATGTGCAGATTTTCTTCCACTAGCCTAGTGCACCTATTATACACCCTATAGGCCTTACTTTGCAAAGAATACCCTATCATGTAGCCTTCATCAGCTTTTCCTTCAAACTTTCCTAGACGATCTTTGGTATTGAGAATAGTGACATGACATCCAAAAGGTCTCATAAAACTTAGAGATGGTGTTCTACCAAACAAAAGTTCATAAGGAGTCTTTCTATGAGGTTTAATCACAAGAACCTTGTTCTGCACATAACAAGCAGTACCTACAGCTTCAGCCCAAAATGAAATAGGCAACTTAGAGTCTACTAACATTGTTCTAGCAGCCTCTATAAGAGTTCTATTTTTCCTTTCTGCTACTCCATTTTGCTGTGGGGTTCTAGCTACACTATATTCTCTTTTTATTCCTTTTTCTTTGCAAAATTCATCCATAACTCTATTCTTGAATTCTGTCCCATTGTCACATTTAATTACTTTCACTTTCTTATCAATTTGGTTTTCTATCCCTGTAATATAGGACTTAAGGATCTCACTTGTTTCATCCTTAGTTCTCAAAAAGAAAACCCAAGAAAATCTGATGTAATCATCAGTAACTACAAGACAATATTTTTTACCATTCAAGCTATTCACAGTTGTAGGACCAAAGAGGTCCATATGAAGCATGTATAAAGCTTGAGAAATTTAGTTATGGGTCTTGGGCTTACAAGAAGCTCTATGTTGTTTGCCTTTTAGACAATCAATACAGGTTTGGTCATTTTGAAAAATCTTTTTGGGTAAACCTCTAACCAAATCATATTTTGCAATTGTATTGATTGTTTTAAAGTTTACATGACCAAGCCTTCTATGCCAAAGCATAGATTCATCCAATGAGGCTTTTGCTACTAGACAGGTTAAACTCTCTTTAGGAACAATGTTCTTTAAATCAACAATGTACATATTGTTCTTTCTAGGGATTTTAAGAAGAATCTGACTTTCATCAGGAATTTTAAAATCAGGAGAAAGAACAATGCATTCTGTGTCAGTAAAAAAAACATTGTTCTTTGCGTCACACATTTGTGAGACACTTAGGAGATTAAACTAAAGTTCTTTCACAAAATACACATTTTCAAAATCTAATTTACTGGTTTTAATTGTACCTTTACCAGTAATCTTTCCTTTGATTTCTCCCCCAAAGGTAACATATCCTCCATCAAATGATTTGAAGTCTGTGAGGTAAGACATGTTGCCTTTCATGTGCCTTGAACATCCACTATCTACATATCCTTGATCAGCAATATCATTTGAATGTTCCTGCACATGTATATACATATTAGTTTCCTTGGGGTACCCAAGCCATGACTGACTTGGGTTTGCCTCGTGCATCAATGTAATCAAACCTCTTTAGGACTATTGATGCACCATTTGATTGGAGTGGTCTCCAAATCCAACATGCTGAGGACTTAACAGCATTTTCATTGTTAACACATTTTGTGGTTTTTGGTCTGACAGTATCAAATTTGGCAGTACCATTTGGTCTAGCAGAACCTTTTGGTTTTGGTCTCCAATCTTGTGTTTTAACCACATCATTCCTTTCAATGAGACTTTTCACAACTCTTGGTGTATGTTTGAAAATATTACTTGCACCCTTAGTAGTAAATTTTGGATAAATAGGCTCATTTGGTCTAATATTATGATTGACTTTTGGTGTGTTAGATTTCACAAAACCTTTTCTGGGGTTTGTTTTATTTGTTGTAGACTTTGATGTACTCCTAGAAACCCAATTGTTACAATAAGCATGAGTATGATTAAAACTACCACAGTAATAGCATGCCTTATTGTACATAACAAAATTATCACCAAGTTGGTGTGACTTAAGATTGTTCCAATTTCTCTGACTACCTCTAGGTTTGCTATTACATTTAGCACAACATTCAACGGTTTTTAGAACAACTTTAGTCTTTGTCATACTTTCTACACTTTTAGGACTGGTTGGTCCTACTTTGTTTCCTTTCTTTGAAGGAGTCTCTTTTTCATTCTCATCAGATGTCTTATCTTCAATAGATGTATCATCTGAGCTCTTATCAGTGAGAACCTTTTCTTTAGAGAGTGAAGTATCACTTGCACTCTTAAAAGGTTCACTATTTTCTACAGGTTTCACATTTTCTATTGGTTTATGAGTGAGTTCATGTAAACCTGATTCAACAAGATCTATACATGGGGGACAGGGAATTCCTCTGTAAGGAGGTGGACAAGTGTTGTATCCAATCCCATATTTTATTTTCTTGTTTATTTGGTTTTCAACTATACTTCTAGTACATGCAGAAGCATTTTCTAATGTTGTAACAGTTAGTTGAATATTATCTTTTGCTTGTTTCACTTTAGCAAACTCAGTTCTTAACAGGCTTATTTCAGCATCTTTTAAAAATATATCTCTATTAAGAATAGCTTTTGTGTCAGAAAAAGGTGAGTTCATTTTCTCTAAAGTGAATTATTTGCTTCTCAAGTTTGGCCATACCACACTTATGATTAACTAGGTCTTGATGAGTTTTTCTTTCTTCTACTTTCAGTTCATCATAAAGTTTTCTTAAGATTTCTAATTCTTTAAAAACTTCACAAGTAGCAGAACATTTAGTAATTTGTACCTCAGGATTGGAGAAAGCCATTAAAGCCATTTCATTTGAAGCTGACTCTTCTTCACCCATAAAGCTCCAATCAAAACCCAGCCCATCAATAGCTACCATAACTTTTGTTTCAGTGATGTCCACTTCCTTGCTCTTGTTTTCATTGTTTCCCCTGTTCTTGTTCTCAAAACCTCTTCCCTTATTACCCTGCTTCTTTGGTCTTCTACAGTCTCTTGAGTAGTGACCCTTCATGTGGCAGTTGTAACACTCCACTTTAGATTTGTCATACCCAGCAGGTTCATTACCATTGATGAGAATCTTCTTTCCAGTCCTCATCAAATATTTCTTAGCCCTCATGCTAAGAAGTGAAAGCTGTCACTTTATGTCTATTTCTTCAAGATCATCATCATTGATCTCTTGAAGATCTTCAAAGGTCAGTATGGAACCATTGTGTTGTGATGTTAGGAAAGCACAACCAATTGTTTCATCTAAAATGGTTTTGGTACTGCTAGAAGTATTAGCAGTATCAAAATTTGTGTTGGCAGTACCTTCTTCTCTACCATCTTTTTCTTCATCAACTTTCTTGGAAGTACCATGAGATGAGACAAAGGACATATTTCCTGAGCTTGAACTAGTAGACTTCTTTAGTTCATGCTCTACTATTTTGAAGTTGTTGTAAAGATCATTAAGACTCATGGAATCAATATCTGGTTTGTTTTTCCAGACAATGACATGCATGGCCCATTCAGAGGGTAGACTTCTAAGGAATTTGGAGTTTAAGTCTTTTTGAGATATTATCACCTCATGAATGGCTAACTGACTGGAAAGCTTTTGTAGTCTATTGAACATGCTGTCCAAAGACTCATTTGTTGTGGCTGAAAAGTTTTCAAACTGTTGTTTTAAAAGTGTTTTCTGAGTTTTCTTGGTGGCATCATTACCACCATATCTAGCCACAATAGCTTGAAAGAGGGTTTTAGCACATTTGTACTTGTTAAAGATTAAGAGCTGGTCATTTGGAATGGACATGAGAAGCATACTCCTGGCTTTAAGATCATTTCTCTTTTGGATTCTTTCTTCTGCGGTTGTTGGGTTTACTTACACAGTTGTGACAAGTGCATCGTTTACTGTGGAGGTGGTGGTTATTGGTTTGAATGAGTTTCCTTCTTCAATAATCTCCCAAAGTGCATAATCTTGCACTTGGAAGTATTGCTCAACCCTCAGTCTCCACATCTCAAACTCATTCTGTTTGAGTAATGGAAGTTTTGCAGCCACATTGGTTTGAATGTGCTCAACATCCATTTTTGCTTTGTTCTTTTATGTCGTAAATATCAGCCTTGCTCTGATACCACTTGTGGAAGGATTATGCAAACACTTGGGATGTTAGTCTTAATAATGTGTTTGGGATATTTATGAATGAATGTGATTTAGTACGCGGAATTTACTAAAACACACTAAAGGAACAAAGGTGGTGAATAAGTAAACGTGAATATTTTAGAGTGATGAACACAACATGAATAACACAAAATGATTCAATTTTATTTATGAAATAATACAGGTGATCTAAACTATCACCGGGATTACAAATGTAACCTTGAATCTTTGATATGTGAAAAGGATTTAAAGATGGAAGTTATGCATGCAGTGATTGATATCTAAGAAGGTGACTAAGGGTTCCTTTTATAGTATAAGGAGCCCTTATTACTAGTTGTCAAGTTGCTTTATATAATATACTTAGAGACTTATCTTATCCTAATATTACACCTTTCAAGGTAAAACACTCCATATTATCTACTGAGACCTCTGTACTACTTCTACTAAACGTGTAACTTTGTACAAAGACTAATAATACAACTAAATATCTCTAAATAA
This sequence comes from Artemisia argyi, assembly GCA_030686995.1. NCBI lineage: Eukaryota > Viridiplantae > Streptophyta > Magnoliopsida > Asterales > Asteraceae > Artemisia > Artemisia argyi. Next base: position 123,671,560 of record CM060678.1, read on the forward strand.
AATATAACAACTTGTCATTTAAACTGGCAGGACCTTCATCAACTAGCAGTACCTTCTCACCCAGAAGGTACTGTTAGTGTATCTTCAACTTCAACAAAATTAAAGAGGCAGGCTTAACTCATCTCTGGCAGGCTCTTCTGGCAGACTCTTTTACTTTAGCATTTTATTCCCAACATTCAACAATCAGTCTGACGGTGACCATCGTAACAAAAATATGGTCACGGGTAAATGGGCAAGACTTAGCAGTGAATGTAAAAAATTCAATCAACCATATGGGAAAAATGAAATGCTTAACGTTGTTGTATCTTTTTTCGTATCATTTTTAATTTGCTGTACTGTTATTTTAAATATGAAATTTGAATAAATCCCGCTCTTCCATCCTCCATATTAACTAAAATAAATTTCATTGAAATGAAAAGTTACAATATGAAATTTGAACCTCATATGGGTTTATTTTTTAGGATAAACATAAAATTAACTAGTTTTGATTTGGATTATTTGCCCTGTCACGTGCTTTTCGGGCAAGGGAAGAAGTCCACTTTCTCGTCAACATGTTCTTGGTACGAATACAGTAATTGCGCTTCTTGGCTTCCTTGTTGTATGTGTCGAGAAATTTATCCCAAAATGTCCGCACTCGTATTTGGATTCTCGGATATTTGAGAGAAACACTCCTCCAAAAGTGAGTCCTCTTCTTGGCTCCAAAGTCTACTCATTTTGTATGGAAAAATATATTGAAAATGTGTGTGAAGTATGAGATAATAAGGGGTATATATAAGGTTTTTAGAGGGTTAAAATTAAAATTTTTAATGTATAAATTTGAAAAAAAAACATTTTTTTTGCCTACTAGCCGTTGGATAAGGTTCTAATTAAAATAAAATAAAATAAAAATGCCACCACGTCGGCTGGCCACCACGGCACAAGCAACCATGGTGCCACCCACGGTACGGTGCACCGTCATCATTTTTGGGCTGGTGGGAAAAACGCCACCCATGGCTCAAGCATACCTCCTGCTCTTATGAGTATCAAGTACATAGTAAAATTTTAATATTTTTTTTACTATTACACTTCATAAAAAGTTTACTGAAAAATTCTTAAAATATAATTTTAAGAAAACATTATACGTTGTACTCGTATCCTCTATTTTAAAAACTCCGAAGATACTCTACTAAAATCTTTAATAACTTGGTGGTAGACACCATGCAACCTGAGGAATCATTAGTAACTTGACGAGTTAATTCAGTCATTGGGAGATAAGGAACAACAAAAGCCACAAATACCAAAATATTCTCCTATTTCCTCCAATAAAGCATTAATTGTGTTTTTATTACTTTCAATGACATGTGCATGCCACATATTACAAGCAATGCCACATTGTTTGCCAACTCACATGGGTAGACTACCTAGTGGGTGAATTAAGTTTTCTCTAGATTATATTTGTGATTTAGGTTCTATGGATGTATTCGAGGAAATTATGAAATAAAATTTAAGGAAATGATGTGCAACGAAGTAAAAGATATTAAATGATAATCAAGACGAAATTGGTTGAAGAAATCAAGTCCATTGTAGTTTATAGATGAAAGAATACTTATGAAGTGGTGAATTAAGAGTTATAAGTTGAGAAAGGATGCATGGAAGTACCTAATAAAGAAACGAATCACTAATAAAAAATTTATGTTAAAGTGACGTATGATAAATTTGTTGTTGTATTTGGCCATAAATTCCTTATACGAACTCCTTTTAGAGTGATTCAAAAGGCCACTTAACGAAAAAAGGGAGATCTACAACTTGTAATTTGAGGTAATGTTTCATGTGTTTATTGAATACCGAATACAATATTTATAATACAAAAACCCTATCAACTAGTACTTGGGCTTTAACCCATACAAAACCATTTGGGCCTATCAAAATATACAACTAACACTCTCCCGCAGTTTGAGCGAGAGGACACCGGACACTCAAACTGGTATGAAATTCTTCAAATAAAGCAGAAGGTAGGCCTTTAGTAAAAATATCCGCGTACTGATAATGTGTAGGAACATGAAGAACTTTAACTTGACCCGCAGCAACCAAGTCCCGAACAAAGTGAATGTCAATCTATATGTGCTTCGTACGTTGATGTTGAACCGGATTGGAAGACAAATAGACAGCACTGACATTGTCACAGTAGACAAGTGTAGCAGAAGACAAAGGAGAATGTAGCTCATGTAGTAAATTTCGTAACCAACATGTCTCATCAACCGCATTAGCAACACCGCAATACTCAGCCTCGGCACTAAAACGAGAAAGCATTGGTTGACACTTCGAGGACCATGAGAGCAAGTTGTTGCCAAGAAAAACACAACATCCAGAAGTGGAACGCCGAGTAGTTGGGCACCCCGCCCAATCCGCATCCGAGTAAGCAACTAAGAAAGTAATAGAAGAGGAGAACAACTGTACTTCGTAGTCCAAACGGGAAAACAGTCTCATCAAACATAACATGGCGTGAAAGATAATTTTATTTATGTTTAGGTGTAGACAACTATACCCACGGTGATTGGTGGCATGACTTAAGAAGATGGAAGGGGTAGCACGAGCTCCAAGTTTATTATCAGTATCAATGTGTGGATAACAAAGACACCCAAAGGTGCGTAAAAGGCTATAGTCAGGTGTTGATCCAAAAAGGTGAGAAAATAGGGTATCATTATTAATGGCATGTGAGGGTAAAATATTTAAGAGATATAAAACCATATTAAGAGCTTCAGTCCAGTAATTGAGAGGGAGATGAGCCTGAAATAATAAGGTACATGTCGATTCAAATACTTAATATTACATAAATTTCAATAATTAATCAATTAATTGAACATAGGTTTTAAGAATTTTACCTTGATTCTTGATTATTGCTTCCAAATTACAAACCCTAATTTTTCTTCTTCTGTTTTTCTCTCTTGGATCGACCATAAACTCAAAAAAAATGTTTTGGGATGTTTATGTTTGTATATATATATATATATATATATATATATATATATATATATATATATATATATATATATATATATATTAATTATGGATAATCATTTGGCCTAAGAGTCATATTTGGACTCAAATTGAGTTTCTTATTTCCCCTTATCCCCTTCTAGCCGATATATATATATATATATATATATATATATATATATATATATATATATATATATATATATATATATATATATATATATATATATATATATATATATATATATATACATTAAATTTATTTATTACACTCAAAACCTCATACTTTTTATTTTTATAAGTATCCGTAGTTAATCCTAACGTCTTACGTGATAAACCCTAGTTTTTGCGACAACCTGGAAAATTATCATTTTCAAAAATAAAGTTTTCAAAAATAGATTTTCACTCTTTATAAGCATAACACATAAAAACAAACTCCTCGTAACTTGATAATGCTCAAATACTTGAACGAAGACTCGTTACGGAAAAACACAAAAACCCCAAAACTACACAAGTCATTTTACACCACAAAAGTGATCAAAATAAACTTTCCCAAATTCCATACTTTCCAAATCACAATAAAAACTATTTACGCAAAGGGATTTAGTGCTAAAACTCACCTATATCACTTCAAACACCTAAGCCACACCAAGCAAACGTCAACCGAGTCAAGACTATCAGTCAAACTGACCTGCTAAAACCACGGTTTTTACATCATCCCCCACTTAGGGAAATCGCGTCCCGAGATTTCAACTACTCTAGTCATCACTCACAACAACAAAAGAAAATTTATGGATATTTAAGCGGAATAATACCACTCTATAAAATCACAGAGAAAGAACCACAAAAATGTGAACCGACTAAATACCCGAATTCACACGATAGAAAACATTCCGACACTCCAACAATACGCGAAATTAGATACACTACACCAATCAACAACACCAGTGATCTAGACAACTTCTCATAGGTAGGTACGATACTCCCGAACCAAATGAAAACCCAAATGGTAACCGCAAGATGCACCACATATAATGAATACACTTAAAATAAACATTAATTAAAACATTTGCGAACACCCTGCATCTAACTTCCATGATCTAAAATCCAACTACAAACGATCTACTACACCAACCACATCAGCAAACAAATTTGGGTACTTAAATTTCATCTGATCCTCACGTTCCCAAGTAAACTCAGGACCACGGTTAGAATCCCATCATACCTACCAACGCTATCTCACCACGCTTCAAACCCTTAACATCTCGATCCATAATCTCAATAGGTTTCTTGACAAAGCGAAGAGTTTGTCGATTTTACTTTCATCTATTGACACATGCAGACTAACATCCGCTAAACACTTCTTTCAATTAGATACGTGAAACGTATCATATACACCACTTAATTCCTCAGCTAACTTCAACTGGTATGCCACAAATCAAATCCTTTCCGAAATCTCAAACAGTCCTACATATCTCAATACTAACTTGCCTTTCTTACCGAAACGCATAACACCTTTCCAAGGAGATACTTTTAACATTACAAAATCACCAACATTAGACTCTAACGGCTTACGGCAATTTTCCACATAACATTTGGTGAATATCTCGCTTCCTTAAATCTCTCTCTTTAATCTAAAAACCTTATTTGCAATTGATAAGGCGAAAACTGTACCGCTTTTAGGGGGTCATTTAAGCCCGAATTTGTGACTATTTGATCAATTATTGCCCTGAATCATTCCTTTTGTCATTTTAGGTACTTTTGAGAAGAAATCTGGAAAAGGAAGCACTTTGGACGTTTTTGGAGCGATTAAGTGAAGAAAACGACAAAGTGTCAAAATCCTTGCTGGGAACAGTACCTGATGGCGTCAAAGCCATACAAGTGACGACGTCAAGCTTGGCAAAAGAGGTGAATATGGAAAATACACATGACGGCCCAGAACAATTTCAAGGCAATTTGGCCTGACGGCGTCACCAAGGCCGTCGGGGTTCGAATACATGTGACGACCCAGAGTAAAATTACACATGACGGCGTCAGAAGTGGATCTAGGCAATACAAATTTTATCTTGGCGGCGAGTTGGCGGCGTCACAAGCTATAACGTGACATCATCAAGGTGTAAAATCTATATATAGTTTCCTAATTTTCATTCATTAAGTGGTGGAACTTTTAGAGAACTTCTTTGTGCAAACCCTAGACGAATTTTCTGTAAAAACAAGGGTTTCAACCCTTGTTCCACCCATGTTCAATTGAAGATAAGTTTTCCAATAATCATTCAATATGTCTATGTGTTGTTTGATTTTATCTTATGCTTGTCTTCTTTTTAACATGCTAGGCTAGGTTTTTCTTGTGTTTGCTTAGATGTAATGAAACTTAGATGTTGATTATCGGTTGATGGTTTGTTTATAATTTTTGTGGATGATTGTATTCGATGTTAGGCTTAAGAAAACTGGCAGACTTCCAATTGGTAACTTGCTTGAACGTCTTAAGAAACATGATTGGAGGTGTACTACAATTTATTGGTTGTATTTAATGCGTAGGCAACTGCTAGTGATACTACGTTAGGAGCTAGTAGTCGGCTCGACCTAGAATGAAGTAGAAGCCTATAGAGTTAGGGAATATCGTACACGGCCCTACGACTGGTATTAAGGAATATAACCCGCCATCTATGCAATTGTAACAAGCTAATCAACCGGTAAAAGATATATAGGGAGTAATGAAATCTAAGTAAACACATTTTCTCTTATTATTGTTTACACCACAAATTAGTTTAAGTTTTATTATTTTTTTTTATTGCATCTTTAGTTAATTGGGTTAGTTGGCTAGCAACTAATTCCGCCCACTCCTTCAAAACCGATATTTTTATTTGCTTTTATAAAAATATAAAAATACAAAAAGAATCATCCTTCACCTTTAGACCTAGTTTAGTAGACTTTTTAATCCTAGCGATCACTATTCCTGAGTTGAACGATCAATCCCCCGGTACTTGTCGCTATACTATACTACAACGAACAGGTACACTGCCTGGAAGGGATTGCAAGCTTCTCAAGATCTCTTGAGAGGTAAAACCTTTTACGATGGTGCAATTCCACACATCAAGTTTTTGGCGCCGCAGCCCGGGGAATAGTTATTGTCTAGGTTAAAATTTTTTTTATTAGGTCTACTTGCTAGATTCCTTTCTAGTAAGTTTTTTATTTTATTTTTATAGGTTTCTTTAGTCTATCTTATTTCTTCGTTTCTTTGTTTGTAACCTTTGCCATCCACAATCATGGAAGGTGGTAATCTTTTGATCCCATCAACCCACCACAACATAACCACCCACAAAACCCACCATAACCAAACCAACCTCTTAGACCCCGAACTTTAGGAGAGTACTCCCGTCCTAGCCACTAAGGCTATCGAAACACCATTGAGCTCACTCAAGGAGCCAATGTGTCTCCCTTGCAATCCGACACCATCCGGTTGGTGCAAAGCGGATGTGCATTCCATGGACTTCGTTCCGAAGATCCTAATCAACATCTCAAGGATTTCCTTAAAATCGTTGACTCCATAGACCTTGATGTTGTAACTCGATAGACGACCTGATTGCGTCTCTTCCAATTCTCTCTACATGACCAAGCTAGTGAATGGCTTGAGCATTTACCTGCGGGAACCATCACCTCTTGGGATGATCTTACCACTCATTTCCTTGCTCAATTTTTCCCACCGGGGAGAACTACTAAGCTTAGAAATGACATCTTGATGTTCCAACAACGTCAAGGCGAAACTCTCTATGAAGCATGGACTCGTTACAAGGACTTACTCCAAAAAGTCCCTCATCATGGCATAGATCTTTGGCTCCAAGTCCAAATTTTCTATGACCATATCGATCTCTCCACAAGGCGAACCATTGACCAATCGGCCGGTGGCAAGCTATGTGATCTAAGTGCGGAAGAATCATGGGAACTCATAGAAGATCTTGCCCTCTATGACAACGAAAGTTGGAATGATCCCCGTGATTTGAACAAAACGGTCAAGGCAATATCTTTGCCTTCAAACAATTCAAGCACTCCTGACCGTAGGATCATGGAACTTGAAGACCAAGTCAAGTTTATCATGAAATCCTATGAAGCTCCTAAACCTTCAAGCCAAGCGAACAAAATCACTCCTTCGTGCAAATTGTGTAATGGTCCTCATGAAACTCATAATTGCATGGAACTTACAAAATGTGCTTTTAAGGAATTTACATCCTCACGTGCTGATAAAGCGGAGGGTAGAGGTCTCGCCACTAATCAAAGTCCTCGAAACTTTGGCGAGGCCTATGATGCATGGAAGGATAAACCAAATTTCAGAGAATACCAAACTCGAAGCATATCTTTCAACGATTCTCCTCCGCTCTCATGGTTTGAGCATTACCCACCACAGAACACCCACAAGCAAAGCTATAAAGAAGCACCGCAAAAGTTCTTTATTTCTCAAGAATTGCAGCTTTCCACGCTCGAGACCCGATTCAGACAACAACAAGTCGATATGAATAACAAGGTTAGTAATCTGCTAAACGCTATTATAGAGCACACTGCTAGTAAATTGACTCAGGCTGAAGAAGTCAAATCTGTCACCATCATGAATCAGCCAACCTCCCCTGTGAAAATAAAAAGCCCTAGTAAACTCTTTAAACATCTGTCACCAATGGTGAAGGAAGCTAGGGACCATGTTAACTCCTCGGGACCAATCCACTTTGTAAATGTCATCACTACAGTACTTGCTCCTACACCCGATCAAAGCCAACAACTAAATGGGAATGAGGGTCATGAAGTTGAAGGTGAGACCTCTGAGAAACACCACGATGTGGCTAAGAGCCTTTTTGACTTATTCGAGGACTCCATCACACAAGAGTCAAGCAAATGGGAGGAGTCAAAAGAAAAATCAAAAGGGCATACAGAAATCCAGTGACTTTGGGTGAATCTATTATAGAGAAACTCGAGGAAAACGTGGTAGACATTACTATAGGGTGTAGTGATAGGATTAAGGAAAGCGACTCTGAAGTTTTTAAGATTTCTTGCACCACTAGGAAAAAGCTCATATCCGATACTTACATAGATCCTAACCTCCCTATAAACGTAGCCCCCTGTCCCTTTACAACGAAGCCTTCCCTGAACAAATTGCGTGTAAAGGACTCGATGACGTCAGGATAATGAAAAGGTTATCAGTTATAATTGGAGGATTCATCTATAACATTGATCTAACCGTGATCGATGACATAGACTCGTTCATTAATCCAACATTAACTAACCTCGTCCTCGGAAACCATTTGTAAAAGAAACAGGGGTGACCCTAGATGAGAGCGATGGTAGTGCACTATTCACCAATGGTGTCAGGAAAGTAATTTTTCGTAAGGGTAATATGGAAGTGTATGAATACCGACCATCATTAGATTGTGATACAAATGGATTACCGGGTGAAAGGCCGGGAAAGATAAAGAGATGTGATCCGAATAACCTCAAAATCCCTTGTATGATAGGTCACAAGTATTTTTATGATGTCTACATTGACATATGCCTACCCAAGAATGTTTTGTCCGTGTTCCACTACAACAATATTTGCAGATGGGGAATGATTTATATAAGAGAAAATTTTGTCAGTAGAGATCATGAAGTTCTAGTATTTGTAGGAAATATGACATCACAATGGACTTTACGATCGTAGACAATATTGAGGATTATATCGACCCGAGGTTATCACAAGTTGTTTTCGTGGAGCCCTTTTGTGAAAACACAAACTTAATGGTTGACAACCGGAACGGAATCATGACTTTCACAGATGGAATTAGGAGAATCTCATACCAAACGCCGTATAAGATGAAAGATTTCGAAGGAGTAGATTGCGACGGACTTGATAAGCTAGGGTCCCAACTTATTCTATGTGATGATGATATTCGGAGAGGATGTAAAAACACTTTTGATTTATCATGTGGGTTCTTTAAGGATGTCAGTAAGCTTGGTTCCAAATATCGGGATGATGTCTTTAAATTTGAAGACACTAAATACCTGCACTATGAAAGCGACCCCAATATAGATTTAGAAGATGACATAGGAACAGGAACCGATGACGAGGTCACGTAATAGCCCATGACCTTGAGTCTAGCTACTCGTAAATAAAGAAAAGCGCTTCTTGGGAGGCAACCCAAGTTTTATTTGTTTGATTTTATTTGTTTCCGTATGCGTGTTTTATTTTTATTGTTTGTGGATCATGATTCAAAATAAATTGTGAAAATGCTTTATTTTGTTTTTAACTTCGTCTTAATTACATATAAAGGTATTTTGCAAAAGCTAAGTGTAAGGGAGACCCAAATTTGTTTATAAGAACGAAATTGAGCATGAACCACAACAATATTAAATGAACATGTGTATTAGTAATTGTTTGAGTCAAATGCTTGTATCGAGTCATAATGATGTTTTGCAGGATTTTCTAGGAAGTAAGGCATAAGTTTTTCCAGAAATTTTCTGGAAACTTAACATGAGATTTTTGCAGGAACATTCTGACGGCGTCAGGTACAAAAATTCTAAAAATTTTTGCGAGGTTTGTTTATACCGGAGTCTTAAAGTTTTTGTTGATTCTTTAGTTTTATAAACTCCAGAAAATCTGCAAACATTTATTCCACAAGCATTATATCTTAATTTGCTTTCTAGGATTTTTAGTATATATAGATTGCCGCCGATTTTATGCGAGGTTTGCCTTGATTGTTTTCACAGGTTTAACAGGTTACATTGGACAAGAGGATGATTTATATTTCTGGAAGGAAGCTTTCAAAGTTCATTTTCTTGGAAGAAGATCTAACCATGTTATCCATTTATCCACACCGAACGAATCAGGGGAGTATTTATTTTCATTCTTTTACCTTCATTACTTTTACATCCTTTTTATTAAACATTGGGGACAATGTTCAGCCTAAGTGTAAGGGGAGGGTAAATGATGATACTTTAGAGATACAATTACGCTTGAGTTTGTTTGTTTAATAGTAGGTGTGTAACAAAACTAAGAGAAATACTTGTTAGGGCAATTTTAGCGCCAAATTTAAATTTTTTTACAACATTTAGGAGTGAAACTTTAGCCTTAATAAGTGTCTCATGGATAGGAGATTGTATGACTAGCACACAAAAAAAACCGTACCACTAAAAAATTTTATCAAAAAAAAGGTAGACCATCCGAGTATTAGATTAATTAGCTAACGCGCCAGTGCTAGTGTATGACTTGGTGACCATCCGTTATGCAAGTAACGTGCCAGTGATCCAAGAAGTGCACTAGTTAGCATCCGTTAGTTGAGGTGTCAAAGACTCGTACCGGCCTTTTACTAAGTGAGGTTCGCCCCTAGACTTGTTAGGAGAAGCCTTAGAGCTTATGAGTGTAGCGGTAGTACTTAGATTCTAGAACTTGCGTTAGTGATGCATCCCGAGACCGCTAGTGAGACTACATTCGTGTAGTAGGATTTACTACATGATAAGAGGCATTAGGATCACCCTTGTTTTAAACCCGTATCATAATTACTTGACCATTTAAGTCAATTACCTTGACTAGCAAAGTCAATTAATTTTTCCCACACCTTTGCGTTGTACTCATTTTTAGTACAAGATACCCCTAGTACACCCCTCCGAGCCTATCTTTTTCATTTCTAAATTTAAGCATTTTTACTTAAAGGAAGAATTTATTTACAATCCACCCCAAATGTGCAGCCAAATTGGCTTAGCCTTCAGTGTATGCACTCATCTTTAGTGCGTTATTGTTATTTGTTTAAACCCTTAGTTAATTGTCTAATTGATTACATGGTTGCTAAGTCGATTCATATCTTGTACATATTGTTTTGGGACGATTGGGACTCATGGGTAAAGTACTTGTGTTATGGAGTAATGGGGAAGAACATTATATATTACCCCCATATGTGCGTTAATTTTAAAAGTACTCCAAGTGTTTTGCTTATCTTGATTCGAGTCATTAGAATAGTTGATTGTAAAGTATGTAAAAGTTCAAGTGTAAGGGGAATGCAAATTCCATATGATGTATTATTTTGGATAGTAGGGTAAAAGTGTATGCAAATAAATTAAAAAAAAAAAAAAAAAAAAAACATACGGACTACCATCCCGTTTCATTTTATGTTTGTTTTATGTTTTGTTAGTTTTTGATTAGCTTAAGTCGAGTCGAGTCTTGGCTTAGCAACGCCATATTATACATGTAATTAACCAAGATGATTCACTCGCCACCAGTAAATATTGCCTTTATCAAACAAAACCGTGTTTACCATATCCCTACACCTCACATTATAACCCTTTAAAAGACCTCTTTGATAGTTTATCCTAGGTGCTTACGCCAAGTGGTGAAGGTTTGATCCTTTCCCAAGCCTATGGTAATCTATTTGCTATGACAGGTAGTGAGAGATGTTTTCCATTTCCTTATTGTGATATATACTTTATTACACCCAAGAGATGTGAGTATCTAAACACTATTTGTGAGGTGCTAGTGTATAACCTCCGTGCTTGTTTTTGGTTTTAAGTGGAACGATTATTTGCTGTAATTACTTTTATATTAGTGTTAAATGACCCCTAGCTTGTATTTTGATTAGAATAAAAGCGCATTTGCTTGAGGACTAGCAAATTTCAAGTGTAAGGGTATTTAATAAGGCGAAAAGTGTACCACTTTTAGGGGGTCATTTAAGCCCGAATTCGTGATTATTTGATCAATTATTGCCCTAAATTATTCCTTTTGTCATTTTAGGTACTTTTGAGAAGAAATTTGGAAAAGGAAACATTTTGGACGTTTTTGGAGCGATTAAGTGAAGAAAATGACAAAGTCTCAAAATCCTTGCTGTGAATAGTACCTGACGGCGTCAAAGCCATACAAGTGACGACGTCAAGCTTGGCAAAAGAGGTAGATATGGAAAATACACTTGACGACTCAGAACAATTTCAAGGAAATTTGGCCTGACGGCGTCACCAAGGCCGTCAGGGACAGAATACATGTGACAGCCCAGAGTAAAATTACACATGACGGCGTCAGAAGTGGATCTAGGCAATACCAATTTTATCTTGGCGTCGAGTTGACGGCGTCACAAGCTATAACGTGACGCCGTCAAGGTGTAATATCTATATATAGTTTTCTAATTTTCTTTCATTAAGTGGTGGAACTTTTGGAGAACTTCTTTGTGCAAACCCTAGACGAATTTTCTGTAAAAACAAGGGTTTCAACCCTTGTTCCACCCATGTTCAATTGAAGATAAGTTTTCCAATAATCATTCAATATGTCTATGTGTTGTTTGATTTTATCTTATGCTTGTCTTCTTTTAACATGCTAGGCTAGGTTTTTCTTGTGTTTGCTTAGATGTAATGAAACTTAGATGTTGATTATTGGTTGATGGTTTGTTTATAATTGTTGTGGATGATTGTATTCGATGGTATGCATAAGAAAACTGGCAGACTTCCAATTGATAACTTGCTTGAACGTCTTAAGAAACATGATCGGAGGTGTACTACGATTTATTGGTTGTATTTAATGCGTAGGCAACCGCTAGTGATACTACGTTAGGAGCTAGTAGTCGGCTCGACCTAAAATGAAGTAGAAGCCTATAGAATTAGGGAATATCGTGCACGGCCCTACGACTGGTATTAAGGAATATATCCCGTCATCCATGCAATTGTAACAAGCTAATCAACCGGTAAAAGATATATAGGGAGTAATGAAATCTAAGTAAGCTCATTTTCTCTTATTATTGTTTACACTACAAATTAGTTTAAGTTTTATTTTATTTTATTTTGATTGCATCTTTAGTTAATTGGGTTAGTTGGCTAGCAACTAATTCCGCCCACTCCTTCAAAAACGAGATTTTTCTTTGCTTTTATAAAAATATAAAAATACAAAAAGAATCACCCCTCACCTTTAGATCTTGTTTAGTAGACTTTTTAATCCTAGCGAATACTATTCCTGAGTTGAACGATCAATCCCCCGGTACTTGTCACTATAGTATACTACAACAAACAGATACACTGCCTGGTAGGGATTGTAAGCTTCTCAAGATCCCTTGATAGGTAAAACCTTTTGCGAGGGTGCAATTCCACGCATCAGCAATCTCACACTCCAGTTCAGGACTAATTAATTGGCTTGTTCCAACCTCTGTCCACAGAACAGGCGATCTACATTCCTTCCATACAATACTTTAAACAACACATTCTTAATACTAGAATTATAATTATTGTTATAGGAGAACTCAGCTAAAGATAAATGCATATCTCAGCTCCCTGCAACTCAAACACACCCATGCTCTCATCATACCATCCAACGCCTGATTTGTACACTCACTTAGTCCATTCATTAAAGAACGATAAGTCGTACTCATCTTCATACGCTATCTCAAGGCTCTATAAAACATTTACCACAATCGCGAAGTATGTATTTCATCTTGATATAAATTGATTGACGCGACACCACACATCTCTCTACCAACTCATCAAATGTAATGTCTCGCTAACTCCTCCTTACCACAATCTTCATGTATCTCTGACTGTTGCATCACCTTAATAATCATTGACATTAACATTTACCTTCAAGTGTATCAAACACTTGCTAAGGTATCTGTATTCTCCTTCATACTTGCTCCCCAATGCAACTCTCGTTAAGGTAATAATACGTCTTATCCATTCTAGGATGTATCAAGTACCTTGCATGATTGATATCCTTATGCTTCCTTCCAATGAAACCAATAGCGGGTCTGCAAATTACAATCCTCCATCCTCATTCCTTTCCATTTGCTGATCTAAACCATGTAATCATTCGCCTCACATGTTCTCTTCCTTGAACATCTCTCTCTGGGCTGCCAGTATCATCCTTTTAACTCCAAACTGAATTATCACAATCATTGTTCATAGAATACTAAGTATCACTCATTCGCTCCTGCTTAACGCTCTTACCACGATGTCCGCTCTTCCTTGACGGTAGCAAATCAGACAATCGTAGTCACTAATAAATTTCACACCCAACTTCTCTTCAATGTATATTAACCTCTTGTCAAATATATGCTAAAGATTCTTATGATCTGGGTAGACCACACTCTTTGCTCCATAAAAATATCGTCTCCAAATCCTACTCGCAACTCTAAGTCATGTATCACACAGTTCCTCTTATGATTTTCCACCTCCTCGATGCCCACACAATCTATAAAAAGTTCGAAATGAATCATCAATAGTACCTGCCAATCCTAAGGACAATCGTCTCTCGGATGGTGTCTCAGGTACTTTCTACGCTTCACTACTTTTATCTTATTAGAGTCAACGAAAACTTGCTATCGTTGGCCACATACTTGAAGAACGTACATCTTGAAGCTGAACCTCTCACTTGGACACTTGGCAAACATTCTCTTCGTCTTCAACAAACATAATGATAACCAAATCAACAATCTATCCTAGGAAAATGACGCGAACCATGTAACCGGCCGAACTAAAACGTATACCAAACGAATATCAACAATCAAAGCTAGAAAACACAATGAGAAACTTTTTTCCCAATAAAATTAGACGCAGCTCAAATGTTCACGAAACCCGTACACAGAAAAGAGAAAATATACGTACTCATAGAAAATCCACCAACGTACCACAACGAAAGAAACACTTGAGGAACAAAATACATATCAAATTTGATAAATGAGAACCATATATAGTTCTTATTCCGGTACCCGTCCTTTTCCAAACAAAAAAATGAATTTCAGTTTTCACAGGATATACCCTAAACTCATACTTTAAAAAAAAATATATATATATATATATACAACCATTTTATGTAAGAAAATCATCTCCGACTTAAGTTTCATATTAGCCATAGTTTTTACGACACCAAAGGTTGATTATATAAATATAGTATCTCACCTTACCTGTTTACGATATTTAAAATTGTGCTTATTAACACAATAAATTAAGTAGACTTTCACAGGCGAATTATTATAAATAGCTTTGACAATAGACTAATAACCATTTTTTACACCTCATTTTCCCATAAAAATAATAGTTTCCAACAAATGATCTCGAAATACCCAAAACGAATTGTAAAATGCAATAAAGACTCTATCACAACCTCTTATTCGAACGCGAAAAACATTGAAGAATCACGTAATCAAAATAATCCTCAAACGAACTCATACTAGTGAACACTCACTCAAATACATTGCAAACCAAGCGAAGAACGCAAAGACTCATTCATACAACGATCAAATTAAGATCATAGAAAAAACATTGATACTATCAGATCGCAAAACATGTCACGAAATTCAATTGGTGTGCAAATGAGGGATTAAATATCCGCACCAACTCGCCACGAACCAACAATACTCGAAGGACAATATAATATTCCTTAGAGAAATGAATACAAGGAATAACCAAGGAAAACGTACCAATTCCCAATGAAAACAAATCGGAATGACTAATATCAATCACGACACTGAATAGGAATGATGAGAAATTCATACTAAAAATGGTATGAACAGGGGCACTAAACTTAAGATTAGATATCCGAACAGAGCGTCCAACAAACAAATCAACTTAAATATCATCACATAAGTACCAACAGATAATCGGGGTATCAGCATATGATAGGTAGGATGGAATCTTACCAGCTACACACCCAACATATAACGACTGCCCAAACGGTTAAGAGAACACTTCTCTAACCATACAACCATCATCAACATGACATCACATACCATCTACCACAACATATAACAATAAACATCAATCAATGCAATAATGGTCACAAGTCCACGTGTGTGATACCCTTATAATTATGTTCACGACCATAGTTATAAGCCTATTCCACACGCATACTTACTTCCAAAACCACACATCTCAATGATAACGCACATATACTACGTAGCACCTAATACACCATGCAATCCATGCTATCATACTTGCAAGTCCACTTGTGTTGTGACGCATGTATAATTATGTTGCCACCATAATTATCTATGCCCCCTTTCACATGTGTACAACCTCCTATGACAACACATCATGCAAACAAAAAAAAGACGTCACAAACAATCATCTCACATGGGACAATTCCAACGATCACGTAAACCCCATAATAAAAAATACTTGGATAAAATCGATCCAATACTCAAGAGTAATCATGCTCCAACATGGCTCCAGATGGCAAAAAGGCAATATAAGAATTTCAAAACATGACACAAAACAAAAGACGTCGCATAATGGCTCAAACTCCACTCTCGCACTTGTCTCCCCCACTCAGATCGATTTAACTTACTACTCGTTGCGGAATCTAGATCCGAATCCACACCATTCCATCCTAACTCTCCTTCATCTTTACTCAACCACCCATTCCTGTTTCCTACATGTTGAGGTAGTCGACAACATGCAAAACCATCTCTATTTCTTTCTTCAAATTCCGTATAATTCACAAGTGCATACAAATCACGAGGTTTAGACTAAACCACCTCTCCTTCCTATGAGAAGTGAGGTCACTACCAAGTGTATTTGGTAACGGCTCCATCTCTAGAAGTCACCATGGTTACAAACCTTTCCACTTCTTTTCCACCAACGTTTTTCATAAACGTCCTATCCTTATCCGAACATGGATATATGCTATTGGGAACTCAGATTCTGCCGTTAGTCTGCTTCATCCTACCACTTCTCTTGATAGCAAGATAATAGCCCAACGAAACTTCTTACGCAAGGGAAAATGACGTACTAAAATCGACATATACAATACTACGTATAGGGGTTCAATAGGCGTCCAAAACTCGATAAAACATCTCATAAACTTAGGAAAAAAATATATACGCATAAAATACCATACTTATACATAGACCCTAAATGCAACTACATGAGGGACTCCTAGGTCATAGTCTAGGTTCAACCACCTAATTCTCTATAACCAAGGCTCTGATACCAATCTGTCACACCCCGCCAAGGCGGAAACGCGAGGGTGTAACTTCATGGATATCATCACAACACATGGTGTCTATATAGAGAATAAATACATGCATAAAATAGAGCAAGTACAGACACGAAGTGTCGTAACAATACCCCAAAACAAAATAACCAAAACAATACATAAGTCCAAACATAGATGATAAACCACTTCCAATGCAACTAAGGTCTCGTCTAATCACATCCTTCTATCTTATCCTTATAAAGCTCACCTGAAAATGATGTTTAAAATGTCAACATAATGTTGGTGAGATTCATATGTTTAAGACTCATACACAATAGGCAACTGATTCACTATGATTATAAAACATTGTTGGACAAAAAATTATAGTTATCATACAAGCTACATGTATACATAAGGCAACCAACACACATAAAGGCAACCATTTGGAACGGAACGTGTCCCCCGCTCCAATCTTATCATCAATTAGGTCGCATGCGCGAGCAACATGATAAGCATCCTCCTAATTGAATCCACATCACAACATCCGGGCCGGAACGTGACCCCCACTCCTAATCTTTTCATCAATTAGGTCGCATGCGCGAGCAACAGGATAAGCATCCTCCCTTTGAATCCCATTTAAACCACACAACATTATATCAAGTAGGAGTTATTACTCTCCAATTGGATACTACCCCCCCAATTGGATCACACAGCATTATCATCACATTATCCAATCCACATAACATTATCATCACATATAGCATTTATACAATAACATTATAAGTCCAAGTTTTTTAAACCACACATAATCACAGTAACTCAAAACAATTATCACAAGCATCATTCCCATCCCAAGTTTAAAACAAAGTAAAAAGTGGGACTATGAACTCACCTCAAACTTTGCAGCTTCCACAAACACAATCACAAATCTATATAACAAAATAAGTCTACGTTACACATGACCAATCTATAAGCTATAACCCATGTAATACACATATGATGGATGTCTAAGGTTCATATGACCCACCATGGATCTCCTAGACTTCATACTAACCATCACCAAACACTAATACTTACTAAATCCCTTGCACTTTTAAAATTAGAAAACGCATAATTTTAGGGTACATTTACACACATGAAATAATGACATTAAAGGCTCAACAACTCACACAAAAAATTTACCATAGTCTCTCATAAGCATACAAGCTAATCCCAGAAGGCCATGGTCTACAAACACACACAAGTATCCTTTGAAAAATCAAACTTAAAAACTATCCAGATTCTGACCTGATCGCACACCAAAAAGTTTTAATCAAATTAAAATACTTTTACAACTTTTTATCGCAAATCCTTCGCATGGGAGTTTAAGTACATATGAAACTTAACTCAACCAGAAGGGTTAAGCTAAATCTCACTTTTTGAGCCACTTCTCACTACCAAACTTATGACCTAAATCTGTCCCGGTTTTACAGCTTTGACACCTTATCAAAGAAAAATCAAAAGACTAACTTCCGGACCTCGAAATCGATCGTGGCCAGACCTTTTGGAAAGCTCTTTCATTAAACTTCAATTTAGACTTAAATTTCGTGATCTAACTCATCACCATCTATTAAATACATTCGAATCTTTACAGCACTACTTTTCTGTCCAAACCCTAACTCAATAACTAGCATGTTTTACGCTCGATTTTCTTTACCAATCATCATAATATAATCATTAATTGATCCCAACATGTTTTAATTAATTAATTTATAGAAACTTACAAACCCTAGATCCATCATACTTAATATTACATAAATTCTAATAATTAATCAATTAATTGAA
Organism: Artemisia argyi; assembly: GCA_030686995.1. NCBI lineage: Eukaryota > Viridiplantae > Streptophyta > Magnoliopsida > Asterales > Asteraceae > Artemisia > Artemisia argyi. The sequence continues at coordinate 123,690,257 of CM060678.1, forward strand.
CATAGGTTTTAAGAATTTTACCTTGATTCTCGATTATTGCTTCCAAATTACAAACCCTAATTTTTTTTTCTTCTCTTTTTCTCTCTTGGATCGACCATAAACTCAAAAAAAAAAGTTTTGGGATGTTTGGGTTTGTATATATATATATATATATATATATATATATATATATATATATATATATATATATATATATATATTATGGATAATCATTGGGCCTAAGAGTCATATTTGGACTCAAATTGAGTTTCCTTTTTCCCTTATCCCCTTCTAGCCGATATATATATATATATATATATATATACACATATTTTTTTTATTAAATTTATTTATTACACTCAAAACCTCATACTTTTTATGTTTTATAAGTACCCGTAGCTAATCCTAACGTCTTACGCGGTATATATATATATATATATATATATATATATATATATATATATATATATATATATATATATATATATATATATATATATATATATATATATATATTTACATATTTTTTTATTAAATTTATTTATTACACTCAAAACCTCATAATTTTTATGTTTTATAAGTACCCGTAGCTAATCCTATCATCTTACGCGATAAACCTTAGTTTTTGCGACAACCTGGAAAATTATCATTTTCAAAAATAAAGTTTCCAAAAATAGATTTTCACTCTTTATAATTATAACACATAAAAACAAAATCCTCGTAACTTGCTAACGCTCAAATAATTGAACAAAGACTCGTTAGATAAAAACACAAAAACAGCAAAACTACACAAGTCATTTCTACACCACAAAAGCGATCAAAATGAACTTTCCCAAATTCGATACTTTCGAAATCACAATAAAAACCATTTACGCAAAGGAATTTAGTGCTAAAACTCACCTATATCACTTCAAACACCAAAGACACACCAAACAAATGTCAACCGAGTCAAGACTGTCAGTCAAACTGACATGCTAAAATCACGGTTGTTATGGATATTGAGTCTTTCCCAAGGCAAAACCAACCTTATCACTCAATGTATTTTAATGCCTAAAATACTAACCGAACTCACTAAGATGATGTATGATGATGACTACCCAAGTTGGTAGATGATGACACACTAATAACTAGAACACTTGGACTTGAGAAACTTCTTGTGTTCTTCACTTGAGATCAAAGTGGAAATCGTTGGATCACTTTGAACGTGTTACCGGTCAAGTAGAATGATCAAAGAGTGTTTTAATGATGTTAGAAGATGAGAGGTTTTGACTGTATTTTGCAGAAAATGGCTTGGAAACATTAGTCTCAAATGAAACTATGAGTGTCTATTTATAGTGAATGTTTTGTCCCAAAAACAGCTTACGGCGGATCCGTAAAATACGGATCCGCGGAGCGTATCTTAGACACTCCTTTGTCTAGAAAATTATACACTTCTTTGTACTAAAAATTATAATTAATCATTTCTTCTAGAATGACTTGGGCACTAAAGAGTTAAATAAAATTAATTTTTATTTAACTAATTAAAATTAATATCTAGCTTATTATCTTAGACACTTCCTTGTACTAAAAATTATAATTAATCATTTCTTCTAGAATGACTTGGGCACTAAAGAGTTAAATAAAATTAATTTTTATTTAACTAAATGTATAATTAAAATGTCTAGTTAATTTAAATTTAATGAATGTGTATTATGCGTAAACATTTAATTAGATTGTGTTTAAAAATGTTTTAATTGTGTTTTAAAAAAATATTTATTTACTTCAGTTGACGGACGTTATAATCACATTATTCATACCTTAAGTGATACACGTCGGAATGTAAACTTACAATTAATATCTTGTTTACGTAAACTTTTATGTCGTATAAATTTATAATTGCCATAATCAAAACCTTAAGAGACCATAAAATATAAATAACGTTTTACGTTATATTTGTATTAACATTTTGGATATCCGAAATTATGGATGGCGGTTTTATATATTTGAATATTCGAAAATTGGGAATCCAAGTATTCGAATTCTTGTAAATCTTATATATGAATTTTGAAACTTAAAATTGTAGTGTTGTCCTTTAGTGTCATTTTGATCAAGTATAGTGGTTGATATGAATTCTGAAACGGAAAATTGGGTATCTAAATGTTCGAAATGATTTTCCTTCACCACAACCTTTTGTGCCCCAATCTCTTCACCACAATCTCTTCTACCCCATTTCCCAAACCCCTTTACCATCATGGCATCAATAACCACTCCTCCATCACCATCATTGTATGATCATATAGTTATTTTTGTAGCGGTTACTATTAGTGTTCCTACCTCCATTACTGCAGCAAAACAAGCTCCCTCAACAATGGTTTGGACCGGCACAAAAGGCCAAGATGCTTTAGATCAGACCCAAGATGCCTCGGTTGATGAGGCCCAACAAGTTGCTGCCCTAGCTCTCCACTCAGAACACGCGCTAAAATCATCCTAAGAGACAGTTCCTTACGAAATCGAAGAAGAAGTTGAAGCTAAAGCTGAAGTTGAAGTTGGAGCTAAAGTTGCAGTTGCAGTTGAAGCTCATGGTACAAATCATACACCAGAAGCCAATGTGGATTGCTTCACCAACTTGAAACTGTCCCATTAGCTTCGAGCGGATGTGCTTGGAGCAATTAATAGCTTGTTAGAACCAACTTCGGTGATTTTAGACGCTAGTTTTCCCTCAACATTAAAAATCTTCGACAGAGAAGACTTTCCCCACTTTACTGTCATCGTATCTAGAGGGCGACTATGGCGCAATAGGAGAGTACGTCTCGACAAGGTGCAGCTTCGAAGAGGTTTGGATGAAAGAGGCTCCCTAATTTTGTGGACAGCTGCATCCTTTTCGTTTGCGGCTTATCTTCCATGAACTCTGCCAACTACAATGCCATGAGTAATGTACTAGGACGGTTTATTGCTATTATCATGTCATTGGGGTCAGCTGTTTTAAGCCGGATGGTTAGGGGCGATGTTAAGGCGGACACTGGTGTTTAAGTCTATCATACGATTATATTTTGGATATCCGAAATTTTGGATGGTGGTTTTATACATTTGAATATTTGAAAATTGGGTATCCAAATATCCGAATTTTTTGAAATCTTATATATGAATTCTGAAAATTGTAGCAATATTGTTTTAGATCATGTACTACCATGTGAATGGCGCCAATTTGGTGCCATGATACCGTGTACTCTAAGACAAAAGTTTTAAGGAAAATAATTTAATATAGAGATGAATAGCCCGAGAGAACGACTTTTGTTAGAACTTTAGTTTCTTAAAGGTGATTAACACCAATAGATTTATTATAAGATCATATGCTTTCCAATTACTGTTATATTAATAATTTTTGCATCTTATATTTAATTATAACATCCATCATATGTATAGTGGTTAATATCCATTTAAAGAAGAGATGTTGTTTAATGGATTTTATAACGACAAAAGGCCAAGGAGGAAATTAATTTTTACATTTGAGAGTAAGTTTTTTTTCCCGCAACCATATATCTCAACATCTTCTTCAATTATTTATTATATAGTTATTTCCTTCACCGAAATCTCTTCTGCCCTAAGATCTTCACCACAATCTCTTCTACCCCATTTCCTAAGCCCCTCCACCGCTGTGGCATCAACAAACACTCTTCCACCGCCATCATCACCTGATCATATAATTATTCTGTATGGGATACAATCAATGTCCCCACCTCCATTACTGCAGCTTAACAAGCTCCCCCAATAGTGGTTTGGACCGGTCCAATATGCCAAGATGCTTTATTTCAGACCCAAGATGCCTCGGTTGATGTGCTTGGAGCAATTAATGGCTTGTTAGCACCAACTTCGGTGATTTTAGACGCTAGTTTTCCCTCAACATGAAACATCTTCGGCAGAGAAAACTTTCCCCATTTTACTAGCATTGTATCTAGAGGGCGACTATGGTGCAATAGGAGAGTACGTCTCGACAAGGTGCAGCTTCGAAAAGGTTTGGATGAAAGAATTTCGTAGACAGCTGCATTCTTCTCGTTTGCGGCTTATCTTCCATGAACTCTGCCAACTACAATGCCATAAGTAATGTACTAGAACGGTTTATTGCTATTATCATGTCACTGGGGTCAGCTGTTTTAAGCCGGATGGTTAGGGGCGATGTTAAGGCGGACACCGGTGTTTAATTCTATCATACGATTGTTATATTTTGGATATCCGAAATTTTGGATGGTGGTTTTATACATTTGAATATTTGAAAATTAGGTATCCAAATATCCGAATTTTTTGAAATTTTATATATGAGTTTTGAAAATTGTAGCAATATCCTTTTAGATCATGTACTACCATGTGAATGGCGACAATTTGGTGCCATGATACCGTGTGCTGTAAGACAAAAGTTTTAAGGAAAACAATTTAATATAGAGATGAATAGCCCGAGAGAACGACTTTTGTTAGAACTTTAGTTTCTTAAAGGTGATTAATACCAATAGATTTATTATAAGATCATATGTTGTCCAATTACTGTTATGTTAATAATTTTTGCATCTTAAATTTAATTATAACATCCATCATATGTATAGTGTTTAATATCCATTTAAAGAAGAGATGTTGTTTAATGGATTTTATAATGGCAAAAGGCCGAGGAGGAAATTAATTTTTATATTTGAGAGTTTGTTTTCCCACAACCATATATCTCAACATCTTATTTAATTATTTATTATATAGTTATTTCCTTCACCGAAATCTCTTCTTCCCTAAGATCTTCACCACAATCTCTTCTACCCCATTTCCTAAGCCCCTCCACCACTGTGGCATCAACAAACACTCCTCCACCGCCATCATCACCTGATCATATAATTATTCTGTACGGGATACAATCAATGTTCCCACCTCTATTACTGCAGCTTAACAAGCTCCCCCAATAGTGGTTTGGACCGGTCCAACATGCCAAGTTGCTTTTGTTCAGACCCAAGATGCCTCGATTGATGTGCTTGGAGCAATTAATGGCTTTTTAGCACCAACTTCGGTGATTTTAGACGCTAGTTTTCCCTCAACATGAAACATCTTCGACAGAGAAAACTTTCCCCACTTTACTAGCATCGTATCTAGAGGGCGTCTATGGTGCAATAGGGGAGTACGTCTCGACAAGGTGCAGCTTCGAAGAGGTTTGGATGAAAGAGGCTCCCTAATTTCGTGGACAGCTGCATTCTTCTCGTTTACGGCTTATCTTCCATGAACTCTGCCAACTACAATGCCATTAGTAATGTACTAGGACGGTTTATTGCTATTATCATGTCATTGGGGTCAGCTATTTTAAGCCGGATGGTCAGGGGCGATGTTAAGGCGGACACCAGTGTTTAAGTCTATCATACGATTGTTATATTTTGGATATCCGAAATTTTAGATGGTGGTTTTATACATTTGAATATTTGAAAATTGGGTATCCAAATATCCGAATTTTTTGAAATCTTATATATGAATTCTGAAAATTGTAGCAATATCGTTTTAGATCATGTACTACCATGTCAATGGCGCCAATTTGGTGCCATGATACCGTGTGCTCTAAGACAAAAGTTTTAAGGAAAATAATTTAATATAGAGATGAATAGCCCGAGAGAACGACTTTTGTTAGAACTTTAGTTTCTTAAAGGTGATTAACACCAATAGATTTATTATAAGATCATATGTTGTCCAATTACTGTTATATTAATAATTTTTGCATCTTAAATTTAATTATAACATCCATCATATGTATAGTGGTTAATATCCATTTAAAGAAGAGATGTTGTTTAATGGAATTTATAACGGCAAAATGCCGAGGAGGAAAGTAATTTTTACATTTGAGAGTAAGTTTGTTTTCCCGCAACCATATATCTCAACATCTTCTTCAATTATTTATTATATAGTTATTTCCTTCACCGAAATCTCTTCTGCCCTAAGATCTTCACCACAATCTCTTCTGCCCCATTTCCTAAGCCCCTCCACCACTGTGGCATCAACAAACACTCCTCCACCGCCATCATCACCTGATCATATAATTATTCTGTATGGGATACAATCAATGTTCCCACCTCCATTGCTGCAGCTTAACAAGCTCCCCCAATAGTAGTTTGGACCGGTCTAACATGCCAAGATGCTTTAGGTCAGACCCAAGATTCCTCGGTTGATGAGGCCCAACAGGCTGCTGCCCTAGCTCTTCTCGCAACCCATGCCAAACTCACTCCAAGAGAGAGTACCTCATCACGAAATAAAAGAAGTTGAAACTGAAGCTAGAGATTAAGATGAAACTGAAGTTGAAGCTACTGCTGAAGCTCAGGGAATAGACTGTGCTCCAGAAGCCAATGTGGATTGTTTCACCAACTTGGAATGGTCCCATTGGCTTCGAGCGGTTGTGCATGGTGCAATTAATGGCCTATTAGCACTAACTTCGATGATTTTAGACGCTAGTTTTTCCTCAACACAAAACATATTCGATAGAGAAAACATCCCCCACATTACTAGCACCATATCTAGAGCATCGACTATGGTACAATGGCAAAGTATGTCTCGATAAGGTTTCAGTTAGACATGCAGTAACAAAGAGGTTTGGACGAAAGAGGCTCCCCAAATTCGTAGACAATTGCATTCTTCTCATTTATGGCTTATCTTCTAGGAGATCTGTTAACTATTACGCCATTTAGTTATGTAGGAAGATTGTTTATTTACTATTATAGGGTAGCAACATTTACTATTATCGTGTCATTGGGTCAGCTGTTTTAGGCCGGATAGTTAGGGGCAATGTTAGGGCGGACACCGGTGTTAGAGTCTATCATACTGATGTTGTATTTTGAATATTTAAAATTTTGGATGGTGGTTTTATGTATTTAAATATTCGAAAATTAGGTATCTAAATATCTAAAACTTTGGTAATCTTATATATGAATTTTAAAACTGAAAATTGTAGCATTGTCCTTTCATGTCATTTAGATCAAGAACTGCCATTTTTCGTATCATTCAAATTAGTACTGAAGAGTTGTCACATGTTGTATCATCTACTTCAAGAACAACTTGAAAGGGTCTCACTAGCTTCGAGTGGCTATGCTTGGAGCAATTAATGACATGTTAACAGATGCTTCGACGACTTTAGACGCTTGTTTCCTCAACACAAATTATCTTTGATAAAAAATAATTTTGCCCTACTTTACTTGCATTGTATCTGGAGCGCCGACTATCGCAATGGGATAACACATCTTGATAACTCCTTAATTTGCCGTACATCAATGAAGAGGTCTGGACGAAAGAGGCTCAAAAAACCCTTGGACAACTATCTTAAAGGTGCTATGATAACTACAATGCCATTTAGTTATATAATATGTCACAACTCGTAATTTCAGGTCCTTTTTCAGACGTCGAAATTTCATTATTCATCTCGAAAATTTACTGTTCATCAATCACTATTCATCATTCACTATTCATCATTTTTGGAGTCAGTTTGAGATTCTGAGAAGCGTTTAAAAATTTCACTATTCACATGACACTATTCATTTTCGGAGGGAAAACACTATTCATGTGCATCACTCATTTCATCGTAAATTTAGTTTACGGGTATTTAAATTTACGTAACCGGATTGGTTTAGCTGCGAATTCATGCATCATCAGTAGGGACACTTCATACGGACTAGAAATAGTCTGCATATTATCACAATAGCATTTGCATACTATTCCACTCGTAGGATATTTAAATTAACATTTTTGGTATATTTGACATTTTAAGTAAGTTTATTTTTAAATAAACGTTAACACGCGATCAATAAATGTGACTAACATATCTGACACTCCCCACAATGGTCCCGATATATTTTTACACCCCTTACAACATCACAAAGATTTTAAAATCCATTTACCCGGTATTTTGGAAATTTATTTAATTTATATCGTAAGTTTAATATAATTACGACGGTTTACGTAGAAACTAAACAATAATCATCCAAACACTCAATACTTGTACCCAACATATTTTCACAACTTTTATGACTTTATTATGTCCCGGTCAACTTCGTCATAATTTATTTATCTCGTCATGATTTATTTCTAGTTAACTCGGTACCCGGTAACACCTAATACACAAAATATCCAACAAATACATACACATGGGGACATAAACTTTAATTAGCCACACACACTCACATTTCTTCCATGTTGCCGGCCCCCCCCCCCCTCCTAGCCCCTAGTCCATGTGATAATTATTTTACAAAGACCATAAAGACCAAGACTTTGAAATATCTACACCACTAACTTATCATATTACAAGTAACTAAAGAAAACTCATATTCTCTCCTTCCTCTTTGTGTGTGATCGGCCAAGACAAGAAAAACAAGAAGAAACCATCAAATTTTGAAGTTCAAGTCTTAATCTAGTCTCATTTGTACTCCGAGTTAGGGGTTTGAAATAAAACCTCCAAGGATACTTAAGTATTTTTCTTCAAAACTCATCAAATCTTTCAAGTAAGTATACAAAACTCATTTTCATGATTTTACCAAGTTATTACCATGCTCATATGATTTTTATACAAGATTTACATGCATGTGCAAGTTTATACCACTCTTTTTATACTTTTATATCTTTTAAGCCTTAGAAATGGATAATATGTAAATCCTTGGTAGATTAACTTGGTGGATGATGTTTAGGAACCCATGACACCCTAAGAAGGTGTATGGTAGGTTTTGGGATATTTGGTTGTTATTTGGATGGATTTGGACAAGTTACAAACTAGGAAAATCGATTTTTGAAACATTATAAAACCTACTGTCCCAAATCTCCAAATCTAGAAAACTCAGGGGCTCAGGGGTAATTTTTGACCAAAGATTTAGAAAATACTTTCAAAAACGAAGCTATGGGCGAAAGAACGGATAAAAACGAGCTTATAACGAAGGAGATATGATTTTTACAAGTTTAACGACGAAAAACTATTTTCTGAAAATATACTTGCTGTTGGACGACATTCGACAGACAAAACGAGGCGTTAGATGTAACCGAGAGGAGCCGAACTATCAAAAATGTGTTAGTACATGTTAATACAAAACCGTGGATAAAAAGAACGAGGAAAATGAGCTTATAACGACAAAGATATACACGTTTCAAAACCAACAAACCATATTATTTTTGACAGCCACTATTAGAAATAATATTCTAACGTACTAAAAACTATATTTTCTAGTAACAACATTGAAGAGCCGTATTTCTTACCCATTGAAGCACGTATGACCAAAAGCTTATTTACACGACTATTAGATGCCATTTTAAGGTTCTCAAAGCGATGAGTTAAACTCTAACACTTTATGTACAATATATTACTAGTTTTGCAAGTCTAGTTAAACATATTTTTCCCAAGTTATGGAAAACATTATACTTCAACAATAACCATTATTTCAAGTTACGAGTGGTATAGACAGCATGTGCATATACATTCACTACATCACATCATAATCTAAAGTAGATCATACTCATTTATATTAGGTTGCGGCTAGTGTTCGCGCCTTGTCGTCCCAATCATTACACCATCATTGTATCATCACTTCAGGTGAGTTTTCATAGCCCCGTTTTCAATTCAATATTTTGATTTCAAATCCCACGGGGGAGAATACATTGCACCATTTATTTTTGTACATGCCAAAGTATCAAATTCTATTCATTGCTTAAGTTACCTTATTATCATATTAAGTCCCCTTATTATCACGGACCGTTAATTATGCGTAAGCGAGAGTGAGTGAATAGATTTATTGGGGCTGACTCCCCCATCCGTGTTTGGTCGCTCTAACAGAAAACGGACGCATTTCATTTGAATCGAATTTGAGTGCCGGATAAACACTCGGTTGGGGCCATTTCATATTATGTCTAGCTTCGGGGTCATGAGCTTAAGAGCCAATGTAGCATTATTTTGACATCTTGTCACCTCACTTTATACTTGTGGCTAGTGTACATACAATTAAATTTATAAACCTATGATTTCTCACCAACATTATTGTTGACCGTTTTAGCAATGTATTTTCAGGAAATTAAGGTAGCTCATGTGGCATGCATTTGGACCTTCATGGAGTCGCGGAGTCGACGCATCTCACTTTATATATATTTCCTGCACTTATGAAACGTTTGATCTTGTTGAACTTATTTTACCTAAATTTGCAACACCTTTTGGGACCTTACTTTGTAAACTCTGAATATTTTTAATGATCAAACGATGTATTTTATAAACGACACTTTAGGTCGTTCAATGTAACTATAAATGTGATGCTATGATAGTCACCCCCAGGTATTCCATTCCGCTGCTAAAACATGTATTTTGGGGGTGTGACAGATTGGCATCGGAGCTAAGGTTATAGCGAACTAGGTTGTATCATGGACCCTAGACTATAACGACATCATCATAGCATCTCATCATTTCATCATAAGTGCATATTCACTACACATGTTGTTTCATGCACACCCTATGCGAGTTATTTATACTTATACTCATATATAATTATATTGACCTGATTCACAAGTGACATGTCTTCACCCAACCACCCTGTGATCGTCTTAGCAGACTCGGGTATCGAGGATGCTTTTTCATCCATTAATACACCTACACCACCACCAGTTGCACTTACACCATCATTAGCACCTTTGATTTGTCATGGGAACAGGGTTTTCCTATCATTCAGCCCATACATAGAGTGCCATTTGGTAGGGTATTCAGACTTAATCTTAATGGACCTATTAGGATGCTTATTGCAAGGAAGATAGTATGTTTTCTTAATGGACCTATTAGTATGTTTTCTTTCCCTCACTAGTTATACTTCATCGCCTAATGATGACCTCTAATTAATTGAGATTGCACACGAGTGTTTGGACGATACACTCCGAATAATATCACAAGCCTCACAAACACAATAAGAACTGCGACAAATCGCCCAAGGTTGGCATCCATCATAAGGACTCTATACTATCTAAGATGTGATCGACTCATACCTCCATGACACAATGAACCAACAAGATGCTTTGAACGGTACTATACCATCATAATGGAACTCATAACAACTCTCCCTTCATTATCAAGATTGATTACACCACATTCTAAGCCGATGATTACATCATTAGTCGCTCTAGCAACACTCCACCGAACAATATGGTCACATTAGTAGTTTTGACATATAATTACAACTTTGGGAAGATGCAAGTACGACAATAGGATTAATAAAGACGAAGATGTCTTTGCGATTAAATGGTCATGTTGACCAAGATAACAATGACTACCCTAGTTTTCGTGTTTCGGAGATAATAACAATTCGAGTAAGTCAAAGTCTAATTAAATTTTTGAACAAACAAAATTTTTTTTTGCAAACCTTACGAAGTACGACAAATTATTGATTCTCAATGGCTGGATTAAAAATCATTCTTGTTTATGCAACAATCTTCTTGAATTCTCTTTTTCCAAAGGCATAGATGAGGTATTATTTTTATCAAAATACAAAATATTTCATAATCACATCTTTTACATGACTATACACACTACAAACTTCAAATAAAGTCACTCCAAAATACATTTATGATCAAATTTTCACAATGTTTCACTCAAATAAATGTTGTTAACAAATTTTAGAAACCATATCTCCAAGAAGGAACACGCATAACTCATGAACGAATCTCGAAAGCAACCACTATACCTACTTACTATTTGACCTTAGAAGCGAAAGAAACACCTCTGTCAGAGATTGCCAATATTGATACACCATGCCTTAACACCACTGCTTCAAATTACAACTTTTTCGCTCATTCCATATGATAAGACCCTCACGTTAGTATAAGTTCGTTGGATTAAAAGATCAAGGTACAATTACTCAACAAAATTTATATTCTTTTCGGAGATCAATATAGCTTAGTCACATTGGGACAAGACCTCATTTTCATGAAAGGATATCGAGAAGTTTCACCTGACCATAAGGCATTTAGCTTTCATTCATGGAAAATTAAACATCATTCGATGTGGTATCTACTTGACTCAGACCACCCGTACAACAATTTCCATTCTTTATACATCTTAGTCGTGCCTAGGGGGATAAGTATTTGAACCTGTGAGCTTTACCTAGTATAAATTCTCGAATACTTCAAATCATTGGCACCAATTTCTGCCATATATCCTTTAACACATAGACTATCCTCTTCAGTTGACTGTAGATGCCTTAACGATACGTTCATCCTTCACGCTCTCAATATCACTACCATATTCTTGACCACTTCATAATCATAAACCACTACCCTATTATGAACTAAGTTAGTTACATTCTTTAAATAGTGGATTAGTAGACTATTACCATTCCATAAGATTCATCCACGTATCCAATAAACCATTCAACGAATTTTATTTCAAGCTATTTTGTTACCACCCTATAAATTGATTTTCCCGTCATTACATCAAGTATTTACTATTATTACGCGAGAAAATTTTCATGTTACTTTGAAAGGAAATATCTAGGATACCATTTTTCAGAACAATACGTTGAATACCATCTAAAACTTTTGAGTAAAGTAATGCTATTTTAACTAAACCAAGCATCGCATTATTAGTCCTCAATTATACATAGCCTGATCATCTATGTATAATTCAGGAAGGATTATGCCATGAAGAAAATAATTACTTTTTAAAGAATTGTTAATAACAATCTTCATTTAAAAGCTTTGTAAACAAATAAACTATTTCATAAACATCTCTTTTTGACAAACCCTCCCTGGATACTGATGAGTGCTCAAACACTCATCATTTTTGGTCTAATCTGAACTGCAAAACATACAAAAACACTCAGAAATGTATCAAAATACTAAAAATATTTCAAAATTGTGTTTTATATGTTTTAGATGCAAAATGAGCAAAAACAGATGAAAAACGCACAAAGTTTGCAAAATTGGCAGTTTCAGTCCCCCAACTTTCATAAAATGACAAAACTAGTCCCTGGTCATTCAAAATATGGAAAATTATCACCAAAGGTCCTTTTGAAATCATAAATTGTCATATTTAGTCCTTTGGTGAAAAATTGAAAAGTTTTGGAAATTTACACTTTTGGTCCCTGGAGTTTCAAACTTTGACAGTTTTGGTCCCTGGTGGGATAATTTTGAAAGAAAAATCATTTTGGGTCCTTGGGAAGTTATAAAAATCATTTTTATTCCTCGGGGTGAAGTTTGAGAAATTTTCATGTTTGGTCCCCATACTTTGAAAAATATCAGTTTTAGTCCCCGGGAAATTTTGAAAAATAAAAATGAAAAAAATGGTTTTTGAAATATTGTTGATTGGCAAGTTTAGTCCTTATCATATATTTTGTGAAAGCTACCATTTCAGCCCTCACTTTTGGTAATCTACAAAATTGGTCCTTGTGATTAAATTTCATACAAACCAAACAAACCCAAATAACTAATCCAATCCTTACCCAATCCCCAGGCCTGGTCCACTTACACCCTCCCAAAGCCCACTTACCCAAGCCCATTCCCAAAATAATATTACCCTGGTTCGTTGACCCAGGTCAAACCCCCCAACCCCGATTACTATTCACCATCCCTCCCACTCTCCCTAATTACCAGGCTCTTGCCCCCCCTCCTCACCAAACCTCACCTTTTCATTTAATGATATCACCTACATTCAACCCCCCTCCTCCCCTCATTTATTACCACACCAAATCCCACCAACTGCCAATTCCCCATTTCCCGCCAAAAGCTATTTTGAACGGTTGTGATGATAGAAGCCCATCCAACGGCTAAAAGAGAAGTGGGATTTGACCATTTGACCTTCAGGACTATAAAAGAAAAAGAAAACAGAAGATGGAAGTAGTAGTTAGTGTAGTTTAGTTTTAGTATAATTCAGTTTTTATGTTTTAATTTAATTTCCCAATTCAGTTGTAACTTTTGCTTAAATTGCTTGTATTCAATATTATTAGTGTAATTGAAAACCATTTCACTTATTAATTTCAAGTTCTCAGTGCTTAAATTCTATTTTGCAATTTCAAAGAGTTTTTCTAAAATTCCTATGTAACTGTTGAGAGTTGTTGTTTGTTATTTGTTTGAGTTTGTTTCAGTTCAACTTTAAGTTTTTAAAGTTTTCAGAAGGATTGAAATGGTTTAAGTAATGAAATAGAAAAATCTCAAAAATTACTAATAAAAATAGTCAAAAAAAAAAACAAAGCATGTATGGGAGCAGAGACATGAGCAGTGGAGTATGGTTAATTGTTGGTGATTATGCTTTCTAGGACCTCAAGGGAGGTATAGGGTTGTTGGTTGGTTTCCCTGGTTCCAATTCTCATGTGGCTGCAACTGTAAGCAACATCCATTCTCTTTTGCATTTCATGTTTATATGCTCATTTCATCACTCATTTCAGTTAATTCAGGTTTAGTTAATATTAGTTTAAGTAAATTATTCAATTTCATGGTTTAAATTATCACACAGCTTCACCAAAATCCCTTTTCAGTTCATTAGGGAGTGTTTGGCACAGGGAATTACCCTGTGAAATTGTGGTTTTTAGTGTCGAATTCTTGTTTAGGCATATCAGATTAGGTAGTTTTAGAGTAGTGCAAGTCTTAAATTCAAGTGTCAAAAGCAAAATAGTCAAAATCATCATAATCTCATACTCACAGTCCACTGTGTGAGTTTTGAGTTCCACAAAACCTCATTTTAGCTTATCACTGGTAGTTGTAGCTTAATTTAAGTTTAATATAGCTTATTACAACTTCTATAGCTTGTATTGTCCATTAAAAGTTCATATTAGTCAAAGTATCAAGTTTTTAGAAAAAGTCAATTTGCCTAGTCTCAGATTTTACCTAAAGTTCAAGTAATTTTAATGATTTTTGTGTTTGCTCTCTGGGCTTAAAACTTGTTTGTATTGGTTCTCTACCATCTCAACTCTGGATTCCCATGGTTCTTGCATTTTTATAATTTTTCTTGTGGTGTCCATTGCTCACCAAAGTAGGTTGCAGGGCAATGTTATGCCCTGCTACACAGACTTCAGGCCACCACCCCAACTTTGGTGGTGTTTTCTGATCATCTCAGTGGGCCCAAGGCCACCAATCTTGTTCCTTTCCACTCCCCTCCTACCAGGGTCCATGTTTTGACCAATGGGTTGACCTAGGACCCAGTGGACCCCACCTAGTTTGAGCCTTGAACTCTGTCCCACTTTTCAGTCCATAAACAATAAGCCAAGTGCTTATTGTTGGCTTATTTGGCTTATTCAAAGCTTGTACTTGTTCCTTCCAGCTTATTTTAGTGCACTTAGCTTATTTAAACCTGAATTTGCTTTAGTGGGTCCCACACAAGCTGGTTCAAGCCCATTTTCCCACCTGGTCAACTGTGGTCAACTGTCTCCCTTAATAGCTTATATTTTGCTTATTTTTAAGTTCCACTAAACTTGTTTTCACAAAAAGTTTTCATTTTTAGTTGTAAAGTAAGTTTCCAAAAGAAAAATCCAGAAAATCAAAAGTATTTTTAAGTGATAGTTTCTATTTAATTTTATTTAATTTTAATTTTCATTTTTATATTTTTATTAAGAACTTAGCTTTTTTATATTTTACTTAATTTCTTCTTAAGTTAAAGTAGTTATAATAATTTTATCAGATTTTTATTTCATCATTTGGTATTTATTATATTTTAAATTAGTTTTATTAGTTATTAATTAATATTAAGTTTAAAATAGTATAATTAGTTTTTATTAATCAAAACTTAGTTTTTATATTTTTCCTAGCTTTTATATAATGTAAAATAATTTTAGAAATTTTCTTGTAATTTTTACTGTTCATTTAGTATTTTTTATAATTTAAAATAGTTTAATTAGGTAATTATTAATTAATTAGTAATTAATTAATAGAAAAACCACAAAAAGACAAAAATACTTATTTTTATTTTTAAAACTTATTTTTAGTTATTTTATAATTTTAAAAATTTTATTTTCACCTTTTTAGTGTTACATTAATATTATATTGTATTTAAGTGTTTTAAATATTAATAATTAGTAATAATTAGTATTTAATTAATAATAAATAATTAATTAGTTTTATAATTTATTTTCTTTTTCTAAAATTTTTCCTTTACCTTTAAGTTTGTAAAAAAGTCATTTTCACCCCCTGGGTGTTTTCAGATTTCAGTTTTTACGTTTTGTTTTGTACGTTTACGTTTTATTTAAACGTAACGTACGCGTTTTTAAGTTTTAAACGTTTCTGGTTTTTCCAACTTTCTAGTCTTGTTTATATAGCTTGTTTAAGCTATTTCCTCGTATATTCCTTAGCTTAATCACTCACAAACCTTTTCCTGTCCAAATTCACCCGATCACAGAACCGTTTTATAACCATTCACACCTCGTCGGGACATAACGACCCGGGGAAACACTATATTCCGCGGAGCATTGAGCCTTAGGAGTTTGACTTGTTTGACCACATCCGTGGTTGAATTTAGTTGACTGCTTTTGCCTCAATCAAACTTTTGGCGCCGCTGCCGGGGAGGTTGTGTGCGTATCTAAACGGTTTTTCTGATTAGTGTCTTTGGAATTCGTTCCATTGTACATTTATTCATCCTTTGTTCATATTTTCTATTTATAAAAACAAAACCGTTCCCGAAAACTTTTTAAATCATGTTTTCAACGAACACAAAAAACACAAAAACATTTTCTTTCTCATTTGTATAAAATGTCTTTCCAAAAACCCAAAAATATTCACCTTTACCCTCTCACATCTTTGATTCTTCATCCCTACCCCTCTATACACATTTGATTCTTTTTATGTCTCATCCATACTTTCTGGTTTGCAAATGGTGTGGTAATCCTTATAATGGTGGCAATTTCCCCAGTTGTGGCATGGTAAAGTCCGGAAACGGGTCTGTCTATAACTAGAATCCTTATTCCTACCATGACACGACTGATTCATTCCATCAGTTACCACATCATCAGTCTCAGCAGTTTTACTGTTGTGAGTACTGTGGTGGTTCACACTACAGTTATAATTGTCAATCGGGAAACACGCTTGTCTATGAGCAGTTTCCTGGTAACAATTATAACTCTAGCACTTATCACCCACAGCCACATCAGTTTCACTGTTGTGATTACTGTGGAGGTCCACACTCTAGCTCGGATTGTCAAACAAGGAATCCAGTTCCTTGTAACAATTACGACTATTCGTTTTCAGACCCACCTCCACAGTACCAAATGATTCACACAACTCCTCAAGATACTGAGCAAGACCTTTTACTAAAGGCTCTTGATATTTTAAAAGAACTTAAGGAGGAGTTGGTTACTACACCGTTTCAAGACTCTCGTGAGAAATCTATGGCAGAATTACTTGCTGAAGAACGAGAGGCTAGAAACGAATTGAGTATGGAGGAATTACTTGTCTTAGAGCAAGCAGCTATAACACGTGCCAAATTTCGTCAAGCTGCTCTTCTAGACTGTGATGATGATAGTGATAATGAAGATACCCTTGATGTCCTTCAATTTTATAAGGGTTCGTCAGATTCATCATTTGTGATTCCTCCCTCAGAAAATCAGGGAGAAAAGACTATGATAGAATTACTAGCAGAAGAACAAATGAAATTTATAAAACCCATGTCTGCTAGTCCTTCTCAACTCCCTCAGTCTGTTGTTATCACACCCGAAGTTCACACTCACTCTTTGAGCATGGGGGACGAGCATCTTGACACTATTCCTGCAAAGGAATTGGACGAATTCATAAAGTTTGGTGTTGAGAACCTTGTCCCAATCCCGAGAGAGTCACAGGGGACTTTTGATCAAGTGTGTGATATTCCTTCTCACCCTAATAATCCAAATGATCAAATTAAGAGTGTCTCTGATTCCAGTGACGATTATTTATCTTATGGAGACATTGAGTATGTTGATGCATCTCATCCCCACTCTAATGTTGACTTTCTTCTCTAGGAGTTCACCGATGAACTCACTCACACCAATCCACTTCCATCGGGAGGTGATGATTATCTCTTTGATTTCAAAGATGATATGGAAGAAGTCGAAGCATTCCTTGCTCAAGATAGTTCAACTTCGTATGAAGTTGATGAAAACTATCTTGATTCTGAGGGGGATATTCTTTTCCTTGAAAGCTTATTGAATGATGATTCATCACTCAATTCTTATCTCAATATCGGGCTTAATGATTCACCCACTGATGAAAATTCTTTATCTTACGAAGACATCAGTGATGTTGATGAAATATCTTCTGAGCCCACCATTGATCACCTTATCATTACTCCTACGGAGTATGATAACCCGGGGGGAGATACACTCAATCTTGAGGATTTGCAAATTCCCACCCACCCTCCCGGGATGTTTTTGAGCTTAGCCCTTGAAATCCAAACTCAGGCTAATGAGCCTGTTCTCGAGGTTCCTTCCTCTCTTCTTCACTCCTTCGGGAATGAAGATACTATATTTGATCCCGGCATTTTCATGTATCATTTTCTTGAGCCGGATATTTATCTCATCAGTGTGGAACTTTCACGTGCTTCAAATGTTTGTCCAAACATCTTGAATGAAAGTCCGAGTGAGATTGCTTCTTCCACATCATGCTTCCCCAAGGACAAATGAATTCGGGGTCGAGTCTAGCTAGCGACTCGGTAATCAAAAACAGTAGCATGCTTATAGGGTTTTCACCCTAAGTGTGGGGGAGTCCCCCATGCTATGGTTACAAGAGTGAAAAACAAAATGGTGTTTTCCACGCTTAGCTTGTAATGTCGCCCTTTTACGTTCAAAATGTCGGCATAATAGCCGGGATTTTGAATATTGAGGACAATATTCATGCTAAGTGTGTGTGGGGGGGGGGGGGGGGGGTATTCGCTATTCTAGCGAATTTTATCACATTTTACTATATAATACCCCCGTTTTGCCAAAATTTCAAAAATTTCAAAAATTTTTCACTGGTGCTTCAAAATTTTTGTGGTAATCAGTCCGCCTTGTCTAAGCGACAAAAGGGATTGGCTAGTCTAGGAGCAAACGGCTCTTGGTAAAGACATATCAAATCCGTTTATGGCTTGCAATTTGCCCAAAATTGTATGGTTCCTCAACTCCCCAAAAACAAATGAGTTGGCTAGCCCGCAAGATTATGGCTTGTGGTAAAGGCCGTGGAAAATCCATAATTGGTAATCAGCTCACCAAGATGTTGACTATTCCATCAAGAGCTGGCTAGTCCAGGAGCAAACGGCTCCTGGTAAAGACAAATCAAATCCGTTGACAGCTGGTGGTTTGCTCAAAATCACACGGTTATCAGGTGTGCCACAGTTCTTACACCTGGCTACTCCAGAAGTGATGGCTTTTGGTAAAGAGTTTAAAATCCATCAAGTTTTCAAAACAGTATTACTAGGGACTAGCAATAGTTTAGTGTGGGGGATTGATGAGTGCTCAAACACTCATCATTTTTTGTCTAATCTGAACTGCAAAACATACAAAAACACTCAGAAATGCATCAAAATACTAAAAATATTTCAAAATTGTGTTTTATATGTTTTAGATGCAAAATGAGCAAAAACAGATGAAAAACGCACAAAGTTTGCAAAATTGGCAGTTTCAGTCCCCCAACTTTCATAAAATGACAAAACTAGTCCCTGGTCATTCAAAATATGGAAAATTATCACCAAAGATCCTTTTGAAATCATAAATTGTCATATTTAGTCCTTTGGTGAAAAATTGGAAAGTTTTGGAAATTTACACTTTTGGTCCCTGGAGTTTCAAACTTTGACAGTTTTGGTCCCTGGTGGGATAATTTTGAAAGAAAAATCATTTTGGGTCCTTGGGAAGTTATAAAAATCATTTTTATTCCTCGGGGTGAAGTTTGAGAAATTTTCATGTTTGGTCCCCATACTTTGAAAAATATCAGTTTTAGTCTCCGGGAAATTTTGAAAAATAAAAATGAAAAAAATGGTTTTTGAAATATTGTTGATTGGCAAGTTTAGTCCTTATCATATATTTTGTGAAAGCTACCATTTCAGCCCTCACTTTTGGTAATCTACAAAATTGGTCCTTGTGATTAAATTTCATACAAACCAAACAAACCCAAATAACTAATCCAATCCTTACCCAATCCCCAGGCCTGGTCCACTTACACCCTCCCAAAGCCCACTTACCCAAGCCCATTCCCAAAATAATATTACCCTGGTTCGTTGACCCAGGTCAAACCCCCCAACCCCGATTACTATTCACCATCCCTCCCACTCTCCCTAATTACCAGGCTCTTGCCCCCCTCCTCACCAAACCTCACCTTTTCATTTAATGATATCACCTACATTCAACCCCCCTCCTCCCCTCATTTATTACCACACCAAACCCCACCAACTGCCAATTCCCCATTTCCCGCCAAAAGCTATTTTGAACGGTTGTGATGATAGAAGCCCATCCAACGGCTAAAAGAGAAGTGGGATTTGACCATTTGACATCCAGGACTATAAAAGAAAAAGAAAACAGAAGATGGAAGTAGTAGTTAGTGTAGTTTAGTTTTAGTGTAATTCAGTTTTTATGTTTTAATTTAATTTCCCAATTCAGTTGTAACTTTTGCTTAAATTGCTTGTATTCAATATTATTAGTGTAATTGAAAACCATTTCACTTATTAATTTCAAGTTCTCAGTGCTTAAATTCCATTTTGCAATTTCAAAAAGTTTTTCTAAAATTCCTATGTAACTGTTGAGAGTTGTTGTTTGTTGTTTGTTTGAGTTTGTTTCAGTTCAACTTTAAGTTTTTAAAGTTTTCAGAAGGATTGAAATGGTTTAAGTAATGAAATAGAAAAATCTCAAAAATTACTAATAAAAATAGTCAAAAAAAAAAAAAAAACAAAGCATGTATGGGAGCAGAGACATGAGCAGTGGAGTATGGTTAATTGTTGGTGATTATGCTTTCTAGGACCTCAAGGGAGGTATAGGGTTGTTGGTTGGTTTCCCTGGTTCCAATTCTCATGTGGCTGCAACTGTAAGCAACATCCATTCTCTTTTGCATTTCATGTTTATATGCTCATTTCATCACTCATTTCAGTTAATTCAGGTTTAGTTAATATTAGTTTAAGTAAATTATTCAATTTCATGGTTTAAATTATCACACAGCTTCACCAAAATCCCTTTTCAGTTCATTAGGGAGTGTTTGGCACATGGAATTACCCTGTGCATTTGTGGTTTTTAGTGTTGAATTCTTGTTTAGGCATATCAGATTAGGTAGTTTTAGAGTAGTGCAAGTCTTAAATTCAAGTGTCAAAAGCAAAATAGTCAAAATCATCATAATCTCATACTCACAGTCCACTGTGTGAGTTTTGAGTTCCACAAAACCTCATTTTAGCTTATCACTGGTAGTTGTAGCTTAATTTAAGTTTAATATAGCTTATTACAACTTCTATAGCTTGTATTGTCCATTAAAAGTTCATATTAGTCAAAGTATCAAGTTTTTAGAAAAAGTCAATTTGCCTAGTCTCAGATTTTACCTAAAGTTCAAGTAATTTTAATGATTTTTGTGTTTGCTCTCTGGGCTTAAAACTTGTTTGTATTGGTTCTCTACCATCTCAACTCTGGATTCCCATGGTTCTTGTATTTTTATAATTTTTCTTGTGGTGTCCATTGCTCACCAAAGTAGGCTGCAGGGCAATGTTATGCCCTGCTACACAGACTTCAGGCCACCACCCCAACTTTGGTGGTGTTTTCTGATCATCTCAGTGGGCCCAAGGCCACCAATCTTGTTCCTTTCCACTCCCCTCCTACCAGGGTCCATGTTTTGACCAATGGGTTGACCTAGGACCCAGTGGACCCCACCTAGTTTGAGCCTTGAACTCTGTCCCACTTTTCAGTCCAGAAACAATAAGCCAAGTGCTTATTGTTGGCTTATTTGGCTTATTCAAAGCTTGTACTTGTTCCTTCCAGCTTATTTTAGTGCACTTAGCTTATTTAAACCTGAATTTGCTTTAGTGGGTCCCACACAAGCTGGTTCAAGCCCATTTTCCCACCTGGTCAACTGTGGTCAACTGTCTCCCTTAATAACTTATATTTTGCTTATTTTTAAGTTCCACTAAACTTGTTTTCACAAAAAGTTTTCATTTTTAGTTGTAAAGTAAGTTTCCAAAAGAAAAATCCAGAAAATCAAAAGTATTTTTAAGTGATAGTTTCTATTTAATTTTATTTAATTTTAATTTTCATTTTTATATTTTTATTAAGAACTTAGCTTTTTTATATTTTATTTAATTTCTTCTTAAGTTAAAGTAGTTATAATAATTTTATCAGATTTTTATTTCATCGTTTGGTATTTATTATATTTAATATTAGTTTTATTAGTTATTAATTAATATTAAGTTTAAAATAGCATAATTAGTTTTTATTAATCAAAACTTAGTTTTTATATTTTTCCTAGCTTTTATATAATGTAAAATAATTTTAGAAATTTTCTTGTAATTTTTACTGTTCATTTAGTATTTTTTATAATTTAAAATAGTTTAATTAGGTAATTATTAATTAATTAGTAATTAATTAATAGAAAAACCACAAAAAGACAAAAATACTTATTTTTATTTTTAAAACTTATTTTTAGTTATTTTATAATTTTAGAAATTTTATTTTCACCTTTTTAGTGTTAAATTAATATTATATTGTATTTAAGTGTTTTAAATATTAATAATTAGTAATAATTAGTATTTAATTAATAATAAATAATTAATTAGTTTTATAATTTATTTTCTTTTTCTAAAAATTTTCTTTTACCTTTAAGTTTGTAAAAAAGTCATTTTCACCTCCTGGGTGTTTTCAGATTTCAGTTTTTACGTTTTGTTTTGTACGTTTACGTTTTATTTAAACGTAACGTACGCGTTTTTAAGTTTTAAACGTTTCTGGTTTTTCCAACTTTCCAGTCTTGTTTATATAGCTTGTTTAAGCTATTTCTTCGTATATTCCTTAGCTTAATCACTCACAAACCTTTTCCTGTCCAAATTCACCCGATCACAGAACCGTTTTATAACCATTCACACCTCGTCGGGACATAACGACCCGGGGAAACACTATATTCCGCGGAGCATTGAGCCTTAGGAGTTTGACTTGTTTGACCACATCCGTGGTTGAATTTAGTTGACTGCTTTTGCCTCAATCAGATACTTACCCCACTTGTCACTCACTCAGCCATTAAGTTGAATTTTCCATTGACTTCACTAGGATAGACTTTCCATATCAATTAAAAGGAGGATCCTTAATACAAGAAAAACAATGAAAGGATTACGGAACTACTAACCTAGACTAGGAGTATACAGTAAGACAATTCATAACTCAACAACAATCCTGAGATACCACGAGACCATCTGAACCACCATCTCTGACCTAGTTGTCCAATTTTATCATTCCAGGGTACTAGCTAGACCAAGGTACAAGATCGAGTACAATGTGAATGTACGCTAAGCAACACTATAGAAATGAACCAAGCCTCTAATCGAGACTGTAGAGCATTTCATTTAAACGTGGCCTCATCCAAACGCAAACTTCCCTGCAATGAGTTTTCACCAAGGGTAATTGAGTTGAACTAGGGATAATGATATAGACTCCCCTAAGGTATTGTGTCCTCTAGAAATTCTAGATAACCTCACTTTCATATCAAGAAAGGGATCAGACTCGAACATATATTTTGCCAACATGATGACAATTTCAACGATAAACCATTACAGGACTTAAGTTAGTTTGAATACCTATGCTTGTAGTTTTGCCTGATATCCACCAATAGACATTATCCAACATCAAAACCTAAACGTTAGACATCTATGCATTTATGCGAACATACCTATCCGACCATTTCATCCTCGTTAATGCTTTCACTTTTAAACGGATTTTATTTAAATTACATTTATACGAATCACATACCTTGTAGAAAATAATTTCTGGAATACCTATTTGGACAAGTACGATCCTTTTTGGTCAATATTTAGCAAAACCATCGTACAATGAGAAATATATAAACATTAAATTTTGGTAAAAGTCCTATTCACAACATGTTTGAAAACAGTTTCACATTTAATAAATACTGAATTTTGAATCCTCAAGAAAGATATTATTTAGTAAACCATTTGCTCCATTTTCTAAATTCGTTTATTCAGAAAAAGATTACTACCAAAACTCACAATCGCAAGATAAATTTTGAAAACCAATCACCATACTACGTCGCTTATGCATTTAGGGTTTTGTGAATTGACAATAAAGAATATTGGAATATGTGATGAAGGAAATTAGGAGGTACACCATCAATCAATTACGAACTTCAATAATGGAGACCAAACCCAATAGGCATAGAAAGACACATGTCGTACCATCCATTAGGACAGAACACAAGGAATCAAAACTGCTACCCACATTCTATCTTCTTCAAATAACCCCCTTTACGAAAGACATAACGTTGTAGAATTAGTCACAAGATTTATGGTACCCATTTCAATTATCCCTTATAAAGGTAATCGAATCACCTCAGACTCCTAGCAATCATTTTAAGATTTCCTTCGGAACCCCATTTAGATGTAAACACCGCCTACCATCCTTAGACCAATGGTCAAAGCGAAAGGATAATTCAAACATAGGAAAGATATGCTTAAAGCATGAGTGATTGACTCTAGAAATGGTTGGACTAACCATTTGCCATAAGTCAAATTCCTTTGCAACCACAGTTATTACACGCATAGAGACTACACCATTTGAGGCACACTATAGTTGTAGTGCCGACCATCTATTGACGGACCAAACTCGGAAAAAGCCTAACTCACTAGTCCAGTACACATTCATGAAATAACCAGGAATTTCCTACAAATCAAGAATCAGTTACAAGTTTGATAAGTTGTAAACCCTTAGAATTCCAAGTTGGTGGCAAGGTCGTGTTGAAAGTTCTGCCTAGGAAAGGCATGATACAATTCAGAAAACACGGGAAGTTAAACCCGATATACACTGGACCATTCAATATATTAGACAGAGTAGGCCAGTAACCCTCAGATTTGAGCCTTTATCAGAAAATAGTAGGTTACACAACATGTTTCACAATTTCAAATCCCAAGAAATGACTTTCAGATTAGTCACTAATGATTCCATTGGAAGGGATCCAACCCAATGACAAACCTAAACCTTGTAGGAGAACCAATAGAATTCAGGGACCGTGAGGTCAAACAGCCGAAGCAAACTCGAATTTCTATCGTGAAAGTTCGCTGAAATTCCCAAAGAAATCCCGAGTTCGTTTCGGAGCGGGAAGACCGTATGCGACTAAAATATCATCATCTTTTCACCGAGTTCACTCTAGAGACCAACACAAACTGAACTTCGGGACGAAGTTCCTTTTAGAGGGGAAGACTGTCACAACTCGTAATTTCAGGTCCTTTTTCAGACGTCGAAATTTCATTATTCATCTCGGAAAGTTACTATTCATCATTCACTATTCATCATTTTTGGAGTCAGGTTGAGACTCTGAGAAGCGTTTAAAAATTTCACTATTCACATGACACTATTTCATCGTAAATTTAGTTTACGGGTATTTAAATTCGCGTAACCGGATTGGTTTAGCTGCGAATTCATGCATCATCAGTAGGGATACTTCATACGGACTAGAAATAATCTGCATATCATCACAATAGCATTTGCATACTATTCCACTCGTAGGATATTTAAGTAAGTTTATTTTTAAATAAACGTTAACACGCGATCAATAAATGTGACTAACATATCCGACACTCTCCACAATGGTCTCGATATATTTTTACACCCCTTACAACGTCACAAAGATTTTAAAATTCATTTACCCGGTATTTTGGAAATTTATTTAATTTATATCGTAAGTTTAATATAATTATGACGGTTTACATAGAAACTAAACAATAATCATCCAAACACTCAATACTTGTACCCAACATATTTTCACAACTTTTATGACTTTATCATGTCCCGGTCAACTTCGTCATAATTTATTTCATCTCGTCATGATTTATTTCTAGTTAACTCGGTACCCGGTAACACCTAATACACAAAATATCCAACAAATACATACACATGGGGACATAAACTTTAATTAGCCCACACACACTCACATTTCTTCCATGTTGCCGCCCCCCTAGCCCCTAGTCCATGTGATAATTATTTTACAAAGACCATAAAGACCAAGACTTTGAAATATCTACACCACTAACTTATCATATTACAAGTAACTAAAGAAAACTCATATTCTCTCCTTCCTCTTTGTGTGTGATCGGCCAAGACAAGAAAAACAAGAAGAAACCATCAAATTTTGAAGTTCAAGTCTTAATCAAGTCTCATTTGTACTCCTAGTTAGGGTTTTGAAATAAAAACCCCAAGGATACTTAAATATTTTTCTCCAAAAATCATCAAATCTTTCAAATAAGTATACAAAACTCATTTTCATGATTTTACCAAGTTATTACCATGCTCATATGATTTTTATACAAGATTTACATGCATGTGCTAATTTATACTCCCTCCGTCCCATTTTATAAGTCCATTTTGTCAATTTGGGTTGTTCCAAATTATATGTCCACTTTTTATTTCAACCAATGAGAATGCTTGTTAGTGGGTGAGAATGAATTTTTATTGGTTAGTATTGTAAGGGCCCCACTTTTCTTAAACTTTGTAAAATTTGAAAGTGGACTTATAATTTGGGACGGGGGGAGTACCACTCTTTTTATACTTTTATATCTTTTAAGCCCTAGAAATGGATAATATGTAAATCCTTGGTAGATTAACTTGGTGGATAATGTTTAAGAACCCATAACACCCTAAGAAGGTTTATGGTAGGTTTTGGGATATTTGGTTGTTATTTGGATGGATTTGGACAAGTTACAAACTAGGAAAATCGATTTTTGAAGCATTATAAAACCTACTGTCCCAAATCGCCAAATCCAGAAAACTCAGGGACTCAAGGGTAATTTTTGACCAAATATTTAGAAAATACTTAAAAAAATGAAGCTATGTGCGAAAGAACGGATAAAAACGAGCTTATAACGAATGAGATATGATTTTTACAAGTTTAACGACGAAAAACTATTTTCTGAAAATATACTTGCTGTTGGACGACATTCGATGGACAAAACGAGGCGTTAGACGTAACAGAGAAGAGCCGAACTATCAAAAATGTGTTAGTACATGTTAATACGAAACCGTGGATAAAAGAACGAGGAAATTGAGCTTATAACGACAAAGATATACACGTTTCAAAACCAACAAACCATATTATTTTTGACAGCCACTATTAGAAATAATACTCTAACGTACTAAAAACTATATTTTCTAGTAACAACGTTGAAGAGCCGTATTTCTTACCCATTGAAGCACGTATGACCAAAAGCTTATTTAGACGACTATTAGATGTCATTTCAAGGTTTTCAAAGCGATGAGTTAAACACTAACACTTTATGTACAATATATTACAACTAGTTTTGCAAGTATAGTTAAACATATTATTCCCAAGTTATGGAAAACATTATACTTCAACAATAACCATTATTTTCAAGTTACGAGTGGTATAGACATCATGTGCATGTACATTCACTACATCACATCATAATTTGAAGTAGATCATATTCATTTATATTAGGTTGCGGCTAGTATTCGCGCCTTGTCGTCCCAATCATTACACCATCATTGTATCATCACTTCAGGTGAGTTTTCATAGCCCCGTTTTCAATTCAATATTTTGATTTCAAATCCCGTGGGGGAGAATACATTGCACCATTTATTTTTGTACATGCCAAAGTATCAAATTCCATACATTGCTTAAGTTACCTTATTATCATATTAAGTCCCCTTATAATCATATACCGTTAATTATGCGTAAGCGAGAGTGAGTGAGTAGATCTATTGGGGGTGACTCCCTCGTCCGTGTTTGGTCGCTCCAACAGAAAACGGACGCATTTCATTTGAGTCGAATTTGAGTGCCTGATAAACACTCGGTTGGGGCCATTTCATATTATGTCTAGCTTCGGGGTCATGAGCTTAAGAGCCAATGTAGCATTATTTTGACATCTTGTCACCTCACTTTATACTTGTGGCTAGTGTACATACGATTAAATCTATAAACCTATGATTTCTCACCAACATTATTGTTTACCGTTTTAGCAATGTATTTTCAAGAAATTAAGGTAGCTCATGTGGCATGCATTTGGACCTTCATGGAGTCGCAGAGTCGACGCGTCTCACTTTATATATATTTCCTGCACTTATGAAATGTTTGATCTTGTTGAACTTATTTTACCTAAATTTGCAACACCTTTGGGACCTTACTTTGTAAATTCTGAATATTTTTAATGATCAAACGATGGATTTTATAAATGACACTTTAAGTCGTTCAATGTAACTATAACTGTGATGCTATGACAGTCACCCCTAGGTATTCCATTCCGCTGCTAAAACAGGTATTTTGGGGGTGTGACATAATAGGACAAATTCTTTCCTATTATAGGGTAGCAACATTTCTTATTATTGTGACACTAAGGTCAACTGTTTTAGGATGGCTGGGGGATTAGGCGGACACCGATATTTAAGTTTAATATTCGGTACGTCTATCAAAAGGATGTTAAAATTTGGGTATCCAAAATTTTGGACGACGGTTTTTTATATTTGAATATTCGAAAAATTGGGTATCTAAATATCCGAATTTTCAAAAATCTTACATAGATCAAGTTGAGGTAGACGAATTATCTAAGAGACATAAAAAAAAATCAAAAAATTTGAGAACTTTGAAAAATTTGATAGAGAAATATAAATTGTTGTGTTTTTTGCTTTAACCAAATGATTCTTTTCTACTAATATAAATTGTAACCTTTTTCAGTTTGATTCATTTAAATCAAATCAAATAAACATTACAAAAGTTGTACTAAAAATAGAATTATGATTTTGGTCAAAATGTAAGCGATAGTATTTAAACTTAATCAATTGTAACTTTTAATTATATGTGTAAAGATTCAATTTCCTTAACAAACAAGTGAAATTGTCTGAATTTTAAGCATTTCTATTTAAAGAATAGTCTCGAATCCATTATAATGTAGTAAAGATAGATGTAATAGACGTGTACCCATACATAGCGACGAGATTGTAGCGACAAATAACTTGCAGGACCATAGAACTAACCATTTCACTTATGAATCTTGGGTAATACTTAGAGAGAGAGAGAGTGTAGAGAGAGAAAGAGAGCTTTATTCCATAAACATAAACATACACACACTAACCTTTCCCCCTAAGCAACCAACCTTTCAAGTGAGGAGGTGTGGGGGTATTTATAGAGTCTTACACATGGTGGACTTTCATGGGCTTGGTTTACACTTTAATTAGGCTTACTAAACCTTTCTATTTAATACACTAACTTACCAAGACCATAGCCCATTGACTTTACTAACAACATAAACTACGACACATTACAACGTTACAATATATAAGAATGACCATCACTTTCTAATAAAATATTTAATGCTAACAATCTCCCCCTAAGGGATGGTCATTCGAATGAAGCTCCACGTGATTAGGTCTTCGTCTTCTTTGTAGTTGAACATTGTGTGTCGTAGTAGAATAGTCTTTAGTCTTTGTTCCTTCATGCTTTGTGATCTTTGATGACTGACTTTTCATTGTTCTTTGTTCTTCTGTGATGTGGAGCAATCTGCCTTTAGTCACTTCTTTGACTTTGGTGGTGAAAAGCCTTTCCAACATGCTCATACGTCTTTAGTCTTTGTGATACATGCATTTGTTGTTCCCGTTCTTTCACTTTGATCTTTGTCACTTTACTTTGTTAATTCTTCCACATTGCGCACAATCTTTCTTTGCTTTGATCTTTGTGAGAACTTTCCTTTGACTTCGTGATGTATGTATGAGCATGTGGAATGTATTGCCATGGAGAGGATGTATAGCTGCAAGTAAACAGTTAGCAATAAATCAACCGGTACTTACAGATAAGGAATTAGTGATCGTCAATAGCATAGTGTGAAGACTCCTTCTAACCCTTACCAAGGCCGTTCCCATTTCGGATACTCCCGAGGGAGCTTAAAAGACCTACTAAGTAGCTTAACGAATGGGTGAGTCGCTGGGGATAACTCCACGACTGTAGCCCGTTTGAAACCACCGCGAACACTAAGCGTAACCCATAAAGAATTACCGAAGTGACCTACTGTTAGGGCTGTTTGATGTTGACCCTGGCAGGAATTTCCATTCAATCATTGAGAATCACAAATGTGAATCCTCTCATAAATGTTCTGGCAGATTGCTAAGATCTGCGTAGGACTCTAAAGTTTACATCTGGCGTCCTTAATGATGAACAACCAGTGTATAAATATCATGTGTTCCTATGAGATCTTTTGATGAATCTCGGGGCTCTAGACTCAATAAGTGCACATTTGGTTTCCTATGTGGAGATTATGGAGAGGTCTCCTGCTTTAATATCAATCATCTCTAAGAGACAGGTCGATAGCTTACACCAGTTCCCCGTGAGAATGAAACAAGCTCTTTTAAGAGAACTTGAGTGGCTAGAAGGTTAAGTGCAGTGCGTTATTGGGTCCATGACGTCTTTATCTTCAATACCGGTGTCACCTTAGCAACAACCAGTAGCATATGAATTGAACCCGGTGTCTGCCCTAAGGTTGAACATATGGAGGGCTATTTCTTTTCACCCTTTTTCATAACTTTTCTTTTTAATTCTTCAACCCCTTCTTTCTCCTTTCTCATTTTCTCCTTTTTTCAATCATACTTAAGGACTTCTAATTCTAATCTATTGGAATTGTCCTTGGGTAGATCCCTCCGGATCTGGCGGATCATTGGACATAAACCTAACCATAATCACCTTATTACTCCATGATTATCCTAGATTTATTGATCACTTGCCATAAAACCTTTTGTGAAAATCTCTCAAAGTGTTTATGATAATAAAACACATTGTTGTTACCACTTTGAGAGTTTTGCAATTTTTGAAAGACTCCCCCTTCACATGTGCTCATGGATTTTTAAGAAATTTGCACATGCGTGAGGAGTTTGCACTTTTTGAATTGATCCACTTTCAGTGAACATGGCCGATTCGAGACACGCTTACATCACTAGTTAGACTAGCTTGAAATTATTACCCATCCTGGTCAAGTCCAAAGAAAGTCTCTCGATACAGTACATTCTACTCAGAACTAGTTAGACTAGCTTGAAATTATTACCCGTCCAGGACAAGTCTTTTCGATTATTGACATTTAAAGCTTCGTCAATTCATTGGTACTTTCTGAGTCGAGCTCTTCTGAGATTCAGTCACAATCTATAAACATTTTTAATCACATTTTAATCATGTCTTCTCCCCCTCAAAAATAGCATATCGTGGTATTTTTGATATCAACTGATTAAGAAAAAGCTTTTTGGAAAGATAGACAGATTTCATTTTGCATGAATTCGGAACATTTTTGTTTTCATACTCCCCCTTAATGATAGCTCATTTTAAAATCATTTAAGGGTATGGAGGGAGTTATCTTGAGCACTAATTTTGAGAGATTTTGCTAAATCTTTTGAACAATCTTGAAATAGTGCTCAAGAATTCTATTTTGAAAATGAGTTTATGTTTGAAATCTTTTTCGTTTGTTTAGACTCGAACTTTTTTGAAAAAGATTTCGTCCTTGAAAATACGAGTCCTTGATTAGAAATAATCAGAAGTCATCATTAGGGTCCGGGTTTCGTACTGAAGATACGAAAGCCATAGTGAAGAAACTTTTGAGAAACGACATGTTTTAGAAAAACATTTTAAAGAACTCCCGTTCAAACATCTGTACATGTCCGTATCATTGTTGAATGACATTTCTAGAAACGTACAGAATATTGATTTATACGAGAGACATGTCGTGAGAAGAATATTTTGGATTTTTTTTGTTTTTATATTGTTTTTGTATTTTTTGAAAATTTTCGATTTTTGTATTTGGTTTTTGTTGATTTTTCAATTTTTATATTTTGTTTTTCAAAAATATTTACAGCGAAGCGATTTTGAAAGCATTTTTCAAGAGGATTCGAGAAGACGTTCTAACTCCTCAGGGGTTAGGCTTCGCATGCCAATTCATTGAACTAAATCGTCAAACCTTTCTTTTGGAAGGGCTTTAGTAAATAGATCGGCGAGTTGGTATTCAGTCTTTACGAAAAATAATTCAACAGTACCCTCTTCTACGTGCTCTTTGATGAAATGGTAGCGGACTTTGACATGCTTAGTCTTTGAGTGTTGTACGGGATTGTACGAGATGGCTATGGCACTTTTTGTTGGGATATGAAGATCTAAGTACTGCTGGAAAGTCAAAGTACTGCTATCTCAAAGTACTGCTCAATAGTCAACATGCTAATCAAGGTCAAAGTACTGCTACTTATTGAAGATTATTCAAAGTACTTCGAAGAACAAGGACTTAAGTGCAATATTGATTAAAGGATTATTATGTAATATTTTATGAATATTCTATAATTAGTTAGGGATAATTACTTGTCGTTCAAGTAGATAATGTAAACCAACTTAAGGTTATCTATATAAGGAGCCTTATAATGGTATTAGACGTATAAGTTTTAGACGAAGTCATACGAAGTTTTCTAAGAGTCTTAGAGTTTTACAAAAACAATTTTAGAGAAAGTTAGGGATTGTTAGTGAACTTGTATTTAGAGAGGCAGGTTCAAAGGGTTGTTTTAATATAAACAAAGTTCTTCTTAGCTTTGTGTTGGTAGATTCCGCATACTTTACAAAGTAATATCATTGTTTCACTATTAACTATTTTGAGTTATTCAAGATTGTTAAAACCTTACAAGCTACAAAGTAGTTTGGTCAGAGTATAAAGTATTGCTGATCATTCAGCAGTACCTACAAGAAACTCTTTTCAAAATACTGCTTATCATAGAAAACCTTTTGGGAATAGATTTGGGATGATGGGTCCAAAGTTATGTTTTGTATGTTATAGTCCTCATCATTTGATCAAGGACTGTGATTATCACTCAGAATACTTGAGCAAATACCCAAAGACCACATCTGCAAACCATAAGCACAAAGAGAATAAACCAAGGGAGAATAAACCAGTTTGGAATTACTCAAATAGGGTTAACCATAGTACCTTCACAAAAGACTATAGGTACCCTCATCAGAAAAGACCATTCTCCAAACCCACGGTACCTTCACAAAGCACCAGTCAAGCAGTACTTCCTCAAAGTACTGTTAAGAAGTTTCCCAATCAAGGTACTGCTAACAAAGACTCAAGTGTAAGACCTAGGATATTCAACTCTTACAAATCTAGAAGGCCTTACAACCCAAGAAAAGTTACAACTAAGTGGGTTAAGAAAGAAAGTACTGCTGAGGATGACAAAGTACTTTCAGAAAATAAGGGTGAAAAATGGAGTGTTGATAACAATTCAACACAGGTTTTGGAATCAACAACAGTAGTTCTTGATAGTATTTTCAAAAATAGTGGTGATTACATACTCAAAGAATTTGAGTATGTTACTCCACAAGGGGAACACAAGTCAGTAATGGCTTGGGTTCCTAAAAGAAACTAACCCTTTTCATTTTTATGCAGGGCAACCCAACAGAGGAGCTTAAAGATCATGTTATTGTGGATAGTGGTTGCTCTGGAAGTATGACAGGAGAAAAGGAGCTCTTGTCAAATTTTAAGGCTTATTTTGGAGGAAGAGTTGCATTTGGGAATGATCCTGATGGAGGGAGAATCACTGGCAAAGGAACCATTAAGGCAGGATCTATTGATTTTGAGAATGTCACATATGTGAAGGAGCTTAAATTCAACCTTATGTCAGTCTCTCAGATCTGTGACAAGAAGTACCCTGTATTGTTTCTTGACAAAGAATGTCTCATTCTCTCCCCTGAGTTTAGATTAGAAGATAAATACTTGGTGATGCTGAGAGCACCAAGAACCAATGATGTGTATAGCATAGACTTGAAGAACATCAATTCTGCTGAAAGGGCAACATGCTTGATTGCAAGGGCAACAATGGAGGAAGCACATCGGTGGCACAGAAGACTAGGGCATGTTAATTTCAAAAACATCAATAAGCTGGTCAAAGGAAATTTAGTTAGAGGTTTACCTTCTAAAACATTTAAACTTGATCATTCATGTCTGGCTTGCAAGAAGGGTAAACAACACAAGGCTTCATGTAAAAAGATTGCAGAAAGAACAATTAGGGAGCCTTTGGAATTGCTGCATATGGATCAATTTGGACCTGTTTCAGTTGTTAGCTTAAACAAGAGGAAGTATTGTTTGGTTATAACAGATGATTGTAGCAGATTTAGCTGGGTCTTTTTCTTAGGATTCAAAGATAAAACTTTTGATGCTATTCATGATCTTATAATAACACTTGAAAATCAGTTAAGACTCAAGGTTAAAGGCATTAGATGTGACAATGGGACTGAATTCAAGAATCAGCTTATGGATGAATTTTGTGCTAAGAAAGGGATTAAAAGAGAATTCAGTATTGCTAGAACTCCTCAGCAAAATGGAGTTGCAGAAAGGAAGAACAGAACTTTGATAGAAGCAGCAAGGACAATGCTTTCAGACTCCCAATTACTTGTTTCATTTTGGGCTGAAGCTGTAAGTGCTACTTGTTATGTGCTAAATAGAGTATCAGTGACAAAATCTCAAATGAAGACACCTTATGAGTTACTCATGGGAAAGAAGCCAAACATTAAGTTTATGAAACCATTTGGATGTCCCCTGACTATCTTGAACATTGCTGATAATTTGGGAAAATTTGATGGTAAATCAGAAGAAGGATACTTATTGGGTTATTGTACAAATAGCAAAGGATTCAGAGTGGACAACAGGGCTACCAAAAAGGTTCAAGAATGTCTTCATGTTGAATTTCTAGAAGAACAAGAAAATTAAAAGGGTAAGGGTCCTGATTGGATGTTTAATCTTGATTTAATGTCCTCATCCATGAACTATGTACCTGTCAGAGAAGAAAATCAAGTTGTTCTTAATGAAGAAGAGTTACAATACATTGTTCATGGAGTTAACATAAGATCTGAAGATGATTCTGATGAAGCACCCAATGATGAGAAGAAAAGTACTGCTGCACCTCAAGGTACTGTTGATCCTCAAAGTACTGTTCCACCAAAGAACATAGTATCTAATGAAGATCAAGCTATCCAAGATGAACTTAATAGGATGCTTCTTCAAGAAACAATTGCTAAGTCCTATGAAGATTATCAAAGGAGAGCTTCTGAAGCAGAAAAGAAGAAGGCTAAAGGCATTGACAGTACTTTGCCCCAAAGTACTGCTGATCCATTTGAAAGTACTTCCCAAGTCTTAGATACTTCAAACTGGAAGAATGCTGATGATTTAATTGATCCAAACATGCCTGCCTTAGAAGATACTGATGATGAATTGGAACAAGAAGGCATTTTCTCAGATTCTAATGAAGACCCTGACCTCATAAATTTGGAAGATAATCTTGAAGTATCACCAACTCCTACTCTAAGAATTCACAATGACCATCCTGTCAGTAAGATAATTGGACCTTCTAATTCAGGAGTGCTTACAAGAACTAAAGCTAAGAATATGTCTCAACAACATACTTCTTTACTTATCTTTATTTACAAACAGAACAGGGTAAATCACAAGGATCAGCAATTGTGTTTATTTGCTTGCTTTCTATCTCAATAAGAACCTAAGACAGTAAGACAAGCATTAGCCAAGGAGAGTTGGGTGGAAGCTATGCAAGAAGAACTCTTACTGTTTAAACTTCAAGAAGTATGGGTACTATGTGATTTACCTGATGGTAAGAGGTTAATTGGAACAAAATGGGTTTTCAGAGTGAAAAGAGATGAAAGAGGGAATGTAATCAAGAATAAAGCAAGGTTAGTAGCTCAAGGATATAGACAAGAAGAAAAAGTAGACTATGATGAAGTATTTGCTCCTGTGGCAAGGATTGAAGCCATAAGGCTATTTTTGGCTTTTGCATTGATTGGTCCCGAAGCAGTCAGATATTATTGACCAAGGTCAACAAGTCAAGGACAGCCTCGTTCCAATACTCCGGTGATAGTATAGTGTTTTCCTGGGTCGTTAAAGTCCCAGCGAGATTGAAATGGTGTATTTTGAAATCGTTTATGAGAGAGTGGCACTGAGGACAGTAGCCCAGATGATATGGAATTGATTTTGCTACTGTTATTTTGGTATTTGTACACAGATGTAATATTCACAAAAATCAGATATACAGATATATGCACAAATTCACAGTCAGGATTCACGTAACAGGAAAAGTGGGGTTTTGGTATTTAACAAACTACAGGAGGTGCTTTTGACACTTTTTGAAACTTAAAAGTTAAAAAGAAATTGAAAATGAAAATGGAATGATGAAAATGATTAAAATATTATTTAAATATTATTTAATTAATAAAACTATTTAAAATCTAAATTAAAACCTAATTTAAATTAACTAAAAATTACAAATGATATAAATTAGACTAAAAATTAGCAAAAATATTTTCTAAACTTAAATTAGAACTTGAAGAAAGTATAAAAAATAAAAATAAATATTTTTGTCTTTTTATGGATTTTTTATAAATTAAAAACTATTTAACTTAATTAAACTAATTAAACTACTTTTAATTATTATTAATACTAAATTAACTTAGAAAATTAAGAGAAAATTTATAAAACTATTTTATAACATTTAGAAGCTAGGAAAAATATAAAAACTAGGTTTTACTTAATAAAAACTAATTATGCTATTTAAAACTAATTATTAATTAGTTACTAATAAACCTAATATTAAATATAATAAATACCTAATGATGAAATAAAAATCTGAGAAAATTATTAAAAATACTTTAATATGAGAGGAATTTAAGAAAAATATAAAAAAGCTAAATACTTAATAAAAATCAAAAAATGAAAAATAAAATTTAAATAAAATTAAATAGAAACTATCACTTAAAATTACTTTGTTTTTTCTGGATTTTTATTTTGGAAACTTGATTTATATCTAAAAACAAAAACTTTTAATGAAAACAACTTTTTTGTAAATGAAAAATAAGCACTTGAGAGCTTATTTGGCTTGATAGTTGACCACAGTTGACTTTTTAAGCAAATAAGCTCAAATGAGCTTGAATGGGGCCCACAAAGGTAAAACTTGGTTCACTTAAGTAGTTGTAACATGTTTAAGCAAGGAAAATCCAAAAGTGACTACAGAATAAGCAATTAAGCTCAAAATAAGCACATCACCAAACCAAATGCAACTCAGATTGGGAGAGAGTTTGAGGCTTGACTCAAGTGGGGTCCACTAGTCCTGGGGTCAAAACAATGGTCAAAATCTGTTCCCTGGTAGGAGGGGGGTTGAGAGGAGCCAAGATTTGGGTGTGGGAATCACTATGGTGGCCACAAACCACCACCAAAGGTGGTGGTGTGGCTGGGTAACTACTACACAGGGCACAACAGTTCCCCTGCAGCCCTCTTTGGAGGGTTGTGGGGCCCACACAAAAAATCCCAAAAATAAAAGGAGGTTAGGACCTGAAATTTGAGCTACTAGACAACAAATAGAAACAAGTTTCACTCCATGAAAATAAACACAAAATTCAATAAAATTCCTTGAAGTTTTGAAAAAATCTGAAATGGGAACTTTTGACTTATGAAGAAAACTTGGTACTTTGACTTTTATGGATTTAGATCCTACTCTAATGACTTAAAATGAAATGTTAAGCTGTAAAGAAACTAAATTAAGCTAGGTAAACCATATTTGCACTGAAATGAAGGTTTGTTGGTTCACAACTGCCCAACAGTAGCCGTTGGGAACTAGGGGAGGTGATTTTGACTTTTGAATGAAAGACTTATGGTTTTTCTTCCTTAACAGCATTCAATAGACCTAAAGAAACCTACCTTAACTAAAAATAACAACATACTCACCCTAAGACTCAGGGTATCAACCTGAACCAAACACTCCTTAATACTAGGACTGATTTGACTTTTCAAAAGAAACTAAGGATTTTTGGTGTGTAATTAAGCAAACAAGTTTGGGATGAGTCCAATGTCACTTTATGAGCAATAACTAAACAACAAATAGCATTCTAATTGAACAAAACATAGATAAGCAAAAAAAAAAAAAGACTAAGAAAATGGTAAGAATTGAGCTTACATGTGATTCAAACTGAGAAATTGATACACAGATCAATAGAACACAACCTACTGCCTCCTTTGAGGTTCTAAACCCATGGAAATCCAAAGTCCATCATACTCCTTGCTCCATCACTCTTTGCAAACTGATTTTTTATTTTCTAGCCATTTATTTCCTTTTTTTTTTCTTAGAACTTGAATGTCAATGAGTAAAAACTTTTGAAACTTAAGCAAACTCATAGATGAGCTTAATAAAGCTTAAAGGAACACTACAACACCAGATTCAACAATATTTAAATAATTTGTCAAATTACTTAAAAACTGCCAAATACGAATTTACAAAATATAACTTGGAATTACTTGCAAAGATAGATTACATTACACAAACTAAAGTCATTACAAATATTTTTTACTAAAATTATAACTGAAAAAGAAATTATAATAAAAACGACATTTTAAACTACACTACAACTACTTCTCTTCTCTTCCCTGCTTCATCTTGCTTTATAAGACTTCCAATGTGTTAGTGGGACCCACAGGGTCAAATCCCACTTGTTTCTAGATCTTTTGGGATAACTTCTGCTCCCTTTGCAATTTTTGGCGGGAAATATGGGTTATCTTAATTGGAGTATGTGATTGCAATTGGGGTAGGGTAGGGTGGTGGTTTTGGGCGGTGGAGGTGATGGGTGAGTGAGATGGGCAAGTGGGGAGAGTTGGGGGGTGAATACCAGGGATGGTATTCTGGTATTGGTGGAGGTAAGGGAAGGTGATGGCGGTTTGGGTGGTATTTGACCAAAGTTTGACCAAGGGGTCAAAGTTGACCCTTTTTTTTATTATAAGGGTGTGGGCTTTGGTACATGGACTGGACCAGGGTATTGGGTGGGTTGTGGACTAGTGGATTGGTTTTATTTTTTTGGATAAAAAGGGTAAGGTTTGGTTTGTAGTTAAATTTAGCCCAAGGATTATATTTGTAATTTTTTTTGTTTTCAAGGGACTAAAAGTGTAACTGACCCAAAGTCTACAAAAGGACCTTTCTTGCCAAATATGAATAGTACAAGGGCCATAAGTGAATTTTTCACTTTTACACCTCTAGGGACTAACTCTGCCAAACTCTGAAACTTCAGGGACCAAATGTGAAAATTCACCAAACTTTCTAACCAAGGACCAAACCTGCCATAAAATATTAGTATAAGGACAAAATTTGTTTTTCTCAAAGTTTTCATATCCCAGGGACCATTTTTGACAATTTTCCAAACTTTAGGGACTAAACTTGACATTTTGTGAAACTTTGCACCAAAGGACTAATTTTGTAACTTTATGATTTAAAAGGACCTTTGGTGACTTTTTCAAGTTTTTAGAACAACCAGGGACTAGATATGACAATTTTTGAAAGTTGAGGGACTGAAACTGCCAATTTTGCAAACTTTGTGCGTTTTTCATCTGTTTTTGATTATTTTGCATTTGAAACATATAAAACACATTCCTGGGATATTTTCACTATTTTGATGCAATATTGAGTGTTTTTAGATGTTTTGGCAGCTCAGAAAAGGTAAAAATGATGAGTATTTACACACTCATCAATCCCCCACACTAAAACATTGCTAGTCCCTAGCAATCTTTTGAGAAAAACCTGATGGATTTGAAAATCTCTGTACCAAAAGCCATCACTTCTGGAGTAGCCAGGCGTGAGAACTGTGGTACACCTGATAACCGTGTGATTTTGAGCAAACCACCAGCTGTCAATGGATTTGATTTGTCTTTACCAAAAGTCGTTTGCTTCTGGACTAGCCAGCATCTTGATGGACTAAGTCAACATCTTGGTGAGCTGATTACCAATTATGGATTTTCCACTGCCTTTACCACAAGCCATAATCTTGTGGGCTAGCCAACTCATTTGCTTATGAGGATATGGGGAGTTGAGGAACCATACAATTTTTGGCAAATTGCAAGCCATCAACGGGTTTGAGAAGTCTTTACCAAGAGCCGTTTGCTCCTGGACTAGCCAATCCATTTGTCATTTAGACTTTGGCGGACTGATTACCACAAAAAATTTTGAACTTTAGTAAAAAAATTTTGAAAAATTTTGGTCAAAAACGGGGGTACTATAAGGTAAAATGTGATAAAATTGGCTAGAATAGCGAAGTACCGCCCCCCCCCCCCCCCCCCACACTTAGGATGAATATTGTCCTCAATATTCAAAGTCCCGGCTATTATGCCGACTCTTTGAACATAAAAGGGCAACATTACAAGCTAAGCGTGGAAAACACAATTTTGTTTTTCACTTTTGTAATCATAGCATGGGGGACTCCCACACACTTAGGGTGAAAACCCTATAAGCATGCTATTGTTTTTGTTTACCGAGTCGCTAGCTTGACTCGACCCCGAATTCATTAGTCCTTGGGGAAGCATGATGTGGAAGAAATAATCTCCATCGGACTTTCATTCAAGATGTTTGGATAAACATTTGAAGCACGTGAAAGTTCTGTGAAAAGCTTATTTTAGACTTATACATAACACCTTTTTCTCATGATCTTCTAAAATAAGTTAACCAGATCGTTTATGGGCTCAAGGCTGTTAAGCCTTTGATGTAGGATTTTGGCTATGAAAAGCATGATGATAATATTGGCGGAATATTCTATGAAAGAAACAATACTATCACAACAAAATTTTGCCAACTTTTCACCGTTTGTTATTCCATTAGCCCCAATACTACTTGATCATTAGTAGTACGTGTTATCTACACTATAACAAGGAATCAAAGATCCTTGAGGCTAAACAAACCTAACAACATTAGACCCCATGTCTAATGTTCATCAGACCCCTCGTCTGATGTTCCCACACACACTTGTTTTGGTGCTTTACATTTTAACACACTTGGTGTTGTTGTAATATGTAAGTACGAAGCACCATGGTGATTAACATCTAACCACACTTTTTATCTAAGGGTGTGATCTTCCTTTTATAACATAAGGAGATAAGATACAACTTGTATCTTGAGTGTCCAACTTGATAAGCTTTAGTCATCCACTTGCTTCATGATGTGTCAAGTCAATAAGATACAACTTGTATCTTGAGTGTTCAACTTGATGACTTCATAAAATATCTAGATATTATATTTTGTATAATCATGACTTATACAAAATAAATATCTTCTTTGATCTTTATCCTTGTAGCAGCAGTGTGACTCATTGATCCAGCAGAATCCATCAGCAGAATCTGTCTTCAGCAGAATCCATATTCAGCGGAATCATTCTTTGTACTAGCAGTACCTTGTTTTGCTCTAGCAGTACCTTCTTTGAACTGGCAGTACCTTTAAATACACTAGCAGTACCTTTAAGAATGAACTAGCAGTACCATCATTCTAGTATATTTTGCTTATCATTTCAGTATTCTTCATGTTTCATTCTTCTTGCTTTGTGATCATCAAATCTATCTAATCTATGGAATATTTAATTCCTAACAAGTTCGACACCGATGAGATACAATTTCGGCTTAAAATAGTGATAAATGAAAATGCCGGGATCAAAGATAGTGTCTTCATTCCCGAAGGAGTGAAGAACAAGAGAAGTCACCCTGTAGGTGAAGAAAAGGAAGAAAACCATGATGAAAATCATTATAGGATTTTCTTCCTCGAGAGCAGGCTCCGTAGCTTGAGTTTGGATTTCAAAGGGTAAGCTCGTAAACATCCCGGGAGGGTGGGTGGGAATTTGCAAATCCTCATGATTGAGTGCATCTCCCCCCGGGATATCAAACTCCGGAGGAGTCATGATATGATGAGTGAGTTCACCGGAGAACTCCTCATGAAGAGAATTATTAACAAGATGTAAATCTGTGAATTCATGTTCCGGGATAGACTCATCACAATCCTCATTCTGAATATCAAAGAGTGGATTATCAAAAATCAAAGTGAATTCAGATTCGAATTCAAATAGAGGATTGGTGAGAGTAGTATTGAATGCTTCGGGAACAAAGTGATCAATATTCTTTATTGGATTTTCGGGATCAGAAGTGAGTGACAGATCATGTTTTAAGAGATTTTCAATTTCGGCTTCGGAGTTAAGGAGACCATCATCACTTCCTGTTGGAAGTGAATTGATTTTGGTGATCTACTCAAGAAGATGATCAGCATCAATATGTGGAATTGATGCCTCAACATACTCGATGTCTCCATAAGATGCACAATCTTCGCTACAATCGGAGAAAATCTCAAATTGAGCTTTTGGACACTCAAGAAAGGAAGGTGAATCACACATATGATCAGAAATTCCCTGTGACTCTCTTGGGATTGGGACAAGGTTCTCAACACTAGACTTTATGAATTCGTCCGATTCCTTATTAGGAACAATGCTAAGATGCTCATCCCCCATGGTCAAAGAGTGAGTGGGAACCTCGGGTGTGATAGCATTTGTTT
Source organism: Artemisia argyi (assembly GCA_030686995.1). NCBI lineage: Eukaryota > Viridiplantae > Streptophyta > Magnoliopsida > Asterales > Asteraceae > Artemisia > Artemisia argyi. The sequence goes on from CM060678.1 coordinate 123,732,697, forward strand.
GAGATGGAATCTCAACTGGTGGGATATCAACTGATGAACTTGATGAATCTTTTTGAATAATAATGATGTGTGGGTATCGCAACAGGCTTTACCTCTCGAGGGATCTCGAGAAGCTTACAACCCCCACCAGGCAGTGTACCTGATCGTTGTAGTATAGTGTAGTGACAAGTACCGGGGGATTGATCGTTCAGCTTAGGAATAGTGTCGCTAGGATTAGAAAGCCTAATTACTAGTTCTAAAGGTGAGGGATGATTATTTTTGTATTTTTATATTTTTTAGAAAGCAAGTTAAATCTCGGGTTTTTGGAAGAGTGGGCGGAATTAGTTGCTATTCAACTAACCCAAAACTAAGATGCAATCAAAATAAAATAATAAAAATGAAAATAAACTAATTTATACTAAAGTTGTGAGCAGTAATTGGAGAAAATGTGTTTACTTAGAATTCACTACTCCATAGATATCTTTTACACGTTAATTACTTGTTATAATTGCATGGATGACGGATCGTATTCCTTAATACCATTCATGAGGTGGCATACATAACTCCCCAATTCTATGAGCTCTTATCTCCTCCTACACCATGCCCAGCACAACTATAGGGATTGTAAACAGTGGCTCATGCATTAAATACAACCAATAAAGACCTAGTACGCCTCGGTTCATGTTTCTTAAGACGTTAAAGCATGTTACCATTTGGAGATCTGCCAGTTTTCTTAAGCCTAACATATAAATCATTCATCCAAGACAAGAATAAACAAGTAATCAACACATAATCAATATCTAGGTTTCATTAGATCTAAGCAAACACAAAAGAGATCTAGCCTAGCATAATGGAATTGAGACAAGAACAAGATATAGACAACCAACACATAGACATATTGATTGAATTAGAAGAACACTTATCTCAATTACAATGCAAGGTATCAAGGGTTTGGGACCCTTGAAAACCTGTAAAAGTTGCACCAAAATCGTCTTTAGGGTTTCTCCAAAACTACTCTCCCTAAATGTGAAAAACTAGAAAACTATATATAGGAAAATAGGGGTGATGGCGTCAAGAACAAAGGTGTGACGCCGTCATCTCGCCGCCAAATACTTCCTCGGACGGCCTTGATCTACTTCTGACGCCGTCAAGGCCTAGGCCGTCACACAAATTACTCTTGATGCCCTGTGTGTGACGCCGTCATCAACTACGGATTTTTATTCTTGAGGTTTGACGCCGTCATGAGTTTACTCTTGACGCCTTCATGTACTGTTCCCAGCATGGAAAATTGAGACTTTGCCGTTTTCTTCACTTTTATGCTCCAAAAACGTCCAAAATTGCTTCTTTTTCAGAATTCACTCTCCAAGTACCTAAAATCACAAAAGGAAGGATTTAGGGCATTATTTGATCAAATAAATTCGGATTCGGGCTTAAATGACCCCCTAAAAACGGATCATTTTTCGCCTCATCATATACCCTTACACTTGAGATTTGTTTGTCCTCAAGCAAATGCGCTTTTATTCTACTCAAAAGACAAGTTAGGGGTCATTTAACACTAATATAAAAGTAATTACAACAAATAATCGTTCCACTAAAGACCAATAGACAAGCACGGAGGTCATATACAAGCACCTCACAAATAGTGTTTAGATACTCACATCTCTCGGGTGTAATAAAGTAATATAACATTATGGAAATGGAAGATATCTCTCACTACCTGTCATAGCAAAATAGATTACCATAGGCTTGGGAAAGGATCAAACCTCCACCACATGGCGTAAGCACCTAGGATAAACTATCAAAGAGGTCTTTTTAAAGGGTTGTAACGTTAGGTATAGGGATATGAATTACACGGTTTTGTTGGATAAAGGAAGTTTTACTGGTGGCGAGTTAACAATCTTAGTTAATTACATGTACAATATGGCGTTGCTAAGCCAAGACTAGACTCGACTTAAGCTAATAAATGAAAAATAACAAAAACATAAAATGAACATAAAATGAAACGGGATGGTAGTCCGTATGTTTTTTCTCTTTTTCCTTTTTCTATTATCTTTTTTTCTTTTTCTTGATTTTTTCGATTTTTTTTTTATTTTTTTATATGTTTATTTTATTTTTTATTTTTTTTTGCATACACTCTTACCCTACCATCCAAAATAATACATCATAGGGGATGAGAATTCCCCTTATACTTGAATCTTTACACACTTTACATTTAACTATTCTAATGACTCGAATTAAGAAAATCAAAACACTTGGAGCACTTTTAAGATTAACGTACATATGGGGGTAATATATGATGTTCTTCCCCATTACTCCATAAAATAAGTACTTACCCATGAGTCCCAATCGTCCCAAAACAATATGTACAAGGATATGACTCGACTTAGCAACCATGTAATCAATTAGAAAGTTAACTTAGGGTTTAACAAATAACAATAATGCACTAAAGATGAGCGCATACACGAAAGGCTAAGGCGATTTGGGTGTACATTTAAGTGGGGTGTAACAAATTCTTCCTTTAAGTAAAATGCTTAAAGTTAGAAACGAAAAGATAGGCTCGGAGGGGTGTACTAGGGGTTTCGTGTACTAAAAATGAGTACAACGCTAAAGGTGTGGGAAAAATTAGTTGACTTAACTAGCCAGGTAATATGACTTAAATGGTCAAGTAATTATAATACGGGTTTAACACAAGGGTAATCCTAATGCCTCTTATCATGTAGTAAATCCTACCACACGAATGTAGTCTCGCTAGCGGTCTCGGGATGCATCACTAACGCAAGTTCTAGAATCTAAATGCTACCGGTACACTCATAAGCACTAATAATGAATGCTTTTCCTATCAAATCTAAAGGCGAACCTCACATTTTTGGGTGGAAAATTTTTCTGAATATACGGTTATGTGCTAGTCATACAATCTCCTATCCATGAGACGCTTGCTATGGCTAAAGTTTCACTCCTAAATGTTGTAAAAAAATTTAAATTTGGCGCTAAAATTACACTAATAAGTATTTCTCATAGTTTTAGTACACATCTACTATTAAACAAAACAAACTCAAGCGAAAGTGCATATGTAAGGTATCATCTTTTTACCCTCCCCTTACACTTAAGATGAACATTGTCCCCAATGTTCAAGTAAAGAATGTAAAAGTGAAAAAGTTAAAAAGAATGAAATCAAATACTCCCCTGATTCGCTCGGTATGAATTATAGGTTGGTCAGGTTAAATCTTCCTCCAAGAAAACGAACAATCAAAGCTTCCCTTCCAGAATATAAATCATCTCCTTGTTGAACATAACCTATAAATCCTGACAAAAATAGACAAGACAACCTCGCGTAAAATCGGTGGCATCCTATATAAGTTTCTAAATCCTAGAAAACAAAGTAAGATATAATGCTTGTGGAATGAAGTTTGCAGATTTCCTGGAGATTATAAAACTTAATAATTCACAAAAACCATAAGACTCCGTTAGAAAAACAAAACTGGTAAAATTTCCAGATTTTTAACTCCTGACGTCGTCAAGAGTAAACTCATGACGCCGTCAGAATGGACCTGCAGAAATTCTTATATTAAGTTTCCGGAAAATTTCTGGAAAAACTTGGTCCTACTTCCTGGAAAATCCTGCAAAACTTCATTATGACTCAATACAAGCATTTGACTCTAACAAATACGAATATACATGCTCATTTAATATTGTGGAGAATCATGATCGTGTGTTTCTTGAAAACATATTTGGGGTTTCCCCTTACACTTATCTTTTTCAAAAATACCTTTAGGTTGGAGTTAAGACTAGGCCAAACAACATAGTAAGGTCTTTCCACTTTTTTAATTTGAGAAACATGATCAACCAACAATAAAAATAAAACATGCATACGGAAGCAAATAACAATCAAACAAATAAAATCACACAAAACATGGGTTGCCTCCCAAGAAGCGCTTTTCTTTATTTACGAGTCTTGTAGCTAGACTCAAGGTCATGGGTTACTACGTGATTTCATCATTGGAAATGATATACCCTATGTAGTTGCGATCATTACTATTATGGTGGTAGTGCCTCAACCTATCGATACTCGCAATCACCATTCCACCTAATTTGCTTCTCAATTTAGCTACCCCATCTTGGCTCAATCCTTCGATTGTGAATGGCCCACACCACCAAGGACTTGGTTTATCGGGTGGTATTGTTGTTTCTAAGTGTCTCAAGAGCACCAAGTACCCTTCCTTAAATGGTGTACGATTTTTTTCGTGTCGAGTATGTTCGAGTTCAACCTGAACCTTACTGCTTTTTCTCCTTTCATCCTTAGCTTTCTTATAGCTTTTGATTCTTGCCTCCCATGCAAGAATCTTATTCTGAACACGAATGGGTGTCGCGCCAATGTTGTTTTTGATCATTCTCCAACTCAAATTCTCATGCCCACTTCACGGGGTCATGGGGAAGCTAATCTTTCTTTTTCCAGATTTAAGCTCAATCTTCCTACCTTCATACTTAATGACAGCCCTAGCGGTGGTGAGGAATGGTGCCCCAAGGATTATTGGCATGCATCCATCCCCTTTATCATCGATGATCATAAAATCAACGGGGTACATGAATCCTGCAACATTAACTAATACATCTTCTGCGATTCCTAGGGGGTATACGTACGAGTGTCCAACAAGAGATAACCTAACACGAGTAGGTGCTGGCATTTTTGACGTTAGTTGGATGTAAATAGTTAGGGGCATAAGATTTACTTCCGATCCTTGGTCGGCGAAAGCACTAAGATGTTTCAAGTCCCCGATGCTCGTTGGTATTTCAAAGTTCCCACATGCTACCTGCTTAGTAGCCACTTTCTGTACCAATAACCTCTCGAATACTGATCCTCCAGGAAGCGTTTCATACTCATCTTCCTCTTCTTCCTCTTTCTCAGGAACCTGTCCGGAGGATTGGTTACGCCCACACTCTTAATCCAATTTGTTATGGTGTTTTCGTTTATATCATGTTTCAGGTAGTAACTCAAAGGTTGGGATTCTGGTGGTTTTTCTAAGGTCTGTTTAGCAGAAGTTTCTACCTTCTCGTTATCTTTATGTACAATGGTGATGGAGTTAACAAACTGGGTGGTGGGAGTGACACTTTCTTTCCTTAGTAGTATTCGTTCGGGGGTTCTCTGGTTGGCATACTCCTCCAATAGACTCAACATCTCATTCATTTTCTCCTGCATCTCCTCTTTTTGCTTATAAACTGCTTCTTCAAACCTAGCAAGCCGATCTGAGTGAGTTGCCATATATTCTCTCATCCTAGCCTCAAACTCCAAGCTAAGTTCCTTGGGAGGGGAACAAGGTGGGGTGCACCTTTGAAAAGTCTCGACATGTTCTCTAGAAGGTGACTCAGATAATGGTGCCGAAGTTGGTTTTGAGACAGAATTGACAGTGGCTTGTCTAGGACTTAAAGGTCTTCTTTGCCTTTCCTCAAAATAGTCAACTTTTGCCTCAAGTTTGCATAGGAGTTCATCGGGGATTTCGGTGGTTCCTCCAGATGTAGAGACTGCATTGATGGCCGCTTCTATCGTATGTTTAAATTCCCATATCTCATGATTATCAACAGCGAGCTCTTCGATAATTGCCCAAGACTCCTCGGCGTTCTTATCACGCAATTTACCTCCCGCGGCCCTGTCGATGGTGCGCTTGGTGTGATAGTCAACATGGTCGTAGAAAATCTGGACTAATAACCAAATGTTTATGCCATGATGAGGGATCTTGTAGAGGAGATCCTTAAAACGGGCCCAAGCCTCGTAGAAAGTTTCACCCCGCTGTTGCTCAAACATCAAAATGTCCCTTCTAAGCATTGCAGTCTTTTCCGGCGGAAAGAATTGGGTAAGGAAGCGATTGGCGAGATTGTCCCATGTGGTGATGGATCCCGCGGGTAAACGCTCAAGCCATTGATTAGCTTGATCCCGTAGGGAGAATTGGAATAGACGTAAACGGGTAGTCTTTCTAGTTGCAACATCTAGGTCTATGGAATCTACGATTTTGAGAAGGTCCTTAAGATGTTGGTTTGGATCTTCGGAACGAAGTCCATGGAATGTACATCCGCTTTGCACCAACCGGATGGTGTCGGATCGCAAGGGGGTCACATTGGCTCCGGTGAGCTCAATGCTGTTTCAGTAGCCTTGGTGACTAGGTCGGGAATACTCTGCTAAGGTTCGGGGCCTAAGGGGTTCTAGTGGTGGGTTTTGTTGTGGTGGGATGACGGGTTCAAAGATGTTACCACCTTCCATGATGTCGGATGGTAAAGAGTTACGAACAAAGGCACGAAGAAATAAGATAGACTAAAGAAGACCTAAAAATAAAAATAAAATCTTACTAGAAAGGAATCTAGCAAGTAGACCTAATAAAAAGAAATCCTAACCTAGACAATAACTATTCCCCGGGCTGCGGTGCCAAAAACTTGATGCGTGGGAATCACAACAGGCTTTACCTCTCAAGGGATCTCGAGAAGCTTACAACCCCCACCAGGCAGTGTACCTGATCGTTGTAGTATAGTATAGTGACAAGTACCGGGGGATTGATCGTTCAGCTTAGGAATAGTGTTGCTAGGATTAGAAAGCCCAATTACTAGTTCTAAAGGTGAGGGATGATTATTTTTGTATTTTTATATTTTTTAGAAAGCAAGTAAAATCTCGGGTTTTTGGAAGAGTGGGCGGAATTAGTTGCTATTCAACTAACCCAAAACTAAGATGCAATCAAAATAAAATAATAAAAATGAAAATAAACTAATTTATACTAAAGTTGTGAGCAGTAATTGGAGAAAATGTGTTTACTTAGAATTCACTACTCCCTAGATATCTTTTACACGTTAATTACTTGTTATAATTGCATTGATGACGGATCGTATTCCTTAATACCATTCATGGGGTGGCATACATAACTCCCCAATTCTATGAGCTCTTATCTCCTCCTACACCATGCCCAGCACAACTATAGGGATTGTAAACAGTGGCTCATGCATTAAATACAACCAATAAAGACCTAGTACGCCTCGGTTCATGTTTCTTAAGACGTTCAAGCATGTTACCATTTGGAGATCTGCCAGTTTTCTTAAGCCTAACATATAAATCATTCATCCAAGACAAGAATAAACAAGTAATCAACACATAATCAATATCTAGGTTTCATTAGATCTAAGCAAACACAAAAGAGATCTAGCCTAGCATAATGGAATTGAGACAAGAACAAGATATAGACAACCAACACATAGACATATTGATTGAATTAGAAGAACACTTATCTCAATTACAATGCAAGGTATCAAGGGTTTGGGACCCTTGAAAACCTGTAAAAGTTGCACCAAAATCGTCTTTAGGGTTTCTCCAAAACTCCTCTCCCTAAATGTGAAAAACTAGTAAACTATATATAGGAAAATAGGGGTGACGGCGTCAAGAACAAAGGTGTGACGCCGTCATCTCGCCGCCAAATACTTCCTCGGACGGCCTTGATCTACTTCTGACGCCGTCAAGGCCTAGGCCGTCACACAAATTACTCTTGACGCCCTGTGTGTGACGCCGTCATCAACTACGGATTTTTATTCTTGAGGTTTGACGCCGTCATGAGTTTACTCTTGACGCCTTCATGTACTGTTCCCAACATGGAAAATTGAGACTTTGCCGTTTTCTTCACTTTTATGCTCCAAAAACGTCCAAAATGGCTTCTTTTCCAGAATTCACTCTCCAAGTACCTAAAATCACAAAAGGAACGATTTAGGGCAATATTTGATCAAATAAATTCGGATTCGGGCTTAAATGACCCCCTAAAAACCGATCATTTTTCGCCTCATCAAATAACAATGTTATCTTCATCATCACTATCACATAGTCATCAAATAGAGCAGTATTGCGAATATTAGCACGTAGTTTAGCTGCTCGTTGCTCAGCCAGTAATTTTTCCATGCTTTTTCCAGATTCTCGTTCTTCAGCAAGTAATTCTGCCATAGTTTTCCCATGAGAATTTGGAATGAGTGGAAATTGTGGGGATGTGGATGTGTCAAAACCGGAAGGTTGACATTGAAAATCATCGTGAGGACCCCCACAATATGCACAAGAAGAACTTGGAGTATGGCGGAGTGAAATATTAGCTAACTCCTCCTTAAGTTCTTTAAATTTCTCAAGAACCTCTAAAAAGTCTTGCTGGATTTGAGGAGTTGCTTGGATCATTTGGTACTGTGGAGGTTGGTCTTGATATAAAGAGTCAAAATTGTTACAAGGAAATGGATTCCTTGTTTGACAATCAGAGCTAAAGTGTGGACCTCCACAGTACTCACAACAGTGAAACGGATGTGGTTGTGGGTTGTATGTGCTTGAGTTATAATTGTTATCAGGAAACTGCTCATAGACAAGCGTGTTTCCTGATTGACAATCAGAACTGTAATGTGAACCACCACAGTACTCACAACAGTAAAACTGTTGAGTCTCATGCTGTGGTAACTGATGGAATGAATCAGTCGTGTCATGGTAGGAATAGGGATTCTGGTTATAGACAGACCCGTTTCCTGACTCTACCATGCTACAACTGGGGCAATTGCCACCATTATAAGGATTACCACACCACTGGCAAATCAGAAAGTGTGGATGAGACATAGAAAGAATCAAAAGGTTTTAGAGGGTAAGAAATGGAGAATCAAAAAGGTGAGAGGGTAAAGGTGAATATTTTTGGTATTTTTGAGAAACATGTTTAGTGCACATGCACTAAAAACAATTTTTCAAAACAAAATTGAGGCAAAACCACAGTGAACTTAAACCAGAAATCACAAGTGAATGGCTTCTTTGAAAAAGGTACACCACTCACAGGGATATAAAGGCAAGTTTTAATCATAAGTTTGGGAACTTATTATGGGTTTGTATTTATTAATTTGAAAAACTGCTTTAGGCTTATGGGTGTGTGTGCAGAAAACTTGGGAAATATTTTTGGAACTGATTCGTTAACCGAAATCGTCCTTTTAAGATTACTCGCAGGCTGGCGGGAGGAAGTAAATAGGTTTCCTCTTCAGTTCGCAATTTAATGTCAGAACTTACCTTAAACCAACTGTTTCAGGTTGTAATCTTAAAGAAAACGAAGTAATTTAACTTCACAGTTTGTTTTGTTGTTTTTTAATTTTTTTGGTGTTTTTAACACTTTAGGAAAAGTGTTAATGAACTTTTTGAGATGATTATATTTTTTTTTACAAAAAACTTTTTACAAATTTGTGTGAAATTTGTACAGGGAGGGTTTTGAAAACCACTAAACTTAAAACGATTTTGTAAAACACGCAACAACCTCCCCGGCAGTGGCGCCAAATTTTGATTGGTCCCGAAGCAGTCAGATATTATTGACCAAGGTCAACAAGTCAAGGACAGCCTCGTTCCAATACTCCGGTGATAGTATAGTGTTTTCCCGGGTCGTTAAAGTCCCAGCGAGATTGAAATGGTGTATTTTGAAATCATTTATGAGAGAGTGGCACTGAGGACAGTAGCCCAGATGATATGGAATTGATTTTGCTACTGTTATTTTGGTATTTGTACACAGATTTAATATTCACAAAAATCAGATATACATATATATGCACAAATTCACAATCAGGATTCACGTAACAGGAAAAGTGGGGTTTTGGTATTTAACAAACTACAGGGGGTGCTTTTGACACTTTTTGAAACTTAAAGTTAAAAAGAAATTTAAAATGAAAATGGAATGATGAAAATGATTAAAATATTATTTAAATATTATTTAATTAATAAAACTATTTAAAATCTAAATTAAAACCTAATTTAAATTAACTAAAAATTACAAATGATATAAATTAAACTAAAAATTAGCAAAAATATTTTCTAAACTTAAATTAGAACTTGAAGAAAGTATAAAAAATAAAAATAAATATTTTTGTCTTTTTATGGATTTTTTATAAATTAAAAACTATTTAACTTAATTAAACTACTTTTAATTATTATTAATACTAAATTAACTTAGAAAATTAAGAGAAAATTTATAAAACTATTTTATAACATTTAGAAGCTAGGAAAAATATAAAAACTAGGTTTTACTTAATAAAAACTAATTATGCTATTTAAAACTAATTATTAATTAATTACTAATAAAACTAATATTAAATATAATAAGTACCTAATGATGAAATAAAAATCTGAGAAAATTATTAAAAATACTTTAATATGAGAGGAATTTACGAAAAATATAAAAAAGCTAAATACTTAATAAAAATCTAAAAATGAAAAATAAAATTAAATAGAAACTATCACTTAAAATTACTTTGTTTTTTCTGGATTTTTATTTTGGAAACTTGATTTATATCTAAAAACAAAAACTTTTAATGAAAACAACTTTTTTGTAAATGAAAAATAAGCACTTGAGAGCTTATTTGGCTTGACAGTTGACCACAGTTGACTTTTTAAGCAAATAAGCTCAAATGAGCTTGAGTGTGGCCCACAAAGGTAAAACTTGGTTCACTTAAGTAGTTGTAACATGTTTAAGCAAGGAAAATCCAAAAGTGACTACAGAATAAGCAATTAAGCTCAAAATAAGCACATCACCAAACCAAATGCAACTCAGATTGGGACAGAGTTTAAGGTTTGACTCAAGTGGGGTCCACTAGTCCTGGGGTCAAAACAATGGTCAAAATCTATTCCCTGGTAGGAGGGGGTTGAGAGGAGCCAAGATTTGGGTGTGGGAATCACTATGGTGGCCACAAACCACCACCAAAGGTGGTGGTGTGGCTGGGTAACTGCTGCACATGGTACAACAGTTCCCCTGCAGCCCTCTTTGGAGGGTTGTGGGGCCCACAAAAAAAATCCCAAAAATAAAAGGAGGTTAGGACATGAAATTTGAGCTACTAGAAAACAAATAGAAACAAGTTTCACTCCATGAAAACAAACACAAAATTCAATAAAATTCCTTGAAGTTTTGAAAAAATCTGAAATGGAAACTTTTGACTTATGAAGAAAACTTGGTACTTTGACTTTTATGGATTTAGATCCTACTCTAATGACTTAAAATGAAATGTTAAGCTGTAAAGAAACTAAATTAAGCTAGGTAAACCATATTTGCACTGAAATGAAGGTTTGTTGGTTCACAACTGCCCAACAGTAGCCGTTGGGAACTAGGGGAGGTGATTTTGACTTTTGAATGAAAGACTTATGGTTTTTCTTCCTTAACAGCATTCAATAGACCTAAAGAAACCTACCTTAACTAAAAATAACAACATACTCACCCTAAGACTCAGGGTATCAACCTGAACCAAACACTCCTTAATACTAGGACTGATTTGACTTTTCAAAAGAAACTAAGGATTTTTGGTGTGTAATTAAGCAAACAAGTTTGGGATAAGTCCAATGTCACTTTATGGGCAATAACTAAACAACAAATATCATTCTAATTGAACAGAACATACATAAGCAAAAAAAAATGACTAAGAAAATGGTGAGAATTGAGCTTACATGTGATTCAAACTGAGAAATGGATACACAGATCAATAGAACACAACCTACTGCCTCCCTTGAGGTTATAAACCCATGGAAATCCAAAGTCCATCATACTCCTTGCTCCATCACTCTTTGCAAACTGATTTTTTATTTTCTAGCCATTTATTTCCTATTTTTTTTTCTTAGAACTTGAATGTTAATGAGTAAAAACTTTTGAAACTTAAGCAAACTCATAGATGAGCTTAATAAAGATTAAAGGAACACTACAACACCAGATTCAACAATATTTAAATAATTTGTCAAATTACTTAAAAACTGCCAAATACGAATTTACAAAATATAACTTGGAATTACTTGCAAAGATAGATTACATTACACAAACTAAAGTCATTACAACTATTTTTTACTAAAATTATAACTGAAAAAGAAATTATAATAAAAACGACATTTTAAACTACACTACAACTACTTCTCTTCTCTTCCCTGCTTCATCTTGCTTTATAAGATTTCCAATGTGTTAGTGGGACCCACAGGGTCAAATCCCACTTGTTTCTAGATCTTTTGGATAACTTCTGCTCCCTTTGCAATTTTTGGCGGGAAATATGGGTTATCTTAATTGGAGTCTGTGATTGCAATTGGGGTAGGGTAAGGTAGGGTAGGGTGGTGGTTTTGGGCGGTGGAGGTGATGGGTGAGTGAGATGGGCAAGTGGGGAGAGTTGGGGGGTGAATACTAGGGATGGTATTCTGGTATTGGTGGAGGTAAGGGAAGGTGATGGCGGTTTGGGTGGTGTTTGACCGAAGTTTGACCAAGGGGTCAAAGTTAACCCGTTTTTTTATTATAAGGGTGTGGGCTTTGGTACATGGACTGGACCAGGGTATTGAGTGGGTTGTGGACTAGTGGATTGGTTTTATTTTTTTGGATAAAAAGGGTAAGGTTTGGTTTGTAGTTAAATTTAGCCCAAGGATTATATTTGTAATTTTTTTTGTTTTCAAGGGACTAAAAGTGTAACTGACCCAAAGTCTACAAAAGGACCTTTCTTGCCAAATATGAATAGTACAAGGGCCATAAGTGAATTTTTCACTTTTACACCTCCAGGGACTAATTCTGCCAAACTCTGAAACTTCAGGGACCAAATGTGAAAATTCACCAAACTTTCTAACCAAGGACCAAACCTGCCATAAAATATTAGTATAAGGACAAAATTTGTTTTTCTAAAAGTTTTCATATCCCAGGGACCATTTTTGACAATTTTCCAAACTTCAGGGACTAAACTTGACATTTTGTGAAAGTTTGCACCAAAGGACTAATTTTGTAACTTTATGATTTAAAAGGACCTTTGGTGACTTTTTCAAGTTTTTAGAACAACCAGGGACTAGATTTGACAATTTTTGAAAGTTGAGGGACTGAAACTGCCAATTTTGCAAACTTTGTGCGTTTTTCATCTGTTTTTGATTATTTTGCATTTGAAACATATAAAACACATTCCTGGGATATTTTCACTATTTTGATGCAATATTGAGTATTTTTAGATGTTTTGACAGCTCAGAAAAGGTAAAAATGATGAGTATTTACACACTCATCATGCATCTTATATGGGATTTCCTGTATATCAAATGGATGTTAAAAGTGCTTTTCTATATGGCACTATCACAGAGGAAGTTTATGTTAAACAACCTCCTGGTTTTGAAGATCCTGCACATCCAAACAAAGTCTACAAGGTTATCAAGGCTCTGTTTGGCCTTCATCAAGCCCCAAGAGCATGGTATGAAAGACTCTCCAATTTTCTATTGCAACATGGTTACAGGAGAAGTGCTATTGACAAGACTTTGTTTATCAAAAGAGATAAGAAGGATATCATGCTTGTCCAAGTTTATGTAGATGATATTATTTTTGGTGCTACTAAGAAATCTATGGTGAAGGAATTTGAAGATCTTATGCAAAAAGAATTTCAGATGAGTTCAATGGGAGAATTAACATTCTTTTTGGGACTTCAAGTGCAACAATCAAGTAGTGGAATTTTTATAAGTCAAGATAAGTATGTTGCAGACAATCTTAAGAGATTCAACTTCATAACTGTCAAGCCAACATCCACACCCTGTTGATGCTAACAAGCCTTTGGGAAAAGATGAAGATGGAGAAGATGTTGATGTCACATTATACATGTCTATGATTGGATGTCTAATGTACTTAACTGCATCTAGGCCTGACAGTACTTTTGCTCTTTGTTTATGTGCAAGACATCAAGTTCATCCGAAGGTATCACATTTGAATGATGTCAAAAGGATCTTTAGGTACCTTAGGCAACAACCTAAGCTAGGATTGTGGTATCCTAGGGAGTCCCCTTTCCATCTCCAAGCCTTTTCAGATAGTGATTATGCTGGTGATAACTATGACAGAAGATCAACAACTGGAGGGTGTCAGTATCTTGGAAGTAGATTAGTCTCATGGCAATGCAAAAAGCAAACAATTGCAGCAACATCTTCCACAGAAGCAGAGTATGTAGCTGTTGCAAGTTGTTGTGCACAAGTACTTTGGTTGCAAAATCAGCTTTTGGATTATGGATTCAACTTCAAGAATACTCCTATCAACATTGATAATGAGAGTACCATTTGTATTGTGAAGAATCCAGTCTATCATTCCAAAACAAAGCACATTCAAATCAGACATCATTTTATCAAAGATTGCTATGAGCATAGGCTTATCAATGTGGTTAAAGTCCATACATATGATAATGTAGCAGATTTACTCACAAAGGGATTTGATGTTTCAAGATTTACCTTCTTAATAGTGAGTATTGGTATGATTAATAATTAAGCTATTTTTTAGGGGAGGCATTAGTAGTTAGTCATTAATTTAGGGGAGGCTACATGTATCATTCAAAAGAAAAGATTTTTATTCATTATTATTCAGAGGTTACATTCATTCATCCAAGAGATACTGACAACAATGACAAAGACACAACCAAGAAAAACAAAGAACTACCACAAACACCCTACACCACACCTACCTACCCTACCAAACCTACATCCCTACTCCATTGGCCTTTTTCCTTTTCCCTGATAGCTTTGCTTTCCCTTTTGAGCAGTCTTTCTTTTGTCATCAAAAGAAGCTTGCTTCCTCGGGCAAGCCAGGCCAAGTACTTGTTCGGGAGGTCTCTCTTTTCTTGGAGCAGGCCACTTCATGTTCTTTATGGCTTATTCAAGGGCTTGGGTTAAGGCATGTGGAAGTTCATTTGCCAAAGAAGAACCAGAAGCAGGGACAGATACCTTTTTCTTGGGTTTTGGATTGGTAGTGCTTGTTGCATCAGTGATTGTAGAGGTTGATACATCAAGAGGAAAGTACCCACTCCATCCTGCATCATCATCAAAGTCAGAGTCAGAATAGTAGATGATCTCTGAATCTTTGGAGCCATCTGAATCAGATGAGATGTACACCAAAGGAAAGTGACTCATGTTGTTCACTAGGGTTTTTGTGAGAGTATTGCAAGTGTTGATGAAAGAGATGTGTTGGTGGAAAATTTCTTTTATAGGCAAGAAAAGTTATAAGGGAATTTAATGATACTCATTCAATTATACTTGCCTTGGTAGCTTTGGGAATTAATTTTGAAAGGTATTAATTATCTTGGGTTGACTTTCAAAAGATATTTTGGTCAAACAGTCAACGCTAAAGATATTTTGATAGGAAAGTACTTTGCCCAACGTACTGCTTTGTTTTACAACTGAAAGTACTACTCCATGTTATATGGAACGTACTGCTTGGTGTTCTGAAGGGTACGCTGACGTGTCAGGATACTATTCCAACGGTCAAAAATGCGGGTAACAAACTTTTGAAAGATATGGGGAAGATAACTTCAAAAAATAACGGTAAAATAATTAATTCACTGTGATTCTTTGTATATTATCCCTTTTTACTCATATCTTTTTCATATTTATACACCCGTTGATGCGTGGGAATCGCACCTTGCTTTACCTCTCGAGGGATCTCGAGAAGCTTACAACCCCCACCAGGCAGTGTACCTGATCGTTGTAGTATAGTATAGTGACAAGTACCGGGGGATTGATCGTTCAGCTTAGGAATAGTGTCGCTAGGATTAGAAAACCTAATTAATAGTTCTAGAGGTGAAAGGTGATTATTTTTGTATTTTTATATTTTTATGAAAGCAAGTAAAATCTCGGGTTTTGAAGGAGTGGGCGGAATTAGTTGCTATTCAACTAACCCAAAGCTAAGATGCAATCAAAATAAAATAATAAAAATGAAATTAAACTAAATTATACTAAGGTTGTGAGCAGTAATTGGAGAAATTGTGTTTACTTAGACTTCACTACTCCCTAGATATCTTTTACATGTTAATTACTTGTTACACTTGTATGAATGACGGATTGTATTCCTTAATACCATTCGTGGGGTGGCATACATAACTCCCCAACTCTATGAGCTCTTATCTCCTCCTACACCATGACCCAGCACAACTATAGGGATTGTAAACAGTGGCTCATGCATTAAATACAACCAATAAAGACCTAGTACGCCTCGGTTCATGTTTCTTAAGACGTTCAAGCATGTTACCATTTAGAGATCTGCCAGTTTTCTTAAGCCTAACATATAAATCATTCATTCAAAACAAGAATAGACAAGTAATCAACACATAATCAACATCTAGGTTTCATTAGATCTAAGCAAACACAAGAGAGATGTAGCCTAGCATAGTAGAATTGAGACAAGAACAAGAGATAAACAACCAACACATAGACATATTGATTGAATTGAAAGTACACTTATCTCAATTACAATGCAAGGTCTCAAGGGTTTGGAACCCTTGAAAAACCTGTAAAAGAGGCACCAAAATCGTCTTTTGGGTTTCGCCAAAACTTCTCTTCTTTAATGAAAAAACTAGAAAACTATATATAGGGAAAACAGTCTGACGGCGTCAAGAGTAACTTCTGACGCCATCACCTCGCCGCCATATACTACCTCCGACGGCCTTGATCCACTTATGATGGCTTATGTGACGCCGTCACCACCCACGGTATATTAATTTTGCCACTTTGACGCCGTCACGAGTCCTTCTGACGCCGTCACCACCTTCGATATTTAATTCTTCATGTCCGACGCCGTCAAGCTGATGGTCTTGACGCCGTCACCTTGTATTTTCAGCATGCAAATTAGGTACTTAGCCATTTTCTTCACTTTTATGCTCCAAAAACGTCCAAAATAGCTTCTTTTCCAGAATTCACTCTCCAAACACCTAAAATCACAAAAGGAACGATTTAGGGCAATATTTGATCAAATAAAGTCGGATTCGGGCTTAAATGACCCCCTAAAAACGGATCATTTTTCGCCTCATCACCCGTATTCATTCACGACTATCATTCATCCAATCCATCAAGTTCATCAACGATTACTATTCTTTTCTCATATCATAATCGCAATGGCACACCGCCCAACCATCACCAAACATAACATGATTGTAAACCTTGAGAAAACATAGAGGAACATTGAATTTCATGGAATCATTGATTTTCTCACCGGAACAACCATCAATTACTCACTTTTGGTAAACCCAGAAATTATTGGACCTTGGATACAAGCATTTTGGGCTACGGCTAGGGCTGGAAGAGCCATACGTATTACTGAAGCAACAATCTGGGAGGTTTTATTGTTTGATGATGAGGGAGGCTCTGTTTTGTTTGCTAAACAAGAAGTTTGGGATGCACTGAGAGATATTGGGTATGAAGGTCCTCTGAACAGGATTACTTTTCAGAAAGCAATGGTAAGTCCTCATTGGAAATATCTTATTCATGTTTTGCTTCATTGCTTAAGTCCCAAAAGTACTGCTTGGGATCAATTTGGACATGCCATAGCTTCTGCATTAGTTGGCCTAGTTACCAATCAGCCATTCAACTTTTCCTACAAGATCCTTGATAGTATGATTGCACATATTAAGGCTGGATCATCTTTCTTGATGTATACTAGATTTGTTCAACTTTTCTTAGAGAATCCACTTGATGGGATACAAAAACCTCAGGATTATATACCTACTGTTAGGATGCCACCTAAGGTGTTTACCTTTATGTCTCACAAGGGAGTTAACTTTTCTGGTAACAATACACCTTTTAATGCTTGTATGTTAGAGGTAGCACAGGCTGTTAGGGATGATGTTGCTGAAGCTAGTGGTTCTACTAGTTCTGATAATGCTGACCAATCTGATCATTCTGAGCATTCTGCATCAGTACATACACCTACATCACCAATTGCTTCACCACAGCCTGATGACTTAAGTGAAAGAACTCCCTTAGTATTTGTTTCTAGGGAAAAACCTATTTCTGTTGAAGGTACTTCTCCACAAAGTACTTCTTTGCAAGGTACTGCTTCAGAGCATACTCCAGTACCTTCTCCCAATGATTATACTTCCACAGGTGGGTTTCAAACACCTGGAGGAGATGAGGGAATTGAGGGTCCTTTGGATAATTATGCCTTGACTAGGGAGTTATGGAGAATGAAGAGAGTCATGGATAATCAGGCTATAGAGATTAAAAGGTTGAAAAACAAGTTCAGAAGGTTAAAGAGGTTTGTGTGGCCACTTGTGCAGAATTTTAGACTTTATGTGAAAGAAAAGAAACAATCCCAAAAGAAAAAGTCTAAATCAGCCAAGAAAGCTTCTAAGTCCAAGAAGAGTCATAAGAATTCCTCATCTTTCAAATTAGGGAGGAATCAAGATGATAATTTGAATAAAGATGATGCTGAAGTTCAATATTCAGAAGATGCTCATCTTTGGCATTATCCAGAAGAACCTTTGAATTTGGTGCCAGAGAAAAAGATTGAAGAGGATGAGAATATTGTTCAAGAAGAAGTTATTGAGCAAGAAGCTGGAGAACAACAGAATATTCGAAGTACTCACATTCAAAGTAGTGTTGATGAAAGTACTGGTATGCAAGGTACTGATGTGCAAGGTACTGCTGCAATGAATATTGGAATTAGAACTTCTACAGCTGGACCTTCTACAAAGACTTTTGAAGATGAAGCTGGTCCTTCTAATCTTATCCAGCAAGAAGAAGTCAAAGAGCATACAGTAAGTGATGATGAGACTATAGCTCATATAATGCTCAATTTGGATAGACCTTCAGGAGGTATACATATTTCTGAGCCTGCACAACAAGTCTCTGAATCTTCTTCTGAATCTGAAGAATTAGATCCAAAAGATAAAGGAAAAGGGATCATGAAGCAGAAATAGATCAAGAATAAAAAGAAGAAGTTTACTCTTGCACAGCTGAGAGAAATAGAGGTAGCAAAGAATGAAGAAATTGCTAGAAAGCAACAAGCTGTGTATGATGCAGAGTACTTGGAAGAAATAAAGAAGCGAACTGCTGTAACAAGAAAGCCTATGACTATTGCTCAAGAAAGAAACTGGATGATTAGTTTCTTGAAAAGAAGAGTATTCAAGAATCTACAAAAGTTAAGATATCCAGAAGTGAAAGCTCTATGGGATGAAGTACAAGAGTCTATTCAGAAAGAGTTAGAAAGTTTTATACCCATGGATGTTGATAAGGGAAAGCAGTTAGAAGATATAAGGAACAAGCTGAGAAAAGAAAGATAAAAAGGAATAAAGCAGTTCAAGATGATCAATTGTCAAAGAAGCTCAAAATGATACATGAAGATACAATTGATGAACTGAAGAATTATTTCAGAGTGGTTGATTTTGAGAACAAGAAAACAGAAGACTCTGGAAAGAAATCAAAGATTATCTCATTCTCTGTGGTTGAATCAAAAGAAGGGAACTATCTCATGTTCAACAGAGAAGATGAAAGCTTCACAGTGTTTAACATGCTATGGGATGTTTTGTATATAATTGATAGAGAAGATCTATACAACTTATACTTACAAGTGCAAACATACTATGAGAATATTGAAGCAGCAGGAGTGGGATTAATCTTACTTGGAGATTTGATAACCATCTGGGAAACAGAAGAAACAAATAATGATACTCTGTGGAATGATCAAGAAAATTGGGAGATAACAAGATGGAGATTCTTTAAGTCATCAGGAGTTCATTCACTTGAGATGGAAGATGGTACCATGATTCACATGCTAGCTGAAAGAAGATATCCTCTGATAAGAGAATTTATGATCAGGATGTTGGATCATGGAATGGAGCTTGAAGATGAAACTGAAGTAGATTTTATGGTGATTAAGCTATTTATCAGGTGGACTAAATCGGAAGAATAATATTGCAAAGTACTAGTATGATTTGTTTTGAATAAAAAGTATTTTTCTCAAAGTACTGCAAGACAAACAATACTTTACCAAAGTACTGTTTGCTGCATAAAACCAGTATAAGTCCTTCGTAAGATAAAAATAATTTTTTTTTTATGTTTAAGATGATAAAAACAAAAGGATTTGAAGAATAAAACTTGGTGTTAGTACTTTTACTGCACAACAAATGGTAATCAACTCACCATGTTTAACAGACAAGAAAGAGTTTGACTCATCATGAGGGTACGGCTCTGATGTGATAATCAAATCCGTTTTTAGTTGACAATTTACTAAAAATTGTATGGTATTCAACTCACCATATCTGTAAAAGTGAAGAGTTGACTAGCCCACAAGAAAATGGCTTGTGGTAAAGACTGTGGAAAACCATTTATGGTAATTAGTTCACCATGGTTGATATCAAAGAACTAACTAGTCCAAAAGCAAACGGCTATTGGTAAAGACTACTCAAATCCGTTGATAGCTGATGATTTGTTGTTATCAATGTACCATGGTTGTTCTAAACTAAACATTGGCTACTCCAGAGTTAATGGCTTTGGTAAAGAGACATCAAAATCCATTAAAAGTTCAATGATTCACCTCTCACAGAAGGTTACATATCTGGAAGTGATGAGAATAGTATGAAACTTTAAAAGATTTGATGTATACTTTGTCAAAATATTGGTGAGTTGCAGAGAAGATAATGATCAAGAGCACTTTGACATACAGGATTGAAAAGAGATAAAGAAACAATCTTTCTGAATGATAAAGATATTGAAGATCAAATAAAGCAAAGAAACTTAAAATCAAGCAAGTGGAGTTCAAGTTAGGGGAGGATTGTTGGGATATGAAGATCTAAGTACTACTAGAAAGTCAAAGTACTGCTATGTCAAAGTACTGCTCAATAATCAACATGCTGATCAAGGTCAAAGTACTGCTACTTATTGAAGATTATTCAAAGTACTTTGAAGAACAAGGACTTAAGTGCAATATTGATTAAAGGATTATT
Source organism: Artemisia argyi (assembly GCA_030686995.1). NCBI lineage: Eukaryota > Viridiplantae > Streptophyta > Magnoliopsida > Asterales > Asteraceae > Artemisia > Artemisia argyi. The sequence continues at coordinate 123,753,367 of CM060678.1, forward strand.
ATGTAATATTGTATGAATATTCTAGAATTAGTTAGGGATAATTACTTGTCGTTTAAGTAGATAATGTAAACCGACTTAAGTTTATCTATATAAGGAGCCTTATGATGGTATTAGACGTACAAGTTTTAGACGAAGTCATACGAAGTTTTCTAAGAGTCTTAGAGTTTTACAAAAACGATTTTAGAGAAAGTTAGGGATTGTTAGTGAACTTGTATTTAGAGAGGCTGGTTCAAAGAGTTGTTTTAATATAAACAAAGTTCTTCTTAGCTTTGTGTTAGTAGATTCCGCAAACTTTACAAAGTAATATCATTGTTTCACTATTAACTGTTTTGAGTTATTCAAGATTGTTAAAACATTACAAGCTACAAAGTAGTTTGGTCAGAGTATATCGATCCAACACTTTTTGAGTCACAATACATAGGTATTCTGTCAAAAGTAAAGCCATAACCTGTGAGATGTGTCCGTATCCAAAGAAGTTGGGCACAACACGCAGATAGAGACACATACTCGGCTTCGGCGATTGATAGCGCAGTATAATCTTGCTTTCGTGACGACCAGCTTACTAACTTTTCACCCAAAAATTGTGCTCCACCTGATGTACTCTTTGCTGACACTTGATCACTGGCATGGTCGGCATCTGAAACTGCTGTTAGATTAAACCCATAATCCTTCGGATACCAAAGTCCCATGTTAATGGTGCTTCGTAGGTACTGAAAGATCCGTTTAACCTCTTTGAGGTGAAGTTCGGTAGGCTTTGCCTGATACCGTGCTAACAAACAAACAGCAAATTGAATATCGGGTCGACTAGCAGTTAGATACATGAGAGAACCGATCATGCTCCGATATTTCTTCGGATCGATTGGTTTCCCAAACAAATCAGCACCTATTTTTGGTGAAGTGACCATTGGTGTACCAACAGAATCACAGTTATCCATTCCATGTTTTTTCAAAATCTCTATTGTATATTTAGCTTGATTGATAAAAATATCATCAGGGGATTGATGTATGTGTAAACCAAGAAAGAATTTTAGTTCCCCCATCATGGACATTTCAAATTTGCTTTTCATGAGATTTTCAAACTGTTTTGAATGGTTAGGATTGGTTGATCCAAAATTAATGTCGTCCACGTAAATTTGAATGATCAAAATGTCATTTTTGAATTTTTTGGTAAACAAGGTGTCATCAACCGTTCCTTTGGTGAAATTGTTTTTGAGCAAGAAAGATGATAGTTCATCATACCACGCTCTTGGAGCTTGTTTTAAACCATAAATGGCTTTCTTAAGCTTTTAGACGTAGTCTGGATGATCTTTGTCGATGAATCCCTCTGGCTGACTCACATACACTTCTTCTTTCAGAGTTCCATTTAAGAAGGTTGTCTTAATGTCCATCTGATAGACTGTGATGTTTTTGTGAGTGACATAGGCTAAGAAAATCCGGACTACTTCAAGTCTAGCTACAGGCGTCAATGATTCTTCGAAATCTATCCCTTCTTCTTGTGGATATCCTTTAGCCACGAGACAAGCTTTGTTGCGAATTATAGTCATTTCCTCATACAATTTGTTCTTCCACAACCACTTGAGATCAAGAACACGTTTACCAAGTGGTCGTTCAACAAGTTCCCAACTATCATGTAACTGGTATTGAAGAATTTCCTCCTACATCGCTTCTATCCATGGGTTTTCTGCCATTGCTTCCCGAATGTTCTTTGGTTCTTTGAGGCTTATAGAGCAAATGCAGATACACAATTCGAGATTGGTGGCAAGTTGTCTCCTCGTCTGAACTGGCCTTGCAGGTTCACCAATAACGTGTTCAATTGGATGGTCTTTTGTCCATTTGAGTGTAGAAGGGTACCTTGGGTTAAACCTATGTGTGTTAGATCGTTCTTGTAACCTTGAAGAAGATTCAGCAGAGTATGTTGCAAATGGGTTTTCAAATACTTCTTCTTCTTCTAACGCAACATCGTTTTAATTATTTGTTGGTTCTTCTTGAAAATTTGTGTTTTGGTTTTGCTCATCAACTTTTGGTAGAACAGTTTCAATAATTGGAGTTGCTAGAGTAGATGTAGATGATGTTGAGGGAGTTGGTGCTTCAGCTTCGATTGTAGTAGATGCATCTTGTGGTGGTGGTGGTGGTTGATGGTTTTAAGCGGGTGCAGCGGAACGTTGTTGAGATGCATTTGTCGAAGTTCCACCATAGTATTCATCAAACATTAACTCGAAGAAATTTTCCAGTTCTTGTTCAGAAGGTTTTTCGATGCTTGTTGATTGATCTCCTTAATGTACGAGTCCTGAACTAATTTGTCCAGAAGTCTGCGGGTTTGGTGCGGGTCCTAATCTGTTTTGATTAGAAGCCATCAGATTAAACCCGGGTTCTAGAGCGAGTCTCTCAGAAGCCATATGTGAAATCTCGTCAAACTTCACATTCATCGTCTCCATTATCCTTTTTAATCTTCTGTTATACAACCTGAATGCCCTCGAGTTTTCTGAGTATCCTATGAAGATTCCAATATCAACCTTAGCTTTTAGCTTCCTGATGAGGCGAAAAATGAACCACTTTTAGGGGGTCATTTAAGCCCGGAATTGAATTTATTTGATCAAATATTGCCCTAAATCGTTCCTTTTGTGATTTTAGGTACTTTGGGAGTGAAATCTGGAAAAGGAAGCAATTCGGGAATTTTTGGAGCATAAAAGTGAAGAAAACGCCAAAGACTTAATTTTCCAAGCTGGGAACAGTAGGTGACGGCGTCAAGAGCAACAATTTGACGGCGTCAAGAGTAAATTTCATGACGGCCCAATACAGAAATGAAGGCGTCACGAGGAAGAGCGTCAAGAGTTAAATACGTGACAGCCTGGAAAAAGTTAATACATGACGGCGTCAGATGTAGATCAAGGCAGTCCGAGAATTCTTTTGGCGGCGAGATGACGGCGTCACCTATTTGGTCTTGACGCCGTCAGCCTCAATTTCCTATATATAGTTTTCTAATTTTCATTCATTGAGAGGAACAAGTTTGGAGAAACCCTAAGGCCGAACCATATACGATTTTTACAAGTTTTTCAAGGGTTTTCAGCCCTTGAACCCTTACATGTGTAATTGAGATAAGTGTTCTTCTAATTCAATCAATATGTCTATCTATTGGCTGTCTATATCTTGTGCTTGTCTTAATTCCACCATGCTAGGGTAGATTTATCTTGTGTTTGCTTAGATCTAATGAAACCTATATGTTGATTATGTGTTGATTACTTGTTTATGGTTGTATTGGATGAATGATTTCGATGTTAGGCTTAAGAAAACTGGCAGATCTCCAAATGGTAACATGCTTGAACGTCTTAGGAAACATGAACCGATGTGCACTAGGTTTTATTGGTTGTATTTAATGCATGAGTAAATTCTAATGATCCCATGTTAGGAGCTTCTTAGCCGGCTCGACATAGGAGTGAAGTAGGCACTCATAGGATTGGGGAGTTAAGTGCGCCACCCCATGAATGGTATTAAGGAATACAATCCGTCATCCACGCAACTATAACAATTAATTAACGTGTAAAAGATATCTAGGGAGTAGTGAAATCTAAGTAAACACAATTTCTCCACTTATTGCTCACAACCTTAGTTTAATTTAGTTTTATTTTCATTTCTAGTATTTTATTTTGATTACATCTTTAGTATTGGGTTAGTTGACTAGCAACTAATTCCGCCCAAATCTTTCAAACCCGAGATTTTTACTTGCTTTCTAAAAAATATAAAAATACAAAAATAATCATCCTTCACCTCTAGAACTAGTATTTAGGTTTTCTAATACTAGCGACACTATTCCTAGCTGAACGATCAATCCCCCGGTACTTGTCACTATACTATACTACAACGATCAGGTACACTGCCTGATGGGGGTTGTAAGCTTCTCAAGGTCCCTTGAGAGGTAAAGCTTGGTGCAATCCCTACGTACCAAGTTTTTGGCGCCGCAGCCCGGGGAATAGTTATTGTCTAGGTTAGAATCTCTTTTTATTAGGTCTACTTGCTAGATTCCTTTCTAGTAAGATTTCATTTTTATTTTTATTTTTAGGTTTTCCTTAGTCTATCTTATTTCTTTGTTTCCTTTGTTCGTAAACTATTTTGATGGATAACAATAACATTGATCATTTGATTCCTGTTATTCGTGTTTTTCGTCGTAGGATTTTTCAAATGCCCGACCCACTCCCTTTAGTTGAGAATGAGAACCCGCCTAACCTCTCACCCAACCACCACTTTGACAATAATTCTGAGTTAGAGGAGTCTGATCATGATGATGACCGTAGGGCTAGTCCTTTTTACTCTTCAGACTCCGATGAGGACCTTGATGATGGTGATGTGATTAATGAGAATAGGATGGAAGAGGAAATAAACCCTCTTAGGTATGTCGACCCTAGAACTAGGATTGAGTGTGATAGTTCATTCAACATGCAATTTCCATGTAAGATCGGATTTAAGAGCTTTAACGCCTATCTTAACTCATCTATCCCAATGAACATAATCTCGCGTAATGAATATAATAAAATCATGGTAGATGAGTTAGAATACAAAGGAGAAAACATTATTGCTAGGGCAATACCATTGCATGTGTTTGTAGGAAGCTTGGTTTATCTTGTTGAGTTCATGGTTATAGAGTGTCTAGGAGAATTTATTGATGATAAGTTAACCCAAGTTGTGTTTGGAAGACCTTTCAAAAGGTTGACCAACCTTGATGAAAAACTTATAGAAGGGTTAATTACATTCTCGGATAGGGATGAAGACTTTGTCTACCAAATGCCCTGCACACACCCTAGGTTCAAGGATTTTTCCATGGAGATGTGTAGTAGGTATCCGCCCATAGAAATGCTAAGTGAGAATGATAAGAGAAAAGGGCTAAAGTATACTCATGAAAAGAATAAAAGATACTATCGCGGATGTCTAGAGTTAGGATATGAGTATAAGAAAGATGAGGCGACCATTAGATGGCTCACGCTTGGTTATGTGAGCATAAGCGATACACGGTAACCCATGACCTTGAGTCTAGCTACAAGACTCGTAAATAAAGAAAAGCGCTTCTTGGGAGGCAACCCATGCTTTGTGTGATTTTATTTTGTTTGTTTGCTATTTGCTTCCGTATGCATGCTTTATTTTTATTTGTTAGTAGATCATGTTTCTAAACTAAAAAGTGGAAATACTTTACTTTGTTGTTTTGGCCTAGTCTTAACTCCACCTAAAAGTATTTTTGCAAAAGATAAGTGTAAGGGGAAACCCCAAATATGTTTTTTAAGAAACAAACCGATCATGATTCTCCACAATATTAAATGGACATGTATATTCGTATTTGTTAGAGTCAAATGCTTGTATTGAGTCATAATGAAGTTTTGCAGGATTTTCCAGTAAGTAGGACCAAGTTTTTCTAGAAATTTTCCGGAAACTTTACACAAGAATTTCTGCAGGTCACTTCTGACGGCGTCACGAGATTACTCTTGACGGCGTCAAGTGTAGAAACCTGGAAATTTTACCAGTTTTGTTTTTCTAACGGAGTTTTAAAGTTTTGTTGAATTATTAAGTTTTATAATCTCCAGGAAATCTGCAAACTTCATTCCACAAGCATTATATCTTACTTTTTTTCTAGGATTTAGTAACTTATATAGATTGCCGCCCATTTTATGCGAGGTTGCTTTGTTTGTTTTCTCAAGATTTAACAAGTTATGTATGACAAGAAGATGATTTATATTATGGAAGGGAAGCTTTGATTGTTCATTTTCTTGGAGGAAGATTTAACCTGGCCACCTTATTATCTGTTGACATAAATAATGTATGAAAACGTTATTTATATTTTTCGATATCTCTATATTTTGACGATCACAAAATGTAAACTCGTCAATCGTATGATTACTACGTAAACAAGTATTAAGCTAGTTTATATCATTATATCCAACTTAATCACTTAAGGTATGAATAAACAAGTGCTTAATACATCTCATGATCAAAGGGATATTTAATTAATTAATACAAAGTTTATTTAATTATATAATCTTATTATATATTTTTGAAAAACACTTTTGGTAATAAGGAAAAATGTTTTAATCATACTAAATATATGATTTCAAATACTTAACCAAAATCAGTTAGTTTTTCACCAAATAAACTTTCCCCACTAAAAGACAAGTTTTCTGGCCGTTACAGTTGGGCGGCCCCCTTAATTATAAGGGGCGGTCCCCTTAATTTTAAGGGGGCCGGCCATGCTTTAAGGGGACCGGCCAGGCTCCCCTGTCAGAAACTGTCAGATTTCTTCCCCTATAAATACCACCTTAATTCTGGAATTTTTTCCTCACCTTTTGCACGAAATTTTCAGATCTATAACCATCTAAAACTCATCCAAAACCCTTTGATCATTTGTATATTAATCCTTGTTTCAAGTGATTCAATCCCTCATCATCCATTCTCATTCTAAGTGCAAAAGAAGAACTCTCTACAACCAAGTTCAAGAAGTGTTAAAGAGTAGTTGTGTATAGTGTATATATATTCATTTGTGAATATTGTGTTGTGCTTGTGATTAATTGTTTAGAAGATATAGAAGGTGTGTAGATAGTAGAAGTTGATTAGTAGTGAGGTAGGATAGTTGTGAAGATTGGTGTGTAGCAAATAGGTGTGAAGAAGGTGTGAAGATTGGTGTGTAGATTGGTGTGTAGATTGGTGTGAAGATTGGTGTGTAAATTGGTGTGTATATTGGTGTGTACGGTTTTCTCCGCCATAAGGGAGTTTGTTGACATAGTGAAGAAAACTCTCGAGTAGGTGACTCGGGGAGTGGAGTAGGAACAAGGAAGGTGTCCTTGTAGCCGAACCACTATAAATCCTTGTGTTGTGGTTTGATCTTTCTAACTCTTCTCATTACTTATTTATTTACCTTTACTATATTAGTTTTGTTAGTTAGTTATCATACAATTGTTCATATAGTGCAAGTATTGAATTCACATAAACTAGAATCGAAGTTTTTAAAACAAACTTGTGTTTATAAATTTTAAAAAGGACGTAAAACTATTCAACCCCCCCCCCCTTCTAGTTTTCCACAATTGGTATCAGGAGCCACGTCTAGCAAGATTTTTAAAATATATTATATTTTAAAACTTGTAACGATCTATGGAATCTGAAAAATATTTAGAAGGGCAATCTATGCAAAGACCACCACTATTTGAGAGTGATGGATTTTTATATTGGAAAAATCGATTCGAAACTTATGTGAAATCAAAAGATCTAGATCTTTGGCATGTTATTACCAATGGTGATTTTTTACCTATTCAAAATAACCCCGAAACTAAGAAAGATGAAATCGTACCTTTTGAAAAACAAAATGATGATTTAAAAAGAAAACTTGCTAAAAATAATGAAGCAAAAATGGTTATTTATAATGCGCTACCACGTAAAGAGTACGAAAGGATCTTTATGTGTGAAACCGCAAAAGAAATTTGGAACTCTTTATTAATAACTCATCAAGGTAATAATCAAGTCAAAGATAATAAAATTGATCAACTTGTTCAACAATATGAACAATTCACGATTCCGGAAGAGGAATCAATTGATAATGCTTTTGCTAGATTTAACACTATCAACACAAGTTTAAAAGCACTTGATGAGAATTTTTCTAGTAAGAATTTTGTTAGGAAGTTTCTTAGAGCTCTTCACCCAAAATGGCGAGCTAAAGTGACGGCCATTGAAGAATCAAAGAATTTGTCAACGCTACAACTTGACGAATTAATTGGAAATTTGAAAGTCTATGAAGCAATTATAAAGGACTCCGAAATGGTTAAAGAAAAACGTGAACAAAGCAAGTCAATCGCCTTGAAAGCTAGAAAGGAATTCAACAACGAAGATTGCTCATCTTCCGATAGTGATGACGAAGAATATGCCATGGCCGTAAGAGACTTCAAGAAATTCTTCAAAAGGCGAGGAAGATTCGTTAGACAACCACACGATGAAAGAAGAACATCTCAAAAGAATAATGATGACAAGTATAGCAAGAATGAGAGAAAGTGTTTCAAGTGTGGTGATCCGAATCACCTCATTGGAAAATGTCCAATGATGACAAGAGATCAAAATCAAAGAGCATTCGTTGGAGGTGCTTGGAGTGATAGTGATGAAGATGAGAATGAAACAACAAAGGATGAAAAGTGTCTCATGGCCAAATCATCAAGTGAGGTACGTTCCGAATCCGAATACTTTAGTGATGAAAATCTATCATTAGATGAAAAAGATTTAGATAGTGAATACAATAGATTATGTAAAATAGGACAACTAGTTATGGCTAAAAATAAATCACTAAAATACATAAACAACCAACTAGAAAATGAAGTGCTTGAACTAAAAATTAAAATACATCAACTTGAAAAAGGAAAAGAAATTGTTGAAGAATGTAAAACATGTCAAGAGCTTAAAAGTGAAAACAACATACTTAAGGATGAAATTTGCAAACTTGATAAATTTGAAAATAGTAGTAACTCACTTAGTAAAATTATAAGTATTCAAAGAATATCAGGAGATAAAACCGGACTAGGATTCAACTCAACTGAATCTTCAACAAGTGGAGCTAAAAACGTTAAATTTGAAAATGAACCAAAACCTTCAATACTTAATCCTAAACATTTACTCATAAAAAATAAAATAATACCTATCGCTAGTAATGAAGAAATAAAACCATTTTATAAACCATCTTTAAAAACCGAAGTTGGATCATCTAAACCTAAAACAAGATCTAAAACTCCACCACCTAGGAAACCAAATAATTCTTATCCTAGACCTAAAACACCTCAACCAAGTACAAACCATAATAGACGAAACTTTAACTATAATCAACAAATGTGGAACTTCAATCCGTGGGGAATGTTTCCACCTTATATGCATCCAAGTCAAATACAAAACATGTTCGGACCAAATAACTTTGGACAAATGAAACAATGGGCACCAACGTAAATAATATTCACCATCCAAACGTGGAACTCTTCATTGTCACCTCTTGTCCGGAGTACTTCTTGAAGACTTTGAAGATTAACGCATTAAAGACAAAAGGTACACATTTCCTTTTAAGTTCCTTGTCTAGAAATGCATGCTTAGTTTAGTGTGTTATATTCATGTGATTTTACTTGACTTATTAATCTCTATTTTTTTATTATATCTAAATATACATATATACATATATATATATATATATATATATATATATATATATATATATATATATACATTTATATACTTAGCTATATTTAGGATCTTATAACCTAGGAAATTCATTTGTTGATTTTCTAGAACTAGAGATTGTTCGTTTATGAACATTTCTTTTCCCCATTTACCTTATTGAACTTTAATGTTCAATCAACACTCATGCTGATGAAGTGAGATGAGTCGAAAAATCTATGGATGAAACAAATTCCCGGCTTCCGTTGCATACGTCTCCCTCCTATGTTCTCGTCTTATAAGCCTATACTATAATATATATATATATATACTTATAAACCTTACACAACTTTCTCGTTTGCTTGACAACTTGATGAATTTCATCCGAAATGATCAAGAAAATTTTATTGACAAAATGTCAAGTAAAAATGTCAAGTAATTCCTCTCGTGCGTATACTCTTCAACGTATTTTTGATTAAATATAAATCTAGTATATATATATAAATATTTTCTTGTTTGTTCCAGAAACCAAAACTTGAAATATCAAATTTTTAAGGGCGGCCCCCTTAATGTTTAAGGGGACCGGCAGCCAATACAAGGGCAGCCCCCTTAATGTTTAAGGGGACCGGCCCTCTGAGAGCTCAAGCCCGCTTTTCCCTTTCTTCCTTTTGCCAAACACTCCACTTTTTCATTCCTCTCTTTCCCTGCTTCTGCTGTGACGAAATTCAAAACCCAAAAACCTCTCAAATCACTTCCAAATCACATAATTCGAGTTAATTCGCAAAGGGCAAATTCATCTACCACAATCACCACTACATATTGTAAGCTTTTCATAACACATTTCATCTCATTTCATCTTATTTGATCATACTCATGATTATGCATGTTTTATAAAATTTGTCAAATTTCATAATTTATTTCGAATTAAGCCTTAAAACTTCATTACCAAATGCTTCACCTAGGATTAGGATGATTGATTAACACTAGAAACTAGTTATTATAAACTATCATGTCGAAAATTTTTGAAAAATTTCATACACTCCTTTTCAAAAAAATTTAGTAAACTTATTGTTGAATAATGATTTGAAAACGTGTTAAAACTAATTACACTAAACTTGTGTAACTTGTAAAACTTGAAATTACATTTTTTCGACTAAGAAAAACTATGTTGGTTCACAATATAGGGGTGTTTGGATTATGTCCAAATAATATCAAAACATAGTCATTATAATTTTTATAAAACTTTGTTATAATTATAAACCTTAAAATTGTTTATCGAACTCGTCAAGATATATAATTCATATGTATATTGACGCACTTGAGTTATAAGTCACTAGTTAAGGAAGCGTTTGGTTTATTACTAAAAATGACAATTTTAAGTAAAAATACAAACCATCTTTTTCAAAAACAAATTACATGCATAAGAAACTCGCAAGAAATAGCTAGTTTTACAATCTAATGTAAATCTAGCAAATTTCATGATATATATAGATGTTTAAAGGGCGTTTGGATTTGTCCATAACCACCCATTAAACTTCGTAAAATATATCTAGAACAAGTTAAAAACAACATTAAGGAACATGGTAATCTACTTCTTAGGATTAGTGACGAAGTATGTTTACGTTCCAACATAAGCCTTAACAATAAACATATACTTTTATCTTTCTTTATATTTATTTTGGTCTTTTTGCATTGTTAATGTGTTTAGGTGAAAATGCCCAAAGCAACTACCGAAGATCTTTCTCACACTAAAAACTACATTCCCAAAGTTTCTCAACTCCCTACCACATCTCCTTCCATTGGACTTATCTATCGTCAAATTGAAGATAGAAATATTCATGAGGGACGTGTAGTAGATCTTGCTTTTGCTCAATCCGAGTACATAAATCGCTTGTTTTCAAGCATCAACTTCAATTGTCTTTATGAAATAAATGAACCTATTATTCCTCGCTTCATTATGGATTTCTATAGCCAAGTCACCGTCCAAACCAATGATCTTGGTTTCATCACCATCTCTTTCATGATTCAAAATGAATTTATCACCCTAACTCTCGAACAATTTGGTCATATCCTCCAAATTCCATTTAGAGGTCAAGCCGTTTTCTCAAACGAGTGGGACCTCGAATCTCTTAATCGCTATCGACCAACCTTCGGTCCATATCTCGACGAAATTCCTCATCCCGACGAAATTCGTCAAGTCCTTGGTATAGATCGTGCCACCACAAGTCGAAAAATAAAATCCAAAAACGTTCAAATCTCTCCATACCAACTTCTCCTCAAAGAATTAAGCCCTCACATGAAGCGTTGGGAAGAACTCATTCGTGAGAATGCGTTTGGTACTGGAGGTCACCGGGACCATCTCCCGGCTAGCCTTGCTCACATGTTGTATTGTATAGCTGTCGAAAAGCCGTACAATTTGGCCTACTTCTTTATCAAACGGATTGAGTGTGCTAGAAAAACTCCCAAAGCCAACCTTCCATATGGAATGTTCCTTACTCGTATCTATCGTCATGTTATCGAGTACTATCCCGATCTTGACAATAGTATTTATGAGTCCATCTACCCCACTCTACGTACTCTCGCTCTAAAACAAGCTCGACGAACTCGAAGTGACAAGGGTAAACCTCGTCGTCATAGCTTTCATGGATCATCCTCAAGGCAAGATGATGACGATGAGGAGGAAAACATCCATGATGCTAGTACCCCTTCGTTTTCTGAGTTCGTTGACGATTTAGAGGATCTTGACTATCCCAACTATTCTACTCCATCTCCAAGTGATCAAACTGAAGAAGTGCTTCATGAACGAACTACCGAGATGCTTAGAAGACAAAAGAGCTTGCACGAAGAAGTTAGAGGTGGCTTCAAATCTATTGGAAAGACTTTGAAGGGTATCTTGGGGATGAAAAAGAAATGATTTGCTTGGTTTATGCTTGTTGAACAATATTTATGTTTATGCTTTGTATGCTATTTGTCCGAAATTTATTCGGAAATACTTGTTATTTGGATATGTGTTTAGGATGATAACTTGATTGTCTTTGATATTTTTATGCTTGTTTCTCTTAATCTATACATGTGTTTGCATGATTTGTTAATGTTTACATGACTATATGACATGTATGCTTTCTAATAGACCAAAGCAAATGTGATATGTCCAAATAGAGCTTGCTGCAAATACAAAACAGAACATAACATTTTTCCAGAAATTTTTTGAAAATTTTGGTTTCTGGGTCGTCAGATGGGCGGCCCCCTTAAATCATAAAGGGCGGCCCCCTTAAAATTAAGGGGACCGGCCTCCATTTAAGGGGACCGGCCATCTGAAACAGTTTTTACACTGTTTTCTTTTGCATCCTGTGATCCCTTTTGCTAGTCCCAGCTTTCATTACTCTTAAAAACCAAACTGATTTTGGAATACAACATTACAATTTCAAAATAATTCCACTTCTAAACATGTTTTCCCACTATATAATCCCCATGCATGTTTAATTCATAATTCATCATCCTCATCATTCATAAACCATCATCATGTCATCACCAAGAACCACCCATTCAAACAATGCCAAGAAACAAAAACTTGTCATTATACCACCCAAACAACTCTTCATTGATCTTACAAATGAAGACAACACCGCCCCATCACCACAACCTCAATGTTCATCTCCTAGTGCACCAAATGCACCCTCCAAAACACCCTCAACAAATGGAAATTCTACTTCCTCCATACCATCCACTTCATCCATTAATGACTACATAAACACCCACTTATCTCCCCCACCAATGGTTCAACCATCACAACCTACCAATGAACACTCCACCCTTGCATTAACCCTCTCATTATCACCATTAACACCTCTTGATGCACATTTCTCATCATCCCCTATCAATCCACCAACCTATAACCCCGTCCCATGGAGCTTACTTGAAGCTCATGGTGACACTTGCCTTTGTTGCATCCACAACCGAACAATTGTGTTCGGACTAAGAGATGAAATGCAATACATGTTTTCTCATATTGAGAACTTGTTGCATCCACCAACAATAAACACAACCCCTCCACCACCATCAACAAACACTCCTCCTCCATCACCATCTCCATGCTCACCATCCATTCCTCCCAATTAAACATGCTTGGTGACTCACAAATAAAAGTACCTTAAACCATTTTGGATGGCAAGCTCTAGAGAGGACTTTTATGTTTGAGCTTTGGTTTATTTATTATGTGATGATTGTAAGCCTTTAGGGCTTTTGTTTGTAGCATTACTTGTTTCATTTGATGTAATGCTTGATGTATTATTTTCACTTGATTAATGATATGGTTATGTTTAGTCTATATTTTTGCATGCTATATACATATATATGTTGCTTGCTACTAAATATTTTTGCAAGATATCCATATCTCGATTCCATTTTGGCCTCAAAACGAGGGGGAGCTTACTTCAAGGGGGAGCTTCCATTAACAAGGGATAAACCTTTTTGATGTTCACAAAAAGGGGGAGAAGTGATATAAACTCACTCTAATACTTGGATATAGATTAACTTTCGACTAATGAGTTTAAAATTTTGTAATCATCAAAAAGGGGGAGATTGTTGACATAAATAATGTATGAAAACGTTATTTATATTTTTCGATATCTCTATATTTTGACGATCACAAAATGTAAACTCGTCAATCGTATGATTACTACGTAAACAAGTATTAAGCTAGTTTATATCATTATATCCAACTTAATCACTTAAGGTATGAATAAACAAGTGCTTAATACATCTCATGATCAAAGGGATATTTAATTAATTAATACAAAGTTTATTTAATTATATAATCTTATTATATATTTTTGAAAAACACTTTTGGTAATAAGGAAAAATGTTTTAATCATACTAAATATATGATTTCAAATACTTAACCAAAATCAGTTAGTTTTTCACCAAATAAACTTTCCCCACTAAAAGACAAGTTTTCTGGCCGTTACAGTTGGGCGGTCCCCTTAATTTTAAGGGGGCCGGCCATGCTTTAAGGGGACCGGCCAGGCTCCCCTGTCAGAAACTGTCAGATTTCTTCCCCTATAAATACCACCTTAATTCTGGAATTTTTCCTCACCTTTTGCACGAAATTTTCAGATCTATAACCATCTAAAACTCATCCAAAACCCTTTGATCATTTGTATATTAATCCTTGTTTCAAGTGATTCAATCCCTCATCATCCATTCTCATTCTAAGTGCAAAAGAAGAACTCTCTACAACCAAGTTCAAGAAGTGTTGAAGAGTAGTTGTGTATAGTGTATATATATTCATTTATGAATATTGTGTTGTGCTTGTGATTAATTGTTTAGAAGATATAGAAGGTGTGTAGATAGTAGAAGTTGATTAGTAGTGAGGTAGGATAGTTGTGAAGATTGGTGTGTAGCAAATAGGTGTGAAGAAGGTGTGTAGATTGGTGTGAAGATTGGTGTGTAGATTGGTGTGTAGATTGGTGTGAAGATTGGTGTGTAAATTGGTGTGTATATTGGTGTGTACGGTTTTCTCCGCCATAAGGGAGTTTGTTGACATAGTGAAGAAAACTCTCGAGTAGGTGACTCGGGGAGTGGAGTAGGAACAAGGAAGGTATCCTTGTAGCCGAACCACTATAAATCCTTGTGTTGTGGTTTGATCTTTCTAACTCTTCTCATTACTTATTTATTTTAGCGCCAAATTTAAAATTTTTTACAACATTTAGGAGTGAAACTTTAGCCATAGCAAGCGTCTCATGGATAGGAGATTGTATGACTAGCACATAACCATATATTCAGAAAAATTTTCTACCCAAATATGTGAGGTTCGCCTTTAGATTTGATAGGAAAAGCATTCATTATTAGTGCTTATGAGTGTACCGGTAGCATTTAGATTCTAGAACTTGCGTTAGTGATGCATCCCGAGACCGCTAGTGAGACGATATTCGTGTAGTAGGATTTACTACATGATAAGAGGCATTAGGATCACCCTTGTGTTAAACCCGTTTCATAATTACTTGACCATTTAAGTCATATTACTTGGCTAGTGATGAGTGCTCAAACACTCATCATTTTTTGTCTTATCTGAACTGCAAAACATACAAAAACACTCAGTAATGCATCAAAATACTGAAAATATTTCAAAATTGTGTTTTATATGTTTTAGATGCAAAACGAGTAAAAACAAACGAAAAACGCACAAAGTTTGCAAAATTGGCAGTTTCAGTCCCTCAACTTTCATAAAATTACAAAACTAGTCCCTGGATATTCAAAATATAGAAAATTATCACCAAAGGTCCTTTTACAATCATAAGTTGTCATATTTAGTCCTTTGGTGAAAAATTGGAAAAGTTTTGGAAATTTACAAGATTAGCCCCTGGAGTTTCAGATTTTGGCAGATTCAGTCCCTGGTGGGATATTTTTGGATGAAAAATCATTTTTAGTCCTTGGAAGTTCAAAAATGTTCAAATTTGGTCCTTGGATAAAAGATTTTACAAAATGGCAACTTATTCCCCGGATTTTGAAAATCGACATAAATGGTCCCCGGGTGATTTAAAATGGGAAAATCACATTTTTGGTCCTTTGGATGTTTTAACATGGCAAGTTTAATCCTTTTGATATCTTTTAAAACTTGTCAACACAGGTCCCTAAACTTTTCATAAATTACAAATATGGTCCTTGTTTGTTACTACTTAACCAAATGCACCCTTTTGTAATATTACCACCCAAATCCAAAACCCATGAACCTGATCCAGTACACCCCCCAAGCCCAAAAATATAAACCGGCCCATCTCCCATTTTAATAACCCCCGTTCGTTAACCCGGTCAAACACCAACACCCTCACCCCTAACCTCTGATTTCCCACCATTACCGCCCTAATTTCTAGCTCCATGTCCCCCCTCCTCACCTTCTCCACCAACCATCATAAATACTTTCACCTAATCCCAACCCCCCTCCTCTCCTCATTTATTACCACACCTATCCCACTCAACAATGTTTCCCGCCAAAAGGTGTTTTGAACGGGTGGGATCTAAAGAAGAAATCCTACGGTCACAAAATAAAGTGGGAAAGATGAGAAATGTGCCAGGGTCTATAAAAAGTCAAGAAGGAAAGGAGAGAAGGCATTAGTTTAGTTTTTAGAATAGTTGTAGTGTAGTTATTGTCGAATCAGTCTAGTTTCCTAGTTTACATTGTAATTTCTGCTTAACTTTCTTGTACTATGTATTGCTCATGTAATTGAAACTCATTTCAATTAAGTATTTCAAGTTTCCAAATTTCAATTACAAATTTGTGTTTTTAAATATAGAAAATCCAAATTATTGTTTAGCTTTGTGAGTTATTTGTCCCTGATTAGATAAGCTCAACCAGCCTTTGGATAAGCTCATTAAGCTCTTTCATAGCTTATCTGAGCTTATCTTGGCAGTTCATATGCAATTGCCCATTGCAACTTATTTTCAAGTAAGTCCACTCATTCAAACTTTGAATATCCATGCTCAGTAGCCATAGCTGTTTCTTCTTGCTTATTATAGTTTATGAATGCTTATTTAATGTTGGTATGAACTTAAGATTCAGATTCATGGCTTAAAATTTGGGTTTGCTTCACAAATCTCACACTGTGATCACATATAGGGGTGTTTGGATTAGTGATCTTTGGGGAGTTCTATTGTTACTTTGCTGTCATTTTGACATAAGTAGATTGCATTAGGTTAGTTTAGGCCAGGTATTGCTTCAAATCACAGACCTCAAGTGAGAAAAGTCAAAAATCTTTTTGAATCATCCTTGTCTGTTAACTGTTAGGAGTTAAGGGGCCTTAATCAGTCATATTAGCTCATACTTAGGTAGCTTAGCTTATTTCAGTCTTCTAGTATCTTAATATACTCTTTTCATTCCATTAGAAGTAATCCAAACTCATATTAGTCAAAGTTAGGTTCAATTCAAAAAAGTCAAAATTGTTCTTGTGTGCAGAAAGCCAAAACTTGCAAGATTTTATGTGATTTTTGTATTGGGTTTCATGGTTTGAAATTTATTGAGGTTAAAGTACCCCAGCTTAACTCTATAATTCCATGGATGTCTTATTTTTAAGATTTTCTTAGTAGTAGCTTATTGGTGTTCAAAGTAGGTTGCAGGGCAAGGGTATGCCCTGCTACACTGATGATCAGTCTCAACTCCATTTTCAATTAGCTCTCCTGGCTTCTTCTGTGGGTCCCACAATGAGCTTATTGGCTTTTTGAAAAGCCAATAAGCTCATCTTTAAGTGTTAAGTCTTATTTTTGGATTTTGAGCTTGTTAGCTAGGGCTGCAGCCCCCATACATTCTGTCCCATTCTGCTTATCTGGTGAGTGAGCAGGTTTGGTACCATGTTACAAGTCCCCCCCTTGGCTTCCCTAGTGGGTCCCATGGCTTGAGTTTTGGTTTATTGAGATGCTCATAAGCTCAGCTTTTCAAATAAGCTTTTACCTTGGGCTCTTAATGATCATGGTGGGTCCCACATTGGCCTAAAGATCACCTTGGAGGCCTGTTTCTTACTCAGTCCAAGGTAAGTGCTTATTGGGCTTCATTAGCTTATTTTTTATGCTTATTCTGTAATTTCTTGTTTATTCTTAGTTATTGCATCTTAGTGTAGCTTAATTTCCCATTGTGGGCCCCTTGTGGCTTATTTTTAAGCTATAAGCTCCAACAGTTGACCAAAGTCAACTGTTAAGCTTATAAGCACTTGTAGTGCTTATTCCTGAGATACAGCCTTGGTCCCTTTATTAAAGTTTCATAATTTTAGTATATATTCAGTTTTCAAAAAGAAAATCCAGAAAAAAAACAAATTTTACAATAAGTGATAACTTCTATTTAAGAAGTTTAAGCTTATTAGCTTATTTTTATGCTTTTTCCTTAAGCACTTTGCTATTTTAGATTTTTCTTAAGTTCCTTATATCTTAAAATAATTTCTGTAAATTTTTCATATTTTTCTTTTTCCATTTAGTATTTTTAATAATTAATATTAGTTTTTACTAATTAATAATTAGTTAATAATTAATAATAATTATTTAAATAGTCTTAAAAATATATTTTCTGTTTTAAAATTAGTTTTATATTATTTTAGACTTTTCTAAGTTTTAATTTTATTTTTCCAAGCTTATTTTACATTTTCCTATTAATTAGTGTAATTTTAATTAGTTTAAATTAGTTTTTAATTAATAGTAATTATTTAAAAAGTAGGAAAAATATATTTTAAGTTTGAAAATTAGTTTTATAATATTTTAGATTTTTCCAAATCTATTTTTCATATTTTTAGTATAATTTCATAATTAGTTATAATTTAGGATATTTTAAATAATTAATAAGTAATTAGAAATTAGTAATTAATTAATAATAATTAATATAATAGTGTAAAAATTAATTTTAATTTTCTAAAAAGTTTATTTTATTATTAGGATTGTAAAAATGTAATTTTCATGCCCGTAAGTATTTTATTTCTTTAAAACTCGCGTTTTATTTTGTACGTTCGCATTACTTTAATCTGAACGTACGCATTTTTAAGTTTTAAACGTTTCTGGGTTTTCAAACTCTCCAGTCTTGTTTATATAGCTTGTTTAAGCTATTCTCTTGTAAATTCCTTAGCTCAGATCACACACAAACCCCTTTCCATCCAAATGCACCCGATCAAATAACCGTTTGATAACAATTCACACCTCGTCGGGACATAACGACCCGGGGAAACCACTATATTCCACGGAGCATTGATCTAGGCTGTCTGACTTTCTTGACCATTCCTTGGTCAATATAAGTTAGGTGGTTTGGCATCAATCAGCTAGTTAAGTCAATTAATTTTTCCCACACCCTTAGCGTTGTACTCATTTTTAGTACACGAAACCCCTAGTACACCCCTCCGAGCCTATCTTTTCGTTTCTACCTTTAAGCATCTTACTTAAAGGAAGAATTTGTTACACCCCACTTGAATGTACAACCAAATCGCCTTAGCCTTCCGTGTATGCGCTCATTTTTAGTGCATTATTGTTATTTGTTAAACCCTTAGTTAACTATCTAATTGATTACATGGTTGCTAAGTCGAGTCATATCCTTGTACATATTGTTTTGGGACGATTGGGACTCATGGGTAAAGTACTTATTTATGGAGTAATGGAGAAGAACATCATTTATTACCCCCATACGTACGTTAATCTTAAAAGTACTCCAAGTGTTTTGATTTTCTTAATTCGAGTCATTAGATAAGTTTATTGTAAAGTATGTGAAAATTCAAGTGTAAGGGGAATTTTCATTCCCTATGATGTATTATTTTGGATGGTAGGGTAAGAGTGTATGCAAAAAAAAAATAATAATAATAAAAAAAATCGAAAAATCAAGAAAAAGAAAAAAAATAAAATAGAAAAAGAGAAAGAGAAAAAAACATACGGACTACCATCCCTTTTTATTCTATGTTCATTTAATATTTTTCTTATTTTTCATTTATTAGCTTAAGTCGAGTCTAGTCTTGGCTTAGCAACGCCATATTGTACATGTAATTAACCAAGATTGTTAACTAGCCACCAGTAAAGACTGCCTATATCCAACAAAACCGTGTATTTCATATCCCTACACCTAACGTTACAACCCTTGAAAAGACCTCTTTGATAGTTTATCCTAGGTGCTTACGACATGTGGTGGAGGTTTGATCCTTTCCCAAGCCTATGGTAATCTATTTTGCTATGACAGGTAGTGAGAGATATCTTCCGTTTCCATATTGTAATTTATACTTTATTACACCCGAGAGATGTGAGTATCTAAACACTATTTGTGAGGTGCTAGTATATGACATCCGTGCTTGTCTTTGGTCTTTAGTGGAACGATTATTTGTTGTAATTACTTTTATATTAGTGTTAAATAACCCCTAACTTGTATTTTGACTAGAATAAAAGCGCATTTGCTTGAGGACAAGCAAATCTCAAGTGTAAGGGTATATGATGAGGCGAAAAATGAACCACTTTTAGGGGGTCATTTAAGCCCGGAATTGAATTTATTTGATCAAATATTGCCCTAAATCGTTCCTTTTGTGATTTTAGGTACTTTGGGAGTGAAATCTGGAAAAGGAAGCAATTCGGGCATTTTTGGAGCATAAAAGTGAAGAAAACGCCAAAGACTTAATTTTCCAAGCTGGGAACAGTAGGTGACGGCGTCAAGAGCAACAATTTGACGGCGTCAAGAGTAAATTTCATGACGGCCCTGTACAGAAATGAAGGCGTCACGAGGAAGAGCGTCAAGAGTTAAATACGTGACGGCCTGGAAAAAGTTAATACATGACGGCGTCAGATGTAGATCAAGGCAGTCCGAGAATTCTTTTGGCGGCGAGATGACGGCGTCACCTATTTGGTCTTGACGCCGTCAGCCTCAATTTCCTATATATAGTTTTCTAATTTTCATTCATTGAGAGGAACAAGTTTGGAGAAACCCTAAGGCCGAACCATATACGATTTTTACAGGTTTTTCAAGGGTTTTCAGCCCTTGAACCCTTACATGTGTAATTGAGATAAGTGTTCTTCTAATTCAATCAATATGTCTATGTGTTGGTTGTCTATATCTTGTGCTTGTCTTAATTCCACCATGCTAGGGTAGATTTATCTTGTGTTTGCTTAGATCTAATGAAACCTAGATGTTGATTATGTGTTGATTACTTGTTTATGGTTGTATTGGATGAATGATTTCGATGTTAGGCTTAAGAAAACTGGCAGATCTCCAAATGGTAACATGCTTGAACGTCTTAGGAAACATGAACCGATGTGCACTAGGTTTTATTGGTTGTATTTAATGCATGAGTAAATTCTAATGATCCCATGTTAGGAGCTTCTTAGCCGGCTCGACATAGGAGTGAAGTAGGCACTCATAGGATTGGGGAGTTAAGTGTGCCACCCCATGAATGGTATTAAGGAATACAATCCGTCATCCACGCAACTATAACAAGTAATTAACGTGTAAAAGATATCTAGGGAGTAGTGAAATCTAAGTAAACACAATTTCTCCACTTGTTGAATCTTTAGTATTGGGTTAGTTGACTAGCAACTAATTCCGCCCAAATCTTTCAAACCCGAGATTTTTACTTGCTTTCTAAAAAATAGAAAAATACAAAAATAATTATCCTTCACCTCTAGAACTAGTATTTAGGTTTTCTAATCCTAGCGACACTATTCCTAGCTGAACGATCAATCCCCCGGTACTTGTCACTATACTATACTACAACGATCAGGTACACTGTCTGGTGGGGGTTGTAAGCTTCTCAAGATCCCTTGAGAGGTAAAGCCTGGTGCAGTCCCTACGCATCACTTCCCTAGATCTTCTCTATCGTTCGTCGGATAGCACAAAGCACCAAACACGTGAAGGTAAGAGATGTCAGGTTTCCGGTTGTTCACAAGCTCATATGGGGTTTTATTGAATCTTGGATAGATTAGGGATCAGTTCTGAGTGAGACAAGTAGTGGCAACAACATCAGCCTATAAGAATAGTGGTGCACTAGAATAAATTAGCATTGTGCGAGCAGCTTCCACAAGAGTTCGGTATCTTCTTTCAACTACCCCATTCTGTTGTGGAGTTCTAACAACTAATGTTTGGTGAGTGATTCCCACATCTTCAAAGTAGGTTCTTAACTCCTGATTTGTTAATTCTGTGCCATTATCTGTTCTTACAATCCTTACTAGAGCTTGAAGTAGAACTTGAATACGCTTCAGAAAGGTGATGATGATGTCTGGTGCTTCATCTTTTGATCTCAGAAACTTTACCCATGTATATCTTGAATAATCATCGACAATAACAAGAATATACTTCTTTCCATTAATACTTTAAACTCTCATTGGGCCACATAAGTCCATGTGCAACATATGTAACCTTGCTTCCGAACTAGGTACGGTTTTAGGTTCATATGATGCTCTTTTACTTTTTCCTTGTTCGCATGATGGACATAGGTGATCCTTGGTGTATTTGAACTTAGGAAGACCGGTGAAAATGTTGTCTTTGGCTAACTTGTTGATGGTGTCAAAATTGAGATGGGATAATCTTCTATGCCACAGCCAGGACTTTGTTTCTATTGCGCTTGTCATAAGACAAATTGGTGATGTAGAAGCCATTTGGTTGATGTCGATAGCATACAAGTTTGTACCACTATTACCAGTTAAGAGATCATCACCAACCAAATTTCTAATAAAAACTGTGTTTCTCCTGAATGCAACTTCTAAATCTGCATCAC
Source organism: Artemisia argyi (assembly GCA_030686995.1). Classification (NCBI taxonomy): domain Eukaryota; kingdom Viridiplantae; phylum Streptophyta; class Magnoliopsida; order Asterales; family Asteraceae; genus Artemisia; species Artemisia argyi. The sequence continues at coordinate 123,775,728 of CM060678.1, forward strand.
AAGACTGCCCAACTGAAAAAAAATTGTGTCCCAACCCTTCGATGTAGTAAACTCGAGTGATTAAAAAATTCCCAAACTGAAGGTCTCCATAACCCAGAATAGCTGCTACATGATCATTACCAAAGCGTACAGTTCCCATGAACTTCCAGACGAAATTGATCAGCACCTTTAAATTCCCGGTCATGTGCTTGGATCAACCTGAGTCAACGATCCAAAGACATATTTCGATAACCTGCGAAGAACAGAAGAGTTTGTATTTGGAAACTATTTTGAAGTTGGTTCCATTGGGTTAGGGGTAAAATCCGAATCACATTCATAAAAGGTATCGACGTGTCCATTTTGAACAACTTTCAATTTGCCATCCTGAAGAATGAATTCTCTACCCGTTGGTTTCCATACACAATACTTAATGTAGTTCCTAGGCATTCGACTACTAGTGGTAGACCTAAAGGGTGTAATTAATCTTTCTATAGATCTAGATCTAGCACTAGGTCTTTTTGGAGCATTCTTCTGTTCAAGCGTAACATTCACATTCTTAGAAACACATTCATCATGAACATCATTAATTAAACATTTCTTGCATATTAAACAAACAGATGCATTACATGCATTAGAAACAGTACTCTTGACATTACATTCAGATGAAATATGTCTCTTATTACAAAGCGATAAATTCCTAGGGTGCTCTTCTACTTCTTCAACTTTATTCTTTCTACAACTCGTAGAGGCAGGCGAGACTCTATTATTCCTTGTATTGCTCCTAGGCTGTAGTCTGCTGCTCCTAGAGGTGCTTTCTAATCCTGTAGAAGGTGAGGCACACGCATTATGATTTATATTTGTTGTCATTTTTAGCATCACTAGACTCTTTAGAATTATCCTTTTTCCCTCATTTGTCTTAGATGTGGAGGCAGACGCACTAGTGGGACTAATCCTAAAAAGGCCAGGTGCAATCACTTTTGGTGTTTCGACAACCGCTTTTCCTTTATCAACAATCTTTTCATTTTCATTATCCTTGGGCAAGGGTGTTGGAGTGACTGGTTTTGTCAAATCCTTTTTCTCATCGGCTTTTGGAGCAAACCGTGAAATTTACATTTTTGGTTTTTGAACCGTGTTTGAAACATATGGTTTCTCCGAAGTCGATGATTTTGCAAACTTAGTTTCCTCACCCTTCCCTTTTTGACTTTCAAGCTGAGCCCGCAAAAGATCATTTTGCTCTTTCAAGTTCTTGAAGGCACGCTCATACGATAGTTTGTCATACTTGCATTCTTCTCTTTTTCGATCAAGCTGTTTAAAACATGACACATTTTCTTTTTCAAGCTTTAGAAAAGCATTTTCATATTTGGAAACAATTTTGGAGGTCTCAGCTCTCAGTCGTTCATCCTCTTGAACAGAATATGTTTGTAAAATGATGGACATAATATCAGTAAACAGAATAGCTTCGAAGAGAGAATCATTTAACCTTTCCAAAACATTCATGTTTTCACGAGTTTCATTAGCTTCTTTTACCAAGGATTTGTGGTCCTTGACAAAGTCGGCCGTTTCTTTTAAGAAAGCTTGTTCAAAATGGATTACCCTCGCACTGATGTTATTCATTGGGATAGTAATTTCGTTTTCAAACACCATTTTCTGTTCGTTATGAAAACTAGAATGCCAGTTGTTAATACTGATAGTAGTTTTAGATTTAACAATATGTTGAAGTGTTTAAATTCTCTTTTTAACGTCATCAAGAATGTCTCTAGCCTCACTTGTATTAAAAGGGTTGTTAGAAGACATTTGTTCCATGTTTGAAAGAGATTTGGAAACAACTACGGGTTTATAAACTTCTGTGCTTTTGGAAAAAGGTTTGGAAAGCTCGTATGCTTGTTTTTGTGGAACAAAAGTAATGCCCGAAAGTTTGTTCAATTTGTTGTAATCAATTGGTTTCAAATCAGGATTCTTTTGTTTCATTTTATTAATGCTCTCTTCGACCAATTCTATTGTTTCCACAGAATCACGAACAGTAGGAGGATCATGCTCAGTAAACAAAACATTTCCATTTTACAAACAATTATGTTCTTGCTGGGCTTTCTTGAGATTACAAGTAGTTTTGTTCCCTAGAGCCATTCTATGTTTTGTGTGGTAAATCGGATTAGTTTGTTTAGCAATCATATTCATTGTTTGACTTGACTAACCCTTTTTAACCACTAATTCTTCTAGTTTTGCAATCTTGTGTTCTGACTCAATGATTTCATCCAAAAGTTTATCTTCTTTTGATGCGTGGGAATCGCAACAGGCTTTGCCTCTCGAGGGATCTCGAGAAGCTTACAACCCCCACCAGGCAGTGTACCTGATCGTTGTAGTATAGTATAGTGACAAGTACCGGGGGATTGATCGTTCAGCTTAGGAATAGTGTCGCTAGGATTAGAAAGCCTAATTACTAGTTCTAAAGGTGAGGGATGATTATTTTTGTATTTTTTATATTTTTTAGAAAGCAATTAAAATCGCGGGGTTTGGAAGAGTGGGCGAAATTAGTTGCTATTCAACTAACCCAAAACTAAGATGCAATCAAAATAAAATAATAAAAATGAAAATAAACTAATTTATACTAAGGTTGTGAGCAGTAATTGGAGAAAATGTGTTTACTTAGAATTCACTACTCCCTAGATATCTTTTACACGTTAATTACTTGTTATAATTGCATGGATGACGGATCGTATTCCTTAATACCATTCATGGGGTGGCATACATAACTCCCCAATTCTATGAGCTCTTATCTCCTCCTACACCATGCCCAGCACAACTATAGGGATTGTAAACAGTGGCTCATGCATTAAATACAACCAATAAAGACCTAGTACGCCTCGGTTCATGTTTCTTAAGACGTTCAAGCATGTTACCATTTGGAGATCTGCCAGTTTTCTTAAGCCTAACATATAAATCATTCATCCAAGACAAGAATAAACAAGTAATCAACACATAATCAATATCTAGGTTTCATTAGATCTAAGCAAACACAAAAGAGATCTAGCCTAGCATGATGGAATTGAGACAAGAACAAGATATAGACGACCAACACATAGACATATTGATTGAATTAGAAGAACACTTATCTCAATTACAATGCAAGGTATCAAGGGTTTGGAACCCTTGAAAAACCTGTAAAAGTTGCACCAAAATCGTCTTTTGGGTTTCTCCAAAACTTCTCTTTTAATGTGAAAAACTAGAAAACTATATATAGGAAAATAGGGGTGACGGCGTCAAGAACAAAGGTGTGACGCCGTCATCTCGCCGCCAAATACTTCCTCGGACGGCCTTGATCTACTTCTGACACCGTCAAGGCCTAGGCCGTCACACAAATTACTCTTGACGCCCTGTGTGTAACGCCGTCATCAACTACGGATTTTTATTCTTGAGGTTTGACGCCGTCATGAGTTTACTCTTGACGCCTTCATGTACTGTTCCCAGCATGGAAAATTGAGACTTTGCCGTTTTCTTCACTTTTATGCTCCAAAAACGTCCAAAATGGCTTCTTTTCCAGAATTCACTCTCCAAGTACCTAAAATCACAAAAGGAACGATTTAGGGCAATATTTGATCAAATAAATTCGGATTCGGGCTTAAATGACCCCCTAAAAACGGATCATTTTTCGCCTCATCATATACCCTTACACTTGAGATTTGCTTGTCCTCAAGCAAATGCGCTTTTATTCTACTCAAAAGACAAGTTAGGGGTCATTTAACACTAATATAAAAGTAATTACAACAAATAATCGTTCCACTAAAGACCAATAGACAAGCACGGAGGTCATACACAAGCACCTCACAAATAGTGTTTAGATACTCACATCTCGCGGGTGTAATAAAGTAATATAACATTATGGAAATGGAAGATATCTCTCACTACCTGTCATAGCAAAATAGATTACCATAGGCTTGGGAAAGGATCAAACCTCCACCACATGGCGTAAGCACCTAGGATAAACTATCAAAGAGGTCTTTTAAAGGGTTGTAACGTTAGGTATATGGATATGAATTACACGGTTTTGTTGGATAAAGGAAGTTTTACTGGTGGCGAGTTAACAATCTTGGTTAATTACATGTACAATATGGCGTTGTTAAGCCAAGACTAGACTCGACTTAAGCTAATAAATGAAAAATAACTAAAAACATAAAATGAACAAAGAATAAAAAGGGATGGTAGTCCGTATGTTTTTTCTCTTTTTCTTTTTCTATTTTTTTTTTCTTTTTCTTAATTTTTTCGATTTTTTTTTTTTTTTTTTTTTTTTTTGTTGCATACACTCTTACCCTACCATCCAAAATAATACATCATAGGGGATGAGAATTCCCCTTACACTTGAATCTTTACATACTTTACAATTAACTATTCTAATGACTCGAATTAAGAAAATCAAAACACTTGGAGCACTTTTAAGATTATCGCACATATGAGGGTAATAAATGATGTTCTTCCCCATTACTCCATAAAATAAGTACTTACCCATGAGTCCCAATCGTCCCAAAACAATATGTACAAGGATATGACTCGACTTAGCAACCATGTAATCAATTAGAAAGTTAACTTAGGGTTTAACAAATAACAATAATGCACTAAAGATGAGCGCATACACGGAAGGCTAAGGCGATTTGGGTGTACATTTAAGTGGGGTGTAACAAATTCTTCCTATAAGTAAAATGCTTAAAGTTAGAAACAAAAAGATAGGCTCGGAGGGGTGTACTAGGGGTTTCGTGTACTAAAAATGAGTACAACGCTAAGGGTGTGGGAAAAATTAGTTGACTTAACTAGTCAAGTAATATGACTTAAATGGTCAAGTAATTATGATACGGGTTTAACACAAGGGTGATCCTAATGCCTCTTATCATGTAGTAAATCCTACCACACGAATGTAGTCTCACTAGCGGTCTCGGGATGCATCACTAACGCAAGTTCTAGAATCTAAATGCTACCGGTACACTCATAAGCACTAATAATGAATGCTTTTCCTATCAGATATCTAAAGGCGAACCTCACATATTTGGGTGGAAAATTTTTCTGAATATACGGTTATGTGCTAGTCATACAATCTCCTATCCATGAGACGCTTGCTATGGCTAAAGTTTCACTCCTAAATGTTGTAAAAAAATTTAAATTTGGCGCTAAAATTGCACTAACAAGTATTTCTCATAGTTTTATTACACATCTACTATTAAACAAAACAAACTCAAGCGAAAGTGCATATGTAAGGTATCATCTTTTTACCCTCCCCTTACACTTAAGATGAACATTGTCCCCAATGTTCAAGTAAAGAATGTAAAAGTGAAAAAGTAAAGAGAATGAAATCAAATACTCCCCTGATTCGCTCGGTATGGATTATAGGTTGGCCAGGTTAAATCTTCCTCCAAGAAAACGAACAATCAAAGCTTCCCTTCCAGAATATAAATCATCTTCTTGTCGAACATAACCTGTAAATCCTGACAAAAATAGACAAGACAACCTCGCGTAAAATCGGCGGCATCCTATATAAGTTTCTAAATCCTAGAAAACAAAGTAAGATATAATGCTTGTGGAATGAAGTTTGCAGATCTCCTGGAGATTATAAAACTTAATAATTCACAAAAACCATAAGACTCCGTTAGAAAAACAAAACCGGTAAAATTTCCAGATTTTTAACTCCTGACGCCGTCAAGAGTAAACTCATGACGCCGTCAGAATGGACCTGCAGAAATTCTTATGTTAAGTTTCCAGAAAATTTCTGGAAAAACTTGGTCCTACTTCCTGGAAAATCCTGCAAAACTTCATTATGACTCAATACAAGCATTTGACTCTAACGAATACGAATATACATGCTCATTTAATATTGTGGAGAATCATGATCGTGTGTTTCTTGAAAACATATTTGGGGTTCCCCCTTACACTTATCTTTTGCAAAAATACCTTTAGGTTGGAGTTAAGACTAGGCCAAACAACATAGTAAAGTACTTCCACATTTTAATTAAGAAACATGATCAACCAACAATAAAAACTAAACATGCATACGGAAGCAAATAACAATCAAACAAATAAAATCACACAAAACATGGGTTGCCTCCCAAGAAGCGCTTTTCTTTATTTACGAGTCTTGTAGCTAGACTCAAAGTCATGGGTTACTACGTGATTTCATCATTGGTTCCATTCTCTAGGTCATCTTCTAAACCAGTTTTGTATTCCGGACCTACTTGCAAGCACTCTTTGTAGAAACCAAGCATCCTATTTCTAACATACTCTACTCCTCTACGTCTATCCTCCTCATTCCTATAATAAGCCGCTTGCTTGTGTTCCTTTTCGAAATTAGAGAGAAGGCGGTATTGCTCAATCTTGTAGGGCATTTGATAAGCAACCTCATCATTCTCTTCCTTAAACCTAACTATCCCTAAAGTCGGATCATAACTCATCCTAGTGGCCTCAACAAATGGTTTCCCAAATATTATTTGACTTAGGCAAGCATCTATCACCGGACGAGTGTCCTCAACTATCATAAAATCGATCTCATAGGTGAGATTCCCTATAATCACATGCAATCCTTTCACTCTTCCCGCAAAATTACTTATCAGGTTCCTATTAGGCATCATCCTAAAATTAAATTGCTTCTTCATCACCCAATTGTAATAAGTCCTAGTCATGATGTTCACGGGGGATCTAGGGTCTATGTAAGCTTTCCATATATGCATGTGCCCGATATTGCATGGGATGTTAATGTTAGAGGGGTCTCCCATTTTGATAAGGGGGTCGCCAAAGATATATGTTCTCTCGGGACTATCGAATAAATCCTTATGGTATTCCCGTTCTTCCTTGGTTGGCAACTTATCAAAGTATTCTTCTCTAGGCTCTACCTCCTCTAATTCCTTTTCCTTGTTAACCTCAACTTCCCTACTCTCATCCTTAATCTCGGCTTCTACTCTAACTTCATCCTTGTCACTCTCCTCTATCTCTTTATCTATCGGCTTAATGGTGACAACATTGACAAAGTGGACATGTTTGGATGATGAGGGGTCCTTAATTTGGCTTCCACTATTGGTGTCCCAAGTGTCCTTCCTATGTGTGATTAACGCTTGGTTGTTGAGGGCTTTCAACAAGTTGTCAATCTTGTTGGTCATCTCCGTTTGTTGTTGGTTGAATTCGGTTTCGAACCTAGCTACGCGAGCTTCTTGAGATGCCATGAACTTTGACATCAATCCTTCAAGATTGTTGGTACTACCATAGTTGTTAGAAGGATTGTTGTTGAAAGTACGGTTGGATGGTGGACCGGTTGGTTGGTAACGGTTAGGCGGATTGGTGGAATTGGGTTGATTTTGTTTCCACCTAAGGTTTGGGTGATTTTTCCATGAGGGGTTGTATAAATCACCGTATGTGTTTGGCTCGGGCTTGAAAGTGTACTACTTATCTCCCGCTTCGTCGGTATGCGTGGATGCATAGTCCGCAAAAGCTGTTCCGGGGAGTTCCACACAATCACGAGTATCATGGGGACCACTACATAATTCGCATGAAGAAGTGATTTTGTTCACTTGGCTTGAAGGCTTAGGAGCATCGTAAGATTTCATGAGAAACTTGACTTGGTCCTCAAGTTCCATGATCCTACGGTCGGGAGTGCTAGAATTGTTCGAAGGCAAAGATATTGCCTTGACCGTTTCGTTCAAATCACGGGGATCATTCCAACTTTCATTGTCATAGAGAGCAAGATCTTCTATGAGTTCCCATGATTGTTCCGCACAAACATCACGTAGCCTACCACCGGCCGATTGGTCAATGGTTCGCCTCGTGGAGATGTCGATATGGTCATAAAAAATTTGGACTTGGAGCTAAAGATCTATGCCATGATGAGGGACTTTTTGGAGTAAGTCCCTGAAACGAGTCCATGCTTCATAAAGAGATTCATTTTGACGTTGTTGGAACATCAAGATGTCATTCCTAAGCTTAGTAGTTCTCCCCGGTGGGAAAAATTGAGCAAGGAAACGAGTGGTGAGATCATCCCATGTGGTGATGGATCCCGTGGGTAAACGCTCAAGCCATTGACTAGCTTGATCCCGTAGAGAGAATTGGAATAGGCGTAAACGGGTCGTCTCTCTAGTTTCAACACCTAGGTCTATGGAATCTACGATTTTGAGAAAGTCTTTAAGATGTTGGTTTGGATCTTCGGAACGAAGTCCATGGAATGCACATCCGCTTTGCACCAACCGGATGGTGTCGGATCGCAAGGGGGTCACATTGGCTCTGGTGAGCTCAATGGTGTTTCGGTAGCCTTGGTGGCTAGGTCGGGAGTACTCTCCTAAGGTTCGGGGCCTAAGGGGTTCTAATGGTGGGTTTTGTTGTGGTGGGATGACGGGTTCAAAGATGTTACCACCTTCCATGATGTCAGATGGTAAAGAGTTACGAACAAAAGCACGAAGAAATAAGATAGACTAAAGAAAACCTAAAAATAAAAATAAAATCTTACTAGAAAGGAATCTAGCAAGTAGACCTAATAAAAAGAAATTCTAACCTAGACAATAACTATTCCCCGGGCTGCGGCACCAAAAACTTGATGCGTGGGAATCGCAACAGGCTTTACCTCTCGAGGGATCTCGAGAAGCTTACAACCCCCACCAGGCAGTGTACCTGATCGTTGTAGTATAGTATAGTGACAAGTACCGGGGGATTGATCGTTCAGCTTAGGAATAGTGTCGCTAGGATTAGAAAGCCTAATTACTAGTTCTAAAGGTGAGGGATGATTATTTTTGTATTTTTTATATTTTTTAGAAAGCAATTAAAATCTCGGGGTTTGGAAGAGTGGGCGGAATTAGTTGCTATTCAACTAACCCAAAACTAAGATGCAATCAAAATAAAATAATAAAAATGAAAATAAACTAATTTATACTAAGGTTGTGAGCAGTAATTGGAGAAAATGTGTTTACTTAGATTCACTACTCCCTAGATATCTTTTACACGTTAATTACTTGTTATAATTGCATGGATGACGGATCGTATTCCTTAATACCATTCATGGGGTGGCATACATAACTCCCCAATTCTATGAGCTCTTATCTCCTCCTACACCATGCCCAGCACAACTATAGGGATTGTAAACAGTGGCTCATGCATTAAATACAACCAATAAAGACCTAGTACGCCTCGGTTCATGTTTCTTAAGACGTTCAAGCATGTTACCATTTGGAGATCTGCCAGATTTCTTAAGCCTAACATATAAATCATTCATCCAAGACAAGAATAAACAAGTAATCAACACATAATCAATATCTAGGTTTCATTAGATCTAAGCAAACACAAAAGAGATCTAGCCTAGCATGATAGAATTAAGATAAGAACAAGATATAGACAACCAACACATTGACATATTGATTGAATTAGAAGAACACTTATCTCAATTACAATGCAAGGTATCAAGGGTTTGGAACCCTTGAAAAACCTGTAAAAGTTGCACCAAAATCGTCTTTTGGGTTTCTCCAAAACTTCTCTTTTAATGTGAAAAACTAGAAAACTATATATAGGAAAATAGGGGTGACGGCGTCAAGAACAAAGGTGTGACGCCGTCATCTCGCCGCCAAATACTTCCTCGGACGGCCTTGATCTACTTCTGACGCCGTCAAGGCCTAGGCTGTCACACAAATTACTCTTGACGCCCTGTGTGTGACACCGTCATCAACTACGGATTTTTATTCTTGAGGTTTGACGCCGTCATGAGTTTACTCTTGACGCCTTCATGTACTATTCCCAGCATGGAAAATTGAGACTTTGCCGTTTTCTTCACTTTTATGCTCCAAAAACGTCCAAAATGGCTTCTTTTCCAGAATTCACTCTCCAAGTACCTAAAATCACAAAAGGAATGATTTAGGGCAATATTTGATCAAATAAATTCAGATTCGGGCTTAAATGACCCCCTAAAAACGGATCATTTTTCGCCTCATCATCTTTCTTTGCAAAGTTCTTTTTCAACTCATCCCTTTCTTTTTCCAGATTGGTATAAGCTGATTTTTGTTTAGATAGTTGGTTTTGCAAATCAGAAATTTCCGCGTTTAAGGATTTTATCTTCTTGTGTGAATTAACATCAAGTGTATCAAACTTGATTTGCAAAAGTTTTTCCATTGAAATGGAATTTTGATAACCATTTTCTAATTCTGAGAATCTTTTGTTATGAAACTCAAATGCTTTAACGTTTTCCTGTAACTCTCAAGCTCAGCGGTCAATTTTTCATTCGCGGCCTTAACTCCGAGATTCACCTTTTTAACTTTCTCAATCTCAATACCACAATTGTTTAATAATGATTCAAATAAAGCACGTGTTTCCTCATCATTCTCAGCATGTTGTGAATCAAAGCCTCCATTATGATTCACATTTGGAGTTACTGAATGAGTATTGCTACTACTTGGCGTGTCCAGGTATGTATCATAAATGGGTGTTGGCTTCTCAGAATGATGTTCCTCATGAGGAGACATATCAAATATATCATTATTATGACATGTGTTGAAGTTTGATACCTTAGATGGTGCATTGGTGTCATAAATAGGAAGTGTGTCAGAATCCGTATCATACTTAGCTTCCTGAAGATTTGCCATGAATATGCAGTTCGCATCGATATCCTCTCTGTCTTCCATGTCATCCATAAGAGCCATAAAATCATTCTCCTCTGCATTCAACTGAAACCCTGCCTTATCTTTTTGTGCCAACAGCAATGCTTTCTGCAAATACTCTGGTGTTGACATAAATAAGGTATGAAAACATTATTTATATTTTTCGATATCTCTATATTTTGACGATCACAAAATGTAAACTCAGCAAACGTAAGATTACTACGTAAACAAGTATTAAGCTAGTTTTTATCATTATATCCAACTTAATCACTTAAGGTATGGATAAACAAGTGTTTAATACATCTCATGATCAAAGGGATATTTAATTAACTAATACAAAGTTTATTTAATTATATAAACATATTATATATTTTTGAAAAACACTTTTGGTAATAAAGAAAAATGTTTTAATCATACTAAATATATGATTTCAAATTTTTAACCAAAATCAGTTAGTTTTTCACCAAATAAACTTTCCCCACTAAAAGACAAGTTTTCTGGCCGTTACAGCTGGGCGGTCCCCTTAATTTTAAGGGGGCCGGCCATGATTTAAGGGGACCGGCCAGGCTCCTGTGTCAGAAAATGTCAGAATTTTTCTCCTATAAATACCACCTTAATTCTGGAATTTTGACCTACCTTTTGCACGAAATTTTCAGATCTCAAACTCTCTAAACATCCTCAAAAATCCTTTGATCATTTGTTTACTAATCCTTGTTTCAAGTGATTCAGTCCCTTCTCATCCATTATCATCCAAAGTGCAAAAGAAGAACACTCCTTCTACAACTAAGTTCAAGAAGTATTGAAGAGTAGTTGTGCATAGTGTATATATTATTTGTGAAGTTGTGTTGTGCTTGTAATTAGTAGTTTAGAAGAATTAGAAGTTGTGTAGGTAGAAGAAGTTGTATAGTAGTGAGTAGTGTAGTTGTGAAGAAGATAAGCGTGAAGTAGATTGATGTGAAGAAGATAGGTGTAAAGAAGAAAGGTGTGAAAAAGATAGGTGTGAAGTAGATTGGTGTGAAGAAGTTGTGTAGAAGTTGTGATCAAGTTATGAAGTAGTTTTGGTGTGTAAATTGGTGTGTAAGGTTTTCTCCGCCATAAGGGAGTTTGCTGACATACTGAAGAAAACTCTCAAGTAGGTGCCTCGGGGAGTGGAGTAGGAACAAGGAAGGTGACCTTGTAGCCGAACCACTATAAATCCTTGTGTTGTGGTTTGATCTCTCCAACTCTTTTCATTACTTACTTATTTACCTATACTATATTAGCATAGTTAGTTAGTTACTATATAATTGTTCATATAATGCAAGTATTGAGATCACATAAACTAGAATCGAAGTTTTTAAAACAAACTTGTTTTTATAAATTTTAAAAGGACGTAAAACTATTCAACCCCCCCTTCTAGTTTTCCACATCTGGGTCTCTCTTATTTGGCTTAGTAGGATAGTTCCTTGCCATATGACCTACACCCTGACAGTTAAACACTTTACCGGATTACCCTAATTCACATTTCCTTGATTCCCAACAACTAGAGCTGCAACATTCCTATTCTGATTACCCATTGCCTGATTACCAACATTCTGACCCCTCTGATTTCCAACAAACTGACCCATCTGATTCCCTGCATACTGACCATACTGATTCCCTGTATACTGACCTGCATTCTGCATATTCTGATTACCCATATGAAATTCAGTAGCATATCCTTGCTGATTCCCATAAACTCCAACCATTTGGCCTGCGTTGCCCATATTGAAACTCGGTTGAGCAATTTGCTTGTTGCGTTGTTCGATGAAATCCTTTGGTTGTTGTTTGTTGGTGCAGAATAACGTCCTTGGAATGCCTTTGTCAGAAAAGCAAACGCTTGAGTCAAGGCTGCAGTAGCTTCATCATTTTCAGTGAATTCTGGTTCTTGGAATTGTGAGTATTGCGGTTGTAGAATAAAATGTTGTTGTTGTGGGTAGAATTGTTGTTGGTAGACAGGTGTTGGTTGTGGACTGTATGATTGTTGCATGTTGTTGTGAGTGGTAGATGATGGTGATGGTTGATGTGGTCTGTTCACTGGTAAAGGTGTTGGTGTAGTAGCAATTAATGCGAGAGGATCATGATTCTTTGCTAATCTTTCTTTCCTTACCTCATTAGCCTCAGCTTGGTTTTGCTTCAGAAAGCCATAGAGTTGATGATAATTCACCTGATGTAAATCCTTAGTTTGGTTAACAATTGTAACATATCGTCCCCATTCTTTTGGAGGGTTATTGATGAATTTGATATTTGTTGCAATTGTTCGTGGAGTCAACTTGTTTCTGATTAACTCATTCATTAAAGTGCAAAACCTTGTGTAGTAGGATTCAATCTGTTCACCTTCAGTGGATTTAAAGTTCTCCCATTCAGTTAGAAGTTTGTTCTCAATGTCTTGTTGCCCAATTTCTGTTCCATGACATATTCTTCTAACTCGTTCCCACATATCATAAGCAGTTTCACAGCTGTCGACCGCAGCAAAGATCTCGCGTGGTAATCCAAGTTGGATTAAATGCAATGCCATATCATCAGCGGCGATCTTGATGAGGCGAAAAGTGTACCGCTTTTAAGGGGTCATTTAAGCCCGAATTCGTGATTAATTGATCAAATATTGTCCTAAATTGTTTCTTTTTGTCATTTTAGGTACTTTTGAGGAGAAATTTGGAAAAGGGAGCATTTTGGACTATTTTTTGAGCATAAAAGTGAAGAAAACGACAAAGTCTCAAAATCCTTGCTGGGAACAGTACCTGACGACGTCAAGAGTTTACTAGTGACGGCATTAAGAGTGGCAAAAGAGGTGGAAGTGGAAAATACACGTGACGATCCAGAATGTTTTTAGGCTATTTGGCCTGACGGCGTCACTAAGACCGTCAGGGTCCAAATACACGTGACGGCCCAAAGCTCATTTCTACCTGACGACATCAGAATTGGATCTAGACAATACGAATTTCAACTTGGCGGCGAGTTGACGGCGTCAGAGGTTAATACATGACGCCGTCAGGATGCATAGTCTATATATATTTTTCCAAATTTTCATTGTAAGTGTGGAACTTTTGGGGAACAAGTTTTGTAAAAACCCTAGGTCGAATTTCCTGCATATTGAAGGAGTTTCAAACCCTTCTTTCTTCCATGTTTCAATAAAGATAAGTAATTCAATAATCATTCAATATGTCTATGTATTGTTTGATTCAATCTTATGTGTATCTTTCTTTCAACATGTTAGGCTAGGCTTTTATTGTGTTTGCTTAGATGTAGTGAAACCTAGATGTTGATTATGGGTTGATTGTTTGTTTATAATTGTTACGGATGATTGTATTCGATGTTAGGCTTAAGAAAACTGGCATACTTCCATTGGTAACTTGCTTGAACGTCTTAAGAAACATGATCGGAGATGTACTACGATCTTTGGTTGTATTTAATGCGTAAGAGAATTCTAATGATCCCATGTTAGGAGCTTCTAACGGCTCGACATAGGAGTGAAGTAGGATCTTATAGAGCTAGGGAATATTGTACACGGCCCTACGACTGGTATTAAGGAATATAACCCGTCATCCATGCAATGGTAACAAGCTAATCAACCGGTAAAAGATATCTAGGGAGTAATGAAATTTAAGTAAACACAACTTTTCTCATTATTGTTTCCACCACATTAGTAAGTTAGTCTAATTTTCATTTCTTGTATTTTATTTTGATTGCATCTTAGTTAATTGGGTTAGTTAGCTAGCAACTAATTCCGCACACTCCTTCAAAACCCGAGATTTTACTTGCTTTCATAAAATATAAAAAATACAAAAAGAATCATCCCTCACCTCTAGACCTAGTTTAGTAGGCTTTCTAATCTTAGCGACATTATTCCTGAGTTGAACGATCAATCCCCCGGTACTTGTCACTCTACTATACTACAACGACCAGGTACACTGCCTGGTGGGGGTTGTAAGCTTCTCAAGATCCCTTGAGAGGTAAAACCTGTTGCGAGGGCGCAATTCCCACATATCAAGTTTTTGGCACCGCAGCCCGGGGAATAGTTATTGCTTAGGTTGGAATTTATTTTGATTAGGTCTACTCATTAGATTCCTTTTTAGTGAGATTTTTATTTTCTTTTTATTAGCTTTCTTGTAGTCTATCTTTTTCTTTGTGCCCTTTGTTTGTAAAACCATTTTCACTTGTCACTATGGCAGATGAAATTTCATTTAGAGCATTGACAATAGAGGAACAACTATATTTCACTAATAGATTTGCTTCCTATCATTCCAATGATTTTTTGTGTGATCTTAGTGACATCCAAGAGGAGATGGGGGTAAAGTTAGATGGGTTTGATAAATTCTATGCATGTGTGATTTCTATTAGGCGATCATTATCAGGATCAATTCCTTTTAGTGAGACCCGTTGGATGAATTTTGAGAAAAGCTTCCTAACTATGACCCATAAGTTCAACGAATTCGTGGATTCGTATGAGCAAGATGACCTAGTTTCTAAGAACATGAACTTAGAATCAAACCAAGATTATGTGATAGTTAGTGTTGAACTACCTAGTTGCATGAGCGGGATAGATTTCACCAAAACATACGACACACATGATGTTAGAGTTGAGCCACCTAGTTGCATGTCCTGGTTAGGCACTACCATAATACAAGATGAACACATAGGTGATATTGATGTGATGGAAGAGATAGTAGAAAACCCAAGCCCACTAAGTACCCCACAAGTCCTACCATCATTGGAGGCATACACACCGCCCGTGACATACCCGGAAGAAGTAGAAAAGACTATAGGAACCCCAATTGAGGTAGAACCCTTGGACCAAGCACCACTAGAGGATATAGGTTTGAATACTGGTAGTGATAACCTTACTCTTAGTTCTAGGGAATTTCCTAGTGTTGATGAACCGGAACCTCAATCTTTACACACCTTTCCAACCTTAGATTTACATCTAGGAGACAATTGAGGAACCGACCCACCCATCAACCAATATTATCCGGGTAGTTTTAGGATGAAGGAAGCCATTCACTCACCCCCTTCACCTCACGTGGCATATTTCCACCCTAAGGGTGTGTATCGCTACTTTCACCCGCACTTAATCCTAAGTGTAGGGAAAACTTTCCATATTCCCGTTAAATAAGGGTAGAGTCAGGCTTGTGACTCAAACAAAAACAAGCGCTTCTTGGGAGGCAATCCATGTTTTTAATTGTTTGATGTTTTTTATTTTATTTGTTTGTTTGTGTCATATATGCTTAATCATAGTTGTTTAATTTTCATGTTTTGAATAATTTGTGAAAATGCTTTATTTTGTTTTTAACTTCGTCTTAATTGCATATAAAGGTATTTCACAAAAAGATAAGTGTAGGGAAATTTATATTTTGTTAAAAAAGAACTAATTTCGAACATGAAAAATTCACAATTCATGATTAGCATATATTCTATCTTGTTTGTGTGTCAATACTTGTGGATATGTTTTATGAGTTCCTGTTTGTAATTCATTCCACAAGTATCCTATCCTTTTATTGCTTTGTTTTGTTTTTATTTCTAAGTCTGGAATTACATCTAGTTGTTGTTTTTCTTTGTTCGGTTTGATGGTTTGGTTTTTATGTTTGTTGATTACAGGTTATATATGACAAGAAGATGATTTATATTTCTGGAGGGAAGCTTTCAACGTTCATTTTCTTGGAGAAAGATCTAACCTTGTTGACACACTATCCACATCGAACGAATCAGAGGGGTATTTGTTTTCATTCTTTTACATGTTTTTACTTTTACATCCTTTAATTGAACATTGGAGACAATGTTCAGCCTAAGTGTAAGGGGAGGGTAAATGATGATACTTTAGAGGATACAATTGCACTTGAGTTTGTTTGTTTGATAGTAGGTGTGTAATAAAACTGAGAAAAATACTTGTTAGTGTAATTTTAGCGCCAAATTTAAAATTTTTTACAACATTTAGGAGTGAAACTTTAGCCTTAACAAGCGTCTTATGGATAGGAGTTGTATGACTAGCACAAAACCGTACCACTTAAAAAAAATTTCCACCCAAATATGTGAGGTTCGCCTTTAGATTTGATAGGAAAAGCATTCATTATTAGTGCTTATCAGTGTACCGATAGCATTTAGATTCTAGAACTTGCGTTAGTGATGCATCCCGAGACCGCTAGTGAGACTACATTCGTGTAGTAGGATTTACTACATGATAAGAGGCATTAGGATCACCCTTGTGTTTACCCCCGTATCTTAATTACTTGACCATTTAAGTCATATTATTTGACTAGTAAAGTCAATTTTTCCCACACCTTAGCATTGTACTCATTTTTAGCACACGATACCCCTAGTACACCCCTCCGAGCCTATCTTTTCGTTTCTAACTTTAAGCATTCTACTTAAAGGAAGAATTTGTTACAACCCACCCAAATGTGCAACCAAATCGCCTTAGCCTTCCGTGTATGCGCTCATCTTTAGTGCATTATTGTTATTTGTTTAAACCCTTAGTTAATTATCTAATTGATTACATGGTTGCTAAGTCGAGTTATATCTTGTACATATTGTTTTGGGACGATTGGGACTCATGGGTAAAGTACTAGTGTTATGGAGTAATGGGGAAGAACATCATATATTACACGTATATGTGCGTTAATCTTAAAAAGTATTCCAAGTGTTTTGATTATCTTGATTCGAGTCATCAGATTAGTTAATTGTAAAGTATGTAAAAATTCAAGTGTAAGGGGAATGTACATTCCCTATGATGTATTATTTTGGATGGTAGGGTAAAAGTGTATGCAACCAAAAAAAAAAAAAAAAAAAAAAAAAAAAAAAAAAAGAAAAAAAAAATCGAAAAATCAAGAAAAAAAATAGGAAAAGAAAAAAAAAACATACGGACTACTATCCCGTTTCATTCTATGATTTTGTTATTTTTTGATTTATTAGCTTAAGTCAAGTCGAGTCGAGTCTTGGCTTAGCAACACCATATTGTACATGTAATTAACCAAGATGATTAACTCGCCACCAGTAAATATTGCCTTTATCCAACAAAACCGTGTTTTCCATATCCCTACACCTAATGTTATAACCCTTTAAAAGACCTCTTTGATAGTTTATCCTAGGTGCTTACTCCAAGTGGTGGAGGTTTGATCATTTCCCAAGCCTATGGTAATCTATTTGCTATGACAGGTAGTGAGAGATGTTTTCCATTTCCATATTGTGATATATACTTTATTACACCCGAGAGATGTGAGTACCTAAACACTATTTGTGAGGTGCTAGTGTATAACTTCCGTGCTTGTTTTTAATTTTTAGTGGAATGATTATTTGTTGTAATTACTTTTATATTAGTGTTAAATGACCTATAACTTGTATTTTGATTAGAATAAAAGCGCATTTGCTTGAGGATAAGCAAATCTCAATTGTAAGGGTATTTGATGAGTCGAACAGTGTACCGCTTTTAAGGGGTCATTTAAGCCCGAATTCGTGATTAATTGATCAAATATTGCCCTAAATCGTTCCTTTTGTCATTTTAGGTACTTTTTAGGAGAAATCTTGAAAAGGGAGCATTTTGTACGTTTTTGGAGCATAAAAGTGAAAAAAACGATAAAGTCTCAAAATCCTTGCTCGGAACAGTACCTGACGACGTCAAGAGTTTACTAGTTACGGCGTCAAGAGTGGCAAAAGAGGTGGAAGTGGAAAATACGTGTGACGGTCCATAATCTTTTTAGGCTATTTGGCCTGACGGCGTCACCAAGGCCGTCAGGGTCCAAATACACGTGATGGCCCAGAGCTCATTTCTACCTGACGACGTCAGAATTGGATCTAGGCAATACGAATTTCAACTTGGCGGCGAGTTGACGGCGTCAGAGGTTAATACATGACGCCGTCAGGATGCATAGTCTATATATATTTTTCCAAATTTTCATTGTAAGTGTGGAACTTTTGGGGAACAAGTTTTGTAAAAACCCTAGGTCGAATTTCCTGCATATTGAAGGGGTTTCAAACCCTTCTTTCTTCCATGTTTCAATAAAGATAAGTACTTCAATAATCATTTAATATGTCTATGTATTGTTTGATTCAATCTTATGTGTATCTTTCTTTCAACATGTTAGGCTAGGCTTTTATTGTGTTTGCTTAGATGTAGTGAAACCTAGATGTTGATTATGGGTTGATTGTTTGTTTATAATTGTTACGGATGATTGTATTTGATGTTAGGCTTATGAAAACTGGCAGACTTCCATTGGTAACTTGCTTGAACGTCTTAAGAAACATGATCGGAGGTGTACTACGATTTTTGGTTGTATTTAATGCGTAAGAGAATTCTAATGATCCCATGTTAAGAGCTTCTAATGGCTCGACATAGAAGTGAAGTAGGATCTTATAGAGTTAGGGAATATTGTACACGGCCCTACGACTGGTATTAAAGAATATAACCCGTCATCCATGCAATAGTAACAAGCTAATCAACCGGTAAAAGATATCTAGGGAGTAATGAAATCTAAGTAAACACAACTTTTCTCATTATTGTTTCCACCACATTAGTAAATTAGTCTAATTTTCATTTCTTTTATTTTATTTTGATTACATCTTAGTTAATTGGGTTAGTTGGTTAGCAACTAATTCCGCCCACTCCTTTAAAACCCGAGATTTTATTTTCTTTCATAAAATATAAATAATACAAAAAGAATCATCCCTCACCTCTAGACCTAGTTTAGTAGGCTTTCTAATCCTAGCGACACTATTCCTAAGTTGAATGATCAATCCCCCGGTACTTGTCACTATACTATACTACAACGATCAGGTACACTGCCTGGTGGGGGTTGTAAGCTTCTCAGGATCCCTTGAGAGGTAAAACCTGTTGCGAGGGCGCAATTCCCACGTATCAGATCTGCTTCTTGTCTTCATCTATGTAGTCTTCTTCTGTTTGTTCACGCAAGAATGGTAGAGTAGGAGGTGTTGTATTCGGATTACCTTCATCTTGAACTTGTCTTGGCTTAAATGGACCCTCTTTAATGGATTTAATCATTAGTTTACCATCAGTCTTTGTTTTGATGTAACGAAGCATGCGGCTTGTCCATGGAAGATATCCACCTTTTTCAAGCATTAGAGGTCGATTTTTGGCACCCGCAGCATGAATATCTTGTTGAGTTGCCATTGATTCAATTCTAAGTGAAAAGTTGTTCTGAAGATCTTTTGAAAGATAACAAAGGTTGTTGTTGAAGATTAGATGTTTTGGTGAAGTTGAAAAGCGTATAAGGTTTATCTTAATGATTTCGTATTTTCCCTCCAAAAATTGAATTTGAAAATTTTCTCTCCCAAACTTTGGAAATCAATATGAAATGTAATTCTAAGGTTACCAGAAAAAATTTGAGTTTTAAAAATTTTTACGCCAAATTTTACCGAAAAAATTTTGAATTTTGGCCTAAAAATTTGAATTTTGGGTCAAAATTTTCAACGTTATACCAAAATTTGAATCTCGCATAAAAATTGAACGTTTAGTCTCCCCTAGAAAATAAATTTTACTCAAATTTTCCCGCTAAATTTTTTTGACAAAGCTTACTCGATATAACTTCCTAACTCGATATGCACCTTACTCGATATGCAACTTACTCGATAAGCCTTACTCGATAACAAACTTCATTACTCGATAACCTAGGTTCAACAAGATAGAGTTTCGTTTAGAAGTGACCAAGTAGAAACCTTACTCGATGTACGATAAGGTGTAATGCCTTACTCGGCAGAAGATATGCTTACTCAGTAAACACGTAATACCCTTACTCGATATCCAGTTTCCTTACTCGATACTACAGTTACACAAAACCACACTTACTCGATAACAAAGAACCCTTACTCGATAACCCGTATATCTCGCTTAACCTTACTCGATAAACCACCTACCTTACTCGATAAAAGTCGTATGAACAGTAAGGAGATCCAATATTTTTCACCTAAATCGATCTAAAACAACCTAATATTATCCCTAGGCGATTGATACCACTTGTAGGACCATAGAACTAACCATTTCACTTATGAAACTTGGGTAATACTTAGAGAGAGAGAGTGTAGAGAGAGAAAGAGAGCTTTATTCCATAAACATAAACATACACACACTAACCTTTCCCCCTAAGCAACCAACCTCTCAAGTGAGAAGGTGTGGGGGTATTTATAGTGTCTTACACATGGTGGACTTTCATTAATCATTTGTGAAAATAATAACTACTTAAACATACTGAACACCATGCACAGGAATGCCAAAAGATTTTCAAATACTTATAAATGTCTGTTAAACCTTCTTCTACATACACAAACAAACGATTATTCTTATTCCATATATACAAAATGTCTTCAACAAACAAAAGAGCAATTGAAGAAGAATGGGCAGTTAACAAAGGCCAAAAAAAACAAAGGTATACTGATGGATTTCCCTTAACATTTTTTTTTTTTTTTTGTAAACTATGCATCAAGTTACATTCATAATTTTTTTTTGTATATTCAGAACACATGAGCAAGATGAATGTATTGAAAAGAAATTTGAAACACCTCATGATAATCAAAAGAAAGGTGATACTCTTTACTTCTATTTTATTTTTCAAAACATGTTACACCTCATTAGAATAATAAAGATTATACAATTTATTCATTAAATTTTTAGTTTCTAATGTTTATTTCTCTTTCAATGCAGTTGTGAAATATGAGAATCAAAATGAATCCCGTCAAGAGTTGTGGAAACCAGATTATTGCTACTATGAATCTGAGAAGCTTTTTGACGAGTGGTACTTTGAACATCAAAAAGATTTAGAAGAACAAAAACATGCTGAACAAAAAGCTGATTATCAAGTAGAAACAAAGGATGCACTTGCTAAAGACCATGGAAAAGACATTGCTTCGATGCCAACTATTGATAATTTTGCTGACCATTCCGACAATGAAGGCAGTGATGTTGAGACCAATGATATTGAGAGTTTTGATTATGACAACCTACATCTTTCATGGTCTCCGGATTCATCTCCAAAATTATTTTTAATATGCTAAGAATGTTTTGATTGGCAAGTTTATGTTATATTTTATGAATCCAATATTAAGAATTCTATGTCTTAATCATCTTTTAATTTCATTTACTATTTTTTAAGTTATCATATATATATTATTCAATATATACATGCGAGTTTTTGGATTGTTACAACACTTAGAAAAAAATAAATATTTATAAAAGATACACATCAATAACAGAATCTCATCTAAAAATAATAAACATGATTATCTCTAAGATATCCCTACATAATGTAACAAACATTCAAAATTATTTGGAAACTACATTAAATATATATAATTTCACCTATCAACTCCTAAAATTAAGTGTTTTAAAAAAAAAACAAATCCTAAAATTAAGCATTTTGGCATCTATATATATATTGGTTACTTTTAAGTCTTCCAAACAAAAAGAAACAAAGTTAAAAAAATTCAGAAAAAAATGGCCAAAGGAGATTCCAACAAGGTGCATATTATTTATAATACCTTTTGCATACATGTTTATACTTAATACTTATACTTATATTACCTTTTGGCCTTTTATATATGCAGGAAACCAAGAATCAACTCAACTCACAATCCAAAAAACATTCTCTTGATTCAAAAACCATACCACAAGTCATTCAGATATCGGATGATGAAGTGGTATAAATTACAACTCATTACTTTAATTTACTGTATAAAAATAACATTTTTGACATTTGGTTTTATGCTTAATCAATTTATATATTATGCAGCCGTTAAGTGTCACATCAAAACGTCGACGTTTAATGAAAAATGGTGACTTTGTTGGAAAGAATGTCGTTGAAATCATTTCTTCTGATGAAGAAAATACACAAAAGAATATAGAAATCATTGATAAGAAGAAAGAAGATCTTGAAAAAAAGGTTTGTTATTATGAAATATTGCATAACTTTTTTTACTCACTTTTTTAACCACAATTGTTTAAAAATTAGTATTACAATTTTATTAATTTTTCACATAGGGATTTGATGATGATGTTCCTACAAGGTTTAGTCGTTTGTCAAAAAATGGGAAAAATTCACTCTCCAAAGACAATAAGTATAGACTTATTGATGAGGACACTGATGAAGATTCTGGCAATAATAATATCATAGATGATTTTAGCACTGACGAAGCTACTGATGACATCCAATATTCTAACAAGTTTGTTGGTGATCAAGCTGAAGTTGATGCACAAGTTTCTCCATTATTTACTGATGAAGTTGCCTACAATGTCGACGGCGATGTACCTGGTATTGATTTACACAATTCGGAAAGCCGTAGTGATGAAGAAATAGATGATGTTGGAAGTTTGGAAGATTTCATTGATGATGCAGATGCTGATGATGATTATGATTCAAACCCTGAAGATTCGGATGATGATTTTTGAACTTTACACCTTTAGTTTGACATTATCAACATGTCTTCAATAAATTTCCTTATGATGTTATATTATTTGCATTTACTAATATTTCAAACTTGTGTGCCAATGAAATAATTTGTTCCATGTTCTATATCTTTTATCATGTTATATTAAAATTGGCACAAATATATAAATACCATGCGACATTATAGTTATTCAATCCTAATTATAATCCTTACATAATTAAACATAATAACTTCAAAACAAGCATACCATGACCTAAGTCATAGAATACTAAAACATCCACATTACACTTTTAACCATAATAAGTCTTAAGAAGCATACCAATTATGTTACCTAAGGCATAGAAAGTCTAAAACATCTACATTACATAATTAAACATATAAAGTTGATTGAGGCCATGTTTTTCAAAAGAAAGTCTTCATCCAGATAATTTTAACACACATGGAATATTGGAACTTGAATCTGCCTTCCATCAACATACTCAGGAATGATTCGAACCATCTTAAACCGCATCATTTTTGGATGAACAAATCCACAAATACTTCCAAAACCCTTCCAGTTTCCCTTCATCACCACATGATTTGTTCTCTCTGGTTGTGACCTGTGCACGACCATCTCTACCACCATCGGAAACCTGACACGGCGGTGCACAACATATGCCTTTGTGTATGTGTGCATGAAGCGTGGCGGTCCACAGAAGTCGGCTGGTATTGTTTGGGAATATGAAAGAAATACGCTTTATATGTTTGCAAAATTAGACCAAAAGCATCCATTTTTATGATATACATTGAAATACTTATGAGTCTATATGCGTCACTCACGTATGCACATAGAGGTGTATAAAATACATTATCTTCATCCACATGATCAGCATGTAATGGCCAACGACAAACTGACGCAAGCCTTTTATCTGTCTTATAACAAATAAATGATGTTCATAAACCCAAAATACATTATACTTTTAATTTTTAATGGTTGTATGACATTACCTTTGCGGTCACGGAAATCAATCGGACGTGGATTTCTTCTTATCATGGTTGGAAAGATTTCCTCTTTGGTAAGTCCGAGACCATCAGCTCCAATAACCACAACAGACAAGTTGTTATTTCCCCAATTTGTAAAGATAATAATTTGGTTATTTACTACACCAACTTCATTCCCAAATGCTTCCCATCCTGTTCCACTAAAACAGTTATCCCTTTTTGGTGAGTTTAAATCCATCTGAATCCTATCATGGTTCACATTGAAAGTCAAATTTTCACACCGAATTCGAAATATGTTCACCCATATGTCTTGCAAGAACTCTCCCGGTAGTATCTATCATGGTTGAAAATAGACAATATAAATTTCAATATCAACTATTCTAACTTTGTAAATGTAATAACCTTTTTATGTTACTTATGAAGTTGTGGTTTTAAAATTTACCTGCATTGCCGGAGAGTACTCAACAAGGCAGCGAGTAAGTCTTGGACCTACTATATTTCTGTCATATCCAAAGCACTCTGAGCCGTCATCCTTATAAACATTCACATAATAAGAGTCAACTCCTTGCTTAATGAAATGCATGTCTACGGCATTTGCTGGTACATTTGACTTTACAAAGTCAATCCAATGGTCATCCCACAATGCCCAACTTCCGTTAATCCTTTCAATCTCCACCTTATACCTATCCCTATCATTCCCTGTAAGGTAAAGCATGTCGTTGCCAGTGTAGAAGTGATCATCAAACACTTGTGGTAATCTCTGCCAACAAATAGATGAGAATAATGATATCAATAGTAATGCACAATCATATCATGTGGCAAAACATATTTATATAAACAATAACAATCTCAAACTTCAACCTGTTGTCCTTTGAATGTGTTGTGCATATACTTGAACACAAATTGCTGAGCCATTCTGCAATTTCATTAACAATCTAATTAATATCAACTACAACATACAACTCATACATTTAGCTGAGATTGCCAATTACCATCCAATTACAATACAAAAAACATACATTGTAATCATTATCTGCTACCAAACAACATTATCTCTAATATGCTTTGTCCCATTAGACATACCCTTGACTAAAATCCTAATTTATGATCAAACATTTTATAACATATGTTACATGTTACAATTCAACACACGATGCACATTACAAAGTAACCCAATACCTTTTCAACCACAAATCCATAGATAGCTGTAACAAAATCATTTTTTGGGAGAGTTTGTGGGTCTATTATAACTATTTATAATCAGAAAACAGAGTCTATGACTTTGTATCCTTTGTAGAACAACCTATATCAAAAATTATTGATTTTCCAATCTATAATATTAATCTATCTTACCTAACCAAAATTTTTTTAAGTAAAACTATCAGTACTTTGACAAAATTAAGAACATTAACAACATGCATCCATGTTTTGAAGCACTTATGTACCCTTATTTAAGCTTCACCAAAATTAAGAACATTCATGATCTAACTATTATCATAAAAAAAAGCATAACATTAATTTGTAAAATAACATGAATTTCTAAGTTCATCAAATAAACCTGGTCACTAATCTAATCAAACATACTATTTCATAAACAGTATATAAACAAAAGTACCATATAAATGTTAGATTCTCACAATTTTTAGCTAAAAAAATGAGAAATATACTAACCTTTTTTTTTCTGATAACCTTGATATGACAACTGATAATCGGCAGATGAAGAGATGGTTATTGAGCCAAGAGATACTTTATTGAGGGTAATGATGTTTGCAGAGATTTTATACGCAACTTGCATGCAGGTCAAGATTTTATAAAAAAAAAAAAAAAAAAAAAAAAAAAAAAAAAAAAAAAAAAAGTCTTATTCCATTTTGGGCTCAATTACTCCATACATACCCTATTTACCTATAAATGGGCTTAATAAAGGGCCTCATTTATTTAACTTTCAAAACTTTTAAAAATAAACGCATAAGCGTTTTTTTAGGTTACAACTTTGTGATCACTTTTGATAATCTCTAAAAAAAACCAACAAATTGATGATACAATCTATTTTACAGGTTGGAGATCATTGTGTTAGCTTATCAGTTTATTTGAATAACTGATGAATAACAAAAAGAATACCCGGCAACCTATGCATTCAAATAAAGAAAACGAGAATTCCAATCCTAACATTGTGAATAATGTTTCTACCGTTCCACAAAAACAAGTCAATCATTCAAACCATGGTATAGCTGCTACTAATCTAATTTTTTATGTTTTTTACTATTCAATTTATGATAATGAACATCATTGTAACAATTACTTTTGCATAATTATAAACTTGCAGCTAATCGGAACAATGGAAAAAAGAGAAAGTCTGTTACAGGTACGTAATAAAATTTTGACATCTTTTGAATTAAGAAATTGTATTTGTCTAATATTCGTTATATATGATTGTAAAGCTAATACGACGAAGGAACCGGTCTCGATGTTTGATGCTAATAATTTCAACTATCAACCGATATATATGCCATCTACAAATATGCAAGTTTCAAGTCCGTCTAATGTTGTCAACCAACTTTCTTCCATTCAACAACAAACTAATCCGCCATCACATAATATATTAGGTAATTACTCTCCAAATGCCCAATTATTAAGCCATCTACTATATATTTTTTTACGTCATTTATTTGTATATACTTTCATTAAGAAATAGTATTTGCTTATTTTATGTTGTAAATTTTTTAAAAGCTAATACGAGGAATGAAGCGCCGTCTATGTTTGATGCTAATATTCTCAACTATCAACCGATATATGTGCCATCTACTAATATGCAAGTTTCAAGACCGTCAAACTTTGTTAACCCACTTTCGACCATACACCAAGAAAGTATTCCGCTATCCCACAATAGATTAGATAATTACTATCGTAAAGCAAATTTTTTTTGGCCATTATTTATATTATTTTAGATAATATTTTTTTGTATGCATTTTCATTTTTTTTCCTCAGGCTTTACACCTTTTCGGAATAATTTGTTAACACAACAACCTAATAACAATATTGTAACACCCAAACTGGCACCTGGACGTCCCCGTAAAAATCCTCTTGATATACCCATTCTCCCAAAAAAAACAAGACAAAGAAGAAACACACAAAACTGTTCTCCAATCATTAATACCAAATTAGGTACATCGTCAAATGTCTCCAATATTTTGTCCAGTTCATCAACGCAAAGAACTCCTCTTTCTGACATCACATCAAGTAATGTTCACAAATAAAACTTTCTTTAAACTAACAATACATTTGTATGTCATACAATATCATATTTGTATAAGATTTGTTTCTCTTTTGAAGATACATTTTCTTCCACAAATCAAAACATAGGCAATCAAAGTTCTCATGTTCCATTGTTAAGCCAAGCAACAAATTTGATGGTTGGTGCATCATCTCAAAATGTCTCACCGGCTATAAATCGAGGTGGACGCCCTGCAAAAACTCCAGTTCAACAAAAAATAGTTAGAGGAGTAGGCAGGCCTCGCAAAACACCTCAACAAAATTGTAAGATAATTGTTGTATATTTATATTCATATTATTATGATTATTACAATTTTTTTGTTTTACTATGTTAAAAGCAAACCAGCTTGTACAAAATCAAGAGACATTTCAACCTTCATCAAATTTTCAAAACACCCCTATAAGCATTGGTGTGACTTCTTCCTCTCCCGCTTTGTGCACTCCTGATATAAGAAATGGCAAACGCCCCATGGGTAGCACTTCTACGAGTAAGTGTTTTACTATAAAACTTGATTATTGTTTTGATTAATCACCTTTAAATGATATTTCATTGAATTAACTTACATATTATAGGCAATGCTACTAAGAGTAATCCACGAGTTAGGTTCAGAAACAATTCTCCTGTACCATTTCACATTGGTAAGCTATAATCAACTTTATATTGTACATATTAAGCAAGTGTTATTCTTCACTATTTATAATACAACCAAATGTGAATCAATGTACATATATTTGTTATAGGCAGTCCTGCTAATATACAGCCAAATTCTGAAACCGATCATAATGTTGATAATACCTCAAAAAGTACTACCATACAGAAAGGCAACTCACTTTCAGATATACCTTCATTCGAGATGTCAGAAGAAGATCCTAAAGATGAATATGGCTATATGGATCGTATCCAAGGCATATCAAAAGGTATTTATGACGAACAAAAGTTACTTTTTTCCATATTAATATTATCTTAATAAATTATAAAGACATTCTTGGTTATCTTTTCTTAGAGTATGTTGACCATGGAGATCAAACAAAGCAATGCATCAAATGTGGTGCATTGTTGTGGCTTGCCGAAAGTAAGGTAGGATCTTCTAATGGAAACAACAATGATGGATATTCAATTTGTTGCAAAAGAGGGAAAATAAAACTACCTGTTAAACTTATGAATCCTCCACCTTTGTTAATGGGACTCTTGAAAGGAGAAAACCCGAAAAGCAAATCATTTATGGAGGACATTCGTCGCTATAATTCTATGTTTGCCTTTACTTGGATGTCTGGTCAGCAAGATAAGAGTGTTAATAGTGGACGTGCACCGTATTGTTTTCGAATAAAAGGAAAAAACAATCATGTAATTGGAGATATGTTACCTAAAGCTGGCGACTTACCTAAGTTCGGACAGCTTTACATTTATGATCCACCAAATGAGATACAAAACCGCATTAACGCTGTTAGGTAATATCAACATCTCATTATTTTATATCTATTTACATGCTCTTTATTTTGCAAATACTAACGACACTTCTTTAACATTAGTAGTACTTCTACAAATGACACATCGTCATCCTCAAACAAGCACATAGACCTGTAACTAACCAAAGAAATAAAAAGCATGCTTGATGAACATAATCCTTTGGTTCAAAAGTATAGAATGGCTGGAAATATAATGGCTCATGGTGAAGATAACGTTAAGATCAGACTCATAGGTAGGCGTGACAAAGATGGTAGACAACATAACCTGCCAACCGCAAACGAAGTTGCTGCACTTATCATCGGTGATTTTGATTCTATGCCTAATGAAAGAGACATCATTGTGCACAAAGTCAATGGCAAGTTGAAAAAACTTAGCGAACTGCATGTCTCATACCTACCGTTACAGTATCCGTTATTGTTCCCATACGCAGAAGATGGGTGATGCGTGGGAATCGCACCTTGCTTTACCTCTCGAGGGATCTCGAGAAGCTTACAACCCCCACCAGGCAGTGTACCTGATCGTTGTAGTATAGTATAGTGACAAGTACCGGGGGATAGATCGTTCAGCTTAGGAATAGTGTCGCTAGGATTAGAAAACCTAATTAATAGTTCTAGAGGTGAAAGATGATTATTTTTGTATTTTTATATTTTTATGAAAGCAAGTAAAATCTCGGGTTTTGGAAGAGTGGGCGGAATTAGTTGCTATTCAACTAACCCAAAGCTAAGATGCAATCAAAATAAAATAATAAAAATGAAATTAAACTAAATTATACTAAGGTTGTGAGCAGTGGTTGGAGAAATTGTGTTTACTTAGACTTCATTACTCCCTAGATATCTTTTACATGTTAATTACTTGTTACACTTGTATGAATGACGGATTGTATTCCTTAATACAATTCGTGGGGTGGCATACATAACTCCCCAACTCTATGAGCTCTTATCTCCTCCTACACCATGACCCAGCACAACTATAGGGATTGTAAACAGTGGCTCATGCATTAAATACAACCAATAAAGACCTAGTACGCCTCGGTTTATGTTTCTTAAGACGTTCAAGCATGTTACCATTTGGAGATCTGCCAGTTTTCTTAAGCCTAACATATAAATCATTCATTCAAAAGAAGAATAGACAAGTAATCAACACATAATCAACATCTAGGTTTCATTAGATCTAAGCAAACACAAGAGAGATCTAGCCTAGCATAGTAGAATTGAGACAAGAACAAGAGATAAACAACCAACACATAAACATATTGATTGAATTGAAAGTACACTTATCTAAATTACAATGCAAGGTCTCAAGGGTTTGGAACCCTTGAAAAACCTGTAAAAGAGGCACCAAAATCGTCTTTAGGGTTTCACCAAAACTTCTCTTCTTTTAATGAAAAAACTAGAAAACTATATATAGGAAAAACAGTCTGACGGCGTCAAGAGTAACTTCTGACGCCGTCACCTCGCCGCCATATACTTCCTCGGACGGCCTTGATTCACTTATGACGGCCTATGTGACGCCGTCACCACCCACGGTATATTATTTTTGCCACTTTGACGCCGTCACGAGTCCTTCTGACGCCGTCACCACCTTCGATATTTAATTCTTCATGTCTGACGCCGTCAAGCTGATGGTCTTGACGCCGTCACCTTGTATTTTCAGCATGCAAATTAGGTACTTAGCCGTTTTCTTCACTTTTATGCTCCAAAAACGTCCAAAATAGCTTCTTTTCCAGAATTCACTCTCCAAACACCTAAAATCACAAAAGGAACGATTTAGGGCAATATTTGATCAAATAAAGTCGGATTCGGGCTTAAATGATCCCCTAAAAACGGATCATTTTTCGCCTCATCAATGGGTATAGGACTGACATATACCACTACGGTATTACTAACCAAACACCAGATGACAAAAAAAAAATGTTACCATGCGTGAATGGTTTGCTTACCGTATTCAAGACCGGCCAAATGTTTTCTCAACAATTCTAAATGGAAAACGCTTATTTCAGCAGTTTTTGGTTGATGGTTATACCATGGTTGAGGCTGAAAGGCTGGCATATGTACGTAGAGAGAATTCCGAACTAAGATGTGACACTTATGACAGATTAGCCAAAGCTGCTCAAGCATCCAACCCGGAACAAAAAAACGCGGAACTAAAGTAGTATTACCTTCGTCCTTTACAGGTAGCCCGCGTTACATGTTACAAAATTACTTGGATGCTATGGCTATGTGCAAGAATTATGGATACCCGGATTTGTTTATTACATTTACAAGTAACCCAAAATGGCCCGAAATTACAAGGTATCTAAAAAGAAAGCGTTTGAAATCAGAAGATCGACCAAACATTACTTCCCGAGTTTTTAAATTCAAGCTTGATCAACTGATAAAGGACATAAAGGAGAAACGTATTTTTGGCTGTGTTAAAGCAGGTAAATTGCATCATACGTTTGTATAGTCAAACAAACTATTCATTTTGTTTATCATTATATATCATATTAATTATATTTTTCTTCTTAAATTGTTTTCATTTTTTTCAGAAGTATACACTATCGAGTTTCAGAAGCGAGGTTTGCCTCACTGTCATTTGTGTGTATGGTTGGAAACACAAGATAAGTTGAGGTTTCCCGCTGACATAGACAGGTGTATATCAGCTGAAATACCTGATAAAGATTTAGACCCCGAGCTACACCAATTGGTAAAAGAGTTTATGATGCACGGCCCTTGTGGACCTGAGCACAGAAACTGCCCTTGCATGGTCGAAAATAAGTGTTCTAAGAAATTTCCAAAGAAGTTCAATGAGCACACTTTCATTGATGAAAGTGGATATGCTATATACAAAAGAAGCGACAATGGAAGAACCGTTAGAAAGCAAGGTGCTGACCTTGATGGTGGTTTCGTTGTTCCATACAACCCTACGTTATTGAAAAGGTAATATCAAATATAAGTCATTCATTTAAACATTCTTAGTATGCAAAGTCTTTAAATTTTTACTGTTGTAATTTTTTTTTATTTTTTTTTTATATATTAGGTACCAGGCTCATATCAACGTAGAATGGTGCAACCAATTCGAATCTATCAAATACCTTTTTAATTACATTAACAAGGGTCCTGACAGAGTAACAGTTGCTATGGATGATGAAGAAAAAGATGAGATTGAAGATTATTACGATTGCCGTTATTTATCATCATGTGAAGCTGCATGGAGGATCTTCAAATTTGATATACACCATCGTAGTCCTGCAGTAGAACGTTTACCATTTCATCTCCCGAATCAACAGTCTGTCATATTCGATCCATCTGAAAGCATCGATTATCAACTTGAAAAGGCTTCATCTAATATTTCAAAGTTTTTGGGTTGGATGGAAACAAATAAGATAGAGGAGGAAGTGCGTAAATTGTTGTACGTTGACTTTCCAAAATATTATGTTTGGAATAA
This sequence comes from Artemisia argyi, assembly GCA_030686995.1. Taxonomy (NCBI): domain Eukaryota; kingdom Viridiplantae; phylum Streptophyta; class Magnoliopsida; order Asterales; family Asteraceae; genus Artemisia; species Artemisia argyi. The sequence continues at coordinate 123,807,852 of CM060678.1, forward strand.
AATGGACGAAAAATGGACTAAAAGAAAACAAGGTTAGATATTTATTTTTCAAAATATTATTATTTTTTTAAATGTATGATTATTATCAAATTTTAATCATATTTTTAAACCAACTGCTAATCAGCAAATTATATAATTATTATCTTATATAGGTAAAACCATTGGAAGAATTCATCATGTTCCTCCTTCTTGGGGTGAGCTTTTTTATCTACGTAGGCTATTAAACCATGTTAGAGGTGCTCGAGAGTGGGAAGACTTGAGAAAGCATGATGGTGTAGTATATCCTACATGCAAAGAAGCTTGCTTCGCACGTGGTTTGCTGCATGACGACAAAGAATACATTGACGGAATAAAAGAAGCAAGTCAATGGGGAATGGGTGATTACTTGCGGAGTTATTTTGTAATGTTAATAATATCAGATAGTATGTCAAGGCCTGAGGTTGTTTGGGAAAAAACATGGAAGCTTTTAGCCGAAGATGTTGAACAAATAGAAAGAAAAAAAAAAAGAACCATCCAGGTATTATATCAAATGATGTTTCATGTAATATATATTTCATTTTGGTATAACAATGTACTTAAATCATAACCAAAATTCATTTTCTTTTTCAGATCTTCAGCTAACAGATCAACAGCGATATAATATATGTTTAGCATATATTGAGGATAAGCTGCTTAGCAGTTCCCGAAGTCTAAAGTATATCGTCAACATGCCTTATCCTGCAGCTGAGTTTACATTAGGCGGATACAATCGCTTGATTTACGATGAACTGGATTATAACATACCCGATTTAATAATCCAACATCAAGCACTCCATGCAAGTTTGACTAATGAACAAAAAGGTGTATACCAAACCATTGTTGCTGCTTGCAACAATAATAAAGGAGGTATGTTTTTCGTTTATGGTTATGGAGGTACGGGTAAGACCTTTTTGTACAAGACATTGACAGTTGCTATAAGGTCAAAAGGGCAAATTGTTTTAAATGTTGCATCCAGTGGTATTGCATCCCTGTTGCTTGATGGTGGAAGAACAGCTCATTCGCGGTTTGCCATACCTATAAATATTGTCGAGGATTCTATGTGTACAATAACTGGAGATAGCGACCTTGCAGATTTGATACGTCAAACCAAGTTAATAATATGGGACGAAGCTCCAATGATTAACAGACTTGCGTTTGAAGCTTTTGATAGAACACTAAGAGATATTACTGGCGACAATGATAGTGTTTTTGGCAGTAAAGTGGTTGTTTTTGGTGGAGACTTTAGGCAAATTCTACCTGTTATACCTAATGGGAGTAGGCAAGATGTTGTGCATGCTTCACTAAATATGTCCTATCTATGGAAACACTGCACCGTTCTTAAACTTACAAAGAACATGAGGCTAAGGGTTGGTTGCGATCCGGCTGCTGCAGAAGAAATAAATGAATTTGCCGACTGGATTCTCAAAATTGGTGAAGGAAAAATAGGTGGAAAAAATGATGGTCATGCTGAGGTTGTATTTCCAGAAGATATGCTTATTCCTGATTCTGATGATCACGTTGGAGCAGTCATAAAAGAAACTTACGATAATTGGGAAGATAATAAGTGGGATCCAACATATTATCAAGATAGAGCAATTCTTGCACCAACACATAAAGAGGTTGACAAAATAAATGACAGGATGACGGAGATGCTTACTGGACCCGAGAAGGTGTGTTATAGTTCTGATACAGTTACAGATGTAGATACAGATTTCAACTACAATGAGTCGCTATACACAACAGAATTTTTAAATTCAATAAAAATGTCAGGAATTCCTCATCACAAGTTAGTATTAAAGGTTGGTGCGCCTGTAATGTGTTTGCGAAACATTGATCAAAGAGGAGGACTTTGTAATGGTACAAGGTTACAAGTTGTCCGGATGGGAATAAATAACATTGAGGTAAGGATTATATCTGTAGGTCAAATAGGTACTGTTGTTGCAATACCTCGGATGGTAATTAGTCCATCAGATAAGAAGATGCCGTTTCAACTAAATAGAAGACAATTTCCCTTATCTATTTGTTTTGCCATGACAATTAATAAAAGTCAAGGCCAAACGTTATCAAAGGTAGGTCTCTATTTAGAACGACCTGTTTTCTCACACGGACAACTCTATGTAGCCGTATCAAGGGTGAAGAGCAAGAAGGGTTTGAAGGTGTTATGCTGTGACAATGATGGAAAGTATTGCAATTATACAACAAACGTTGTATATAAAGAAGTTATTCAACGTCTATAATTTTATTTATCTTTTAGTAGTCTGTCCTGTATGTCAAACAGTTAACATAATTCTATAATCAAATAACATATGCATTTTATTTATGAATATATTATTTATATGAATTGTGTTTATAGTTTTATTCATCACATATTTATCTTGCAAATCATTTTTATTTTAAACATTATATGAAATCATTTCCACTAACATTATATGAAATAATTTCCATGATTTTATGGGATAATTTAATTTTCAAACTGTTTCCTTACTTATCCACCAGATTTACAAAATTTTAAAACTTTTTTAACCTAATCCTTTATCTATAAAAATGCATTTCATATGAATATATTATCATTTACATCTTCCATCTCCTACTATCTAACATTCTGTTGCAGAGTATATTATATCTAATCTCAATGGAACATAATTTGACTAAATTGTTTGACAATCACGCAATGTTGGAGGATGTTAAGATGGATCATGGAGTTTCTTTGCATCAGCATGAGGAGAAGTCATCAAAGGTAACAAAACTGGTAGTGTCTATAGTTTATCTACTTCTTTCATGCTAATTCAATAATTGTCTATGAATACGTTAAGTGCATGCTTATAACATCTATTCCTTTCATTATAAGCAGCCAGCAGTTGAAAAATCATCACCCAATGAATTTTGGGTCCAAGATCCACCCATAGTAACATTATCAAATGATGAATGGGTGTGAGTTTCGTTAGTTTCAATATAAATATTAACAAACACTTATGTATTTTTACTTATAATAATTTTTTTTCAGGAATCCGAAGACGATAATGATAAATGGATGTGTGTAAACAAACATTGCTTATACCATAATCATCACGAAGACACATTGGTGTTCGATAAATCTGTGGATGATGAAGTTGTTGCGTATGATGACAACCATGAATGGACATGTGTTAACAAAGATTGTCTTTACCACAAACATATTCTTGATGATGATGATGCAAATGATGATGATAAAGTTGTTATCAACAAATGATATTAATTTCCTCATTACTATCAATAATTATTCCATTTGACCTGAATAATAGTATGATAAATATGTGATCATACTTATTTTTGTAATATGTTTTTTCTGTTAAACTTGGTTCTTGAATCAATATTTGTTTCATATAATGCTTATATCCAATAATCACGAAATTTCCAATATGCTACATTACAGACATTGTATACCTGTTACAATAAAGCTATAACTAAGAGTTAATACTGTAGTAACAAAACATAAAACTTTTTAACTATAAACTACAAAACAATAAAGAAGTACATATTAAAAAAAAGATATATCACTTCCTAAAATAAACTGCATACTTTCAGTTTGAATTTTACATTTAAAATAGCCATATTTGGATTGATATATGTTTTAAATTTAAATTATACTCTATATCACCTCCTCAAATATTGCAAATCAATTACTTATATCGACTCTAATAGCTTATATAAATCATTGTGAACACTTTCAAAACCCTAAACCTATCAATGCAAAGTCACATAGTTATGTCGACACTTTCAAACCCTTCACAAACAAATGCATCCAGTTCTTTCAAGGGAGAAGCACACAATACAGATGGCCGAAACATTCTTTCTGAAACACCTACAATAGGAAACGGATCAAATCATGTTAACAAGGCTAATCAAAAAAAAGGAAAGAAGGTGAAAACAAAATCAGAACATGAAGGTATATTTAACTTTATGTAAACATATATAACCCATTCTCTAATATATTACTTTTAATACTTACTTTTCGAATACTACTTTGAAACAGATAGGTACATCTACTATAGAGGTACTTGGCGTAAGATGAAGAAGAGGTTTAAGTGTGATTGTTATCACATGATGTCCGAGGTTGATGAACTAATCAATGAAGTCGGTCCAGAAGGATACAACATGGCGTATGAATTTTTGGTTCGTCTCAACGTTAATTGTGATGAATAATGACTTACCTTATGTTTGAAGAAGAATAATGTTAATCGTTATAAAGAATAACTTTCCTTACTTTTTATGTATTGTCTATTACAAATGTCTTTTTATTAATTTAGCTGTTTCCAATTTTGTAAACACATGGTTGTTATTTTCCTTTATGCATTATGACCATTAAATTTTATCTTATATACAACTAACATGATACTAAATTATATAGAATCATAAAGTGTGTTGCAATTTACATTGTTAATATATTATAAATACATTTGTACTATTTTCTTTCTTTTTTTTTAAATTTCTTAAAGCAATCCGGCCATCGGCCGGGCCTGGAAGCTAGTATTACTATAATTTAGTTTTTTACAATAAATGTCAAGTTATTTTTTAATTAATGAAATTAAATGAAATCCTATTTGGTGTTTGGAAACATGAATACATATGTCCTATATAAATCGAGAATGTGTTTTCTTTGTTTTTTTTTTCAAAACACTGACAAACAATGTGTGTTGTTTTTGTCATTGCAATTCTCTTGTTCATCCCTACATTTTCATGTGCTAATTCATCTAATAATTCAAGAAACAATTGTTTTTTAATTCATGAATGGCATATATTTGTCACGAATGACCTACCGGATGTAATTGATATGACAGCCTATGATAAAGATTACCCCGATTGGCCAAGATATCATTATGCCGTAACTCCCGGTAAAACTATTGATTGGCACTTTTGTCCATATATAGAATCAAGTACCGTGTGGAAAGGCGAATTCATTTGGGGCTCAAAGATTATTCACGTTGATTTGTTTAATAGGCACATCTCCAAGATTTGCTACAAGTATAAACCTATTTTAGCTACACAACATTGTTATTGGTCCATTAGACCAGATGCATTTTATGTATCTCGAAAGAACTCATCATTCCCTGGGCCAGATTGGCACAATGTTTATCCTTGGCCTGAGAGTATTATGTAACCATCATGATGTATTATTTCAAACTAATATAATAAAGTTTCAACTGATTCGTTTGGATGCTATTCTTTATCAATGTTAACTAGCAGGGTACCCGCGCGTTGCGGCGTCTGGTACCCAGTAAATGATATTTTCGGCGGATAACGTTTTTTATTATTTGTTTACGATGACAATAAGTTCAGAGATGGTGAGAACCTTTTTGCAGTCACGGTAAACTATTGAAATTCTGAGGTTGTCGATAATATTTTATCTAAGGCCACTTTCAACCTTTTTTTCTTTTCTTATTTTGAAAGTTCGAACATAAGATATATAAACTTGTTACTTTTTTGTGATTCATAAGCTTGTGCTATTTGCAAAAAAAAGTTGTATTATTTAAAATCATTCATAAATTGTCTTCATAATTTTAAGGAGTGTTTAGCATCTTGCTTGTTTTGTACATTGTTTTATTAATAATATTATTTTTGTTTATTTTTATTAAAAGGGTGTTTTAAAGATGGCTTTTTCTAACTTGTGCCACCATGGCATATGTTTAACACAATTAATAAACTTAAATTATCATGTTTAAATGTCAATTTGCATTAATAATTTCCAAAATTTCTTCTAATTACCATGATTAACTTTGTATTATTTAGAAATATATTTATTATAGAAAACAATTTAGTTCATTTAGTGCTTCTAAACAAGTGTCATGGTGGCACATATTAGAAAATCCCTTTAAAGATTACATAGGTATTGATACATAAATTGATTGTACCCTAGCTTAATTAGTTGTATTTGCTTAAATTCTATATATAAAAATTTTTAAAAATTAAAAATAAATGGATGCTTTGTGCTTTATATGTAGTTAGATAAAAAAAACTACACCCCCTAATTGGTAAATATGGTATTTTAATTAAAAAATATATGTGATATATTGTGTGTGGTTGAATTCCGGTGAAAACTTTCTTTAATTTTATTCTAATAATATCAAATCAGTTCTCAATAAAATAGCCGAGAAGTATAGAAAGAAGCATTGTTTCATGTTTTCTAATATCGGAAACTATCCAATCAAATATTGAAAATAGGGAGGTTATTTAAACTTGTTATATTATTGTTTTAAAGGTCGTTATGTCAAAACAAAAATTACACGCTTATGCCTTATAATCAAATTCTCCTCCTTAAAAATGAATTTCAAGTGAGTAACCAATTCACCATCACCATCCAATATTTTGGATTACATGTTTCAATGTGGTTTCTTCATGTGGGGCATTAAAGACACGTTTTCCCCCACTCAATTTATTTTAATTTTTGTATGGGCAAGTGGTTATGTTTCTTTCTTCCTCCTCATGCATATCTTTTACGGAGGATATTACTAATATACTGTATTTATAAGTTGTTCAGCCACCATTGTTTTTTATTGGTAAATGGTTTTTCGGCTTATGCCTTTTCAACTTCAAGGAGATTCGATATTGATAAGTATTATTATTCATTAACTTGTTTAAAAAGTTTACTCTTTTTTCTAAATTATTGTTTGTGTTTTTCATACTAAAATGATATTATGAATTTTCAAGAAATACATGTTGATTGATCACTTCAAGCCCATTACCTTTCTCTTATTATTTGATTATTATATTAGTATACCAATTTGATTATTATGAATTTTGATATAATACATGTGGTGATTATTATATTAATTAATAGCTTTCATTGTTTGTACCATGTGTCTTATTAATCGTATTTTTTATGTATGGGGTGTTTTATTAATTACATTAATTGTAGGTATTGAATATATGTTTTGTAGGTATTGAATATATGTGTTTGTGTATAAAGTAATTATACATAATGTTTTGATAGGTGTATTTACTTAAAATGTATATTATAAAATCTTAAAAACATTAATATGAGGGAAGTGTCTAAATGTATTATAAGTAGTATAGATATACTTCTCACATTGGTGCTGTGAGGAGGCATACCTCCTGATGACATTAAATAAGTACATATTATTGTCATCATTTATCCTATTTATTTGACTTGTTTTATTATATTTTATATAAGAATTGGTGTTTTAATGTTTACTTTAGTAATTCTCAGATAAAAACAGGCAATTGGTGAAACTTGGCTATTTTGGACGAGTTATGGAGCAAAACTAACAAGATGTCAAAAGTCTACTGAAATCCAGAAGATGCGCCGTATCTCTATCAACAGATACCCCACAATATCATACTTAGATGAATTCGAAGACCATTGTCTGACTTTGAAGAATGTGCCACATGTAATTCTATCATGCGCCGCATATGAAACTTTGGTCAACGAAGAAGATCAAGCTTGTTCTACTCCAGATACGCCGCATTATACTTCTGACATACGGCGTATCACGATCCAGACCTCACCAAATACAATCCAAGACACTGATGGACATACACCGCATACAAGATCAAGATACGCCACATCTAAAGACAGTGTACGAATATTCCAGAATATATTAATCTTGGACCCCACGCGAAGTTTAGTCAATGCGCCGCATCGTCCCCTTAGACAGAAATTATAAATACCCCAAGATAGATACTAATTTGGTGTGCAACAAAACCCTAAGGAGACGAATTTAGTCGAAGAAGCATCACAAAACACACCCCAAACAATGATATTAGAGCTGTAAGAAGGTCCTGCATGTATTTAATTCATTAAGTAGTTTTGTTTTATTGTATTAGTACGCTTTAATTCATCAGGATTGATGGGCTTGTGGCCACCATACTGCTCCCCTAAAAATTGCTTTCCCATCAATTAAAGTTTATATGATGATGTTTTTGGTGACTTGTATATGTGCATTGATAACCTCTATGTTTAGTTGAGCTTTTTGGGCTACCATACTTGTTCCTCGCCTACTTATCTAGCGTCTAGAAGGTAGGATAGACATAAGTAATCATTAAGAGTTTACTCGCCTATTTAGGATCCAACGAGACAGATTAGATTACGATACTCATCATATAAAACTAGAAATAAAACAAGTGACAAGCTGCTTAACTATCAGGACAGGCCTTCATTTGCTTCTATTATCTATCTGTGTACATGTTGCTATTCGTTGATTCGTGCTCATTAGTTTAATTACTGTTTAATAAAACCAAACTGTGCCAATCTCTCAGGCTGAACCCCCTTTCGTTAGATTAGACTATAAAACTAACTTAGGATATTAAATTACTGATTAGGTTAACTAGATAATACGTTCCACTCTTAGTGATCGACACTCTATGTACTATTATATTCATACTGACCGGGTACACTACTCGTTAGGTGTGTGTGTTATTGATAAGACTACTAAATATAAATTTAAAACTTGAATAGGCATTAATACTGCTAAACCGCAACTACACACGACAAGACCGCATCACCTCCTCATTTTGGGCTTACGGGGTGCCACATCACTTTAATAAACTGATGCGTGGTTTTGCAACCTTGCAAAAGGTTTTATGTCTCAAGGGATCTTGAGAAGCTTGCAATCCCCACCAGGCAGTGTACCTGACAGTTGTAGTATAGTATAGTGGCAAGTACCGGGGGATTGATCGTTTAACTCAAAGAATAGTGTTTGCTAGGGTTAAAACTCAATTAAACTAGGTCAAGAGGTAAGAGATGATTCTTTTTGTATTTTTATATTTTATGGAAAGCAAGTAAAAATCTCGGGTTTGGAAGAATGGGCAGAATTAGTTGCTAGTCAACTAACCAAATAACTACAAATGCAATAGAAATAAAATAAAATGACACTAAAGTAAATGTGGAGAAAAACAATGATAAGAGAAAATGTGTTTACTTAGATTTCACTACTCCCTAGCTATCTATTACTAGTTGATTAGTTTGTTACAATTGCATGGATGACGGGTTATATTCTTTAATACCATTCGTAGGGCCATGTACGATCTTCCCTAACTCTATAAGCTTCTACCTCTTCCTATGTCGAGCCGACAACTAGCTCCTAACATGGTGTCCTTAGTAGTTACTTATGCATTAAATATAATCAATTTATCATAGTACACATCCGATCATGTTTCTTAAGACGCATGTTACCAATTGGAAGTCTGCCAGTTTTCTTAAGCCTAATATCGAAATCATTCATCCACAACAATTATAAACAAACTACCAACCAATAATCAATAACTAAGTTTCATTACATCTAAGCAACACACAAAAAAAACCTAGCCTAGCATGTTAAAGTAAAGACAAGCATAAGATGGAATAAAACAACACATAGACATATTGAATGATTATTGGAAAAATTATCTTCAATTAAACATGGATGAAACAAGGGTTTGGAACCCTTAAAAATAAGGTAAAATTCGTGCTATGGTTTCTCCAAAGTTCTCCTCCCAAAGTTACACCCTGATGAATGAAAAATCAAAAACTATATATAGATTTTTTAGTCTGGCGACGTCACATGTAAATCCTGACGCCGTCAACTCGCTGCCATAAAAACTCTCGTATTGCTTAGATCCAATTCTGACGCCGTCATGTGTAATTTATCTCTTAGCCGTCTCTTGCATTTTGTACGTGACGACCTTGGTGACGCCGTCACATGTAAATTCTCCAAAAACATTCTGGCGCGTCACGTGTAACTTAATTATCCACCTCTTTGTCAATGAGTGACGGCGTCACAAGCAAATCCTGATGCCGTCAGGTACCAAATTCAGCATGATTTGGAGACTTTGTCGTTTTCTTCATTTTTTCGCTCCAAAAACGTCCAAAATGCTTCCTTTTCCAAATTTCTTCTCAAAAGTACCTAAAGTGATGAAAGGAGCGATTTAGGGCAATATTTGATCAAATAATCTCGACTTTTGGCTTAAATGACCCCCTAAAAGCGGTACACTTTTCGTCTCATCAAATACCCGTTACACTTGAGATTTGCTTGTCCTCAAGCAAATGCGCTTTTATTCTAATCAAAATACAAGTTAGGGGTCATTTAACACTAATATAAAAGTAATTACAACAAATAATCATTCCACTTCAACCAAAACAAGCACGGAAATTATACACTAGCACCTCACAAATAGTGTTTAGATACTCACATCTCTTGGGTGTAATAAAAGTATATATCACAATATGAAAATGGAAGATATCTCTCACTACTTGTCATAGCAAATAGATTACCATAGTCTTGGGAAAGGATCAAACCTCCACCACTTGGCGTAAGCACCTAGGATAAACTATCAAAGAGGTCTTTTAAAAGGTTATAACGTGAGGTGTAGGGATATGATAAACACGGTTTTGTTGGATAAAGGAAATCTTTACTGGTGGTGAGTTAATCATCTTGGTCAATTACATGTACAATGTGGCGTTGCTAAGCCAAGACTCGACTCGACTCGACTTAAGCTAATCAAAACTACAAAAACATAAAAGAAAACGGGATGGTAGTCCGTATGTTTCTTCTCTTTTTCTTTTTCTTGATTTTTTTTTTTGTACACTCTTGCCCTACCATCCAAAATAATACATCATAGGGGATTTGCATTCCCCTTACACTTGAACTTTTACATATTTTACAATTAACTATTCTAATGACTCAAATTAAGATAATCAAAACACTTGGAGTACTTTTTAAGATTAACGCACATATGAGGGTAATAAATGATGTTCTTCCCCAATAATCCATAATAATAGTACTTTACCCATGAGTCCCAATCGTCCCAAAACAATATGTACAAGATATGACTCGACTTAGCAACCATGTAATCAATTAGACAATTAACTAAGGGTTTAAACATGTAACAATAATGCACTAAAGATGAGTGCATACAAGGAAGGCTAAGGCGATTTGGGTGTACATTTGGGGTGGATTGTAAACAAATTATATCTTTAAGTAATATGCTTAAAGTTAGAAACGAAAAAGATAGGCTCGGAGGGGTATATTAGGGGTATCGTGTACTAAAAATGAATACATCGCAAAGGTGTGGGAAAAATTAATTGACTTTAATAGTCAAGTAATTATGACTTCATTGGTCAAGTAATTATGATACGGGTTTAAACACAAGGGTGATCCTAATGCCTCTTATCATGTAGTAAATCTTACTACACGAATGTAGTCTCACTAGCGGTCACGGGATGCATCACTAACGCAAGTTCTAGAATCTAAATACTACCGGTACACTCATAAGCATCTTTTCCTAACAAATCTAGGGGCGAACCTCACATATTTGGGGTGGAAAATTTTGAGTGGTACGGTTTTTTGTGCTGGTCATACAACTCATATCCATGAGACGCTCATTAAGGCTAAAGCTTCACTCCTAAATGTTGTATAAAATTTTAAATTTGGTGCTAAAATTGTCCTAACAAGTATTTCTCTCAGTTTTATTGCACACCTACTATTGAACAAACAAACTCAAGTGCAATTGCATTCTCTAAGGTATCATCATTTACCCTCCCCTTACACTTAGGCTGAACATTGTCCCCAATGTTCAATAAAAAGGATATAAAAGTAATGAAGGTAAAAGAATGAGACAAATACTCCCCTGATTCGTTCGGTGTGGATAATGTGGTAACATGGTTAAATCCTCCTCCAAGAAAATGAACGTTGAGAGCTTCCCTTCAAAAATATAAATTATCTTCTTGTCCAATATAACCTGTTAAACCTGAGAAAACAATCATGGCAAACCTCACGTAAAATCGGCGGCAATCTATATATATAAAGATATAATGCTTGTGGAATGAACGTTTGCAGATTTCCTGGAGTTTATAAAACTAAAGAATTAACAAAAACTTTAAGATTCCGGTAGAAAAACAAAACTCGCAAAATTTTTCATATTTTTACACACTACGCCGTCAGGTTATAATCCTTACGCCGCTAGAGTGTTCTGACAGAAATCTTATGTTAAGTTTCCGAAAAATTTCTGGAAAAACTCACGCCTTAATTCCTGGAATTCCTGCAAAACATCATTATGACTCGATACAAGCATTTGACTCAAACAAATACTAATATGCATGTTCGTTTAATATTGTTGTGGTCCATGTTCAAGCTCGTTCTTAGAAATAAATTTAGATTTACCTTACACTTATCTTTTGCGAAATACCTTTATATGAAGTTAAGACGAAGTTAAAAAAACAAGGTAAAGCATTTTCACAATTTATTTTGAAACATGAGCCACAAACAATAAAAATAAAGCTTGCATACGAAAACAAATAAAATCAAACAAACAAACAATCAAACAAATAAAGCTTGGGTTGCCTCCCAAAAAGCGTTTTTCTTTATTTATGAGTCTTGTAGCTAGACTCAAGGTCACATCCTACGTTTTCCTTTCCCATTTTTCAATTGATTCTCTTAACCTTTGAACTATTTCCATGTCAACTTTATACTTAGGCCCAAGGGTTAAGCAATTCTTATAGTAAAGGCTTCTCTTCTCTCAAACAAAATTCATTCCTTTATTCTTATCTTCTTCGTTAATGTCCTCGATTGCACTAATGCTATCCATGTCAAGTTGAGGCACATAACGAAATTCCTTCATTTTATTAGGCATCCTATAGGTGATCCTATCGATTTCATTAGAAAATTGGACCGTGCCTTCTATTTGATCGTGTTTTAACTTGGAATCCTCAATAAATGGCTTACCTAATACAACGTGGGATAAGCGACAATCTATAACATTAGCCAAGTTTTCAACAACCATAAAGTCAACGATATAAGTAAAGTTCCCGACAAAGACATGTAAACCTTTAACTCTCCTGACAAAATTACAAACTCCACCGGGGTATTTGGGATCTTTCCTAGGTTTGAGTCTTGCTTTTACTATATCATTATAAACACTTGAAGACATAACGTTGATTGAGGATTCGAAATTGATGTAGGCTTGATCAATGCATTTATACCTAATCATACATGGTATCTTCACATTCTCAGGGCCACCTCTCTTAATATTAGGGTCAATCTTAACAAAGGGAGGCTGAGGATTATCAATGAGATTGTTATAGTAAGCGATTTCCTCCTTAGTGGGATATAAATTGAAATAATCATCATCTAAATCCTCCTCTTCTTCTTCCTTAACATCTTCTACAATTGCCAAGTCATTGGGTTCTAGTTCCTTATATAAGTCCATGGCTATTGCTAGGTCATTAAGCGCATAATTAAGCTCAATATCAACCAATCTATTAAGTTCTCTAAGTTTCCTAATCTCATTCTCAATTTGTTCACGCAACAAAGCAACTTCGCTAGGTGAGAGGGGTGGATTCGCGTTTTCCATAGTGGCCGACAGAATAATCAATGAGGATTGTACGAACAAACACACAAAGAAAAGATAGACTAACGAAGACCTATAAAATAAAAATAAAAATCTTACTGGAAAGGAATCTAGCAAGTACACCTAATAAAAAGAAATTTCAACCTAGACAATAACTATTCCCCGGGCTGCGGCGCCAAAAACTTGATGCGTGGTTTTGCAATCTTGCAAAAGGTTTTACCTCTCAAGGGATCTTGAGAAGCTTGCAATCCCCACCAGACAGTGTACCTAACCGTTGTAGTATAGTATAGTGGCAAGTACCGGGGGATTGATCGTTCAACTCAAAGAATAGTGTTCGCTAGGGTTAAAACTCAACTAAACTAGGTTTAGAGGTGAGAGATGATTCTTTTTGTATTTTTATATTTTACGGAAAGCAAGTAAAAATCTCGGGTTTGGAAGAATGGGGTGGAATTAGTTACTGGTCAACTAACCCAAATAACTACAAATGCAATAGAAATAAAATAAAAAGACACTAAAGTAAATGTGGAGAAAAACAATAATAAGAGAAAATGTGTTTACTTAGATTTCACTACTCCCTAGCTATCTTTTACTAGTTGATTAGTTTGTTACAATTGCATGGATGACGGGTTATATTCCTTAATACCATTCGTAGGGCCGTGTATGATCTTCCCTAACTCTATAAGCTTCTACCTCTTCCTATGTCGAGCCGACTACTAGCTCCTAACATGGCCTCCTTAGTAGTTACTTATGCATTAAATATAACCAATTTATCGTAGTACACATCCGATCATGTTTCTTAAGATGCATGTTACCAATTGGAAGTCTGCCAGTTTTCTTAAGCCTAACATCGAAATCATTCATCCACAACAATTGTAAACAAACTACCAACCAATAATCAATAACTAAGTTCTATTACATCTAAGCAAACACAAAGAAAAACTAGCCTAGCATGTTAAAGTAAAGACAAGCATAAGATGGAATCAAACAATACATAGACATATTAAATGATTATTGAAAAACTTATCTTCAATTAAACATGGATGAAACAAGAGTTTGGAACCCTTAAAAATAAGGTAAAATTCATGCTAGGGTTTCTCCAAAGTTCTCCTCCCAAAGTTACACCCTAATAAATGAAAAATCAAAAAATATATATAGATTTTTGAGTCTGACGGCGTCACGTGTAAATCCTGACGCCGTCAACTCGCCGCTATAAAAACTCTCGTATTGCCTAGATCCAATTCTGACGCCGTCATGTGTAATTTATCTCTTAGCCGTCTCTTGCATTTTGTACGTGACGGCCTAGGTGACGCCATCACGTGTAAATTCTCCAAAAACATTCTGGCGCGTCACGTGTAACTTGATTATCCACCTCTTTGTCAATGAGTGACGGTCGTCACAAGCAAATCCTTACGCCGTCAGGTACCAAATTCAGCATGATTTGAAGTATTTGTCGTTTTCTTCACTTTTTCGCTCCAAAACGTCCAAAATGCTTCCTTTTCCAAATTTCTCCTCAAAAGTACCTAAAATGACAAAAGAAACTATTTAAGGCAATATTTGATCAAATAATCTCAACTTTGGGCTTAAATGACCCCCTAAAAGCGGTACACTTTTCGTCTCATCATAAACCTCCACAACTAACCCCCTTCACTAACAAATAACTTCAACTTACTTACTTTGAGCCCACCAGTTACAACTTTATTTTTTTTATTCCTTTCATTAAATAAACTAAATTCAATTCATTAATAATTGAAAAAAATATACAACACAATAAAAATAAACTAAATTCAATTCATTAATAATTGAAAAAAATATACAACAAAATAAATATTACACACAACTAAAAGTAACGAAACGAACAAAATACGATACGAAAAAATACATCAATTTATAACGAAACTAATTATTCGTATTCTGTTGTTGAATTTGTTCCCATTGATGTCGTTGCCAAACATGCTCGATGAGACATCGTTGAAGCTTTGTGTGTGTGCGTTTATCGTTTAGTTCTTTGGATTTTCTTCTTTGCACTACTCAACGTTCAATCCATGTCTGTTGTATATTTGGTTGCGGAGGAATATACATTTCACTAGCTTCGGATATCGCAAATGTTTGATCTTTCAAAATCATGTTATGGATTATGATGCACGAGTACATAAATTCTCCATAGCTTGCTCATAATAAATGCACGCGCCGGTTGGACAATAATATGCCAACGTCTTTGGAGGACACCAAAAGCTCTTTCGATATTTTTTTGAACACTTTCTTGTTTCACTTTCCATGCGACATTTTTTGGGTTATTTGCAACCGTAAATGATTTGACAAAAGATGCCCACTCTAGGTAAATTCTGTCAGCTAGATAATACCCATGCTTAAATTTACGTCTGTATACTTCAAACAGAACCTCAGGACCGATGTCATCAAGCAGGTCGTCGAATAACGTAGAATTATTCAAAACGGTAAGATCGTTATTCGCACCAGCTATCCCAAAAAATGCATGCCAAATCCACAAGTCATATGACGCAACGACTTCAAGCATTATAGTTAGATATTTTTTATCACCTCTATGAAACTGGCCTTGCCATTCTTTCGGACAATTCTTCCATTCGCAGTGCATACAATCGATGCTTCCCAACATTCCCGGTATCTTATGAACCATGTTATGTGTGGTATAAGTTGCGAATGTTATTCTCGTCTGATTTTCTTAAAAACTCCTTCCTAAACAACTGGATTATGCACATAGTAAAAAAATCTAGACAATCGCGTGCATGTTCCCCTATTTGTAAATACTCATCTAATGTAGCAAGTGATATCCCATAAGCCAATTGGCGTAGGGTACATGTGCATTTCATAATCATACTAAAACTTATTACACCCGCAGCATTGGGTCGGACTCTAAAGAAATCAAAATGCAAGCGAAGAGGATGATGAGTTTGAATATACGTTTCAATACCTTGTATTATTTCTAAAAAGAGTTTACGACTCATACGATAACGACGTATAAAATAATCATCCGTATATTTTGGTTCAAAACCAAAATAGTCGGCCATTAGACGTGCTTCAGCAGCTTCACGTTCACGAGGGATATATCTACGGCGGCGTGAAGGACCGGCTTCTTGTTCTTGCAACGATTGCTCGTACTCAAACTCTTGTAGAATCATCTCTAGCTCCGCTATCTCTTTAAGATCATTTTCAATAGAAAAAGATGATTCGCTTATGTTCATTACTTTTATATGTGTAAGTGTTTTGAAATAAAAGTTGTGTAATTTAAACGTTATACAATGTTTACTTACAAAAAGCTGACAAAAGTACATTTCTTGAGCTCGTCGTGCAAACGAGCAACCACCAAACGACGAGCAACAAAGGGGGGTCGGTGCAGTGGCGAGGGTCCACGTTGAAGTGGCCAGGGGGATGAGGAGTTGCACCTAGTGATCTTAAAGTTACTCCGTATTAGTTATTAGTTGTCATATGTTTTCATTTAAAAAAAGATAGATGTAAAATTGTAACTTTGAGGCTAGCATTTAGGCACAAATCCAAGTTGCTCCGGAGGTGAAAAATTTGCCAAAAAAATGTCCACGTTTCTCAGTATGACAAAATTTCATTTAATTTATAATCTCATTTACTAATTCATACCACGTTATGTAGCTGCATTAGTAGGGAACTCTGACCGATAAAAAAATTGTAATGATAAGGCTGGGCATAGTGGTGATCTAACATGACCCAACTTTCCGGCTGTCACGTCAGGTTTCTCTCTCCAGCGACCAGACATGACCAAGTGCCACAGTAGTGACCGATTTTTTTTTTCTTTTGTTTTTTTTTTATTTCTTTTTAATTCAAACATTTTAAAAAACAAATTTAAAATTTATTAAAAATTAAAAACATTACAATACTAAATTAAAAACTTAAACTAATAAAACTTAAACATGACAATACTTATTAAAAACTTAAAATTATTTAAATTAAATGTTATTTTTAATTTAATGAACATCAAATTTCTTTGTTTAAACATATAAAATATTAATGGTTCAAGATCACTTGTGACAATCCATGAATAATGAAAATATGAATAATGAAAATCTATAGGAATTGTTTATCTAAATAATGCTGATGTGGAAGGCTTAGGCTGGGCATAATGGTGATCCATATTGCATCATCTTTCCGGCTGTCACGTCAGCTTACTCTCCAGCAACCAACACAACCCAAGTGCCACAGTGGTGACTTTTTTTTTTCTTTTTTTTTTTTAATTTTTTTTAACAAAATAATACAAACGGTAACATTGGGTCCCATTTTAAATTGAAAAGTTTGATTTTGTGTGATTTACAATCGGTTGTTTGGAGAACCGATTCTTGTTTTGAAAGTACCATAACCGATATTTGCAAACTTGTACACAATGATGACCAATGTTGCGAAAATCGTGAATCGGTCCCGAGGCGGTCGGGGGCCGAGTTGCGATTTTTGGCCGATTAATCGGCCGATTTTCTTGACTCGGCCGATTAATCGGCCGATTACCTTGTAATTTCCTACAAGTTCTAGGGCCGAGGCCGATTAATCGCCGATTAATCGGCCGCCTCAGCCGATTTTTGCAACACTGATGATGACAACCGATTTCGAAATCGGTTGAGGTGAACGGTCAACCGATTTTAACCGGCCCTATGCATGTGCCCAGCCTTAGAAACATTAAGTTTCCAAAACTTTGATTATCAAATTCGAAATAAGTTACACATTCACAAGCATAATATCGGGTTGGTTTAGGAATCGATTGTGCTTTCCATTTCCTTCGACCGATGTTTGCACAAAACTCCACATTAAAGTCGACCGATTTGGAAATCAGTTGTGGATTGCACTCGACCGATAATATACGGTTCACTGCTTCCAGCCTAACATAATTTCATTGAATTTGTAGCATTCATCCATTATATTAGAGATTTGAACTCTTTGAATGGAATGGAAGCTACAGTTGGTGACTGTAAAACCACAAAAACTAAGTGCATGAAAATCAGTACCTGGAAAGAAATAGTTTCTATATGTTATGAGAGAAAACAATACTTCTAGATCTTTGACAAAAATAAGCGTCAAAGTATAATACGGAGTAGTACATAAACTAATATCGGTTACTTTAAGAAACAAGTGATATCTTGAAATTTATGTAATTTGTTATAAAGGTTTGGTTAATGGGTGTTATAGGGAATTGGTTTAACAGTATAAACGATGAACTGTTTAGTTCATCTAATTAAAAATTCACATGTAACTAAGACCTTGCAATCATTCGGTATGATTGTGTGATGTTTGATATGAAGATTCGACAACATGGTCGGACATTAGTGGAGATAGAGGAATGCTATGACCCTAAAAACTTTGGATTTTTACTTATATTGTTTTTTAATTATGCTAGACATATGCTCGTCCAAAACGACGATATATAACAATAAATAATTATATTTGTAACATTGTGATTTTGATTTGACCTTTGATACAAAACGTGTATTTTTGAAATTAATATAGTGTGCTTTTGAAAAGTTATCAAGTTTAGAATTAATCAAATTTAAAATGTATTAAGAAAAACTTAGAGTCGAGTTATATTAAATATCAAACTTCTCTTACAAACCAAAGGACTCGACTCTATGATTTCTTTTTAGATATTTGATGTTTAATATACTTAGAGTCGAGTTACATTTTGTATTAAGAAAAACTTAGAGTCGAGTTATATTAAACATCAAATATCTAAAAAGAAATCAATGGTTGATATTAAAAGTATTTTAATATTTCACATATTTTTTATAATTTAAATATTTTTTAAACCGTTAATCGTTAAGCAAAAATAATTACACCATCGCGACGAGCATTTAACTATCTTTCTATAGGCGGGCACTTTGATATACTTTCAAAAAAAAATCATTTTTTTCATGTTTTTTTTGTAGCCGAAAAAATCACATGTAATATGTAATATCACATGTGATACTAGTGTAATATCACATGTGATATGTAATATCACATATGATATATCATATGTGATTTTTTTGGCCACGAAAAAAAACATGAAAAAAATATTTTTTTTTTTGTTGAAAATATGTCAAAGTGCCTATTTATATAAAGATAATTAAATGTTCGTCGTAACGGTATATTTTTTTTTCGCTTAACGATTAACGGTTTGAAAGATATTACTATTTGAAAAAAAGGATGAAAGTGGGTTTTTTAAATTGTTGGGATTAATCTCATCCATTAGATCAAATAAAGATGGAGAGAAGATAGAGGATGGAGATTAGTCCCTTTGTATGTAAAAAAAGTTTGGTCTTAAAATGATATTTAATTAAAAACTTATGAGTAATTTAACTAACTATATTAATTTAAGTTTTACAAATTCAAGATTCTAAGAGTAAATTGCATAAATCGTCTTTAAAGTTTGGTCAAATTGCATGTTTCGTCCCTAATGTTACGAAAGTGCAAGGATCATCCCTGTGGAGAAACTTTTGTTGCAAGTATAAACTTTTGGTGGAAGCGTCCTTGTAGGGACGATACTTGCACCAAAGATTTTCTCACATGGACGATTCTTGCACTTTCGTAACATTAGGGACGAAACATGCAATTTGACCAAACTTTAAGGACTATTTATGCTAAGTTCACAGATTCTAAGAAATAACATTCGCTCTTTAGGGGGTTGGCAGTGGTTGTGGCACTGCATCACCATCACTCACTCCCAACCAATCCTCTTATGCCACATCACTCACATCACTCACCCATCACCCACTTTTATTTTTGTTGGTATCCGATCACTCACCATCACTCACTTAAAAAGGGACAAACGGTCAAAATTAAAACCTCCAACATTCACTTTTATTCTTGATCCCGTGCGTGAAACTTTCACCCACAAGACCGATCCCGTGCATGATCCAGAGGAAGGCGGCGGTGTTCCCATGCCATAAGGATCCCTTCCCGTGCCTTCAGGCACCCACTGCCAACCCCCTTATAACTATTATAAACAAGACAACCACAATGTACTTGTTCAACATAACTAAAGGATAAGTACAAAATACGTCATAATTTGTATAATATACGAATACTACATCTTCTAAAAAAATAAAAATACATCATCTAAAGTTAATTAATCACTACAAAATAAAGATTACTTTACGCACAATTCAATAAGCTATTACTAGTCTCCGAATTAAATTAGAAGTCATAATAAGCATTCCTGAAAAAACAATCAAAGCACACACGGTACTGGTTTATCACATCACACGCAAACTCCCCCCAAAATCAAACAACCTTCTTAATTCCCCAAAATCAAAGCCCTAACCCTAAATCAAATTAAATGGCGTACGTAGATCACGCATTCTCAATATCAGATGAAGACATAATGATGGACACTGATTCAATCTTCACTTTACACAACAACAAACCCCCTATTAAAGAAATCGCACTCGCTGTTTCTCTTCTTGTTTTCGGCGTCGCTGGTATTATCTCTGGTATACTCATGGCTGTTAATCGTGTTGGCGGTGACACCGGTCACGGTAACTCTATACTTTCCTCCCTTTTAACTAATTCCTTCCTTACTTTAACCCTTAATAATTCTTCCTAAACATAGTACTATTAAGTATTGTTTTTGTATACTAAGGGTTATAATTTAAGGGTGTTTGTTTAAGCTTATTTTGAGCTTACCTGATTTCGGCTTATTTTTTATAAGCTCAAACTTTTGAGATTTTTTATTAGATTTATGGGCTTGCAGCCCATATGTCTTAGAATAAGGTGAAAAGTTTGAGCTTATTAAAAATAAGCCGAAATCGCGTAAGCTTGTAAGCCTACAAATAAGCTTAAACAAACACCCCTTAAATTATACTAACCCTTACGGTCAGTTCTTGAGTTATTTTATTAAAGAAAAGGGAAGGAAAGTGAAAAGGTTTACTCCCACATTGTGTTCTCGAGTTATTTCATTAAAGAAAATGGAAGTAAAGTTAGTGTTATTTGGATGAATTTGTTTTACTTCCATTTCCGCCCAAATATGGGAGGAAAGTGTTTTACTTCCCTTTTCTTTAATGAAATAACTCAAGAACACAGCATTATAAAAAAAATAATACTTAATACTACTATGTGTTTATAAAGGTTAATTAAACCAAAAGTCTATCGACTTTGCGTTTTTTGTTCAGTTGAGTTATGGTTTTTTTGAGTCATTCAACTATTGAAACGTAACAGGTTAGTGTACTATCGAAATTCGGTAACGGGTTCATTGTACTTCACGTTTTTGTTCACTTTTTAAAATAACTATTTAGATCATTTCAGTAACTAGGTACCTAACTCTTCAATTATTTCGTTCTATTAAAATTTCATCTTTAACTAGGCACCTTTCACTTTTGATCTGTCTTATAGCTTGCCACATTGATATATTTTGGCCACAACATATAACTTTAACCTCTAAATTCGATAGTACAATGATAGTAATAGGCGATTTTCCATAGTTTAGTGAGCTAAAAAGGCACAAAAATAGTGCAGTGACTCAAGTTAACAAAAACTCAAAGTACAATAATCTCTTTGTGTATTAACCCTTTTAAAACGGGAAATAATAGTTTGGTACACCATAAAGTAAAAGAGGAAAAGTTAGATTTGTTTTATACCTTGATTGTTGAATTGTAATTGTGTGTTTGTAGGTTTGTTTTTCGCGGTGTTGGGAGCGGTGTTGTTTATACCAGGGTTTTATTATACGAGGCTTGCGTATTATGCTTATAAAGGATATAAAGGTTTTTCCTTCTCTAATATACCTCCTGTTTAGGGGTGTTGGTTTTTCGATTGCAGTGTCTGTACATGTTTCTTTTGTGTTTGTATGGAATAAGGATATGGATGTAATGCAAACTATAGAGCGTTTTGATAGGAAAATGGTGAATGTGAATCTGTTAATGTGTTGGTGATATTAAGTGGAAATTTTAACTTCTGATCCTGCACGTCATGACGTGTATGTGATCTTGCGTTGTTTGTAATCTGTGACCGTGAGCAGAAGTTATTTGGTTTCAGTTGAAATGCTTGATTGTTTTAAGTCGAAAATGCAGCTTTTGAGCTACATTAGAATGAAAATAAGCATCTATGTTAAGATATTTGTCAATCAGTTACTATAAATTGTACATGTGTATCTCTTCTTGAAACGACCGTGTCGTTGCTGCTCAAAGCTTTAATGTTGATTTTCTTTAATTTGTGTATGGTAAACTTTGGTGAGGAGTATTATTGGGATTTTATACATTCCATGATTACTGCTTTATTTAGAATTGTATCCGAAGTTAAGAATGAATTAACTCACTACCTGGACTAGCTGGTTTATGATGCTGCCTTATAACGATTGCAACATACAATCCCAAATAAGAACCTTAAGTTAATTCTATGTGTTATGTTGTCACTTCTCACACATTTGAGAGCTAAGCCTTAACTTTAATGAAACTGGAAACTTAAAATTGAGGTAGAAGAAGAGTAGTTAGTGATTTAAGTTTGACATATATTGTTACTGATCGACCATGAGATGGAATGCAAGTAGTCTTAGAACAGATACTGCAAGTGACTATTTAGAATAAAACACAATTCTCGATGGAAACTACATAATTGTTGAAGTATAGAAGTATGCATTACCTCGTGGAGCGTCAAATGGGCTTGCACTTTCCTTGGAAAAATGTATTGTTACTGGAGATTTGTCAAGAGATGTTTTATAAGCTCGTGTTAGGTTGGGAGTAAATGCAAGCATTTTAAGATGTCATGGTTTTCATGTTTAAATTGTTGATGATCACTTCTGAACTAGATTAGTCTGATAATAATCCGGGTCTTGGGACTGGAGTAAAATTGCGTTTCCTAGAACGGTACTTAAGCCTTTCTAGTATTTTGACTATTTTCCATTAAATCAGCTATGCTATGCATAAACTCTCACATGCCGGACAATATCCCAAGCACTGATAAGGGATCACTTCAACTTTTGTAGGAGAGTGGAAAACTAAATCTATAACTCTTCAAATCTAAATCAGAATACCATTGTTTTCCTGTGGCTGTCAAACTAGTGAAACTGTGACTGCACAATCATATCCCAAGCTACAATAAGCTGTCAATTGTTGGTTTCCCTCGTCCTTACATTGGTAGTCGAAGGCCTTGTTTGTGTTATCACTTATTAATGTTGTGGAAGAAAGGCAATGGTTGGAGGGCTTGAGTGAGTTGTATGGGCTGACCAGGTAAGTCACTAGTGTCTAAATTTAAGTCCTCAACAAACACATAGCTTGGTTGCAGACTGAGATGTGAAGCCTTGGGTCCTTTTAAGTTGCCAAATTTTCCTAGTAAACCATTAAGCCTATTAAATTGCTAACAAACAGCACCCAAGTCAATTTTCCATCAAACCTAATAAGTGGAAATCAAATAGCACCGAAGTATTACATGTCCGTAAACTCTTGAGAATTTCTATCATTTAGCTTTTCTCTCTCTTTTTATGTATATTTTTTATATCGAATAATCTGGTGCTGTTTGTCTCATTTGGTAGCTGAGTAAAGCTTTTATTCAGCTTTAAGAGCACACAACATTAATTAAACCCTTGATTATCTGTGTTCTGTGGAAAGGCGTGATTTTATTACTGAACTTGATCCGTCTGTAGGGGTTGGCCGTCGCCCTTTGTTTTTCTATGCTGCCCTGGTATTGATAACATCGGTCATCACTAATCCACTGGTTTTGTGTGGAGCGCTTCCTCTACACGAACTAGGTAAAATCACCTCAACTCACACGCTGGGCATGACCACATGCTAGGTTGCTCATCCCTAGATTTGAACTTGGCTTTCCCTAACCTACCAAGTTGAGTGCCTCCAAACTAGGCGTGTTATCTGTCCTTTATAGACATAGAGTAATTAAACTTAGAATGAGTACATTTTTGTCTTGGGAGGGACGGGTCATCTTCAGGAGATGAGTAGGATAATGGTTGAAGGAGACTCTACGCTCTGATAGGGGAAAGCCCTTTTGTCAACAATTGTAATCTAACACTGGTGGTGGATCAGCCATTTTAATGAAGTGTTTGACACCCAGCTTGCCACAAGCTAGCTTTGAATTATATAAGCGGGCTAATTATAATTAGATTTATCCTTTTGGTCTGATGTGGTCAAATTGGAATTGTTCTTTGTTCAATGACAAAAATCCAAGAGGTCAAATTAATGTTCCTGTGTTAGCATTCTATTTGGTTTTATTTCATAAAAGGAACTTTATAACTTTTACTTGCACATGATATCTGAATACTGCAAGGCCAAACATCTCACTTTTACAATTGCCTGGGGGCATATAAAATGAATCTTATGTTGTGTTCATGAATTGGTTATGAATTGTACTTCAGTAGCTAAACTTTTATCTTATTCTGCTACTCTTGCTATTGTCTTCTAGTCCATATGTCAATGATTTTTATTTTATTTTATTATTTTTTATTTATTATTATTATTATTTTTTTTTTCAGTTGAGATATTGATGCAACTTTTTCTATGATTCTTTTGTTCTTTGTGTTTCATTTCTTTGCTTGGTTGCCCGGTCTTACCTTCTTGACCATTTGAACGGAAGGTTGTGGCTAGGTCCATTTCTTTACTAGGTTGGTTCTGGTATTGATTTAATATAAAAGTAAAAGCAGCCATGGTCCATTATCATTTCATCTGCTTTAAAATCTGCATATAACTAAGATGCTGAAGAATAAGACTTGAAAGGTTAAATTTCCCCATTGAACGCATACATAAGACCATTTAACTCCTAAATTGTGTCATTGTAAAAGGAACACCAATAGATATGAGAAACCAACATCAACTTTTTGGTAAAAGACTAATGAAGATAACCAGCATATTGAGCATGCTAAATGTACCAAGTATTATGTGCATAGCCTTGTCATCGGTGTCGTATCAGTCATTGGACTTAGCTGTGCCATCCTAGATCTCAATCAAGAATAAACAGTACATATGTGCCGAGTCTTGGATCTGTTTCCATAGCAATGGAATAGACCATGGTGACAACTACCAACTCTGCAAAGATAATTTTAGCTAGGTAGTTATATATAGTTACTAACTCTAGTGATAATACACCATACATCAGGATATCTTCACCTATCTTTCTGCATCTCACTTATACCTTGATATTAGCCAACGCGATAAAATGATATTCGGCGACACATCAGCTAGCGGTCCAAGATGTATTTAAGGTGCTCCTTAATCAAATGATCAGCTTTTATGTTGTCTGAGGTTTTTTTTTTTTTTTTTTTTTTTTTTTTTTTTTTTTTTTTATTTTTATTTTTTTTTTCAATTACATTTTTTATTTGATCGGTGAAATAAGTAGTTCTGAATAATCAAATAAGAAGTTGCTTATTCTAAATTGCTTGCGTACTTAAAAAATACAAATGCAGCTTCAATAAGCAAGTTGCATTACAACCCCGCATAAAAGTTTGTTACCCCCACTTATATGCTAATAACAAGCTAGAATCCCGTGCGACATGGGTTATCCGGCCCTTGATTTGAACACCAATAAAATCATTTTTTCGCTTCACGTCACATTTGATGAAGCCGTTTTTCCCTATGGCTTGATGACGGCAAATTCTCCACCATCCTACACATTCTTGGACCTACCTCCTAATTTACTTGGTCATGCGTATACGCACAACACCTACTATTCCACATGTACCCTCTAACCGAGACCATTCACCAAATAATATAACCTCTTCATCACTTAATTCAACAAATAATATCACAACACCTCCTGTTACTAATACCGAGGCCCAATCACCTTCCCACCAGGCACCTCCCCTTACACGACCCACTCACCAAATGAAGTCCACTCCACATCTGTTGTCCACTCTCCAACTACGGACCAAATAAATACCCAGCCTTCATCACCTACGGACCAACTAAATACCCAACCTCCACAGATTATTACCCCAAACCCAAACCGGTTTCGGTTCACCCCATGGTCACTCGTTTTGTGTCTAGTGTGTCTCCATTACTTAAGTCGTATAGTGAAGCTTTTAATGACTCTGATTGTCGAAATGCTATGTGTGATGAATATAATTCGCTTGTTAAAGATAATCTTGGAAACTTGTGCAGCACCCAAGGATGCGAACATTGTTCATTTCATGTGGTTGTCTCGATATAAGTATTTAGCAGATGGTACACTTAATTGTTACAAGGCTCGTCTTGTAGCGAATGACATCACTCAGCTCTCTTGCGTTGATGTTGATGAGACATTTAGTTCGGTTGTTAAACCAGCTCCTATTCGGAGTGTTCTCAGTCTTGGTGTTTCTCGACATTGATTTATTCACCAGCTCGATGTCAAGAATGCCTTTTCACATGGGGACCTTTCCGAGACTATTTATATGTACCAGCCTCCTGGTTTTCGGGACTCGACTCGTCCTGATCATGTGTGTTTATTACAAAAATCTTTATACGGCCTTAAGCAGGCTTGGTTTCAGCGCTTTCTGTCTTTATCACCAGTGTTGGCTTTTATCATTCTTGATGTTACCCATCATTATTTATCTACAGACAGGGGCTGATACTGCTTATCTACTTTTGTATGTTGATGATATTGTGTTGACTACATCTTCTGTAGCATTTTTACAACGGATTAGTACTTCCCTACATCAGGAGTTTTCTATCACGGATCTTGATTCACTTAATTATTTTTTGGTGTTTCGGTCACCTGGACTTCATCTGGTATGTTTTTGTCACAATTGAAGTATGCTTCTGAGCTGCTTGGGAGGGCTCACATGGTGCGATGTAATCCTTGTAGGACATATGTTGACGTTGAATCCAAGTTAGGGGCTGATGGGGATCTTGTATCTGATCCAACTTTATGTCGTAGTCTTGCGGGTTCTCATCAATCTCTTACTTTTACTCTCCCTGATATATCTTATGTTGTGCAACAGGCTTTTTTGCATATGCATGATCCATCAGATCCTCTTTTTTTGCTCTCAGGCAGATTTTGCGGTATGTTTGTGGTACTTTAGATTATGGATTACAACTATACTCCTCCTCTACTGCGTCTTTGGTTACTTATTTAGATGCGGAGTGGACTGGTTGTTCTACGACTCGTCAATCGATTTTAGGTTTGTGTTTTTCTTGACAACAACTTACTATCCTAGTCTTTTAAGTGTCAGGTGACACTTTCTTGCTCAAATGTTGAGGCCGAGTATCGTCGTGTTGCTAATGCAGTTGCTGAGACTTGTTTGTTGAGGAATTTGTTACGTGAGCTTCATACGCCTTTGTCTTCTGCTACTTTGGTATATTTTTATACCGTGAGTGCGGTGTATCTGTCCTCTAATCTTGTTCTGCATCATCGGACAGAGTATATTAAGATGGACATTCACTTTGTTCGTGATTTGGTTGCACGAGGTCAGGTTCGAGTTCTTCATGTGCCTTCTCGTTATCAGTTTGCTGACATTTTTACGAAGAGGCTTCCGTCTGCTTATTTGATAAGTTTCGTTCCGTTTGAGTGTAAATCCTACCATCGCTCTAACCACGGACTCTGGATTATTCCGTTTGAGTGTTCTGTGTTCTTTTGGGAAGGAAAAGGGAGGAAAGAAAGTGAAAGTGATTTAGTTGTGTTGTTAATAATTGTACCATTTGTGTCCCCACTTGTACTTTTTGTCACTTTCCTTCCTTTTCCTCCCTTTTCCTTCCCAAAAGAACACACCGTATTGATCATAATTGAACAATTCAGTATTCACATTCCAACAGTGCGGAGTGATCTAGAACTAATTACATAAACACACAAAATACAACTCGGCATCTTATCATTTTGAATTTGTCAAATTTGACTTTGGATACCCTGGAATAAAATCCCTTGGCCCAACATTCACGACAAAGAATATATAATTTCAACATGTCGACATGGCATTCATATTTGAGTGGATCTCCTTTTTAACTACTAGTATTTAATAATTTACAAATCACAACTACCATGCAAAACAACAAAGAAACAAATAAACAAAAAACTAAAAGTCATCTTCATGGCCTACTAGAATTGACTCTAGAAAATTGCACCGAGTGGGTAGGGGCCCACACTGGTCACCTAATAATGATTCACTTTGACTACCCCAGTCAAAGCTGCACTGACAGAACCGGCGCGTGACCATGCACGTGTTCTCCAGCGTAGGTTACCAAAAGCATCTTTGGGTCATCTAGAGTGATTTCCACGCGCTTCCTTGCCGGACATCCTTTTCCGGTATTACACTTGTAATAAACGCTGCTCATTTTATCAAAACATAAGATCAGAATCTATACATCTATATAAATTAATAAGTTTATTAGTTATAAAACATCATACTGTACTACTTTTGTGTTTTAATTTGTTTGTTTAAAATTTGTAATAGCAATTTTAAGTCACGAGTACTCATGTATAACAACATAATTTTATAACGACAGGTAATTATAATTGTGATATTTTGGTTAAAAGTTTCGTACAACATTTATTCATGGAACGTAACGAGTAAAAAATACGAGTAATTACCTAGGATAGGGTGAACCTTCCCTTCTTTTTTCACCGTATTTCTTCCACGTGTAATCATCTGCTGGAATGGTATTAGATCCGGTTATCGGAACTCTCCTTACTTCACGTTTTGATGTTTTCCTAAACAAAAAACAATTATTCACACGCGTAAGATAGCGGAAACAGCAAATGTTCTGCTAAAATGCACCGTCAGCCTAAAAACATTATTCGACAAAACCTTTTTAGCTTTAAAAAACAAAAAAATATGTTATTCGATTAACTTTTTTTTAGCTTGAGAGGCGTACGATAGTGAAATGAGTACTTAGCATGCTAAAATGCGCCGTACCTTCTTTTACAGCAATGACACCCAGAGTTATTCTCAGATCTAGTAGGCCGGTCAACGGCGCATCTTTTCCGATGAGACGACGGCAACGGCGGCTTACGAGCTGAAAACGTCGGCACCGGAGATACAACGCCCAGAAAACTAAACCTTTTTCCATTGGAAACACTTTCTTCTTCACCAGGAGACAACATAAACGAAGAAGACGAGTTAGTTGACCTAGAAGACGTAGAAGACGACGTCGTATAAGACGTTGACTGTTCCGTTGACTGCAGCTTAACCGGAGCTGATTGTGTAGAAGTTGACGGACCATTAGAATCTGATGGAGCGCGTCGGAAACGCGCGTGGCCGGTGCGTTTGACGGGTGTGGTTTGAGAAGTGATGTAATCGACGGCCATTTTTGTTTTTTTTGTTTTGTTTTGTTGGAGAAGGGAAAATGGTTTTTGAGGGAATGGAAGGGAAATGGGGAGAGTTGGGGTTTATTAAAAGGGGGTGAAGTGGAGTGGGTTAAAGGTGAATGTAAATGGGATGGGTTTGACTTTGTTTTGGGGATTTGAGTTGTTATTGGATGAAGACAAAATGTGAGTGGTGTCTACTGTGATTAAAGTACAATTAAAGTCTCCAAATATACTTTTTCTATGTGAAATGTTACGAGGGAATATTAGGAGGGGTTTTTCTAACATGTGCCCTTAGGCACATGTTAACCAATCATTTATTATGTCTTTTTCGTGGGTTTTTGTCACTTTTCAAATAAAAAAGTGTTTTTCTTGTGTCCTTTTTGTAAGTACTTGTGTCCTTTTTTGTGATTTAATGATTGGTTAACATGTGCCTAAGGGCACATGTTAAAAAAACCCTATTAGGAGAGCATTTCAAGACGACTATAGTGGTATTGGAACTATTCTCTATTTTCTATCCTTGATGCCATCTCAATCATTTTTGTCACAATTGGTTTACACGGTTGATTAATCGGTGTTCAAACGCTATACGAGGATTAACCATCTAACTTTAGTCTACTCGTTTTTATTAATTTGATTGGTAAAAAATCGGTTAATATATCGATCAATCGGATATGTTGACACTAATATCTGTTCACATAACTACATAAAAACATTACTGAACGTCGTAAATCATTAAACTTAGTGAGTAAAATAGAACTATACTAAACATGGCACGAACTATAAGCTAATTTTTATCTGACTACTAAATCCATCCATTTTTACATAGGTCATAATGCTACTACTACGATCTTGTCCAATTTCTACTTGGAGTACTACTATGATTGTAATATCTAATCACTTCACTATCATTTTGCTACTAATATTACCATTATATAATCATCTTGCTACTATTGGTCATATATTTCCCTAAAATGCTTCTTTTTAAGTTGTAGATACTTAGGAGTACAAATGCTGTAAAAAGTACAAATTTTGGGCTCGATTAGACATAGAACGAAGAAAAGCGACAACTTCAGCAACGTGGACGGCATGTGTGACACCGTTACCTTCCAGTGACGGTTCGGTGTGAGGAGACGGCTTGACACGGCTGCGTTAGAAGCATATGACGACGACACAACCCCAACGTGACGCCGTCAGATTTAAGTCGGTGCAATATGGAAACCCTAATTAGTGACGAGCTGACGACATCACAAACACAACGTGACGCCCTCACAACCCATATTCGATATATACAAATGCTTTGTTTTCATTATTGTGCGTCCAACTTTAGAGGAACAAATACCATCGAATCCTAATCGGTTTTTACAGCTTTTGTAAGCCTTTTTGGCCTTTGAAGACCTCATGTATTATTGAGATAAGTTATTTATTCAATCATTCAATAATGTATGCGTAATTATGTGGTTTGCTTATTTGCCTTTCTTTTATTATTATGCTAGGTTAAACTAATTAGTATTTATTTATGATTGCATAAAACCTAGTAATTAATTGCGTGTTTATATTATCTTGTTAATGGTGTGTACATTAAGAGCACACGATAAGGTCACCCCGGGTTAAAACTTAACGCCACGTCAGCGCCACATCAGCTTTTACCTTTTAACCTTAACTCTTGACTTTCCACCCCGGTAACATAACTTACATTTAACTCACCTTAACTTACCTCCACCTCAATTAGTATTTTCAATTTCAACCCCGTTAGAGGGGGTGGGATGAATTTTTTATTTTTTTTATTATTTGTTTTAGCAAAGAAGCCACCTTAGACCATGCGGTAAGGTAACTTTCAAGGGTGAGTTAGGTGTTAACTTTCAACCTTAACGTGGTGAGTTACCTTACCACTATAGAAAGTCAAGTGGTGCGTTAAGGAGCATGGGCAAGAGCTTAACGTGCGTTAAGGTGGAAGTTGGTTAGAAGAAAAAAAATACACTTTTGGCCCTTGTAATATTAGTTCCTTTTTTGAATACCAAAATGAAAAAATTACAAATTCAACCCTTACAATTTAAAAATCAAATCACAACTTAAACGTTTTATAGCCGTTGTGACTTAAAAAAATAAATAAAAAAATAAATAAACGTTTTATAGCCGTTGAGTAAAAAAAATAAAAATAAAAATAATAAAAAAATTTACACACTATAAATACCACTTTGAAACACACCTTTCAAACACACA
The DNA here is from genome assembly GCA_030686995.1 of Artemisia argyi. Lineage (NCBI taxonomy): Eukaryota > Viridiplantae > Streptophyta > Magnoliopsida > Asterales > Asteraceae > Artemisia > Artemisia argyi. Next base: position 123,839,586 of record CM060678.1, read on the forward strand.
CTTTCCAGCATAATTCAAACAACAAATCAAACACAAAAAATGGCTTATAAACTTCCCAAAACTGTGGAACAAGTTCAAAACTATGTCAAAAAAACAAGTCGAAATTGATGACAAGGAACGCCAAGATGCAATTATCGAAGTTATTAAGAAGTTTGAGCTGGCGAAGTTACGCAAAGAACGCCTAAGAACACGATACACAGAGTGCAAAGATATCTCTGTCGACAGAAAATATGTGATCGACCAGTTTTTGTACAATGAGTTTCGCAAAGACGCTGATATTGTTGAAACATTGTGGGGTTGTGTGCAGAAGATAGAGAACGAAAAATCCAACAAGATACGTTGGAGTTTTGAAGAGAATGTGCAAGCTGCTGATGCACCACAACAACAACAACAAAAATTTGTGCAAGGTGCATCAAGTTCATCTGCACCAAGAGTTGTTGAGCAACAACAACAGCAACCTCATCTTGATAACTTTCAGCTAAGTTTTGAGGAAACTGTGAAACCTGCTGATGATGGCTGGAACTCTGAGGACGAGCGGGAGCTGAGCAGGTTGGAAGCTCAGATCGAAGCAGAGAGGTTTGCGAGCTTTGATCCGTATGACGACGGTTTCCGCTCCGACAACTCGCAGACCTGGGATCACCCAGATTATAATTGAAGTTTTAGTTTTTAATTTAGTATTGTAATGTTTTAATTTCTGTTTATGTAACGTTTATGTTTTTATTAATAAAAAATTTACGTTTGTGTTTAAAAGATCCCGCCTTGTATTTAATTTTTTAATTTAAGATTTAACCCGCCTTCTGTTTGAATTTTGAATTCAAAAATATCCCGCTTCTTAATTAAGATGTTTTATGTAATTTGTGTTTTATAAATGTTTATGTTTTATTTAAATGAAGTATTTGTTCAAAATTGGGGTTGAAATTGAAAATATTTGGGGTGGAGGTGAGTTAAGGTGAGTTATAGATGAGTTATGTTACCGGGGTGGAAAGTCAATAGTTAAGGTTAAAAGGAAAAAGCTGATGTGGCGCTGAGGTGGCAGTGAGTTAAGTTTTAACTCACCGTCACCTTACCACATGCTCTTAACGTGGGTTAAAGGCTTAACGCACCAAGTTAACTTTCCTTTGACTTTCATGCCCGGTAAGGTAACTCACCCATTTTTGTTGCTGCGTTAAAACTTAACTCACCCTCTAAGTTACCTTACCGAAGGCTTTAAGAGTTGGAAAATTTGGCTATTAACCTATAATATAGGGTAGCTTGAACTTCCACTAAAATGTGTCTAATTAATGCTTATGTCTTAGCCTCTTAGGAATTAATTGAGTAAGGTATTTATCGCGTTATCTAGTTATTGGGTGTTATTGACTTCAGACAAGCGTCTCTCATGTAGGCTAGTTCATAGATGCTGGACTGACCAACCCACAATAGGTAATAAGGAATACTCTGCATTGGCTTAGACAAGTAAGTGACATTCGATAAACATAATGAGAAAATAAGTAGGGAATAATGGAATTCTAGGTAAATATATTTTACCTTTTGTAAGAAGTTCGCCACCACATTTCTTTTTCTTGTTTATTTAATTTTCTTGAATTTTAGTTTCGTTGTAGATTAATTCTAGTAGTTTAAAACCTACCTCTCTCAAACCTGAAATTTTTACTTGCTTTCAAATAAAACCTAAAAAATACCATAAAAATAAATAAATAAATAAAAATAAAAATCTTTTTTAACCTTTAGGCTTAATTCGTTATACACTTCAAACCTACCTTACTATTCCGCTAGAAAATGATCAATCCTCCGAGTCTTACATATACTACACTACAACGATTAAGTACTCTGCCTAGGAGAGTTGCAAACTAAATCATATGTGCCAACATGTGATATTTTTTCTACATTGCTCCATACGAGAGATCTCTAATCAAACTCATATGAACATTTCACATGATGAGAATTTCCGCTTTGTGCATCTCTTAGGCACACTAACACGGCTAATGGTGCATCGCTTAGGCACCCGTAACTTAACAAATATGCATCGCTTAGGCACCCATGACATAACTATAAACTAAAAATCATGTAAGTTATCACTTGCTATATTCATTAATAAACATGTAACTTAAACATTTGTACATAAACTGTGCATAACTATTCTACTTAATGTGCTACTAATCCATTACTCACCTTATATTTAGGCTTAGTGTTCTTCGTGCTCCCCACGATCACATAAACTATAATCATTCTAACATCATTAGGAACTATTTTATCATTTATAACACATAAACTTTAACTCATAACTACTATATTTGTCTAAATAAGCCTTGTGTCAAACACTCCTACAACAACTATCAATTATCATCGTTAATATAAAATCATCTTGAAGCATAAGTTTTGGCTAGCCCTATTATACTAATCATATGCTTTTCATATATTCTAACAAAGTCTATAACACTTGATTCATGGCAACTACTATTACCTTGATACACATACTTCATTTAGAACATAATTCATGATTTCCGGTTAACACCTAATATGACCTAGGTTACTAATTACCCATTATGACAGCCTTATACCTTGAACCAACTCATGAGACCAGATTCATATGAAAGTACTCTTAAATTGACGTTATGATTTCCAACTCATGAGACATGATTTCCAACGACTTATGACACACCTAAATTGACGTTCGGTTTACTTTGTATGAATTTTACAAAACTACATAAAATTTGCACCCATAATATATGGGCTAAACTTTTTCTTTTCATAAAATTGAACAAAAACGCTTCTAATTTGACCCCAAATCATTATTGACACATTAGGTACTCTAACGTAAGTTCATACATCTGATTAGGAGTTATTTTAACATCATACCACTAGATATTCATGAACCACACACTCAATTAAGGGGTGTTTGGGTTAACTTATAAAATCACTCCTTTAGACATCATGAACTAGTCATTAACATTTAACATCATAAATTCATCATATCTCTACTAATTTTCATGATGTAATTTCTATTAAAATGCTTATTATCAAATTCCTATACAAAAATCATTTTCTACTAATCATAAAAACACCATAACATGTTCTAAATCATCATAAGGGTTATTCTTTTCTAAAACCCCAAATTGATTTATAAACTAATAATCTTGAAGACTCACCAATTCATGAACTTACCTTGAATGGAGGATTAATTGCTATTAGTTAGGCTTGAACTCTTCGTAGGTTAATCACCAATTCTCAAACCATTATTCTAAGACTTCCTTTTGTAATTTTCTTGGATAATAAAGGAATTGATCAATTTCCCTCCTCAACTCTATGATAATACACGTCCCTTGTCACGCGTGGGATAAAGAAACCTAATCTTTGAATATTAAGAGTTATATGCCCATAAGGGCATTCTTGTGTTTTTGCCCCTTAAGTCTACTTTGCACCATTAGTCCTTGTTGGTAAGTCCATTACGCTGGAGGTCCTTTTTCGTTAAATATTTTTGTTCCTAGTCCTTTTACTTTTCCACAGCCTCACATGCACTTTTAAATATTTATAGCAAAAACTTAAATTTTGGGTCTTACAATTCAATCATGCTCTTTGCTTTAGATTACAATATCAAAATTTAGAGATTAACGTAGAACGGAAGTCTTGGCATCTTTTATTTTTGTTACTTATTTATTTATTTATTTATTTTTATTATTTTTTTTAACCAAGGTTTCCGACCTCTTTGTCCACCAATCCACGAGGTTAAAAATTTCAAGTATAAAAGTGGCTTATTTTGTATTTGATGCGGTCTTTCTTGGCTATTACTCGCAGTTAAGTTGTTTATTTTGGTGTAAATTTTCTTCTTTTTGCGTTCTTTTCAATCGTTATTAGTAGGGGTGAGCATCGGGACGAATCCCGACCCATCCCGACTAATCCCGATACCGACAACGGAGAAAAACCCAAACCGACTCCCGACCCAATAATGGTCCCGACTCGTCCCGAATCCCGATAATGGTCCCGAATCGTCCTGAATCTTGATTTTGGATGTGTTTTCTCGGGACCATCTCGACTCCCGACCCGTCCTGAATCCCGATTACCAGAAAAACGCAAACCGACTCCCGACCTGATTACAGTCGGATCGGTATCGAGAAGGATGTCAGGTGTCGGGATCGGTACGGGAGTCGGGTGTCGGTCGGGATTGCTCGCCCCTAGTTGTTAGCCTCTTTCTTGCTGGTTATTGATGTTTGTATGCCTTTGGCAATTTGGGTGTTTTTATAAAACTTTTTATCTTCAAAGAAAAACTATACTAACTTACTTTGTTTATGTGTTAACTTTTCACTTTACCTTGCGATAACTATTTGCAACCACTCTTTGGTAAAAAAAGAAACACCTTAGTTTATTTGTGGTCGAAACCACAAGCTTCATTGTTGGTGATTTTAGTGTTATCAATCATTTTATATAATTGTGATTTACCGAAAGACCAAAGAGATTTCAAGTTAAACTATAATATGGGTTAGGCGGTGTGGAGTGCATACTCGTATAAGTTATTATGATTCCTAGCACTAAGTATAGTGGTTATTTATTAAAGGGGTATGACAATTTATGAAAAAGGTGTAACTTTTTACCAAGAGTCATAACTTTTTCCTCCAACCACCATAATGTTTATTATCTATCTATAATACTATAAGATTCAGTCCCTAAATTTAATGTGGAGTTATGATGATAGAGTTTGTAGAGTTAGAAACAAGTTGGAGTCGTTTAGTAGTTGCATAGAGTACAAGATAGCTAATGCTCGGAATTTAATGCAGCCTCATAATAACTATACAATCAAGAAAGGAGATGAAGTGCAAGGGTTGCCCGAATTGATCACATAGCATTTAGTATAGAATTAAAAGTCGGTTAGATGAAGTGCAAGATTTGCGAAAGGTTGCAAGAATAATTAATGATTTAACCTAATTCATGCCTATATAAACCGGCCAAAATCACATTTAGTATGTACATTTGTAGATGATTCACACATCTTTTAGATCTTTGATTGTTGGTAGCGGTATGTAAATTCTCTTTTGCAACATTTTGGAGATGATTCACACATCTTTTAGATATTTGTAATTAACTTGGTCTTCTTTTTTTCTTAATTTAGTTATCATACGCAGGTACCATGAAAATCACACAAGATCATACATGCTTAGATAACTGGAACCAAAGATTGTGATACCAACTATTTTCTTTGTTTCTTACATATTTAGGTGATTGTTATAGATAAGCATATACGTAGTATATATATATATATATATATATATATATATATATATATATATATATATATATATATATATATATATATATATATATGTATTATGTTAATGCATTTTCATATACAATTAATTTATGTGCGTTTTCTATTGATGTAGCTCACATGTGCGAATTGATTCAAGAAAATGTGCACGAGTATGTATGTAAAGCAACATTTAAATGGTTAAATGATACTTTTTAGCGTGATTAGTTTATGTAAGTAGTTGTGTTCGAATGCCCTTTGAGAAATATTAGAATGAATTTATCGTGTGCAATTGAATTATTATTGAAAAGAAGAAGGTCATGCATCGCAAAGTGTTTTCTTTTTCTATATGTAGAATCATTTGTGAGAAACCAATATTTACGCCAATGAAATAAGTTTGCCATAATAGCAAAATATGACATATTAAAAATATCACATTGAGTAATGAATAGAAAGGAAAAAATACATAATTTTGACTTAAATCCGTTTGTAAATTATAATATCAAATAAAAAAGTTGAGTTTTAAACATAAGCAAATTTCAAACTTTTATCGAAAAACAAAACCGGTGCATTTAATGTGAAGTATATACAACATCGAGATGGAAGTGCAAGGCTTGCCGGAATTTATCACATGATATTTAGTAATTAGTATACAATTAAAAGTCGGTTATGGATTGAGATGAAGTTGAAAAGGTTGTAAGAATAATTGATGATTTAACCTAATGCATTATGTACAAGTAATTTATGTGTGTTTCTATTGATGTAGCTCACATGTGCAAATTGATTAAAGAAAATATGCACGAGCATGTATGTAAAGCAACATTTAAATGGTTAAATGATACTTTTTAGCATGGTTAGTTTATGTAAGCATGTAACTTGAATAATGGATATAAAAGAAAAAGTATATAATTTTTGCTCAAACCCATTTGTAAATTAAAGAAATTAAGTTTAAGACATAATAGTGAAGTCCAAAGGTTTTAGGAATTATTAATACTGTTAATTAATATTCATTTAGTTAGCTATTTAGAATTGAGTTTATTGATAAAATTTATTAATATTAGTTAGACTTCAATGTTAATTTTCAATAAAATTAGTTGTACAATAAAATGAGATGAAGCTAAAAAGGTTTGTAACGATTTTTATACAGTTTATGTGGCATTATTATATATACATTATTACACAAACTTTAACTTACAAACTTAATAAAGAAAATATTTAACGCACATTAAACTATGGCCAATTAGATAGACCCCGTGTGCTTCATATTACAATGCAAAAACCATCTAATAGACAAGTATTGTAGGACTAAGTAATAGACCAAAAGAAACAAAGCATTTTTTTTTTATCATGCAAATAAGTAATATGCCAAAAGAAACAAAGCCATCACAACTTAATAACCAAAAGCCCATATATAGAATACAACACCACAAAACTAAAACAACATCAAACACTTTTAAATTTTTATACAATAATGTTAAAACATTTCATACAACATACTAAACAATAATTAAGTATACACTCGTCAATATACAGAAAGAATATACGATTAACAATTAGATTCTTAGCCCGTGCGTAGCACGGGTTCTGCCTGTCTCGTATAAATATATTTTGCTCTTTTATTTAAATATAGTCACATCAACAACAAATATAACAAATTCTCTATGCTTGCTTTCTTTCCTGTGCCTAAAATTAAAGTGTGTTATTTTCTTATTCCAATACGAATTTCGTGTAACCTAATGCACTAAATAGGTTCAATATATTGTACTAGGAATGTGATAACACAATTCAAAAATTTATCCATGCAAACTTTGATTATCAAGACTCTAAAACCAACATTCACAAACATGAGAGAACTACAATGGTAACTGACTGCAAGTCTACAAGAACGTGGAAGGTTACCAAGAGCTGACTAATAGCAGTTGCACATGCTCAAAGAGCACATGCAATTGTGAGCATTTCTCATGGTGGGAGGCTCAAAGGGTCGCCGCTGCTAGTTGTTGCAATTATGGTGGTTTAGTGGTCGGGTCATGGTCAAAGGACTTGTGATTCTAACGTTGAGCAAAATACAAAGCTTCTATCTTATTCGTTCTCTCTTTCTTTTTCTTTTATTTTCTTTTTTTATTTTTTTTTTCTTTTCAAAAAGAAATAATTGATTGTAAATATTGACAATTGTGAGGTAATAGTGTTAAAGTAATGGGAATGTATGGTAATTTGGTGCTTATGCAACAACAACGGTAGGCAGGGGTGCCATAACCATTGCGGATGCTTTAAGGGTGATGTACTCGACGGTGTGGGATCACTCTTTCATGGCTTTCTTTGTCATATCAGTTATACATCATTGTGCTTCATTTTATTTCTTTGCTCTAAAATTTTTGCAACTTTTTCTTCATTATTCATTCTTTTTTCTTTCACTCGTTTTATTTAAATACTCTCACATAATAAAACAAAATTTCGTCTCATTAACATACTCAACATTAAATTTTTTTCTTATACACTCTATAACTCTAACGATATATTTGTTGTTTTCAAGTTTGAATCAAAGATGTCAAAGGCGCAAAAAGCTCAAGGCTAAATCGATGAAAACCATTAAAAGTAAAGTTGATCGGTGATGCTGACTTGATGACTATTGAGGGAGAAAGAAGGAAATTAGTGTTGGACACAAGTTAATGGATTAGTTTGTATCGAAAAAGACTAGTGACAAAGGAAGGGGAAATGTACAACATGACTCCTTTGCTGGAAAAGGTAGACAAAACACGAGTATGTATGATCACAGAATTGCCTCGGTTTCGTTTTATAATATCTTCTAATTTGATTCCAAGGATTTAATACCAAACTGCCTTAAGAGCCTTAGTTACTATAATGCCCCAACGGTGATAAGGTTAATGTGGTCGGCTTTGGGGCTGCGTTACCATACCAGCACCTCTGGCGTTGGGGCTGTGTTACCAACGGCGTTGCTACATCAACTCAAAGTGAAACGCAGAAGATGACAAAAAAGAATTACATAACATTTTTTTTTTAAATTTAATTGTACGTCTTTGTGCTTTAGAATGTGTGTTTTGGTATGTGTCTTGCAAGTGGTGTGAGGTTGAAGAAGCAACAAAGTAATGTTAAAATGTTAATATTTCTTATGTTTAGTCATTTTTTTTTCAAGTTGAGTCCTCATGGTTTTCTTTTTATTAGTAGATTTCTTTTGTTTAGTCCAAAAGTAAAAAGTAAATAATAATAATAATAATAATAATAATAATAATAATAATAATAATAATAATAATAATCTTTTATATAATAAAACAAAACCTCAAGTGGGGACTTTTCCATTTCAAAAAAATTAAATCATACCTTATTTAGTAATAATATTATTAAAAAAAAAGATTATTTTCTTATTAGGTAACATTTTATATTTATCCATAACACAAGTAGAAGATAAATACAAAAAATATAGATAAGATGCAATTAACAATAGGATTAAAATTTTTAAATAATTATCTTTAATAATAAAAAACTATAATTAAAAATTATAAATCAAACAAAACAAAGATTAAATTATTTGTTTTTTAATAAAAAAAATATATGATTTAAATTTTAAAAAAAAAAAACCCGCGCGTGCACGGACATTATAACTAGTAATAATAATAATAATTTTAGTTATGTAACTTAAAAAAATATTTATTTTGTATTTTAATTTGGTAATTGAAAATAGTTTATTTAAATAATGGGAAAAGAAAATGTTGTGTTATAATAAGGCTAAAGACCAAGGCAAATGTATTCTCACTTTACACGTCAATGCCACATCAGTTTTCTCTTTTGTCACTTCCTTTCACGCCTATAACTTTTTTGTGGACATGGTCACCTTCACTCAGATTTTATTAAAATACTTACTTTATTTAAATATACCTCACTAAACACGTCACACACACTCACAAACAAATTAAAAAAAACAATAAAAGGAATGAAGTCCTCAGATCTCTTCATGACAAACTAGGTGAATGGTTCACCGAAATGCTTCTTGAAAATCAAGTGATATATGTGACTTGGTTGGTTGCACAAGTGGTTAACTAGGTGAACATGGGGTGACTCGGTTGTTTTGCCCCTTTGCCTACGAGGTTAAGGGGTGATTTTTTTCTGTTAAATGTTTTGATGTTAAATTGATCATTCCGTTACTTGATTCCCAAAATCTCATACCAAATACTCCCTTGAATAATCGATCGCTCTTTGTTAAAAAAAAAAAAAAAAAAAAAAAAAAAAAAAAAAAAAAACGATTGCTCTAATTCTTCTAGAAAGATATTAATATATCTTTTAGTGCACCATGCTTCAATCATAAACAACCAAAATAATTGCTAGTGATAGTATATGACATTCCACGAAAACTATTACTGGTATATTTTAGCAATCAATTTGTATCAAGAATAATATTTCTTATTCAAGTAGATAGGGTTTTCAAGATTTTGTTCGATTACATTTCATCTAGTTTATTTACCACTTGCAAAATATTTTGCAAGTGAAAGGTGGCATCACTGGAGTACAATTCTAAAGACGAAGACTTTTTAATAAGTTTATATTGTCCACTGCTTAGTGACTATTTATTGGCTCCAGATTATTGTTTATTAAAACTGGCTTAACATCTTTATATTGTTTAGCACAAACTACAACCCTCCACTCAAACTATGTCGCTCTCAGTGAGATACACTTTTATCAAGTACTAGCTTTATGCCACTAAAAACCACTCAAAATATCACCACAAGTCCACAACAATGGTATAGATTCGATATATAATACTTAGTGGTGACATTTGTTGACATTGGATATATAATACTTAGTGCACCTGACAAACGAATAATACTTGGATCAAATACTAATTTTAGTGGATTAATATCTTTATAATGGTGACATTTGTTGACAATTTTACTTTAGCATATGTAACTCGAGTGTCAGGAGTTAAATATCTCAAGGGGCACTCTTGCTCGAACAACTTTCATCCACATTGCAACCTGGACAAAATAAAGATAAGTCATTGAAAACCGGTTTTGAAATTGTCCACAGTTGAAATATGTCGCATAATTTGGTTGAACGTTCGTTCGTACGCGAAACGTTTTTTTACTTTCAACTAAAAAGAAATTATTTCTTGAAGTTATGTTATACGTACTAGTAGTTTAGTATAAGATAAAAATAAAGACATAAAGTTTGAATATCATCTTATCAGTCTTGATCAATATTCCATACGTTTTCTAATTTCTTATAGTATTATTATTAATTTGCTTATAATAATAATTCAGGAGAAAAGCATACATGATGGGAAAAAGCATCTTCTTGGCCTTATGGCATACTAAAAGAGAACGTTTTCGTAAGGAAAAAGCATTACTTAATGCAAATTAAATGACGCATTATGACTTTATTTAAAGTCAATGGCTTTATTCTTATACGACGATGCTTTTTTTAATTAAAGGCGTGTTTAAGGATGTACGAACGATGAAATTCTTGGCATCCAAATTTGAAGACCCTCATATAGTCATATTGTACGAGTAATAATAGTATATCCTTATACTCCGTAAAACAATACAACATGCAAAGTTGCAAACAACGTTTATTTCATTTACATAACAGCCCTTTCAAGCCATCTGATTAGAAGTATGACTTGGTTTAGTCAATTAAATAAGTCGAACCTTATATTAAAAAGAAAATATATGAGTCAACTCCAAAAGTTCAATTTGAATAAAAACTCTTTGGTTAATCAAGAGGAAAAACTTATTTAAACGTAAAAACATTGTCGTGTTAAGATTGATGTTGCAAAATATATAGTTCGTTGAGCTTTAAAAGCCACAACGTATAACGAATTACTACATCGACTGAATCCAAAGTGTAATATAAAAATACTTTGTAATATAAACATAAATAAAAACCTACTAAAAATAAATTTGTATTCCAACTTTAGTATATAGTGTCTGATCACGTATAGCACCCGGACCCAATATACCGGGCCAGGCATGCTCGTTATAGCCCCGACCCTAGGATAACCCGGACCGTGTTAGACTCCGGTCTCGCCAAACCGGGCCGGACAAGAACACCTCATCGCGTCTCAACATCTTTGCCGTGGAAGAAGTTTATGTCCGGGGACAATCCAAAGGTCGGGACCACGGAATAACCCAAAAGAGTAAAGAATATTATCATCTATCATATAGCTGACCTGGGCAGACCCCAAACAGGGAAAGATCACAGTCCCTTTCCTAAGAAACCGCCACTCATGGCAAGAGGACAAGAACGAGAGTGGACCTGGGGTTTGCCGCCTAAAAACATCGCCATCATGGTACGTGATCCCAGAAAAACGACAAGAACGACCATGACATAAATAGAGGGCATTCGCCACTCTCAACGGTAACACCAATCACTCTCACAACTTATACTTTATCTCTCGAAACAAATAACTTACTCTCACACCGGAGGTTGGCCGCGGAACCCCCTTCCGCGGTGAGGCTAATGGTGTTTTTTTTCCTTAGCAGCTTTTCACACAGATCCTTGGTCTGAAATTCGCCCCATGAAGAGTTAGCCTAAACTTGGTCTTGCATTGAGCCCAAGTTTTGTACTAACAGTGTCATATATATCAACTTTATAAAACAAAAAATATTCGTGAGAAGCGCAAAAAGATTCAATTTTTTTTTTTTTTTTTTTTTTTTTTTTTTTTTAATTTCACAAAATAATGGATGTTGGTGGATAATTATGAAGTAAGTTTTTATAAAAGTGTATAGTTTTGATGAAAAAAAATCGCGAAAAATCGTTTGTACATTAAAATTTTATAAATTGCTTTTTTATTTATCAAAAATTCATTTTTGTATCCAACTTCTTTTTATTATATGTATCAAGATTTTATTGTGCATCAAAATATAATAAGTTGGAAATTTTGTGCATTAAAATTTTGTGTTTTATGCATTAAAAAAAGTATAAAAAGCCAAAATTAAAAAAAAAAAAAAAAAAAAGAAAAAAAAAAAAAAAAAAAACATCCTTTACAAATTTTTTATGCATCAACATCCTCTATTTTCGAGTAAAATTGCAGACTTTTGACAAGTTTTTATATTTTTCTATGTCTTTTTACACTCATCATGATATTTGTATCTCTTCCTAGGGGTGTCCAAAAAAAATAGGAACCAAAAGAACCGAGGAACCGTACCAGAACCGAACCGTATAGTAGAACAATGGTACGGTTCTTGGATTCTAAAATTCCAAATTTTTGGTTCTCGGGACAGTTCGTGTCGGAACAGTCTGGTTCCGGAACTTTCTCAAAAGTACCGACTACTTTGAAATTATGAAATTTTTTAGGGTTTATTTGGGACATTGTGTAATTTGTATAGCCTTTTAAGAAGAAAAAATAATAAATAAATAAAATACTCATCGTTAAGCTGTAACATAAAAATCTAAAACTAAAAAACGGATAATAAAATTAAAACTCTAACTTTTAGTACACTCAAAGATCATCATTATCATTTATCAACATGAAAATAAGTTTATCTTGAAGTCATTATCGTAAATTTGATACTTACCGATAGTATGCTTGTTCAATAATATTTGACGTAATTTCTACTCATGTTGTCGATAGCTTTTCTTGTTGAAGTATATGTATAGTAATAGAAAAATCAAATGCCATATATAATTCAGATGGTTAGATTCATTAATCAATATCACAATCGCCAAAATAGAGGCATATAGGTATGAAAAGCTGTGTAGTTACAATTATTTGATTTTTTTTTTACATTTTGTATTTATGTTATGTTATTTTGAACAATTGAAACTATCCGAAATTTGGAATGGTTTGTATTGTTGGAGACATTTTTTTGTGTATTTGTATTGTTATAGCATTATTAGCATATCCTTTATGAATGATCGATGACGAAAAAAATAAATTATTTTTATGTACTTGTGGGAATTACCGAAAATTCCCGTACTAGAACTGAGTACCATACCGGAACCTAACCGAAAAACTTTGGACGGTTCTTGATTCCACTTTTTCTATACTTTCGGTTCTCAGTTCTTTCGGTTAGGTACTGTTCCAGTACCATGGACACCTCCTCCCCTGTGCAACATATATATACACAACTACAATGTATACATATAGTGGGCAGGCACTTTTTCTTTTAATCTAATGAAATTGACCTTAGTATTTGTTGTTATTCATTTTCCTTTTTGATTTTTAGTATCAAACGTACCTAAAAATTGCTTTTAAAATTCAAGAATCACATGCATGAGCAAGTCACGCAAAAAACCAAATCAAATGAATATATAAAAAACTGGCATAATTTTAATTTAGTTTCGGAATATAAAATAAAAGAGAAACTTCTGATTATCTTCCCATGCAACATGATTCAATGAATATAATTTTCTTATAAAAATGTAAGGAAGTTTCTATTTGACTTGCGTAAAAAGTAGATGGATTTCAAGTATATATGATACTGAATGATTATAAATCTCGTGTAGAATTATTTTCCAAGCAATTTATTTTGGTCATCAATATATGGTCATATATTATGGCTATGTTTGGCGCAGAGCTTTTTGAAGTTTTTTGGGTGATAAGCTATGAGCAATGAGTTTTTTGATAGTTATTGTTCGTTTGGTAAAAGAGCGGTGAGCTTTGCTATTTTTTATTAAAGCTCATTTTTCGAATGCTTCTTTAATAAGCTGTGAGCGATGAGCAGTGAGCTGTGACTACAGCTCACAGCTACTTTTACCAAACATATCTCAAATTTACTCCAAAAAACGTGACTACATATTTACATTTTGGGCTTAATAATGATATGAACTTTTTAACAGCATTATATATATATATATATATATATATATATATATATATATATATATATATATATATATATATATATATATATATATATATATAGGGAGACTTTCTTACGAGAACCATCTTATCTGCAAGAACTGAGAGAACCATCAAAAACATACATGCACGCTTTTTAAATTAAAATAAAAATGCATGCAAATCATCAATAATCGTACTAGTAAGTATACACCTATGTTCTTCAATATCATCATGAACTCATCATCTTTTTTCACAAAAACCTTACACACGGCCGCAATATTGTCGTTGCACGCCTTATAAGAACATAAATGCACACCTTCAAAGAAAAATTTTGTATTTCCAATTTCTTATCAAATTCTTTAAAACAACTATGTTTTTTTTAAAACATATATGTTGTTTTTAGAACACATGTGCAAAAATACAATTATTGAAGGCGTGCATGTATGTTTTTTGTGGTTCTATCAGTTCTCGCAGATAAGATGATTCTCGCAAGAAAGTCTCACTATATATATATATATATATATATATATATATATATATATATATATATATATATATATATATATATATATATATATATATAGGGTGGGGTTATTCTAAAAAGGGTCTTATAATAAAAAGTGTAGGAAGGATTGTGGGAGTGACATGTGTCACCCCCTTGCCACATCATATGACACGTGTCACCCCACCCCCCCCCCCCCCCCCCGCTGAATTTTTTTTCCCCCATCATGTGATGCAGTAACTTTTATAATTGTGATGCAGTAACTTTATAACTGTGATGCACTAAAAATTTTTTGCGGGAAAAAAAAAAAAAAAATTTGCCCCAAAAAAAAATTTTTTGGCGGGAAAAAAAAATTTTTGCGGGGGGGAGGGGGGGGGGGGGTGACATGTGTCATATGATGTGGCATAGGGGTGACACATGTCGCCCTCACAATCCTTCCTACACTTTTTATTATAAGGCCCTTTTTATTTTAACCCATATATATATATATATATATATATATATATATATATATATATATATATATATATATATATATATATATATATTATTATAAAGTCAAATTATGTTTAGCACATGCCTGAAATATTCTTCAATATCTTGATTTTGCTTTGTTGAGGATCCAAACCCGCGGCGTTCATTAAAATCTCATTAGTTATAAGGGCTTTTTCGTCTTTTCAGCATTTCTTGTCCAAACATCCTGTAACACACATTAAACACACGTACACACATACACTTTCACACATTAACCCAAACACATATCTTCTTCAACCTATTCACCACCATCATCATCATCGCCGCCACACGCCACCACCACCTTCTTCTTTAACCTGTCTACCACAATAGAAAGGCAAAGTACATAAAAATATAACGAACTTTTCGTCTGAGCTTTTATGATCTTCCGATTTTTTTTCTTAAATCAAAAGTATTTACTGTTAGGGTTGTCTGAATGTTAAAACCCATATGGGTTTTGTTTGTTTTTATAAGCAAGGGACTAAGTAGGTGATTTTTATTTTTTATTTTCGAGATGGTGGAAGAGTGATAGGTGGTGGTAGATCTGAGTGCCTGGTGGTGGTTCATATTAGGAGTTTGAAGGGTGGTGATGATACGATGACGGTGACGCCAAAAGTGGGTGCTGATGGTGTAATAACGATGACAGTGAAGGTGGTTTGATGGAATATGGTGTCTTTTGTACCTTTTAGTTTTATATAATTAGTTTAGCTAGTGTTTAGTTATAATTAAAGTTTTGCGATGATGGAATCTGGTGGGTGGTGCCAGAACTGGTGGTGGTGTGGGTGGTCAGTTGCCAGAACGTGTGCCTATTAAAACGAGGATTGTAACATATGAAGAGAAATTGGGCATTTGGAATTGTGTTTAAGTTGATGATATGTTAATAATCAGAACTAATAATTCGACGTCACCGACATACGCGTCATTAAAAACAAATCACATTAATATAAAAATAATATATACGGAGTATTAAAAAAACATTACACAAATATTAAAAAAAATAATAAATAAATAATAAAATAAAATAAAATCATCCCATTTGATTTTATGCATCCAAATGATTTTAGCACTCACTCGATTGTTTATTTTGTTCACCAAAGAAAATAAATCAAAAGACATATCGTAATCTTTTGCAAGCTTCTTTTTTTAGAAATATCTCAAGCAAAGCATGTATTTCTTCTGTAATGTATTTGCATTTCTTATATGTTCATTCATCTATGATTTAGCTTTGCTCACCAAAGATCATAGCTGTGTCGATAATCGCTTGCGAACGACGCCTATCCTTATCATGTTTCATTACTTCGGCGTTGATTTTCATGAATGGTATGTGTAAGAGAACAATCCATAAGAATTGTGCGTATGTGTTAATTTCATATGGAGGGTATAGAAAATGAGGAGTTGTTGTGGTGAGTTTATGTGATGATGAACTGAATTTATAGGAATTTATTTATTTATTTTTAAACTAAACTCCAAAATACATCTTTGCAGTTTACGCCGTTTCGCACTATATATCACTCTCGTAAATGTTTCAAAAGATACATCCCTCCGTTAGTAAAAGTTAACCTATATACATCCTTCGGTTAAAATAAGGAAAAACGATACAAATGATTTCTCCATTATCTACAAACGAGATAGCACCGTTAGTCCTTTGGGTTAACGATATTTGCACTGTTAGTCATTTTTTTTAATAAATTAAAAAGGGGAAATAACAGGGATTGAACCATGGTCTGCAAAGTCAAAACAAAGCAGCCCAACCACTGGACTACGCGTCCAGTGGTTAAATAATACCCAAATATTATTCTTTTAGCCATTTTTTTAAACTTATTTGTTTTGTTTTGTTGCGTTTTTATCCGTCTTTTTTACCCTTTATCCGTTTTTTATGTTTTCGTCAACTTTTTTACGTTTTCGTCTGTTTTTAAATATTTTCATCTGTTTTTTCATATTCTCGTCCGTTTTTTACGTTTTCGACCCTTTTTAACGTTTTCCTCTATTTTTATACGTTTTCGTCCGTTTCTATACGGTTTCCTATGGTTTTTTACGTTTTCGTCCGTTTTTATACATTTTTTAATTTTTTTCTGTTTTTTATGTTTCATCCAATTTTTACGTTTTCCTCCGTTTTTTATGCTTTCGTCACTTTTTTAAATTTGTATCCATCTTTTTTACGTTTTCTTTTTGTTTTTTTTTTTGTTTTACATTTTCGTCCGTTTTTTACGTATAAAAATGAAAAAAATCATAAAAATTGGACGATAATGTAAAAAAACAGATGAAAGCATAAAAACGGACAAAAATATATAAAAACGGATTAAAACGTATAAAAATAGACGAAAACATAAAAACGTATGAAAACATAAAAAATCGGAGGCAAACGTAAAAAAATGGATAAAAACGTAAAAAAAACAGACGAAAACTTTGAAAAATGGACGAAAACGTATAAAAATGGATGAACACGTAAAATACGTAAAAAATGGAGGAAAACGTAAAAAATGAACGGAGACGTAAAAAAACGGAAAGAAACATAAGAAAATGTATAAAAACGAATAAGTTTGAAAAAATGGCTAAAAGAATAATATTTGGGTATTATTTCACCACTGGACGCGTAGTCCAGTTGTTGGGCCGCTCTGTTTTGACCTTGCAGACCTGGGTTCAATCCCTGCTATTTCCCCTTTTAATTTATTTTAAAAAAAAGGACTAATGGTGAGATAACGGAGAAATACTTTGCACCGTTAGTCCTTATTTTAACCGATGAATGTATATAGGTTAACTTGTACTAACGGAGAGATGTATTTGTTGAAACTTTTGCGAGAGTGTTTTAATTTATTTTAAGAAAAAAGGACTAATGGTGAGATAACGGAGAAATACTTTGCACCGTTAGTCCTTATTTTAACCGATGAATGTATATAGGTTAACTTGTACTAACGAAGAGATGTATTTGTTGAAACTTTTGCGAGAGTGTTGTATTGTGCGAAACGGGGTAAACCACAGAGATGTATTTTGAAGTTTACTCTTATATTTATTATTATTATTTTTAAAGTTTTAAAAAACAATAATAGAACTGGTAATTTTTTGAATTCAAGCATTGGAAATGTCACGAACCAACGATGTCATAGGGTGTTTGAACAAGAAATACTAAAAAAACAAAAAAGCTCTTGCAGCTAACGAGATTTTTAATGAGCGTTAAGGTTTTAATTCATTAGGTAAGTAAAATCAAGATGTTAGGAGCTACAAGTGTAATTTCGTCAACCTTAGGACTAAACCTAAAAATTTGAAATAGTTGAGGGACAAAATGTGTAATTTAGTCTATAGAAAATTAAGAATAGTGTAGAGTTGCAATATTTTATAATTTTACACTGGCTAGAGTTCCTATCAAGACTTGAGTAAACAAAAAAGTCTACGCAAGTTAGAGACAAGTAGGGCCTCTCTAACAACTCAACGAAGTTGCGGGTCAAGAGTGAAGTTTGTCTTCTACTTTGTTCCATCTTTCTTTATTTTAGTTTTGTTAGTTCTTTTGTTTTTTAGTTTATTTGCTTACTTTTTCAAAAGAAAAAAAGAAAAAAGTTTATTTGCTTACTTGTGTATAAGGGTGAGGAAACGGACCGGATGGACCAGATCGACCGACAAAATCGACCAGACCGGACCAGACCAGACCGAGACCGGACCGACCATATTCGGTCCGGTCTCGGTCTAGGATTTTCATAATTTCGGTCTCGGGCCGATCCGGTCCGGTCCGGTCCAGCTTAAAAACCGGACATTTAGCCTATTTTGACCGAGACCGGACCGGACCGAACCGGACCTAGACCGGACCGACTACATTCGGTCCGGTCTCGGCCTAGGATTTTTGCCGGATTCGGTCTCGGTCCGGTCCGGTTTTTGGACCGTGAGCACCGTTACTTATGTATGTGTTTTTTACTTTTGCCTTGACGAAGATACATTGATTTTGATTATGGACTATGTATTTCGGTGTTGTTAGGAAATATTAGCACAACTTAACCTTGTGGCCTTAAGTTAGACTAAGCTTGGTAGAGCTTATGCGGAAAAAATCACCGCTTGGGTATTAAATCGGTTTCTGTGAATGTGGTGCTTCATTGTCATGCTCGAGACCGATGAGTAATGTAAAAGCGATCCCTATGTTGTTGTGTTTGTACAAGTGGCAGTCTGAAAAGATAACGTGTAAACAACACAATGACTTTCACACTTATCTTAATAGAAATGCTGAAGGGTCACACCGGTGCACACTATAGTGAAATGAGAGTAACTAGAAAATGAAACTATAGTGGTATTTTCATTTAAGTGTTAAACGGTAATTACCCGAAGTATAATATTTATCTGGGATAAACATTAAGAGGTAATAAACAACAAAAGAGAAAATACAAACCCATTATGGTTTGTTGTGATCACTGAACGACCCCTAGGAAGGGTTGTTTGACTTCTTGTCAAACTAGATTACTTATTCTACAAGTTTACTAGAAACCACCTTAGGACCCTATAAATACAAGGGCTTCCTAAGGGTTTCTATAACATCCAGTAAAATTTTCCTACGAGTAATACATTATTATAATATAAAGATAACCATTTTTACTCATAATAATTTTTTTTATATATATGTACTTGACAATCACAACATTTTTAACGATACTCACAAGTCTATATATCACAAATGACTTAAAACGTTTATATTTAATAAATATACGTTTCGATAACTAACCAAATACATTTTATATAAGTCCCGATCCTACAAAAATTTCTATGTGTACTCACTAATAATAATTTTGTTCCACTGACAACTAGTATAAATTCTAATGAACCACCAACTTTCTGTAACGAATTTAAATCCCAATTTTAAGGCCCTTCTGGTCCGAACCAGGAAAAGTGTAAAACACGAAAGATGTCCGAAATAATATTTTATGTCTAGACTCGAGAGATTTTAAACCAAAAATGCAATTCTAGGCTGTTATCTGTAAAATACGACCTGGACTCAACTTGGATACTACTACATGTACCTTCTTACACCCCACCTTCCTCATTCATATGTAACCTAAGAACACCATGTGCAAACTCTTACATCACCTCTCATTGTCCCTCTACGCTTGTAACAACTCGATTGGTCATGGATGGAGGCGACATGGCAGCTAGCTCACTCACTTGTTTATCCCTCAAATGAAGCCTAAGGAAACCATGTGCATATATTACACCACCTTCCTGCTCCATTATGTCACTTATTACTTTCCTATTCGTGTATATAAAGGTTACATGCTATTCGACAGCCTTACTACAACTCACAATCATACATATATTCTTATAGTTTTTCTGTCGAGCCAAGGTGCAAGAGAAGCAAGGTTGTGGAAACTTGCGACTGATCTTGGTTCATGGATAGGCCTTAACCAAGCTATACACTATCACTCTTCCACATCCCTCACAATCCTTAAACCAAACTTATACGAAAATTGATATTCTTGTTGTTCCTGTCTAGAAGAATAAGGAGAAGCAAACCATGCAAGTTGACAATTTACTCATATGAAAACACAACCAACATTTCACTTTTGTCCTTCCTGTTGAACGAGAAGGAGAGAGCTAGAAGCATTGAAGTTACGAAGTCTTGGTCACAAGGAGTTCATAGTCTTTTCATTTCTTTCCTCGACACACACTCTATCTTAACTCACCCACTGTAAGCTATCGATTCATTTATTCTTTCTTGGCTTAGCTTTGGCTAGAAAACTAACTGATGATCATTTCATGTTCTTTCGAAATATATTTACCCACTGTCAACATATGCTTATACACGTTCATATATACATGCATGCAATGTGGCTAAACTTGTGTGGCAAACCTTTGATCTCATTTACACATAAAACATCTTGAAAGGGAACTAGCATTCAAGATTGTTTCCAAATCAATACACACTTTCCATGTCAACCTTGTTAAAATCTTCGAACCTATAATAACTAAACAAAAGCTTATATACAACAAGGGTAAGTTTTGGCTCATCGGACAAGTATATATTCGTATAATATTTCTAATTCACAATAAGATATATCTAGCTTATCTCGTGAGTTAACTAACTTATGTATTAGTTTACCTTGCCTACTTGTTAATTTAACAATAATATATATGTGTATAGAACTTATATTGAACGAATACTTTTATTTTTGGGTGGAGAAACTCTAATAAGGAAAAGCGCATTTAGTCTCAAAGTTGGTTAATTCAACTGCTTCTTTAAGGGTAAAGAACTCAGTTTTGGAAGAAAGATTGAAACGAAATCAAAACTCATACAAATGCATGCTCAGTGGTAGAATTATATATACAAAATGGAAAACAGTTAACAAACTAGTTAAATACATTTAAGTAGCAAAGTAAAACAAGAAAGAGCACTTAGCTCAGGTGGTTGAGGTGTTGGTATGTCAAACAAAAGGTCTTGAGTTCGAACCCTTCACATGGCAATATTATTTTTATAATTTACAAACTTTCACATGATGACAACTTCAACCTTACTATTTCCTAAAAGACTTTTATAAGTTTAATATTAATATAAATACTTTACACTCCCAACCTTTAAATTTAGAAACATATACCATCTTCTTAAAAGCTTTTATATGTATTTTGGACTAAATAGGTAATCATTCAACTATTGGCGTTAAAAGTGTAACCTTGTATAACTTAAAGGTTTTAACAGAAACTTAAGTACGGTTTGACAAGTTAACATTTTATGACTATACCGAAATCTATATTATGAGACTATAACGAAATAATGTTTCTAGATAATTTGAATTATAAAACATATGACTTGACGTTATTATCATTTTCTTGAAAACCTATATAAGTTGTAAACATATTTATTTTGGGCTAAATACTAAAATCATTTAAAAGAGTAACATTGGCATAGTTTAAAAGTTTACATAACAACTTAATTACGCTTGACAAATTAACATTTCATGACTATATCATAGTAACATATAACGAGACCTACATTTGGAGGCGATAATAAAGTAATAATTATGAATAACTATATATTTCTGAATATGTATGGATTATAACATAAATTATATAACTTAACGTTATTATCGGTTAACTTGAACACACGTTAAGAAATGTTTATCCCTCCAATAAAGCTCATCGATTCACTTAATCAGGCGTAAACTTGCAATTACTATAATTTATCATTTATCAACTTTTGATACATATTATAAATTCATGACGAGGAATATATAAACATTAAACAATACTTATACATAAAGACAAGTTATATCGTATATAACTTTGATCTTGAACTATTAAGCGTTTTGCCACGCAAGCCACCTCTGCCACAAGTCATTCTGTCATCCAACATGATTCGAATCACGATTCTCGATAAGTCGAACTTATCTCGGACTTTCATATCATTCAGGTTATCTTTGAAGTCATTTCCATTCTACCTCTGACATTACGTTATCTATGCCTATCATAATCCTCATGTGAGTCATAGCCCCTACTTTTACTTGTTTTATAATGGTTTATACACGTTTTAGGGGAGATACATGCTTAACTACTGTTTTTACTTTTACAAGTACTCATTAACTAAATACATGACAATATATCATATAAACTTTACTAGTTTACACATTTTATATCTCATAAGCAGATACCTGCTATAGACCAAGTGACTTTTCAATGGTATGCTATATTTGATCTCTATTGCCTAAGTTATCTATTACCAAAAGTCCCTCGTTCATGCACCTTAATCACTCGTAGGGTGAGCGTAAGTAGTTGTTGATAGATCTATTAGGGATTGACAATCCCCATTTGGTCGCTAGAGGAAAGCCACAAAATGCACTCTATTTGATTTCATAAGTTATTGTTAAATACCTATCCTGAGGGCCACTGTTTTACATCATTATTATGGATAATTTTGATGCCTGTTAATCGTTGAGTGTCATGAGCTTAGAGCAATAGAACGGTAGTACTGTAGTCATGATACAGTACTAAAATGACTGATGTTTGGGGTGTACAATGCTCTAGCCCACTGTTTTATTAAACTATGAGATTGTGCTCACTATATAGCAGGAAAAACTACTAATAATTGGCAAACGAACTACTATTTTGGTGTTGACCCGGTTAGGTCAAACAAACTAATATTTTGGTGTTGTCCCAGTTAGGACAAACGAACTACTATTTTGGCGTTGACCGGGTGAAGGGCAAACCAACAGACTATTTTAAATTAATAAGGGAATCACTCATTTTCTGATTTTGATAATCAACGATTTAAGCTATGAACACTATGGATTTACTCACACTTTAATTGTATAACCAACTGTTATTTTAACTACTATGGACTCACAAACTCTTTGATTTTGGAAATCGATATTCAAAACTATAAACTCTATGAACTCACCAACCTTTTTGTTGACACTTTTAGCATGTGTTTATCTCAGGTCCATAATGAGCAAGGATGGCACGGAGGAGCACGGATACTTATAAAGGCTATAAATTTTCCTATCATTCGAAAACTGATTTAATAAACTTTGGGACAAATGGGGACCTCTTTTAAAACTCTGGTGTTTATATTCGAATGATAGATCTTTAAAATGACTAAAATGACAATCATTTTCTAGTAATAAACTGTGCGCTATGAAGTAACACCCAATCTAATTTCCGCTGCATGTTTTCAAAACTGGGGTGTTACAGTTTCATAATCACTCATCATAACCTTAAATCTTTCCTTCTCCTCTCCCTATCTACAATCGGTCAAAAAAACCGCAAGGGTTTTGAAACTCTTGTGATCTGATCCAAGCTCGACTTCCCTTGTTCATTGTCTAGTCGATTTGGGTTTTACACGATTTTGTGCTCGCCCACCTTGCATAGGTTCGGAGCCCTAGTTCTACCTGTGCAATACCGGTGGATACATGATGTTGTCCAAGTGGTGATATTCAATAAACCCTAAGACGTGATCGTGAAGCATCAATATCAAAAAGAAGGTGTTTCGTGCGGATCATGAAAAGGCTGTGGAGCTTACGCGTAGCTGGAATAACAAGTAAGTAATCCTAACACCCTTTATACGTGATAGATTAGGTTATATCCATGATTAGAAAGATCACTCTATCAGGGTTTTGGTCTGCACGGCTTTATGTATTTATTTTTCGCCATGCATATTTTATAGCCGTATAGGTGACCACTAGAGCCCTATAAATATGGCAACATTTATAGTGAAAAATTGTCTTGTTCTCCAAGATTAAATTTTTCCATAATGAAACAAATATGTTATAATTAAACCAGGTTTGCATATTTTTATTACACAAAAATATTCTGTAAAACTTGTCCAAGAAGTTTAAACCGCGCATGCGAATTTTTGAAGCTGCATTCGTGTCTGCAGGTCGCGCGGGCTCGCACAAGTTCACAAGGTTGGAGCCCGTTTTGGCCTAGAAATCCGAAATCTGCACCCCTGTGCTTGCGTGCACGTAGGTGTTGGAGTAAAACCAAACAAGCAATTTTATGGTTGATATCTAGATTTCTATATAAACACTTATACATTTAATTAATTGGGCTAAGTAGGATACGCTCCCATTTCTAAATTTTATATTTCAAGTACCTAACTTTGAGATACGATATCTCCTTCATATTACCTCTAACCAATACAAATATATATAACATATTGGTCAACAAAGTCAAACAGTATAAGGTCAATGCTCCGTGGATAGTATAGAGTTTCCCCGGGTCGTTATGTCCCGACGAGATTGAAATGGTGTTATGAAACGTTTGTGGGAATAAGTGGCACTGTGGACAGTAACCAATAAAGATTTGGTTTTGATTACACTACTGATTGCTTGGTATTTAAGTAAATGAAACAATATTAACAATTACAGAATCACATATTTAAACAAACGTAAACAAATTAACAATAAAAAATGTTTACAGACAGAGAAAAATGTGAGTTTTAAACAATTTACAACTACAGGGGGTGAAATTGAAATTTTTACAAACTTAATATTAAAAGAAAGTTAAAAAAGAAAAATATTTTTTGATTATTTTATTATTTAATATTTAATTATTTAAATAAAAACTATTTAATATATAATTAAAACTAATTAACTTAAAAAGCTTTATAATACAAATTTTAACTAGAAAATTGCAAACTTAATTTTTAAAATTCTAAAATGACTTAAAATAAATTTAGAAACTAAATATATATATTTTTGTCTTTTTGTGGATTTTATATTAATTAAATACTAATTATATTAATTAAACTAATTAAATTAATTTAAATTACTAAAAATAGCAAAATGACTTAGAAAATTCTGAGAAAATTTATAAAACTAATTAACTATCTCAAGAATCCTAAAAAATTATAAAAAGTTTATAAAAACTACTTTTAGACAATTTTACTAATTATTTACTTATTTATTAATTAAAATATAATTAAACTAAATTAATTAAGAAAAATGGAAAATGAACAGTAGTAATTAGAAAACTATTTTCTAAACTTACTTTATGATTTACAAAACCTAAGAAAAATATAAAAAGGTACTATTGTTAAATAAAAATTAACAAAACTATTTAATTAACTAATATTACTTAATTATTAATTAAACTAATATTAATTCTAATAAATACTAAATTAAAAGAGAAAAAGCTAGAAAAATTACTAAAAATACTTTAACATAAAAGAAATTTAAGAAAAATATAAAAATGATAAAGTGCTTAATAATAAGTTGAAAAGAAAAATTAAATAGATAAATCCTACTAAATAGAAGTTATCACTAATTTTAAAGTTGGTTTTTCTGGATTTTTCTTTTTAACAACTATTTATATACTTAAAACAAATAACTTTTATGAAGGGAGTTTTGTTGTAGCTTATTAATAAGCTGTGTGCACCCCCAAGTGCTTAACAGTTTGTATCTTAAGCTTATTAGGACTTGTGGCTTTTGAAAAAGCTAATTTAAGATACGAAATGACCAACTAAGATAAAACAGATAGACACAAACTTGAAATGAGCAATTAGAAACCAAATCAACACAAGATTAAGCTGAAGTGATCAAATAAGCACTAATCAAAACACAAGACCAAAAAATGCCTTACACAAGGACTTTTGGACCTTTGTGGGGTCTACAGAAGGGAGAGGGAGTCCAAATAGGAAGTTGACCCTCCAAGTTGACCTGGTCAACTTTGAAATAAACCAATAAGCTAGGCTTATGGCTAATTAGTGCACCCTGGGTGAGTCTTGGTACTTGGGTGTAAAACCTGAGTGCTCAGGTTTTTGGGTTTGAGACAGGTCACAAGAGAGGCCAAAATAAGCCAAGTGCAATAAGCTAAGGTCCAAACTAAGCCTAGGTCTGAAAAGAATGGCTGATAAACTCTCTAAAAAGCCAAAGAGCTAGTTGTGGGGCCCACAGGAGAGGTTACAAATGGTCTTGGAAAAATGGCCAAAATCTGATGCTCAGGGCATGAACTTGCCCTGCAGCTTTAAATAAGCTTTTGTACAAGCTCAAATAAAAATCACAAAAATAAGTTGATGGTAGGTTTTGAAAGATAAGCTAATGGGCTTTGACTTGTAAAAAGCTCAGGGTCTGAAGTGCATCACTAAATTCATGAAAATTCCTTGAAAAAATGAGTTTCTGCACAACATGCAATTTTGACTTTTGGGTTTTTTTTATGCTATTTGACTTTTGTGAACTTGGGTTTGAATCTAATGGACTAAAAATGATATGATTAGCTGAAATCAAGATAAAATAAGCTAAGTTGGACACTTGTGAACTAGTTTGCAAAATTTTAAACTCTAATATGAAAACAGATTATGCAAATGAGCTTGGAAATGAGATTTTGACTTTTTTTACAAAAGAGACCTAAATTTTATGACTCCACTAACATATATATACCTAATGAAGACTACTCAGGCTAAATGAACAATAAGACAACAACAGGAACACAGAGATACATGCACATCCAAACACCCTTATAAAATTATGCAAATGAGCTTTTCAAAGGGTATGCAGTTTCAAGAAGGTGAAAATGTTTTCAAGGGACTATTTATGATGTAATAAGCTTATGTGTGTATAAAAACACCAACAGTATCATCTAAATCTCATGAATCACCACCTTGCTTATATGACAGTTAAGATGAAAATTTCAAACACAATGCACAGTTTTGAACCAGTGCACAACTTTAAACACTAATGAGACTAAATAGCACCTAATAAGCACAGAGAGACTAAATAAGTAGTAAAATAAGCTATGCTACAGTAGAAATACAGAAATGTAATTTTGAGCTTACAATGTGCATTCCAGCCAAAGACCATGAACCAAAGGACCACAAACCAAACCTATAGGTTTCCACAAACCTATAAACCAAGGGCCATCCAAAATCAACCCTGCTCCAGCTTCTTGATCACCATATTCATGATTTTTGATTTTTTTCTGATTTTTTTTTTGTGTTTTTGATTTTTTTGAACCTAAACTATTTTTTAATGTTTCTAAAAGTTTTGATGAGCTTTCTGGGAGCTTATGTGAGCCTATATGTCCATATCATCAAACAGAAACAACAATCAAGCTTTTGAGAATTTTTGAAATAAAAGTAAATTGCATAAACTGAGATAGGTACTGAAACTTGAAATTGATTGATGAAAAAGTTTTAAGATACAATAGAAACACTGATTACATTCTTTAACAGCTTACAATTACACTAGAATTTGAAATTTTAACTACTCGACACTATTTTTTACTCTATGACACTACACCATCTTCTCTTGCCTCTATTCCCTTTTATAGCTTAGAATTAGGGTTCTTGGAGCACTCTGAGCATTTCCCACTTTAAATCTTGATCATTGGATGACTTCTGAGTGATCCTAGCCGTACACGTGTTTTGGTGCCAAAAGAAAATAGAGCAATTTGCTCTGATAACTTGCAAGGGGTGGGGTGGTAGCATTAAATGTTGTTGTCCTATTAGGTATATATGGTGGGAGGGGCGGTGGGATGTGATGGAGGAGGGGGTGATGGGATGGCTGCTAGTGGGAGGGAAAAGAGAAGGGGGTGGTGGTGTTTGTTTGACTGTTTGACCGAGGGTGGTCAAACCAGTGTTTGACCCTGCGTTGTATTAAAAGGGGTGTTGGATTGGGCTTGTGGGGGACTTGGGCCAAAGGGGTGGATCAAGGGTGAGGGTGTTGGGTTTGGTATTTGGTTTTTGGGTTAATAGTAATAAGGGTCCGGTTGATTTGTAAGTTAAAGTACAAGGATCATTTTTGTAATTTTGGGTTTTTGAGGGGGCTGTGATCTAACTTTCCATAAGATGCCTTAAGGATCAATATTGCCATGTATGAATAACTCAAGGACCAAAGTTATAATTTCCAAATTTTAAAACTCCAGGGGTCATTTTTGCCATTTTTGAAACTTTAAGGACTAAACCTGACATTTGATGAAAAGTTTTATTCAAGGACCAATTTTGACAACTTAGAATAACACAGGGACCTTGAATGATAATTTTTCACATTTTAAATACCAGGGATTATTTTTGCCAATTTATGAAAATTCAGGGACTGAAACTACCAATTATGCAAACTTTGTTCGTTTTTCACCTGTTTTTAATCATTTTGCATCTGAAACATATAAAACACAATCCTGGGATATTTTCAGTATTTTGATGCATATATGAGTGTTTTTTGATGTTTTGGCAGTTCAGATGAGACAAAAATGATGAGTATTTACACTTATCACATATACATATATTAAATAGTGTCCAAAGTTTGCAAATAATAAGTTTTGCAAAGCAATTTCCAATAGTCAGTATATTATTATTCTTATATGTCACTACACTATTTTCATACATACTAACTAAGTACAAAGTAATTGCTAAGATACATCACTGGATGACAGTCGTATCTTCACAGCCAAGGGTGTGCGTAAATACGTCACCAGTCAGATCCATATCTCGGTTTTACAAGAGTTTAGATGGAATAAAGCAATCATGAACAAGTTAAACATTCTTTCATGAAGAATTGCTTAAGGTATACTTCTGAACCTCTACAATCTTGGTCATAGATGTATTATACAAATATACATTAGTGGGAGAAAATGTGAAGGGGTTTACGGTTCATAAGTTATTAATAAAAATCGTGTTTACTGTTTAGAAGCCGATATTTGTGAGAGGAACCGGGTGTCAAAAATTGTTCATAAGCCAGAGGTGGTGAGTAGAGTCGGCACTGTTCATAAGCCAAGAGGATGCAAATAAGATTTAAAATTTGTAAATTAATAAAAAAAAATTCCCACATGTTTATTCCTCCATCTGTATTCCATTGTCCACTGATTTTTCTGTTACATGTCCTCAAACTAAACCCTTTCATCAGTGACAAACCCATGTCATATCAGTTTATTTATTCTCATGACAACTTATAATCATTCCATTATAAAAGTTAAGGTCATTCTCAATGGTAACTGATCTTTGCACCAGATTCATCAGCATTGTTTGCGGGTGTGTGGGCAGATTTTCTTTTGATTTTGGGGGAAAAATTGATTTTGATTATGCGTTAAAAAAATTAGGGGAAAAATCAAGATATGGCTTCACTGCCTGCAGGTATATAGAAGATTAGTTTGTGTTTGATTTTACTAAAATCCAATATATGTATTTTTTGTAAACCGTGATTTGTGATGTGGGTTTTTAGTTTTGTTATTATAAAAATGTTATTCACTAAGGATTTGAGCAAAGTTGAGATTATCTACATCTTGGCGGGGCAATTTACTAAGTTCACAACCACGGCGGATTAATCATCTTTTTTTCGATTGTTTACAAATTTGAGCCTCATCAAATAAGTCATTTTCTAATGCCTATGATTTTCTAAATATATATGTGGCGATTCAATATGTTGATGTTGTTGTTGTCGTTTCTCCTAAAATGAGGCACTTACATATTTATTATTGTTGGTCCCTTTTTCTTGGTAAACTATAACTACAAAGCTAAAGTAACCAAGTTATATGACTTTAAACAAAGATGTATAAAACGATTAACAATAAAGAAACGTAAACATAAGAGACAATATTTTTCAACGTTTAATTCTTTATTAGAAGTTAATAAAAAAGAATCGTACCCAAGTGTTTGCGGAATAACACTTGGGATTGAAAACGACAAGTATGGTATTGACTCCTCACTAAACTCAATCTCTGCTGAGTAACAACTTTCAGGACCCACTGAGCTATCTCAGGGGTTATGTTGTTCTTTGGAGGAGTAAAAGTGGTTTGTGAATGCTTTGCATTAATTGCACAAACTTGTCACTTTTACACCTCTCTTATGCTACCTATTTATACACAAATGTGAACAACCCTATTATACAATAGTCTTAAGTGTTCCTCAATAAAATCTTGATAGATTTTATTCTCTGGCAAGGGAAATTTCTTTGGGTTAAGTCCAAAAGGCACTTTCTGATGACAGCCTGGTTTTAACCATTTGGGGAAAGTTTGACCTTAAAGTGATAAAGCACTTTAGTGAAACAGATCAAACTTTCCCGCCCAGTCCCGCCAAAACTTCAGTCTTCTAGTCATCAGTCTTCAGTACCATGAAGTTGTTGAGGAGTCTTGGGGTTCAGTGAGATATTGTCATCCTCACTGAACCCATCACCTTCTTCCTGGCTTAGATCACACTTCACTGAGTTCCGCCTCACTGAATGGAGAACCTTTCTTCTTAGGCTCGGTCTAGGCATCCTGAAGATAACTCACTGAGTTACTGTTCACTCAGTGACTTGTTTATACTTAGGTTATTTTACGTTCAAATCCTTGTTAGAAGAAGATTGGGGAATTCAGTGACCCAACAATCTCCCCCTATTTGAACATACAAATAGCCTAAGTGTTTCTTGATTCAGTGTGAGTTGGCAGGGGTCTTCATCTCTTACTGAATGTAGTTGTAATTATAAGTAGGACACATAATTTTAAACAAAACATCAAAGTTTATTCATAGTTATTACAAGTCCTACAAATTACAAAAAAATAAAAAGATAGTTGTTGCAGATCAGATGTTCAGGTGGTATCCAAGGTTTTCAATCTTAGCTTTCCTTGATCAGAGTAGGTGTCTTTCAGGATGTTCATTGATCATTGCTTCCAAGTCCTGGCAGAATCTTTTGTTCTTATCACTCTAAATGGGGGACGCCAACATGAGGTACATGAGCATTGCTTTGATTCCTGCCTTATCCATATCAGACCACCTTTGGAAAGCCAGGCTTCCATATTCATTAATGAAGCACAAGCCTCTTTCAGGAGCTTCAAGGACCGCATTGTTCACGAACGTGATCCCTTCAGGAAGCGACCTGTCACATTCTAACCCTGGTACCTTGATCTCAGGCTCCAACTCTATTTGCTTCCTTTTCCTCTTGGAAGCCTTAGATGGAGCAGTCTCTTCTGCTGAGTCAGGAAAAAGTGAGGGAATGTTAAGAGCCTCAGGCATTGCTCTCAGTCTGTCGTACCTATCCTTCAGTGATTCGAGAAGTTTAGGTACCACAACGTTGTTCTTTTTGGCGATGATAGAACGAAGCTCATTGATTCGTGTGAAAACCAATTATATATAATATAGTATAATATCGAAGTGATCCGCGTAAAATACGGATCACCCGAGTCGTTTTCCCAACGAAGGCGAATGGAATCGAGAATACCGATTCGTGAAATCGTGATTTGAAAAGTGAGAAAGTGAAAAATAGAAATCAAATAGTTAACGTAATCACAAACAAGTATGAATTATGCAGAAAGTACAAGCTAATTATGCACCGAAATAAAAAACGTAAAAACGGAAACGTAACCGCAAAATTTAAAACGTAACGTATATCGAAAAATTATCCTACGAACTTGGAAATATTTTCTAAAAATCTTAAACTAATAAAAAGAATTTTAAGAAAAAGAAAAATATTTTTTTGAATTTTTATTTATTTTCTATGAATTAAAAATAATTTTTGGACTTTGTAAATGAATTAAAAATAAGGAAAATAGAAAAATTTATTGGAAAAATGAAAATTAAATTCTAAAAATTCTAAAATATTATAAAAGAATTTCTAAAAATATTTTTGGATTTTTCAGAGCTTTTTCTGATTTTTTTTTTATGATTTTTATGATTTAAAATTGATTTTTAACTAAGAGAAATTAAGAAAAATAGTAAATGAAATCAGAAAATTATGAAAATTTTACAGAAATTCTAAAATATTAAAAGAAGCTTGCAGAAAAATTTTGAAATGAAAAGGATAAGCAGAAGTGCTTATAATGACCAAAACAGCTTATGGCAAGTGCTTATTGATAAGCACTTGCCACAAAAATTCACCAAACTGATACCAAAAATGTATTATACTATTATGAACTCAAATAAGCCAAGAAATGATTAGCAATAAGCACAGAAACACAAGAAACAAGCAATAAGCAATCTATGATAAGCTAACTAAGCAGAATCCAACTCAGAATAAGCTACAGATCAAGCAGACCATGCACAATTCTACAATAACTGCTAATAAACTCAGATAAGCCAATATAAGTCAAACACAAGCTCAAATTAGCACTAGCAGCCCAATGGTATGAAATCAGATACTATGTTATACCACTAATAAGCATAACTGAGAAAAGCTATCTAATAAGCTCAAATGATGAAACTAAAAAGGACAAGAACAAGCTAGATAAACTAAGATGCTACAAACAAAGAAACTAAGTCAGAAACTTACTTATGCTACTCTAAATCATGCCAAGCAAGTATACTAAATCTTGTGATACAGGGGAGAAAAAAGTTCAATCAGTCAATTTACAAGCACTGTTTCATTAAGCAAATGAAATCCAAACCTAATTTTTCTTGTTTCTATAGATTAACTGACTGCTACACTACTCAAAACAACAATTTAAATGTAATTCCAACTAGAAATGACCCCTAAGATTGCTAACGAAAGTGTGAACAAAAACTGAGTTAACACTATATTGACTTTTTATTATGCAACTAAACTTTGACCAAATCCAAATTTAAACTACTGAATCTATCACTACTTGAAATATTAAGCTATGATTATTCTATTTTAAGCTAGTGTGACCAATTATGCAACTACCATTAAAGAATTACTAACTGAATTCTACTAAACCTAACAGTATACTAATTATAAATCTAACTTTGACTATTATTACTTTCTAATGACTGTTTTAATGAACTAAAAACCCAATATTACTCTAATGTGACTTATTAATGACAATTAAACAACAATTCAACTACAACAATACTCAGCAAATTACCAATCCAAACACCCCCTAATCTACTGTTATAACTAAAAAAAATGCAGCAAACAATTACAATCTACCAATAAACAACTCAGATCCAATAGAAACTTAGTTTCACAGATCCAAATTCAAATGCACAACAATGATCAAACAAACTCTCTCTACTGATTAACCAAAATCCTTAGATATGAGGTTTCCAAATCACAGATATCAATATATTCTATTATGCAGAAATGAAATTCCAATCAAATAGTAATTCAGATTCAAGTATATCAAACTCAGTTCCACAAATCTCAAGAACCAGATCCAAAACAATTACAACAGATTATCAATTAAAACCAAATCCACAAACTCTCACCAAAACAGATGCAATCAACTATTCTAACAAAGATAATGAACAAGCTTAGCTTGACTAACAACTAAATAAAACAAATATGAATCAATCAATTTCAAATCAACTGCTACAAACAACTAAACTACACATCTAATATACTATAAAATCAGATCAGAACTTAAGGTAATTGAGTGAAATTTACCAAATATCTTCCCCTCAGCTAGAACAGAGGGGATTCACAGAGGCCTATCTCTAAGATAGGCTGATGTCATCTCTTTCTGTATCAGCTATCAACTCCTCAGCAACCATTTGAAAATCCCAATTGGAATGAAACAGTACACATAAACCACCAACTTTATGAGCTTGAATACACTAAGTATAAGCTGAATTGTACTAATTTGAGATCTGAAGCACTGATTTAAAACTATTTTTTTATTTTTTTTTATATATTTTTTTTTATTTTTTTTATTATTTTCTATATTTGAAGAAAAACTTTACTGAATTGAAAATATGAGATTATGAAACTTGATTAAGCTAATTTTTGAAAACAAAAGGGATTAATTAAGAAACAATTAGTAGAAACTAAATGATAGTAAGCTAAATATAAGCTGAAATTATAATGAATAAGCAATAGAAATTTAAACCATAAGCTGAAATTTGAAGAGAGAAATACGAATTTTATTAAAAACTCAATGAAATTGTTACATTAACTAGTCTAAATACATTTTAGCAGCATAACACTACTAAATTCTACACACTGAAAGCTAAAAACTACACCTATTTATAGGAATGAAGTGAGTGAAGGGGTGTGATTGCCATGCTGGCAATCCGAGCCACTATTGTGCTTCTTTCAACTCATATCAGCCCTTTGATTAGAATGTGCTTTTTCAAATCGATATTAACCCTTGGATGAAAATAAATGATGTGGCTCAACCAATAATATTGCTCCATCTGTCCCCATTCGTGTGTTGATTCTTTGTCCTTGTAAGAGTTTCTAGAAGTCGAATCCAATGCCCAAAGAATGATGTGTTCCCACCAATTATACCCTGCCAAGTGTCAATCCTGACTCAATATACTCTCTCTGACACGATCCTGTCACGTGGGGTACCTTCTAGAAGAGCCAACGATTAGTTAATCATTGGTTAATTGAAGTGAGAGTGGGTTAACTGAACTAAGGTGCAAACTAGGGTTCATGGCTGATTGGGTGTTTCTGGGTAAAGATGATTTGGGGGTGAATAAAAGGCGCGTTTGGTTTTTATTATATGTATTTGACCGAGATTGACCAAAAGGAATTGGGCTTGGGTGAATTTAACAAAAATGGGCTTGGGTTATAATTGTGGACCAGGCTTTGGGTTAATGTAACTTAGGATTTGGATATACATTGGACCAGGCCTAAATTTCATTTCCATTTTCAGATTTGATATCAAAAGAAAGTTCAAGGACCATTTGTGTAAACTTTCAAAGTTCAATGGCTGAATGTGTAATTTCCTCAAAATATATATCAGGGACTAATCTTGCCAAGTCTGAATAAATGAAGGACTGAATTTGACTCTTGGATCCCCGGTATTGACTTTTTGACCAACTTCTACTCTCGTGCCCGTTTTCGTTGTTTTCTCGTGATTTTTCGTCAATTTGTTATAATATCCGCACCTGCATATCACAAACACAAAAATACACGTTTTCTTGGCATTTGTTAGCTCAAATAGTCGTATTGGGTTGATAATTAGCCATAAAATGGTGAGTGAATAAGTACTAACCACTCATCAAGCTCAGTGATGCCAAAGTCCGCAAACTTGAAAGGCTTGTGGATGTCAAGTATTCTCTTATCACGTCCCCTGAAGACGGTGACCATTGCAGGATCGGTGTTTCTGTGGATTTGGATATAAGTGATGGTTTCTGGTCTTAACCTTTCTTTCATCACCCAAGTATATTTTTCGATCATGTGTTTTCTGATTTGAGCATCCTTCCTGAGCTTGTTTTCCCTTTCCCTTTTGAGAGTGTTTAGCTCTTCTTCCTGAGCCTTTTTAATGGCTGCACCAGCTTGTTCAGTTGCTAGTGCCTCAGTATTCAACCCAATCTTTTCAGCTTCCTCATGAACAGCCTTAATGAGAATAGGCTTGCTCATTCTCTCTTCTTCAGCCACCTTGAGTAGTGTCTCAGTTCTTTCCATGTGAGCTTGAATTTCGTCATTAATGAGAAGTTGTACCACTCCATTGATTTCAAACGGGACCCTGATAGGTGCATCAGGGTCAAATCTGACCATGGTTGAGGCTGGCTTGAGCACATTTTTAGGACTAGAGGTGGTAGCAATACTTTTGCCTCTGTCCTGTCCGAGAGAAGAGGAGACTGGTTCCTCCTGTGGTGGAACTTCAGTGATTGGTGTTGCTTCAGTGACATGCTCCCCCTCAGTGTGAGAGGGCTGTCCAGCTTCATGTTCAACAGTATTCGGGGCTTCAGTAGCATTCTCCCCCTCAACATTTGCCTGAATGTCAGTGATGGCAAGTGTTGGCTGTACTGAAGACGAAGTAGATGCACCCTTGAAGGCTTGAAAATTTTCAGTCATCATAGACTTGATCTCCTGAGTATCCTGCTGATTGATGGACACCCTGGTGTCAAGTGCAGCCTGTGCATTTTCAAGAGCTGTCATCCTGGATCCCAAGGTCCATGCCAGAGAAGTAGACCATTGGGACTAAGATGTCACTGATTCCTCTATTTTGATGAAGGAAGATTTGAGAGGCTCCACAGTGGTGGTGAGACCCTGAAGATTAGAACCCTTCAGCAAGTCAAGTAACTCAGTAAGAGCCACTGAGTTTACCTGATACGTCTCGGATGCCTGAAGTAGCTTCCTGGTGAGTTCAGGATCATCCTTGATAGATTCTTGAACCGACTGAACCCCCACATTCAACTGGTTGAGGGTTATCAAAAACTGATTCAGGCGAGTGATCATCTGTGTCAGGGAATGGTTGACTGAGGAATTTTGTTCCCTGACATCTTCATTGAAGTCTTCGACAACATCTTTGAGATTATGAAAGTGAACCGCCTGTTCAGTGTGCATGTCAAAGACCTCATCAGTGATCCCCCTGTACAAAATGTTAGTAATCTTTTTGATGAATTTGGTGAAGGTCTTCACAGTGAGAGGAGCCTGATCATCTCCTGAGGACTCTGGCTCGGACTGAGTGTCAGCATCGTCATGGTTAGAAGATTGAGGAGACTGATAAGTTGGTTCAGGGACTGTCTCCTCAAGCTCCATATCATCTCCGGCCTTGAAGACTTTCTCATCACTGTTGAATTCATCACCAGAGTACAAAACTGCCAGATCTTCAGCTAGGGACTGAATCTGCAAAGAAAGGTTAGCCGGCTCCTCTTCATAAGAAGACTCGCCTTTGTTTTGGGCAGGTCCTGACCCTTCAAATCCGGTAGAGTGGGTTTTATCTACCTGGTCCTCAGGGTCAGTTCCCGAGTTATGCACACCTTCGGGGTTGGTTATGAGTTCCATATCAGCGGGTGGTATGTGTCCCTCTGAATCTTTGTCCCTCGTGACTCCTTCAGGCACTGATGGGTGTTTCTCAGTACCATCACTAGGAGCCGTGAATGTTGTGTCCCTATCAGCGGGTTGTAAGTTTCCTTCTGAGTCTTTGGGATGAGTTGTTGTGCCCTCAGACAAAAGCTTTGATTGGCGAATGTCCTCATCAGGCACCTGAGTGGTTATGCCCCCTTTCCAACAGGATTGTACTAGCCTGTCGAAGATTTAGGGGCGATAACTCCCTGTTGCTTGGGTTGTGATTTACCCGAGCCTTTGGCAGGATGTGAGTGTTTGTGGGTCCCCTTCTCAGTGGAGTAGTGCTGCCCCACCGAGGGTATAGGACCCCTTACTCCCTGATACTCTGGTTGTGATTTGACAGAGTCTTTAGCAGGATGTGAAGGTTTAGTTGGTTCCGACCCTACTGACTTGTTTATGCCAGCAGGGCCTTTGGGAACGGGTTTGCCCGAGGACACTGAGTGTGATGTCTCAGTGCCCTCCGTTGGCCTTTGTTTTGGGGCCAAAGATTGGCTTATGATCCTGAGGGTGTCGGCAGTCAGGGTCTGTTGTTGTTTCCCCCTTTTGTCGGGCTTAGGGGCAGAGGTCTCAGTGGCGAGTGGCTTGTGTTGAGCCACCTTCCTGGACCCCTGTCCCTTCTTCCTCTTAACCTTTTTGGTGGGAGAGGGAATTGGTGAAACAATGTTGTCACCCTGGATAGCAGTCAGCATGTATGTGGTCAAGGCGACAGGTGTTACCTCATTAGGGTCACGTGAGTAGTTTGCCTTATGTAAGACATCAGGTTCAAAGCCGACATTGTCAGGCTTGAAATACTCAGACCCTAGTAGGTCATTCAGGGCGCAGGAAATGAATATAGGGTAAGACATGTGTTTTTGCCTAGACTTCCCACCCAGTTTGCCTATGAGGTCCCTGAAGATAATTTCTCTAAGGTCAATCTTTTTACCCTTAATGAGACAGTACACTATCATTGATTGAGTAGTGTTCAGTTTCTCAGTTGAGGACTTATTCCCCCCAAGGACCTGAATAACAAATGTCATCAGGATCCTCCAAGGGGCAGGGAACCATGTTTTGATGATGGGGGCTTTGTTCAGTAGGGCCCCTGGAGCAACATCAGGATGATTCTTATCATAGGGCCCTAGTTCTAAGAGGAGTTGTTTAACCTCCTCTTCAGTGGGTGGGGCAACAAAAGTCTCAGTGTAGTCAAGGCATGTGGCTTTGACAAAGGTTTTGTAGTGAAGAACAAGGGACTTAGTCCCATTCTTTACTGAGAACTTGATTTTGGCCTCCTTTGGCGCATCAGGGTTTTCAACCACCTCTGAGCACCAAAATTCCCTCAAGTAGTCATGATAGATGACTGAGGGGGTCTTTGTGAATGTGGTGGTGAGAAAACAGTTTTGTAGGAACTTCACCACATCACTGTAAGCAGGGAACCCTTCAGGGTAGGCAAAGTTCCCCACCACATTGTTTTTGGTAAGGTCTACGCTTTCCATTTGGAATTCCACATTGGGTGCGTATTTTATGACCTTAGAAGATGCCATTTTAGTTTTAAAAATGTCTAGTTTTGAATAAAGAAGAAGCACACGCAGATTTTGAAAGCAAAAGTTCTTGAAATAATTTTGCAAAAGTTTTGTTAGGATTTTTAAAAGCGTGTGTGTGTTCTTCTTTGTGGGGGTATTTATAGGGTGGGAATTAGGGTAGTGATGTTGCGGATACCAAAGGTTTAATTTATTTAACCGAAACGGCATAATAATGTTGGTTTGATATCCGCATTAAATATCACGATTCCCATTACCCTATTTTCTCTCACATCGTGGGTGAACAGTTGTGCGGCTCAGCAAATAATGCACTTTTGCAGAGAAAAAATCATCACAACTTTTGTGTGTGAGGGAGCATTTAATGCTCAGTGGTGTTTGGTGAGAGAGATGTGGGGGCCCAAGGAGTGGATGCCAGTTGTGTAAGTGACATATATTCCTATATTTAATAGGATTCAGTTACCTACCTGGGACATTAACTAACTAGATACTTAGAGTATTTAGTTAGGGTATTCAATGCCATTTTTCATCCTGAGCCCCCTGAATGAATTTTTCATTCGAAAAAAAGTTTTCAGAAAGGGTGTGATCAGGGACTTAGAGAATTTATATCAGGTTGGAACACTTTTGATCAGTTTCCTGATTCTATGTCCAACATGCCCAATTTAGCTTTCAATCTTGTGAAAGTGGGTTCATCCAAAGGTTTAGTGAAGATGTCAGCTAGCTGATATTCAGTGGGGATGAAATGTAGTTCAATTTCTCCATTAGAGATGTGGTCCCTGATGAAGTGATATCTGATGTCAATGTGTTTGGTTCTTTGATGAAGTACTGGATTGTTTGAGATGGCTATGGCACTTGTATTATCACAAAAGATAGGTACCATCATATACCGAATGCCATAGTCACTCAGTTGGCTCTTCATCCATAGTACATTTACACAACATCCTGCAACAGTCATATATTCAGCTTCAGCTGAGGACATGGCCACTGACTGTTGTTTCTTTGTACTCCAACACGCAAGTTTTCCACCAAGAAATTGGCAGGATCCTGAAGTACTTTTCCTATCCATGTTACATCCTGCATAGTCAGAGTTAGTGTACCCTTTGAGATCAAATCCTGAACATTTTGGGTAATACAAACCAAGGTTTGGAGTACCCTTCAGGTACCTAATGATTCTCTTGACAGCAGTGAGATGTGATTCTTTAGGGTCAGCCTGGTATCTTGCACACAGACAGACTGAGAATTGAATATCAGGCCTTAAGGCAAGTAAGTACATCAAGGAGCCAATCATTCCTCTGTATTGGGTTTGATTCACTGGTTTTCCAGTGAGATCAGGGCCAAGGTTGTTTGGAGAAACCATAGGAGTTTTTACTGAAGAGCAGTCAGTGAGCTCGTACTTCTTTAGTAGGTTCCTGAGGTATTTTTCTTGACAAATGGATATTCCTTTTTCAGTTTGTTTAATTTGAAGTCCAAGAAAGTATGTGAGTTCACCCATCATGCTCATTTCAAACTTTGTGGTCATCAGTTTCTCAAACTGTTTGCAAAGTTTGTAACTTGTTGAGCCAAAGATGATGTCATCAACATATACTTGGACAAGAATGACATCATACTTTGTTCTGTAGATGAACAGTGTGTTGTCAATCTTTCCTCTGACAAACTTGTTTTGGATCAGGAAGGCTGAGAGAGTTTCATACCATGCCCTGGGTGCTTGTTTCAGTCCATAAAGGGCTTTGTTAAGCTTGTAGACATGGTTGGGGTATTCACTACTTTCGAAACCAGGAGGCTGTTGCACATAAACATCTTCTTTGATGTTACCATTCAGGAATGCACTTTTAACATCCATTTGGTAAACTTTAAAGTTCATGTAAGTTGCATAGGCAAGGAAGATCATGATGGCTTCCATTCTAGCAACAGGTGCAAAGGTTTCCTCATAGTCTATACCTTCCTGTTGATTATATCCTTTGGCAACCAGTCTTGCTTCGTTTTTGATGACTGTGCCATTCTCATCGGTCTTGTTTTTAAAGACCCATTTCATACCAATGATTAAAACACCCTGGGGTATTCAACAAGGGTTATGACATCATTTCTGTCAAATTGTTCCAATTCATCTCTCATGGCCTGAACCCAACTTTCATAAGTCAGGGCTTCTTTGACATTTTTAGGCTCAATCTCTGAGAGATAGTTAGCATAAAGACATATATTGGCAGTGGCGGCCTTTAGTTTAGCAGCCTTGCTTCTTGTGAGCATGCCTTCAGTGGGTTCACCAATGATGTTCACAAGCTCAATGAATTTGGATCTAGTCCAGCTATCCTGAGGTTTGGGCTAAGAAGTTAAGCTTGAAGGAGCCTGATTAGGTTCAGACTCAGGAACATGAGGTGACTCATCATTATGTGCTTCAGTGACTTCAGTAGGAACAATTTGTTCTGAGGGTTCCTGAACAATTTGTTCAGTGGGTTCAGTCTCATTTGAGACAGACTGAGTTTCAATGAACTCACTGATAGGTGGTTGGGGTAGGTTGTGAGGGATGATGTAATAGGAGACGTCAGCATCACCTTGGTATTGGGTTGAGGGATTGTTATCAGGATGATACTCATCAGGAGGATACCTTGATGAGTAATCAATACCAATTTCTTCTACTGAGGAATTTGAGAATCTGATGGATTCAGTGCTCTCATCAACAGTAATGTGATAAGTTTCCTCAGTTTGTTGTCTCCTTGTGTTAAACACCCTGAAGGCTTTAGAAACCAGGGAATATCCCAGGAAGTATCCATCATCAGCTTTGGCATCAAATTTACCCAAGTGATCCTTGTGATTATGTATAACACAGGACACCCAAATACATGAAAGTAGCTGATGTCAGGAATCCTTCCTTTGAATATCTCACAAGGAGTCTTATTATGCCTTTTCACAATGATTGACCTATTTTGAGTGTAGCAGGCAATTTTAACTGCCTCAGTACAAAAATGTTTTGAGAGGACTGAGCCATTTAACATTGTTCTTGCTGCCTCAATGAGTGTTCTATTTCTCCTTTCAGCTACTCCATTTTGTTCAGGAGTATAGGGAGAAGTGAAATTTTGAGAAATTCCTTTCTCATTACAAAAACACTCAAGGTCTTGGTTTTTGAATTCAGTGCCATTGTCAGTCCTGATCTGTTTAACTTTGACATCATTTTGATTTTCAATGTTCCTGACAAATGACATAATGGTATCAGCTGCCTGACTCTTCTTGGTCAGGAAGTAAACCCAAGTATATCTTGAGTATTCATCCACAATGACCAGAGTATACTTCTCATGGTGAATGGACATTGGACTGATAGGTCCAAAGAGGTCCATATGAAGAAGATGTAGGCAGCTTTTGATGGAAAAGGTTTGTTTGGTTTTGAATGATGCCCTGTGGTGTTTTCCTTTTTCACAAGCAGAACAAGGCTTGTCTTTGGTATACACCAGGGATGGAAGGCCCAGAACTTTGTTCTGTTTGGCCAGGTTGTTGATACTCTTGAAGTTGAGATGAGAGAGTCTCCTATGCCATAGCCAGTTGATTGTCTCACTTGCCTTTGAGAATAGACAAGTCCCATTTTGAGTCAGGGATGACATGTCAAGGACATATACATCATCCCTCCTAGGGGCAATCAACACAACTTCCTTATTGGCATTAAAGATGGTCCCTCTCTTGTCATCAAACTGAACTATGTATTTGGCATCACATAGTTGGGAAACACTTATCAGGTTGTACTTGAGACCATTAACATAAGCTATTCTTGTAAAAACTATACCATTGCAGTTTACTGAACCATAACCTTCAGTGGGAGCTGATGAGTTATCACCAAATACTACTTTGGGTCCTGGTTCTTCCACATATTTGTGCAGAAAACTTTTCACACCAGTCATACTTCTGGAGCACCCACTGTCTAGATGCCAAGTAGGATCCTTGATGTGTTTCTGCACAAACAGTAAACTGGGTTAGTTTTTCTTGTTGACCCACTTTCTAGTGGGCTTAGTCCTCAGGGACTTTTTGAACTCCGTTAGTGAATCATGGTCTGAAGTTGTGTGACCTGAGCTTCCACATGTTTTGCATTTTGTGGAGGTTGATGCCTCAGGTGACTGAGAAGTGTTAGTTTGGTTTTTCCTTCTGGACTGAATCACTTTGGCATGTCCCCTGGTTTCATGGGAGGGATCTCCATAGATGTCACAGCAATCTTTCATCATACAATCATCAGGAAGATGATCATTGAAACCACAGTGAGGACATGGTGAGAAAGGCTTGGCCTTCAGTCTTTGTTTGAAAGGTGTGGCATACTGATAGCCTTGGTTTTTGTATAGACCTCTTACTTTTAAAGAAGCAGTGTGGGAAATGTGATCACAAGTTCTGTGGTGCTGTTGTTTGCATATCATACAAAACAGGACTCTGTAGCATTTATCAGTGCTGTGATTTGGATAATTGCATAGCTCACATCTCCCTGAGGGTCTGGGTGTGGTTTTTGGTTTGGAAGAACCTGAGGATACCGAGGGCTTTGTTGATTTTGAGTCAGAGTTTTTCTCAGTAGACTCAATTTTCTCACTCAGCATCCTGACAAGTTCAACAAGCTGATCAACCTTTGAGTCAGTGCTTTCATGTTTCACTTCAGTGGGAACTGAAGATTTTTGGTGTTCAGTGGGTGCAGGTGTAGGTCTTTTCAGAATAGTCTTTCCGAACCCTGATTTCTCTTTGGGAGAATGTGGTTGATAGACTAATGGTGCAAGGTCAGAATTGGGTTTTGCTCCCTGAAGTTGTTTCAGTTGAGGGAGTGGTGAATCAGACTTAGACTCAGTGATGGACTCAATAGGTCTAAGTTCATTAGTGACTCCTAGCAGCTCCTTGATAGCCTGACTTTCAGGCTCCAGGATTCTTCCAGTATTAAAATTTGGCATTTTACTATCAGGATTGTTTCTTTCAATCCAATCACTGGGTTTAGGAGCAAGTTCTTTGCTAGAGAGTATGTTTGTTGACAGAAAAGTTGTTGAATGGCTGCTTTCCCCAGAAACTTCAGTGAGTTGATCATCACCCAAACCAGTATTTTTGGAGCTGGGTGAGAGACTCAGTGTTTCATAAAGTTTGGGGTTTTTCTGATTCCATTTCCAAAGTTTCCTTTTCTTTCTTAAGTTCTTCCTGAAGAGCTTGATTTTGTTTTACTAGTTCAGAGTTTTGAATTTGAAGTGTAACACTTTTAAGCTTGGCTTGTTTTAAAGCAAGTAATTCATCTCTACTATGATTTAATTCAAAACTTAGTTTGTTAAATTTTGAAAACAAGTTTAGTCTTTGCTCTTCAACATACTTAAGATCAACATTAATATAATCTAAGTAAGATTTCCAATCATCATCATCATCCATAGAAAGTAAAAGATTTACCTTCCTCATAGTGATGTTGACCCATTCACCATTTCTTGCATGACTCTTCCCCACAGCAAGCTTGTTGTCATCTGATAGAGCCATTAGGGTACTAATGTGAACTTCATCATCATCAGAGGACACTTTAACCTCATCCCAGTCATAAGTTTCAGCAACAAGCCCTTTGTTCTTGGCTTGAGAAGGCTTTAGAGCCTGAGGAGGCTGAGAGACTATTGAGGATGATTCAAGAAGGGCAAGTTTAGCTTTTGCCTTTCTATACTTGGCTTCAAAGTCAATTTGAGGGACTTTTTCAAATCTCTGACTAGACTGAAGCATCTTTGGTTGAAATTTGCTGGGGCCTGAAAAAGAGTTATTTCCTGAAAATTTGAAGGATGGTTCTGAGGTTGTTTTTGAAAAACAATCTTTAGCAAAATGTCCCATTTTACCACATTTAAAACATTCAGTATTATCATTTGCTTTTGAAGGGAATTTGTTTTTCTTAAAAAACCTTTTTGAATTAGCAAGGAGTGCTCTTTCATGAAATTCAATTTGAAGATCATTCAGGTACTCCTCACTGGTTCTTTGGTCAACCTCATCATCAGAACCATCCTGAAAATCCTGCACAACACCTTTAGAATAGAAAGCAGTTGATATGGGTGAAATTGTCAAGGCCTTTTTGGTCTCCTGAGCTTTACCAGGGTATCTCCTGGTGATAAGATTGTCCTCACAGACAAACTTCACATAGATGGCAGGGAGCTCAAGGTTCTGAATGTGGTTTGCATTTCTCAATCCCTGAGAGAAGTTTAACTACTTCTCAGGGAGACTGTTGACAAAACCAACATTGATCTCATGTTTTGACAGTATAACACCATCATTGGTCAGCTCATTCAGGAGGGTCTTATACCGAGTATAAGTCTCAGAGAGACTTTCAGAATCCTTGGCCCTGAAGGTATTGAATTCAAGCTTCAGGTCCATG
Source organism: Artemisia argyi (assembly GCA_030686995.1). Lineage (NCBI taxonomy): Eukaryota > Viridiplantae > Streptophyta > Magnoliopsida > Asterales > Asteraceae > Artemisia > Artemisia argyi. The sequence goes on from CM060678.1 coordinate 123,884,540, forward strand.
ATTCTATTCTCTTTGGTATCAGAAGGCTCTTCATAGCTATGAACCAGGTCAGTCCATGTCTGCTGGGCAGTGGGACAGTTGATCACTAATTCCATTATATCATCAGGGAGGCATGATATAATGATGCTTTTCAGGCGCTGGTCTTGATTGACCACCCTCCTTTCATCTGGTGTCCACTGAGCTTCAGGTTTAATTAAACCTTGGGCAGTTTTTGGGACATATGGACCATCATTAATCAACTTAATGTAGTATGGTTCCATCCCAGTTAAGTAGCAAAGCATTCGCTTTTTCCACTTATTAAATTTGCCAACTTCTAGTCGAGGGGCAGTTGTAGAATAACTTCCACCCTTTTTGTCGACAAGTTGGGGAACATCTATGTCATTCATAGTGGGATCTTGATTTTAAAAACTTGAGCACTCTTAAGTTTTGAAAAACAGGTTTAAGTTTTATAAATCAGAGGCTCTGATACCACTTGTTGGTCCCTTTTTCTTGGTTAACTATAACTACAAAGCTAAAGTAACCAAGTTATATGACTTTAAACAAAGATGTATAAAACGATTAACAATAAAGAAACGTAAACATAAGAGACAATATTTTTCAACGTTTAATTCTTTATTAGAAGTTAATCAAAAAGAATCGTACCCAAGTGTTTGCGGAATAACACTTGGGATTGAAAACGACAAGTATGGTATTGACTCCTCGCTAAACTCAATCTATGTTGAGTAACAACTTTCAGGACCCACTGAGCTATCTCAGGGGTTATGTTATTCTTTGGAGGAGTAAAAGTGGTTTGTGAATGCTTTGCATTAATTGCACAAACTTGTCACTTTTACACCTCTCTTATGCTACCTATTTATACACAAATGTGAACAACCCTATTATACAATAGTCCTAAGTGTTCCTCAATAAAATCTTGATAGATTTTATTCTCTGGCAAGGGAAACTTCTTTGGGTTAAGTCCAAAAGGCACTTTTTGATGACAGCCTGGTTTTAACCATTTGGGGAAAGTTTGACCTTAAAGTGATAAAGCACTTTAGTGAAACAGATCAAACTTTCTCGCCTAGTCCCGCCAAAACTTCAGTCTTCTAGTCATCAGTCTTCAGTACCATGAAGTTGTTGAGGAGTCTTGGGGTTCAGTGAGATATTGTCATCCTCACTGAACCCATCACCTTCTTCTTGGCTTAGATCACACTTCACTGAGTTCCGCCTCACTGAATGGAGAACCTTTCTTCTTAGGCTCGGTCTAGGCATCCTGAAGATGACTCACGGAGTTACTGTTCACCCAGTGACTTGTTTATACTTAGGTTATTTTACGTTCAAATCCTTGTTAGAAGAAGATTAGGGAATTCAGTGACCCAACAATTATTTTGTGCTTATGCTTAAGCTTAAAAATGAGTGCTTATAAGATGCTTAAAAATAAATGCGAGATAGTGCTTAAAACTACTTAAAATCTGCTTATTGCATTTTTAAATTAGTTTTAAAGAGTATGGAGAATGAGAGATGGAGATGAAGATGAATATGAAGATGAAGATGAAGATGAAGATGAAGATCGGAATGATGATGAGATTGATTATAATAGACTATGATGATAGAATATGAATCGAGTAAAGTTGAGATTATCTGCATCTTGGGGGGAAACTTACTAAGTTTGCATCACGGTAGTCCAACCCCCTTTTTTCAATAAGAAGGCAGAAAGACCCGACCTAATATTCATTAGTTTCGAATGAAGTGATGTTGTACATACTGCGATGTACATGTATGATGTTGCAATGATGATTTTATTCTTCTTTGGACTGTTTGAGGTGAGGAAATGGAATGAAACAAACAAAGAAGAGTCCGCAAGTGTTGCAGTTTGGGTAGGTATCACATCCATCTATCTATAAGGAAAGACTAAACGATAAATTTGATATTTTTTATTTTATAGTGAAAATTCCATGTTCAGTTATCTACCATTGGAGCTAAATTTTGAGTTTGATAATTTATTATTTAATCCTAAAGTTTATTTTCCTTTTTAGGTCTTGGCTCAACTAAACGGAATTGTTGAGGTATGCTATTTATTGCTTTCGTGGAAAATTTACTATTGCTTTCATTTGAAATAAACATGAATTTACTCTCGATTACTGCCAGGGTTGATATTAAATAGTAATTGATTTTGCTTCTAAAATTAAAGGTTTTGATTTGATCAGTCAAACATATGCATCTTTAGTTTTAATGTTTAAGGTTAACTTATTGATGTGAAACATTGAAGATGACTACTGTTTAGCATAATCAAACATTCTCAATAAAAAAGAGGTTGGGTAACTTTAAACCACCCATCTGACCTTTTTAGCGCGTTGTCCAACTCACTTTTAATATTAAATATGCACTTATGCATCAATGTGTAGTTTCACCTTAATCCTATCGCTAACACTTATCATTATCAAACATTAATCTGAGGTAATACAATTTCCCATATACTTCATAATTTTGCTTGAATATGATGATTCGGTCACCCGATGAGTCATAAATTTTGAGTGGTAAAAACTATAAGGCATAAAATGCAACCGTGTTTTGCAGCCAATACGATATCTGAGCCAAGGCATAAATATTACAAGTCAAATTAGTTTTTCATTTGATTTTATAGATTTATTTAGTTACAGATTAAGGGATGTGGTTGGATTTTACTTATGAACTGAGATGTGTTACAAAGATGTTTATCTTTTAGTGGATTTGTGGGTATGTGTTCATACTTTTGGGTTTAAACCAAGCTGTGTTTGAATATATTGTTTTCTGGTCGTGGTTTGTAGATCTAATTTAGATAGTAATTTCTTGGTTATGATGATTCGATCACCCGGTCAGTCATAATTTTGGCGTGACAAAACCTAGATGCCATATACAAGCTGTGGTCACAAGTGTATAAACTGTGCATGAGTTGTCGTCATAAACCATGTAAAACTGTGTGAGAAATCACTCTTCACACACTGATACTGTTCATAAGAAAATTAATATGAAAATAAATCCCACCCGTTTCATATTCCTCCATCCTATATTCCACTATCTACTGATTTGTGTATTATGTGTCTCCAAACTAAACCCTTTCATCAATGACTAGCCCATGTCATATCATCCTATTCATTCTTAATGGAAACTGATAATCAATCCATTATCAAAATTAATGTTTACATTGTGTATAAGTTGTGGTCATAAGCTGTGTCTAAGTTGTGGTCATAAGTGACTTAATTAGTGCTATAAGTTGTGTTTTATTTAGCTAGGATGATCTTTCAAGTTTGTTGTTTTTTTTTTTTTGTAAAATGGAAGGATGGTTTAGTGGGAGATTGACTCGCTTAGCAACCTATATTATTGCAGCTAAGACATGAATTAATTTGAGCCAAATTTGTCAAGATATATTTGAAAGTCTGATATGTTTGTGTTTAACCAAAATATTATTTAATCATTTTAAATACGATGGTCTGATAGGTTTGTCGTGATATCCTTCAATTTTGCCTGTATGAGCTGTGTATAAGTTGTGGTTAAAAGTGTTGATTTAAGTTGTGTATAAGCTGTGGTCATAAGTGTGTAAACTGCGTATCAGCTGCTGTCATAAGCTGTGTATAAGTTGTGGTCATGAGTGTATAAACTCTGTATAACCTGCAATAAGCTGTGGTCACAAGTGATGATTTAAAGTGCAATAAGCTGTGGTCATAAGTGTTGGTTTCAAATACACATGCTGAGTAAGGCAAACATCCATTTAGTCAAATACGCAACATACCTACCTTACGATCTTTTGTGCTTAAGGTTCTTGATATTCTTCAAGATGTAGCTGTAACACCTGGTACTTTTTCTAAAATCTATTTCTTGCCAAATATTTATTTTCGTACCTGAAATACATTAAAACTTTTATTACATGATTATTTGGGCTTGAGGAACGTGAGATATATTTGGAAACAAGAAGTTTATTCCTTGATTGACTCGGCACAACCTATAAAACTCGAATCGTATTGAATTTGCCAAATTATTTGAATTATATTGAGTTTGATAAAAACTTTGAAGTTTATGCTTGATTTGATGGGAAAAATTATTTCGTGAACAATGGCGCAAGTTTCGTAATTTTTCGAGTCCGTTTGCTATGTCATTTAAGCCCCGAAGCGTTTTCGTGAAAAGTATAACTACGTTGGCATATTTGGTCCCTTATTACAATTTCATTACAACCTCTACACTTTTATTTCTTACAACCCTACCCTACACTCTATTATATATATAACCTCACTAATAATTTTATTAATAAAAACACACACACACACACAAACACTTTCTCTCACTAACTTTCTCCTCCCTCTCTCTCCTCTCTTTCTCTGGCCGGCCAACCACAACCGCCGCCGGCGAAATTCCGGCCACAGGAAAATTTTTCCGGCCAAAAATATTTTATTACACCATTTTGTAGATCGGGACGTGCTCGTTCCAAAAGTAAAACCTATCATCACGAAACAACCCCGAAGCCCCCCGTACCACCATCACCGCCGCACTATCACCACGCCACCGCCGCCACCACTTCGTGTTTCTTGGTAACCAAACACACCCAACCCCTTTTCTCATCATTTTCTTTAATAAAAACCATTTTTCACAAAACCCTAATTCCTATTTTTATTAATCCGAATTTTATAAAAGTTTTATTTTTAAAAATGGTTAAATCTTGTTTTAAAAATAATAACAACACTTGTGTGGGCCCCTTACCCCTCCCTTTGCCGCGGCAGCCGACCACCACCACCACTGAGTCGACTCGGTGTGGTGGGTGGTGATATTATTATTGTTATTATTGTTGTATTGTTTATTTATTTATTTGTGATTATTTTGGAAATAATTTCGAGGGTCCGTTTGGTTGGTTTTGATGCTCGGCCGAAGCCTACCACACCACCGAGACTTGGGTGGTGGTGTGGGGTGAGCAATGTTTGATGTTGTTATTGTTGTGTTTGGATTTGGTTGAGCCGAGAGCTCAATGGCTCGCGTAAATGTCGAGACGAGTTGTTTATTATTTTTAGTTACATTTGTTTGTTTAGGGGGTGCTTGGTAAGGGGGTTAAGGGGGTGAGGAATGGATAAGGAATTCAAAAGGGCCCACCTCACTCAAATTATAGAGTAAATTGAGAGGTAAGGTATTGATTACCCACTTCACTTAATCCTTTGCATTCCCTTTTACTTTCCCTTTACCTTTACCTTTCCCCACTTTGAACCAAGCGGACCCTTAGTTATGTTTTGATATGGTTTCGGCTAATAATATTTGACATGGAGTGATTCGACGAATAATATAAACTTGGCTAATAAATATGAAACCTAAAACCAAATTGTTATAGTTAAGTGGGTTGACTTCGGACTTGGTTTCGGATATTAATTTTCGTGGCGATTATTATTATTGGACATGAATTGGACGTATTGATTTACGACCTTGGTTATTTGGATATTATGGACCCTTTGGTACACGAGACGGAAAGATATGTTAGACTTTGACTAATTTAACATATCTCGAACCGAACAAATACGAAATGGTCGATAACCCTAAACAAGTAATGGATACGCGAATGAATCCAATTGTATTATATAATTTTAAAGTATTAACGTTGGTTAAATAATAAAATCAAAGAGTCGTTGACTCGGGAAAATGTTATATAAGCGGGCAGGACATGCCGAAATTTTGTAAAATCTTTTATAAACTTTTAAACGTTTAAGAATTGTATTATATTTTAAAAACCTTTTCAAACTATATTATTTTCAACGTTATATTTTGGGAAAATGGGTAAATAGCCGAAACTAGTTATTAGTGTATTATTGTTTTTTTAGTGAGTATTCATTTCTCTTCAATTTCGTTTCTTCGAGCTATTCTTTCGTCTACTCTCGTCTTTCTTGAATTATCGTTCGCTTTCGCCGACATGTTTCTTTGTATCTTTCTCGTCACCCACACGAGACTTTTAAAAATCTATTTTTCTTTCAAACGCCATTGTTACAAAAATCTTTTGTTCAAGCATTATTTATTGAGATATTCGAGTATAGTTTATGAGTTATGCCGTTTATATTGATTAGGTAGTGCTGAGGTTCGTTTGCTGTGACGCATTATTTGATTGGTTGCTACATCTCGTTTTCTGCTGTTGTTAAGGTGTGATTCATAGCCCCACTTTTTATCTTTTAGATGTTTATAAACCTATGGGGTGAGATACATGCTTTAAATGTTTTCTGAGCACAATTGTTTATTTGGTATGCTATTCCGGACTGTGATGCTAGGTAGCTTTGTTCTGCCACTATTAAGACCCTCAGATCATGAGCCATTTGTCACTTGCGAGTGAGCGCGAACTTAGTTTATAGGCCTATAGGATTGACCATCCCACCCGGTTGACCAAGGGCTTGGCAACGCGGGTGTATTATTTTTGATTTTGCCGAGGTATCTGGCAGTTCCTGGCCTTGGGGGCATTTGTTATATTATGAAATTTCGCGGTTATTGTCGACTTATGATTGGTTGGTTAATGTTTTGCGTGTCATGAGCTTAGTATTACTACAATATGTATGCACAGGGATGCCTATATATATTGTTGGTTATTTTCGATTACCCGGTATTTGCATTTGTTGCTTATATCCTATGATTAAAATTTTGTGCTCAACTTTATTATTTAAACCTATGGATTGCACTCAACCTTTGTGTTGACTTTTAAGCATGTGTTTCAGGTACTGCTATTAATAATAATTAGCTTTGAAGCTTAATGATTTGGGCATGGTGGAGTGGCTTAGACTGAGGAGGCTTTCTGTCAAAGTAGCTAAATCATCTTTACTATCTTTATTTTTCATATCATTCGTAAAACCTTTGTGTGTCTTTATTTCTTCCGCTGGTAAACTTTGTTTTTTTTCCGCTGCAAACTCTTTTTACTTTTCTGCTGCTACTTTGATAAAGAGCCTATGTTCTCTAAATGGTTTGTAATTCGAATGATGTGTTTTGAGACACTTTTAAACGTCCCGTGTTGTGGTCGTTAGCTATAAATGTGTTTTATTTTTATTATTTATTTATTTTTTTTTGTGTAATGCCCCTAGCTGTGTTGGATGATGTATTTGGGCTGGGGGTGTTACAGTAGCTAATAACTTCCTTCAATGTAGCTTTTAAATTGTCTTCGAAGTTCCAGAGCTCCGTAACCACATATACTCCACTAGCGTTGTATTCATTCATTTCTTTCAATGTAGCAGCCACCGGATAGTAAATTCCAGTCCCCCATTTTGACTCCAGATTTTTTTTGGCATTTCATCATTATCATATTCTTGCATCATGTGCGTTACTCATTCTTAAAACAAGCTATCTAAGAGATAGTTCATTTTATATTTAGGACATCCATGATATATCAAGTGGACATACTAATATTGGGGGTGATGAGGATAGGAAAAGTCGATATAAATGTTTTATATGATGCCTGCAAGGAGAAGTTTGGTTATGAAGAAGCTCAGATAAAGGCTTTGATTTGTGTGCTTTATGGCAAGACAACCTTAAAGACGTCGTGAGCTTCTTCATAACGAAATTTCTCCTTGCATGCATCATAAAAAAACTTAATATATGGACTTCTCTCATCCTCCTCACCCCAATATTAGTATGTATACCGAAGATATCTTGCATGCTCTAGAAACAAAACGAACAATCTCTTAGGTAACAAGTTGGTTGGATCAAGAAAATTTAATACGATAGGTTTGTGTTGCAAGGGGTGATCCTGAGATAGAATATGCTTTCAAAAGGGGAGAAGATCCTGGATTGGCTTTGGTTTGTCTCCTAACATGCTACATCAACTGAGGTACTCTTTAGTTTTATTCTTTCTATCTCTTAGGTGACAAAACCTTACAAATATCAGCAGGTGAAATTAATTAGTCTAGGGTGTTTGGTTTTGGGTTTTGAAGTAGATCATAGTGTTTTTTTTTTAACTGATACTTTTGTTTGCATCTTACGCCAATCAGGAGCAGTAATATTACTTTGTTTATAGAAGTATGTTGTGTCTGTGTTATTACTTACTAGCAGGGTCCTCGCGCTAATAATTTATTTTATTTGTACATTTTTTGGCAATAGTTTTGCTGATAGTTTGATGAAATTTTGCTTAGTTTTTTTTTTTTTTTTTTTTTTTTTAGTAGTTTGCTTGGTTTGTATAATATGTGAACATATTTTAGTTTATTATGTTCTTTTTGACAATAAATTTATGGATATAAAAATTTCGTTTAGCTCGTGTCTGTTCGGGCTCGGCCCGTTTGACCCGTGCCTGTTCGGGCTCGAGCCCATTTGGCTCATTGCCCGTTCGAGCTTGATTATTTGTATAATATGCTTTATTATTTGTATTAGTGACATTTAATACAGAAATTGTATTTAAGTTGGTTGTACAATATGCTTGATAATTTGTATTTCTTATGTAAGGGGTGTATTTATAAGTGCATTAATTGTATTTATTGACAAGTTAATTAATTGTATTTAATATACATAATGATTTATTTATTGGATTTAATGTTAGTATTAATTTTATGTTAGAATTAAATATGATGGGAATTTTTATAAGTAGCATTTGTTGTTGTACTTATAGCTTTAGAAGTTGTAAAGCTTAATTTTAAGTATTATATTAATAGTAGACCTTCATGCTTTATAATATAATATGATAACAGTTTGTGCATAATCGACTTTTTGTTATAGATGTTTGTGATTTATTGAGATACATAGCATTTCAAAGAATAACCGTTGAATTACGCAAGTGGAATGACATTGTCAAGACTGCTACTTTGAAGAAGCTCGCTCATTATGATCCTGGCTAGTATTACATTAGAGCTGAGAATAGGCCATAGTCGGTTTAATGTTGTAACGAAACTGAGAGTGATATCGACACAATTTTTTAAATGATTTTTTTATTATTATGTATTTGCTCTTTTCTTTATTGTTGCTTATTTATAATCCGATTTAATCATAATTGACCTATCTACAAAAATCATCATCCAATTGTATCTAAGCTTATTGATTACACATGTATCTAAGTTACAACAATAATGTGTTTGAGGCTACTGAAAAACTGCAAAAATTGTATTGTAAAATAGCTGCAATTCCGCTGCATACATTACTATCGTATACAAATGCTCCACCGCAACACGTGGGCTAGAAATCCTCGTTGATTTTTATTCCACTAGATGCTCGGTTTGTGAAAACTATATTGACGGAAGAGCATTTATTTGTTTCATTCTTGATTGCTAAAGATACATGGGTAAAAGTTTTTAAGCAGATGAATCCCAAAATCACTCATCCTACAAACCTCATTACCACTATGAACCTTGCGGATCACTTGTTTGTAGCAGCCAATCTGTTGGTTTCCTTTGACGTGGTTGTTCAAACAACTCTTTGTTATGGAAATTGAACGATATGACATTCTCCATCAAAAGTCCTCAAAGGACTTAATGTTGAACGATATCAAACTTTACTCTTACAATTGGATCTCGGTTAGACTTAGGGAGTCTCATGGATTGATTGGTTCATTAACCCATATAATGCTAAATTTACTTAATTTCGGTATCTTCTGTTTTGTAGTATATTGCTAGGTAGCCGTTTTCATCATCTCTACTATATAAAGAGAAAAAATATATATATTTTTTAAACTCACAAACTTAAAAAATGAGTAAATTTCAATTACCAATATACATTTGATTAAAATGGTAACAACATTCACCGTTAAATTAATAGTTTAAGTATTTTCTAATCCTCAAACTTTTATCATTTTTCCTTTTTAGCCCATAGATTTTTTTCTCGCAATTAATACAAGTGGAAGCCTTAAGTGTTGCATCAAGCATCACACCAAAACCACAAGTTCGCAAATATAATTATTTGACGTTATACACCACCGTTATGCGCGTGTATTCGTGTAGTTTTTATATTTAAATCCTTTTTGCCCGTCCGAAAAGGAAATCTTGGTTAATAACTTGATGTATTATAAATGGGCCATGCCTAAGCAGCCCGTAACAAAGATTTATTTGATCGAAAGTGATTATGGTGGCCCATTAGTTTAATCAAATACAAAGAGGGCGCACTAAGCCATAAGTGAGTAAGAAAATAGTTAATTCTGGAAATAAGTAATTTAATGTAGTATTTAGTTTTGGGAGATATTTAAATGTTTATAAACAATCAACAGGCACAAAATAATATTCGTACCCGTTAATTTATAAATATATACGATGTTGTGTAGCGGTATGGATGATATGGACTCTATAAACTTCTATACACTATGATTTTTTTTCTCTCAAAAGATTGGATGTAAAGTGACAATGTGTTGAAGAAGCTATTAATATGTCACGTAGTTAGATAGATGATTGATATATAGAGTTACATCTAATGATTTTGAATAATCATTATGGAATTTGGTTATAAGCTTAACTCTTAACAAACCACATCATAACCATCTAGGAATTAATAGTCGTTATGATTCACGAATTACAATGGTAAACTTTTTTTTTTTTGAACGGCAGATATTATAAAAAAAAAAAAAAACTAGCAAGAAGCTAGGAGAAATTACAAATTAATGTTACTAGGATATTTCATCTAAGTAACCCAATCAAAATTAGATTTACATCGACTAGAACACCAATTATACGACAATAAAACAATATCATCAAAGAGGAGCTCCATGCGAGGGTGACTTCGCCCAAACAAAACCATGTTCCGAAACTTCCATATAGACCACCACATGACATAGAAAACACCTTCTAAAACCTCCTTTAGACGGATAGGAAAACGAAGATTATTGAACCAAATAAGCCAATCTCCATACGAATGAAAGTCATGAACCTCCAAATCCCACCATCGAGCCACTTTAAACATAATTTGTCGGGCTAGATGACATGAAAAGAGAAGATGCGAAGAGGACTCCACCGCTAAGCAGCAATTAGGACAAATGATAGAAGGGATATCTATCCCACGAAGAGACAAGTTCAACCTTGTACTAAATGATAATCGAATCTCGAAGGCATTACTCCATGAGAAAATTTTGTGAAACAAGAGAAACAAAATCAAAGTCGCATGCCTTCATGCCTTGAAACAGCGACTTGGATTACTTGGAGGTTTTGGAAGCACGTATGCTTTGACCTTACCCAACCGAGAAACGACACGTCCGAGGATGATATTAAAGTACTTTCTCATTGTTAAATTGTTCATTGGTTTAAGAAATCTATTCTAGTAAGGACCGATCATCGATCTTAAAGTTGCTTGTATTAACTCGTTGTTGTAAGCCCTTTCTTCTATCGTCTTACTAGGGTATTTTTGTTAAGTAAAAATGTCGCCAGAAAATTGCCACATGCCTTCATCGTGTAAGAATTACTGTGGACAAAAGAGATAATTGAGTCACTCCTGTCGAGTTACAGTCAGTGGCGAAGCTAGAAAATTTTGAATGGGGGTCGGGATCTAATTTTTTTTTTTCCTAACGCTATTTTTCGGGTAATATGTTCGGGTCGGTGATTTGATTCGGGTCGGGTCAAAAATTAAATACTATTATTATATAAAAAAAAGTTTCAATCACTAAAAAACTAAACATTTGTCCGAGACAACTAAACATTAAAAAGGAGACAAACGGTTGGTACCTGGTTCGATTCATTGAAGAAATTAGAGTTCAGTCTTTCGACCTTTAACATAGAAAACAATAAGCCTTGTGTGTTGTTGGAAAATACTCTAACCAATTAGGGAACATACCAAACCAAACAAATTTAAAACGACGAAGATTATTCTTTGGACCTCTAGGCTTATACTCTTCAAGCTTAGGTTGATACACTCCAAATTTCTATAATTCTACTAAATCCCTAATTTTTACTAAATTCCTAAATAAAAGACAAGTAGATAATAGATTTAAAGACAACAAACCTGACCAGAAGGGCCGCTAAGGTGGTGGTCGGCCGTCGGTGGTGGTCAGTGGTGGCCGGCGAGACTGCAGGAGTGAGGAGCCAGGAGGCAGGAAGGAAGAACTGTGGGAGGAGATGAGGGTTGATTGGGGGAGGGTTTGTAAGTTTGTTCTGGATTTTTTATTTTTTATTTTTTTTAATTGGCTAAATAAATAAGTAATGAATTTTAGTTTGGGATTTGGTTTATTAATGGATTTTAGTTTTGGTAGATGGGCTTATGTAAAATGTAATGGATCAAAATTTTATTGCTTAATGTAGACAAAAAATTTCACAATTAAAATGGGGGTCGAAACCGAATATACCGAAATTTTTCTACACGAAAACTATATACCCCTACATGGCAAAAAAAATTTCGGGAGGTCGGGCGCTCCTCCCCGCCCCTACATAGCTGCGCCTCTGGTTACAGTGACGAACCTGGGATAAAAGTCACGGGTGAGAAAAAAAAATTAAAAATAGGGAACTTCAGTTAACATGATTGCGTTTAGTAGAAATCTAGTCTAGTTTCACACTAACGGGGAGTTTTTTTTCCCCAATTTATGCTTTGCTTTCAAAATCTTTTCCAAAACCTATGTTTTTTTGTAAGGAATAGTATTCCTTACTTATGCTTTTTAATTAGAGTAAATTTAAAAAAATAAAATAAAAGGGTCTCTCTTCTATATATATATATATATATATATATATATATATATATATATATATATATATATATATATATATATATATATATATATATATATTTTCATGGTCTTGTGACAAGTTACCTTTTGCACACTTTTTAAAAGTAAAATTATCTATTTCAACTATATTTTAGTAATGTTATGTTTACTCGGTTATTTTCATATTTTCATCTAGTAAATAAAACTTTAACGTTATGTATACTCAAAGTCTACTTTCAGTTCCCCTCTCTTAGTGAGCTTGCTTTTAAAGTTCAAAATTCTGGTAATACAAATGCTGTTGTGCAAAATTCGGAGGTGTGTGCTTCTATTGTTTGCAATACCCGGTGTGTGAAATTTTGAAGTGGAGTGAATTATAATCCCAATGTTACTAACAATGTGGGACCTAATGTTGGGGATGATACCCAAGCTACTGAACATCAGGGACGGATTCAGGATTTTCAAGTGAGTGTTGTACAATGTTTTTCCCCGTAAATACCAAAATAAATTAATTCAACGTTATATTATTCGTAAAAATGAAAAATTAATCAATAAAGCTAGTATCATGTCTCTTTTACTACTGACATCTACGACATTTCAAGCCTTGAAAGCGCTTCATAACGTTTTCATTTGTAACCTTCAAGAATAGTTCTTTTTCTATGTTACAAATTAAAGCATCATTCATATACTTTTCACCTATTATGTTGCGGAGATTTATCTTTATCAATTTCATTGCCAAAAAAAAATCTTTCTACGGTTGCGGTTGCCACAAGTAAGACTAAAGAAAGCTTCAATAACTTATAGATCAAAGGAAAAGAAATATGCTTCTTTCGTGTCACCATCAACATAGCAAGCTCGGCGATTCTTTTCAACTTCATAAAGTCTGTGTCATGAATCACAGTTTCATAGTAATGATAAAAATATTTTTAAATTGTTACCTTTTGATCTTGAATTATGATCTTTTGAGTAGTGAATAAGTGATGATGGTGAAAGTTGAATCGCTTGAATTGGGAATTCAGAAGAAACCAGTCGAACATATACTTTTGTTTATTAGATTTAATTAATTTTGGTTTAGTTGGCTAGCTATTTATTTTTTTACAATTATATTTTGGGCTAAAAATGAAAATAGCAACACCTCTGTCTCAAACATATAGTTTTGTTTGGTTAATTGGATGTGTATTTTTATTTTATTTTATTTTATTTATTTTTTATTTTTTTTTACATTTACATTTTGTTTCGACATGTGTTTTCTCTTTGCACAATAAAAAATAAAAATAGCAACAAAAAAAAATTATCGGGGGTTGCACATATCAAGAAATGACAATTTTTGAAAAAATTTACTTTTCATGACCAGAAAAAGGGTGTCGCCCGTGCCACACCCGGCACCAATGTGGGTCCATCCATGCTGAACATGTGGAGCCGGTTCAAAGTCTACCCCAACAGTTGAGGTTAAAGTTCAGCCTTTTGGTGGTGGTTTTGCTAAACAATAAGCTACATTTGGTGCTGGAAATAGTTCTAATGAACCTGGTACGAGTGATGAGACTATGCAAAAGGAGGAAAATGCTAATAAGCCTAATATAAGTCCCCCAAGTTATGGAAATAAATTAAATACAAAGTCTTCGAATAAGGCAAACTTTCCAAAAATGGAATATAATGCTCCAAAGGATGTTGATTATGATGTTGGATTACATATTGATTCGGTTCATAAAGTCAATGAGAGATTGAAAAATATTATGTATGGATACTTCATAGGTAAAAGGTTTGCTTTTCATGCTGTTGACTAGTTTGTACGTAATAATTGGCAGAAGTATGGTATTGTTAAAGTGACAATGAATGCAAATGGTTTTTGCTTCTTTAAATTCTCGTCCACTCAAGGAGCAAAAGCGGTTCTACGTGATGGTCCATGGATGCTTCGTGGAATTCCTATTTTTCTTAACAAGTGGTCGCCCGAGATAAACCTGTTGAAAGAGGATATGTCATGTGTTCTAGTTTGGGTAAAGTTTCATGATGCTCCCGTGGTTGCGTACACTTCGGATGGATTGAGTTTGATTGCTTCGAAAATTGGGACTCCTCTGTTACTTGAATCATATGCTAATAATATGTGTTTGGAATCATGGGGTAGGAGTAGCTATGCTAGAGCTTTGATTGAAATTAATACGTTTAATGAGTTGTGAGATAATCTTGGGTTCGCTATTCCTAAACTTAATGGAAGTGGATATACAAAAGAAGCTATCTGTATTAAATATGAATGGGAACCCCCTCGATGTAGTACATGTTTGATATATGGACATCTTTTTGATGAGTGCTTCAAAGCTACACCTAAACGTATAGTTAATGCAGTTGGAAAGGGCAAAGGTCCGACTTCGGGTGCTACTAAGGAGGTGTCCGATGATGGGTTTACCACTATCAAGTGAAAAGGATCTCATTATAAGCAGGTTTTTGGGGTATCTAAGAACAAGAGAGTGGGGTATAGGCAGGCTGTTAAACAACAATCTACTAAAAAGGCGTCAAGCCTAAATGATAACACCAACGTGGCCTCTACTTCCAAACAGCCTACGAAGGTTAGCAATGTGTTAAATATTTCGAATACTTTTGCTGCTCTTAATGAGATAGATGATAGTACAATGGGTAATGTTAAATCAAGTGGCGATATCAATTCGCCTAATGTTGAAGTGAGTGAAACTTTTTATTCATTTTGCAATCCAACTACCACATCTCTCGTTAATAAGATTAATAATCTAGAAAATCAAATTATTGAGGGGAAGCTTGTGCTTCTGGGTGATGATGGGAAGCCACTTCTTATGTAAAAGGAGGCTAGTGTGGGTCGCGGTTCTAGCATGGGTCATGATTCGGGTATAGTACGTGATGGGAAAAAGACTGATAATCCGGATTTCATGGATAGGGAATTTGGGAATTTGGAAAGTGGTGATGATGATGAAGTTTTTGAAGTCGAAAATGAAACTTCTAGTTATATAACGAATGATGGTCCCTAGAGTGGTGGTGGAGCTGGTAAGAAGAGCTTATATGAGAGATGGAAGGAGTATACCCATGATCAAAGCCCGTATGATAATGAAGATCTGGATGATTGTGGTTTGACTAGTGCATAATGGGAGTATGCTAATGCATATGACATTCATCTTCATGGTCAAGTTAGATAATTTCTTTCTTGTTATTCATAAGTATGGTGTGTTATTCTTATGTTAGGATATGTTTTATTCTCTGCAGGAGTGTTTGTTTAGCCTTATCAGTCTGAGTTGTGGGACTCATCCTTAACCATTATATTTAACTATTTTTTTGGAGTAATATATTGTACTTTCAATGTTAACCTTATACGCATTTTTAGAAGCGAATTGTGTCATATTTTTTTTGAACGGTGACTTCTTACCGAGTGAGGCTTCCATCACACGCCAGCCTCATTCTTACCATCACCTCTTACGCGCGAGGTTATGAAAAAAAAAAGAAGGAAAAAGTGAGCCACTCACCTTTGGTTCACGTTCATAAATGTGGGGCCCCTTAAAAAAAACTAACCATTGCTATTGAAAATAATAATAATAAAAAATAAATTACACTACCCATATTTTCAACTATAAATACCTCAAAACTTTACCATTTTATACACATCTTCTCATATTCTTACTTAAACAACATATATTTCATTCCTCGTTATCCAAACGGATTTCGAAACATTTTTGTTCAGCGACTCAAAAGAAGAACAAGAAGTTGTTAGTCGGGACTTGAATTTTATTAGAAGAGCGGTGTCGTTTATTAAGAATTTATGACGAGTAAATTGATCGACGAGGAACCTCATAACGCGAGATCGTTATTGTATTCATGACCGTTAAGTCATTGCCTATATTAGTGTGAACCCGATGTATGATGCATACACATTCCAGAAGAGGTTTTGAATGAGTAGCCGCCTTTTCACATGGATAGTTCCGGAGGTAACTAGTAATTGTCTATTCATTCGTAATAATATTGACGGTACTTGAAGAGAAGATATTTCCCCGTTGATGAAGTACACAACTACAATTCATCAATTGGCATATAACACGGTTCCTGATGCTCTATATGAATATCTACAAACGAGTGAGAAAACTACTCTCCTATCTCTTGATAATTTTTGTAATTCTGTTATGCAAAATTTTGAACCAGAGTATTTAAGGAAACCCACTATCACGGATGTTGAAAAGCTTTATCGGCATCATGAAGAAACGCACGGGTTTCCGGGCATGTTAGGAAGCCTTGATTATACAGATTGGGAATGGCTTGGTTGTCCGAACACATATAAAGGGCAATATTGTAGACATGATCTTGGTCCGAATACATTTATTTTGTTGGAAGCTGTTGTGTCATATTACTTATGGATATGGCATGATTTCTTTGGTGTTTATGGGTCAAACAACGACATTAACGTTATATTGCAATCCCCTATATGTAACGATCTCAAATCTGAAAAAGCACTAGAGATTCCGTTTGTGGCTAACGATGTAACTTACCTATGGGGATAATATCTTGTTGGCGTGATATATCCGGAATTGGCGACACTCGTTAAGACGATTCCAGAACCATCTGATGATGACTACAAACGAATAAGGTATAAGCAAATGCAGAAATCGGCAAAGAAAGATGTGGAACGAATGTTTGGTGTTTTGAAAAAGAAATTGGCTATACTAGCCAATCCTGCACGAGCGATGAAAAAAGAAGGAATAATAAATAATGATGTATACATGTATCATATTACATAATATCTTTCAAAAAGACAAAGGAAATGCGATATCTCCCAACTAATACCCGGATGAAGCACATCAACCGTGCGACTTCTTACAATCCGATGAACAAGTGCACAAGTTTTGAGGTAAATCAAATCGTCACAAGTGCATCAAAACCTTCGTGCCGATTTGGTTGAACACTTTTGTCGTGATGTTTAATTTCGCTTTTATATGTAATATTTTTAATATTTAAATTCTATGTAATGTTTTTAATTTATGAATAAAAGTTTTTAGTTTTGTACTTTTACGTTTATGTTCACATTTACGTTTTCAGTTTATGAATAAAAGTACTTAAATAAAAAAAATTGGTATAAAGATGATGGGTGGTGTGACCACTACGAGTGAAAGGTGAGAGGAAAAAGAAAGCTGATGTAACACTGATGTGGAAGGTGAAAAGAGGTAACCACTACTTTCAGCCTAAAATATAATCAATGTTGAAACATTAAGCAATATGGAGTCGCGTCTTAGATAGCAAAAAGCCCCATCATTAATTGTAGTAACCTGATTCGAGTCGATACAATATTAGAAAATGATCATCAGATTTTGTTCTTTTGATAATGCTCCCCTATATATAGATATAAATAAAGTAATTTGTGTATAAACTAGTAGAAACAACGATATAAAAGTCCAATTATAATTAAAAATGAAAATGAAAAGAACTTTAGAGGATGGAGTGGAAACTCACGTTAAAAAGCATAGAATGAGAAGTCTATGTATAGAAAGCATAGGTCGTATGAAAGAATTTTAGAAACCAAGCATAAAGTGGGAAAAAACTCACTAACACATCAATTAAGCAACTACCAGAAACACAATTCTTTTTTTTCGAGAGCATTTATGAAAATTTTATACTTTTTATGAAAATTAACTCCATTAATCAATATTTTATCGGGGTCCCGTTGCACCGTGTGGCACCGTATAACCTCTTCGTGTTGAGTAACTAGGGGTGGAACCAGATACGTTGCCACCCTACCCTCAACTATCTCCGCGACTTCTCGCATCTGAGTAAGATAATGAACATAAGTTATATATAGAATAAACAGAATTTGATGCACGTCCTAAAATGAGACGAGATTGAGCCTGGTTGACCTGCAATTGCCAAGCAACTTCTTCATGTTGCAAGTTTCAAGATAATCCCAAATAAGAACCAAATCGTTTCACGTTTCAATTATTCAGGTTCTTAACGATCTGTTTAATTGATTAAACTAAACACAACGTACATCTAAATTAATTTTATATTTACGTGGGCAAGTGCAAGTTCCCCACATGGATTAAGGGGGTGTGGCGATGTCTGCTCCAGTGCTTACACTATTTCGTTTTTTAATTTTTTAATTTTGTTTATATCTTGATCCTGTCCTTAATGATAATGTTAATATGTATTAAATTCAATTGATTTTATCTAGTCTTATTCAAAAAATATATGAAAGCAGGTTAACAGTTGAGGTTTTTTCAATATGGTAACGTTATAACCGAGTTCTATCACTTCAAGTGTGTATTTAGTGAGTTTAAATTTTAAAACTTTCTAAAAAGTTAGATGTCTTACAATTAAACCATTTAATTTGATCATGATCCTGAGGCTGGTACTTCAATTGGAAGCTAGACGATTATATTCAACAAAATATAGATCCATTATAATTTGTACTTTTATAGCTGCAAGCAATGTTATTATCATGAAAAATACTAGATCCACCTACACTTTACAAAATTTTTCCCACACGCTGACTTGGCGGAGTGTTGATTGGTTAGTTTTCTGTGGGCCACAGAAAACCAACCAATCAACACTCCGCCACGTCAGCGTGTGGGAAAAATTTTGTAAAGTGTAGGTGGGTGTAGCACACCTCTATTATCATATACTAATTGATCTATTCTTTACGGCTCTTATTTTTTGTAAACTTTTATTCCATTATTGAATTTGTGGCCTTGTGATTCGTATTAAGAACGAGCGTTGGCGTTGAAAATAATTAAGTTTTAACATAGAATATAATACTAGTTTAATTGATATTTATTATAAACCTAAATTTCCAGTTATTTATGTATTCAACGTTCAGTTTGTCAGCGCAAACGCGTAGGACATGCAGTTTTTGCATGGCTGTCCACGTGACTAGTTTGCTATCCATTTTGCTATCACACTCTTTACTTTAAATCAATAAAGAATTAGTTATAACTTAGTTGAATACATTCAATTATAGATAATAATCGCACTACAAGAAAAAGTAGTTTTAGTGACGATAATTTAGTGATGAGAATTTTTTTTGGTCACTATTTATATGAAAATAGTGACGATATAATTTTTGGTCATTATTTTTGGTCATCGGTGGAAAATCAGTGACGAAACTTATAAGTGGTCACTATTTGGTCACTAAATTACATGAATAGTGACGAGAAATTTCGTCATTAAACATTAGTGATGAAATTTTGGTCACTATTTCACATATTGCTATGACTAATTCTATAAAATGATTAAGAGGACAATTACATTATATACTTACCAAAATTGCATATTCATATATTTATCCAAAAATTTGTAAACACTATCAGATGATATGTAGGGGTGTTAATCGGGTCGGGTTGGTTGGGTTCGGGTCATATTTAGTATTCGGGTTACTCAGGTTGACTCGAATAACCCAAATTCAATTTTGACCTGACTAACCCGACCTGAATAAGCTTAGTCGGGTTCGGGTCGGGTTTTTTTGACACCCGCATCATACGAATACAAAATTTGCAATAGAAAAATATGCAAAATTACTAAACATATTATTTGAAACATAAACTTTCAAATACATTATTATTTTTCATTTATATGTAAGAATATAAAAATAATATATATAACTTGTGAAGAAGAAAAAAAATAGATAAGAAAACTAAAACAAGTCACAATATTTCTTATTTTTTTACTAATATACAAATCACACTACTCACTTGTAGTCAATTAGTCATATCTCAATTCTCACCGCTATCTCCCAAAGTACCGCTTAAATATTTTAACTTAATCTCACCGATGGTGAACTTAAATCACCACATCTCCCCTGATTAAATCACATTATTCACATTAATCCATGTGCCACCGGTAAACCACCACGGCAACATCCACTACCAACCGCGCATAGTTATCATTAATTCCATCATAATTGATTGAATTCAAAGTCGATTTGATTTCCTCATCAGTGTTTATCAAGTTCAGGTATGTTGCTGCGTTTTATAATATGTTTATCATCATGATTGATGTGTTCATCTATTATATAATTGCTAGTTTACTTTGTTTTCATTTTCAGCATGAACACAAAGTGTTTGATAAAATGCCTCAATGAAAATTAGGTAGGAATAGATGTGGTTAGGTAGTCAGTTTTATAGTTAATTTTCAATTATATTATAAATCAGGTACTTATCCAAGTTATTTCGAGATTTCTATTTGCTTAAGCTATTAATATGCATACTATGTTTCGTCGAGTATATAGATTCTGATGATTGATGAATAATATTATATAGTTTGCTTCACAAATAGTGATTTCATAGCGGCTAACTAATTGAAAATGCTTAATTTGGTGTACAATTGGTCTACCTTTAATAGGATGTACTTCTTGATTTTTTGTTTGGTTATTCAGTTTGTACATAAATAGATAGGTTATTCCTCACAGGAGGTAAACACAACTAACTCATCTTCACCGGATCATGCCATAACAAGCAGTCGGAAGTAGTTTCAAGTTTATCTTGAAAACTTTGAGGTCCTTAAGCATTTTAATTCCTTTTGTGGATGGATCCTGTAGGCATTAGCGACCTGAAAAATCAGTTCTATGCAGATAGTAGTTCTTAGTTCCCTATATTTATGTCATCACATTATATTAAATGCATCAGAATGTTCTATCCTAATCAGGTTAAAAAATTTGAGAAGATCAAACTAATTTCCGTGATTAGCTGAACCTATTTCTAAAGGTATTGTAATGTATAATCTAGTTCAGCCAGGTCATAGCAAATTCTGACTTATTTTGAGACTATTAGACATATTGTACCAACTACTACTCACATTTAAAGACACATTATTGGATATTTGAACGATGGTATTTGGGTTCTAGATGTTAAGTTATATGTACATGTTGGTTCATCCCCTTTGCCAAGTTAGCGCGCCTAACTTTTTAACTATTTTCAGTTCCATAGCATACATAATTACCATCAAAAGAATAGAATAAGGTCTAGTAAAAGCTATTATGTTCGTTGATTTTGATCAGCTTTGTTATGTTGAAACCATTCAACTATAGATGGCAGTGAAGCCACGAGCTTTGTTATTTTGGACGAATTTCAACGCCACAGCAAACCGAAGTTTGCCAAGCAATTTTCAAAAAGTTATTGGATAACAATTGGCTATCTGAGAACACGATGCAACAAGTATGTATATATTTTTGTTTGTATTTAACGTGATTCCGATCTTGTGAAAAGTATCTAATAAGTAATGCATATATGTTTTACGATGCAGCTTTACTGTGATGTGTGCCAGAATTTTAGCTGATCGGCTTGTTGATGGTACCTGCCTGTACCCAGATTGTGGTTATAATTCTGCATGAGGAGATGAATGTGAAAAATGTTGTAAACTGTTAAATCCTTCGGAACTCATTGATCCTAAATGCAAGGTAAATATTAGCCTAAATCCAACAAGAAAACAGTTAGATATACATATCCTTATCTATGGGTGCATATTTTTTCTTTCTAATATCTGTTTATGACTATATTTTTTTTTTCTGCAAATAGGTCTGCAGAAACAGTCCTCATGTCCGTGACACAAATCGCTTGTTTCTTGAGCTCCCATTGTTGAAAGATAAGCTGGAGAAGTACAAAAGCACAGTGGAAGGTTCGTGGAGTAAGAATGCTAAAGATGAAACAAACGCATGGCTTGATAAAGGACTAAGGCAACGATGTACAGTATTACTAGAGATTTGAAGTGGGGTGTACCTGTCCCTCATGAGAGATTCAAAGACAAGGTTTTTTATGTCTGGTTTGATGCACTGATTGGATATATCTCGATCACGGCTTATTACACGCCTGAGTGGGAGAAATGGCGGAAGAATCCTAAAGATGTGGAGCTGTATCAGTGTATGGGCAAGGATAATGTACCCTTTCACACTGTAAGTGCATCTTATTCTCGGACCTTTTCACTTACTGTTTTTCTGTGAACATTGGTACGATAATCGCAGAATTTTAAAGATTTTACTTAGCTATTGTTGGATCAAAAAGTGTAGATTGGCAGGGACACCTTTGACGTTGTTTCCTCATTGAGCTTGAAATGATTCTTTCAGATTATGTTCCCCTCTACGCTTCTAGGAACTGATGAGAACTGGACTTTATTAAAGACTATAATTGTTACGGACTACCTAAAGTATGAAAAAGTTGGGTTGCGGTTTTCACTTTACAATTTACAAGACAATTTCTGATTATACTTTCGTGTACTTTGGGGACATGTGGGATTACCTTACAATGAATTTCATTTTGGGATATCATGTGTAGGTGAGTTCTCAAAGAGTAAAGGAGTAGGAGTTTTTGGTAATGATGCAAAGGAAACAAATATACCGCTAGAAGTATGGCGATACTATTTGCTAGCTAATAGACCAGAGGTACAACATTGGGACTAAAGTGGATGAATACATGGAGGCGATGGACAAGGTAATTTTTGATACTGAAACATACTAGTATTGTATCGATAAAGGAAGGTGTACACTAGGGTCCCTTAAACGAGTTCTCATTGGAATAAGTACGTGTTTTACGATTCACATAGGTCAAGCTAAAGCAAGGACTGAAAGCTGCAACGGATATCTCTCATGAGGGAAATGGATATTTACAAGTAAGTTTACAGTTTTATAGACGAAATTATACCACGATGACCGTCCTTCTGTCTTTGCTTAAGAATTAACGGATGTGTTAATTGCATGTAGGAAACTAAATTCTGAAACCTTTACAGGGAAACCTACCTTCGTGTTCCATAGAGCCTTTTATGCCATCATTTTCCGTTAAGGTAAGTAATTTGCAGTTGTCATATAAATTTGCAATCATGTCCTAATTGAACTTTAACTTCCAGATTCTAGCGTTGAAGCTGTTGAGACTGCAAAGCAATTGGTCCTCATGTCGCTTCTCTCTATATGACAGAGGTCAAGTAGCAATACTTCTAGTTCGGATGGGTCTAATGGGTCGAAAACGGGTCAATATGGGTCGATCTTGAGATGAATTTTCCTGAGATACTTTGGTCCAAAAAAAAAAAATAGTAAATAATTAGACTCTTAAATATGAATGCAGAGTTCTTAATTGTTTCTTAACAAGATGATTTAGGATTTTTTACGCATTTAATTACATTATGGTGACTTTCAAGCTTAACACTTTGACCCGTTTCCTATTTAGCTAACCTTAAAATTTTTTAATTATACCCGCTTGACTCGTTGGTTATGAAACATGAACCGCTCAACCCATTTGTAAGTAAATGGGCTGAAATATCTTTGCTTTGAATTTTTGCAGGTCTGCATTTTTAATTATACCTGCTTGACCCGTTAGTTATGAATCTACCATGTCTGCATTTTTATAGCCTTTCTCTATTTTATAAACTGTATTTTATAATTATCATCGGATCTATGTGCTCAGGTGGCGTATATGCTTTTGGTTATCCACGATTCCATCTACGGTACTTGCTCATGCAATGATATTCTGTGCGGAAAGTACACATTGGATGATTTACATTTACTTTGCAATGACCACTTCTGGATTGTCTGGAAGTGATGATTAAAACTCTTATAATGTTTTTCACCGATGCTAGTTCTCTACAGACATTGGACTCCAGCATCAAGCGTAATAGCAGTCATAAAAAAACTTAAGCAGATCAATGAAGAGCAGCGAGAAAAGCTTGATGGATTTAAGTAAATTTGTTAGTGAAGCAATGGCTGCAATCTGTGACGCCAAGTTAACGAGTTCAGATAGCTGCAGTAAGGTAATTACCACATAGTTGTGTACCCATACATGTACCAGGACCTGCTTTATTTTCACTTGTATCACAGGCTTGATTCTATTGATAAATTTTCATGCTATTAGGTCTATTTGTTGCTTCACCAAAGATATAAAGACTTTTCCCAAACTTTGGTTGAAGGCCTCCTGAAAACCTTCTTTCCTGGGAAATCTGTAGATGCAGACAGGAACTTGAAGGCCTTGAAGAAACGCAGTGCTTTTAAACCTTCTACTGTAACTGGCCTTTGATGGTGTCAAAGACATGTTTGCAATGATTAGGGAACAAATCGTGTTGGATGAATTTGATAGGTTATTAGTTAGGTTTGTGTCGAGTTTTGTCACACCCCCAAAATACCTGAATGGCAGCGGAATGGAATACCTGAGGGTGTAACGGATCATAGCACACAACCAGGATATATTGAACGACCTAAAGTGTCGTTTATAAAATACATCGTTTGATTCATTCAAATATTCAGAGTTATAAAACATAGGTCCCAAAAGTTGGAAAAGGTTTAAGTAAATAATTTTAGTACAATCAAACGATAGTTCATAAGTGCATGAAATCCAAAAGAGACGCGTCATCCTTGATACACAAAGTGACTCCATGCATGCCATGAGAATATGCCTTAGTTACCTGAGAAATACATTGCGAAAACGGTCAACATAAAGTTGGTGAATAATCATAGGTTTGTAAGTAAATCGTAAGTACATAAGCCACAAGTAATAAGTAAACCGACAAGAATGTCAAAAAGCTACATTGTCTCTTAAGCTCATGACCCCGAAGCTAGACTTTGTAATGCCCCACCAGAGTGTTTACCAGACACTCAATTCGTTAAGACATGAAATGCATTCGTTTTCCTTATGGAGCAACCCAAACACGAATGGAGGCGTCACCCTCGATAGATCTATCCACTCACTCCCGCTTAGTACTAGAAATTAACGGTCCATGATAATAAAAGGGGACTTGTCAAGACGTGGTAATAAGGCAACTTAAGCAATGTATGGAATTTGTAATACTTGGGCATGTACAAAAATAATTGTGCAATGTATTCTCCCTCGTGGGATTTAAAATCAAATAAGTAATTAAAACGGGGCTATGAAAACTCACCTCGAAGTGATGGTACAAAGATGATGCAATGAGGTAAAAGTAGTCGGGACAATGAGGCGCGAGTACTAGCCGCAACCTAAATGAATAATCGTGATCTAACTTAGATCAAGCCGTAATGAAATGAATGCACATGCACGTGATACTCATACCACTCGTAATTTGGAAATACTAGTTATCGTCATAGTAAAATAGTTCCCATACTTAGGAAAAATAAGTCCATATAGAGAAGTATATAACTTGTCATATTCACTCGTACGAAAAAGTTAGCGTTATAATCCTCGTATTGAAAACCTTAAAATAACGTCGTTAAGTCGTATAAATATTCCCTTGGGTCATACGTATTCATTTGTTAAGAATATAGTCCTTAGTAACGTTTCTAGAAAATATACCATTTAGTACGTACGTTATTATTTTTATTTGTGACTATATATATATATATATATATATATATATATATATATATATATATATATATATATATATATATATATATATATATAGTTTTGACGATGTTAAAACGGGTATAACTCGGTCGTTTTAGGCTCGTTTTCCTTGTTCTTTATGTCCACGGATTCATTTTTGTATATACTAGTATATTTTTGATAACTCGGCTCCTCTAGGTTACGTTTAATGCCTCTTTTTACCCATTGAAATCTGCCAAACAGCAAGCAGTTTTTACAAAAATAGTTTTCGTCGTTAAATTTGCAAAAATCATATCTCCTTCGTTATAAGCTCGTTTTAATCCGTTCTTTCGCCTAAAGTTTCGTTTTTAAAAGTATTTTCTAAATATTTGGTCAAAAATTAGCCATCAACCACTGATTTTCCCACAAAATGAAAATAGGGACAGTAGGTATTTCAAATGTTTCAAAAACCATTTCTAGGGTTCTAATCTAGTTCCATCTTCATTCAAACCACTTTCAATCACCACAAAACTAATCTAATCCTACCATACACCTTCTTAGGGTGTCATGGGTTCCTAATCATCAAAACCAAGTAGATCTAACAAGGATCTAACCAAAAATCACTTCTAGGGCTTAAAAGTTTAATATATACAAAAATGGAGTGGTATAAGTTAATGCATGTATGAGATCTTGCAAGAAAATTATATAAACATAGTAATAACTTTGTAAAAATTATGAAATGAGTTTTGTAAACTTACTTTGAGATGTGGTGTGATTAGATGATAAAAACCTAACAATCCTTGAGTTTTTATCTCAAAACTCTAACAAGGATACTATATTAACAAGATTAAACTTAGATCTTTGAAAAACTTTGGTCTTGCCTTCCTTCTTCCTTGTGGCCGTGGGATCAAGAGAGCAAAAGAGAGAAAGAAAAGTTTTGCTAGTTGTGAAAATGAGATAAGAAAACTAGTAAGGTTTATAAGTATTATTTGTATTATTATTATTTTATTTGGTTAGTATAAGGCATTAATGAGAAATGAGTGTGTAAGTAGCTTTGTAAGAAAAATGGCAAGGGGGGGGGGGGGGGGCGGCAAAGTCATGGGGGGGGGGGGGGGATGTATGTAAGATTTTTGTAACTTGTGTATTATTGTGTTGTTTTGTAGTTTTAAATTGTACCGGGTACCGGGTTAACTAAAAATAAATTTCAACGGAGTTAACCGGGTCATAATAAAGTTATAAAAATTATAAAAATAGGTTGGGTAAAATTATTGGGTGTTTAGATAATTATAGTTTAATTTCTACAAAAACCGTCGAAGTTTTAGTAAACTTAAGTTAATAATTAAAATAAATATCCAAAATACCGGGTAAATTAATATTATAATTTTTATATTATAAAAATGAATATAAAAATATATTGGGATCATAATCGGGAGTGTTGGACGTGTTAGTCACATTTATAGTTCGCGTATTAGTGTTTATTTAAAATAAACATTCGTAATTCGTTAATTATATTAAAAATATAATTTGAATAACCTACAAGTGGAATAGTATGCAAGTGCCATAATAATGATATGCAGACTATTTCTAGTTCGTATGAAATGTCCCTGATAGTAATGCATGAATTCGCTCCTGAACCAATACGGTTACGCGAATTTGAACACTCGTAAACTAAATTTACGATGACATGAGTAATGCACGTGAATAGTGATTTTCTCTCGGAAATGAATAGTGTCAAGTGAATAGTAAAATTTCTGAATGTGTCTCGGAATGTCAAATTGACCTAAAAAATGATGAATAGTACAACGATGAATAGTGATCGATGAATAGTAATTTGTGAATAGTAGAATGTCGAAGTTTGGAAAAATGACCTGAAATTGTGGGTTGTGACAGTCGCCCATCCAAAAAGGATTTCAGTCCCTGAATTCAGTTAGTGTTGGTCTCGGTAGTAGGCTCGGTGAAAAGTTGTGGATACTTGCGTCGCATTTGGTCTTCTCGTTCCCAAGTAAACTCGGGTCCTCTTCGAGAATTCCAGCGAACCTTCACGATCGGAATTCGACTTTGTTTCAACTGTTTGATCTCGCGATCCATTATTTCAACTGGTTCTTCCACAAAGTTAAGCTTGTCATCGAGTTGTATTTCTTCTAATGGTATAATGGCAGACTCGTCCGAAAGACATTTCTTGAGGTTCGAAACATGAAACGTGTTGTGTACGTTGCTAAGTTCTGATGGAAGTTCAAGCTTGTAAGCAACCGGACCAATCCTCTCCAGGATCTTGAATGGTCCAATGTATCTCGGGTTCAATTTCCTGCGTTTTCCAAATCGTATCACGCCCTTCCAAGGCGAGACTTTCAACATAACTTTGTCTCCGACCTGAAATTCCAATGGTTTGCGTCGAACATCTGCGTAGCTTTTCTGTCGACTTCTAGCAGTTTCGAGTCTCTCTCGAATCTGAATTATCTTTTCTGTTGTTTCTTGTACCATTTCTGGGCCAGTACATTGTACTTCACCGACTTCGGCCCAACAAACTGGAGATCGACACTTACGACCATAAAGTGCCTCGAATGGTGCCGCCTTAATGCTCGAATGGTAACTGTTGTTATAGGAAAATTCGATCAACGGCAAATGGTTAGCCCAACCATTTCCAAAGTCAATCACACATGCTCTAAGCATGTCTTCAAGTGTTTGAATAGTTCTCTCGCTCTGACCATCGGTCTGAGGATGGTAAGCAGTGCTCATGTCTAACTTGGATCCAAAAGAATCTTGTAATGACCGCCAAAAGTTTGAAGTAAAACGACTATCTCTGTCGGAAATGATGGAAACTGGTGCACCGTGTCTTGAGACTATTTCCTTGACATAAAGTCTAGCAAGTTGTTCCATTGAATAAGTCTCTCTAATGGGTATGAAATGAGCTGATTTGGTAAGACGATCAACGATTACCCAAATAGCATCGAAACCTCCTGACGTCTTAGGAAGTTTAGTGACAAAGTCCATAGCAATACGTTCCCACTTCCATTGTGGAATTTCTGATTGTTGAAGTAAACCTGACGGTTTCTGGTATTCGGCTTTCACTTTAGCACAAGTAAGGCATTTGCTGACGTACATAGCTATCTCTGCTTTCATGTTTGGCCACCAATAAAGCTTTTTGAGATCCTGATACATCTTATCAGAACCTGGATGAATAGAGTACTTTGACTTGTGTGATTCATGCATAATCAATTCTCGCACTCCACCATAGAGTGGTATCCAACTTCGGTCCTTGAAGCATAACACTCCGTCTGATCTCTTTACAAAGCCATTTTCGCTTTCTGGCATACCATAAAGTTTCTCATGTGGTCGATTTTCTTCTTTGAGAGCCTCAATCTGAGCTTCTAGAATCTTCGATGGTAATGGCGAAATGATAGTCATTCCCAATGACCTAACTCTCAAAGGTTTGAGTCGTTCTTTTCGGCTAAGTGCATCTGCTACAACATTTGCTTTTCCTGGGTGATATCGGATTTCACAATCGTAATCACTCAACAATTCTAGCCAACGACGTTGTCTCATATTAAGTTCCTTCTGATCGAGTATATGCTGTAAGCTCTTGTGGTCGGTAAAAATTACGCACTTGGTACCATAAAGGTAGTGTCTCCAAATCTTGAGTGCAAAAACTACCGCACCCAACTCCAAGTCGTGCGTAGTGTAATTCTTCTCGTGTATCTTAAGCTGTCTAGATGCATAAGCTATCACCTTCTCGTTTTGCATTAGCACAGCTCCAAGTCCTTGATGCGAAGCATCGCAATATACATCAAAGTTCTCAATACCTTCAGGTAGTGACAAAATCGGTGCGCTACAAAGCTTTTGTTTCAATAATTGAAATGCGGACTCTTGTTTTTCTCCCCACTCGTACTTTTCATTCTTTTGTGTCAGTTTCGTCAACGACTTCGCTATCTTAGAAAACCCTTCAATAAACCTTCTGTAATATCCGGCAAGTCCTAGGAATTGACGAATTTCCGTAGGAGACTTGGGCGTAACTCAATCCTTAACTGCCTCGATCTTTGCCGGGTCGACTTGTACTCCTTGGCTATCAATAACATGGCCAAGAAATTGAACTCTTCGTATCCAAAAATCACACTTAGAAAACTTGGCATACAATTGCTCCTTCTTGAGTAGTTCCAGGATTGTTCTGAGATGTTCTTCGTGATCTTCCTTACTCTTGGAATAAATCAAGATATCGTCAATGAATACGATCACAAACTTATCAAGATACGGTTTGCACACCCTATTCATGAGATCCATAAATACCGCAGGTGTGTTGGTTAATCCAAAAGGCATCACTTGAAACTCATAATGACCATAACGTGTTCTAAATGCCGTCTTCGGGATATCCTCTTCCCGAACTTTAAGTTGATGGTAACCGGATCTTAAATCAATCTTGGAATAAAAACTAGAACCTTGTAACTGGTCGAACAAGTCGTCAATTCTGGGAAGTGGATAACGGTTCTTCACCGTTAACTTGTTCAGCTCACGATAGTCGATGCACATTCTGAAAGTTCCGTCCTTCTTCTTCACAAACAAAACCGGCGCTCCCCAAGGCGATGAACTC
This sequence comes from Artemisia argyi, assembly GCA_030686995.1. Taxonomy (NCBI): domain Eukaryota; kingdom Viridiplantae; phylum Streptophyta; class Magnoliopsida; order Asterales; family Asteraceae; genus Artemisia; species Artemisia argyi. The sequence continues at coordinate 123,914,922 of CM060678.1, forward strand.
GGTCTAATGAATCCTTTGTCCAAAAGTTCTTGTAATTGATTCGACAATTCTTGCATCTCCGAAGGTGCAAGTCTATACGGTGCTCGTGCAATTGGTGCAGCTCCTGGCACTAATTCGATTTGAAATTCAACTTGGCGTGTAGGCGGAAGTCCTGGCAATTCTTCCGGAAAAACCTCTTGAAATTCCTTAACAATTGGCACATCTTCAAGTCGTTTCTCATCCGACTTCTTCTCCGTGATGTGAGCCAAGAATGCATAACAACCCTTCTTTATGTACTTCTCGGTTTTAATGCACGATATAATACTGAGTCTAGTTCCACTTCGCTCTCCACGAACGACCAAGGTTTCACCGTTATAAGGAAGGTGAACAACTTTCTCATCACAAATAATTCTTGCTCGATGCCGAGATAACCAATCCATTCCGATAACAACGTCGAAACTTCCAAGTTCTACGGGCATAAGGTCTATATTGAATGGATGGTTTAGGAAATTTATAGTGCAACCACGAACAATGGTGTTGGTGTTAACTAAAGACCCATCGGCTAATTCAACGATATAGGAAATGTCTAATGGGGTTGGTTCTATGTTAAGTAAAGGTGCAAATGCAATAGAAACAAAACTTCTATCCGCTCCTGAATCACATAAAATGGATGCATAACGATTATTAACGAGGAACGTACCCGTAACAACATTCGGGTCTTCTTTGACATCGTCTCCTCCCATAACATAAGCTCTTCCTCGATCCATTCCATTTTGATTTCCAGTTCCTTGATTCTTCTTTTGTGGGCACTCACCCCTAAAGTGTCCAATTTCTCCACAGCCAAAACATGTTACCGGTGGTTTCTGATTGCCACCAAAGTTTGGACTCTTGCAATCTTTGATGTGATGACCAACCTTCTTGCAGTTACCACATGTATTTGGGCAACGTCCAGGGTTATGATGCTTCTGACACTTTTCACACTTGGGTAAATTACCCTCATATCCTTTCCTTTCAGTCGGTCCTGCAGCATAAGCCTTTGCCACTTCTTGCCTCTTAGGTGGCGGCTGAACAGCGTTTCCACCTTGGTTGTAGTCAAACCTTCTCTTGTTGTTGTTGTTATTGTTTGGATTGTTGTTTCGGTTATTGGGATAGTTGCGGTTTCGATTGTTGTTATAGTTGTTGTTGTTTCGAGTGTTGGTGTAGTTGGTGTTGTTTGAACGGTAGTTGTTGTTGACAGCATATTTTCCTTTTACCACTTGGACCATGAGTTTCTGAGTTATACGAATAGCCTCTTCCATTGATTGAGGGTCAAAAGAAATCACATCTCCTCGAACACTTTCAGGCAATCCACCAACAAAGTTTTCCATCTTTTTCTCATCGTCGGGAACCATAGTTGGACATAGTGCAGCCAACTCCTGAAACCTCCTGAAATAAGTCTCAATGTCATCACCTTTAGTCACAAGCTCATAAAATTCTGTTTCCAACTTTTGCACCTCGGTACGAGGGCAAAACTTCTTAGACATCAGTTTCTTGAATTCCTCCCAAGTTAGCTTGTAAGCATTCTCCATACCAATCGGCTGAGCATACGAATTCCACCAAGACATAGCTTCATCAAGAAGCATACCTGTAGCAAATTTTACCTTGTTAACGTCCGGGCATCCGCACATGAGAAATACATTCTCAGTCTTTTCAAACCAGCGGATCAAAGCAACCGCTCCTTCAGTGCCCTTAAACTTGATATGATCACTAATCTTGAAATCTTTCCATGTACATTCACGCCTAGTAGCAGTTGGTTCAACTGTTCCTGTATTAGAAGCAGTCTCAGCAGCCCTAGCAGCAACCTCAGCTCTCTCAATCTCCAGAGCTTCGGCAATACTATCCCTGACCAACTTGCGGATAGCGGCTTGTGTCATAGCGGGTGTTTCTGGTGCAGTCTTACTCTTCCTTGGTGCCATATTTCTGATAAATCACAATGGAAATAACCATGAGAAAAATCATAATAGAAATAGTCATCGAACCAAAGATATACACCCTCAACATGTATAAATATATACAACCACAACAAGTATAAATACAACCACGACATGTACGAATACAACCACAATCTGTGTAGACATCACCACGACAAGTATATATATACAACCACAACAACCACGACACGTATATATACAACCACAACAACCACGACACGTATATACACAACCACAACCTGTATAATGCGATAATAATAAAGAGCAACCACGAAACATCATAAATATAATCACAACACATGAATATAATACATGAAAATTTCGGCCTACATGGACCGATATAATATATAGCACAACATTTCCAACATAGTAGAGTCGCACTTGATATATTTGTTTGTACAACAACCAAAAGACTACAAGTTCTTGAACTATGTCCCACATCCCGGGACTAGGAAAATAATAAAAGCTAATATAATACCAGTCTACGTCTAGGCTCCTCCAGGTGCTCTAGATGGTCCAGGCTCTCCCCTCAAGCGGCGAATCTCACGATCCATCGCAACCACGATCTCCTCAAGATGCTCAACTCGTAACTGAAAAGAAGCATCTCGGCGCTCCAACACAACTAACCTCTCTCGAAGCAATGCCAACTGATCTACCTGCTCCCACTGGGTCTCCTGTGTCGCCTGAGCTCTATCTCGAATCTCAGGTAACTCATCCCTAAGTAGCTCAATCTGCTCCTGGTGACTCAACTGTCGTGCCTCGAGTCCATGGTAAGACATATCAATACTAACTCTGCCCTGAATCAAATCCTCAACCTGCTCCTCGACAGCCTCAAGTCGAGTGGTAATAATCTCATCAACTCTATACCCCAAACTATCGACTTGCTCCTGCTGAGCATCAAACTGATCCTCTAGTGTAACGACTGTAGGATCCCTAGCTGCATCCGCTCTCGAACTCTCACCAATGTGGTATACTGGTGGTGGTGAAAGGTCAGCAGTCTCAGTAATAGGTGAATCTGGAGTGGTAAGCCTTGCACGCTTCCTGAGCGGCAAGAGTGAGGTAGGTATAGGAGTGGTAGTGGGTATGGCTGGTGGTGGTGGTGTAGGCACAGTAGGACTAGGAAGACTCCTATAAGTAGATGTAGCATAACGAACCCTCTTCCTAGCAACCTGGATAGTCTTATCCCTAGGAAACATAAGTCTCGGCTCTGAATGGATAGTAGTAATAGGAGATGATGGTATGTCAGTGGGTACATGGGTGACATCAAGTGGTACAATAGGATGGACATGAGGAGTAGGAGCCGTCTCCTCCTCCTCGAAAGGTTCGGTATCATCATCTGACGCCAAAAGTGGCAACTCAGGTGTAGGAGAAACAAGTGGTGAAACAGCAGTGGAGGACACAGAGCCCTCATCATCAGAGTCTGATATAGTGTAAAGTATGACAGTGTTGGGATTCGAAGACATGTCTCTGTGATAATCAAGGTGAAATAAAAAAATAAATAACTCGTACAATGGCATTACCTAAAAATAAGTAAATATACACTTATGATGAAATGATGATATGCTATGATGGTGTGGTTATAGTCTAGGGTCCATGATGCAACCTAGTTCGCTATAACCTTAGCTCTGGTACCAATCTGTCACACCCCCAAAATACCTGAATGGCAGCGGAATGGAATACCTGAGGGTGTAACGGATCATAGCACACAACCAGGATATATTGAACGACCTAAAGTGTCGTTTATAAAATACATCGTTTGATTCATTCAAATATTCAGAGTTATAAAACATAGGTCCCAAAAGTTGGAAAAGGTTTAAGTAAATAATTTTAGTACAATCAAACGATAGTTCATAAGTGCATGAAATCCAAAAGAGACGCGTCATCCTTGATACACAAAGTGACTCCATGCATGCCATGAGAATATGCCTTAGTTACCTGAGAAATACATTGCGAAAATGGTCAACATAAAGTTGGTGAATAATCATAGGTTTGTAAGTAAATCGTAAGTACATAAGCCACAAGTAATAAGTAAACCGACAAGAATGTCAAAAAGCTACATTGTCTCTTAAGCTCATGACCCCGAAGCTAGACTTTGTAATGCCCCACCAGAGTGTTTACCAGACACTCAATTCGTTAAGACATGAAATGCATTCGTTTTCCTTATGGAGCAACCCAAACACGAATGGAGGCGTCACCCTCGATAGATCTATCCACTCACTCCCGCTTAGTACTAGAAATTAACGGTCCATGATAATAAAAGGGGACTTGTCAAGACGTGGTAATAAGGCAACTTAAGCAATGTATGGAATTTGTAATACTTGGGCATGTACAAAAATAATTGTGCAATGTATTCTCCCTCGTGGGATTTAAAATCAAATAAGTAATTAAAACGGGGCTATGAAAACTCACCTCGAAGTGATGGTACAAAGATGATGCAATGAGGTAAAAGTAGTCGGGACAATGAGGCGCGAGTACTAGCCGCAACCTAAATGAATAATCGTGATCTAACTTAGATCAAGCCGTAATGAAATGAATGCACATGCACGTGATACTCATACCACTCGTAATTTGGAAATACTAGTTATCGTCATAGTAAAATAGTTCCCATACTTAGGAAAAATAAGTCCATATAGAGAAGTATATAACTTGTCATATTCACTCGTACGAAAAAGTTAGCGTTATAATCCTCGTATTGAAAACCTTAAAATAACGTCGTTAAGTCGTATAAATATTCCCTTGGGTCATACGTATTCATTTGTTAAGAATATAGTCCTTAGTAACGTTTCTAGAAAATATACCATTTAGTACGTACGTTATTATTTTTATTTGTGACTATATATATATATATATATATATATATATATATATATATATATATATATATATATATATATATATATAGTTTTGACGATGTTAAAACGGGTATAACTCGGTCGTTTTAGGCTCGTTTTCCTTGTTCTTTATGTCCACGGATTCGTTTTTGTATATACTAGTATATTTTTGATAACTCGGCTCCTCTAGGTTACGTTTAATGCCTCTTTTTACCCATTGAAATCTGCCAAACAGCAAGCAGTTTTTACAAAAATAGTTTTCGTCGTCAAATTTGCAAAAATCATATCTTCTTCGTTATAAGCTCGTTTTAATCCGTTCTTTCGCCTAAAGTTTCGTTTTTAAAAGTATTTTCTAAATCTTTGATCAAAAATTAGCCATCAACCACTGATTTTCCCACGAAATGAAAATAGGGACAGTAGGTATTTCAAATGTTTCAAAAACCATTTCTAGGGTTCTAATCTAGTTCCATCTTCATTCAAACCACTTTCAATCACCACAAAACTAATCTAATCCTACCATACACCTTCTTAGGGTGTCATGGGTTCCTAATCATCAAAACCAAGTAGATCTAACAAGGATCTAACCAAAAATCACTTCTAGGGCTTAAAAGTTTAATATATACAAAAATGGAGTGGTATAAGTTAATGCATGTATGAGATCTTGCAAGAAAATTATATAAACATAGTAATAACTTTGTAAAAATTATAAAATGAGTTTTGTAAACTTACTTTGAGATGTGGTGTGATTAGATGATAAAAACCTAACAATCCTTGAGTTTTTATCTCAAAACTCTAACAAGGATACTATATTAACAAGATTAAACTTAGATCTTTGAAAAACTTTGGTCTTGCCTTCCTTCTCCCTTGTGGCCGTGGGATCAAGAGAGCAAAAGAGAGAAAGAAAAGTTTTGCTAGTTGTGAAAATGAGATAAGAAAACTAGTAAGGTTTATAAGTATTATTTGTATTATTATTATTTTATTTGGTTAGTATAAGGCATTAATGAGAAATGAGTGTGTAAGTAGCTTTGTAAGAAAAATGGCAAGGGGGGGGGGGGGGGGGGGATGTATGTAAGATTTTTGTAACTTGTGTATTATTGTGTTGTTTTGTAGTTTTAAATTGTACCGGGTACCGGGTTAACTAAAAATAAATTTCAACGGAGTTAACCGGGTCATAATAAAGTTATAAAAATTATAAAAATAGGTTGGGTAAAATTATTGGGTGTTTAGATAATTATAGTTTAATTTCTACGAAAACCGTCGAAGTTTTAGTAAACTTAAGTTAATAATTAAAATAAATATCCAAAATACCGGGTAAATTAATATTATAATTTTTATATTATAAAAATGAATATAAAAATATATTGGGATCATAATCGGGAGTGTTGGACGTGTTAGTCACATTTATAGTTCGCGTATTAGTGTTTATTTAAAATAAACATTCGTAATTCGTTAATTATATTAAAAATATAATTTGAATACCCTACGAGTGGAATAGTATGCAAGTGCCCTAATAATGATATGCAGACTATTTCTAGTCCGTATGAAATGTCCCTGATAGTAATGCATGAATTCGCTCCTGAACCAATACGGTTACGCGAATTTGAACACTCGTAAACTAAATTTACGATGACATGAGTAATGCACGTGAATAGTGATTTTCTCTCGGAAATGAATAGTGTCAAGTGAATAGTAAAATTTCTGAATGTGTCTCGGAATGTCAAATTGACCTCAAAAACGATGAATAGTACAACGATGAATAGTGATCGATGAATAGTAATTTGTGAATAGTAGAATGTCGAAGTTTTGAAAAATGACCTGAAATTGTGGGTTGTGACAAGTTTCGACCGTACTTTTTGTAAAATCAGTTTTTGTGAATGAAATTTATTATGTAAGATTTGCATAAACATTTAAGCAGTACAACGAAAACTAGGTCCATTTTTTTGTTATATGCTCATGATTAGTGAACAATGTATTTGGTCTCTAACACTCGGCAGTCTGTGACGACTTTCTCGTCACTAATAGTAAAAATCAGTGACCATTTTTTCGTCACTATCAATACTGTGACGAAAATTTTCGTCACTAACCTGATTAAAAGGTGACGACTAATCTCGTCACAAATTAGTGACGAAGCATATTTTCGTCTCTAATCGATTTAGTGACGGAGCTATAGTGACGACTGGTGACCACTTGAGTTTGGTCACTAACCAGTTTTGTGACCACCTTTTACACTGTTAGTGATGAAACCGTTTTCGTCACTAAAGGCCAATTTTCTTGTAGTGTCGTACGCTTAAGTTTTAGAGTTATATTCGAATGTAGTATGATATTCGAATTTTCTTCTCTCCTTACCGGTAGTGATATACTATTAGCTTCGTAATATTTGCACAAATGTAATTAAAGGTATGTTATGACAAATTAACATAGCTAGCTAGCAAGGACCATATATGTGTCGATAGTTAAGCCCGAAGAAAGAACATGCTTTTAGTACGTACATCACAAAACACAATATAATCTTTCTTTTGAAACACCATCGGATCAATTCCTTGACCGCCTTTGAAAATTCTTAGTTGCATATGAGCGAATAACAACGTCTTAACATGCTTTATGGCAATCCCATTCAAAGTTTAAAGATGCAATGGAAAACAAGGATTCGGTGTCCGAAACAAGCAAGACAAACTTACGTTTAAAGATGTAATGCTTGTCAAACAACTTCGCCGAAGTGCAATTGACAAATAAATACGAACATCACAGGGTGTGAGGCCGGATTGACACCTCTAGCATCCAGATACTACTTTGTAGGGAGCTTATGGATCGAACCATGCTCTCCACACACGTACAAAAAGATGATGTGATATATGCACTTCTAATTGTGATTTATTTTTTTCAATACAACAAAAAACTTGTTAATTAGGATTATATCTTTTCTTTGTAAGGATAAAGTTTGAGTTGCCGCACAGACAATTAAGTTTGTAAATGTAATGTTTATTCGAGTTTCCATTAATGATGAAACATAAGCTAGCTAGTAACTATGGAGTATGTATTCATTCCCTATGTACTCTTTTTACACTATATAATAATGTCCTATGTTTAAATTATATGTAGCTAATTAATGACATACCCGTTGCATGTATAATAGGTACCCTAGTTAATAACATTAATCAAAATAAAACTACTAAAACATTAAATGAGGAAATAATGACATCTTTATCTTTCATGTACTACGTATTATATTTGATCCTGTGACTTATTTTAATGAATAAAATCTTTCTGTTTTTACACAAGATTCCGTTTGGCAAGTTACATTAACTTCACTTGTTCATGAGTTCCAATACATAAGGATCTATATCCAACCATCACTTGTGCATTTTTTACAACTTAATACCCCACCCTCTAACTTAACTCTTTCCTTTACCACCCACGAGCACAACACCAGCAAGCTCTTTGTGTGTCCTTGTGGCTGTGTGATTCTTTGTGTACATGTTGCAAAAGCACCATGATTACAGGAAAGGACATTTACGATGTTCTCGCAGCCATTGTGCCACTTTATGTTGCTATGATTCTAGCTTATGGTTCGGTCCGGTGGTGGAAAATCTTCACCCCGGATCAATGTTCTGGCATTAACCGTTTTGTTGCGGTTTTTGCTGTTCCACTTCTTTCTTTCCACTTTATATCTTCGAATAATCCTTACAAGATGAACTACCACTTTATCGCGGCTGATTCCCTTCAAAAACTTGTTATTTTGTCAGCGCTGTTTCTGTGGCAGTGGATTAGTAAGACTGGGAGTCTCGAGTGGATGATTACATTGTTCTCCCTCTCGACGCTCCCAAACACTTTGGTCATGGGCATCCCGTTGCTCAAGGCTATGTATGGGGATTTCTCTGGATCCCTTATGGTCCAAATTGTGGTCTTACAGAGCGTGATATGGTACACGCTCATGCTTTTTATGTTCGAGTATAGAGGAGCAAGGCTCCTCATAACTGAGCAGTTTCCTGAAACTGCCGGTTCAATCACGTCTTTCCATGTGGAGTCTGACGTTGTTTCCTTAAATGGCCGTGAGCCTTTAGAGACTAACGCCGAGATAGGAGATGATGGCAAGCTCCATGTTGTAGTGAGGAGGTCTTCAACTGCCTCATCACGATCCGTTATCTCCTCTTACAATAAGTCTCATAATATTACTGGAATGACACCAAGGGCCTCGAATCTGACTGGAGTAGAGATCTACTCCGTTCAATCTTCTAGAGGCCCTACACCCAGGGCTTCGAGCTTCAACCAATCAGACTTTTACGCCATGTTCAGTAAAGCTGGAAGCCCTAAGCATGGGTACACCAGTAGTTTCGGAGGTGGGGACGTATTCTCTATGCAATCATCAAAGGGTCCTACACCAAGAACATCAAATTTCGAAGAAGAAATGTTGAGAATAGGAAAGAAAAGGACGGGAGGGCGGAGTATGAGTGGTGAGCTATTCAACAATAACCCACCAAACAATAACAGCTTAGTTTGTTCTTACCCACCTCCAATTCCAAACCCTACCTTTTCATTAGGTTCTACTAGTGCTGCCGCAAGTGGCGGTCCAAAGAAGAAAGATATCGGAGGAGGCGGTGGCAGCGGTGGTGCACCAACACCACCTAGCAACAATAAGGAACTTCACATGTTTGTATGGAGCTCAAGTGCATCTCCTGTTTCTGAGGGTAACATGAAACATGCAGTTAATAAGGCTGCTGCTGAGTTTGGATCCATTGACCCTTCTAGAGCTATTCCTACACCAGGTATATATATTATCAACTTTTATAACCATCTTATTTTTGTCTTAGTAATTTTGGTTCTATGAAAATGGCATATTTACAATATAACCTTTGTTACAGAAAATCTGAGTCCAATGACAAAAACATACGGGGAGCAAAAAGAGATCGACATAGACGATCCAAAATCACAAATAAACGGATCCCCGTTTAAGAAACTAGGAACAGAAGAAGGCGAAAACAAGAACCATCGTATGCCACCGGCTAGTGTCATGACAAGGCTAATTCTCATAATGGTTTGGCGAAAACTTATTAGAAACCCCAACACGTACTCAAGTCTCTTGGGTCTCATTTGGTCTCTAGTTTCATTCAGGTTCGATTTCGACTAGTGTACGTCCCTTTCACGTTACTAGTAATTACTAACTCGTATCTTATACATTGTACAACTTGCCAACAACATAATACAGGTGGGACATTAAAATGCCAACAATAATGAGTGGATCAATTGCCATTTTATCGGACGCTGGTCTAGGGATGGCTATGTTCAGTTTAGGTAATTATATAACATTGATAGCTTCCATTGTACAATAATTGGTGAAACATAATAATTGTTGTTTATTCATTGTACGTACAGGTTTATTTATGGCATTGCAACCAAAAATAATAGCATGTGGGCAGCGAGTGGCAACTTTTTCAATGGCTGTTCGGTTCTTGACAGGGCCAGCAGTAATGGCTGCTACTTCTATCGCTATTGGTCTTCGTGGTGTTCTTCTTCATGTTGCTATCGTTCAGGTATAAAATCCGTCACTTGAGCTTAAAAACTATTATCAGTACTAAACAACGGTTATAGACCGCGGGACTGTCACTAATTTTAATTTTGAAATGTAGGCGGCTTTGCCTCAAGGAATCGTGCCATTTGTTTTCGCAAAGGAGTACAATGTCCATGCAGATATTCTAAGTACTGCGTAAGTCGTTTTCTTTGTTTTCTTGACACAAAACAATAAAACATGCTACACTGGTTCTAAATTAAATGTTCACTTTTATACCTGATATCGTGAAATTGATATTGCAGGGTTATTTTTGGAATGTTGATAGCTTTACCTATAACAATAGGTTACTATGTGCTGCTTGGAGTTTAAGAATAGTAAAAGTCAACGCTTGGTTGTAAATCCAAGATTAGATCGTCAACGATGATATATGATTCAACGTACCACTTCGATCAAAACACATGCAGCTTACGTGTTACGTACCCACGGGATTAATTATACTAGCATTTTTTTTTTCTTTTTTATCTTTTAACGATTTTAGGTTTTTCTTTTTCTTTTTCTTATTCAGAAGGAAATTATAGATGTAGATCTTATATAAAACAATGGAAATGGTAGAATTATTTATGATGTCCATTTTTGTTCATGTTTTTATTTTCCTTTTGTGCGTCCTCGTTACCAAAATCAGAACAAGAAACAAATTCGTAGTCATCATTATGTGTATATTAGCTATATCTCCTTCCTACCATAACACACACAAATCTCGAGTGGCATTTTCAAGGACGTTTGCGTATGATTCAACCTTTTTTTCAAAGCATATGTGTTTATCGATCAAACAACAGAATTGTTATATAAGAGAATCGTGTCTAACACAAGTTTCTGCTCATTGTAGATTCTTTTGTTAAATTAAACATTTCTTTTGCATTTTTGTAACAGTTAGACTTTGTTTATGGTTGCTTCTTTGTATTCCCACTGTAATAATGACTTTGCTGGGATCAGACGACATTTCTTCAATCTCCATTCTTCCTTATGGTTGCTTCTTTGTCTTCACATATGACCTCGTAAACCAACACCTTAAATGGACCATAACTATCATAAATGCAAAAAAGAATGCAAATTAACCTACGATGAGAATCTTGACACTAGTCGAATAATCTAATATTGTACATTTTGTCCAAACACATGAAAACCGGCCCCTACATAAAGAACCTAAAGCGGTCTAGTGTCATCCTTTGATATATGCTTTTTGATGAACCTTCTTCGTTTCATCTATTAAGAAACTACAGTAATAGACTAGTTTCACTTAAGGGCCACTCGGAAACACGAATCAATAATGATCGCACAACATCAATAATGTTTTTCATATTGAATCAATTATTGTAATTGCAATATTTTGATGCTGATGCCTTCACGACACTAAACTTTAGTTGAGCCAGATAGATAACCCAAATTTGTTCCAAAACATGAAGACTGATCGATATATACTCATCCGCAACAAGCATATCTATGTTGATATCCAAAAAAATAATAATTGCATCACAAAAAATACGATGCATAAACTGAATAAAACTACACAACATCATTAATCAGATATGATCACCTGTGATGCATGTATAAATCGTCTTTTGTTAAACTAATTGTATAAAAAACTTGAGAGTATTTAAGTCAGCAATTGTAGATCCCCATATTTAGTTTTCTGTCATTGAGATCTTCAGTTTTCATGTTATCTCACACGAAAGTCAAAAGGGGACGAATTTGACTTCACAACCTTACAAAAAAGACTCCCTTTCTTTTTATATTTCACTAATTATATTCCCTTATATTATATTATCAATTTCCAAAGATCCTAATTTATTTGGTCGAATTAATTTCATCAACTTATGTGTGATATGAAGCCCGATTAACGAGTGGAACCATATCATATAATGGCTGCATTAATCCTATTGGCACATGGAAGACTAGCTCGAATAGTGGTCGATCACTAGACTTATCCTTGGAGCAGTGATATACTGCACCTGGCAGGAAAACAATCATCCTTTAACAAGGGTAAAAGAACAGTGGATCAAGTGTTTGAAGTGATTTTCTCTATGACGCGTTTAAAGATATTGATTGACACTACCATTGAAACTACAATTGACCGGTCAAAGTTAGCTTTTGAGGAGTGAGGTGATATGCACACCACATCACACAAAGTGATGTGCAAATCACAAAATCACATTTGTAATGTACATGGTACAATACTACATATGCATAAAGTTTTTGGTATACACCTAAGTTGCACGGGAACAGGGATGGGTATGAGTACGGCAACATCCTAAAATTAGAGACGGGTACAACAAGGAAACGTCTATGCGTTATATAATATTTTAGTACATGGTAAATTGTCATCCAAAAAAGATTACACAATATTGAAGAATCCGAACAAATATTACTCTTAATCATCAATTAAACACTCTTAACCATCAAATTGTTTCCCAAAAAATATTTAAGTAAAAAAAACATCAATTTGTTATGATGGAGAAAAAAACACTCTCCAATTTTGGCTATCAAGTGAGAGGCTTGCAAAACTCTAAAAACCATGTATCCTCCAATGTACCAAAGTCGTCTCCACCAACATCCCACATCATGGTTTTCTCTTCATTATTTTGATCAGTGCTTCATGACAAAAGATGTAAATTATTGTGGATAAATACCAAATCCTCAACACCCTTAAGAGTCAACTTGTTCTTCTCAATGAATGAATAAAAGAGTAGGTGCTCCAATTGCGTTAACAACAAGATGACGATGTTGGCTGGCCAAGAACTCAAAAAGCTAATGACTGAAGCAAAGGTGTTTTGCTTGGCCAACCACCGTTTAGCATCTGTAGTTCTCCTCTTTAATAGAGAGTTACATCGGAAAAAGGCCCTGGCTTAAGCGAGAAATCAACATAATTGTATAAAACTTTATCATAATCATCATCATTTGGGTAGAGTCTTCGGAAACATTTCATTCTTTCATGGGAGATTTCCCTATATGTATGAGGAGCAACTCTAGCGGGATCCTCACTAAGCCAATCATCACTATAAAACCTATAAGAAAAACACACACACACACACACACACACACACATATATATATATATATATATATATATATATATATATATATATATATATATATAAAAGAGAGCGCATTATGAACAGAAAAAGACACTGTTTAGAATGAGAGTATGAACTACACATGGTGTCCAATATATTTCTTGGTAAAGACCTTCAATTATTTCCCCAGTAGCTTTATAGTTCGTTGCATTATCAGTAATGATTTGTACCAAGTTTTGATGTCAAATCTTATCTGTGGCTTCTTTCATTAAATTAGTGGTGAATTCCTTGCTTTTGACTTCCCCCATGCAGTTGACGCTTTAATAAACATAGGACCATTTTAAGAATTCACCATAAAATTAATGATTGGTCTTCTCTGTGGGTCGCTCTATCCATCTATCACAATCGTCCCCCTGTCTCTCGCCATGTCTAAACGTTACCTTTTTCTTGTTTAAGCAAGATAGTTCTTAGTTTGTTGTATCTTAGAGGCAAATAACCACCCAAATTTTGATTTGCTGCAAATGTAAAAGCCTTCACGTAATATGGATTTCGTGCAAGATTGAATGGCAATCCACCAGTAAAAATCATTCGAGCAATTTCTTGATCAAGTTGAGTTCTAGTATCAAAGCTCTAACCTATGGAGAGGAGCTTGCTTTTCTCTTCTTAAGTGTGTTTTTGAAATCTGGTCAGCGACAAGGTAGACATCTTTAGGGGCTAAATATGACTATCTTTGTATTCTTTTTCTTTATTTTTCATCTCTATCAAATCTGTTGGTTTGATTTTTTCCCAGGTAGAAATTCCTTGCTTAGAAATTTGAAGAAAATGAGCTCTCACCCTAGAGTAATTCCTTGTTTTGTCTCATGACAATAATTACAAGTAAACTTCCATGTACCTCCTTTCTCAACTCTCTTAGAAACTTTAGTAACATACTCCTGTAACGGTGCTTTGTTGGCGGTTTGTGACGAGGAAAAACCTGCACTAGTGTTACTTGTACCAGGATTTGAAGTCATGCTTATACAAATTAAAGCCTTTTCGTTAGAACTTAGAAGCAATATACAATTATACATAACTAACTACTAATTAGAACTAATATACAAGCAATATACATAACTATGGAAATAATGAAAAAGGAAGATCAAAGATAGCAGCCTAGTAGCGAACAATTATACAATTATACATAACTAATTACTAGTCTATAAATCCAGCCGATGACTAAAACTCATAAGTAATGAAGAATAAAGATCAAATTATGCATATATTACTATAGTACGTACATACTAACCAAATGGAACAGCTTTACATACATAATATAGAAGATTAGAAGGAATCCATTTTTTTTTAACTTACCGAAGAACAATCAAATACTCATGTAACCGATCAGATATAAAAGCACAAATTTTAGTATTTTACTCACCTGATGAGATTCCAGAAATTTCACGATGAAGAGTTAGAGATGAAGAATCGGTTTTGACGAGTTCTGGAAGGTTTAAAATTGATGAGTCGTGAGTTATGAATCAGTTTTGACGATTTGTCGTTTATAAATTAGATAGATTAATTAAAATTAAAGCCTTTTAGTTATTGGGCCATAAGAAACATCACTTTTTGGGCCAGAAACATTTTCCCAAACGTTTTTCTAGATAATGATTGGCATACCCCTTTTGAAGAAATGTTTCCACTTTTCCCATGGACGTTCCTCGGCGTTTCCCGTTTCCTCACGTTTTTCGACATTTCCCGTTTCCCCGGCATTCGGATACATGCTAAGGCATCCCAGCAGAGTGTCTGTGTATCCTAGGATATGTGACACTAGAAATTGTGTTCGTTGTCTGAGATAGGTCCTTGAAAGGTCAGCTGGCACCAAAAACAGATACATGGAATCAGGGTTTCTTCATCGATAAAAAACATTTTTAGAAAAGATATTAGGTTATTAAGACTCAAGTTTAAGGAGTCGCCTCAAATTACTCATATGAAACCGTCGTGGAAGACGAAAATCGCATAGATCAGGTTGATAGTTCTTATGGTTCAAGGCATGTCTTGGATCAGACAAGTGCTTTAATGTAGAACATTTTGAAATCGTGTTTCTTTGCTAATAATATTAGTTTACTGGGTAACAACCTTTTACCAAATATTATCCTTCTTTCTGAACCTTTAATGCGTAAGGAGAATGTTGGGTTACTTTTAACATTATTAAAAAAAATAAAAATAAATAAATAAATAAATAAATAAATAAACTTACAAAACAATTCGAGAAACTAGCAAATGCCTATGATCTAACATAATATTAAAATTTGAATGAAACACATTAAGTCTATTAGACGATAGATGGTTCAAGCCCAATTGTTGACTTTGCGTCACTTAGGGTTTCAATTATGTTTTATGTAGTTGCATTATAAATATCGTATCTCTTACGGGATTTACATCACTTAACATGATATCATAGCAGGTTGACACTCTGACCTGGTCAGCTTTGAGCCACCGCCTCTGTGTCACCCCGTTAAACACAGTCGTCGTCGTATCCCTAATCTTAAAAAAAATGAAACCTACCGGTTCGACTATAACTCCCAAATTGTAAGGAGTTAATTGACACCATTGGCTTCATATTGAAATTGAAATTCCGAAGAAAAATAATTCGGAATCTCCATTGTCGCCTCCGCCAAGGGCCGTAACTTTTCGGGGTTTTCAAATACAGTCGGCTCAGTGTTTTGCTTATAACTCTCAACCGGTTAGAGTTAACTGACGCCGTTAGTGGTCGTCGATTCGTAATTAAAATATGAAGAAAAGCATACCGAAATCGCCTCCTCCACCGGTTGGAAGCTCCGTCACGTGCCACTATAAGTCAAGACACTCGTAAAAAAATTACTTTGTTTCTTGGTATGTGTAGCCGCTGCAACTAAGTACCTATCAAAGTCTTGATTTCTTCATCTTTTATTTCTTTTGTAATTATACTTTATTCTTCAATCGAGCTTTCGTAATTTTGCCACCCGAATTACGATGGAATATTAGACGATAGATGACTGAAGCCCAGTTGTTGGCTTTGGGGCCGTAAAGGTTTCTATTATATTCTACGTAGTTGCATTATAAATATCGTATTGATAATATCATATCTTTAACGAAATTTACATCACTTAACAACATATGACCTTGCAAATCATGCAACACCTTAAACGGACCATTATAGTTATCATAAAATACATAGAAGAATGCATGCTAATAGTGAGAATCTCGACACTAGTCTAATGTTGTACATATTGGTCCAAACACATGACGAAAAGGCCCCTACAAAAGAACCCAAAGCGGCAAAGCGTTTAAGTATCATCCTTTGTTGTTTTTTTACGAGCCTTCGTTTCATGACAAGAAACTACGGTACTAGACTAGTTTCACGACTTAAGGGCCACTCGGAAACACATATTATTATAACCGGATAAATATCAAGAAGCCAACTGATGGCAAGACCAATTTTCCTCGAGAACATGATCAAAACTCAAAAGTACGTAGACCCGCATAGGGTTGAGCATCGGTTTAAAACTGACCCGACCCGACCCGACAAAACCGAAAACCGAAAATCATGAAAAGCCAAAACCGAAACCGAACCGAATATGGTCGGTTTGGTTCGGTTTTGTGTCGGGTCCGTTGGTTCGGTCTGGTTCATGTGTGTTGTGTGTGTTTTTGTCAGTTTTGGGCCGAACCGAACCGACCCGAAACCGAAAATCATGAAAAACCAAAACCGAAACCGAACCGCTGTCGGGTCGGCTCGATTTTTATCGATTCGGTCCAGTTCAGTTTTGAACCTTCGATGCTCAGCCATAGACCCGCATACACAGACTAAATTTCCTACTTTTCGAACCAAATTATATGGCAAACAAAGTTTCTAAAACATATAAAAATTTAAAACATGTTTCTAAACCTTTTTATAACAAAATTTGAGCAACTACTTGATGTTGATTAATATAACATATCGAACCACGTAGATCGATTTTATGACATGTAGTTACACCCATGGTTTTGGTATTATGATTTCTATCTTTTTCTTAAACATTTTGTAGTATCTCTTTTTGCTGGTTATATTAATTAGTTTAATTCTGTAATGCCAAAAAATTATACCTTTGGATCGGTTGTTGTATACACTTTTTTGACTCGATGTATACTCACTATTGGTGCATGTGTGTCTATGCATATAAAACTCATGAAAGGGTAGCCTCCAATGCAAATCTTCCAAAGGTTGCCTTTTAATATAATGATAATTTATAATTAACTTTAATTAAGTTTAACATCTGCACACTTTAATTATAAAATTCGACCAAATCAACCTTGTCTCTTTTAGATTGGGATATTCAAATTGGTAGTTGTAAATAAATCCAAATTTTGTGTTATAAGACATGACAAATGATAAGATTTAAAATTCATATGTAAGAGATGACATACTTGTCTCTTTCATATGTGAATCTTTCCTCGTGGTAGTGTAACCGTAAAAGAAAACATTAAAAAATATGATGCACCCATAAACTTTTTCTATTAGGTTAATTTGGAAAGAATAGAACTAATGACTTATTGATTATTACAGTAATGAAAAATGAAAAAAATATATATTAAAATCAGCAATGTTGTGAAATAATGAAATATTATGTATTAAGACTCTTTTGTCTTAGAGGAGGGGTGTCTTCACATTTGGCTTGCACCATTCTTATATGGCAAGGAGAAATAGCATGCCATTTGCATGTTATCACACCATCACCACCTTGAGCCATTTCAAACTGTGAGTATACTTACAATGCGTCATTTCTACTTTTCTATCATTTTTTAAATTAGGTTGTATTGTTATGTTGTGTTTTAATTGGGTACAGTGGGGTTCAAAAAGTGTAAAATGGTACGCAAATAGCATGTGAAACGAGGGACGGATGTTTTTGGGGTGTGAATGTGAAATGCTGATGTGACGCTGATTTGACAAAACAGTATAAGAAACGGCATGTAATTACACCCCTTGCTCTTATGGGCCTATGATGTCCTCTTTTGTCTCAATTGTTAATAGGTCATTATATTTTACATTATTGCTTCCGAGCTTCTTTCGCACATTTGATGTATTTTGCTTTGTATTTTTGCTTCTTTTGCCCCTCTCTTAGTTAATTGTCTTATTTAGCTAAAGTGAGGTGTCACGTTTTATAATTTTTTGTGTTGGTTTTATGTCATCGTCGTCTTTCTTAATATATATATATATATATATATATATATATATATATATATATATATATATATATATATATATATATATATATATATAGTCAGTGGCGGAGCCAGGAAATATAATCATGGGGGGCGGTCAAAAATGAGAAAAAGGCGAGTATACCTAGGCTATTTTTCGTGTAACTCAAAACAGTTCGGGTCGGGTTTATTTAAGCGCAAATCACTCAAATTCAAGTCAATTAACACTAGTAAGCGATGTATGTGTCTTTACAATAAAATCTAGTTAACGTAGGTTATTATGACGGTTAGCACATACAAAAATAATTGGGTTTAGCTAGAATTGTCTGTGTGAGTATGTTTATACGACAAACCAAATGTTGCTCAAATGGTTTTATTGCACTTGCAATCAAATATCTCATAAAACAAGTTGATAATATCAACACGATAAATGAAAGTTTTAAAGAAAAACATACAATCATAGCTGTTAAGATCTCGATCTAGCTCTTAAAATCTTCCGATCTTACGATCCCGTTATGAAAAAACGAGTCGATCCTTCGTAGGATCTTAAATAGCATAGGATCTTAAGTATGATCTCGATCCGATTCGATCCTACTTCCCTTAATTTAACTAACTAATAAACTATAAATGAATGAATTTTGTTAAATTAAAACAATATAGCAAGCGTTAATTACTGTAAATGTCTAATAAGATCAAGATATATGGATTTTTTTTATTAAAAGATTCAACGTCCTTAATTAACGATTACATATTTTTGTATATTAGAGTATTACGCGTCGCATTCTCATATTACTATAACTTTCAAAACTCTTTTTTCATTTCTAATTTGTTATACAATCATCTTTGAATACGAATTACTAGTAAAATAAGATTTTTAGACATTTAAGTAGGATCGTAGGATCTCGATCCGATTCTACGATCTCGATCTTGAAAAGACAAAAACGATCTCACGTGGGATCGCGATCTTGACAGCCTTTCATACAATATTTGAAAGATTGTCAAATCATATATGGGGAAGTTAATTGTTTTGACTTTAAAACATACTCGGTATAGTACAACTAAATGAATAAGCACTTATAAGTCTGGGGTACATTTAATATAAACAAGGGGTACGTTATTCTCACGGGCCCTATTTTCATTAACCAAACCCTCTCTAAACTTCTAGCCCACCTTTTTTTTTGTTTTTTACTTGTTTTTGTCGTGTAGTGATTGTTTGTTTCTTATTTTTTTTTTTTTTTTTTTAAATAAAAAAGGAGTATATGTATCTCTAAACTTCTAGCCCACCTTTTTTTTTGTTTTTTACTTGTTTTTGTCGTGTAGTGATTGTTTGTTTCTTATTTATTTATTTTTTTTTTAAATAAAAAAGGAGTATATGTATATATGTATAATAATGTAATGTATATGTATAATGTTTGGTATATTTGTGTTTAATAATGTTTTGTATATGTATAATGTTTTGTATGATATCATGTTAAATATTACTACATTAAACGACTATGACAACAAATGTTATTATTCAATTAAACAACAACGTTAACACATTATTTAAAAAACAACAACATTTACGACATATGAAGATTATTCAAATCATTTAAAAGATCATGGAGCCGGGCACTTGACTGACAAGCGTGATCATCAGGATTCCTTGCCATTTCTAATTCCATTTCCGGCGCTTTTATTCTTTGCTTCAACAACTTGTTCTCATTTTTTGTAGCAACGCACTTTGAGCAATGCGTTGAAGAAGAGGCTTGACTAAAGTGCTCTGCTTCAAATTCGTCTTTCCACTTGAAGTATCGACACCCATAGTCGTTTGTACCTGGCTGTTACATGTTAAGAAAATAATAAGAAATGTATTTTTAACAAACAAATTATTATTTTTAGCAAACGTATGATTATTTACCACTGAAAGAGGACATGCATAAAACAGTCGCCCACGACTACCATCTTGCCAGGATTTCCGTTCTACAATAAATCCTCTATTACATCGGCACCAGAAAGGATTTCCTTGGCTCATCTGACCAAAGAATTTGCATAATAATTTACATCAGCAATCAATAATGTTATTACTAATTTAAACAAAGTAATAATAACTGGTGCAGAACTAACACTCTACAAAAAAGCAGACTTTTAAGTTTCAAACAATTAACATTTAAACAATGTTGAATAATCATTTACAACATATGATTCACTATGTTTACAATGGTTTTGTCGGTGTCTCTATTATTTACAACATAAATCAGTAATCATTTACAATGGTTTTGTCGGTGTCTCTATTATTTACAACATAAATCAATGAACCATTTGAATGGGCAATTTGTTTTAAAGGTACTGGTCTTCCGTTTTCCGGTACCTTCAGGTTTATACTTCCCACCCTTTGAACACCTATAATTGATTTCGTACAAATAACCCTTGTCTGCTTTGGTTCTGTCTTTAACAATGGCAAAACCGAGCCCCTGAGCTATATTTTGCACCCATTCCGTTACTTGCTCCTCAGAACCGAATTCCTGAAAGTATATTGTCCAAAGTATACAACTTTATTTTTAGAAATGATACATTTTTTTTGATTTTATTATTTTTTTTACATATGATACTTTTTAAAAGTATCATATGGTACTTTTTTTTTACATATGATACTTTTTAAAATGTGTCATTTGTAAAAAAAATGTATAATTTTTAAAAGTAATAATACCGTTACATATGGTACTTTTTTTATTTGTAAAAAGTATCATTTTTTTTTTATTTATTACAAATGATATTTTTTTTATTTGTAAAAAGTATATATTTTTTTTATTACAAATAATATTTATTTGTAAAAAGTATACTTTTTTTTATTACAAATAAAAAAAGTATATATATATTCATTTGAAGAGTATTATTACAAATACTACTTTTTTTTGTTTTTTTTTTTTTTTTTTAAAGTATATATACTTTTTTTTATTTGAAGAGTATTTATTTGTAAAAAGTATATATATTACAAAAAAAAAAAAAAAAAAGGTAATAATACTCTTCAAAACCACGGGTTCACCCACGGTTTTACTAAACCGTTCCACGGTTTTATCTCTCTCACTCAATCCACTCTCTCACTCACTCACTCAAACAATCCACTCTCTCTCTCTCTATCACTAACAACACACGTCTAGATCTAAAACTTGAGATCTAGTTAACGTGATGTTGATGGTGATTTGTGGTGGTTTGATGGTGATGTTTATGGGATAAAACCGTGGGTGAAACGCGGTTTTGAAGAGTATTATTACTTTTTTTGCGGTTAGATCTGTTTAGATCTAAAACCGTGGTGGTTTCATGGTGATTTTATGGTGATTGTTGGTTTAGATCTGTTTAGATCTAAAACTGTGGTGGTTTGGTGGTGATGTTTATGGTGATTGTTGGTTTAGGGAGGGTTTGGTTAATAGAAATATGGCCCGTGAGAATAACCTACCCCTTGGTAAGAACTCTGTATTTTTTTGATCTATTTTTTTTAGATCTAAACTAAGAACTTGTTATATTTTTATGGTGATAGTTGGTTTATGGTGATTGTTGGTTTATGGTGATTGTTGGTTTATGGTGATGTTTATGGTGATAGTTGGTGATGGCTATGTTGGTTTATATTTTTACTGCTTAGTTGCTAAAACTTGGCTTGTTGGTGATGGCTATGATTGGCTTAGTTGCTTGTTACTTGGCTTAGTTGCTCAAAACTTTGCTTGTTACTGCTTAGTTGCTAAAAACTAGGCTTGTTGGTATGGTTATTCTCACGGCCCTATTTCTATTAATCAAACCCTCTCTACTTGGCTTGTTTGTTAAACATTAAACGAGATAGGGCGATGATGATTTAAAAAAAAAATGATTTTGGCATGGCAAAGTGATATTTTTATCACTTTGCAGCCATATATGATAGAATAGAAAAGATATTTTATCACTTTGTGACTTTCATATCCGAGCCTAACATATTTTTGGCATGGCATTCACTGTGCAGCCATATATGATATATCTTGGTAATGTGAAACTATTATAATCTGAGCCTACTCTTATCTCGATGCCTTTTTAATATGTAAAATGGAGATTACCTCTTGTGTGTAAAATTGTGATTGAGACATTTATGCAGTTTTGTGTATAATCTGATGCTTGCTTTGTTTCACTTGGCTTTGTTTTGCTTTGTTTCACTTGGCTGCTTCGTTGTGAAGCTGTGACCTTTTGAGAATGTGACCTTTGAGCTGCTTTGTTTCACTTGGCTGCTTCGTTGTGAATCTGTGACCTTGTGAGAATGTGACCTTGTGAGAATCTTACTTTTGAGCTGCTTTGTTTCACTTGTCTGATTTGTTTCACTTGGCTGCTTTGTTTCACTTGCATTTTATAATGGGGACCTTTGAGTATAACACCTCCCTTATACTGTTGAGCTTGTGACCTTGTGAGAATCTTACTTTTGAGCTTTGTGTCCAATCTTGTGATACTGCTTTGTTGTGAAATCTTCTTACTGTGGCACTTTTGAGCTTGTGACCTTGTTACCTTGTGTCGGATCTTATAATCTTGAGAATCTTACTGTGGCAGTTTTGACCTTGTGACCTTGTTACCTTGTGTCGGATCTTACTGTGAGCTTGTGACCTTGGTACTTTGAGAATCTTACTGTTGATGATTATGTGACCTTGTTACCTTTTGAGCTTGAGACTATAAGGCGATGATGATATCTGAGCCTTTGTGTGGAATAACCTGCTTGTGTTAGCACTTGTGCAATTGTTTGCACTTGGACCTGCTGTGTATCTTTGGTTGTGCACTTGGTTGTGTATCTGCAGTTGGACCCATGGTTTTGTATCTGAACTTGGTTGTGCACTTGGTTGTGTATCTGAACTTGGTTGTGCACTTGCAGTTGGACCCATGGTTTTGTATCTGCACTTGGTTGTGCACTTGCAGTTGGACCCATGGTTTTGTATCTGAACTTGGTTGTGCACTTGGTTGTGTATCTGCAGTTGGTTGTGCACTTGCAGTTGGACCCATGGTTTTGTATCTGCACTTGGTTGTGCACTTGCAGTTGGACCCATGGTTTTGTATCTGCACTTGGTTGTGCACTTGGTTGTGTATCTGCAGTTGGACCCATGGTTTTTGTATCTGCACTTGGTTGTGTATCTGCACTTGGACAAATGGTTTACTTATAGGCGATGACGAATGGTTTTTAAAACCGAATGGCATGGCAAAGTGATATTTTTATCACTTTGCAACCTTCATATCCGAGCCTAACATATTTTTAAAAACCGAATAAGGCGATGACGATTACGTGTTAGTCCGAGCCTGTGTCGAATAACCTGCTTGTGTTTTTGCACTTGACCTGCTGTATTAGCACTTGGACAATTGGACAAAAATATTTGGACAAAAAAAAAAAAACAAAATATGGACAAAAATTAACTTTAGACAAAAAAAAAAAGAAAAAAATTAACTTTAGACAAAAGCAAAAAAAAAAAAAAAAAAAAAAAAAAAAAAAAAAAAAAAAAAAAAAAAAAAAAAAGACAGCTAAAAGACAAAATGTCAGATTTCTGTCAGATTTCTGCAGCCTATGTTGACCGGGCTAGGCATAGAGCCCGCCCGGTTAACACATCCCTATAAACAATAAAAAATACTGTCCAGTAGTACTTACAAAAAGTCCATTGGTTTCCTCATCTACACAGTTTTCAAAGAGTCTTCTTCTTCCTTTTACTTTTACAGGAAAACCCAGAATATACAAGGAAAAAAAATATATTAAGACTGGTAAAATTACGAAATTCAGTTTTAAAGCACTTGATCTTGGTAGTCATCACACACTGATGAGGGCACTACGAAATCTGAGCCGAGGGTACTAACCTTTTTCTCACTAATTTTACCTTTTTTTTCCTACTAATTTGGTCTTTCTCCAAGAGCATGGTTGGGGGCATCGCCCCCCACTACTCTCTACATGGCTCCGCCCCTGTATATAGTAATCAAGTGTGTCTTCTACGATCTAATATTGTCATCCACATCAAAAGTATTTGAGCAACTGGTTTATAAGATTATCTTCCGACACTTGAAGAACATATATGCACTAAAGTGAGAAGGCGTATTATACGCATTACGTTCTTTTTCTCTTCATCAAGTTTTTTATTGTATTTGGTTTTTCTGGATTATGTTTTTAATAAGCCAATTTAAAAACAACATATGAAGCACATTATTATTAGAGAATAACAATCGGTGAATATTATAATAGGAGTGTTGTGAAATATTATGTATCATAAGTATTGATCTTGAATGATTCAACTTCCAAACTAAATACTTTATTCTCTTCCTAGTTTAGTCTATTAGTAATGTTCATAATATAACATTTGAAATTCATCTAATAATAAGAATTCTCTTTCAGCTATGTTGTGTTCCTATTCTTTGGTCTTGTTCGTTACATTGATAATAATAAACTCTTTTTACACAACTAGCCGAAATTTAGAATTAAAACTTTCACAAGAATACATGACTAGTGCTTGAATGATTATTTGCATTCAATTCATTCTTTAAATACCAGTCGTTAACAATAAAACAAGGAACCTAACAAACATCAAAATGCGATATAACAGTTATTGAAAATCAAAATAACAAAGAACGGAAAAGAGACAATGACGTTTTGTAGCTACAAATTACATGCACATCCATGATACTAATATATGCATCATAAACTGATTAATTAATAATCCCAGAAGTTGCCATTGTGACTAAATTTTTTCTTTTATGCAGAGTGCATATATTAGGAATGGGCCACTGAACATGCGTATGTTCCACGGGATTTAAATTGAAGCAATTTGATTTCCACATGGACAGCTAAGACACAACAAATTAAGACTAATAATCAAAAAGTTTTTCACACCTGATGTTACTTGTTAATGGTCTTTAAGCCCAAAGATTAAGACATCTATCATAACGCCAAGGTTATATCTTCAAAATTCTCGACCTCATAATTATATTTGGCTCAGTTGGTACCATCCTCCGAAGAAAAAAACCAATAAGCCCACTGGAGAGATTTTGTGAATAAAAGGTCAAGGGTTTGAGTCTCGGCTTTTGCTCACTCCATTTGGTGCCACATTGAGCAAAAAGAGTTGCTAGAATTATTCTTTGTGAGGTGGACAATAGCTGGTGCTTAAAGACACCCAGGGTCAGGGTATTCCCGGCAATTCACATTTTTGTGGATCAATGTAGAACTACTAGATGCATGTGGGTCAGTTTCCTATGACAAAATTTTGTCAAACGAAAACGAAAACTGCGTACGAATACTAGCTTGTAAAATTACGGAGTAATAAATATTGTAATATGAAGACATACTGTTGGGGAAGAGGAGACATGCAGCATCTCCACCCTAAATTTATCATTATTACGTTCAGTTTCTTATTTCGTCCATGAGTTCCCATATGGTTGTGCATGTGTTTATAAACTCAGGGTTGTTTTTCGTGTACAAATTCTTTAGCACACAATAATTAAATGTTGTGAGGTGCTTGAATAGCACGCAGTTCGGATTTAGCCGATTAATTTATATGGTTTGACTCCATCACCAAACAAACTCAAACTAAGCAAAACCTTCCTTATTCAGTAGTTTGACGTAGCCACTTTTGCACTTATGATAGTGTGAGACTATGATAGTCTCAAACTTATTTGTCACTAAGTCATCCTGAATGGTTATGTTTATACTAATACATACTCCGTATCTGTAAAGTAATTTTATTGTGTGTTCATCACTTCCTGTTAGTAAATAAAAGTCGTTTAGGTGTTGCTTCTAATATAAATCAAGCTTAAAAACTTGGCGCTGGTAGTGGATGCTTCCTCATATGCAAACTCACTAGATGTTAGTGACCTATTTACGTTACATATAGCCTAGTGTTATCCCTCAATTGATCATTTAAAGTAAACACATATATGATCTTCAGTTTATGTAAACATATGTATGATTCTCATGTAAACGGAGAGAATTATTAGATGATATATTTGGTTAGTCGTTTCAAGTTCGTTTGCGAGCTTAGGCTCTGTTAAAGTTTTGTAATCGTCATGTATAATGGCTAAACAATACAAGTACGATAATGTACAGAGTTTCATTATTTAACAATAATGTGAACATACAACCGCAAGTTTGATCTATTTATATGAAATTTGATACGGAGTAAGTTCGAAGATGATTGTTTATGGTTACACACTTTAATACTTTATATTGTTTCTTATAGTTTGAAAATATTACCACCATTGCGATTCATTGAAATCCTTCATGTGTCACACTTTCCGATAAAAATTTAGTTCGATCATACGGTGAAGTGGTGAACACTGACCATTCTATGTGGGCGCATATGCACGTGTATGTAAGTTGTGTATCTATGCACTTGCATGTGTATGCAAGTATACAGTAGTTTTGCATTTATATTTATATATGTCAGATCGATAATGATTGTAAGAGGGCTGGGTACCGCTCGTTGTGAGAGCTCGCAATTCCAACGTGGACTTCGTTGTAGCTCGTCATGACACCGATGGTGCCTCGTCATGCCTCGCCGTTCTTCACCTCCTCGTCTGCACGACGAGGTTTTTGAATCTGCAAATCATCCCTTTTTTTTTTCTCTTTCTTTTTCCCTTTTTTTTTGTAATTGTGTGTGTGTGTTTTATAAATGTGTGTTTTGGTGTGTGGGGTTGCAGCCAGAGGTAGGAGAAGAAGACCAAACAAAGTTTTGGTCCTTGTTGTTTGGTCCTTGTAGTTTTATTTATTTGTGGTTGTGGTCCTTGTGGTTTTGTTTTCTTAATTTACAGTTTTTTTTTTTTTTTTTTTTTTTTTTTGGTAAATAACATTTTTTTTTAGTTAGATGTATTGTAATTTTAATTTTAATAAATGAATTTAGTTTATTTAATGAAATAAATAAAAATAAATAAAATTGTAAGTGATGGGCCTCAAATGAGTAAGTTGAGGTTAGTTATGAATGAGGAGAGGGTTAATTGTGAAGAAGTGTTGGGGTGATGTGGCACCCGTAGACCTCAAATGAGGAGGTTTGCCTAGCCATGGCACCTTTATCAAAACCTTTCATACTTTATGAGTCGACGAATGAACGTCTAAAAGTAGGATTTATTATAAAGATAGACAAAGGCTCAATCACTTAAGAATTGAAATCATGTTTTAAGATTGCTTTCTTACCAAATTAACGTAGAACCTTTTGACTAATTTAGGCTTTCGATTTAAAGAGGACTTGTACAAGTAATGTCTTCGGTTTTTCACATTCAAATTTACTTAATATATTATGGAGTATTAGATTATGTGATCATGTATCAATGCATTATATATTGATCAGCAAATGTATATTTTAGCTGTTCAAAAAAAGAAAAAAAAATGTATATTTTAGAATGTAGCATGATAATTTATAGGCAATGTGCATGAACCACCTTGTACAAAGTGTGTGTTCATGAACACGAATATAGCACATTTAAAACTGACAAAATGCTATATATACACACATTCCAACAAACTTACAAGAGAAACAAGGATAAACTAGTTATATAAGAAACCATATTGGTCTAAATCAACTTATATAAATGGTAGCTAGATCAAGACAAAAAAATTGTTGCAAATGAATTATAAAAAATGACAATTGGTCTTGGAATCTTCTCAAAATGTCTCCATCTTTTTTATCTTTTATACCCTTATTCGAGAACGGAACGATTTAAAGAGAATAAAAGTGGTCCATTGTGTGTTGCAATATAGAAAATCGGTAACTTTTGTTCACTTAAAAAAAGAGCAACAAACTTTTAATCGTTGATAATTAATTGCATTGATATCGTTATATAATGTTGGCTCGAAAAAGTTTTACAAAATCCTCCATTGAGTGTTTATTCAAATGCTGATGAACCCTTTGCATTAAATAAATGCTTACACTCTCAAAATCATTTTGTTCAAAAACTTAATTTCTGATTCATAAATCTAATATAAAGAGGTAAAATGTTATCACGCCAACCCAACCAGTGTGGCCAGCTTCAACCCATATTAAACATTACACATCCTATGATCCTAACTTGTACTTGTTACCATTTCCAAGCGGTATTCAAGCTCTTTTTTTTGCAACTTTAGCTGCGGCTTATAAAGATGAACCTGCAGGCTCTTCTTTTTGCAACTTTAGCTGCAGCTTATATAGGTGAACCCGCAGGGGTTAAGCGCCGATTAGCACATTGAATTATCCATGTGGCTATCCAATTTGTTAAACCCATTCATTTTGCCACTTTGACCAATCGTCCATATAGTATTGGAGTATCCTGTGTAACGCATATCATCCTCATCTAGGAGTTACCAATATGTTTGGATCATAAACCATATATAAAACAAAACAACAATCGTTTCAAGAGCGATGAGAAACTACAGTTAAGTATCAATTACTAAATCTTACGAATAAACCAAAAACTTTTGAAACAAAAGCCTAAATCTTAAACAGTAAACCCCGAACCACTAAAAATAAATAAAATGATTTGCCTGGCGAAAATGTGTCGTTAGGCCAAACATCATCACATATTTGTAAACCAGGTATCTTACTGTCATACTACTGAGCCAACATAATGTTCCGTTTTCTTCTTGAAAACATAAAAACGACATTAGAATAGGCTTAAATTCGAGGTCAAACTGAGCTAACCACCTGTATCTAAACAAGCCCAATTTACATGCAATCCTTCAGGCCTGATCTTAACTTCCTAAAACTAATCTAAAACATCAAGAAACCAGAAAAACCACTTGTAAAACAAATGAATTTAAACAATGAAGTCATAAATTTCTTCATGTGTGTGGTGTGGTTAACAGGATTCATCTCCATGGTTGCAATGATCATGGATGTCTCCGTTTTCTTTGCCGAGCTTAGACTTGGGTAGAGAGAATGTGGATGCTTGTTTGGAGGACGTTTTTAGTAACTGTTGCTGTGGCTTCAAGTTAAGGTGAGTGTAGTACGACATACCAGCAAGAGCAGTAACTGCACCGCAGATGCTGGTTGTTCCTGGGTTTGAACCAAACATAATGAAACCTCCCAGAAGAATCACACATGTTTTGAACTGTCCAAGAACAACATGAGTTGTTGCCGATGTTTCCCTGTTAACATATATAAAATCCGATTCAAGTTTTGTCAAAATTCTACAATAAGATGTAGAAAGCTATTTACTCTAAACATGTGGCATCAAAATAACGTTACTTTTTATTTTTGAATTGGCACAAAAAATATGCAGTGTTTCCTTTTAGGAACGATTCTAATACAAATTTACCTATTTCCCCACTAGCAATCATTACAAGATAGGATGACCAAATCGATAATATTTCATTAATATAGTTAAAACACGTTTTACTAATGTCATAGGTGCCAACCACCCAATTTGCTAGTCACTATGAAGTTCACGAAGTTACAAATGATGTGGACAGAATAAAAGTTTAGTGACCTCAAAATTTGTAAACACTATGCTATTAGATTGATTTATTGTGCCTCACGTCATGATCACCTTTTGCGCGCTGGTCCAACTTTCCATATAATAATTGACGCTTATCGATATATTTACCCTTAATGAGCTTTAGTACACCGTATGAGATTGTTTCGAGGAAAATTGTTCAAATCACTTTCTCAGCTAAAAGATACGACTATCTGGTTGAAAAGTTTATAGACTGTGACAGACCAATTATTCACAGTATGGCCATCAAACCTTATTCTACTTACTTGGGTGAAATACATCTCTTATTGAAAGTGATGTGAAGCGTAAAAGAGGGGGTTTACAGAGTTGCTACTTACCCAAGTGCCAAAGCACCGGACCACTGGAGCAAGAAGCCGAGAACAGCTGAAGCCCCAATAATTGAAGAATTGTAGAAGCTCCAGTCAAAAGAAAGAACGCCGGGAGGATCAAGCGATGGCATCATGGTCACTAGAAAAAACACAGTGATAGGTGTAGTCTTCCACATTAACCTGCACACAATTTTTAAGGTTTTATAAGGTACTCAAAATGATAACCAAAAAAAAAATCTTGTGCACACAGACCCATATCAACTATTTGCAATGATCACGATGAGCATATGTTATATTTTCATGGGATGGAGAACATCCTCTCTTTCGAGAAAATGACTTTGACTGTTTGACTTCTTTAGTCAAATCAAAAAATTTGATGACAATTACATTTGAGTAAAAGATGCAAAAATTGGAAATACTGGTGTTGAATTCGTGTTAGCAATTAATTTGAAGTTAGAAAGCGATTAGCTGGACATTAAGAATAGTCAAGATTAGCAACATACGCTAACGCATTCCAGCTCTCCTGTTGTTGAAGGTTTGACCACAATATCTTATTTGTTGCACTCGGTATAATCCACGCCACTGCTATACATGCACCAAAGAAATGGAATTGCAAATCGGTCACTGTGGCAACCGCAACACCAATCGACACTACAGTAAGTGCTAGCACCTGAAACATTCAAGTGTTCTGGATTACAAATGAAATCTATTTGAATGAAACATGCAGTCTAACTTTCTTGGTCAAAGAAAGCAAGTATTATGATATTGATAGTTCTCTTAACTAGATAAAGCATTGTCCATCGACTTCCATACTACAGGGGTCAAACAAAAACCTTTTCATGTTTTACTGAAGGTAGTTATGAAAACACTATTTTTGTACAATCATAATAGTTTGAAAAGTAGTTAGTTCTACTATTGGGGACATAACTATTTTATACACAATTTGTACCTTTCGGAAAGATATTCTTTTGCGGTAGAGCATGAACTCTGCTAAAACAATTGCCGGGGTTACTGCAATTTTAGCCATCTGATAAAAACCAACACTAGAAAAAGATAAATGTTAGGAAATAAAGATTCAACAAACATAAGGTCATAGATACTAATTAGAAGTTTGCATACCTGTTGAACTTCAAACTAACATTAGCCAGACCGGTAGAAAGCGACATTACTATACCAAGACCAAGCAAAGAAGAAAATTTTGTTGTTTTTGAAGAAGGAGGTGGAGGAAGGAGAGATAAAGCTTTTAGTAGGGCCATAATTAACCAGCTACAAATGTAGTGGATAAAAGTGAGAAAGATCGGATAGTTGAACCCAACTTTGACAAGTACCTGAAACGTGAAGGATTATACAAGTAAGTATCTGAAAGTGCTAGCATTGATGGTTCGTATGACATCAGTATTGCATATAAGGAGGAAAATATGTTAACTTACCAATTTATTCATCAGGATAATACTAACTGATGCAACAAAATTGAACGTAAGGGCAAGAGTGGGACCCAACAAGGACTGGTGTTGACGTCGTAATTTGCTAAATATAGAAGCTCGTAGTTCCTCCATTGCTCTTCCTGCATAAGAATAATAAGATAGTCACTAAATGCTTGTTTTCATTATCACCTATTTTTTGGATATTTTACTGATCTAATATTTCATGTCTATCAACAAGTTTGACTAACTCTGAGTTTAGGTAATAATAAATTGACCTCCATGATGAGAAAGTAGAGGAAAACCAGAAATGTATGAATTCAGCAGGCCAGCAGGGAGTTAAAAATTGTGGTATATTTTAGGTCAGAATGCATGATGGTCATACTTTCAAGAGTATGTAGGTCAACCAACTTATGTATTTCCCAAATTCTTTATTGTCCACATATGTATCTGCGAGTTTATGTACTGGTTAATCTAGTTGCAGTTACTTAGCTATGACATAATTATGCACATAGAATTGCATTCTATTGTTAAATACTCGATTACTGAATTATGATCCACAGTGATCAATCATATATTAGTTTCTGAATTGATTTTTGTGCATTTAAACACCAATATGGTTTTCGCCGTGCCTTTAGTACTTAATGTATGAACTTGATCTAGCATTAAAATTTTCATAAAAAGAAGATTGCACAAACGGTGCTGTTCTGTACGCCCCATAAAAATTGTAACTATTTCCATGTAGCCCTTCCACTTGAATTTTCCGTTTTTGGCAATGTTTTAAGCCAAAGTGCCAAACTTACCTAACTTCGAATCTCATTACTATAAGCTACCAATAATGGTCCAGAAGATTGTCACAGTGTCACTATAATTTACTGACAAAAGACTACTGTATGTGGCATTTTCCAGGTCATGTAGCTTTAAAGATTAAGCAGCTAAAATCCACAACCATTAACCTAACCAAAGCATCATTTATCTGTGAAATTTACAGTTCACTCCCCACGTATAAAGAATCGAAAGGTGATAAGAAAAAGTAGAAGCCATTGACATGGTCATCTTTCGCAGAAAGGAAATTTTTTCTATTCCAGGGAATAAATAAATAAACAAGTCCACCTTACAGTCTAGAAGTAGCCTAAAAAAACTTTTTCAAATCATTAAATATAATTGAATAATAGATCCATTATTAGTATGGACTATGGGCAGTTTTGAAACATTAAACTCATAATGACTTGATTATGACCTTTTTCTAACATAAAACACCATGATTAAAAATTTATTCATACAACATCGAAATCCATATCTAATTATTTATCCTGAATAACATGAACAAATTACCACACACAACCAGCTTCTAATCGCCCTTCATAAGCAACACAATAACATTATCAACTAAGACACATCACTTATCACATACTCAAGACGCAATAATATTCACTTATGTCAACAATCAAGGGGTAGGATATAATAAACCCATTGCCATCTGTTTCTAAGTTGGATAGTTTGTTTTCTTCTTCATAAAAGAAACTAGTAGTTGTGATGATGCCATTAATGTTTGAAGAACCAGTGCACACTCAAGATATACAACCAAATCGCTTTCGTCAGCTAGAAATTAAATCTATTGCTATTAACTACAACATCCACTTACAATGTAAACTTAATTTTCTGTAATTTGTTGAACCACAGATCATATCATCATGAAATCAACCAGCATAATCATTCAGTCTACAAAAAGGGTCTATTTCTTCTGACAATGCCATATTCATAAACGGAAAGAAAATCTACCCTAATCAAGCTTCAGGAAGTCAATTGGCATAAACATTTAGGCTGCAAAATATGTCTATTTCTTGTTACAGCGCCATATCCATAAACGGAAAAAGATACCACCGTACTCAAATTTCAGAAATCAACCGGCATAATCATTTAAGCTACAAAAAAAAAGGTACAATTCTTCTTAAAACGCCAAAACCACCTTAATCAAACTTCAGGAAACCAATTGGCAATAATCATTTAGGCTACAAAAAGGTCTATTTCTTCTTAGAACGCCACATAATCATCTAGGCTATAAAAAGGTCTATTTCTTCTTACAAAGCCAAAAACCGGAAAGAGATACCACCGTACTCAAACTTCAGGATAATAACCCGGCATAATCATCTAGGCTATAAAAAGGTCTATTTCTTCTTACAACGCCAAATACAAAAACAGAAAGCGATACCACCTTAATCAAACTTCAGGAAACCAGCCGGCATAATCAGTTAGTCTACCAAAAAAGATCCTATTTCACCGTACTACGCCATATCCATAAACGGAAAGAGATACCATCTTACCCAAACTTCATATCCCTGCCACAACTCCATTAATTATTCGACACTTCTCATTACTTAACATTACTCCATTAATTATTCAACAACCACCTAATTCAATTTCACATTACTCCATTTAATCATTTGAAACCTTCTTACTCAAAACATCATATAACCGAAACAAATCAAATGATTAAACCTGAAACCTTACATTACTCCACTAATCATCCATCACCCACAAAACCAAATTCATGTAGTCTAATCAAATCAACAAATTAACCTAAAATCCAAAAGCCCACTTAAGAAAAAACCTACATAACTACATATGCATAACATATGAACAACTATATTTAAACGGGTAAACGGATGAGGTTTTCCCTGTTCATGTTAGCCTTTTTGACTCAGATGTACGCAGTCTCACCAGGTTAATCCCGGGACCATTTCCGACCCCTTTTTTCCACTCCTAAATGTACAAACTAATCCACTAATCTAAATTAACTTAATTTAATTCAATCCAACAACCAACATTACAAAAAAATAAAAAAGCAAAACATATTTAACCAAAACAACAAAATTGATAAAAACATAACATAATTAGAAAAAAGCAAACAAAAAAAATAAAAAAATAAAAAACATACCTTTTTCACCAGCATCACTATCCTTCCTCTTAAGAATCTTTCTAACATCTTTTCTTGTCAAGAAACTAAACATTGTTTTACTACCGCCCAACATTAAACTTAAAACCCACAAAAACCCTTTAATACAATCTTAATTAGTACTAAAAACCAAACACCCACTTGCAAAATCATGTTGAAAAGTGGTGCATTGTTTTTTTTATATAAAAGAAGAAATGGAATTAAAGGAAAAAGGGGGCGGAGGAAATCACGGAGGAGACCCACCGACAGAAATTAGTTTGAAATTTGGGAAGTTGTTTTTTAAAAGTTTGAGGAAGATATGTACTATGACTATGACTATGACTATGACTATGAATAGGATGGTTGTTTGCGAGTGAGTGAGTGAGTGAGGCGAATAGGTTGGTAGTT
Source organism: Artemisia argyi (assembly GCA_030686995.1). Classification (NCBI taxonomy): domain Eukaryota; kingdom Viridiplantae; phylum Streptophyta; class Magnoliopsida; order Asterales; family Asteraceae; genus Artemisia; species Artemisia argyi. The sequence goes on from CM060678.1 coordinate 123,949,977, forward strand.
TAGTGTGTTTACTTCACATAATCACATGTTACCATTACATTTTGTGTTTTTATATGTTACTCATTTATTTTTGTTTTTGTTTTACAGGATAAAGCCAATTTGGTAGTTATCTTTTCATGACTTGGTTGGGTTAATCTTGCATTTTACAGATTGTAGAATTACAAGTGATTAATACTTATCCGTCTCATATTAAATGTTCATTTTAATAATCTACAATTAACTACACTATTAACTAATCAAATATTATATCCATCTACTAAAGTCTAATTTTATTGGTTGAAATACAAAATGAATACTTATTATAAGACATCTCAAAATAGTCACGTGAGACGGAAGGAGTATATCGATACTATTTCAAGATTCTAAATTTGGTATCCTTTTCTGAGGGAATAATTATATATATCAAACTTTTATGCATAAAGTATAATGATTTTATTGCAATACAAAAATATATGTGTAATTTTTGGTTTTTGGCAAGGATGTATGTGTAAAAGCCCATTGTTGGGTCCGTGAAACGCTCGCTCATGCAAACCATGAATGATAAAAACAACAGTTTGAGCAAATGGCGAAAACTGATGAACATCAAAAGTGAGGTTGGGTTTGCTTGAGAACGACTCATACACGTTAATAACACCATTTGTACTTTTCAACTTTATATATCTTATTAGAAATGAATCAAAGATTTACAAGGGATATACTGCGAAAAACTATCCCGGTTGATGAGAAATTAACTCTCCAAAATCAAACAATAAGAGGCAGCTAGCTTTGCTTTGTTGTTCATAGGAGAGGAGGATCCTAACTATAATACTTTGTATTATTTTCTACGTTTGAATCTCTACTTAGCTCGGTTACAACCTTTGGTTTAAATAGAGGAGGAAACAGTGGATGCACATGGGTGCATATTAACTTGTCAACTTGCTATAGATAGGTACATGCCTAGTATGCTAGCTTGAGCGTACTTTAGGTTTAGCCGATTTGACAACTTATAGCCCCAATGGTTGCTTTCTCGTATCTCGATAAGTACTTGATAACTTATATTTCTCAAAAAGTTTCTCGCCCATGCTTTCAGAGGTTGAGGTCATTTATACTGAATTAAGTCTTCAGAGTCAAAGAATCATTTGTCATATCTTAGTGGCCCTGTTGTTGTTTGTAGCTCCTTGTACATCACTCCCTGACACCGCATCAGTTTGTGAAGTGTTTTTTTCAGATGGTCTTTGACGTCCCTGAAGCTAGACAGTTGCTTGAGCTTTATACAACATTCACATATTTCTTTTATCAGTGAGTAACATCTTCTGAATAATAATCAGTGAGACATGTTCTCTTATAACTATTAGAGAGTACTTCACTTCTGATAACTATCACGTTCATATGATAGTTATAAAGTGACATTCTCTCTGATCTTTATCAGAGACTTTTATGCTCACTGACCTTCTGAGGGTGTACTAGACTATTTTATATTTAAATACTTGTCTGAGATAATTGGGTCGATTTAGACCCAACACTCATAAAAGCCTTTGTAATTTTTTTAGATAGAGTTATATTTTGAAACTCTTTATGCTTGAAATTTCACTTTGAAAATACCTTAGACTTCTTATCTTGGACATTTGGATTTTATCATAGCTCAAGTGTGGTATAGTACCAAATACGGAGTAGATTTTTTTACTTGTCTAGACTAAATCGGTGCTTTGATTCTAGTTAATAGGTCTCCAACTACCAAATTTAAACTCGAAAACGACTTAAGACAAGGTGACATTCTCTCATTTCTTCAATTTATTTTGACAATTGAACCTTTTAATCTTGTTTTAGCCGAAGCTAAGTCTAAAGGTTTATTTAGAGGGGTTAGAGTTGGAAGAGACAGAATCAACATTTTTCATTTCTCTCATGCTGAATAAAAACTCGTCTAATTTTGTATTTAAGGTGGTGTATCTATTTCTCTTTTTTCATGAACCAAGATCCTTTTTGGATATATGTTTTTGGTTTGTATTTCTTCTCTTGTATTTATGGGTTTTTCTAAATGAATTCTTAGTTGTTACTCCCTCCGTCTCAAAATATAAGTCCATTTTGCCATTTTTGATTGTCCCAAAATTAATGTCCACTTTAAATTTCAACCAATCAAAATGTTTGTAAGTGGATGAGAATGAATTTTTATTGGTTAGTATTGTAAGAGCCTATTTTTCTTAAACTTTGTGAAAATTAAAAGTGGACTTATAATTTGGAACGGAGGGAGTAAAAAATAATAATAATAAATAAATAAATAAATAATTCTTATTTCTTATTCATAGATGATGATGCTCTTGTCATGGGTGAACGGTCTGCATTAAATGTGGTTTAATGTTAAAAACATGTTATTTGACTATTTTAGTGCAAATGATCTATGACTATAATTAACATAAATTAGTCTAAAGTATATTTAAGATCATTGATAAAGAATTGAACAAGCAACTTCATTATAATTTTATCGGCAATACTTCAACGTTGTGTTCTCAAGTTGTTTTTTAAAAGAAATGAAGGGTATGATAAAGTAAGGTAGAGAAAGGGAAGAGATGATAAATGAAAGTTGTTACTTTATCTTGTGTTCTCCAGTTATAAGGAAAAGAAAAATAAGGGAGGTAAAATTTACATACATACCTTTTTACAATAAATACACAACCGAAATTCTTATACGAATTGATGGGTAACTGTTAATTGATAAAGCATAAATTTATAAATTAAACGTATACCAATTCATTTAATAATCATAAACAATTGGAATGAAACATTATTACGTGAAACCATCATTCATGGTTTGCCTTTTACACGTGAAGAACATGATATATGTTGATTTAAGCATAAGCGTATAACAATATTATACTTTAACAAAATTAATAGAGTAAACTACAAAATACATCCCTGTGGTTTGCCCAATTTGACACCATACATCCCTCTCAAAAAAGTTAGGACAATTACATCCCTCCGTTAGTAAAAGTCAAACAATATACACCCAAAAGGACGAACGATGCAAATGTTGTGTCGTTAACTTGGACACGTGGCAGTTAAGTAAGAGTTAGTAAGGGTATCCCTCTCCTTCTTTATATAAAAACACACACACACACTCACACCTCAATAACTCTCTCTCTCTCTCTCTTGAATAACCGGCCACCCCACTCGCCGGAACACCAGCAGAAACCGGCGCCGGCCACCGGAAAATTTTCCGGCAACCCTTTTTCTTTTCCCAATCGATAGATCGACATCTCCACAACCTATCTGGAGCTTTTGAGCTCTCGACACGCCCCCTAACTCACGGCCAACGGGCTTTGTGGGTTTCTTGGGTGTCTCGGCTAACAACAAACAACACCAACACAAAAACCAAACACGTCGAAGTTGGTGAGTCAACCCACGCGTTCACTTGGGTCTTGGGATATATGTATTTTTATCATTTTTTTTGGACAAATGAAACCACGACACATCAAACATAAAAACCAAACACGTCGAAGTTGGTTAACAAAGAAAACGGGTAAAGCCAACCCACGTGGGAGTGGGACTCGACAAAATAAATTGCCAGGAATTGGATTCTTGAAATGCCACGCTTGTGGATGATCCACCTCGTCACTTGTCATCCGCCACTTGTCCCTTAATGATATGCCACCTAGTGGACATTCGATCTATATAAGTTTTTAAGGAGATTGGTGGTGTTGGAGGTGGATGTACGCGGTGTTGTAACAAAACAAGGTGAGGGGGATTGATGTTTTTCTGGATTTGTGTTTGTATTTAAGTTTGTGTTTTTCTGGATTTGTGTTTGATTCTGGATTTGAATGAATTTGTGTTTGAGTCTGGATTTGTGTTTTTCTTGATTTGTGTTTGTGTTTAAAGAGTATTAAAAGAAGAGTAAGTGAGTAGGTGTGGGTGTTAAAAGGACTAAAATACCCTCTCTTAAAAAGAGATAACTGCCACGTGTCCAATTTAACGACACAATCTTTGCACCGTTCGTCCTCGTGGATGTATTGTGTTTGACTTTTACTAATGGAGGGATGTGTATGTTGCAACTTTTTCGGGAGGGATGTATCGTGCGAAATTGGTCAAACCACAGGGATGTATTTTGAAGTTTACTCAAATTAATAAAGTATGATTACTAAACATCTATCATTTATGAGATGAAGAATTGATTGAAAATCAATTTTCTTAATAAATCAAAAGCTGCGTGATATGTGTTAAAAATATATGAGGAAAAAAAACTTAGGTCAATAGGGTTAAATTTGTAATTTTGAAGAACTGTTAATTGCTAAAAAAACTCTTTCCTCACTTTACCCCCAATTTTGGACGGATCATGTTTAGGACAAAATACATTGAAGGTCCCTTCCTTTCCCCTACCCCTCCTACTTCCCTCCCTTTCAGAAAAAAAAACTTGAGAACACCATTTGTTTATCTTTCCCTTCATGTTCTTTTCCTTTCTTTAAAAAAAAAAAAAAAAAAAAAAAAAAAAAAAAAAAAAAAACACAACTTGAGAACACAGTACAAGGAATCAAAGATAATTTGGAAGATATGTTTCCTCTCTGATGCGGTATCAGCAAAATATATGAAAAATAACATAAAATAAACGATCTTGACACAATAATGACTCCCGGGAATTTCTTACCCATTAAAAAGACACAAAATTTGATAACACATTTTTAATAACTATATGTAAAATTCCTGTTTTGATAAACTGACCCATAAATAATATCTCTAAGTTCTTGCCCTAATAAAGTATAAATAACCAATTTAGCATATTGGATTAACTTAAGAAAATCTGAATTTATAAAATACAATGCTACATCAACAAAAATGATTAAGTAATTCCATCCGAAACAATAAAAAATAACCTACATGTTGTACATAAGGTTGAAACCAGGTAACTAGTTTTACGAATATAATGCATATGTTTGGACGTACAAAATGTAGCAAAGACGATTAATTATTACATAACTATGTTTAAAAGCAGAAGCTAAGATGATTAATTAGAAAATAAAATGCATGTGCTTTTCTTTAATTTTGAAATAAAGACTGAAAACACTAGCTCTTGAAAATATTGAGGCCGAGCCATTTTGCAAAATATATAACGATGATCGAAATATGACACTAAAATAACCATGATTTAAAATATGTAGCATGTTTTCAACTATTATATGTTGTGTGTAAGGTCATTGTCGTTTGGAAATACCCAAGGAAGAAATTAGGTAGAAATCATGTCTCAAAATTACAGGAGAATTTCATATCTCCTCACTTATTAACATTAATTTCATATATAACCGACATACAGTCATTGAATGCAATTTGTATAATGTTTTTAAAACATCATTTGGGTATATATATATATTGGAGAGATATGAAATTGCCTCCAAAATTATTATCTACAAACAAGAAATACACAATATAAGAAAAGTGAAAGCAGTTCAACTTTTAACTAATCAAATATTATCTCTAATCACTAAAACTTTTTTTTTTGTTGAAATAAAAAAGTGAACAATATTTTTAGACATATCAAAGAAGTAATATTAACTATAATTGTTTAGAAGGATGAGGTAATAGAGGTGATCACAAAGACCGATAAACTTAATTGAAACCTAAAAACTAAAAAGTTTGAACCCAAAAAACCACCCCAAATAACAAGTCGATGGGATGATTTTGATTTTTATAAAAACCAAATGTTTGGACGGTTTTTGGTTTCACACAAAATACTGAACCAAGAAAACCGCCCCGCTCTTATATATCATTTTATATAATTTTATCTATATAAGGATTTGATACTTAATTTTAATGATTCGAGTATACAAGTTTACCTAGAAAAAAGATAGGTTGTTTATTATCTACAAACTCAAATTTGAATGTCTTTATGGAATTGTAAAGTTTTGAAATTTAGTTTGAAGCCTTTAATAACAAAAGACTGAATGGAGATAAAAAGCGAGTTCAGTGAAATTTATTTTATTTTATTTTATTTTTTTAGGTTTGCATTTTATATTTTAGATTCTTGTTTGATTGTTTCGTACTCTTTTCATCACAAAATATAAGTTTATTTTGACATTTTGAAGTCTTTTTTTCTCACTTTGACCTTAAATATTTGTATTTGTATTATATAATACTTGATGAAAATTATACCAATGAAAATACTTTTAAAACTCAATCTATTTATATATTTTGCATATAGTATTATATAATACAAACAAAAATACTTTGAAAAAATTGAAAAAAAATTAAAAAGTTAAAATAAACTTATATTTTTAGACAGAAAAAGTATTTTGTTTCGCAGTAGTTTTAGATTGTTGAATACTCCGTATTATGCTAATCTTGATATTAGATTAAATAAGGGTAAATTGCAAAAATGGTCCTTCACGTTCCACAAAATTGCAAAAACGGGACCGAGACAAAAAGTAGCGCAAAAAAGCCACCCACGTTCCACATTTTCGCAAAATCGCCACTGAGAGCCCTTTTCCGTTAGTTTCCTCGTTAAGTGCCATGTCATCGAGGGCATTATCGTCATTTCATTGCTACTGTTGATTAAAAGACTAAATTTACAATTTGAGTTTGATATTTTATTTCACTTCACCACCACTACCACTCTCTACCACCGCCGCCACCCTCTACCGCCACCACCATCACCACCCTCTACCACCTTTCAATTTTGACGTTACTGCAGGCGAGGATTTGTATACTGCTTAAGCACAAATTTAAAGTAACTTCGTTTTTTTTTTTTTTTTTTTTTTTTCAAAACATAAGATCAAACAACCATATTATTCCTCGTACTGCTCTTCCTCATCTTCATCTTCATACAACTCCTCATCCACGGTAGCATCCTGATACTGCTGATACTCCACCACCAAATCATTCATATTACTCTCAGCTTCAGTAAACTCCATCTCGTCCATTCCTTCACCAGTGTACCAATGCAAAAATGCCTTTCTCCTGAACATAGCTGTGAACTGCTCACTCACTCTCCTAAACATTTCTTGGATCGAAGTTGAGTTTCCAATAAATGTGGAAGCCATTTTCAGTCCAGTTGGTGAGATGTCACAAACACTTGATTTCACATTGTTCGGGATCCACTCAACAAAGTAAGACGAGTTCTTGTTTTGAACGTTCATCATTTGCTCATCTACTTCCTTAGTGCTCATCTTACCTCGGAACATGGCTGAGGCTGTGAGGTATCTGCCATGGCGTGGGTCTGCTGCACACATCATGTTTTTGGAGTCCCACATTTGCTGAGTCAGCTCTGGGACACTAAGAGAGATGTATTGCTGCGAGCCACGGGAAGTGAGGGGTGCGAAACCAACCATGAAGAAATGGAGAAGATCAGTTTCATCAGCCACAAATGTCAGTAAGTAATCCAATCTAATAGTAATCCAATATGACACCGTACCATAATACTCGTCTCCACCTCCCCAACGACCAAACCTTTAACCCCATTCTTCAAACCCATATTAAAAACCAACCCATTTTCATTTCAAATCAAACACTCAAAAGTTTATAAAAAGTTGAATCCCTTTTTTTATAAAACAACAAAATGGGAGGAAGCACAACGATCTCAGTTGGGTCAGATGGAGTTGCTGTTATCACTATTATCAATCCGCCTGTTAATTCTCTTGCCTTTGATGGTATTAACAATTCACCACTTTTTTATTACTGTTTAGTTTATAGTTTCTTTGTGTGATATTTATATTTGTGATCTGAGTTTGTTATATATTTTTTTCATCAGTTACAGTAATTTCAGTTGATAGCATGTTATTCAGTAGAGTAAAAGTTAGTAATAAGTTAGGGAAATAAGGTAATTATACTAGAATTCTAATAAATATTAGAGGGTGTTTGGGATTGTTTAGATGATCAAAAGTGCTTAAGCTTATCATGTGCTTATTTAGGGACAATCTTGCCATTTTGTGCCTGTAAATTTGGACACAAAGCCAGAAATTCTGCGCAAAATTTCTCTCCCGAGTCTTCCATCTGCGAAATATCTTGACACAGCCGAGACAAATTCCTCCCAAGCAAGCCATAAGTAAGGCAAGCTCTAGCAGTTTTAGCTGCAAGATCTGCTTGATGATTACTAGAAATTAAGCACATTTGTGGGAAGTCTATTGATCAATGTAATTGGAGACTACTTGGACAGCTGGACAGAAAGTTTTCTCCATTTCCATATGAGAAAACCAAAATTGGTGGAAAATGATTATGGTTTCATTAATTGAAAATGGGTACAAATGAAGGTTTATATACAAGCTATAAAGTCAAAGTCAAACTAATGCTATGCTACAATTTACAAAGATATTACAGACTAAGTAATTATTAAACTGTTACAAACAACATCTATTACATCACATTACAATCTCCCAAAGCCTTTAGATGTAGCTGTAACTTGTGAGACTCTTGAGACTTGGACACAATCTTAAAGTTATTGACTTTATGCTCCGTTTCCTCTATTCCATCACTTGTGTTGTCATTAACTTATGCTTGAGCTGAAGCTGTAGTTCTTAATGATCTCACGTTTTTTAGTGTCATCATTAGCTTCTATCTTTCGCCTTCGACTTCAGCAAACTGAAGGCTTAACTGAGAGTAACGAGCATGCATTTCTTTTAGCTCACTCTCGACATTCACGTATTTCCCTTTTATTTCCAACTTAACTCCTCAAAATTTTGTATCGTTACTCATCTCCTCAAAATATTTCCCGAGCGAACGCTTTTCTTGAATAAACTTCACATTATCAAGATATTCACACGACAACTCAATAGGTTGATTAAAACCATGCTCACCCCCGTATGACAAATCTACCACTTTTTTCCTTTTGTTGAATAAACTATACATTATCAAGATATTCCCGAGCAAATGCTTTTTACAAGTGATAGTCTAAGAAGCATAACAACAAACAGTTAGTGTGCAATGCTCAAAATAAAACCTATGAATACATTCATACAATACAACAACAGATATTAACTCATATTATAAGCTAGAGCAATAGCATAAAAGTAGCAGTACCCAATATATTTCGAGAAATTACAGTGGTTAATCTTGGTGAATATAACGTCTCACGGTTTTGGACTTATCAAGAAACAATCTTTCCGGTCAAATACCAAGTCAGCTCGGACGACAACTCGTTATACTTGATCTTTCAGAAAATAAGCTCAATGGAATAATCCCAAGTCAGCTGGATAACGGTGCATTCGATACAAGTTTCTTGAACAATCCTGGTCTTTGTTCAAATAATCCGTCAATGGGACTGAGTTCTTGTAATTCCGGATCCAAATCAGAACGGTCTAGCAAGATTTCAGCTAAATTTGTGGCAATCATTGCAAGTGTAGCAGTGATAATGTTTCTCCTGGCGGTACTAATGACTGGATATGTCGTTGTTATTTACAGGAGAAGAAAGTATGAATTGGAATTGAATTGGAAATAAAAAAGGACATGAAATGAGGATACTACCCTCAACTACGTGGCACTTAACGATGAAACTAACAGAAAAGGGCTCTCAGTGGCGATTTTGCGAAAATGTGGAACGTGAGTGGCTTTTTTGCGCTACTTTTTGTCTCGGTCTCGTTTTTGCAATTTTGTGAAACGTGAAAGACCATTTTTGCAATTTACCCATTAAATAATGTAGCTTGAAAACTTGGAATCGTACTTTATATAAGATGAAGACCAAGTTGTCGAAAAACTTTATGGTTAATATACGGTTCGGTATTTTGTTTGCAGAAATCCGCCCCGTTTCATCCGGGCCCATCACACCCCTAGGAAGTAATTTACTTCAAGAAAAGATGTCCAATCAAAGATGCTCCAAAATGTGATTGTGATGATTGTTGCCGACAAATTTGGTCAATAGTTTCTGAAAGTCTGACTTGCAAGGACACTTGGAATAGGGATGTACTATATTAACGGGGGACAAAGGTGTCAGGCCTTTTGTCTCTCTATTTGTCCCTCATTTTTTTTCAGCACAGTCCAGTTTTTGTCAGTTTCTGTTCTGTATTTTTGACAGTTTTAAGCGTTTGACATATTAAACTTTATATTTTCTGTTCTGCACTTTCAGGTTTATAGCTTTTTGATATAAACAAAATTAAAAAAAAAAAAAGAAAAAAAAGAAAAAAAGAGGGTCAATATAAAAAAACCACCCCCGTCCTTATAACCTGCCCCTTGGAATATTGTCACTCTCTCATTTAACTAAGAGAATAATATTTGTGGCATTTGATCACGTGGTAGTTTATACGGAACTCTCGTAGGGAGGGTATTATGGAGTCTTGTGCATTTTGTACGGTGTGTAATCTGGTTTGTACATTTTAATCAAAACTTTTTATTATCACATTATAAAAGGTGTTAATAATATAAACCTTTGATCATATTTTGGAAGTACTTTTTCATTTTTTTAAAAAAATATAAAAGCTAAACCAAAACTTCAACAAGATTGGGTATGTTTGACCAAATTAGTTTGAGATAGAGCTTTAGCTTATATTAAGCTTAAAGTTTGAGCTTATATTTCTAAAATTTATTTGACAAATTAGTTAGAGCTAAAACTTATTAATGTAAATCGCATAAAAATACATTAAACTACATTCAGATATATTTTTAATTTTTGCGTGATAATTTGCTATATTTTGAGAGGTATTTAAAGAACTAAAATATCTATAAGTAAGACCGCTTCAATTGCTTGGACTTATAGAGACTTATTGCTTATAAAAACTTTCATAAGTTTGTGCGACAAACGAAACCTATTTTATAAAAAGAAGTCATTGGCATACCTATATGGCATACCTAATTACATGCCTAACAAGCATCACTTGACACATGTAAAAATTAAAGGTTGTGATGTGAAAAGTGAAAATGTGCATCTTATGTGTCAAATTTTGAATAGATTAGGCATAAAATTAGTCATTTCATTTAGGTAAGACAATCATTTTCCTTTTATAAATTACTCCGTAGTAGATTGTTTTAAAAGTTTAAACCTCTATAATTCCCGCGTCAAACTCATTCATGATTGAAAAGAAAATGTTTCAATGATAGTTGAACAATTACAATTAGCTGAGCATGCGACACATCACAAAGATCTAAGCTAGCCTAAAATACTCGGACCATTAATCCTGTGAAGTCAAAACAAACAGAATCGAATCAAATTATTGTGAGAAAAATTGGAAGTATATATGAATCATTATTCCACTTGGGTGGATGAAAATAGTATGCGAAAATGAAGTATCACACTTCGAAGAAAGCATATATCCATCCGAAGGGCCTACAACACATAACAAGTTAATGTCATGTCAAGTTTACTTAGGAAAATATAGTTGCCGACACCATAGCTGATAGCTCAAGAAGCACTTACATTTAAGGCAGGTAGCAGTGGAATTGAAAGAATCGGTCATCGACATAGGTCGACCGATATGTAAATTGGTCAACACCACTGTGGGGTGATATTGAATATCGGTCGAGCATAAGGAAAAATGAGACATCGGTCTAAATATTGACCGATTATTTGCACACTGGAGAGACATCGGTTATGTCTAGTTACTGGGGAGAGAAAGCTGATGTGGCAGGGGATGATCATGGTCCAGAGACGGAACTTGAACGTTTTTGTTGGAGGGGCCAACTTGTAAAAGTATTTATTTTAGGGGGTGGGTGATATATACAACGTTGAAATTTTTGTATTCAAAATGACTATAACTACAAATAGCAGGGTATAAAATATAGATAGGGTCAAAAATTTTGGAAGGGCCACAACCCCTCTCGGCCCCTTATATGTTCCGTCCCTGCCCGGGTCGCCCAACCTAAGCATTTAGCCTTTCCAAGTATGATGAACACAACCTTTATGAGGACCACATATTACTCCTCTCATGTATGAAATTGACGTGTTTATCACATCCGCTCCATGTTGTGGATTAGTGGACATATAATGAACAACACAATAGCGAGCTTTATTTTTATTTTATAGTTTACATCTTATAATTACGTATATCTTTATTGAAATATAACTTTTTTTTCTTAGGAATGTTAGTATCACTTTGTTGGAAGAATGATGGGGTTTCACATACTGTGGACAAATATATTCGTTGATTCATTTAATTGACATGTATAATATTGTGATGGGTTACATGATCCTTGATTAGGAATTCACAAAAGGATATTACATGTTCATACTGGAGCTAATACGAATAAGATATAACGGTCCTAACTCCTAAGATTGGGTGCAAATAATGTCACCGTGTAATGTTGCTCGCATACTCAGGGGCGGATCTACAACCAATATAGGGTATACACGTGCATATCTTGTTATTTCAACTTGTAGTGTAATTTTTTTAATAAAAATAAAAATAAAAAATCAAGCTTTTATAGATCAAATGCATGAAGTGCATACCCCGAAAATAATAATAATAATAATAATAATAATAATAATAATAATAATAATAATAATAATAAGTTACAGATTGTCATGTCTAATGTTTATGTGTTCAGTGTTGAAAAATGAAGAAAAGTCAGAGAGATAATAAAAGTTGGTAAAGTTAATGATTGGTAGGTTTAGAAAATGCTTAGATTTATAGGTTTTATTTTCATTTTTATAAACCAAACCCTCAAATAGAGGTGCAAATAAATCGGTTAAAACCGGTTTAAAAAAACCGGTTTTTCTAATAACTGGTTTCGGTTTTTCGGAATCGGGTTTTTTCGGTTATAAATGTTCGGAATCAGTTTTTCGGTTATAAATTTTCAGAATCGGTTTTTTTATTGGTTTTTTACCGGTTCGTTTTTTGCGGTTTTAAATGTTCGGATTCAGATTTTTTATCGGTTATTTACCGGTTCGTTTTTCTTCGAAATTTTACTAAAAACTTCGAAAATTTATTTAATAAACTTGTTAATAAATAGTGAAATGATGAATAGTGATCAGTGAATAATAAATTGTCGAAGTTTGGAAATAAATGTAGATGTGAAAAATTACGGGTTGTTACAGTATTAGACCGGGGGTTATAAAAATTCCCACATTTCTTGCAACGCGCCCTTTCGATAGTATCTTTCATAACTAGGGCTGAGCATCGAAGGTTCAAAACCGAACCGGACCGAACCGACAAAAACCAAACCGGACCGACGGCCCGTCGGTTCGGTTTCATGTTTTACATGATTTCGGTTTCGGGTCGGTCCGGTTCGGCCCAAAACCGACAAAATCATACCAAAATACACTTAGACCGACAAAACCGAACCGAACCGACGAAAACCGAACCGAACCGACGGCCCGTCGATTCGGTTTCGGTTCCGGTTTTTCATGAAATTCGGTCTTCGGTTTTTTCGGTTCGGGTTGGTTCCGAACCTATGCTCAGCCCTATTCATAACACACAAATCGTAATTAGACCACACATCACCTTTTCGGGTAGTTGGTCTAATTTTAAAAACATCATCATTTGTGTAATATTTTCGGGCATTGCTAGTAGAAACGGAGGGAGTAGTGGAAGCTTGTTGTGATTGTGAGTTTTCCATTAGAGCGAATTAACGAGATTAGAGCGTTTTTAAGAGATTAAAGAAAGAAATGAGATTGCTTTTTATGTGTTTTCAACCCTAACTCATTACATCTATTTATAGTTGCTTAAAAGTATAAAAAAATCATATAAAAAAAATGGCTATTTTGCTTACTAGCCGTTTGGCTCTTTAAATCACAAAAAAAAACCGAAAAAAACCGGTCAAAACCAGGTAACGGTCATTTTTTTTTAAACGGCTATAATTTTTACCGGTTAAATTTTACAATGGTTACTTTTTTTTAATCGGGCAACGTGTATATATATATATATAAAATTAAATAAATGAAACCGGTTATTTTTAAAAACCGGTAAAACACCGGTTTGGAAAAAAACCCGAAACCGGTCTAACTGGTTCGGTTTTAAAAAACCAGTTCGGTTTTTAAAAAACCGGTTGCTGTTTTTTTTTTTCCGGTTAAAAAAAAAAACCGGTTGGAAACTTGCACCACTGCCCTCAAACCAAACACCCTTTTTATTCTAAAGGAATGGGCGGCTCTGGGCTTGGGGTTTATTAGAAACGGGCATGTTGGGTTGAGGGGGAGAAAATAGAAAGGTACAAATGGGCTGCTGTAAAATATCATAACTTAACGGAACCTTTGCCCTTACTTCTTTTATGTGTGGCTCCTAAATGTTCACTTCTTTTTGGTTTTTCACATTTTTTTTTTTCACTTCAAAGATCATTTCTTTTTCTTAGCAACTACTCTATATTCTCAACAAAATTTATTATTTTTTTGTGTAACTTTGGTTTCCGACCTTATGACCGACTAATGCGTGGGGGTTTGAACTCACAACCACAAAGAATCAAACCAAGTAAAACCCTTTATTTTCAAAAGATTGGCGTGCCCAATTCAAGCGTGATGTTACGTGGAAGAGGAATATTATTCACTTTTAACTTTTTAAGGGATCATTTATTTACGTATGTAGACTAATATTAGTATAATGAAAGTTTTGTAATGATTATTCATGTGCATGCATGAATTTAATAATAGTCGTTTGGTGCCTAGCTTATCTAAAAAACAGCCCGTCAGATACATAAGGTCGTGATTTGATTGTGCATGGCTATGAGAGACATGATGTTGTTGTGTCAAGCAGTATAAATCTAGCAAGGTTTCAACTTGAATGTTTGTTTATTTCGGCATTTGGAAGTTTAAATTTTGGAGACGTTTTATTCGGTTGTTTATTTTGTGATTTATTTATTGAATGTTTGTTTATCGGTTTTTTAAATAATGAGGATGAAAAAATGTTTTCAGTCAAATTCATATGTTTTTAAAAGCGGCCAGTTTTGACCCAAACCCGTTTAAGCTGAATTTAAAATTTGCCCGTTCGGACTTGTTACTCATACCCGCCCATTTTACGACCTCTGATTGGAACCAAATCAAGTAGTACATTGGTCCGGTTTGGATCATTATTAATGTGACATTCCTACACCTCATGACAAAATACATTTAATTTCCTTTAAAAAATGTCTGTTATTCCAACAAATCCAATCTGTTTGTTTCCCTCTTTTCAATGTGTCTGAACCTCATTCTCCTCTTTAATTCACCAATAAGCTGAACAGCCAATTTCCCTTTAGATTTCACCAACTGGTCCAGGTAAATTCTATTTTTATTTTATTTTACGTGATAATGTTCTCAATTTTCTTTTAGTACTATCTGCTTGAATTTTGGAGGACTTATTGTATCTGGACTATATGGATAAGATTTAAGTTTTGACTGGCTTGTTGAAACTGCAGATATTTTTAGAAAATGCAGAGCCAAATAGTATGCAGTGGTTGTAGAAGCATTTTAGTTTATCCGAAAGGTGCTTCAAATGTGTGTTGTGCATTGTGTAATGCTGTTACCTCTGCCCCTCCTCCTGGTATTTTTTAGTTAAATTTTGATATGTTATTAGTCCGTGATATTCACGATTACTGCAGATGTTACTTACTTGAATGCTCCTTTTTACGTTTTGAAAAACTCAATAGTACAAATCCATAATGGACAGAATCAGAAACTTGGTTAATTATTGTGAACAAAATTGTGCTTTGCTACCCTATGATATCGATGAAAAAAATGAGTTTTATATATAACTTCAACTATAATGTTAGACTATCTAAGAACCTTATCTCCTTATACTTAATACATGTTGTCAAAATATCATAACTGACATTATGTGCCACTTGATAATCTCAATCCTTCTCATATAAGACTCGTGGAAATTATTACAGTATATAATTATTTCAATATTCATTGAACTTCTAGAGATGTGATTAACAGTGTTGTTTGCTGTAACCATTTACTTTAGTCAAAACCGCTCGGTTTGTTTTAGTAAGCTGTTGGTGGAACACTTTCCAGGGATGGAGATCACTCAACTGATATGTGGAGGTTGCCGCACATTGCTTATGTATACGAGTGGTGCTACAAAAGTGAAATGCACTTGTTGCCATACTCTCAATCTTGCACCAGGTATACATTTTTATAAGTATTGTACTATGGAAAATTCTTATATTAGAGTGTGTTTTAAGACTGTAATGCAGGTACTTGGTGGAAGCCCAACATTAATGAGCATACTTATGTTACACAAATGACTAGTTTATTTATCTTTAATTTCATTTCTTATCCAAATTATGTTATTTTGGCAATAACAGTTGCCAATCAGATCGCTCATGTCAATTGCGGAAATTGTGGAACAATGCTGATGTATCCATATGGCGCCCCGTCAGTAAAATGTGCAGTATGCCTGTACATTACTAACATCAATGTGAGTACAAGTGCACGTACCATCTACAACATACAATTTTCCGTGTTCCTGGATTTTATCTATAATCATATAATCTTCCATTATCATTGGATTTATTATACATATGTCATTTACTCGTACTCTCATACTAATTTCCTTAATAAATATCATAATAGAGCAATGGAAGGGTTCCCGCTCCTGTGCAACCCAACGGCACTGCCACATCAACATTAATACCGCCTATGTCAACAGTGAGTTTTCATGATGCGTCTTTGTCATTATACTCATATATGTTCTTGTTTCATTCCATTTCAAGTTTATAGATGCTACACTTGGTATGATGACCATATACCAAGCTTTCTTCTTAATCTTACATGTATAGCTATATTATCTGCAGGAAACGCCTCATTCTTACAACCAAACAGTAGTAGATGATGAGGGCGAGAAACTGTTATCATCTTCTTCATGAGACTTTCATATAGAAGCATTTTTAATAGAACATTCTCTTCAAATTTCCCTTTTTCTTGACAATTTAGGCAATAATGTTGTCTTTTGAGCAGACATTGATCAAGTGAAATGACTGATTTGCCTTTTTCTTGAAATGGGAATGGTTTTTTTTGGGATGCAATGTGTGTAGTTGATCGTAGGCATAAGATTGTAGAAAGTTTATAGGTTATTTTGCTCAATTATATGTTTGTTAAACTTTTTGTCGCTTCGATCAACAACCAAAATGCCTTGTTAAGTGTGGATTGATGCAATTTTGTTTTAAAGAAATCCAAATGTGCTGGTTCATAGTTAATTGCCACAATGCCACTTGAATTAATTCTAAATATGATTCTTACTTTTTTCATATCTAAATAAGTTCAATTTTCGTGTAACAAGTTTATGCTGTAAACCAATATTTGAATATAAGAAATGGAGGGTAGCAGATGATTTCAACATCACATAAGTTATAAGTCAAGGGGGCGTTAAAGCTGAATATTAAAACCAATTTACATGTACCAATGATTACCCGCATATAATGGGGTATAGCAACAAATAGTTATACTTGTTAACTTGTGGTTCTTGTGTAACCCTTAATGCAACTCTTAAGAGTTTAGTTATAGCCACTCTTAAGAATTTAATCATAGCCATTATGAGGAAAAAGAAAAAGATAATGGGTTGAACCAAAAAAATGTTGAAAGTTTAAGGATTTTAAAAATAGTTAAGCTATTAACTTAATGATAAAATGCTACGTAGTATTAATTTTTTTAATCAAGGGTATACCTTTTTTTTTTTTTTTTTTTTTTTTTTTTTTTTTTTTTTTTGAACGGCTAATCAAAGGTATACTAGTAGTTTTCTAGTTCTCATCTTGTAAGTTCTTAAGAAAACATGTTTTCTCTTTATATATAGTTCAGATAAGTCTACCTTTCTTACATACACTACTTAAGATCATGCAGCTTAGGTGATGTTAACTTCATGAATCATGCATCTACTCATAAAAACTTATACAGTAATTGCTTAAGTTTGCACATAAAAGTTACCACAAGCAGTTTGAATTGCTCAGTAATGATAGTAGTTATTAAAATAACCTAACTTAAAAGATAAATAAGAGGGTGTTTGATATCGCAATTTGAACATGGTCATCTGATCAGGATGCTATAAGGTGTTTGAGATGCTAAATTAAACATCTTTTGCTTATCTTGATAGACCATAAACTTATCTATTTTGTTGCAAACAAGGACGGAACAAGGACTAAATATAATCGGGTGCACACACAAAAATTGAACACTAATACTAGAAGCATATTTCGATGGACCGGGTAAATTTAAGATAACTTTAGGAAAAATTGATGATTTTTTCAAAAAGTGACATTACATTGAAAAAATCCATACGGTGCTCGGGCACCCGCGAAAACCTCTTGGCTCCGTCCCTAGTTGCAAAAAATGACTTTTTGCATGCTTTGAACATGATTATGATCAATGCGTTATAAGAGGGGAAGGTGTGGCTCGCCATGGAACCTCACCACTCCTACGTGGCTAGCCATGAAACCTCGCCACAGCTCGTTGTCACACCCCCTCCCCCTCGCCACAGCTCGCCAATTGGGTGTAACTCGTCTGCACGACGAGCATTGAGCACCTGCAATTTCGTCCTTTTTTTATTTTTTAATCTCACTTTTGCAATTTATTTTTGGCGGGTTTTCTTTTTTGCTTATGTTTGTGTGTTGGGTCTGTGTTGTGTGATGTTTTTGTAAATCTGATGCGTATGTGTAATGTATTTATTTATTTTTGGTTTTGAATGTATATTTGTTTATTTCTTTGTGTGGTTGGGCCTTAAACTTGGGTTCAAAAGTTTGGGCCATAAATAAGAAAATCAAGTACTAAAACTAACATAAAACTTGTTTTAGATTTTACTAAAATTGTTTGTTAGTTGTTTTTTTTTTTTTAACAATGTTTTATTTAAAGAATGAATGAAATTTTATTTTTAATGAAATGAATTTAGTTTATTTAGAAATTTGAATAACAAAATAAAGTTGTAAGTGGTGGGCCCAAATGAGTAAGTTGATGTTAGATGTAAATGAGGAGGGAGTTAGTTGTGAAGAGGTGTTGGGGTGATATGGCACCTGTGAACCCCAAATGAATAATTTTGGCTTGTCACCACAACTTCCACTCTAAGGGCCTGTTTGTTTAATTTTTTTTATTAAGTTATGTTAATTAAAAGACGATTTAATGCAGACAAGCTCAGTTTTATTACTTAATATTTTCAGTCATCTTTTTCTATTAAGTCACAAACAAACAGTTTTCATATGACTTAATTAATTCAATTTTTTACATATTAAGTCAATTAAGTCGAAATCAAACACCCTCTAAGTTTATTAGAGTGAACCAACATGAAATCAATCATAAAAGTTGTACTCCATAAGAGGATCTATAATCCGAGTAGCTTCAATTCTTCAAGAGTGTTAGACGGCGAATAAGTAAACACATAAAACAATGCTAAAATTGAATCAGTCAATATTTAGTTACTTTACTTTTCAATTTTTTATAAAAAGAAAATGTTTCAACCTTATATCTCACCCTGGTTAAAGAAAAGAAATTTTATTTGGTTATATACTACATTGTATTTGGATCAAATATGTAAAGATTAATATATTATTTTCAAAGCCATTGAAAATGTTATGGCAAAAACAAAAAGCTCTTATAAGCCTATACGCCGTGGATGCTCTAACTAAATGTCTAAATATGATATGCGTAATCGTATATTCTATGCATTGTTATTTGTCAACATTCATGGTCGATAAAAATGACTTATGTGATTACGAATTCATTCATTATTAATTAAGTAAAATAATAAGGGGCATACAATTTTTTGGATTTTAGCTGCCCGGTTTATAAAGAAGCGAAAAATATGTCACTGTGTGTTTTTCAACCATGAATAGAATTTCATAGTTGGTACTTGGTAGCTATTGATTGCAACATCGATGAAAATTCAAAACGGCCTGTTTAATAGATAGAAAAATTAGTTGAAAACTAAGCATGTTAAACCTGTTACAAGTTTCATATACGCAAAGTCTTATTTTTTGAGGCAAACTTTCACACACTTTAAATACACCTGTGTCCATGTCTAACCAGGGGGCAACTTATGCTTTATAAAGTCATGCCTTGGAACCACCTTGGACCCAAAAAAAAAAAAAAAAAAAAACGTTTAAAACTGATGTAGGATTTTTTTCTAAAGACCTACCTTAAAAATTACTTGGTAACCTCTTTAGGGAAATTTTCTGTCTAGGACATACCTTAGTGTAAAATTATGCTGAACATATAGATTTTTTCCTAAAATGCACTTGTTCGTAAACTTTTATGTTACAACTTACACGTCTTATGTGTTTTGACAAAATGCACATCATATATATCTTCTAGTCTTAATTCCGCCATTATCACGATTTTGGTTTATAAGATTTGTAGAATGAGACTGTTTATTTTATATGCTAATAGAGTTGATTTTGGTTTGTAAAACTTCTCTTTTCTATACGAGTAAATTGATAAGTTGATAACTATAGCTTACCGCAATAAATACGTAAGTAAATGTTTAGCGGTTTGCATGGGCAGAAATATAGTACAATAAATAGCTTTGGTTTGGGTAGGTCTACCTTAATATAACAAATCATGTGTCATCTCCCTGTTCGCACATGTCGTGAAACAGAATGCCATTTACGTGGGTTCTGAACCATTGACAATTTAACCTGAAAATGACAATTGATAACACTATATTTATCTATGCTTATATATGTGCAGTGTATATGTACAGTGTGTGATAATAGTGATAATCTAATAAAAGGTAAAAATTAATCCAAATATATACATATGTCTGAAAATGTATGGTGATATTCCTTACAGTTTATAAAGGGGGTTATTATTATTATTATTATTTTGGAAAGGCATCAATTTTATAAAAAGGAACGACAAGAACAAAATACAAGAGAAATGGCAACCCCTTCTTAACAAGACAATTAAAATGAAGGTCCCAAACACAAAATACAAAATTACACAAAAACATTACAACTTACATCATAACCTTCCAAATCAAAAAGCCTAAACATAACTAGTTCAAAGCCATACGTATAAGGAAGCCATTACTGTCCGCAAGACTAACAAATCACCTGGCCACACTCTTTCAATGACCAATATCCTATAATGCCAAAAATGCAACATGGACCATATGGATTAAACTGATGTCATATGAAAACCATGTCATTGATGGGCACTGTCATAATATGAAGCAAAAATCCTTTATACCATAATGAAAAGCCACTAACCCACTTAAGCATGTATGATTGCAGAATCCATTTTTTTTTTCTCAGTAGCCAAAACAATCACCAGTGCACAAGAAATAAAATGCTGATATACCTTACTGTAGATGAATACTAATGGGGTCTCTTAACCAAAGTTGCCAATCAATCACTTTATATTTATTTGCTCTTCGAACGATCCACTCGTAGCTTTTTAGTTGAATGTCTTGAACAATTTTATTTGTACTCGATACTTTTTTGCCAAACACACGAACATTCCTTTCTTTCCAAATGAAATACCCGGTAGACCAAATAACTGCTTGCCAAACGTTAGCTAGTTTAGTAGGAATGTTAACATTTCCAAATGATGAAAAGAATTCACCAATCCAGAAAACATTAACAGCTCCCACTTTCCACCAATTATAGATTTTTTCCCACACACTCATAGCTAAGTCACACGTAACCAAACTATGAGTACATGATTCCGTCGCGTTATTACAACTTGGACAAAGAACCGAATCCAAGTCAATGCCTCTTCTATCTAGCTCCACACGAGCCGGTAGTCTTCCTTTTAATGATCTCCACACAAAGATGTTCACTTTTTTAGGTACTAGCTTGTTCCACCGCGTTTCTAGACCGTCACCCTCCACATGAAGAAATTTTTCCTCAATAAAGCTTGATAACTCTTTGACCGTGAAAATACCGTCTTCAAATATCTTCCACCTCCATCTATCCCTACAATTATTAGAAATAACAACATTTTGCAATAAACCTATTAAATCATCCAATTCATTCCCCACTCTACCCCTAATGTCACGAATCCAATCCCAAACCCAAACCCATACCCCATTTACCACGCCCCTTTCTCATTTATGCTACTATCCTTACTCCTATCTAGATGATAAAGCCTTGAGAATCTATCACAAAGTCTCCGGTTATCAACCCAAATATCACCCAAAACCTAATGTCATTACCATCCCCTACCACCCCCACACAAGAAGAAGAAAACTCAATCCCGAAACCCTCAATCTCCCCCTACCCTTACAATATCATGCCACCCCCCCCCCCCCCCCACAATAACCGCCCCTCCATCGTCCCTATGGTCCCTTAACCCACCACTAACCCCATGAATACTTTTGATTACCCTTACCCATAGACTCCCCCCCCCCCCCCTCATTTTTGAATCTCCACCACCACTTACCTAGTAAAGCTAAATTTTTTGCCCGCAACGACCCAATATTCAACCCCCCACCCCATAAGATGCAATAACCGTATCCCATTTTACCCAAGAAAGTTTTTTCCCGTCACCAACCCCACCCCAAAAGAAGTTTTTTCTAATTCTCTCAAGTTGTTTTATTACACTCAAAGTCACACGAAACATCGAAAAATAATACAATGTCAAGCTACCAAGAACCGATTTAACCAATGTTAAACGACCCCCGAACGACATCGTTTTAGCTTTACAATCGGCCAAACGACTCTTAAACTTATCCACCACGGTATTCCAGCCTTTAAACGTCTCATATTCTCCCCAATCGGTAACCCCAAATAGGTGATCGGAAATTCACCAATACCACACCCTATCCACCTCGCCATATCACTCATATCTCCATCAACTACTCCTATACCATATAGTTTACTTTTGTTATAATTTACTCGTAGCCCGGATACCTCTTGAAAACACTTAAGAATACACATAAGTGATTTAGCATTTTCCTTATTCCATTCCCCCAAAAAAATAGTATCATCCGCATATTGGAGATGTGAAACCACTATCATATTTTTGCCCACTTTAACACCTCTAAATATACCTTTTTCCACCGCTTCACTAACGATAGCATTTAGACCCTCAGCCGCCAATATGAAAAGAAATGGCGAAAGGGGGTCGCCTTGCCTAACTCCCCTTTCCAAACCAAACTCCTCTGATGGTGACCCGTTTACAAGTACGGACATAGATGCCGACCTTAGACAAGTCTCTACCTACCTACACCATTTCGCACCAAATCTCATTCTCTTCATTATATTTAATATGAATTTCTAATTAATACTATCATAAGCCTTCTCGAAATCCACTTTAAAAATAAGACCTTTTTCTTTCTTTTTCTTCAGGTATTCCATGGTCTCATTTGCGATTAGCACCCCATTAAGAATATACCTCCCTTTAATAAATGCATTTTGCACATCTCCCATAGCACTACCCACAACTTTCTTTATCCTTTCCGCTAACACTTTAGTTATTATTTTATAATAGCACCCTATTAGGCTAATGGGACGAAAGTCACCAAGCCCAACGGGATCCGACACCTTAGGGATGATAGTAACGAATGACGAATTACACCCCCTCGAAATCTCCATCTTATCCCCAAACCATCTTATCGCCTTCATTAGATCCATCTTAATAGTATCCAAAGCCTTCCTAATAAACCTAAAATTAAACCCATCCGGTTCCGGCGCTTTATCTCCACCACATCCTCTTATTGCGTCCCATACCTCTTTTTCGTCGAATTCCTTCTCCAGCGTGTGCGCCTCCTCAAAATCTATCTTTCTTATTTTATCACTTCAAAAAATTGGCCTACTATTCCCCCTTCAGAGAAAAGAGATATATAATGTTTAGCCACTTCCTCCTTAATTACTTTTGGGTCCTCGAACCACTCCCCATTAACCATGATCCTCCTTATACTACATTTATTGTTCATTCTCTTAATATACAAATGAAAAAATTTTGAGTTTTCATCACCCTCCACATCCCACCTAATTCTAGCCTTTTGTCGAAGCATATTACTATACATATTCTCTTTTTCCTCCCATCGTTTCCTCGCCTCCAGCCAATTAGCTCTCTCCCCATCATTCAGCGTTCTTTTTTCCGCTTCTAATTCCCACTTCATAGCTTCATCTTTATATCGATCAATCATTGCCTTATAATTCCCAAATCTCCTTACTCCACACTCTAAGGCTAGCTTTTACATTTTTTAATCTATCACAAAATAAACAATCCGGCCGACATCCCCTTACCTCCTTTTTCCACGCACCCTCTACTACAACTTGAAAATCCGCTTCTTCCATCCAAATATTGATAATCCGAAATGGTTTTGGTCTGAAATCAAGATCCACGTCCTTTAGTACAATGGGGCAGTGATCCGACAACTTTTGATCCAAAGCGATTACCGATAGATTGCCCCATAAATTACTAAAAGTGTCGTTTAACAAAAATCGGTCCAAATTACTAAATTTTAGTCCATCATCACTCACCCTAGTAAACTTCCTTCCCCCCATTGGAATCTCTACTAACCTATTGTCATTAATAAAATCATTAAACTCATTCATTTCCTTAACATTCACTTGCGAGTTAAGTCTATCATCATTTCTTCTAATCACATTTAGATCCCCCGAATAAGCACCAAGCCCCCTCCATCTCAACATCAACTTTGATAACCTCTCCCATAACGATGTTTTTTGTCGGCCCACGTGTGGTCCATAAATACATACCAAAAAAATATCATCATCTTTCCCCCTCCATTCACCTTTCAATGCAATAAACCTATCATCACCTATAGCCTCTTTGCATGTAAAAACCTTCGTATCCCATAAGACAATTATTCCCCCTGAGTTCCCGACCGCCGGTAATTGTAAGTAACCATACCCGTTCCCACCCCACATATCCTCAATCCAAGAATCATCTACTAGGCTACACTTAGTTTCTTTTAACCCAACTATATCAGGTTGTTCATTTCTAATAATCGATTTAACCCACCCCTTCTTCCCTTTCTCCCCTATACCTCTCACATTTAATGATATAAACTTCATAATAAACTTATAAAAAATGAAAAACAAGTGTACCGACATTCAGGATTGTTGATAAGTGTGTAAATACTCATCATTTTTATCCTATCTGAACTGCCAAAACATCCAAAAACACTCAGAAATGCATCAAAATACATAAATTATCCCGAAACTATGTTTTATATGTTTCAGATGCAAAATGTTTAAAAACAAATGAAAAAACGAACAAAGTTTGCATAATTGGCAGTTTCAGTCCCTCAAGTTTCATAAATTGACAAAACTAGTCCCTGAAGGTTTAAAATGAAAGAAAAGTCAACCCAAGGCATAGAAAAGTCAAAGGTTATTAAATTTGATCCTTGGGTGAAAACTTTGGGAAAATTACATGTTTGGTCCCTGTACTTTGCAAAATTAACAAAATAAGTCCCTAGGTGTAAATTTCTGGAAATTGTCAAAAATGGTCTTTTGGTTAATCACCTTGGCAAAGTTGGTCCCTAGGATGAATTTTGGAAAATTGCATTTCTGGTCCTCAAAGTTTCAGCAGCTTTTCAAAAATGGTCCTTGGGATTTATTAACTATAAACCAAACGGACACCCTTAATATTAATCCAATAACAAAAACAAACACCCCAGCCCACCACACAACTCTTTGGCCCATTCCCTTCCTGGCCCATCCTACTCCAGCCCACCTCCCACTTTAATATCAAAAACCAGTCAACCCATGTTTGACCCGTCCCCTCCACCTCACACCCCACTCACTGCTACCCTCCAAGCTCACCATCATCACACCTAAGCCTGCAACCATCCCTGCACACTCAACCCCCCCCCCTTGGCTAACCCTCCAAACATCCCAGTCCAAACAACCCCCTCTGGCATCAAATATCAAAGGGAAAAAGCGAAAATTGCATTTGAGCGCCAAAACTTTAAACGGTCAAGATTGGGTTATATCAATCCTATGGTCAAGATTGAAGATGGAGTGTGCTCAGAAACTCGCAAAACCCTAATCCCATGATATATATTGAAGAAGGGAGGCAGAAGAAAAGGTGTTAGAATTTTAGTTTTAATTTAGTTATTTCAAGCATTGTAATTTCAAGTTTAAATCAAAGTTTCAGTTGTAATATGTCTCACTCATTATTAATATAAGTTGTTATTTCAGAAATTCTAGCTTCATTTTAAATTTCGGTTTCCTTAAAAAAAACAAAAAAAATCATTAAAAATAAAAAATAAATAAAAAAGAGAAGACAAAGCATTAGAGTAGGATAAATTAAGGATGGTCCTGGTTTAGAGCTTCTTGGGAAGCATTAGGTTTGGTATCTTGGTTCTTGGTTCATTATTATGTGCATTGAAAGCTTTTGTAAGCCATCTTTTCAATTTTTATTATTTACTATAGAAGTCCTTATACCCTGCTTAGTCCTGTATTTTTATGTTCATTTGGTGTAAGAGAGTCAAATTTATGCTTGATATCACATATTTGTTCATCAGGATTCATGGGTTCTTAGTTTTCAAATCATACTGATAAAAATGGTATACTAGTGATCTATAGGTAAATGTTTGTAACTTTGGTGAATTTGTGCTTAAATAAGTTCATTCTCTCATATCATAACCTCATGAATCTGTTTTAGGGAGAGAATCATTGAAAGCTTTTGAATTTCACTATCTCAGATGCATTAAAGGGTGTTTGGTTTAAACTGTTTCAAGGTACTTCAAGGTTTCTTTGTTGTTGATGTCTGTTTTAACAACTCACATCAGGGTACTTAAACTCATATTAGTCATAAAAACCAAGCTTCAATTGGAAAAAAGTCAAAATAGTGGTTTACTTGTTCTAATCTGTCCACTGTTGTAGTACTAAGGTAGTATAATCATCATTTAGATTTGAAACTTGTTTAGATTGCTTAAGTTACTTTCATTTAGGGCTTATACATCATTTTCAGTAATAATTGGTCATTTGAATCTCACAAAAGTCAAAGTGGTACAAAATCTCTAAAAGTTAAAATCACTTGTGGGTGCAAAATATCAATTTTTGGGTGATTTTTCTTGAATTTTTAGGTGTGAATCAGACTTTGAAATTTCTTGTGCTAAGAGTATTCCACCTAAACTACAAAATCCAGCAATCAACTTATTTTTTTGATTTTTCTCTGGGCTGATCTGATTGCTTAAAACACCCTGTAGGGGAAGCAAACTCCCCTGTCCATCAGATTTGACCCAAGTTTTGTGGTACCATAACTTGTTTGTCAATTGATCTCATGGCTTGTTATTGGGTGATTTGGGAAGCCTGTTAGGAGGGCTTGTTTGGTTTGTCTGTTGTTTTCCCTCTTTAGCTTATTAGATAGCTTATTTTCACCCTTGAAGTTGCCCCTTGACCATTATATAAGTTGATTTATCAGCTTTCATTGAACTTGCTGATTAGTTGTTCTTTTTGTGATTCAGTGTGTATTTATAGTTGTTTGAAGTTGTTTTGTGTTGCTTAAACTTGTTTGTACCAGTGTTTTGCTTTTATTTGAGCTTGTGCACCCTTGTGACCAAACTGCTACTTGTAAACTCACTGCATCATCAGTGAGTTCAAGCCATCTTGGCATCCCTTTTTCTTGGTCCATATCTTAGACTCACATTAAGTTCTTTGGTCCTATGAGAAGCCAGTTGTACTGACTTCTCATTGCCAGTCTTATTTTGGGTTCTAAGGCTTTTGCCCCTAGCTTATAGGGGCCTGCTAGTTGCCCTCCAGGGCTGTTTGGTCCTGAGCTTGTTTGAAATGGCTTAGTTGGTTGTTACAGCTTATTAGTGATTTAAATTGCATGATTTAGCTTGTTTCTAGTATAAGTAAGTTGTTTATAGCTTGTTCCATCCTTTGTTCAGTCTTGTTAGCTTATCATTGGCTTTTTCATCCTAAAAAGCTCACTGTTGAGCTTATTTGAGTGCACATAGCTTATTATTGAGCTTAAGCCAAAGTTCCTTTACAAAAGTTTGTTATTTTAAGTAGTAAAACAGTTTGGTAAAAGAAAATTTAGAAAAAACAAAAAATAAATAAAGTGATAACTTCTATTTAAGCCATTTGGCTTATTTTTCTGCTTATTTATAAGCATTTCTCATTTTTAATTTTTTCTCAGGTTCCTTTTAGGTTAAAATAATTTTAGGAATTTTTTCAGATTTTTCTTTTGTCATTTAGTACTTTTTATAATTTAATTTAGTTTAAATTAATTAAATAATTAGTTTTAATTAATAATAAACAATTAAAAAGTAGAAAAAATAGGTTTTCTGTTTTAAAATTAGTTTTATAATATTTTAGATTTTTCTAAATTTAATTTTCATTTTTCTAGTTAATTTTCATAATTAATTAATAATTAGTATAATTTAGTTAATTAAAAAGTAATTAATAATTAGTAATTAATTAATAGTAATTAATTAAATAGTGGTAAAAATAATTTTATTTTTCAAAAAATTTCCTTATAACATTAGGATTGTGAAAATATAATTTTCACATTCGTAGGACTTTATTTGCTCACGTTTTACTTTTTATTTCGCGCGTTCGCCTTTATTTTAAATTCAAACGCGCGTTTATAGGTTTAACTCACGTTTTTAGGTTATCTGATTATCAGTAATTGTTCATATAGTGTTTTTAAGCTATTCTCAATCATAATATCGTAGTGTAATCATTCAAATCAAATTCCTGATCCTCCTGTTAAATCACCCGATTACTTAAAACGTTTTCAAATACAATTGCTTACCTCGTTGGGACATAA
Source organism: Artemisia argyi (assembly GCA_030686995.1). Taxonomy (NCBI): domain Eukaryota; kingdom Viridiplantae; phylum Streptophyta; class Magnoliopsida; order Asterales; family Asteraceae; genus Artemisia; species Artemisia argyi. The sequence continues at coordinate 123,978,442 of CM060678.1, forward strand.
CGACCCGGGAATACACTGTACTCCTTGGTTAGTTGGTTTTAGACGTTTGACTTGGTTGACCATCACCTGTTCAACTTAGTTGACCGTTTAGGACCAATCAAAATTTGGCGCCGCTGCCGGGGAGGTAGCTGCGTGTAAAACCTCGCAAAAATTCGTATAATTAACTTCGGTTAATTAAATAAATAATCTCTGTCATTATTGTAATTGCTATTTTTACGGAGAAATTTAAAGTTTTCTTTGTATATTAAAATGGCCACGATTACGATATTGCCAAATTCACCAAACGACAAAACAAGTTCTCGACAAAATTAACAAAATATTAATTTCACTAAACTTGATTACTAAAACTAATTAAAATCCAACGGGCCCTTGTTTTTATCTAAGCCCAACCGGCCCAATTTCTTAACCCATTTTTATTTCTAAAACTTTCATATAAGTCGACCAAACATGCATCAAAACGCCTCGTTTATTTTTAATTCGTACACACGACATATATATATTTTTGCACATTCTCATTAACCTCCTAGCCAACTATTAGTGTGTCGAATCTCACGTTCATACGTTGAGTTTTGATACGTTTTTACGAGGCAAAGTGTTTAGCCATAAATCAATCCAAACGATTTGTACTTAATCCAATTCTTAACCGTTTTGATTCCCGTTTGTTTCTAAATGATCCTACTAATATTTCTAAGATGATTCTATCCTCAAATGTCGAAGATGATCAAGTATATACAAGTAATGAACGATTTTGTAAATCGTATGTACATATATATCTTGGTCGACATCTAGTGTGAATCACCAAAACCATTCCCATCATTTGTGCTCTCACATCATATATTATAAGCATAAAAATTGTCCTAGGAAGCCAAGTTTCACTGACATGCATTGTCCTTGTGTCTCTTTGGGTGAATTTAGAACCATTCGATTCATTCCAATTTGATACATATATACGTTCATGCATGCACTTGCTTCATTCCATTCTCAAACTCTTTTACCTATACGTTTCTTCCTAAACATCACCTCTACAACTCAGAAGTCGAATGATATTTTAGTTGGGACTCAAGAAAAGGAAATCGGGTTTAATAAATATATATAACGTTTGGGTTATATTGTGAAACGTGAAATCCTTGTGTTCCATTCTATCACACTCGACCTCTTTATCACCTCTAAGGTGTTTGTAAGTCGTTTACATCCTTTCTCAATCCATGTTACATGTTAAATTTATGTCATGCATCATATTTATTTTTGTTCGATTGTATATAGTTTCATATATATATATATTTTACATACGTACATATTCTTAGCAACACAAACGTGACTAGCCTCTATCTTGGAAGGCCTAGGAGTCACGTAGCACACCAATTTCACCTTAGTTTTAATGTTACATGCATTAAACGAGCCTAATTTGAATCATGTTTCACACGTACAAATCATCTAAACACTTAGAAAATAATTGCAAGTTTTCAAAATATATACCGGGTTCATACATGCTACAAACGCATCGTATAACTTTTAATTTCACGTAACAAGCACCCAATATTTTTACTCGACCTAATAGACCACCTAGAAAACTATTAGTTTCATATACGCGACTTATAAAAATGATCACGTTTCGACACCACAATCGACCCAATTTGAATCGACACAAACCAGTTTTTGCAAATCCAAACTTAATAATAAAACCTTATGTTTGTCGATTGGGCTTAACCAAGGCCCAATAAGACTTAACATTTTAACAGGCCACTGGGCCCATAAAATATATTTTTGGAATCACAAAAGAAGCCCAAGTTCAAGCCCAAAATAATTTTCATGCCCTCGCCTCTAAATTTTTAAATGGGCTTTTGTTTTATTTCGTTAAGGCCCATAAGCTATAAAAATAATCTTTTTATAAAATAAGCTGTTGGAACAAGCTTGAAATTAATAAAAGAAGCTACAAAATTTTTTTATAAAATTTTTATAATCATTTTTGTAAATTTGGACTACAAATGTAACGCGACGACACCTATAGGGACTAATAGTGAAAATATTGGAAAGAAAGGACTAAAACTGTAGAAACAGAAAGTTAGGATAAAAATTGATAATATATGATGTTACAAGCTTAGATTGTAATATTGGACAAGTAGTGGACAATAAATATAAAATAGATACGAAAAAGGACTAACGGTGTGACGCTAACGCCGTTAGTATAAAAAGTGTAAAAATGGAAAAAGGACAAGGACTACACATAATCTATTTGACATTCTTATTTTATATTCTATTTTACGGCAACCATCACGTCATATGCATTTTATTACGTTATATATATATATATATATATATATATATATATATATATATATATATATATATATATATATATTATTTATTTTACGTTAATAATATATATAACGATATCTAAAAAATTAATATTATTACTTACGATTAAAAAGGTAAAACTACGATGGATATTTTAAATAAAGTATTTTATCATATCATGCATGACATAATAATTTCACTGCACATCATCTATTCGTCATAACGAATAATAATTATTCGTTATTCGTTCGTATTTACCAAATAGTATTTGGTTATATCCTCTGATAAATTTATTTATCAGGTTCCGTGTCAAAGACGTTTCCATAATCGTTTCCATAAATCTCATCCTACTTTATTTTTCATCATTTCCAAATCAATCCAGATGAGTCATAGCCCCATTTCCAATAATTGTTTTAAACTCATTGGGGGAGATACATGCTTACATATACTTTGATAACTTGATAAGTATATGAATAAAATATATAATTCAAAATCAATTTCCTAATTGATAATTATTAATATGGTTTATGATTTAAAATGTGATATATACAATACATGACAAAATACTTAATTGAAATACTGATACTCGTATGATAATACTTCCAATTTGATTATTGTGATATGTGATATATATAATTTATTGATGAATTACTTGACTTAAATATTGATACTCATATGTTAATGTTTCCAATGCGATTATTGTGGTATGTGATATATATATTTTACTGATGAATTACTTGACTGAAATACTGATACTCATATGAAAATGTTTTCAATTCGATTATTGTGGTATGTGATATACATGTGTTACTGGCGAAATATTTAAACTGAATTTCTGATATTCAAACGATACTGTTTTCAAATTGATTACTGTGATACGATACTTGATTACATGATGTTATGCTAAATGAGCCCATTAGTCCTTGATATTGCCTAAGTTAGCTTATCGCCATATAGTCCCTCAATCATGAGGCATTAATCACTGTTATGTGAGCGCGAATATAGTGAACAGATTCGAAACCTGTTTCGGATTGACCTCCGATCCCACTAATACTTGACGGAATGCCATTATGCATATGGTTAGTCGTATTAGTCGTGATACACTATATTTGAGTAAAAATAGGAATTGGCAAATCACCTAATATTAGAGGGCAAAATCTGTCATTGATTTGATAGAACACCCCTTTTGTTAACGTCTTGCGTGTCATGAGGCTTGGTGCAATATCTATAAAGGAAAAATGTATGTTTTCAACATATATTTAGATACAGCTGTATATGTTTGACCATACGTGAATTGTATATCTGATTTATTTAGTAGCATGAGTTTCCAGCTCATGTTAGGATTATTGATTATTTATTTAATGTGATTGAATATTTATATGATTTATTTGTGAATATACTCGATACTTGTTTCATTACTGTTTGTATTCCTGAAATCTAACAAAATAAAGGGTTTTTTCTAAAACTCTATGAACTCACCAACCTTTGTGTTGACACTTTTAAGCATGTGTATCTCAGGTAATTTAACGGAGCAGGACAAGACACGGAGTGGGCATTTATTACTCTGATAAATTAAAATGGTGTAAAAATCAAATTTGTCATTTTTACAAGCCTTTTATATTTTTTCATAAGATTTTAAATCAAATGGTTCATCTTTTATAAAACTTATTATTTAAATGATAAATAGCTTTCAAAACGTTTCTTTTAAACCGTTTTATGTGGTTAAAACTTCGATCCTCACCGTAACACCCAAATTACTTTTCCGCTGCGACAAACTTAAATTTGAGGGTGTTACAGATTGGCATCAGAGCTACAGTTATAGAGAATTAAATGTTTTCAAACATTAAAACTATAACTACATTTTGAAAATAATGATTTTACACCATAACATTTTATGCCCTCCGTGTCTGCAGACTGCCGTGCTTCATACTTTATCTGTTGAGATTATCTTACATGCTTAATAGTTACTCATATACAATTGTAATATCTTTAACATACAAAATACTCATAAAATATTATTCTCGGTTACTACTGTAGCATGTCTTCAGGAACGCCCGTGAATGTCAAAACAAATATCCATAATACTAATACCTCATCTATAAATAAAAATTCTCCGAATAATGAAGATCCTTACGTACAAATAATAAAATCCCAACCTAATATAGAACTAAATCCGAGATCACCTCCGTCGTCACCTATTCGTTCACCTTTACGTCAAAGAATCAGGAGAGCTACCGAATCATATGAAGATTTGATTGGTGGCCAGGCAACATTCGAAGTTGGACAAGGTTCAAGCCAAGAGATATCATGGACGAATGTTGAGCCAATTTCTCCGTTACCTTATACTTCAGATTCTACAATACCATATTCGCCAAATAATTTATCTTCACCTAACTCTCCCGACTACGATATAAGCACTCCTGAATCAATATGGAATCTTATTTATCGACATGCCGGCATATTGGATGCTCACACTGAACAGCTAAAAGGGTTACGACCAACTCAATTTGAATGGTACGACCGTAACCTTGACGCATTGTTCAAGAGGGCGGATGCTGAGAGGCGAACAATATGTGAGTTAGGCATAAAGATTAATGAAATAAAGGACAACACCAACCAGGAACTTGGAAGTTTTGACTCCAGGGTTCGTTGTGCAAGAATAGAACACGGTCAAACACATGTAAGAATTGGAGATATTGAGAGAACCCTATGGATGGCTAGAGATGCAGCCAGAAACCAGGGTCAAAAGATTGTGCATTAGAGAGTATGTTGGCAAACCAAATGAACATGTGTCAAGAACTTTTCTCAAACATGGAAGCTGCACAACTTGAACTTGAGAAAGAAATTAGATATTTACATCAGAGGCGTAACTAATCTTAATTTTACAAGTTTCCTTGTTGTTCCTAATAAACCAAATAGACTTGGTTAATATTTCATGTAATGTTCAATAATTCTGAAACTTCAGAACGTGTAATCAAAACATATTATATAATAACATCCTTTCTGTTATAACTTTATGTTATGAATCAATCTTTTCTTCCGTATAAATCATGCATGAAATGAATCCTCATATTTTCATGCAAAAATCTCATCATTTGTTATTTATTTGATAACCAAATGATTCTATTCAGATCAATGGAGTATTAATAAAAGATCTGGTATCGTTTATCTTGCAAAAACAATCGATCAAGTTATTAATATTCTATTTGCATCTGTAATATTATTCAAATCTACCGTAAGATTTCTTACAAATTGTTAAGATTTCTTAAAAATTTCAATAATTAATCTAAAACCTTAAGAATCGTCTAAAAACCAATTTCTGAAAGTGGATTTAAAGAATGAAGAAAAGATAGTTAAACTTCATTTGAAATAAACAAGTCGGTTTGTTCCTTAGTAATCCCATATCAAGAGTTGATCATTGATAAATGATACAACAAAGACATATCTTGAAATTAGATTACAGTAGGGAGTCAATTCAGTCTATCATCAATGAAATAATTAACTTCATTATTTAAAATTTTCTGATGTTATATGGATTCTAATGTTGAGTTTCATTTATGTTTACAGAAAATGGACAACATGAACAATGCATATCAACCATCATCAGAAATCACCATGACTCCTGGAGCTATCCAGAAATTGGTAAAAGACATAGTGTCGGTGGTATTAGAAGGGACTACCGTAGTTTATTCGAGAAGAGAGACGGGTATACTTGGTAATCAAAAGCCTGTAAATTTCATGAAGTATAGGCCACCTCACTTAAAGATTCAAGAAGGAATGACTAACCCTACCATCAACCATCATCAAGGAATTAGGCAACGAATTTTACCAAATGGAAATAATCATAAGAGGAAACTTCCCGAGACAGGAACCATCAATCCCATCTACTGCAACATCTTCAATGCTCAAGACCGTTATCGCAAACATCTCGAAGACCGTATGAAGTATCAACATCAGCTGGGACTAAATTAGAAAGCTAATATAAATTATCTTGTCGCACCTATTACTGGAAGTGGTTATCGTGGAACTTTACCCTGGTGTCAAAAATGCAACCAGCATCACACCGGGAAATGTAGGGTTAAATGCACGAAATGTCAGAAAATAGGTCACCAGACAATTAGCTGCAGGACTAAGGACAGGAAAATACAACCAACAACTATTGTATGCCACGGATGTGGTGGACAAGGTCATCATGTGAATCGATGTCCAAATTACAATGTTAATTGGAAAGCCAAGACCTTTACAAGAAAATGAGGAATCTTTAAAGACCTTGATAGTATCAAGGGAATGGCAACTAGATTGGAACAGATGAATAAATTCCTGTTGAAGATAAATAAAATCTAGTTTAAAAATTTCCTAAGTTGTATTTCTTTCCTGTATTTTACTTCAAGTTACGATGGATGTAACTTAAACAATAATAATCTTTCTAATGTATCGAAAAATCTCCCGTGTAATATTTCCATAATAATGATAATCTAAGTTAATATCAATTTCTGTCTCATTTACCAAATAACAATATACAATAATTACTCCATAAATTTCTGATTTATAATATGAACCCTAAAATTTTCCACTTTATTTCAAAAAGGAATTACGTGTTATATCATAAAAACAACACGTTGAACATCATCTAAAACAATTAATAGAAATATATGATTGAACCAAACATCACATCATTTGGTCCTCAATTATACATAACCTGATCAACTATGTATAATTTAGGAAGAATTATGTTATGAAAGGAACAATGATATTTTCAAATATTTAAATAACAATCTTCATTCCAAAGTAAAATAATAGAGCTAAAATAAATTGTTCATAAGCAATACATTGAACGATCCATAATAAATACCTATCTTATCACCATTATGATAAGAAATCACCAAAAGTACAATCAAGAAAAACAAAAATAATTCACAAAAACTGATAAAAGACATCCATAACAAAAATTTTATTAAAATCCATAAAAGTTAATACATAAACAAATAATTAGCATCGGAAGTGCTATCGTTACAATTATTACAATACAAACAAAGGAATCTTCAATAGGTTGATCCGCTATGACAAATAAGACTCCCACCAACAAAACAATAGCAAGAGCCACCACAGGATGAATCACTTTAATTATACTGAAAAATAAATATAAACCAAATATTATAAACAATAATGAGACAAATTCTTAAAAACAAAACGAGTTTATTCCTTATTCGTTACAAGAAAATAAAAACATAACAAGAACTTAATCCAAAACAACCCTAGCTCAAGATTTTACCCCCAAATCTTGTCGACGGTGATAGCAAGGATAGTAAGGGGTACGATGAACATTAAGATCGCGACCAAGAATCCAAAGTCTTCATCCGGAACGTACACCAAGTAGATAGAGGCAAGGACGACGTATACAATCGCTAAGATGGTTATGAGATGTAGCATTTTGATGGAAAATGAGAGGAAAATGGTTGATGGAGGAAGTGGAAGTTTGAAAGTGGTATATATAGGCTAGAATGTGACCATTGGGCACTATTCCCGACCGCTGGGCACTATTTACTAGCCGTTATTTCACTATTCATGACCACTATTTTCAATATTCACAACCCTTAAATACGTCAGTTACCTTATCTTGTTGGGTACAAGTAAATCTAAATGACATGTGGGTACTGTAAAACCTCGCAAAAATTCGCATAATTAACTTCAGTTAATTAAATAAATAATCTCTGTCATTATTGTAATTACCATTTTTACGGAGAAATTTAAAGTTTTCTTTGTATATTAAAATGGTCACAATTACGATATTGCCAAATTCACCAAACGACAAAACAAGTTCTCGAAAAAATTAACAAAATATTAATTTCACTAAACTTAATTACTAAAACTAATTAAAATCCAACGGGCCCTTGTTTTTCTCTAAGCCCAACCGGCCCAATTTCTTAACCCATTTTTATTTCTAAAACCTTCATATAAGTCGACCAAACATGCATCAAAACGCCTCGTTTATTTTTAATTCGTACACACGACATATATATATTTTTGCACATTCTCATTAACCTCCTAGCCAACTATTAGTGTGTCGAATCTCACGTTCATGCGTTGAGTTTTAATACGTTTTTACGAGGCAAAGTGTTTAGCCATAAATCAATCCAAACGATTTGTACTTAATCCAATTCTTAACCGTTTTGATTCCCGTTTGTTTCTAAATGATCCTACTAATATTTCTAATATGATTCTATGCTCAAATGTCGAAGATGGTCAAGTATATACAAGTAATGAACGATTTTGTAAATCGTATGTACATATATATCTTGGTCGACATCTAGTGTGAATCACCAAAACCATTCCCATCATTTGTGCTCTCACATCATATATTATAAGCATAAAAATTGTCCTAGGAAGCCAAGTTTCACTGACATGCATTGTCCTTGTGTCTCTTTGGGTGAATTTAGAACCATTCGATTCATTCCAATTTGATACATATATACGTTCATGCATGCACTTGCTTCATTCCATTCTCAAACTCTTTTACCTATACGTTTCTTCCTAAACACCACCTCTACAACTCAGAAGTCGAATGATATTTTAGTTGGGACTCAAGAAAAGGAAATTGAGTTTAATAAATATATATAACGTTTGGGTTATATTGTGAAACGTGAAATCCTTGTGTTCCATTCTATCACACTCGACCTCTTTATCACCTCTAAGGTGTTTGTAAGTCGTTTACATCCTTTCTCAATCCATGTTACACGTTAAATTTATGTCATGCATCATATTTATTTTTGTTCGATCGTATATAGTTTCATATATATATTTTACATACGTACATATTCTTAGCAACACAAACGTGACTAGCCTCTATCTTGGAAGGCCTAGGAGTCACGTAGCACACCAATTTCACCTTAGTTTTAATGTTAAATGCATTAAACGAGCCTAATTTGAATCATGTTTCACACGTACAAATCATCTAAACACTTAGAAAATAATTGCAAGTTTTCAAAATATATACCGGGTTCATACATGCTACAAACGCATCGTATAACTTTTAATTTCACGTAACAAGCACCCAATATTTTTACTCGACCTAATAGACCACCTAGAAAACTATTAGTTTCATATACGCGACTTATAAAAATGATCACGTTTCGACACCACAATCGACCCAATTTGAATCGACACAAACCAGTTTTTGCAAATCCAAACTTAATAATAAAACCTTATGTTTGTCGATTGGGCTTAACCAAGGCCCAATAAGACTTAACGTTTTAACAGCCCACTGGGCCCATAAAATATATTTTTGAAATCACAAAAGAAGCCCAAGTTCAAGCCCAAAATAATTTTCATGCCCTCGCCTCTAAATTTTTAAATGGGCTTTTGTTTTATTTCGTTAAGGCCCATAAGCTATAAACATAAGCTTTTTATAAAATAAGCTGTTGGAACAAGCTTGAAATTAATAAAAGAAGCTACGGAAATTTTTATAAAATTTTTATAATCATTTTTGTAAATTTGGACTAAAAATGTAATGCGACGACACCTATAGGGACTAAAAGTGAAAATATTGGAAAGAAAGGACTAAAACTGTAGAAACAGAAAGTTAGGATAAAAATTGATAATATATGATGTTACAAGCTTAAATTGTAATATTCGACAAGTAGTGGACAATAAATATAAAATAGATACGAAAAAAGACTAACAGTGTGACGCTAACGTCGTTAGTATAAAAAGTGTAAAAATGGAAAAAGGACAAGGACTACACATAATCTATTTGACATTTTTATTTTATTTTCTATTTTACGGCAACCATCACGTCATATGCATTTTATTACGTTATATATATATATATATATATATATATATATATATATATATATATATATATATATATATTATTTATTTTACGTTAATAATATATATAACAATATCTAAAAAATTAATATTATTACTTACGATTAAAAAGGTAAAACTACGATGGATATTTTAAATAAAGTATTTTATCATATCATGCATGACATAATAATTTCACTGCACATCATCTATTCGTCATAACGAATAATAATTATTCGTTACTTTTCATCATTTCCAAATCAATCCAGGTAAGTCATAGTCCCATTTCCAATAATTATTTTAAACTCATTGGGGGAGATACATGCTTACATATACTTTGATAACTTGATAAGTATATGAATAAAATATATAATTCAAAATCAATTTCCTAATTGATAATTATTAATATGGTTTATGATTTAAAATGTGATATATACAATACATGACAAAATACTTAATTGAAATACTGATACTCGTATGATAATACTTCCAATTTGATTATTGTGATATGTGATATATATAATTTATTGATGAATTACTTGACTGAAATACTGATACTCATATGTTAATGTTTCCAATGCGATTATTGTGGTATGTGATATATATATTTTACTGATGAATTACTTGACTGAAATACTGATACTCATATGAAAATATTTTCAATTCGATTATTGTGGTATGTGATATACATGTGTTACTGGCGAAATATTTAAACTGAATTTCTAATACTCAAACGATACTGTTTTCAAATTGATTATTGTGATACGATACTTGATTACATAATGTTATGCTAAATGAGCCCATTAGTCCTTGATATTGCCTAAGTTAGCTTATCGCCATATAGTCCCTCAATCATGAGGCATTAATCACTGTTATGTGAGCGCGAATATAGTGAACAGATTCGAAACCTGTTTCGGATTGACCTCCGATCCCACTAATACTTGACGGAATGCCATTATGCATATGGTTAGTCGTATTAGTCGTGATACACTATATTTGAGTAAAAATAGGAATTGGCAAATCACCTATTATTAGAGGGCAAAATCTTTCTTTGATTTGATAGAACACCCCTTTTGTTAACGTCTTGCATGTCATGAGGCTTGGTGCAATATCTATAAAAGAAAAATGTATGTTTTCAACATATATTTAGATACAGCTGTATAGGTTTGACCATACGTGAATTGTATATCTGATTTATTTAGTAGCATGAGTTTCCAGCTCATGTTAGGATTATTGATTCTTTATTTAATGTGATTGAATATTTATATGATTTATTTGTGAATATACTCGATACTTGTTTCATTATTGTTTGTATTTATTTAATACCAAATATTCCTGAAATCTAACAAAATAAAGGGTTTTTCCTAAAACTCTATGAACTCACCAACCTTTGTGTTGACACTTTTAAGCATGTGTATCTCAGGTAACTTAACGGAGCAGGACAAGACACGGAGTGGGCATTTATTACTCTGATAAATTAAAATGGTGTACAAATCAAATTTGTCATTTTTACAAGCATTTTATATTTTTTCATAGGATTTTAAATCAAATGGTTCATCTTTTATAAAAATTATTATTTAAATGACAAATAAGTTTCAAAACGTTTCTTTTAAACCGTTTTATGTGGTTAAAACTTCGATCCTCACCGTAACACCCAAATTACTTTTCCGCTGCGACAAACTTAAATTTGGGGGTGTTACACTGCGCGTTTAAAACGTTTTTTTTAGAGATTAGTTGTTTTTCATTCATCACTATATAAACACTACCACCTTTTTGTAAATCTTAATCATAATACAAAAACGTCATTAACACTTTTCCTAATGTGTTAACAACACCAAAAAAATAAAAAACAAACAAAACAGATCGTTGCGTTTTCTATTGTGCGTTTCTTTTAAGGTGATTCTTAAAGAGATACGATTTTGGTTGTCTCTTAGGCTGTTCTTGTTGCCTGTAATTTGAGTAGCCTCGTTTACTATCTGCAGCGGCTGCTTCTCCTTGAATGAAGGATCTTGTGCGCTTCATTAGCTCATCGAAAGTTTGGGGAACCTTGTCGTTTAGCTTCCGAATGAGTTCTGGGTTCTTAATCCCATTCATGAACCCTGAAAGTTTGAGGACTTCAGGACACGCTTTAACGTGTATACACTCATATTTGAAGCGTTACATATAGGCACTGGTTGATTCTCCTTGGCGCTGTTTTACCCTTGCTAGTTCAACGGGGTTTTTAGCGCATTTCTTTCTTTGAGTGAAGTTTTGGCGGAATGCTTTCCGCAATTCTTCAAACCCGTCGATGCTCCGTCGTGGGAGCTTGCTAAACCACGTGCGCGCATTCCCTACTAAGGTGGAATTAAACATATGGCACCACACAGGTTGTGGCCAATTTTCGATAGTAGCAGCCGATTCGAAAATTTTTAGGTGGTCATCCGGATCACCTGTTCCATCATATGTTTTGACATTAGTGGGCATGCGCCTCCTCTTGTGATCGGAGTAATCGCGTATGTGTCGTGTAAATGCATCAACTTTCTGGCGACGCCACGGAAGAGACATGTCTTCGTCTTCTTCTTCGCGACGTCTTCCTATAGACTTCCAGTGTCCTGTTTCCTTATCCTCGTTGTCCGAGGAATCGTTGGGGGAGGAGTAATCTCTTTTGCGACGCTTGCGCCGGCTTCCTTCAGAGGAAGAGCTTGAGGGGCTTTCACTTGGGGATATTCTCCTCCCTAATCCGTCGTGAATTCTTTTACTCCCAGACCAGGAGGAACCTTCGCTTGGTGAATGTTAAGGTCCTAATCTGTCTTGTATCCCTCGACTACCAAGTCTGGAATGAACAGGTGGCGCGGTGGTGATGCTTTGCGTTCAGGACCAAAGTTGAGCCGGGCTTGCAGGCTCGTACTCGACCTTCTCCTCGCTTCTTCTTGCATGAGGGCGGTTAGAGTTTCGTAATTTTGGGATACAAAATTACTCAACGTTAGGTTAGGTGCGTCCTCATTCGCTGCAAGAATATCTGCCTCTGTATTGGGCACCCTATCTCGGTTAGGTGTGCCCGGCGGCACAGTGTTGTCCACTATAGGTACCGTTTGGTGAGGAGTATTGAAGAGGGTGCGCTGGAGTTCTTCAACGCTTGGGACTACGGTGGTGACTTGGGTAGTCCTTACAGGCAATTCCACCGCTGGGAGAGGTAGGGTTGGTCCCGGTTCTTGGTGACCAGGCGCACTGGTTGTCCCAGAGGCCTGGCTAGGGGTCGAATCTTGTTGATTCTTCCTCTGGGGGTCACGTATTTTTTCCAACTGCGGAGTCCGCTGGCTTGGATTTTTATTCTTCGTCATTCTAGTTCCTTAGTTCTTAGTGTTGGTCCCACAGATGGCGCCACTTGTTGATACAAAAGTTGGGCGTTCCTAGTTTGGGCTCTTGCTCTCGTACCAATTCGCTCTTAATGCTTGAAACATGCGCACTAAGAAAGTAAACAAACACCGTTAGGCTTTATCGTGGGATTGTCTCCCACGATTATCCTTCGGCGTGAGAGTAAGTAATCGGTTTAAGGGTTCTCGTAAGGAGTTTTAGGGATTGTGAATCGTACCTTTAATGAGAATTATGTCATTCCTTATATAGGTGCATAATCCTCGTAGGTTTCTTGCTCCTTACTCTTCACACACGTGGTGCTTATCCGGGTTAAGGATATCTATTCCGTAAATAGAAGATCCTTATCTATGCCCGGGTAGTTTTGGTTGGGTTTTGGGCTTTGTAAGTCTAAACCATTGGCGTTGTGGCCCAAGTCATTGTTATGATGGCCCACTCGTGGTGGGTTTGGGCCTAGTAACGTTTATCATTTGGGCTCGTGGCCCAAATATAGACTATACGTCATCAGAAATGATACCAAAAATATTGTCCAAAAGTTTTTAACCCATACACAAAAACCCAAAAACATTCGTCTTTTCTTGTGAATAATAATCATACATAAAAATAAACCGTCGCAAACCAAGGCAGAACACTTACCAACTGGGGGTGTGAACATAATAAGTTCCCAAACAAAAGATTAAAACTTGCCTTTGTATCCTTGTGAGTGGTGTACCTTTCTTAAAGAAGCCATTCATTTTGTGATTATTGGTTTACGTTCACTGTTGATTTTCCTCGATCTTGTTTTATTGAAATTTTGTTGTTAGTGCATGCGCACTCGTTCACAATCGAAACGAAATCGTCAACTGATAAACGTAACTGAGTTACATCCTATTGTTGAGGATCTAGTTCCGAAAATGGTCGGTAATCAAGAACCACCCATCATAGATGATGCAGCTCCTGATCTCCGAACGATGGAGGAGTTGTGTCAACCCACGATGCTCGGAAGAGGCGGGCCCATTGCCCCTCTTAACATTGCTGCCACTGATTTTGGACTTAAGCATCACATGATACAACAAGTCCAGAATTCATGCAAATTTCATGGTTTACCTGGTGACGATGCAAATAAGCATCTTGATAAATTTCTTACCGTCACCCAAAGCATGAAGCAGAATGGTGTCTCCGATGATGCCCTTCGTCTATCTCTTTTCCCCTATTCTCTAACCCATCATGTCACTGCATGGTTTGATTGACTTCCTAAGAATTCGATTCACACTTTTAAAGAAATGGTGACTAAATTTTTAGCCAAATACTTTCCACCATCCATGGTTACCAAGTTACGAAATGACATTAGTAACTTTCGTCAGCATCCCGATGAGTCTTTGTTTGAAGCATGAGAACGCTAAAAGCTCTCAATTGATCGGTGTCCTAACCATAACATGTTACTTGTTACCCAAATAGATACTTTCTATAATGGGTTGACCTTGAGACACCGTGATATTCTCAATGCTGCTGCTGGTGGGACCTTTATGAAAAGGCGCCCCGAAGAGTGCTATGATCTCATTGAAAACATGACTGCCCACAATAATTTCTGGGATTCCTCAGCTGAGAGGGAAGAGTCATGTAAGTCTGTCACTCCAGCATCTTCTGAAATAGCGGTCCTAACTAAAAAGATGGATGATTTTGCTACAGCTATGTTGAGGATGAACCAAAGTATCCAAACTCAACAGGTCCAAAATCAACAAGCCAGGCCGTCAATCAAAGTTGTGAAACTTGTGGAGGTCCACATTCATATTCCGAGTGTCCAGCCACTAGTGGCTACACTCAAGAGGACGTATATGCTGCTCAAGGTTCCTATAATTCGGGAGGTAATGGCTACCAACCGCAAGGGGACCGCAATCTTCTAAGCTATCGTTCTAACAATTTCCTTGGACCTCCCGGATTCAATCAAAACCCTAATGTCCAAGACCGTAACCAGAACCAAAATCAGAATCGAATAAACCAAGGTTACCAAAACCAAGGAAATGTCAATCATAACCAAAACCAAGGTTTCCAAAATCAAGGAAAATACAATCGAAACCAAGGTCAAAACAACTATCAGGGAAACAATTCTCATGGACATGGCAACCAACATCAGGGAAATTTTCAAAACCACGGTTCCCATCAAAATAACCGGGCCCAAAATTTTCCCAATCAAAATAAAGCCATCACTCCAACTACTCAAAATTACCCTAACAAAGCTCCTCCTAACCATACTCAAGCAATTGTTCCAACTGGCCATCATCTGATGAGTTGTTGAGACAATTCATGAAATCTCAGGAGGAAATGAATAGGGTAATGATGACTCAGATCACAGACCTTAAGAAGTCTTTAAATGATCGACCCTCGGGCTCAGGTACTACTTTACCTAGCAACACGATCGCTAATCCGAGGGGTGATGTTAAAGCGATCACAACGAGAAGTGGTGTTTCCTATGATAGACCCAAAGCTCCTACTACCTCTTCTTCTCCTCCCAAGGTAGTAGAACGTGAGCCTGAGGTGACAAAGGACAAGGTGCAATTTACTAGTCCACGAAGTACAGCACACGTCCACCCTCAGGTTGCACCAGAAACCCTGCCAAAACCAGGAGTTGTCTTTGAACCACCAACAACTCCTGGAGAGAACCCTAAATCCAAACCTTCACTACCATATCCATCTCGATTACAAGACCAGAAGCTCCGTGAAAAAGCAAATCATCAAATGGAAAAGTCTTTTCAAATTTTCCAAGATATTCATTTTGATATCAGTTTCGCGGATGCTCTCCTTTTGATGCCTAAATTTGCATCGACAATCAAAAATCTGTTAAACAATAAGGAAAAACTATTCGAAATGGCACGAACTCCACTCAATGAAAACTGCTCTGCAGTTCTTTTGAAACAGCTTCCCGAGAAGCTAGGAGATCTGGGAAAACAATGACCGAGGCTCAAAGTCATTACACCACCACTGAAAAAGAATTATTAGCTGTGGTGTATGCCTTTGAAAAATTCCGGTCATATTTGATAATGACCAAAAGCATAGTGTATACGGATCACTCGGCTTTGAAGTATCTCTTTGCAAAACAAGATGCAAAGCCGAGACTACTTCGTTGGGTTCTCCTCCTGCAAGAATTTGTTATCATCATTCGTGATAAAAAAGTAGCTGAGAACCTTGCTGCTGATCATCTCTCCTGTTTGGAAAACCCTCATCAAGATGTCTTCGAAATGAAGGAAATTAATGAAACCTTCCCTCTCGAGACACTCAATGCGGTTGCCTTTCGTGGAGATTCTATTACCCCATGGTTTGCCCATTTTGCAAACTACCATGCGGGTAACTTTGTGGTGAAATGGATGTCGTCCCAACAAAAGAACAAGTTCTTTAAGGATGTGAAACATTATTTCTGGGACGACCCCTACCTTTTCAAAATCTGTGCGGATCAAGTCATCTGGCGGTGTGTTTATAGACAGGAAGCCAATGACATTCTCAAGGCTTGCCATGCTGGTCCCACGGGGGGCCACCACAATCCTAACTACACCGCCAAAAAGGTGTTTGACTCCGGTTTCTATTGGCCCACAATTTATAAGGATGCCCAAGAATTGGTCAAATCCTGTGACGCTTGTCAACGTCATGGGAATATTTTACAAAAGAATGAAATGCCACAAAATGCAATCCAAGTTTGTGAAATATTTGATGTTTGGGGCATTGACTTTATGGGGCCATTTCCATCATCTCATGGAAATAAGTACATACTCGTGGCTCTTGACTATTTGTCAAAATGGGTTGAAGCGAAAGCTTTACCTACAAATGATGCCCGAGTTGTTGTGAAATTCTTGAAAGCTCTTTTTGCTCGATTTGGAACTCCACGTGCTATAATTAGTGATCGTGGTACGCATTTTTGCAATGATAAATTCGATAAAGTCATGCAAAAGTATGGTGTAACTCACCGTCTTTCTACTGCGTACCACCCTCAAACAAGTGGACAAGTAGAAGTTTCCAATCGAGGCATTAAGAGAATCTTGGAAAGAACCGTTGGTGAAAATCGTGCATCGTGGTCGGATAAATTAGATGATGCACTTTGGGCTTTCCGTACAGCTTACAAAACACCCATCGGGTGTACGCCTTACAAGCTTGTGTACGGGAAAGCGTGTCATCTACTGATCAAGCTTGAGCATAAAGCCTATTGGGCTCTCAAGCATGCAAATTTTGACCTCAAAACTGCGGGTGATCGTCGGAAAGTTCAACTGAATGAATTAAATGAACTTCGTGATCAAGCTTACGAGAACTCTTTGATCTATAAGGAAAAGACAAAGAAGATACATGACTCAAAAATCAAGAACCGTGTTTTCAACGTTGGTGATCGAGTCCTTCTTTTCAACTCTAGACTCAAGATCTTCTCGGGAAAGCTCAAAACCCGATGGACTAGTCCATTCACTATCGTTAAGGTTTATCCTTATGGCACCGTCGAATTATCTCAAAATGACGGTCCTATTTTCAAAGTGAATGGGCATCGTGTGAAACACTATTTTGGAGAGGACATACCATCTATGGTTGTCCCGGATCTCCAAACTTTCCCCAAGGACAATTGAATTCGGGGATCAAGTCAAGCTAGCGACTCGATAAACAAAAACAGTAGCGACAACATGGGTTTTCACCCATGTCTCTGACTTCTTTCTACTTTTTAACACCCTAGTGTGGGGGAGTGGTCGTCCCCTGCAGCTATTTGAAATGTATATAATTTTGAAAAAAAAATGTGTGATTGTATGTACATATAAATAAAGTGAAAAATGCAAAACGATATTTCCACAGTTAGCTTATAATATTATCTTTTTACGTTCAAAGAGTCGGCATAATAGCCGGGACTTTGAATATTGAGGACACTATTCAATTCTAAGTGTGGGGGGGGGGGGGGGAATTCTAGCGAATTTTATCACATTATATCCTCTAGTACCCCTGTTTTTGGCCCAAAATTTTCAAAATTTTTTCACTTTATTTCAAAATTTTTGTGGTTATCAGTCCGCCATGTCTAAACGACAAAAGGATTGGCTAATCCAGGAGCAAACGGCTCTTGGTAAAGATATCTCAAATCCGTTGACGGCTTACAATTTACCCAAAATTGTATGGTATCTCAACTCGCCATATCCTAAAAAGTGAAAGAGTTGGCTAGCCCGCAAGATTATGGCTTGTGGTAAAGGCAGCGGAAAAGCCATAATTGGTAATCAGCTCACCAAGATGTTGACTATTCCATCAAGAGTTGGCTAGTCCAGAAGCAAACGGCTTCTGGTAAAGACAAATCAAATCCGTTGACAGCTGGTGGTTTGCTCAAAATCACATGGTTATCAGGTGGACCATAGTTCTTACTTGAACTGAAACATTTGGCTAATCTAGAAGTAATGGCTTTTGGTCAAGAGATTCAAATCCATTAAGTTTTCTCAAAAGATTGCTAGGGACTAGCAATAGTTTAGTGTGGGGGATTGATGAGTGTGTAAATACTCATCATTTTTATCGTATCTGAACTGCCAAAACATCCAAAAACACTCAGAAATGCATCAAAATACAGAAATTATCCCAAAACTGTGTTTTATATGTTTCAGATGCAAAATGTTTAAAAACAAATGAAAAAATGAACAAAGTTTGCAGAATTTGGCAGTTTCAGTCCCTCAAGTTTCATAAATTGACAAAACTAGTCCCTGAAGGTTTAAAATGAAATAAAAGTCAACCCAAGGCATAGAAAAGTCAAAGGTTATCAAATTTGATCCTTGGGTGAAAACTTTGGGAAAATTATATGTTTGGTCCCTGTACTTTGCAAAATTGACAAAATTAGTCATTGGGTGTAAATTTCTAGAAATTGTCAAAAACGGATTTTGGTTAATCACCTTGGAAAAGTTGGTCCCTATGATGAATTTTGGAAAATTACATTTCTGGTCCTCAAAGTTTCAACAGCTTTGCAAAAATGGTCCTTGGGATTTATTAACTACAAACCAAACGGACACCCTTAATATTAATCCAATAACAAAAACAAACACCCCAGCCCACCACACAACCCTTTGGCCCATTCCCTTCCTGACCCATCCTACTCCAGCCCACCTCCCTCTTTAATATCAAAAACCAGTCAACCCATGTTTGACCCGTCCCCACCACCTCACACCCCACTCACTGCTACCCTCCAAGCTCACCATCATCACACCTAAGCCTGCAACCATCCCTGCACACTCAACCCCCCCCCCCTTGGCTAACCCTCCAAACACCCCAGTCCAAACAACCCCCTCTGGTATCAAATATCAAAGGGAAAAACCAAAATTGCATTTGGGCGGCAAAACTTTAAACGGTCATGATAGGGTTATATCAATCCTATGGTCAAGATTGAAGATGGAGTGTGCTCAGAAACTCTCAAAACCCTAATCCCATGATATATATTGAAGAAGGGAGGCAGAAGAAAAGGTGTTAGAATTTTAGTTTTAATTTAGTTATTTCAAGCATTGTAATTTCAAGTTTAAATCAAAGTTTCAGTTGTACTATGTTTTACTCATTATTAATGTAAGTTGTTATTTCAGAAATTCTAGCTTCATTTTAAATTTCAGTTTCCTTAAAAAAAATACAAAAAAAATCAGTAAAAATCAAAAATAAATAAAAAAAAGAAGACAAAGCATTAGAGCAGGATAAATTAAGGATGATCCTGGTTTAGAGCTTCTTGGGAAGCATTAGGTTTGGTATCTTGGTTCTTGGTTCATTATTCTGTGCATTGAAAGCTTTTGTAAGCCATCTTTTCAATTTTTGTTATTTACTATAGAAGTCCTTATACCCTGCTTAGTCCTATATTTTTATGTTCATTTGGTGTAAGAGAGTCAAATTTATGCTTGATATCACATATTTGTTCATCAGGATTCATGGGTTCTTAGTTTTCAAATCATACTGATAAAAATGGTATACTAGTGATCTATAGGTAAATGTTGTTAACTTTGGTGAATTTGTGCTTAAATAAGTTCATTCTCTCATATCACAACCTCATGAATCTGTTTTATGGAGAGAATCATTAAAAGCTTTTGAATTTCACTATCTCAGATGCATTAAAGGGTGTTTGGTTTAAACTGTTTCAAGGTACTTCAAGGTTTCTTTGTTGTTGATGTCTGTTTTAACAACTAACATCAGGGTACTTAAACTCATATTAGTAAAAAAAAACCAAGCTTCAATTGGAAAAAAGTCAAAATAGTGGTTTACTTGTTCTAATCTGTCCACTGTTGTAGTACTAAGGTAGTATAATCATCATTTAGATTTGAAACTTGTTTAGATTGCTTAAGTTACTTTCATTTAGGGCTTATACATCATTTTCAGTAATAATTGGTCATTTGAATCTCACAAAAGTCAAAGTGGTACAAAATCTCTAAAAGTCAAAATCACTTGTGGGTGCAAAATATCAATTTTTGGGTGATTTTTCTTGAATTTTTAGGTGTGAATCAGACTTTGAAATTTCTTGTGCTAAGTGTATTCCACCTAAACTACAAAATCCAGCAATCAACTTATTTTTTTGATTTTTCTCTGGGCTGATCTGATTGCTTAAAACACCCTGCAGGGGAAGCAAACTCCCCTGTCCATCAGATTTGACCCAAGTTTTGTGGTACCATAGCTTGTTTGTCAATTGATCTCATGGCTTGTTATTGGGTGATTTGGGAAGCCTGTTAGGAGGGCTTGTTTGGTTTGTCTGTTGTTTTCCCTCTTTAGCTTATTAGATAGCTTATTTTCACCCTTGAAGTTGCCCCTTAACCATTGTATAAGCTGATTTATCAGCTTTCATTGAACTTGCTGATTAGTTGTTATTTTATGATTCAGTGTGTATTTATAGTTGTTTGAAGTTGTTTTGTGTTGCTTAAACTTGTTTGTACCAGTGTTTTGCTTTTATTTGAGCTTGTGCACCCTTGTGACCAAACTGCCACTTGTAAACTCACTGCATCATCAGTGAGTTCAAGCCATCTTGGCATCCCTTTTTCTTGGTCCATATCTTAGACTCACATTAAGTTCTTTGGTCCTATGAGAAGCCAGTTATATTGACTTCTCATTGCCAGTCTTATTTTGGGTTCAAGCCAAAGTTCCTTTACAAAAGTTTGTTATTTTAAGTAGTAAAACGGTTTGGTAATAGAAAATTTAGAAAAAACCAAAAATAAATAAAGTGATAGCTTCTATTTAAGTCATTTGGCTTATTTTTCTGCTTATTTATAAGCATTTCTCATTTTTAATTTTTTCTCAGGTTCCTTTTAGGTTAAAATAATTTTAGAAATTTTTTCAAAATTTTCTTTTGTCATTTAGTACTTTTTATAATTTAATTTAGTTTAAATTAATTAAATAATTAGTTTTAATTAATAATAAATAATTAAAAAGTAGAAAAAATAGGTTTTGAGTTTTAAAATTAGTTTTATAGTATTTTAGATTTTTCTAAATTTAATTTAGTTTTTTCTAGTTAATTTTCATAATTAATTAATAATTAGTATAATTTAGTTAATTAAAAAGTAATTAATAATTAGTAATTAATTAATAGTAATTAATTAAATAGTGGTAAAAATAATTTTATTTTTCTAAAAATTTTCTTATAATATTAGGATTGTGAAAATATAATTTTCACATTTATAGGACTTTATTTGCTCACGTTTTACTTTTTATTTCGCGCGTTTGCGTTTATTTTAAATTTAAACGCGCGTTTTTAGGTTTAACTCACGTTTTTAGGTTATCTGATTATCAGTAATTGTTCATATAGTGTTTTTAAGCTATTCTCAATCATAATCTCGTAGTGTAATCATTCAAATCAAATTCCTGATCCTCCTGTTAAATCACCCGATTACTTAAAACGTTTTCAAATACAATTGATTACCTCGCTGGGACATAACGACCCGGGAATACACTGTACTCCTTGGTTAGTTGGTTTTAGACTTTTGACTTGGTTGACCATCACCTGTTCAACTTAGTTGACCGTTTAGGACCAATCAATTGTCTACCATCCTCAGCCCCTTCCACGTTGCCATTTTTACGCTCCGCATCCTCTTCATTTCTTCCATCTTTCGCTAACATCCATGACACCCCGATCATTTCGCCCACTTCCTTCATTTGTTCAATACTTATGTTGCACCTTTTACTGTTCACTTCACCTTCAGTAGGGATGGCAAAAGCACCCGAAACCGATGGGGAAAACCGAAACCCGAACCGGTTGGGTCGGGTTCGGGGGCGGGTTGGCGGGTTTGGATGCGGGTTTAGGTATTGATATAATTTTTTAGCCTGGTACGGGTTCTGGTAATACCCGCCCGATTACCCGTACCCGTATCCGTTTACTCGAATCTACATCCACTTTATTGATATTATATTTAACTAGAATATATATACATTATATATAATTTCTTTCATTATATTTTTTTATATACGTATCTATATTACATAATATATTTTATTTTGTACACGAATTGTTCAAAAGCATTAAATCATTTGATACGATATTCATTTTCTTTAACCTTAACAAAAAATGAATATATTAGGGTGTTTTCCTTTGTTTTTTCGGTGGATTTTAGTGTGTGACTTAATCTTAATACCGTTATTTTGTCCATATATTATTCAATTAGGGATAACCGAAACCCGCGGGGAAACCCGAAAAACCGATGGATAATATTAATCGGGTACTCGGCGGTTAATGGGGCGGATACGGGTATAGATATTATAAACGGGAACGGGTACGGGTACGGGTACACTAAAACCCGCCCCGAACCCGACCCGTTGCCATCCCTAACCTTCAGTTGTATACCCAAACCGGAAGACCCCGTTACTATCACTCGCCTCATCGTAAAATTCTTTATATATGTCCGAAATTCCTTTTTTGTCATCCCCTAAACCCCCGCCCCTATTTTTCTTGCCACCTCCATTGCTTTCGTAATACTTCTCCTTGATTGGTGTGAAAGCAGTCAAATATTATTGACCAAGGTTAATAAGTCAAAAACGGCCTCGTTCCAATTCTCCGGTGATAGTATAGTGTGTCCCCGGGTCGTTATGTCCCAGCGAGATTGAAATGGTGCTTTGGAAATCGTTTTTGGGAATGAGTGGCACTGAGGACAGTAGCCAAGATGATATGGAATTGATTTTGCTACTGATATTGTGGTATTGGTACAATGAGATAATATTCACAAAAATCAGATATACAGATATATGCACAAATTCACAATTAATATCACGTAACAGACAGAAAAATGGGATTTGATAAATTACAAACTACAGGGGGTGCTTTTGAAACTTAAAATTAAAAGAAAATTGAAAATGAAAATGAATTTATAAAAATGATTATTTTAATATTTAAATATTATTTAATTAATTAAACTATTTAAAATCTAATTTAAATCTACTTTAAAATAACTAAAAATGACAAATGTTACAAATTAACCTAAAAACTTGCAAAAATAATTTCTAAACCTTAATTAGAACTTGAAGAAAGTATAAAAAATAAAAATAAATATTTTTGTCTTTTTATGAGTATTTTATTAATTAAAAACTATTTAACTAAATTAAACTAATTAAATTATTTTAAATTACAATTAATACTAAATTAACTTAGAAAATTATGAGAAAATTTATAAAATTACTTAACCATCACAGGAATCCTACAAAATTATAAAAACTTCTCAAAATTATGTTTAAGGCTATTCCACTAATTATTTACCTTTTAATTAACTTAAATCTAATTTAAACAATTAAAATAAGAAACATGGAAAATGAACAGTAGAAATTAAAAATATATTTTCTAAAAGTCTATTATACTATATTAGAGCTAGGAAAAATATAAAATCTAGGTTTTGCTTTATAAAAACTAAATATGATATTTAATACTTAATATTTATTAATAATTAATAAAACTAAAATTAAATCTAATAAATACTAAATGATAATATAAAAATATAATAAAATTAATAAAAATACTTTGATATAAAAGGAAATTAATAAAAATATAAAAATGACAAGAACTTAAGAAAAATCTAAAAATGAAAAATAAAATTTAAATTACATTAAATAGAAACTATCACTTAAAATTAAATTGCTTTTTCTTGATTTTTCTTTTACAAACTTGTTTTATACCTAAAAACAAAAACTTTTAATGAAAACAACTTTTTTACAACTTGAAAATAAGCTGAGATTAAGCTAAAAAGTCCACACAGTTGACTTTTGTTGACTGAAAAGGAAAATAAGCTCAAATGAGCTTGTGTGGGTCCCACTATGGATAATTCAGGTTCACATGAGTTGTTTGAACAAGTTTAAGCTAGAAAAACCCAATGGGGATCACAGAATAAGCCAATAAGTCACATATAAGCACTTTGATATCTAAACTTAACACAGAATATGGGACAGACTTTAAGTGATGATTCAAGTGGGGTCCACTGATTTCTAGGTCAAACCAAGGGTCAATGGTTGTACCATGGTAGGAGGGGGGTTGGGAAAACCTAAAACCTAGGTGTGGGACCCAATGGGGTGGCCACAAACCACCACCAAAGGTGGTGGTGTGGACTGTGTTTGCTGGTGCAGGGCACAACAGTTCCTCTGCAGCCCTCTTTGGAGGGTTGTGGGGCCCACAGGTAAAATCACAAAAATCAAAGAACAATGGGATCTTAAAGCTGAGGTGGGAGGCTACTAAACCTCAAAATATCAAAGCCTGAATCTCTACACAAAATTCCAAATAAATCTTCCAAGATTTGAGAAAAAACTGAAACATGCAATTTGACTTTAGTTAAAAACTTGATTTGTTGACTTTCTTGAACTATGATGCTAATTTACTGATTAGTTAAGCTAACTTGAGCTATAATAGAACTATCTAAGGCTAAATTACCTACTTATGAAGGGATTTGAAAGGATTTGGGGTCACAAATCTTTAACGGTCAACTGTGGGAATGGGAAATGGGTAATTTTGACTTTCTACACAAGACCTAGGTAAAAATTGGCTCAAATGAGCTTCTTATGCCTAATGTATTATGTTTCAACCAACTTAGCCACAGAAACCATCAATCTCAATTGACAATCAACAAAACCAAACACCCCTTAATCCCTATCTGTTGGGATTTCAATGAAGCCAACAGATGATATAATTCATAAAACTGAAAACCAACTATTTCTAATCCAATATAAGCATAAACAAACAGTATTTAAACATTAATTAACAACTGGAATTTGAATAAGTACATATGCAGAAAGAAAAAAAAAACTGTCTTACATTTGAATCAATGAGGAGCAAAAAGGAATCAGACCAAGTACCACAACCTAGGTGCTCCTAATAGCTCTAAACCATGCTATCCACAGCTATCACCATGCCTTGTTTCTTTTTTTTTTCTTTTTTTTTTTATATATATTTTTTTTCTTTTTGTTTTCCTGAATTTTGGTAAATATTAATCAAGTACTACATTAAATCTCTTGAAACTTATAACTAGGCTTATGAGAGCTTGTTAATCAGTAAGACTTGGACTATAACAATGTTTTAAGAAGCAATGAAATCCCAAAATAAAAATAACATAAAAACTGAAAATGAGCTTTTAATTTAAATTGAAGATTAAAACAAGTTTGTATTACAATAATAAGACTTAACAAAGTACTGGGAAGCTTTGAATTACACTAAGAAATGGAAAGTTACAATTGTCGATTATGCTACTCCTACAGTAAACTAATACTACCAGCTAACTACTTCTTTCTTCCTTGTTTCTTCACTCTTATAGCCCAGTGTGGGTCCCACTTCAAATCCCAGCAACTTGTTTTGCTTTTGGATCACCTTTGCTTACTCTCCAATTTTTGGCGGGAAAAGACCTATTTGTAATTTGTACTGTTATAAGCCCTAGGGGGGGGGGGGTGGGATGTGATTGGTTATTGGGGAATGGTATTTGGCAGGGATAAGGGTGTGGGTGTTGCAAGTGGTGCAAGAGGGGGGAAAACCAGGGGTGGAGAATGGTATTGGTGAGTGGTTTTGGGTTTTGGAGGTAAGGGAAAGGTCAAACGGGGGTTTGACCGGCTCTTTTTATTTAAAACGTGGGTGGACTTTTTTTGTGTGGTTGGGCCAGAGAATAGGGAATGGGCTTGGGGATTTTTAGTTTGGACTTGGATTTGGTCTTGTATTATTATTTAAGGTCCGGTTTGGTTTTGTTGTTTCACAAGGACTAATTTTGTAATTTATTTGAAAGTTGGAGGGTGTGAATTGGCAATCTTCCAAATTGTTCACAAGGGGTGTAATATGCCAATGATGAATAGTATGAGGTTGTGTTTTGAATTTTTCACTTTATAAAACCCTAGGGACTAAATCTGCCAAAACACCAAACTTCAGGGACCTGACTTGTAATTTCACCAAACTTGCAATCAAGGACCAATCCTGCCATAAAAGATTAGAACAAGGACAAAATTTGTTTTTCTCAAAGTTTTAATATCCCAGGGACTATTTTTGACAATTTTCAAAGTTCGGGGACTAAACTTGACATTTTGTGAAACTATGCACCAAAAGACTAATTATGTAACTTTTTGATTTAAAAGGACCTTTGTTGACTTTTTCAAGTTTTTAGATCAACCAGGGACTAGATTTGACAACTTTTGAAAGTTGAGGGACTGAAACTGCCAATTATGCAAACTTTGTACGTTTTTCATCTGTTTTTTTTATTATTTTGCATTTGAAACATATAAAACACATTCCTGGGATATTTTCACTATTTTGATTCAATATTGAGTGTTTTTAGATGTTTTGGCAGCTCAGAAAAGGTAAAAATGATGAGTATTTACACACTCATCACTCCTACCCACCTTTTTTTTTATTAGTCTCATTTTCGCACCCTTTTCCTTGGTTAAAACCCACATTTTCCGCACCCCCTTCAAAAGCCTCTTCGTTAACTATCTTCCCTTTTTTCTTTAGTCTATTTCCTCCACTCCCAACTGAACTAGACGGGGATAGTTCTCTTTTTTCCTTTCTACCCGTTGAAAAAATTTGTTCTGTCTCCATTTCCATTACAGGAGATTTTTTGCTTCCTTCTTTTTTATTTCTATGCAATTACACGACATATCTTTTTTCCTCCATTTCTTTCTATTATGACAGTTACCATCAGGCCCAACAAAACTATTGATATTACTACCATCACTAAACCTTGTGTCAGGCCCAACACTTTGGCCCAATCTATCTTCAGTACTTGGTCCATCACACCCTACTTTGGTATTCTGACATTGACGAAAATTATCCCTTAATACTTCGTCTTTTTGACTTGACAACTCATTATCCCCACATACTTTATTATTCTCCCCAATGTTTTTCCCAATGCTACTCTCGAGCTGTGTATTCACTTCCCCAGCCGCCACTTCCTTGGAACTAGTATCTTCTCCATTAAAAGTATCACTAACTTTTGTTTTCCCCCAAAAAAATTGACCCTTCATCCTCCATCTTTTTTTGGTAGTCGGAAGCCATGGCCGACCGGTGGCTGTTAACTTCATCTACAGTTGGTTCGCGATCTTCGTCCTCATCACTAGACTCTTCATATTCGCTACAAGATTCATCCATGTCGTCTCCTTTTGCCCCATCAACCTGCATATCACCCTCGTCACCATTCTTGTTATGCTCACTATGGTCATCTCTTTTCACTTCCTGAATTTCCCAGTTGATGATATCCCTAGTCTCCTCCACTAAATTCACTTTATGTGTCTTACCTTTGAAAATAATGTGTAACACTTCATTAATTAGTTCCTTGTTGATAGTATGAATTTGTATCCTACCACACACCAAATTTTAATTTCCTTCCATTCTACAATTGTGTAATCCTAGAATCGTCCCATGTAAGGCTGCAATTTTTCGAAACACCTGTTCACCCCAGCATGAAACAGGCACACCCAATACGCTTAGCCACATTATTCTTCCTGATGTCCTGTGAAAGTTATCTGCCCTTCTTAATTTATGCATCCATCTCCTCAATCCGTGCTCTACATCTTTAAGGACATTATTTGCAGTTTCTTCGTTTTCGAACACCACCAACACCTCCAAACCACCAAGCAGCTTTACTTCTATTTTGTTCAGCCCTTGCTCTTTGCATAGAACAGGGAGTTTTGCTAGGAAGCACATAGCTTTCACCTCCCCCACGACACTCCTCATCATCAGTTTGCAGTTACCCTCCTTTTCATCGATGTCGATGTTTCTACCAGTACATGCCACATCCCCATGCTTTTCTTTGGTAGTCCTCTTCTCATCAGCCTCGAGACCACGTTTGTTGTTCCACTCTTCTTTATCCCTCGTTCCGTTGACAACATCTACGAACCTCCTATGTCCACTGTTCCCCCAATAACCTTCTTTTGCAGCCTCCCCACCCCCTTTCATCTTCATATCTTTGCTTGCATGCCCTTTATCACGTGTTCCCCTCACATCCTTACCGCTTTCTTTCCTATCATATGCCACATACACCTTCAACCACTCCTTCCCAGCCTTTATTTTCCTCAACTGGTCCATTAAACCTTCAACATCCCTCACGTTTACCCGTATTTCTGACCATTTCGGAGTCGTTTCTGAACCATATACATGTCAAAAACTGTGTCATACTTCTTAAAGACTATCCATAGGCGTCCCATACCCCATACCTCCGGATAGTTGAAAAACATAAACGATATCGATGAGTTACGTTTCCCACCGGTATAGTTTGGTCCCAATTGCTTGCCATTGTATTGCCATCTATTTCCGTGCCTCACATACTCACTTTCTCTCGTGTTTGTTTGCCCTCTTGTCTGAAAGTTTCTAAACCTATTATTCTCTCTCACACAGTTCATTCTCTCTCTAACTATAAATAAATATGAACCCACAAAAAACTTGTAACTTTTATTTAATCTTCATAAAGGGGATTATTATAATTACCAAAATAGACTGGACAACCAAAGTCAATTCGGTTTTTAACCCGGGATCCAAAAATATCTTTTTTAGACCAGGGCAACTCGTACATTTGGGCAACTGATGAAATGTCACTTTTCTGCAAGTGACAAGTGTCGTTTGTCTGTCAGTTTTTTGGGCAACTTGTGTATTTTTGGGGCAACAGCCACCAATTTTTGGGCAACTAGACACACTTGTCATCATATGGGTTGAGTTGCCCAGTTGTCTGGTTTAGAAAAGATATTTTTTGATCCCTTGGTTGCCCGGTCTATTTTAGTAATTATCCCTTATAAAAGAGAGATATATATTTCAAAAAAAAAAAGGAAAAAAAGAAAAAAAAAAAAAAAAATCCGTATGTTTTGTGCTGATGAAAAAACAACACTTGTACAAATTAATTTAAAGTTTTAAATAAGTCATGTTTATGACATGTGAGATAGTTTATGTTGTGAAATTGTTAATTAGTTGTCATTTTAAAGAAAAAAAATCAATAATTCTATCTGAGTTATAAAAAGGTAAAATTGTCTGACTTTTATAAAAGTTTGAAAAAATTGTTGTAGAGTTTCTATAAGGTTTGATGAGTTTATAAATTTGTTTTACAAAATTTTAATTAACTTTTGTTGTTTTATGAAGAAAAATAAAAGAACTACTACGTATAAAAGAAATGGAGGAATGTTCGTTGCTACAACAAATGCTAATTGAAAAAATAAAAATAAATAATAAACTTATTTTCGCATATGGAATATTTGAATCTTGGTATGGGGAGAGATGATAGAAAAAAATTTAACCAACATGCTATATTTTTTTTAACAGTCGGTATCCGCGTGTTGCGGCGATATATTGTAACATAGTATTTAGCCAGAAATGTTTTTGTAATATACGTTTTTCGTGACAAAAGGTTTACGAATAGCGACAATTTAGGATTATATTTGTAGAAACCTATGTAATATAAAAACAACAATGATACCCTTGTGATGCATCATTGACAAAAAAAACAATTAAGTTTTTCGGAAATTAGTTTTATCCGATAGCACGTTTATTGTGATAGTAACTTTAGTTATGACAATAATTTTCATCACATAAGAAATTGTGAAAACGCAGAGGGGTGTGGATATCTTCCTGTTTTAAAAACTTATGTTTCTCGTATCAAATAATCGATAAAGTGTGATGTAAAATGATAAGTAACAATAATAATGCTACAACTATAATGATAGTATAAAGCATAAAAGAAAACATATCACCACAACACACATATAAACACAAAACAATAACTAAAAGAGATAACAAATCAGAAACGATGATTTATAGTGTTCGGTAACAAAGCTCCTCTTAGCCGTACTACACTCCCCGAGTTTCTGACTCAAAAGCTACTTCACTAAGTCAACAAGCTCCATTCTCGGTGGAGAAAACCTTACCACGTTGCTTACAAGTTTAACGATACTAAGCTAGATATCAAGTTCTTCTTTAGGTACAACCAACCCTTTATGTTTTATGTCCCAAACATAACATATTACCCTTGTTTTTTAAGGCCAAAACATACTAAACCTATTACCCTTGCGTTTTAAGGCCTAAATACATAAACCATCTAAACCCTAGTTTCGAACATAATCGGTGTTACAAGGTGTTGTATAGTACTAATACATGATGTTGTATAATGCTGATCCAAGACATAGTTGTCTAATGGATATGAATGCCTAATCTAAATATCAAGAACTCTAAACTTGATATGGTTGAAGTTCTCTTGATAATTAGCCTTCAATTGATGAAGACGACAAGAGCTCTAATCTTGTTGTTGTGGATCTTCATATGCAACTATGCTTTTGGTGGATGAGGACGGCAAGGACTCTAAGCTTGCTTTGATGGATCATCAAGTGATAATATGCTTTCAATAAATGAGTGTTAGTAGCATTATGATCAAGGGCTAGAAAGGGTTTTGAAGACTTGAGAATGTGTAAATTTTCATTGCAAAAGCTTGGTTTAAATGTGGACTAGTGGCTTAAATAAGCAAAATAGTGGTTGAATTCGAAACATACAGATCTAACCTGGGTGCCGGATCTTTTAAAGATCCGTTGGATATGCACATTCCCATTTCATGCCCGTTTTGAATGGTCATTCATGTTTTGTTTTGAATATATTTCCTCTCTAATGATGCATGAAAAAATGGTTGGGCTCTAAGCACTCAACATCTTAAAATGGCTAATGGTGGTTTTCATACAAAAACATTTTTGTTGCCTTCATCTTTTGTTTTAGATTATCACCAGAATGACTAATCCTCATTTCCATGCAAGAACACATTCTAGTTACTTTCTAAAGGGGAAAATTTTACCTGATTGATCAAATGTGGGATTAAAACATTTTGTTTTAATGAAAGTATAAAATGAAAGTAAATAAATTATTTGTGAAAGTTTATAATATAATGTTTTATAAAATGATGCAAGTGTTTTATTCAAGTTGGCTTAATTAAAACAAAGTGATTTTGTCCCATTACTATAACAAAATATGCTTCCCCGTAATAGGAGGTTTATGTAAACTATGTGAACTCAAATTTGAATCACTATCTAAAGTGGAATATTCTTGCTAGTTAGAAATTTATTTTTATAAATCACTTAATGAGTTTTTATTAAAATGGTGCAAGTGTTTAGCATGTGATCTATAAAATAATGCAAGAGATTTTATAAGATCAGGAAAGTATTTTGATGCAATAAATGCAACTTTGATAATCAGGCTAGTTTGTAAAATCGTGTACATATATTGTATAAAATGTAAAATGGGGTTTGAAAGACAATGATTGAAATTATAAATACTTAATGACTCCAAAATATATTTTAAAGATTCTTAATGATTTGTTAAATGGTTTAATTATAGTGCAACATAACAGACATATTTGAACCTGTGCTAAAGCATGAGAAGACTCGATACGTCGAGAGGTGTTACAGAATATATGCTTTAATGATTTATGGTTACGAGTAACTTGCACATTTTACGTTATATATTACAAATTATATGTTTTTCATTATTAAAACATAATAGGCTGTTGAGTTTAAATATCTTCATATTTGCACTAACATAAATGAAACATAAGTTTATAGTTACAGTCAAGTGCATATTATTTTGAATTAGCACTAACAAAACTATATATATATATATATATATATATATATATATATAGGGGGGCTTTATTTTCAGAACCTTGTTAAGTGCGAGAACTCCTCTAAGCCAATGAGATTTTTTTAATATTAAAAATTATTATTAATCCAAAAGGGTATTATTGTAAAATACATTTTTTATATTCTTTTTGAATTTTTTTATTAAATCCCGATTTTTAATAGTGCTAAATTTTAGGGTTTTTTTTTTTTTTTTTTTTTTTTTTTTTTTTTTTTTTTTTTTTTTTTTATCATGATTCCAGAATACTACATGTGCATATGTGTTATTTTTAAAAGATGTGGAACATGTATGTTTTTTTAAATATTGTAATTTTAAATGTATTTCTAGCATGTAATCATTTATGTTTTTTCTATCAACCTGCCAATAATTTTGTCTAACCATTATTTTTTTTGGAAGTTTGAAACACAAATCAAAGAAAATAAACCATTATAAAAGAAAAAACAATATTCATATACTTAAATGTTACATTTAACTTAATTACAAGTACAAAAAACACATATGCATAAAACATATGTGCACACTTTCCAAAAACATACATGCACGAGTTCAAAGAACATATGTGTTCTTCGAGTTTCTCATTAAACTCATTGAAACATGTATGCACCACTTACAAGAACATATATGCAACCCTTCAAAGAAGATATGTGTTCTTTGAGTTTCTCATTAAATTCATTCTCATTAAATTCATTGGAACATGTATGCACCACTTCCAAGAAGATATATGCAACCCTTCAAAGAACATATGTGTTCTTCGAGTTTCTCATTAAATTCATTGGAACATGTATGTACCACTTTCAAGAACATATATGCAACCCTTCCAAGAACATATGTGTATTTCTGGTTTCTCTTTAAATTCACTAGAACGTAATCTTCGCTTCAAAGAACATTTTTGCATGCCTTCAAAGGAGAGGTGTATTTCCAGTTTCCTGAAATATTAAATAATTAGTAATACACGATATCAACAAGTTACAATCACAATATAAAACCACATCATTACCAACTCAAAAAAATAAATAATACCTATGCACTAGTCATAAAAGTTCAAGTCCGAAATAAAATAAAAAAAATAAAAGCTACATGAACTGATGATCATTTAAAACAAAACAACATATATTTTAGTCAATATTATGTCAAACCACAATTTAAAAATATATATTCAATTGAATAAGCAAATAAACAAACAACAAATGAAAAACGTACTGTGTATATAAACAAACAACATAAACAAGAATTGCATTGCTTGGATTAAAGCTATGTACAGGGGACCCAAAACAGATATATAAATATTAAATGGTAAAAAAGAACTTCATCACAAATCTTTAACAAACCTAAAGAATAGAATGAAACTTATAAAGAAAACAAATTGCAATTCAAAGATCTCAGGTTCGTGAAGCCATAACAAGTCTCAAGATTTTCAACCCATTACTGATCTTTCAATAAAGTTCAAAAAATTCAAAAAAAAAAAGAAAAAAAAAAAACGAAACAATCTTACCTGAGACATCTTTTCAAGATCTTGAAGCCAAAACAACAACAACCACATCATAGTCACCACCAAAAAAACGCAACCACCACAGGAAAAAAAGGCGGTTCGGGGTATAACTTTCATCTTTACGGCGACATCATCTTGCCCCATCAAATATTCATTTTCGAAATTTTCCCGATCGGCTTTTAGATTGGAATTCGATTGGTTTTTGGTAGACAACAAGAAAAAAATATGCGGCTAGGGTTCTTGAAAGGAGAAGAGAGATAAAAAGTGAAAAGAGAGTTAGATCTAAAAAGAATAAAATTGGGAAACGGTTTTTGGTAATCCATTTTTTATGGAAGAATTATATTCCCATTTTGCCCCTATTTTATTTTTTCTACCAAATTATGTTACGTATATTTACAAAAAATGCCATTATGCATTGAGATCATGTACATTATGTATTATTAGGAGTAAAAAAGGGGGTTCTCGCAGTTCCCGCACTTAACAGGGTTCTGAAAATAAAGTTACACTATATATATATATATATATATATATATATATATATATAAGCAAAATCTACACTTTAATATGTTCATTTTGTGTGTTTCTAGTTATTTTCTTTTATTCAATAGACGTGATTATTCGCAAGAGCAATAGCATGTTACAGTGCTCACTAACACAAATCCAAAAAAAAACCCTAGAATACATCTAAAGTATATACTATGTACTTGGCAATATTTATATTTCCCATTCAACTTTTTTCTTTAAGCAATTTACCCGCACGATGCAACAACAAAGAAAGAAACCGATTTGTTAAATGGATCACGACATACTCTAAGGCGTAATAATCAAATCGTGTACATGTTATTTCCTAAAAATATAGTTTCGGTAACGTTAGGTTTATAAGTCACAGAAAGAAAAACAATATAAACTTTAAAGACTATCGTAAATACATACTCATTATTTTTTATGTTGAGCTTTGTGAAAATAATTCTACAATATTAATTTTTATGTAGCATTAATTATTAATATGAATAAAAATATTTGTAAAAAGTAATATACGGAGTAGTTTACATAAATAAAAAAGAACTTTTTGTTTTTCTTATTTTAGAACGATAATTTTAACTATCTAATAAAATTTATATCACAAATATATCTCACAACTTGAACCCAGAAAGTCACAAACCCTTTGGTATATTTCTTTCAACTTATATATTTTATTTAAAGGATCACAAGTGTATAAATTTTCAACATTTTCAACATAGTTTAAATGCTTTATATGATGTATAGGGAAAAAAAAATCCTAAAAATGGTTATAGAATGTTTCAAATTGAAATATAGATTGTCTATTATGATTTATTTATTCATTTATCTCCAATATTATTTACAACATAACTTGTTTTCATTGCTTCATTTACTCAAGGTAATTATGTTCATCGTTATCACTTATACTCATTCCATTTCAAAATTATAATTCATATTTTTTTATAGATGTTTCAAAATAATTATACTTTCTATTATAAGTAATAAAAAGAGAATTTAGTGAGAAAATATTATATTTGAGTGGTTGAAAATTGTTTTAGTCCTATTTTTATTAAACTATCTGATTTTTGTCTCTTGACAATAATTTTGAAACTATAATAGTACATTTTATGCATATTGGATTCGAGCCTAAAGGCTGGACGGACTAAAATCTAGATAGTCTTGAAACAAAATGCTACCAGTATTAATTAGGACTCTTAATTAGAGCACTAGGTATGATAACTCTATGGGCCCGTTTGGTTTGTAAATGGGTTTATGATTTGGATTCGGATTCGGATTTGAATTTGGATTTGAGTTTGGATTTGGAAAGAGAAAATATATTATTATATATAAATATATTTAATTTATAAACTAACTATTAAATATAATATAATAACTATTTAAAAATAAAATAATAAAAAAATGTGGTACACCACATTTGTGGCTAACAAATTAAAAGTGCTTTCAATCTTGTACTAAAGTCAACAAAAGTAGTAAGATTGCTAGAAAACCAAAGCAATTAGGTAGGATTTTTCAAATCCTTTATTTAAAGGTATTATTTACTGGACTAAAACTCAAATCTTGAACCAAACACATATTTTCAAAAATAATTCCAATCTTTGATTCTATATACCCCAAACAAACAAGCCCTAAGTTAAAACTTAACACAGTTCGCGTCGGCGCCACTTTGGCATTTAACCTTTCACCCTTGGCTTTAACTTGGTAGGGCAGTGTGGTTAATTCACTTTAACTCAGCAAGTTAAAGCTTAACGTAGCGTTAACGTGGGGGCGGTGTGGTTAACTCACCGTAACGCAGGCAAAGTGATTTTTTTTAGCCCTTAAAGCAGCGTTAAGGGGTTAACGCGCTACATTAACTTGGCTTTAATTTGGTAGGACGGTGTGGTTAACTTACTTTAACTCAGCAAGTTAAAGCTTAATTTGTGGGGTGAAATCATCATACCGAGTGCTCTTATACGGTTGAACTCACCACACTTTCGACAGATCCATTAAATAACCAATTAAACTATAGACCCGATCTGAAAACCAAGCTAGGTAATTTTGTCAGCATCCCTATTGATCTTATCAAAATTTATAAATGATATTTTACACATCACCCTTTGTAAAAGTACATACCTTAAGAGAAAACAGAAAAAATAAATATAAATAACCAGCCATATATAGCTTATTTGCATGTACATGCACACTATATGTCCATATGACTTACAAGCTACAATCCTATTACACAAGTCTTCTTTTCTTTTACAAAACGACTACAAACTTTCATCTAGTAAAATGAGATTTTGGCGAAAAAAGCCTACGAGGGGAGAACATGCCCATGTACCTTGGTGAAGCAAGTCCATCAATCGTCCGATAATTAGGCATCACATAACTCTCTCTCTCGGGCGTCATTTTCAGCCCATTAAACGTCCCAAATTTCTTCAACTTTCCAATCCACGACTTTTTCTTTGGGGAATTCTGATAGGCTCCGGTCATTTTCTCACTCATAAACTCCTTGATTGCTTGCACACCATGTTCCACAACCTCGGGTGGTGGAGACACTAAGGGATTCCCTTCGACACTAAGCTTACTAAGCCTTTTCAAGCAGCCCATTGAGTCAGGCAATGTGGTTATCTTGTTGTAGCTAACATCCAATTC
The DNA here is from genome assembly GCA_030686995.1 of Artemisia argyi. Lineage (NCBI taxonomy): Eukaryota > Viridiplantae > Streptophyta > Magnoliopsida > Asterales > Asteraceae > Artemisia > Artemisia argyi. Next base: position 124,015,566 of record CM060678.1, read on the forward strand.
GACTAGGGACATTAAAAGGCCAATGGAGTAGGGTAGTTTTTCAAGGTATTGGAAGTTTTGGCTAACATTTAGGACTTCAAGGTTGATAAGGTTTTCAAGGTCTTCGGGTAGTGAGCGAAGGCAGTTGAGACGAACGTCGAGGTGGCGGAGATTGGTGAGATGAGAGGTGGATGTAGGGAGGAATATGAGCTTGTTCGAGTTGACAGATAGTTTTCTAAGGTTGATGAGTTCAAATCCAATGGTATCCGGCAGAGTTGTTAGCCGGTTGAAATTTGCATTCAAGTCTTCCAGTGCTCTATATGTTCAAATAAAACATAAAACAGCTTATGATAAGTTAAAATCTGATGTACGCTTTGCCTTGATTTACGACCATTAAATATCTATTGATGTCATATGTTGTTGTACTACCTCCGTTCCATATTAAATGTCCACTTTGAATATTCAAAGTCTTCTTTTATCAATTTTGACCTTAAATATTTTTGTTTGTGTTATATAATATTTGATGCAAAATATATGAATGAAGTGGGTTTTAAACGTATTTTCATTGATATAATTTTCATCAAATATTATATAAATACAAACAAAAAAATTTAAGGTCAAAGTTGAATAAAAAAGACTAAAAAAGTCAAATGTGGACATTTAATATGGGACGGAGGGAGTAGTATATTATAGATAAAAATTTACTCGATCTTATTCATATCTTATTACTCTCTCCGTTCTAAAATTATTGTCTACTGACAAAAAATACACAGTTTAAGAAAATTATACAAAAGCAATAAAAAGATAATTTACCTTTCGATAATAATTAATGCTTTCATTTAATTTTGTAAATAAAATTTTGATTAATGGTAATACGTTAAACTTAAACAAATTTAAATTGTAATTTTAGTAGTGGCAATCTTTTTAAAACAATCATAAAAAAAAGATGGATAATAATATTAGAAAGGAGAGAGTATAAACGTTAATTAAAAATTTATCTTTGCAAGAATCGTTCCAAGACGACATTTGAATTTGATACTAACATTGAAAAAATGCTAATCAAGTAAAACATTTAAAATTCAGACAAGAAAATGTATAAATGAACAAAAGCATTTATGGTCAAGCATATTAATTCTTTCTTCCAACATTTCTAAGCTTATCACCTTTTCTAATTTCCATTAGATGAAGTCAATTTTTGTTTAAAGTGTCGTCAACAATTCATAACTGATAAAAGCATAACTTGACATACCTTATATGGTTTATTCCCTAATAAAAATTTAACATGCAATTGTTAGAATATTTATTACAAAACATAATCTAAAGGCTGCTTTTCAAAATCTTTGTATGGTAATTTTTTTAATCTGAAAAGTTGACTTGATTAAAAACTGAGCAACTATGGATAACTTTTAAATATTATTTTCTAAAACCTTATAATACAATTATAGAAGAAAATAGCTTCCTGCAAATTTACAAGCATTTAAATCCATTAATGCCATATAATATCTATGAAGCATAAACATATTGTATAAAAACATAAATAAATAAATTAGAGAGAAGACCAAACCTGCAGTTTTCTATAGTTTTTGGGAAGGATTGAATATGATTGCCTGAAACATTAAGAGTCTTGAGCTTTGACAAACATCCAATCGAATTCGGTAAAGTTTTTAGTTGATTCGAATGAACATCCAACTCGACCATATTCAAGAGTCGTGCCGCTAATGATTCTGGTATCATCTGTAAACAATGTTTTAATACATGCAATTAAAAACTTTATGAAAAAATTACGAGACATGTAACATCCTTCTATATACTCATATTCATACTTATCCTTTAATTCTAATACATACATATCAATCATCTATAAACATAAAACATGATATGCTTTACATGAAGCTAGGATATAACGATGCTTAAAAACCATAAACATATACCTCAAGATTGTTGTTGGAGATATCCAAGACACGAACCATGGCCAAATTAAGATTAGATGTTATGGGAAGGGTGTCCAAAGACATGGCACTCAGATCCACGGTTTCTTGTATTTCTTGTGCTTCGACACCCATGGTTTTTTGCGAAGGCGAAAATGAAGATGATGATGATATTGAAGAACCATTTATACGGTGGTTACCAAAATGTTTTCTTCTCGACTTCGAATTGTCAACCTTCATCATCATCATTTGCTCACCATTCATCATCATATTTATTTGTTATGTTGCATACACGTATAGAAATTTAATTATATGGATAGTTGTATTTATAGCACACCAATTTCCAAGATTCAAAACACCCAGTATGTGACTTGATGTGTATGATGATTTGGGTGTGAATTGTATTAGATTTTATAAAGAAATTATGCAAAAGTTGAAAGGGAAATTTAATGACTTTTGTGTTGCAGAAATGAAAATGAAACAATGAAAAAGATGTACGGAACAGGATAAGTATAGGAGGTGGAAAAGTACAATAGGCCGTATTTTACGTAACTAAATGGTTGACCCTTTTAATACTTCCATCACACAACTAAAAGTCAAACTGTTTTATTATAGTACCTATCTTTGGAAAATTACACGTAAGTAATTATTTAATAGGGCTGGTGAATAAATGCTTTAAATAAGTGGATTTACTAACAACAACTCATCGATATTGTTTAAGTATTGAATGTTTAAAAATTACTCCCTCCGTAACACAAAAGCACAAAGTTTTAGATGTATTAAATTATTACAATTGATTGTTAACCAAATGACAATTATACCCTCAATTAATATAAATGCACAGAGTTTTAGGTTTAATAAATATTAATTCTTGCAATTAAAGACAAAGGACAAAATTGGAAATTTCGTTACCAAGATTTCTTCATTTATTGTAGTAGACACTTAATATGGGACAAATAAAAATACCATTGTGGACATTTAATATGGGACGGAGGGAGTATCATTTAATGATCTTTAAATATTTTATATTTAACATCACATATCATATTTAAAATGATTAAAAATGTATAATATAAGAAAATTGAAAATTTACATTTACTAGACGAATATCTGAACAAAACAATGGCGTATAGTGAAAAATAATTATACTTGCGAACTTGTTATTCTAGTGTAACACCTTGATCAGGGCCGACTCGTTGATTTCGAATGCCCCATACCATAATTAAAAGTATGTTGCATTACTCGAAAATTTTGAACATATTCACTAACGGACCAAAATGTTAATTTTTCACATAGGAAGTATTGACGTTTATGATATTGTGATTTATTGTATTTCAGTAATGAATATGTTTAAGTTGTTCGAATATAAGTTATTGTATTAGATCAATATATGGTGATAGATGTTTATATGGTAATTAGTTAAAGTTTATTAAACTTTAAGTTTTAAATGATAATAAACTGTATTAAATTTTTAAGTTTTTTTATTACGAGTAATTCAGACCCGTGCGTTGCACACGGGCTCTATCTAATTGGTCATAGTGTAATGTGCAATCATTTTTTTCGTTATTAGACTTTTGTAAATATGGTCTTAGTTGATCGGTAAATTTTATATTTAAACTTTTTATGACATATTAGTAGTTATTTATTAAGTTTATTTATTCTCAAGATTGTAACATTATATTTAAGCTTTTTATGACATATTCGTAGTTATTTATAAAGTTTAAATTTTGTATTTACTCTCAAAATTGTAACATCCCTATATTTTGATTTAAAACTAATTCGGCAAATATTTTCGTTATTATATATCTAAGTTGTGATTATATCACACCTTTTCTAAGCATAGCACACATTTTAAATAGTTTATTGACATGTAAGCTTCAGCACTTATTTTCATCATTATATATCTAAATTTTGATGGTATCACACATTTTCTAAGCATGACACACATTTAAAATAGTTTATTGACAATCAGTTCCTAAGTTGTGATGTTACCACAACTTTTGTTAGCATGGCATGAAAAATGTTGTTGCCTTTCTTTCTGGCAGTTTTAATTGAGGTCGAGTCAAAAACTATGCTTGCCACTAATTTTCATCATAAATAACTTGGGCTGCCTCAGGACCAGTGCGAAAATGATTGTGTAAATTATCGGGTTGTTAGTATGATGGTGAGGTCAAGATATATAACAATAGTTTATTGACATTAAAAAATTATTATGTGAAAAGACTTTTTTAAAGATATTACATTAAAAAGAGTCTCTTAATATGTAATTTTTTTAATATGTATAAGTTATATAAATTATTTTAAATATGAAGCGATGATATTAATGTTGGAGACCTTTTATATTAATCCCCGTGCTATGCACACAGGTTTGGAATGCCTCAGGAGTCAGGACCCATGCAATGCACACATGTTGGATCTAATTGTTTTTTTTTTCGTATGTTCGGGACTAATTATCGGTTCATGTTTGAAACTCTCATTTTTTGTGAAAGACGAACTTCGTTGTTCAAATAAATGACATTATTAAAAGCGAATTATAAAACAAATTTCCTTTTTAACAAAACTATAAAAACATAAAACATTAAAGTAATTATTATACTCAATAGTATAAATTATAACTCGTATAATAAAAAATCAGATCCAATGACCCATGTTCGAATCATAAACCCGCTCCAATCAATCAATAGACCCGACATTTAACTAAATACAATTTTCTTCTCCTTTATATACTTCTTCAATTTAGAAGATTCTCATTGTTAAGATGATAGTGTGAATATATTTTTATTATATACTACCCATTTTCAATATGTAACATCGATATAATATACACAGTCATCTCAAATATCAAAGTCACACAATATTCAAAGACGTTTAATTAAGAAAGTGTAATACACCGCAAGACAAAAAACTACATTAAGAGCAAAAATATTAAAATGCACCAACAAAGTGTAGTAATAATTATTGACTGAAAATTAAATGCTCGTCACATTATTTTCAATAAACTTACTTGCTAACGAATCAATATTATAGCAGGCTATCCGCGTGTTGCAGCGACGGGTACCTTGAAATAAAATTTTTCGATGGAATTAATAAAAATGTCACAGGAAGTTATTCTGACACCTAAATTTGTCTTGAGAACGAAATACTAAAAGATTTTGTAAACTACACTTCCCACCCAAGCATATATTTACAATCTTAGTCCCTAAGGGTGCAATAGAGTTTATACAAGGTCCAAAACAATTTTCTATATAAACCTCATTATACTCCCACTTAGAGTTTGACACCCTTTCTCTCTCAAACCAGCCGCACCTTATTTCTTCTTCTTCTCCAGTCGTTTTTCCGGCTAAACAAACACCACCGCCGGCCACTTAAACTCACCGCCACCACCACCACACTCCTTACAATCTCCCCCATCATTTTGACGTACATCACGCTCCTAGAAACACCTCCCAACACCACAATTAACACCACCACATCTTGAGTTCATCACCAAAACCATCTCTCTCTCGTTTTGTTGATACTGGCGGTCGAAGGTAGGAAAACCCACCACCCTTTTTGTCGTTCAAGTGACGGTGGGGGATAAGTACATGAATTTTCAAGAATTTTTGATTAAATAAAGATTAAAACTAATAAATATAAAGCTAAATAATTGTTTGATATCATTTTCTTTCTTTTTGTTGTTGTCGTTGTTATTGAGTCGCGAAAACAAGGGATGTCGTGAGCTTGAGCTCACAGCCTTGTGTATCGAGTCGAGTTTTATTGAGTCGAGTCTTGATCACAAGTTCGTGTCTAGGTTAAGATGAAAGGTTGTATATTGTGTTTAAATAATTGTAATATTGGGTGTAGGGGTGTTTTTAATGTGATTAATTTAGAATGACGGTTGTACATTGTGTTTAAATAATTGTAATATTGGTGTAGGGTGTGCTTTTAATGCTATTAATGTAGAATGAGGGTTGTACATTGTGTTTAAATGATTGTAATATTGGGTTTAGGGGTGTTTTTAATGCTATTAATGTAGAATGAGGGTTGTACATTGTGTTTAAATGATTGTAATATTGGGTGTAAGAGTGTTTTTAATGCTATTAATGTAGAATTCTAAGAAAAGTGGTATGAATTTCGATTCATGCTAGTTTTTGTTATACACAATGCTTTGGTAGTTGTAATTATGAAAATTGCTTGCTTTAAAGTGTTGTAATCATGCATCAATTTTTGTACATCTGAACTTTTTAGAGAGAGAGTCATTCCTCCATTATAAGTAGAATAGATATAGATTAGCCCGTTTATCGGTATTACATGAAGTAAAATATTGCATGTTTTATTTGTAACGTACTATTAATATGAATGCTAAGTATTCATTCCACCGGTGGTCGTGGCGTTGTTCTTGTTGTTGTTGTCTTTGTCGTTGTTGTTCATTGGCCTTTTGCATGTTTTGTTCTTGATACAATCTTTGTGACTTCTCGATCTCTTTCTTTAATGCTTCTTGACGCGCTGCAAAAAACAATTGGATATAGTTGGTCGTTAGTAACTTCAATACAGTTAATCAATATATTGCATTTTCGATCAAATTGAAAATGTTGGTGCATGTTCCACTTAATTGATAAGACAACGATGTGTAAGATCTCTTAAACCATTAAAGAAGATAATGTTACTACCAAACCTCCTAAGCACCATCCTTATGTCCTACATTGTTACACACACAAAATACATGTGAAATTAACATAAAACAATATAAATTAATATGGTAAATAAGTAAGATGATATGATGCTTACCTTCCCACCATAATAAGTTGCAGCCCAATGTGCACGCGGTCTGGAGGAAGTTGTGGTGTTGTTGTGTGTGATTTTTGACACATTATATAGTTGATAAAATATTTGTAACTCATTGACGGGAAGATAAAAAGACTAACCACTATTAATTGAGATGTTTAAGTTGCTTGAAATCAATATACACATACTAATTGAGATGTTTGAGTTACTTGGAATCAATGTTGAAGGCTTCATATGATAAAATTAATTTTTGAAACATTTATTATGATCCTTTTACATTTATAAGGCCACTTAAGCTTTATATATATATATATAAGATAAGATAAGATGAGATAACAATCTCACAATATTAACTAATATACCAAACAAGTATATTAGTTAAAAATTTGAACACACAAGCAATTAATTTAAAAACACTTCACAAATACCACTAACACTTTGTTCTCGAACATATGGGAAAATATAAGATAAATAAATAATAAAAAAATAGAGAGAGAAATTAGGAGAAGAGAAAATTTGGTTTTTAGTTTTAGGGCATGTTTGACAAAACTAGTTATATGCTATAAGCTATAAACTGTAAATGTTTGGCGCAATAGATTATGAAAGATTATACTTATTTTTTCAAAAAATAAAATACATAAAAAATAATCTTTGTTTGACAGACAGAACTTAATCTTTCATAATCTCTGAAAATAAAAGATTACTTCATATAGCTTATAAATATAATCTTTTTTTTTTTTTTTTTTTTTTTTTTTTTTTTTTTTTTTTTAAATCTCTGTCTCTAGTACCATCTCCAGTTTCAGCAATAATTACTTTTGCCAAACATACACTGCAAAGCTGTAAACATGAGCTACAAGCTATATATATACATTTTTTTTATTAAAAATGTTTAGTAAGTTAGCTGTTAAATGTAATTTAAAAATGTAAATTGACATACAAGTACATATCTGTGATTGTAAACAAATGTTTGGAGGGTATATCAGTAATTTAAAGTTTTAACAGCTCTAAAATGTTTAAAAAACTTCATGAATCAACTTTTCATTTATGAGCTATTTGTTTGAAATAAAATATTGAAGTTAATGTATCCAAACAGAGCAACTTATTTTAGAATAGATTATTTTTGTATTAAAAAGCTAACAGCTTCCTAAAAAGCTCTTGCTAAACAGGTCCTAAGTTTAACCACATCTATTAATAGATGGGGAGTAAAAAGGCATATATAGATGGGGAGTAAAAAGGTTTATAAAATTAAATTTTAGATTAATCTTTACCATTAGATCAAACTAAATGAATAGTAGAGATTTATTCCTCAGTAAGCATCAAAATAAGAGTGGGCAAATGAACTTTTCTCATAAGTTAATATTAAAATAATGGATAATTCTAAAAATGCCCCGGTTGCCAAGGCGTGGGGTTTTCTAAACGAAATCTTTTGTGTTTGTTTTTTTAGACCAGGGCAACCAGTACGTCTTATGGCTTGTCATAAATGATATAGGATAGTTCAAGCGGTTGCTTGAGGTTAATTTGGTACTTCAGCCACATTTCATTGTACGTTCAACGTTTTATTAGTTAATATATTTTAACAGGGTGGAAGCTCCTTTTTACCCAAACCAGTATGGCTTTTGGGCAGCTAAAATCTGCAAGTGACAAATGTGACTTTACGAATTACAAGGTATGGCAACTTGTGTATTTTGGGGCAACTGGTGTACTTTTTCGGCAAACGGCGGCCTTTATGTCAGACAAGTGACGACACATGGTTGGCTAAATTCAAGTTGCCAAGACAACTGGTCTAGAAAAGCAAACACAAAACCCTCTAGAAAACCTCACATCTTGGGCAATCGATGTATTTTTGAAATTATTCATTAAAATAACTAGTTGTAATTTTTCGTTAGCTAGCAACTGGAAATCAACCCAAAATTAAACTTGTTACTTTAAAGTCTTAACTGAATATTTACGGTAATATATATATATATATATATATATATATATATATATATATATATATATATATATATATATATATATATATTGTAACTTTATTTTCAAAACCCTGTTAAGTACGAGAACTGCGAGAACTCCTTTTTAGCCATCGGATTAATTGATCAATGGTTAAAAATGCTTGTGATACTTTTGTAATTAAATAAAAAAAGTGGAACATCTAATAAGAAGAAAAAGGGTATTCTAGTCTTTTAAAATCTTGCGTAACATAGCTCTTGAAGCCAATTGTGAAAAACTAGAAGGGGTTGAATAGTTTACCGGTTTTTAACTTGATTATCTTTGAAAACCTTTACGTGTAATCGACAACTAAAACTTACCAAACAATAAATAATATGTAAGAATAAAAGTAAGAAACGATCAAACCATAACACGGATGTTTATCGTGGTTCGGCTACAAGGACTCTTTTTTCTTACCCTACTCCACGCCTCGAGTATCTAACTCGAGAGTTTCTTACACTAGTCAACAAGCTCCTTTATCCGGTGGAGAAAACCTTACACGTCGTTAACACACTATTTTCGACACTAAGCTAGATGTCGAGTTCTTTCACAAGGGTACAACCACTCCCGATAGTGTCATGAGCAACCGCTATCTTTGATCCATTCATCCGGTTCTAAACACACTTTTAAGCAAACCTATTTTATAACAAGCATTCAAATATTTGGTCCCCAATATCTCATGGGTCCATTTTGGTAAATCATGTCATTACCTTGATTCATATAAGGAAATGGTGTATATGGGTTCCAAGACATATAGTTTGGAACTTGATGTTGTCTAGGTATGTTTTGACCCCACCTATATTGAAAGTAGGGTTGTGTGTTGTAGTTGCTTTTTCGAAATGGGCGTTTGGATATAGGCGTTTTAGGTCTTGGTTGAGTAGTTCTAGTTCTAAATTCATTTTTAGCAAGTCCTACTCCTATTTTAATGGCTGGTTTAAGTTCAGTTGAACTAGTGTTGGACTTCTTTGTAACTTTAACAAATTCATTACGGTTAGTTACTGAAATGTTCTGTTCTGCAGCAGTCTCCACGGAACCAATGGGTTCAACTGGCGGAACCAAATTTTTGGTTCTGTCATTTCCGTGGGTCACTGCTGTAGTTTTGTCATTTTTTTGTCCTTTTTCGCCTTGTTTCTTTAAACTACTTATTGACCCTGATTTCATGAATCCTAACCCTGTTCTATCAAAATGTGATTTTTGGATTTTCATTGTTTCATCCGCACAACAAATGCTTTTATCAAACTTCTTAAATTTGAGTTTTGTTTAATAAGATTATCTTGTGTGATTTTAAGCTTCTCAATCTCAAGTTTGAACTCTTGACATGATTTGCAAGTTGTGTCAACATTTTTATTCTTTTCCAAACGTTTAGCTTTTTCTTTTAATTCATAAACTTTATTTTCTAAAAATTCCTTTTTAGTCTTCAAAAATTTGTTTTTGTTTACGATTTTTAAACTTAACTCACAAAGTTTGTTGTATTGTTGTTGTAATGTGTTATCATCAATAGAAGAGTAAGATGAATCGGAATGTACCTCATTTGAGTCTTGAGCCATAAGAGCTACTTCGTCATTTATCGGCTCTTCATCATCATTCTCACCATCACTCCAAGCACCACTTACAAAAGCACTTTGAGTTTTGCTTTTGGGTGGTTTTTGGACATTCTCCTATTAAGTGACTTGTATCTCCGCATCTAAAACACTTTCTTTCAATCTTGACTTTCTTTACATCCCGATCTTTTCGTGAAGACTTCTTTTTAGGTTGCCTTACAAACTTTCCTCGTCTTCGAAAGAACTTCTTGAAGTCTCTAACCGCCATGGCATATTCTTCATCTTCACTATCTGAACTTGATTCCTCATCGTCACTTGATTCTATTCTAGCTTTTAAGGCAATAGATTTCACTTTTTCTTTCTTGCCTTTAATTATCTCCGAATCTTTTTCCATTACCATTTCATGAACTTTGAGGTTTCCAATAAGCTCGTCAAGTGCCATGCTTGAAAGATCCTTAGATTCTTCAATAGCCATTACTTTTGCTCTCCACTTAGGATGGAGTGCTCTAAGGAATTTCCTGACAAAATTCTTGCTACAAAAAGATTTATCAAGTGCTTTAAGTGAAGAAATAATAGTGTTAAATCGAGCAAATGCACTATCAATAGTTTCATCTTCGGTGTGACAACTGGCAATTTAGGGAGATATTTTAAAACCCGCATTACGTTAAAGTTTGATGATAATTAAATGTTTGAAATTTTATTCGCAACGGATTTGTAAATTTAAACCCGTGGTTTTAAATTATGAAGTTTCTGTGGAATTAAATTTAAATTATTGTTTTGAGATGGAATTTATGCCATGATTTATTGATTGAGATGTCTTTTAGGCACTACGTTGACTCCGACACTAAGAATAACCTAACACGTTTAAAAATCTTGATTTACGGTTTGGCTTATATATTTAATGAACGTATCGTGGAATCTTAAAATATTGGGAACGAGTTCGAGTTGAGGGTGTCGGAATACTTTGAAAAGTTTACGGAATGGTCCTTGTGTTTACCAAACTAGTCACCCTCACCTTTTTACTAATACTATTATTATTATTGTTTTAAAAAAAAATATATTTAAAAAGAGTATATGGTTCTTGTGAACCGGTTTTGGGACATACACAAACACAACCCTCACCATCTTCTTCATCTCTCATCTCTCTCTCTAATTTGACCTAGCCGCCGCCCCCCTCCGGCAGCCACCACCATCACACCATCGCCCTTACAACCACAACACCACCACCATCTTAACAATTATTTCGTGCTTTTCTTTTGGTGTACCTCACGAGCGACACAAACACCCCTAACCCCCCGTTTGAATCATCACCGCCGCCTATAAACCACCACCACAACAAATACTACTTGGGTTTTCAAAGATTCTTGAGTTTGGAGTTGTCAAAAGGTAGGTAACCACGTTTTTTCACCAAGAGTGCCACAATATGGGTTCAAATCCGTGGGTACACGGATTATTTTGATGGGTTCGAATTTATATTGATGGGAAATGATGTTTTTGTTAATAAAAATGGTTTGGTATCTGGGTTTGATGGATTTCATTCGGAGGTCGAGTGAGCCGTAGCTCACGGCTTGGTGCTATATGTCGAGCCTTATGGCTTTCTTTGATGGGTCATAACGCTAGTAATCTTGTTAGCAAGGGTGTTGGATTATTGGAGTTGGTTTTGGCTTGGATTTGATTTGACCATTTGATGCTTATTGTGATTCTTGTGTCCCGCGACCCAAGAGGGTTTGTTTGGCAGCTTGTGAGTGCTCGGGTGAGCTCTAGCCGAGATCCTCATGGTCTTGGGTTTGAGTCTTTCGACTCGTGATCTTTCCGAGACCCATGTGGGTCTCTCGGCACGGGTTTTGATTTGGTAAATCAACCCGGAACATGTGTAAATTTGATGTCCTTCTTGTTATTGTTCCATGTTGTTGTTGTTGTTGTTCTTGTTGTTGTTGTTGTTGTTGTTGTTGTTGTTGTTGTTGTGTTTATTTGTTTCGGCCGAATACTATTGATGGGTCGAGACCCTTTGTGGTCTCGACAATAGGAATATTATTATATTTGTGAAGTGTTTACGATTATATGGATGAACGGGGACTGATTGTGAGACGGTCGAATTAGTATGACGGAGATAGGTTAGTCGGGTGTCGTAGTCGGACCCTATTGTTGTAGCTTGTGTAATGGGACGAATGACAGAGTTGTGATATTGACTTGTTACTTTGGACTTGTGGTTGTGCGATTTGGAGTCACGTTGACTTTCTAGTCAACGGTTGACTTCGGCAAATGCCTTGACACTTTGGATTTGGACAATGAGCCGAGAGTGATGACTCGGACATGTGACTCATCTTTTATAACCCGACACAATTTATAATTAAACAAACAACTAAAGACTCGTAATAACTTATATATCTATATAAACATTTATATAAATATATAAATGTGTAAATGTATATATATTTATATAAGTGCGTATATAATAAATGGGAGATCACGAGTAATAAAAATAATAATGTTGATGATATATGTTGGACTATTAAAATAGTAAAATATTTTCGGAAACTTTATTATAACTAAACAAGTATAATTATAAATATAAATATAATGCAAATTGTTTTACGAAATAAAGTAAACTCTTGGGAAATAAAACGAGAACTTACGAGTTATAAGAGATTTGAGGGCACTTAAATCCAAGTTGGTCATTTTATTAATTGTTGACTTTTATGCTTGTCACAGATGTGTGACGTTAATAGACTCGTTTCATATAACTATTTAACTTATTTAATCGACGGATTAAATGGGACCTATTTAGTTATATAAAAATGGTTTTTTATCGGGTATTGTATCCTATGATGCCTTTAGGTTGTGGTAGGAGTGCGGGATAATAAACTACTAAATATTTTGTGAGGTTTACCGAATTGACGAATTCGGTAAGTTTGATGATATATTTAGAAAACTTATTAGACTTTAAAACTTACCATATAGTAATCTACGTGCTATGTGATTTAGGACTTGGTATGGTTTTGGAATAACATATTAGGTAAATAAGTTGTGGAGGATTAGCGAGTTGACGAACTTGATAACCTTCGATGATTTATTTAAATAATATATTGGGCCAACATTAGACCTGTGTATCGTTATTATTTCTATTGATGTGTTTCCTGGCTTGTGTTGAGTCGACCTTCCACCCACATGGATACCAAACGCCAAACCAAATATGAGAAACGGATTTTGGAAAGTAAAAAGAAATACGTTAGGGATTGAGAATATTTGATTTTGAGGAAATGATTCTGAGAAGAGTTTATATCGTTAGGAAGTGCCGAGTCCGTAGTTGCCGTCATTTGAGTTGCTATACTTCTTGATTCTACCAGTTTTTGAGCTAATATCTGGACTTGAAGTGAGTCATAGCCCCACTTTTACTTTTGAATATTGTTTTCAATACTTAGGGTGAGAAACGTGCAAATTATTTTATGTGGACTATTATTGATGTTTATTTTAAACTTGTTATGCTTATAGAACTAGGTAGGTTGTAGCGCATGTCGTATCCTTACGAATGCAAGAACATGTTGTATCCTTACGAATGTTGGGCATGTCGCATCCTTGCGAATGCATATTGATTTGATTGGTTTTGGACTATAGTGTGCATCTATAGGTTTGGTTTAGTGGAACGAAGCCTAGTCTAGCTAGCAAGTGTTTTGCATATATGTCCACTTGATTGAATTAAGAATTTGAACCTATGATCTCACCAGCGAAAGCTGACTTTTAGTGCGTTTTCTCGAGTAATTAAGTGATGGCTTGGGATGCTTGTGTTTGGAAGGCTTGGCATGGAAATCTGGTTAAAGGATCTATTTTCGAACTCTGATATGTTATTGTGGACCTATGTTTAACTTATTTTGGGCCTTACTTTGAATATTTGGGATGAATGTAAACTTTAAAACCATGGTTGGTTTTGTTTTTTTTACTTATGTTTACTTTATCTCGTTTCTTTATGACTTGTGATGGATACCAATCCCCGTAGCACCCCGAAAGCTTGATTAGTCTTCCGCTGTACCAAATTTTGGGGGTGTTACAGATTGGTATCAGAGCCAAGGTTATAGAGAACTAGGTAATAAAAACCTAAGCTATAACCAAATTTTATAGAAAACGATCCTGGACCAATGCCTGCCAGCCCGCCTAGCCGAAGCATCTTAGACTATGTTGAGATATTATGAGATAATGATATGATATGAGATTTTGAGATGATTTGGGAATGGGAATTATGAATATGTTGATTATATGATATGATGGCGTTTGGAAACTTATATGATTTACTCGTTTTGAAAATGTTTTAGTAATGCGGTATTTGAAAAATCTTTCTTGAAATGATATGATTGAAGTTATATGATGATTTTAGTATGATATTTAAGTTTCGCGGTTTAGTTGTTTTGAAACACTTACACCTACCCTACGCCGATGTCACAGACCATGGCCTCCTATTCGTTCGATGTTACTGAGGATCTTCTTGCTGGCCCACACCGCCCAGCACAGATCACTATGGATCCTGATGATCCTTACAGGATGGCCATGCATTCAGCTACTTTATCACCGACAGTAGTTTCTCCCGCACCACCAGCTTCACCTACTTCTCAGGGACCCTCATCTTCTTTGGGGCTTCCTGGTACTTCGAGACAGCTCACACTTCACCAGGCTTTAGCTCGTGTGGCTCCACGTTTCGCCCACTGAGCTACGACACATATGTCTTTGCGCCCTTCATCATCACCCATGCACTTTGATGCTCACGCTCTTCTGTTAGATACACCACCCGCATCATTCCGTCGTCGTCCTAGATCACCTACCCTATCACCTCACGGTTCACCTGTTCAGAGGCGACGATTGATGGAGTACCCCTCTAATGAGGATGAGGAGTACGAGGGTGAGCAGGAGGCTGATGGCCATCAGGAGAGTGAGCAGAGGGATGATGACCCACAATAGGGTGAGGAGTAGGATGATCCTTAGGAGGAGGAGATGCCTAATAAAGATGGTTTGCCAGCTCACAGCCCGACACATTCAGCTCATTCTGCAAAGCCCGATTCTCTGATACATCAGCTAGAGCCAGTTTCACCTGGTCATCCATTTTTATTCGATTCCCCACTTGGCAGTCCCGTGGCGTCGGACGCGTCATCGGAGATATCTACTGAGCCTGCGGATCTTGGTGAGAATGGTAGGATTTGGGCTCGGCTTACTTCACAGGGCGAGAAGATCTCACAGTTGGCAGATCAACTTGAGATGGTTATTGCTGAGTTTATTAATGAGTTGAGGGTTGATATGTCTACAGTTGTGGGCAGGACTACAACCATTAGGAGAGGTATGATGGAGGTGCATGAGCAGATGGAGAGTTTGCAGAGAGGGTTCATCACGGCTCGTGAGGCAGATCGCAAGCTGTGGCAGAGGAACACGGAGTTGGAGAAGGAGGTTGCAGACCTCAAGAGGGATAGTGATACTCACAGTGTTGAGCTGGGATCGTTATGGAGAGAGTTGGATGGTTTGAGATCGGAGTTGAGGAGTTTAGGCCAGCATAGTGGCTAGATAGTTTTGGATTATGTTGTTATGTTGCTTTCTAAACCAAGGAGTGCTTGGTTAGAAAAGCTAGTTATCCTATCTTTTGTGTATTTCAGTTGTATGTTCATCTCGTTTGGAACGATTAGTATCCTTTATGTCTTTTGATAGTTGAAACGATGTATTGATCGCTACTTGTATGGATGACGGTTATTTTGCATGATGTTATGTGGTTTTGGATGTTTATGGAAATTGCGTTCCTATTTGCTTGATTGATATCTTGTGGTGTATTGTTGATATTCTACTGATGTCTTGGCGCCATCTATCCAATTCTTGTTGAACGTATGATAAATACTATCGGAGACTTATAAACCTTGTATTGTGTTTCAGATCAATGGCCCCATGACGAAACCCTGTCAGAGCTACCCGAACTGGTCCTGCAGTGACTACCCCTGGTCGCCGAGGACGCCGTCCTACACGAAATATTGAGACCCCTACTCTCGACAACCTGGACACCACCAACCGCAATGACAGGAATCAAAATGTTGATGTTCAGGGAGACAATGGTCATATTCCACCTAATGCACATACTGTGGATCAAGCTATGATCAATCAACTTGTGGAACTGATAAGGCAAAAAATGAACCGTTTTTAGGGGGTCATTTAAGCCCAAATTCGAATTTATTTGATCAAATATTGCCCTAAATCATTCCTTTTGTCATTTTAGGTACTTTTGGAGTGAATTCTGGAAAAGGAAGCATTTTGGACATTTTTGGAGCATAAAAGTGAAGAAAACGGCAAAGTCTTAATTTTCCTTGCTGGGAACAGTACCTGACGGCGTCACATGATCCTTAATGACGGCATCAAGAGTAATACAAGAGGTGGAAGTGGATGATACACGTGACGATCCAGAAGAGATTTACACTATGGACATGACGGCGTCACCATAGGCCGTCATGGTCCAAATACAAGTGACGACCCAGAGTAGAAGTGCACATGACGGCGTCAAAACTGGATCTAGGCAATCCGATTTCATTATGGGCAGAGTTGACGGCGTCAGATATTCCTTCTTGATGCCGTCACCCTGTAAAATCTATATATAGTTTTGCAATTTTTATTCATTAGGGAGGAACAAGTAGGGTGTAACTTTGGAGAAACCCTAGCACGAATATTACTGTTTTTTCAAGGGTTTTTACCCTTTGAAACCTTTCATGTTCAATTGAGATAAGTGTTAATACAAATATCGCCTAAAAACGTTATTTATATTTTACGATCTTTGCTATGTTTTGTTAACGACAAAATGTAAACTTTAGTTTCTAAGTAAAACATAATCTTAGTTTTAAAGACTTGCATAAACTAGACTTTTGCCACATTTTACATTTCATAAAACACAACACTTTTTATTTCTTAAAATAGAATTGTCACATCACATTTATGGCAAGTTTTGTCAATATACATTTATGGAAAGAAAATGTGTTTGACTTACTATGTGGCTACTTGCAAGTTTGGTGTTTGACTAGATGTAATGAGATGTGACATTGTTTGGTTTGCAAGGTGTAATGAGATGTGACTTTGTTTGATTTGCAAAATTTATTGCAAAACCAACTGCAAGCCCGGCGGAACCATGGGGGTACACGGGCGAAACCCATCTGAGGGTTCCGCCGTATCCGCCAGGCCTGCAGAAGGCTTTGCTATAAATACCAAGCCAGTAGTTGATATTTGGCTTATCACTCTACATCATATTTACACACATTCATTCATTCTTTCATCTAACCCTTTAACATTTCATATGTGAAGTTTCTTTTTGTAGCAAAGAGATTCACGAGCTCATTAAAAGTAACAAGTATTCAACACAACGTTGCAAGACTTATTAGCTTAGCATTGTGTAGACTTGTGTAGTTTACACTTCATTTGATTGTGCATTTTCAGTAGTGATCGTTTAGTATTTTAGTCCTCAAAATACAAAGTGTATTGGGAGTAGTTGTACCCTTGTAAAAGAACTAACAAGAGTGGTTGTACCCTTGGTAAAGAACTCGACATCTAGCTTAGTGTCGGTAAAAGTATAAGCGACGTGTAAGGTTTTCTCCGCCGGTGAAAGGAGCTTGTTGACTAGTGAAAGAAACTCTCGAGTTGGATACTCGGGGCGTGGACGTAGGGCAAGGAAAAAGAGTCCTTGTAGCCGAACCACGATAAATACTCATGTTGTGGTTTGATCGTTTCTTTCATTTACTTGCATGTTATATATTGTGTTTGTGTATATATCTTTGATCAAACGCAAAGTTTCAAAGCTAACTAAACAAGTTAAAAAGATTTTAAGCGGTAAACTATTCAACACCCCCTTCTAGTTTTCCACAATTGGCATCAAGAGCTACGTTACTCAAGCTTTTAAAATATATTGTGTTTTAAAACTTGAAACGATCCATGGATTTTGAAAATTACAAAGAAGGGCAATTTATGCAAAGACCACCACTTTTTGAAGCAAATGGTTTTATATATTGGAAAAACCGTTTTGAAACCTACGTGAAATATAAAGATATAGATTTATGGTATATAATCATTGATGGTGATAATATAGTTACTAATATTAAAGATGATGATCAAAAGAAATTGATTGGTAAAAATAATGAAGCTAAAATGATGCTTTACAATGCTTTGCCTAAGAAAGAATATGAAAGAGTCTTTATGTGTAAAACCGCCAAAGATATTTGGCAATCTTTAATTGTCACTCATCAAGGAAACTCACAAGTTAAAGATAACAAAATTGATCTTCTTGTTCAACAATATGAACAATTTGTTATTTCCGAAGATGAGATTATTGATAATGCTTTTGCTAGGTTTAATACTATTATTACTTCACTTAAAGCACTTGATGAATCTTTTTGTAGTAAGAACTTTGTCAGGAAATTTCTTAGAGCACTCCATCCGAAGTGGAGAGTAAAAGTGACGGCAATTGAAGAATCCAAAGATCTTTCAAGCATGTCACTTGACGAGCTAATTGGAAACCTCAAAGTTTATGAAATGGTAATGGAAAAAGATTCGGAACTAGTTAGAGGCAAGAAAGAAAAAGTTAAGTCCATTGCCTTGAAAGCTAGAGTCCAATCAAGTGATGATGAAGAATCTACTTCGGATAGTGATGATGAGGAATATGCTATGGCCGTTAGAGACTTCAAAAAGTTCTTTCGTAGAAGAGGGAAGTTTGTAAGGCAACCTAAAGATGACAAGAAAACTTTCCGAAAAGATCGTGATGATAGAAAAGGAAACATTGAAAGAAAATGCTATAGGTGCGGAGACACAAGTCATCTTGTAGGAGAATGTCCAAAACCACCCAAGAGCAAACCTCAACAAGCTTTTGTGGGTGGTGCTTGGAGTGACTATGAAGGAGATGACGATGAGCCAAAGAATGATGATATTGCTCTCATGGCTCACAACTCAAATGAGGTGTGCCTCAAAGTTTGTTTGGAACCGGATGAATGGATTAAAGATAGCGGTTGTTCAAGGCACATGACGGGTAACAAAATCCTCTTCACTGCTTATCATAAATGTGATGGAGGTAATGTTACGTTTGGTAGTAAAGCTAAGAGCAAAATCATCGGAAAAGGTACAATCTCTCATGACTCCCTTTTTATAGATGATGTAGCTCATGTTGATAACTTAGGTTTTAATCTCCTTAGTATTAGTCAACTTTGTCGTAATAAGTATAATGTCCTTTTTAGTGAAAACGGAAGTAAAATACTTAAAGATGGTATAACCATAGCCAAAGGTGTCCTTAAGAACAACGTATACGTCATGAAGATGGATCCAACATCTAGAGACAAACTTTGTCTTACCTCATTAGATGAATCTTCAACTTTATGGCATAGACGTTTAGGACACGCTAACATGAGACTAATCCAAAACCTCTCCTCCAAAGACTCAGTTCGAAACCTACCTAAGTTGAAATATGACCAACACTTTTCTGATGCTTGCAAAGTCGGTAAACAAGTCCATAGTAGCCATAAGGCTAAAAACTTGGTTTCTACATCTAGGTGTCTAGAACTTTTGCATATGGATTTATTTGGTCCATCCGCTATACAAAGTTATGGAGGTAACTTCTACACTTTGGTCATAGTTGATGATTACTCAAGATATACTTGGACAAAATTTTTGAAAAGTAAAAATGAAGCTTTTGATAAATTTGAGATTCTAAGTAAGAAAATTCAATTTGGAAACTTTTGTGATATTAATGGTATTACTCATAACTTTTCGGCTCCACGTACTCCTCAATCTAATGGTGTAGTAGAACGTAAAACCGGACATTGCAAGAAATGAGTAGAACAATGCTTAATGAACAAAACATTCCACAAAAGTTTTGGTGTAATGCCGTTTACACATCAACGTACAATTTAAATCGAGTCTTAATTAGACCATTTTTGAATAAAACTCCTTATGAACTATATAAAGGTAAAAAGCCTACATTAGGATACTTTAGAGTGTTTGGGAGTAAATGTTTCATTCTTAACACCAAGGATTATCTCACCAAATTTGACCCAAAGTCTTATGAAGGTGTATTTCTTGGATATTCACAAAATAGTAAAGCTTACATTGTTTTGAACAAAGAAACCTTAAGAGTCGAGGAATCGTTGAACGTAACATTTGACGAGAGTCCACCTCCCTCTAAGACATCACCTTTGGTAGATGATGACTTAGTTGAAAGCCAAGCAATAGAAAGTCAAGAAATTTTAAGTGATGACAAGGAAGATGAACTATTAAACAAAGAACTTGTCAATGTCAAATAATCTAAAAGTCATCCATTAGATGGTGTCATTGGCAACATTAACGAAAGAACACTAAGGTCAAAAGTTCAAAATGAAAGCAACTACTTTTGTTTGGTGTCAACCATTGAACCTAAAAATATTAATGAAGCCATTAAAGATGAGTCTTGGGTAATTGCATTGCAAGAAGAGTTAAACCAATTTGTTAGGAATGATGTATGGACATTAGTTCCTCAACCAAAGAGTCAAACTATAATTGGAACAAAATGGGTATTTCGTAATAAAATGGATGAAAATGGAATTGTGTCTAGAAACAAAGCTAGGCTAGTTGCACAAGGATACAACCAACAAGAAGGCATTGATTACGATGAAACTTTTGCTCCGGTTGCTAGGCTCGAGTCAATTAGAATCTTACTTGCATATGCATGTGCACATAATTTTAAACTCTTTCAAATGGACGTCAAAAGTGCATTTCTAAACGGAGTCATAAATGAAGAAGTGTATGTTGCTCAACCACCAGGCTTCATCGATTTTGAAAAACCAAATCATGTTTACAAACTTAAAAAGGCTCTTTACGGACTTAAGAAAGCTCCAAAAGCATGGTATGATCGACTTAAAACCTTCCTAGTTGACCATAAGTATACTATGGGCTTAGTTGATAATACTCTCTTCACTAAGAAGAAAGATTCACATATTATCATAGTTCAAATCTATGTTGATGACATTATATTCGGTTTAACTTGTCAAGAATTATGTGTGGATTTCTTAAAAATCATGCATGACGAGTTTGAAATGAGTATGATGGGAGAACTCAACTTTTTCCTAGGACTCCAAATTAAACAACTAGAAGATGGTATCTTCTTTAACAAATCTAAATATATTAAGGACATGCTTAAGAAATTTGGATTAGAAGATTCGAAACCAATCAAAACTCCCATGTCCATGGAAACTAAACTCACCAAGGATGAGGAAAGTGAATCCATAGATAGCACTAAATATAGAGGTATGATTGGTAGTCTACTTTACCTAACGGCTAGTAGACCTGACATTATATTTAGTGTTTGTCTATGTGCTCGTTTTCAAGAAGATCCTAAGACTACTCATCAAGCCGCTAAAAGGATTTTTAGGTATATTAAGGGCACTACACATTTAGGTTTATGGTATCCCAAAGGAACGGGAATAGACACCATAGTGTATGCCGACTCGGATCATGCCGGTGACTATGTTGATAGAAAAAGTACAAGTGGTATTTGTATTTTTGTTGGAAATTGTCTCACCTCATGGTTCTCTAAGAAGCAAAAGGCTCTTGCTATCTCAACAACGGAAGCTGAGTACGTTTCGGCCAGAAAGGCATGTCAACAAGCTCTTTGGATGAAGCAAGCTCTTGTCGACTACGGAATTCAACTCAACGACATTACAATTCTTTGTGACAACAAAGGTGCCATTGATCTTAGCAAAAACCCGGTTCAACATGCTCGTACCAAACATATTGAAATCTGTCATCATTTCCTTCATGACAACGTTCAAAAAGGAAATATCTCAATTGTGAAAGTTTCTTCCGAAGACAACATAGCCGACATTCTCACGAAACCCCTTAAACGTGAACCTTTTAACCTTCTTAGGCTAGGCTTAGAACTCATGGAACCTACATTGTAGTTCTGGATATTAGACAAAAATCAAAACAAATCCATAACTCTTTTTTCTTAGCAGGGTCGGCGGAACCCTCAGAAACAACGGACGGAACCCATTTCAGGGGTCCGCCGTGTACGCCGACCTGCAGAATCAATTTTTTTGTTTATATTAAACCAAACACCCATTATCTCATACCACCACTTCCAAACTGTTACTATTCACTTTACCATCCATCCATACCTACGATTTCTTGGTCTTCCTTTCACTCACATTGCAAATCAATCATCATTGTAAGTATTCTAAACTTGATTACAATCCTGATCTAAGTCTAGGAATTCTATTTTTGCACAAAAACAAAAACTTGGGGTTATGCATTAAACTTGAGAAACTCATGCATAAAATTAGGTGTTTAACAAAACTAATCATGTTCCCCATAGTTAGGAATTTCATTCTTACTTAGTGTAAACATGTTTGCTAAAACACCCCATGTCAAATCTTTCCAAAAATTTCTCACAAATAGGACAAATATTTTTTCATCTCACATTTAGAATACAAAATCAAAACGTTATGTTTAAAACATCACTTGCATAATGTCTCTTGAATGCTAAAGGGAATACATAACCAATATGTATTTTCGGGTACATTCAAATGAAGCTACATTGAACTAGGAGCGTTTGGGTTATCTTTTGTTTTATAACAAAACTTGCATTATAAAACGTTTTTGAAGCATCAAAATGAGTCAAGATAACCGCACCTCCACATTGTTTTCATATAGGCACACACTAGAACATCCACATTATAATAGTAGTTTACTTAAACTAAAATGTGAAATTTTGTCTTTTTAGGAATCATCATACCTCCTCTAACCCACTACGACCACAAGGACACCATTAAGTACCTACCAAAACACCACAAAACCAAAGGCCTTACCCCAAACCAAGTCAACGTTTTCAAAGCCTTAGAAAAATACTATGTCCATGAAGGTAGAACCATTGACCCGGCTTTCCTAGAAGGCACAAACCTTTACGCCGAATTTGCCACAATCAACTTTGAATGTCTTTTGAATATCGACGAGCCTATTTGTCCTAGGTTCATTTTGGAATTCTATGCATCCGCCGTCCTCTCCACGGATGATTATGGTCAAATGTCTATCAACTTTAGGGTTAGTAATCATCAATACTCCTTCACTCTTGAGGAGTTTGCTCAAATCCTAGGTGTCCCAAACCGTGGTACTTGCATCTATTCCGACTTGCACTCCCTCTCAACTCTTGACAACCTCCATGAACGCATCCATCCTTATGACACAGCTCTTGTATCAAAAGATATACTTCGTGACCACCTCTTTGTTAGGACCACCAACACTAGGAGAACCCGTTCGGGAAATGAGGTCGATAAGGACCCATATGGAATGGAAATGAATGAACTCAAGCCCCAATTCAAGAAATGGGAGGAAGTCCTTAGAGCAAATGTCATTAGCACCATAGGAAACCGAGATCATATCAACCTTTGCCTTTGCTACATGCTCTACTCTTTGTCCGTTAGGCAAACCTTCAATCTTGCCTACTACATGGCCAAGAGAATGGCCGAGATTCTTGTGCATGGCACAACGGATATGCCGTATGGAATGCTCTTGACCCGTCTCTTTAGGTTCATCTCACCCATTCCACCAACTCCAAACGGTCTTCGCCTTGACTACTCTCTCATTCCACACATCTTTGTCCCACTAAGTGATAAGAGAGTGTACAAAGCCCAAGGAAAACGTCCACATCCTCCTACCTCATCTTCATCTTCCTCAATGAGTGAAGATGACAATTTGCCAAACTTTAGGCTCCCACCTCTCGAATACCTATCCCAACTTTTGGATATTCCAAATGAGTCG
This sequence comes from Artemisia argyi, assembly GCA_030686995.1. Classification (NCBI taxonomy): domain Eukaryota; kingdom Viridiplantae; phylum Streptophyta; class Magnoliopsida; order Asterales; family Asteraceae; genus Artemisia; species Artemisia argyi. The sequence goes on from CM060678.1 coordinate 124,039,540, forward strand.
GCGGAGTTCAAGCAAACAAAGGGGATGTTTAAGAATCTTGGAAGATTCCTTGGAAAGCTCAAGAATAAGATCGACCGTCAATGAGTGCGGGTGTGTAGGAGTGTTTGGCACTAGGTGCAATTTGAACAAATTTGGTTGTTTAAACAATGTTTATGATGTATTTGTGTGTTAGTACAATGTTTGATACAATTTGGAACATGTAGTATCTAACTTTGATGTAGGTAGACAACTTTTGGCAAGTTGTCAAATTTTCAAGTTTATGATATTTTCACTAAGTATAGTGAAATTCTCGACCTCAAGGTCAAAGTCCTATGATATGTGTGTTTACGTGTCTATTTTTTGCATTGCCTAACCAGAAATGCCTTATCTTTTTGATTTTAGGAGTTTTCGAAAATTTTGAAAATCGTCTCGCGGGTCAAAAACGCGGACTGCCACTTTTTTCAGCCCTGGCGGATCTGGCGGCACCCAAAATTGGGTTCCGCCAGTGTATTTTTTGGGAAACCCAGAATTGGCCCAACGGACCTGACGGTACCCTCAAATGGGTTTCGCTTGTGTATCCTGAGTGTTCCGCCAGTTGCCTGCAGAAATTTTATTTTTGTTTTCAACATTTCAACATCCAAACACCAAAATACAATCCTTTTAGATAGAAACCCATTTCCTGAAATTTGTTTAGCACATAGGGTACTTCTCATTTCTTATAACTCAACCAAAACCATTTCCCGCCAAATTTCAAAAATAGCCATAACCACCCCAAGGACCCTTCACACATAAAGGAAGGAACCCTTCTAAAGGTTCCTTGAAATCCCCGAGATTTATACTTCAACAAATCTACCAAAACCACTAAGCATTTAGTGCAAAACTTGTATTCTCACTTCACCATTATCATTGGATTGACTTTCATGATATGACAACGCACAATTAGTTTTCCAAATCATTAGGAACCTCCATTTTTGTATGGACTAACATCAAATCCAAACACTCCTTCCCACAATTCTTCATCACTATAAATTAAACCATACTAAACACTATCAAATCACACCTTCTTCATCACAATTTCTTAACTTCTAAACCATTTTTAACCATGACCAAGTCAACAATCACTTCTCAACCATCACGACCCATCCGGAAAACCGCCCGGATAAGTGTAAAACCACTATGGTCTAACCAATCAATCAACCTAAGCTCCTCATCTTCGGATGAATTCACCTCACCTATAAAAAATGAACACTTTTTGAATCTTGCATCTCCATCACCATCACCCAATGAGCTCACTCCACCACCTACTAAATCACCCATTGACCCAACTCCACCAAGTGCTCCAACCTAACCATCCAAAACTCCATCACCATCACCATTACCCAAACTTGAACCTATGGAGTTATTTGGGTCTCCACCAACATCACCACACCCTTTTGTCCAAGATCTAAATGATCTTCCACCAAGACCTTCACAACCATCACCTTTTTCACCAAGGTCAATTCTTGACCAAAATGAGCATTTTGACTACACCCAACCACTACAACAAGTGTACCATCAACCCAAACCATTGTTGTTTCACACCATCTACCATGACATCCATGGTCCTCTTTATGGAGAACCTAACTTTGAAAACCATGATCACCCAACTCCACCACATTCTCAAGCCCAAACCTTTGAGTCTTTCTTTCCTTCATATGAGGAAATCCAAAGCATGGTTGAAAACCACCTCCATCAAGCAATGGAACTTCAAACCACCTTGCTTGACTCAATACCAAACCCATCCTCCACCCAAGAACCAAAAACCAACCAACCTTCAAACCAAGAAACCAAAACCAACCCATTTCCACCCACTCATCCCCATGTTTGCTCAAATTGTGAGCAAATGGGTGTAAGCATCAAAACGTTGCTTTACCAATTCCAAGATGAAACCCGTTTTGCATTCCAACACGTCATAGAACGTTTGGATGCTCTTTTCCACCCAAACAAATCCTAGACAACCTTTGGAGGCCGTTTGCCCCATTTAGGAAAGTAGGATTTTATTTTTCTTTCTTGGTTATTTTTTAGTTTTTGTTTAGAAGTAGAAGACTCTTTCATATTTCTTGTCTTTTGACTTTTCAAAGTCAAATTTTTACTTGGAATTATATTTCTTTCTACTTACTTTCGTGCATTGTTGGTTGATCATTTTTGTATTTTCATTGTGGTTACAATGTGTGTGGTAACTACAAGCTTGACTATATATATCACCAACTAACCATTTTTTTGTAGGATCAAAATCCGTGTTTCCCATCTTGGCACTCCTTTTAGGGAGAGTAACAAGCAAGGGGGAGCAAGTGCATTATTCCGCTTCGCTACTCTACTTTTTGTTTCGACAAAAAGGGGGAGAAATATATTAAACCTTCAAAACTTAATATGATTTTTATCACTTAAGTAAAACAAGTTTAATATAAATTTTTTTTTAGTCTTAAACACCAAGATTTTGTGAGTTACTTAAAAACAAAGTTTATGTTTTGTCATCAACAAAAAGGGGGAGATTGTTAATACAAATATCGCCTAAAAACGTTATTTATATTTTACGATCTTTATTGTTAACGACAAAATGTAAACTTTAGTTTTGAAGTAAAACATAATCTTAGTTTTAAAGACTTGCATAAACTAGACTTTTGCTACATTTTACATTTCATAAAACACAACACTTTTTATTTCTTAAAATAGAATTTTCACATCACATTTATGGCAAGTTTTGTCAATATACATTTATGGAAAGAAAATGTGTTTGACTTACTATGTGGTTGCTTGCAAGTTTGGTGTTTGACTAGATGTAATGAGATGTGACATTGTTTGGTTTGCAAGGTGTAATGAGATGTGACTTTGTTTGGTTTGCAAGATTTATTGCAAAACCAACTGCAAGCCCGGCGGAATCCTGGAGGTACACAGGCGGAACCCATCTGAGGGTTCCGCCGTATCCGCCAGGCCTACAGAAGGCTTTGCTATAAATACCAAGCCACTAGTTGATTTTTGGCTTATCACTCTACATCATATTTACACACATTCATTCATTCTTTCATCTAACCTTTTAACATTTCATATGTGAAGTTTCTTTTTGTAGCAAAGAGATTCACGAGCTCATTAAAAGTAACAAATATTCAACACAACATTGTAAGACTTGTTAGCTTAGCATTGTGTAGACTTGTGTAGTTTACACTTCATTTGATTGTGCATTTTCAATAGTGATCGGTTAGTATTTTGGTCCTCAAAATACAAAGTGTATTGGGAGTAGTTTTACCCTTGTAAAAGAACTAACGGGAGTGGTTGTACCCTTGGTAAAGAACACGACATCTAGCTTAGTGTCGGTAAAAGTATAAGCGACGTGTAAGGTTTTCTCCGCCGGTGAAAGGATCTTGTTGACTAGTGAAAGAAACTCTCGAGTTGGATACTCAGGGCGTGGACGTAGGGCAAGGAAAAAGAGTCCTTGTATCCGAACCACGATAAATACTCGTGTTGTGGTTTGATCGTTTCTTTCATTTACTTGCATGTTATATATTGTGTTTGTGTATATATCTTTGATCAAACACAAAGTTTCAAAGATAACTAAACAAGTTAAAAAGATTTTAAGCGGTAAACTATTCAACCCCCTCCCCCTTCTAGTTTTCCACAATAAGTACTCTTTCAATTCATTCAATATGTCTATGTGTTGTTTGAATATATCTTACGCTTATCTTGAATTTAACATGCTAGGCTAGATCTCTTGTGTGTTTGCTTAGATGTAGTGAAACCTAGATGTTAAGTATGGGTTGATTGTTTGTTTATAGTTGTTACGGATGATTGTATTCAATGTTAGGCTTAAGAAAACTGGCAGACTTCCATTGGTGACATGCTTGAACGTCTTAAGAAACATGATTAGAGGTGTACTATGATTTTTGGTTGTATTTAATGCGTAGGAGAATTCTAATGATCCCATGTTAGGAGCTTCAAACGGCTCGACATAGGAGTGAAGTAGGATCCTATAGAGTTAGGGAATATTGTACACGGCCCTACGACTGGTATTAAGGAATACGACCCGTCATCCATGCAATTGTAACAAACTATCAACCTGTAAAAGATATCTAGGGAGTAATGAAACCTAAGTAAACACAACTTTCCCTATTATTGTTCACACTACTAGTTTAATTAGATTTATTTTCATTTTTGTTATTTTATTTTGATTGCATCTTAGTTATTGGGTTAGTTGATTAGCAACTAATTCCGCCCACTCCTCCAAAAACCAAGATTTTTAATTGATTTTATTAAAACATAAAAATACAAAAAAATCATCTCTCACCTCAAGACCTAGTTTTTAGGCTTTCTAATCCTAGCGACACTATTCCTGAGTTGAACGATCAATCCCCCAATACTTGTCACTATACTATACTACAACGATCAGGTACACTGCCTGGTGGGGGTTGTAAGCTTCTCGAGATCCCTCGAGAGGTAAAGCCTGGTGCGATTCCCACGTATCAAGTTTTTGGCGCCGCAACCCGGGGAAATAGTTATTGTCTAGGTTAGGATTTCTTTTTATTAGGTCTACTTGCTAGATTCCTTTCTAGTAAGATTTTATTTTTATTTTTAGGTTTTCTTTAGTCTATCTCATTTCTTCGTGTCTTTGTTCGTAATATTTACCATCCGACATCATGGAAGGTGGTAACATCTTTGAACCCATCAACCAACCATAACAAAACCACCCACAAAACCCACCGTTAGCAAACCAACCTCTTAGGCCCCGAACCCTAGGAGAGTATTCCCGTCCTAGCCACCAAGGCTATCGAAACACCATTGAGCTCACTCAAGGAGCCAATGTGCCCCCCTTGAGATCCGACACCATCCGGTTGGTGCAAAGCGGATGTGCATTCCATGGAATTCCTTCCGAAGATCCTAATCAACATATCAAGGATTTCCTTAAAATCGTAGATTCTATAGACCTTGATGTTACAACTAGAGAGTCGACCCGATTACGCCTATTCCAATTCTCTCTACGAGATCAAGCTAGTCAATGGCTTGAACGTTTACCCGCGGGATCCATCACCTCATGGGATGATCTCACCACTCGTTTCCTTGCTCAATTTTTCCCACCAGGGAAAACTGCGATGCTTAGGAATGATATCTTGATGTTCCAACAACGTCAAGGTGAAACTTTCTATGAAGCATGGGCTCGTTTCCAGGACCTACTCCAGAAAGTCCCTCATCATGGTATAAACCTTTGGTTATTAGTTCAAATCTTCTATGACCATGTCGACTTTCACACTAAACGTATCATTGATCGAGCCGCAGAAGGTAGATTACGTGATAGGAACGCCGAGGAATCTTGGGAAATTATTGACAAACTTGCCACCGACAATCAAGAATTATGGGAGTTTAATCACACTATAGAAGCAGCCATCAACGCAATCTCGACACCCGGAGAGACCAATCAAATCTCTGAAGAACTCCTTTGCAAGCTTGAGGCAAAGGTTGACTATTTCGAGGAAAAGCAAAAGAGACCTTTTAGTCCTAGACGGGCAACTATCAATTCTGTCTCAAAAATGATTCCAACGCCGTTGTCTGAGTCACCTTATAGGGAGAATGTTGAAACCTTTCAAAATTTTGCCCCACCTTGTTCCCCTCCTGAAAACCTTAGCCCGGAATTCGAAGCTCGAATGAGAGAATATATGGCAACCCATTCTGAGCGGCTTGCTAGATTCGAGGAGGCAGTTTATAAACAAAAGAAGGAGATGCAAGAGAAAATGAAGGAGATGATGAGCCTAGTGGAGGAGTATGCAAACCAGAAAACCCCAGAAATGATGTTACTAAGGAAAGAAAGTGCTACCCCCACTACCCAGTTTGTTAATTCTATCACAATTGTCCACAAGGATAATGAGGAAAAAGAAACCCCTAGTGAACAAACCATTGAGGAACCGCCAAAATCCCAATCATTAGGTTACTACCTAAAACATGATATAAATGAGAACAAAATAACAAATTGGGTAAAGGGTGACGGGCGTAACCAATTCTCCCAACAGGTTTCAAAGAATGAGAAAGAGGGGGAAAATGAGTATGATACATTACCTGGGGGACCAGTATTTGAAAAACTACTTGTACAAAAAGTAGCTACAAAGCAGATGGCTTATGGGAACTTTGAGATACCAGCCAGCATTGGGAATCTGCAATGTTTGAATGCTTTCGCCGACCAATGATCGGAAGTAAATCTTATGCCCCTAACTGTCTACACCCAACTAACATCTGAAATGCCTGTCACCACCCGTGTTAGGCTATCCTTCGCTGGACACTCTTATGTGTACCCTTTTGGAATTGCAGAGGATGTGCTGGTCAATGTTGCAGGATTCATGTATCCCGTTTATTTCATGATCATCGATGATAAAGGAGCTGGATGCATGCCAATAATCCTCGGAGCACCGTTCCTTACCACCGCACGAGCTGTTATTAGGTATGAAAAAAGGGAAATTGAGCTTAAATCAGGAAAAAGAAAGATTAGATTTCCCATGACCCTGCGATGTGCACAAGATAGCTTGATGAAGAGAAAACTCAAAAACAACATTAACACATCGCCTATTCATGTTCAGGAAAAGATTCTTGCATGGGAAGCAAGGATCAAAAGTTACAAAGAAACTGAACATGAAGGAAACAAAGGTTGCAAGAAAGTTCATGTCAAGTTTGAATGTAGTCAACCAACGGAGAATCATGTACCATTCGCGAAAGGAGACCTGGTGCTCTTAAGACACTCAGAGATAACAGTATCTCCTGATAAACCAAGTCCCTGGTGGTATGGGCCATTCATAATTGAAGGCATAGACCAATATGGGATAGCTAACTTGAGTAGTAAAGGAGGCGGGAAGGTGACTGCGAGTATCGATCGATTGAAACACCACCATCACGATAGTGGGGATCATAATTATATGGGATACATCATCTCAAGAGATGAGGTTACGTAATCACCCATGACCTTGAGTCTAGCTACAAGACTCGTAAAATAAAGAAAAGCGCTTCTTGGGAGGCAACCCATGTTTTGTGTGATTTTTATTTTGTTTGATTTTTATTTGTTTCCGTATGCATGCTTTGTTTTTATTGTTGGTAGATCATGTTTCAAACTAAAATTGTGAAAATGCTTTATTTTGTCGTTTAACTTCGTCTTAACTTCATATAAAGGTATTTTGCAAAACGTAAGTGTAAGGGGAAACCCTAAAGTTGTTTTTAAGAATGAAATTGATCATGATTCTCCACAATAATAAATGAACATGTATATTAGTAATTGTTAGAGTCAAATGCTCGTATCGAGTCATAATGATGTTTTGCAGGATTTTTCCAGGAAGTAGGACATAAGTTTTTTCCAGAAATTTTCCGGAAACTTAACATAAAGATTTCTGCAGGTCACTTCTGATGGCGTCAGGAATTAATTCTTGACGGCGTCATGTGTAAAATTATGGAAATTTTGCTAGTTTTGTTTTTCTAACCGAGTCTTGAAGTTTTTGTTAATTCTTTAGTTTTATAAACTCCAGGAAATCTGCAAACATTCATTCCACAAGCATTATATCTTAATTTGTTTTCTAGGACTTGTTAGTATATATAGATTACCGCTGATTAAGCGAGGTTGCCTTGTTTGTTTTCTCAGGTTTAACAGGTTACATATGACAAGAAGATGATTTATATTTCTGGAAGGGAAGCTTTGAATGTTCATTTTTCTTGGAGGAAGATATAACCTTGTTAATACACTATCCACACCGAACGAATCAGGGGAGTATTTGCTTTCATTCTTTTACCTATTTCACTTTTACATTCTTTAATTGAACATTGGGGATAATGTTCATCCTAAGTGTAAGGGGAGGGTAAATGATGATACCTTATAGGATACACTTGCACTTGAGTTTGTTTGTTTGATGGTAACAAAACTAAGAGAAATACTTGTTAGTGTAATTTTAGCGCCAAATTAAAAAATTTTTACAACATTTAGGAGTGAAACTTTAGCCTTAGCAAGCGTCTCATGGATAGGAGTTGTATGACTAGTACAAAATCGTACCATTCAGAAAAATTTTCCACCCAAATATGTGAGGTTCTCCTTTAGATTTGATAGGAAAAGCATTTACTATTAGTGCTTATGAGTGTACCGGTAGCATTTAGATTCTAGAACTTGCGTTAGTGATGCATCCCGAGACCGCTAGTGAAACTACATTCGTGTAGTAGGACTTACTACATGATAAGAGGCATTAGGATTACCCTTGTGTTAAACCCGTATCATAATTACTTGACCATTTAAGTCATATTACTTGGCTAGTAAAGTCAACTAATTTTTCCCACACCCTTAGCGTTGTACTCATTTTTAGTACACGAAACCCCTAGTACACCCCTCCGAGCCTGTCTTTTCGTTTCTAACTTTAAGCATCTTACTTAAAGAAAGAATTTGTTACAACCCACTTAAATGTACACCGAAATCGCCTTAGCCTTCCGTGTATGCACTCATCTTTAGTGCATTATTGTTATTTGTTTAAACCCTTAGTTAATTATTTAATTGATTACATGGTTGATAAGTCGAGTCATATCTTGTACATATTGTTTTAGGACGATCGGGACTCATGGTTAAAGTACTAATGTTATGGAGTAATGGGGAAGAACATCATTTATTACCCCCATATGTGCGTTAATTAAAAGTACTCCAAGTGTTTTGATTATCTTGATTCGAGTCATTAGAGTAGTTTATTGTAAAGTATGTAAAAGTTCAAGTGTAAGGGGAATATATATTCCCTATGATGTATTATTTTGGATGGTAGGGTAAAATATATGCAATTCAAAAAAAAAAAAAGAAAAGAAAATCAAAAAATTAAGAAAAAAAAATAGAAAAAGAAAAAGAGCAAAAAACATACGGACTACCATCCCGTTTTATTTTATGTTTGTTTTATGTTTTTATTATTTTTGATTTATTAACTTAAGTCGAGTCTAGTCTTGGCTTAGCAACGCCATATTGTACATGTAATTAACCAAGATGATTAACTCGCCACCAGTAAATATTGCCTATATCCAACAAAACCGTGTATTCCATATCCCTACACCTAACGTTATAACCCTTTGAAAGACCTCTTTGATAGTTTATCCTAGGTGCTTACGCCAAGTGGTGGAGGTTTGATCCTTTCCCAAGCCTATGGTAATCTATTTTGCTATGACAGGTAGTGAGAGATTTTTTCCATTTCCATATTGTGATATATACTTTATTACCCCCGAGAGATGTGAGTATCTAAACACTATTTGTGAGGTGCTAGTATATGACCTCCGTGTTTGTCTTTGGTCTTTAGTGGAACGATTATTTGTTGTAATTAATTTTATACTAGTGTTAAATGACCCCTAACTTATATTTTGATTAGAATAAAAGCGCATTTGCTTGAGAACAAGCAAATCTCAAGTGTAAGGGTATATGATAAGGCGAAAAATGAACCGTTTTTAGGGGGTCATTTAAGCCCAAATTCGAATTTATTTGATCAAATATTGCCCTAAATCGTTCCTTTTGTCATTTTAGGTACTTTTGGAGTGAATTCTAGAAAAGGAAGCATTTTGGACGTTTTTGGAGCATAAAAGTGAAGAAAACGGCAAAGTCTTAATTTTTCTTGCTGGGAACAGTACCTGACGGCATCACGTGATCCTTAATGACGGCGTCAAGAGTAATACAAGAGGTGGAAGTGGATGATACACGTGACGATCCAGAAGAGATTTACACTATGGACATGATGGTGTCACCATAGGCCGTCATGGTCCAAATACAAGTGACGGCCCAGAGTAGAAGTGCACATGACGGTGTCAAAACTGGATCTAGGCAATCCGATTTCATTATGGGCGGCGAGTTGACGGCGTCAGATATTCCTTTTTGACGTTGTCACCCTGTAAAATCTATATATAGTTTTGCAATCATTATTCAATAGGGAGGAACAAGTAGGGTGTAACTTTGGAGAAACCCTAGCACAAATATTATTGCTTTTTCAATGGTTTTTACCCTTTGAAACCTTTCATGTTCAATTGAGATAAGTACTCTTTCAATTCATTCAATATGTCTATATGTTGTTTGAATATATCTTATGCTTATCTTGAATTTAACATGCTAGGTTAGATCTCTTGTGTGTTTGCTTAGATGTAGTGAAACCTAGATGTTAATTATGGGTTGATTGCTTGTTTATAGTTGTTACGGATGATTGTATTCAATGTTAGGCTTAAGAAAACTGGCAGACTTCCATTGGTGACATGCTTGAACGTCTTAAGAAACATGATTAGAGGTGTACTATGATTTTTGGTTGTATTTAATGCGTAGGAGAATTCTAATGATCCCATGTTAGGAGCTTCTAACGGCTCAACATAGGAGTGAAGTAGGATCCTATAGAGTTAGGGAATACTGTACACGGCCCTATGACTGGTATTAAGGAATACGACCCGTCATCCATGCAATTGTAACAAACTATCAACCTGTAAAAGATATCTAGGGAGTAATGAAACCTAAGTAAACACAACTTTCCCTATTATTGTTCACACTACTAGTTTAATTAGATTTATTTTCATTTTTGTTATTTTATTTTGATTGCATCTTAGTTATTGGGTTAGTTGATTAGCAACTAATTCCGCCCACTCCTCCAGAAACCGAGATTTTTAATTGCTTTTATTAAAACATAAAAATACAAAAAGAATCATCTCTCACCTCTAGACCTAGTTTTTAGGCTTTCTAATCCTAGCGACACTATTCCTGAGTTGAACGATCAATCCCCCGGTACTTGTCACTATACTATACTACAACGATCAGGTACACTGCCTGGTGGGGGTTGTAAGCTTCTCGAGATCCCTCGAGAGGTAAAGCCTGGTGCGATTCCCACGTATCAGGAACAACGTGTTGCTGAATTACTAGTTGAGTCAAATCAATCCAACAACTCAGCTTGAACTTTTCCACCTGTTCGTACTACTGGATGTAACTACAAGGAGTTCCGAATCTGTAGACCCATTGAGTTTGGTGGAACAGAAGGAGTGGTCTACTTGGTCAGGTGGATAGAGAAAACTGAGTCAGTGTTTACTGTCAGTAATTATGCGGAGAATGCAAAGGTAAAGTTTACTTTTTTTACTTTTAAGGATGAAGCATTAACTTGGTGGAACAATTATCGTAATTCGATTGGGAGTGAAGTGGCTTATGCCATGACTTGGGAGCAGTTCAAATCCTTTCTGATTCTGACTTACTGCCCAAGGAATGAAGTTAAGAAACTGGAGATTGAGTTTTGGAATAACAAAGTGAAGGGTACTGAAATGGTGACTTACAATCATAGTTACCAAGAGTTAGCCTTGTTTTGCCCAGATATGGTTAAGACTGAGACTCAGAAGATTGAGCGGTATACTGATGGGTTACCTATGGCTACAAAGAACGACGTGATCACTGCTAGGCCTGCTAACGTTCATGAGGCTATCATGATCGCTCAATAATTGATGGATTCGTTGGAACTGGAAGATGCTGAAAAGGAAAAGAATAGAAAGAGGAAGAGAGACAATCACTCTAAGGGTAATGATTACCGAAACAAATGGCAAGCAGTTGACAAGGTTTATGCTATTGGGGATGGAGATAAGAAAAATCATAATGGAGAGTTGCCCAAGTGTGGCCGTTGTTATCGAAATCATTCTAAACGATGTACTGTGATGTGTAAGAACTGCTCAAAGATTGGGCACATAGCTAAGGATTGTAGAGCTCGACCGCTTGCTATGGTCCAAGCTACTCCTGAAACTATGAGTAAGACGAATGTCACTTGTTTTGGATGTGGGAATAAAGGACACTATAGGAATAAGTGTAGGGAATCGTGGAATCGAGGGAACCAAGGAACGGGTGGTAATGGGTACAATCATGGAAACCGAGGAACTGGAGGAAATCGTGGATGAAATGACAATGAGAACCAGCGAGTGGAAGCAGGAGCTGCTCATGGGAGAGTGTATGCAATTGGGAACGAGAGAGGAAAAGACCCGAATGTCGTTACTAGTACGTTCCTTCTCAATAATCGTTATGCTTCCATACTATTTGATACTTGGGCCGATAGGAGTTTTTTGTCCACTACTTTTGCGCCCCTACTAGAAAAACCCCCGATGGCCTTAGGGATTGGTTATGATTTAGAGTTAGCTAATGGAAACATAGAAATGATTAAAACTATTATCCGCGGCTGGAAACACTACTTTCTTGAATCATCCTTTCAACATAGATCTTCTACCCGTCACGTTAGGAAGTTTCGATGTCATCATTGGTATGGATTGGTTGTCTAAGTATCGTGCTCACATTCTTTGCAATGAGAAAATTGTGCATGTGCCTTATAGCAAGGAGATTTTAAATATACAAGGCGGTCGAAATGGTTTGAAGAGCCCATCCAGATTAGCAGTCATTTATTGCACTAAGCTACCAAAGCTAATGGAAAAAGGATGTTACCTTTTCTTAGCTCAAATTTCTGAGAAAGGAGGGAAGGAGAAGAAAGAAAGGTGCATAGGAGATGTGCCTGTAGTTCGTGACTTTCCGGATGTATTCCCAGATGATTTGCCGGGAATCCCACCCGCTAGACAAGTGGAATTTCAAATCGAGTTGACACCTGGTGCTGCACCTGTAGCACGGGCACCCTATCGACTCGCACCGACTAAACTAGAAGAGTTGTTGAAACAATTGGCAGAGTTAGCAGAAAAGGGGTTTGTACGGCCAAGTTCGTCACCTTGGGGAGCCCTAGTTTTATTCATAAAGAAGAAGGATGGATTTTTCGCATGTGCATCGATTACCGAGAGCTGAATAAGTTAACCATGAAGAATAGATACCCGCTACCAAGGATCGATGACTTGTTCGATCATCTTCAAGGATCAAGCGTCTGTTCGAAGATCGATCTGAGATCGGGGTATCATCAACTTAGAGTTCGCAAAGAGGACATTCTGAAAATGGCTTTCAGAACCCGTTACGGGCATTACGAGTTCCAAGTGATGCCGTTTGGGTTGACTAACGCACCGGCGGTATTCATGGATCTCATGAATCGGGTGTGTAAGCCTTACTTGGACAAGTTTGTGATCTTTTTTATAGACGATATTCTGATTTATTCGAAGAATAAAGAGGAGCATGATGAGCATCTATGACTCATCTTGGAATTGCTCAGGCAGGAAAAGCTGTATGCTAAGTTTTCCGAATGCGAGTTTTGGATTCCGATAGTACAATTCTTAGGTCATGTGATCGATAGTCAAGGAGTTCATGTAGATCCCGCTAAGATTGAAGCCATTAAAGATTGGGCCGCACCGACGACCTCAACTGAAGTTCGTCAATTTTTGGGATTAGCCAGTTACTTTCGAAGATTCATTGAGAGATTTTCAAAAATACCGAAGCCATTGACCAAATTGACTCAGAAGAACGTTAAATACGAATGGGGAGATAAGGAAGAGGAAGCGTTCCAGTTACTTAAGGAGAAGTTGTGTAGTGCTCCTATCTCAGCATTGCCAGAAGGTAGTGAAGATTTTGTTGTTTACTGTGACGCTTCACATAAAGGATTGGGATTTGTTCTAATGCAACGAGAGAAGGTGATAGCTTATGCTTCCCGACAGCTCACGAAGCACGAGAAGAACTACACCACCTATGACTTAGAGTTAGGTGTTGTGGTTTTTGCTTTAAGGATATGGAGACATTATCTGTATGGAACCAAGTGTGTTGTGTACACTGACCATAAAAGTCTATAACACATCTTGAATAAAAAAGAGCTAAACATGAGACAGCAACGTTAGATAGAGCTACTATGTAAAACCTCACAAAAATTTCGTATAATTAACTTCGGTTAATTAAATAAATAATCTTTTTCATTATTGTAATCACCATTTTTATGGGAAAATTTAAAATTTTCTTAGTATATTAAAATGGTCACGATTACGATATTGCCGAATTCGTCAAACGAAAAAACAAGTTCTCGACACAATTAAAAAAATATTAATAATTCACTAATCTTAATTAATAATATTAATCACAAAACCAAACGGGCCTTGACCTTCCCTAAGCCCAACCGGCCCAAAAACTATGACCCATTTTTTTTTATTATTTATTTCAAAACAATCGATCAAACAAGCTCTAAAACGCCTCGTTTATTTTTAATTCGTACACACGACACCTATATATTTTTGCACCATCTCGTTCACCACCTAGCCAAATATTAGTGTGTCAAATTCCAAGCTCATTGGACGACGTTTGATACGTTTTTAAGTGGCAAAGTGATTGACGAAAAATCATATCAATCGATTCATATATTATTCAAAACTTAACCGTTTTAATCCCGGTTTATTTCTAAATGATCCTAATAATATTTCAAGCATGTTTTCATGTTTAAATATCAACTATGATCAACTATAATCAAGTAGTACTAGATTATGCAAATCGTATGGTGTAATATATGATGTCGACATGCATATGATTCATCAAAGACATATTCCCATGTTTTGTGCACTCACATCTCATATTATAACAATAAAATTCGTCCTAGAAGCCAAGTATTACTGACATGGTATAGTAATGCATGTTCGTTGAGTGAATTCGAACCATACAAATCACCCAAAATGAAATATATATACGTTTCATGCATGCACTTGTTTCTCTTCATTCTTATACTCTTTCACATGTTAAATTTGTCCTAAAAACTACTCCTACAACTCAGAAGTCGATTAATATATGGTTTGGAAGCAAGAAAAGTGATATCGGGTTTAATATATAAGTATAACGTTTGGGTTATACGATTAGACGAGATTTTCTTGTATTTCATTCGTTTCTACTCGACTCTCTACCACCTCTAAGGTGTTGTAAGTCTTTTACAACTCATTCAAGTTCATTTTACACGTTAAAAGTATCACATGCATCATGTTTATATTTAGTCGATCGTATATAATTTCATATATATATTTTATGTACGTATATATTTTTAGCAACACAAACGTGACTAGCCTCTATCTTGGAAGGCCTAGGAGTCACGTAGCACACCAAGTTCACTTTAGTTTTAACGTTACATGCATTTCACGGACCTATTTTGAGTCATATCCATCGTATAAAATTTAGTGAAACACTTAGTAATATTTTCCATATTTTCAAATATATAAACGAGCCATGTAGCCAAGAAACGCACGCATACATTGAAATTTAACTTAACGAGCACCCTATATTATTACTCGACCTAATAGACCACCTAGAAAACTATTAATTTTGTTTACACAACTTGTAAAAATACTCACGATTCGACACTCAAACTCACTCAATTTGATCGACAAATGCCCGGTTTTAAAATGAAATTTTCATATAAAAAATTATATTCTTCGAGTGGGCTTATTTAAGGCCCAACAAGAAGTAACGAAATATAAGCCCACTGGGCCCATATGAAATATTTTTGGAATCACAAAAGTAGCCCAAGTTCAAGCCCAAAACATTTTTCATGCCCTCACCTCCAAAAATCTTAACGGGCTTTTGTTTGGTTCGATTAAGGCCCATAAGCTAAACAAATAAGCTTTTCATAAAATAAGCTGTTGAAATAAGCTTAGAATTAATAAAATAAGCTACGGAAATTTTTATAAAATTTTTATAATCATTTTTGTAAATTTAGACTAAAAATGTAACGCGACGACACCTAAAAGGACTAAAACTGCCAAACCTTAAAAACTTGGACTAAAACTGTCAAAACATAAAGTTTGGGATAAAAATTGATATTACATGATGTTCCAAGCTTAGATTGTAATTTTGGACAAGTAGTGGACTATAAATGTAAATTAGATACGAAAAGGACTAACGGTGTGACGCTAACGCCGTTAGTATAAAAAGTGTAAATTGAAAAAGGACAATGACTAAACATAATCTATTTGACATTCTTATTTTATTTTCTATTTTACGGCAACCATCATGTCATATGCATTTTTATTACGTTTTATTTATATATTATTTATTTTTACGTTAATAATATATATAACGATATTTCAAAAGTTAATATTTTCACTTAAGTTTAAAAAGGTAAAACTTTGATGGATAATTTAAATAAAGTATTTTAGCATATCATGCATGACATAATAATTATACTGCACGTCATCTATTCGTCATAACGAATAATAATTATTCGTTATTCGTTCGTATTTACCAAATAGTATTTGGTCAAATTCTCAGATAAATTTATTTATCAGGTTCCGTATCAAAGACGTTTCCATAATCGTTCCCATAAATCTCATCCTACTTTACTTTTCATCATTTCCGTATCAATCCAGGTGAGTCATAGCCCATTTCCAATAATTATTTTAAACTCATTGGGGAAGATACATGCTTACATATACTTTGATAATTTGATAAGTATATGAATAAAATACATGATTCAAATCAATTTTCTAATTGATATTTATTTAATATGGTTTGTGATTTAAAATGTAATATATACAATACATGACAAAATACTTAATTGAAATACTGATACTCGTACGATAATACTTCCAATTTGATTATTGTGGTATGTGATATATATATATATATATATATATATATATATATATATATATATATATATATATATATATATATATATATATATATATATATATATATATATATATATATATTGTACTGATGAATTACTTGACTGAAATACTGATACTCATATGAAAATGTTTTCAATTCGATTATTGTGGTATGTGATATACATGTGTTACTAGCGAAATACTTAAACTGGATTACTGATACTCAAACGATAATATTCTCAAACTGATTACTGTGGTATGATACTTGATTACATGATGTTATTCTGAATGATCCCATTATTACCTTGATATTGCCTAAGTTACCTTATCGCCATAAAGTCCCTCAATCATGAGCCATTAATCACATGTAAAGTGGGCGCGAATATAGTGAACAGATTAAAAACCTGTTAAGGACTGACCTCATGTCCCACTAATACTTGACGGAATGCCATTTGCAAATGGTTAGTCGTATTAGTCGTGATACACTATATTCGTAGACAAATAGAAATTGGCAAATCACCTATTATTAGAGGGCAAAATTTATCGTTGATTTGATAAAACACCTCTTTTGGTTAAGCTTGTGTGTCATGAGGCTTGGGGCAATATCTATAAAGGAAATGCATGTTTTCAACATATATTTAGATACAGCTGTATAGGAATTTGACCATACGTGAATTGTATATCTGATTAAATTAGCATCATGAGTTTCCAGCTCATGTTAGGATTATTGATTCCTTACTTGAATTTGAGTGATTATTTTATATGATTTATCTGTGATTATAGACAATATTATTCAATACTTGTTTCGTTACTGTTTGTATTTTATCAATACCAAATATTTCTGAAATCTATCAAAATAAATGGTTTTCCATAAAACTCTATGAACTCACCAACCTTTGTGTTGACACTTTTAAGCATGTGTATCTCATGTAATTTAACGGAGCAGGACAAGACACGGAGTGGGCATTTATTACTCTAATAAATTAAAATGGTGTAAAAATTAAATATGTCATTCTTTCAAGCCTTTATATCTTTTAATAAGATTTTAAATCAAATGGTTAATCTTTTATCAAAAATATTATTTGAATGAAAAATAAATTTCAAAACACTTCTTTTAAGCCGTTTTATGAAATAATAACTTCGATCCTCCCCGTAACACCCAAATTACTTTTCCGCTGCGACAAACTTAAATTTGGGGGTGTTACAGATTGGCATCAGAGATACAGTTATAGAGAATTAAATGTTTTCAAACATTAAAACTATAATTATATTTTCAAAATAATAATTTTACACCATAACATTTTATGCCCTCCGTGTCTGCAGACTGCCGTGCTCCATACTTTATCTGTTGAGATTATCTTACATGCTTAATAGTTACTCTTACACAATAATTATTTCATCTGTACTGTTATATTTTAACATACAAAATACTCATAATATATTATTCTCAGTTACTACTGTAGCATGTCTTCAGGAACGCCCGTGAATATCAAAACTACTCTCCATCATACTAATACCTCATCTATCAATAAAAATTCTCCGAATACTGAAGATCCTTACGTACAAATATCAAAATCCCAACCTAATATAGAACTCACTCCGAGATCACCTCCATCGTCGCCTATTTGTTCACCTTTACGTCAAAGAATCAGGAGAGCTACCGAATCATATGAACATTTGATTGGTGGCCAGGCAACATTCGAAGTTGGACAAGGTTCAAGCCAAGAGATATCATGGATGAATGTTGAGCCAAATTCTCCGTTACCTTATACTTCAGATTCCACAATACCAGATTCTCCAAATAATTTATCCTCACCTAACTCTCCCGACTACGATATAAGCACTCCTGAATCAATATGGAATCTTATTTATCAACATGCCAGCATATTGGATGCTCACACTGAACAGCTAAAAGGGTTACGACCAACTCAATTTGAATGGTACGACCGTAACCTTGATGCATTGTTTAAAAGGGCGGATGCTGAAAGGCGAACAATGTGCGAGTTAGGAATAAAGATTAATGAAATAAAGGACAACACCAACCAGGAACTTGGAAGTTTAGACTCCAGGGTTCGTTGTGCAAGAAGAGAACACGGTCATACACATGTAAGAATTGGAGATATTGAGAGAACCCTATGGATGACAAGAGATGCAGCCAGAAACCAGGGTCAAAAGATTGCCGCATTAGAGAATATGTTGGCAAACCAAATGAACATGTGTCAAGAACGTTTCTCAAACATGGAAGCTGCACAACTTGAACTTGAGAAAGAAATTAGATATTTACGTCAGAGGCGTAACTAATCTTAAGTTTACAAGTTTCTTTGTTGTTCCTAATAAACCAAATAGATTTGGTTAATATTTCATGTACTGTTCAATAATTCTAAAACTTCAGAACGTGTAATCAAAACATATTGTATAATAACATCCTTTTTGTTATATCTCTATGTTATGAATCACTCGTTTCTTTCGTATCAATCATGCATGTAATGAATCCTCATAACTTCATGCAAAAATCTCATCATTTGTTATTTCTTTAATAACCAAATGATTCTACATAGATCAATGGAAGATTAATAAAAGATCTTGTATCGTTTATCTTGCAAAAATAATCGGTCAAGTTATTAAAATTCTGTTTATCTCTGTAATATTATTCAAATCTACCAAAAGATTTCTTACAAATTGTTAAGATTTCTTAAAATTACCATAGTTAACCTAAAACTTTAAGAATCGTCTAAATACCAATTTTTGAAAAGGAATTTAAAGAATGAAGAAAAGATAATTAAACTTCATTTTAAATAGACAAGTCGGTTTGTTCCTTAGTAATCCCATATCAAGAGTTGATCATTGATGAATGATACAACAAAGACATATCTTGAAATTAGATTACAGTAGGGAGTCAATTCAGTCTATCATCAATGAAATAATTAACTTCATTATTTAAATTATTCTGATATTATATGGATTCTAATGTTGAGTTTCATTTATGTTTACAGAAAATGGACAACATGAACAATGCATATCAATCATCATCAGAAATCACCATGACTCCTGGAGCTATCCAGAAATTGGTAAAAGACATAGTGTCGGTGGTACTAGAAGGGACTACTGTAGTTTATCCGAGAAGAGAGACGGGTATACTTGGTAATCAACACCCTGCAAGTTTCATGAAGTATAGGCCACCTCACTTAAAGATTCAAGAAGGAATGATCAACCCTACCATCAACCATCATCAACGAATTAGGCATGGAATTTTACCAAATGGAAATAATCAGAAGAGGAAACTTCCCGAGACAGGAACCATCAATCCCATCTACTGCAACATCTTCAATGCTCAAGACCGTTATCGCAAACATCTAGAAGATCGTATGGAGTATCAACGTCAGCTGGGACTCAATCAGAAAGCTAATAGAAATTGTCTCGGCACACCTGTTACTGGAAGTGGTTATCGTGGAACTTTACCCTGGTGTCAAAAATGCAACCAGCATCACACCGGAATCTGTAGGGTTAAATGCACGAAATGTCAGAAAACAGGTCACCAGGCAATTAGCTGCAGGACTAAGGACAGGAAAGTACAACCAACAACAATTGTATGCCACGGATGTGGTGGACAAGGTCATCATGTGAGACGATGTCCAAACTACAATGTTAATTGGAAAGCCAAGACCTTTACAAGAAAATGAAGAATCTTTAAAGACCTTGATAGTATCAAGGGAATGACAACTAGATTGGAACAGATGAATAAATTCCTGTTGTAGATAAATAAAATCTAATTTAAAAATTTCCTATGTTGTATTTCTTTCCTGTATTTCACTTCAAGTTACGATGGATGTAACTTAGGAATAACAATGATCTTTCTACCTTATCGAAAAATCTCCATTTTAATATTTCCATAATAATAATAATCTACGTTAATTTCAATTTCTGTCTCATTTATCAAATGTCAATATACAATATTTACTCCATAAAATTCTGATTTATTAACATGAACCCTAAAATTTTCTACTTTATTTCAAAAGGAATTACGTGTTATATCATGAAAACAACACGTTGAACACCATCTAAAACAATTTATAGAAATATATGATTGAACCAAACATCACATTATTTGGTCCTCAATTATACATAGCCTGATCAACTATGTCTAATTTAGGAAGAATTATGTTCTGAAAGGAACAATGATATTTTCAAATCTTTAAATAACAATCTTCATTCTAAAGCAAAATATAGATCTAAAATAAACTGTTCATAAACAATACATTGAACAACCCACAATAAATTACCTATCTTATCTCATCACCATTATGATAAGAAATCAACAAAAGTACAAGCAAGAGAACACAAATAATTCACAAAAACTGATAAAAGACTCCAATAGAGAAAATGTTATTAAAATCCATAAAAATTAATACATAAACAAATAATTAGCATCGGAAGTGCTATCGTTCCAATTATTACAATATAAACGAAGGAATCTTCAATAGGTTGATCCGCTATGACAAATAAGACTCCCACCAACAAAACAATCGCAAGAGCCACCACAGGATGAATCACCTTAATTATGCTGAAAAATAAATATAAACAAAATATTAAAAACAATAATGAGACAAATTCTTAAAAACAAAACGAGTTTTATTCCTTATTCGTTACAAGTACATAGAAACATAACAAGAACTTAATCCAAAACAACCCTAGCTCAAGATTTTACCCCCAAATCTTGTCGATGGTGATAGCAAGGATAGTAAGGGGTACGACGAACATCAAGATCGCGACCAAGAATCCAAAGTATTCATCTGGAACATACGCTAAGTAGATAGCGGCAAGGACGACATACACAATCACTAAGATGGTTATGAGATGCGGCATTTTGAGATGGAAAATGAGAGGAAAATGGTTGATGGAAGAAGTGGAAATTGGAAGTGGTATATATATAGGCTAGAATATAGCCGTTGGGCACTATTCCCAACCGTTGGACACTAAACACTAACCGTTATTTCACTATTCATGACCACTATTTTCAATATTCGCAACCCTTAAATATGTCAGTTATCTTGTCTTGTTTGGTACAAGTAAATCTAACTGAATCACGTTTCCGTAATTTTAGGAATAAAAATCTCTCGACAACCTCTGTTAAAAAAAATTCTTTACTCAAGTAATCACATTAAATTTGAATTTCGGGACGAAATTCAGAATGACATGTGGGTACTGTAAAACCTCGCAAAAATTTCATGTAATTAACTTCGGTTAATTAAATAAATAATCTTTGTCATTATTGTAATCACCATTTTTACGGGAAAATTTAAAATTTTCTTAGTATATTAAAATGGTCACGATTACGATATTGCCAAATTCGTCAAATGACAAAACAAGTTCTTGACACAATTAACAAAATATTAATAATTCACTAATCTTAATTAATAATATTAATCACAAAACCAAACGGGCCTTGACCTTCCCTAAGCCCAACCGGCCCAAAAACTATGACCCATTTTTTTTATTATTTATTTCAAAACAATCGATCAAACAAGCTCCAAAACGCCTCGTTTATTTTTAATTTGTACACACGACACCTATATATTTTTGCACCATCTCGTTCACCACCTAGCCAAATATTAGTGTGTCAAATTCCAAGCTCATTGGACGGCGTTTGATACGTTTTTAAGTGGCAAAGTAATTGACGAAAAACCATATCAATCGATTCATATATTATTCAAAACTTAACCGTTTAAATCCCGGTTTGTTTCTAAATGATCATAATAATATTTCAAGCATGTTTTCATGTTTAAATATCAACTATGATCAACTATAATCAAGTAGTACTAGATTATGCAAATCGTATGGTGTAATATAGGATGTCGACATGCATATGATTCATCAAAGACATATTCCCATGTTTTGTGCACTCACATCTCATATTATAACAATAAAATTCGTCCTAGAAGCCAAGTATTACTGACATGGTATAGTAATTCATGTTTGTTGAGTGAATTCGAACCATACAAATCACCCAAAATGAAATATATATACGTTTCATGCATGCACTTGTTTCTCTTCATTCTTATACTCTTTCACACAACTTGTAAAAATACTCACGATTCGACACTCAAACTCACTCAATTTGATCGACAAATGCCCGGTTTTAAAATGAAATTTTCATATAAAAATTTATATTCTTCGAGTGGGCTTATTTAAGGCCCAACAAGAAGTAACGAAATATAAGCCCACTGGGCCCATATGAAATATTTTTGGAATCACAAAAGTAGCCCAAGTTCAAGCCCAAAACATTTTTCATGCCCTCGCCTCCAAAAATCTTAACGGGCTTTTGTTTGGTTCGATTAAGGCCCATAAGCTAAACAAATAAGCTTTTCATAAAATAAGCTGTTGAAATAAGCTTAGAATTAATAAAATAAGCTACGGAAATTTTTATAAAATTTTTATAATCATTTTTGTAAATTTGGACTAAAAATGTAACGCGAAGACACCTAAAAGGACTAAAACAGCCAAACCTTAAAAACTTGGACTAAAATTGTCAAAACAGAAAGTTTTGGATAAAAATTGATATTACATGATGTTCCAAGCTTAGATTGTAATTTTGGACAAGTAGTGGACTATAAATGTAAATTAGATACGAAAAGGACTAACGGTGTGACGCTAACGCCGTTAGTATAAAAAGTGTAAAAATTGAAAAAGGACAAGGACTAAACATAATCTATTTGACATTCTTATTTTATTTTCTATTTTACGGCAACCATCACGTCATATGCATTTTTATTACGTTTTATTTATATATTATTTATTTTTACGTTAATAATATATATAACGATATTTCAAAAGTTAATATTTTCACTTAAGTTTAAAACGGTAAAACTTCGATGAATAATTTAAATAAAGTATTTTAGCATATCATGCATGACATAATAATTACACTGCACGTCATCTATTCGTCATAACGAATAATAATTATTCGTTATTTGTTCGTATTTACCAAATAGTATTTGGTCAAATTCTCAGATAAATTTATTTATCAAGTTCCGTATCAAAGTCGTTTTCATAATCGTTCCCATAAATCTCATCCTACTTTACTTTTTATCATTTCCGTATCAATCCAGGTGAGTCATAGCCCCATTTCCAATAATTGTTTTAAACTCATTGGGGGAGATACATGCTTAAATATACTTTGATAATTTGATAAGTATATGAATAAAATACATGATTCAAATCAATTTCCTAATTGATATTTATTTAATATGGTTTGTGATTTAAAATGTGATATATACAATACATGACAAAATACTTAATTGAAATACTGATACTCGTATGATAATACTTCCAATTTGATTATTGTGGTATGTGATATATATATATATATATATATATATATATATATATATATATATATATATATATATATATATATATATATATATATATATATATATATATATATATATATATATATATATATTGTACTGATGAATTACTTGACTGAAATATTGATACTCATATGAAAATGTTTTCAATTCGATTATTGTGGTATGTGATATACATGTGTTACTGGCGAAATACTTAAACTGAATTACTGATACTCAAACGATAATATTCTCAAACTGATTACTGTGGTATGATACTTGATTACATGATGTTATTCTGAATGATCCCATTATTACCTTGATATTGCCTAAGTTACCTTATCGCCATAAAGTCCCTCAATCATGAGCCATTAATCACATGTAAAGTGGGCGCGAATATAGTGAACAGATTCGAAACCTGTTAAGGACTGACCTCCTGTCCCACTAATACTTGACGGAATGCCATTTGCAAATGGTTAGTCGTATTAGTCGTGATACACTATATTCGTAGACAAATAGGAATTGGCAAATCACCTATTATTAGAGGGCAAAATTTATCATTGATTTAATAAAACACCTCTTTTGGTTAAGCTTGTGTGTCATGAGGCTTGGGGCAATATCTATAAAGGAAATGTATGTTTTCAACATATATTTAGATACAGCTGTATAGGAATTTGACTATACGTGAATTGTATATCTGATTAAATTAGTATCATGAGTTTCGAGCTCATGTTAGGATTATTGATTCCTTAATTGAATTTGAGTGATTATTTTATATGATTTATCTGTGATTATAGACAATATTATTCAATACTTGTTTTATTACTGTTTGTATTTTATCAGTACCAAATATTCCTGAAATCTATCAAAATAAATGGTTTTCCATAAAACTCTATGAACTCACCAACCTTTGTGTTGACACTTTTAAGCATGTGTATCTCATGTAATTTAACGGAGCAGGACAAGACACGGAGTGGGCAATTATTACTCTGATAAATTAAAATAGTGTAAAAATTAAATATGTCATTCTTTCAAGCCTTTATATCTTTTAATAAGATTTTAAATCAAATGGTTCATCTTTTATCAAAAATATTATTTGAATGACAAATAACTTTCATAACATTTCTTTTAAGCCATTTTATGAAATAATAACTTCGATCCTCCCCGTAACACCAAAATTACTTTTCCGCTGCGAAAAACTTAAATTTGGGGGTGTTACATACTAAGTGATTATGATTGCGAAATTCGCTATCATCCCAGTAAAGCAAACGTCGTTGCTGACGCTCTCAGTCCGAAAGAGAGAATACCACCATTACGAGTTAGGTCATTAGGAATGAATATCGTTTTGCCATTACCATCTCAGATATTAGAAGCTAAAATGGAAGCGTTGAAGGCAGAAAACCGACCTACTGAGAATACTTTGGGATGGTAGAAAATGAGAATGGATTTATTAAGAGTTTTGATGGAATATTATGTTTTGGAGACCGAAGGTGGGTACCTTTGTATGGAGGAATTCATGAATTGATTATGCATGAGTCGCATAAGTCAAGGTATTCTATTCATCCTTGGTCTGGCAAGATGTACCAGGATCTGAAGAAATTGTATTAGTGGCCAAACATGAAGGCAGATATAGCATTGTACGTCAGCAAGTGTTTGATATGTTCGAAAGTTAAGGCAGAACACCAGAAACCATCAGGGTTGTTGACACAGCCAGAACTCCCAGTTTGGAAGTGGAAGCGGATCACAATGGATGTTATTACCAAATTACCGAGGACAGCTAGCGGTTGTGACGCTATCTGGGTAATTATGGACCGATTGACTAAGTCCGCTCATTTCTTAGCGATTAGCGAAGATGATAGTATCGACAAACTTGCTAGGTTGTATGTGAAGGAAATCATTTCTCGTCATGGTGTTCCAATATCGATTATTTCGGATCGCGACAGTCGTTTCACGTCAGCTTTGTGGCAATCACTCCAAACCGCTTTGGGGATGAGACTTGATATGAGTACTGCTTATCACCCCCAAACCGACGGTCAAAGTGAGAGGACTATTCAGACTTTGGAGGATATGCTTCATGCCTGTATATTTGATTTTGGTTAAGGCTGGGAGAAATATCTACCTCTTGTGGAATTCTCTTATAACAACAGCTACCATACTAGTATTAAAGCTGCACCATTTGAAGCTTTGTACGGTCGTAAATGTCATTCTCCGATTAGTTGGGCTGAGGTTGGAGACAACCAACTCACAGGCCCCGAGCTTATTTTGGAAACCACTGAGAAAGTGACTCAAATTCGTGATCGGTTGCAAGCAGCTCGTGATAGATAGAAAAGTTACGCCAATCAGAGACGTAAACCTCTTGAGTTCCAGGTAGGAGACAAAGTGAAGCTGAAAGTCTCGCCTTGGAAAGGAGTGATACGTTTTGGGAAACGTGGGAAGCTCAACCCCCGCTACATTGGACCATTTCAGATTCTGGAGAGAATTGGGCCTGTAGCTTATCGGTTGGAGCTACCACAGGAATTGAGTAAGGTTCATGATGTATTTCATGTGAGTAATTTGAAGAAGTGCCTTTCGGATGAAACACCTGTTATACCGATGAAAGATATTCGAGTGGATTAAAGTTTGAACTTCGTGGAAGAGCCTATCGAGATTTTCAATCGAGAGATTAAACGACTCAAGCGCAGTCGTATTCCGCTCATCAAAGTTCGTTGGAATTCCCGTCATGGACCGGAATTTACGTAGGAACGTGAGGATGAGTTTCGGAAGAGATATCCTAAACTTTTTACTTCATAGACGGAAAGTTCCGAGTGAAACACGGGACGGGTTTCTTCTGAGGCTGGGAGGATGTGACAACTGGCAATTTAGGGAGATATTTTAAAACCCGCATTACGTTAAAGTTTGATGATAATTAAATGTTTGGAATTTTATTCACAACAGATTTGTAAAATTTAAACCCATGGTTTTAAATAATGAAGTTTCTGTGGAATTAAATTTAAATTATTGTTTTGCAATGGAATTTATGTCGTAATTTATTGATTGAGATGTCTTTTAGGCACTACGTTCACTCCGGCACTAAGAATAACCTAAAACTTTTAAAAATCTTGATTTACGGTTTGGCTTATATATTTAATGAACGTATTGTGGAATCTTAAAATATTGGGAACGAGTTCGAGTTGAGGGTGTCGGAATACTTTGAAAAGTTTACAGAATGTTCCTTGTGTTTACTAAACTAGTCACCCTCCCCTTTTTACTAATACTATTATTATTATTGTTTTAAAAAATATATATAAAAAGAGTATATGGTCCTTGTGGATCAGTTTTGGGACACACACAAACACAACCCTCACCATCTTCTTCATCTCTCATCTCTCTCTCTAATTTAACCTAGCCGCGCCCCCCTCCGGCAGCCACCACCATCACACCGCCGCCCCTACAACCACACCGCCACCACCATCTTAACCATTATTTCGTGCTCTTTCTTTTGGTGTACTTCACGCGCGACACAAACACCCCTAACCCCTGTTTGAATCATCACCGCCGCCTACACACCACCACCACCACAAAATACTACTTGGGTTTTCAAAGATTCTTGAGTTTGGAGTTGTCAAAAGGTAGGTAACCACGTTTTTGCACCAAGAGTGCCACGATATGGGTTCAAATCCATGGGTACACGGATTATTTTGATGGGTTTGAATTTATATTGATGGTAAATGATGTTTTTGATAATAAAAATAGGTTTGGTATCCAGTTTTGGTGGATTTCATGTGGAGGTCGAGTGAACCGTGAGCCGTAGCTCACGGCTTGGTGCTATATGTCGAGCCTTATGGCTTTCTTTGATGGGTCTTGACACTAGTAATCTTGTTAGCAAGGGTGTTGGATTATTGGAGTTGGTTTTGGCTTGGATTTGATTTGACCATTTGATGCTTTTTGTGGTTCTTGTGTGCCACGACCCAAGAGGGTCCATTTGGCAGCTTGTGAGTGCTCGGGTGAGCTCTAGCCGAGACCTTCATGGTCTTGGGTTTGAGTCTTTTGACTCGTGGTCTTGCCGAGACCCAAGTGGGTCTCTCGGCACGGGTTTTGATTTGGTAAATCAACCCGAAACATGTGTATATTTGATGTCCTTCTTGTTATTATTCCATGTTGTTGTTGTCGTGTTTATTTGTTTCGGCCGAATACTATTGATGGGTCGAGACCCTTTGTGGTCTCGTCAATGGGAATATTGTTATATTTGTGAAGTATTGACGGTTATATGGATGAACAGGGACCGATTGTGAGACGGTCGAATTAGTATGACGGAGATAGGTTAGTCGGGTGCCGTAGTCGGACCCTATTGTTGTAGCTTGTGTAATGGGACGAATGACGGAGTTGTGATATTGACTTGTTACTTTGGACTTGTGGTTGTGCGAGTTTGAGTCACGTTGACTTTATAGTCAACGGTTGACTTCGGCAAACGCCTTGACACTTTGGATTTGGACAATGAGCCGAGAGTGTTGACTCGGACATGTGACTCATCTTTTATAACTCGACACAATTTATAATGAAACAAACAACTAAAGACTCGTAATAACTTATATATCTATTTAAACATTTATATAAATATATAAATGTGTAAACGTATATATATTTATATAAGTGCGTGTATAATACATGGGAGATCACGAGTAATAAAAATAATAACATTGACGATATATCTTGAACTATGAAAATAGTAAAATATATTCGGAAACTTTATTATAACTAAACTAGTATAATTAGAAATATAAATATAACGCGGATTGTTTTACGAAATAAAGTAAACTCTTGGGAAATAAAACGAGAACTTAAGAGTTATAAGAGATTTGAGGGCACTTAAATCCAAGTTGGCCATTTTATTAATTGTTGACTTTTGTACTTGTCACAGATGTGTGACGTTAATAGACTCGTTTCATATAACTATTTAACTTATTTATTTGATGCATTAAATGGGACCTATTTAGTTATATAAAAAGGGTTTATTATCGGGTATTGTATCCTACGATGCCTTTAGGTTGTGGTAGGAGTGCGGGATAAAAAGCTACTAAATATTTTGTGAGGTTTACCGAATTGACGAATTCGGTAAGTTTGACGATATATTTAGAAAACTTATTAGACTTTAAAACTTACCATATAGTAATCTACGTGCTATGTGATTTAGGACTTGGTATGGTTTTGGAATAACATATTAGGTAAATAAGTTACGGAGGATTAGCGAGTTGATGAACTTGATAAACTTCGACGATTTATTTAAATAATATATTGGGCCAACATTAGACCTGTAGATCGTTATTATTTCTATTGATATGTTTCCTGGCTTGTGTTGAGTCGACCTTCCACTCACATGGATACCAAACGCCAAACCAAATATGAGAAACGGATTTTGGAAAGTAAAAAGAAATACGTTCGGGATTGGGAATATTTGATTTTGAGGAAATGATTCTGAGAAGAGTTTATATTGTTAGGAAGTGCCGATTCCGTAGTTGCCGTCATTTGAGTTGCTATACTTTTTGATTCTACCGGTTTTTGAGCTAATATCTGGACTTGAGGTGAGTCATAGCCCCACTTTTACTTTTGAATATTGTTTTCAATACTTGGGGTGAGAAACGTGCAAATTGTTTTACGTGGACTATTATTGCTGTTTATTTAAAACTTGCTATGCTTATAGAACTAGCTAGGTTGTAGAGCATGTCGTATCCTTACGAATGCAAGAACATGTTGTATCCTTACGAATGTTGGGCATGTCGCATCCTTGCGAATGCATATTGATTTGATTTGTTTTGGTCTATAGTGTGCACCTATAGGTTTGGTTTAGTGGAACGAGGCCTAGTCTAGCTAGCAAGCGTTTTGCGTATATGTCCACTTGATTGAATTAAGAATTTAAACCTATGATCTCACCTGCGAAAGCTGACTTTTAGCTCGTTTTCTCAGGTAATTAAGTGATGGCTTGGGATGCTTGTGTTTGGAAGGCTTGGCATGGCAATCTGGTTAAAGGATCTATTTTCGAACTCTGATATGTTATTGTGGATCTATGTTTAACTTATTTTGGGCCTTACTTTGGATATTTGGGATGAATGTAAACTTTAAAACCCTGGTTGGTTTTATTCTTTTACTTATGTTTACTTTATCTCGTTTCTTTATGACTTGTGATGGATACCAATCCCCGTAGCACCCCGAAAGCTTGATTAGTCTTCCGTTGTACCAAATTTTGGGGGTGTTACATTCGGGAATAGAAAATTGTTCATATTGTTGGACAAGAAGATCAATTTTGTTATCCTTAACTTGTGAGTTTCTTTGATGAGTAGTTATTAAAGATTGCCAAATTTCTTTAGCGGTTTTGCACATAAAAACTCTTTCATATTCTTTCTTTGGTAAAGCATTATAAAGCATCATTTTTGCTTCATTATTTTTGGCAATTAGTTTCTTTTGATCATCACTATGTTTAGTGAGTGATCTATCCTCATCCCGACCACTTCCAGTAGCCTTATGGTCACCTTCAATAATAATATACCATAGATCTATGTCTTTTGATTTTACGTAAGTTTCAAAACGGTTTTTCCAATATATAAAGCCATTTGGTTCAAATAGTAGTGGTCTTTGCATAGATTGCCTTCTTTGAAGTTTTCAAAATCCATGGATCGTTCCAAGTTTTAAGATATAATATATTTTAAAATCTTGAGTAACATAGCTCTTGATGCCAATTGCGGAAAACTAGAAGGGGGGTTGAATTGTTTACCGGTTTTTAACTTGATTATCTTTGAAAACCTTTACGTGTAATCGTCAACTAAATCTTACCAAACAATAAATAATATGCAAGAATAAAAGTAAGAAACGATCAAACGATAACACGGATGTTTATCGTGGTTCGGCTACAAGGACTCTTTTTCCTTGCCCTACTCCACGCCCCGAGTATCCAACTCAAGAGTTTCTTGCACTAGTCAACAAGCTCCTTTATCCGGCGGATAAAACCTTACACGTCGCTTACACACTATTTCTGACACTAAGCTAGATGCCGAGCTCTTTCACAATGGTACAACCACTCCCGATAGTTCTTTTACAAGGGTACAACAACTCCCGATACACTAAGTATTTTGAGGACTAAAATACTAACCGATCACTACAAGTGGATACAATACAATGATGTATAAACTTTACTAGTTTACACTATGCTATGCTTAACAAGTCTTGCAACGTTGTGTTGAAGCTTGTGAAGTCGTGATCTTCTTGCTACAAAGAAAGACTCACAAATATGAAATGGAACTGAGTTAGAAGGGAGAAATAAAGTATATGCAGTATGTTATGATAGTAAGTGATAAGAAAAACTCAAAGAGTGGGTTGCTATTTATAGGCAAACTTCCAGACCAACCCACGGATACGGCGGAACCATTACTTTGGTTCTGTCCGTTATACCTGAGGGTTCCACCAGCATGTCTGATAGAATCCTGCACAAGATATCACATAATCTAACTCAATATTCTCAAGATCTCACAAAGTCAACTTTGAGATCTTGAGTATGAATCTATACAAAATAAAATATGTCTCTTACACAAATGTTTCCTTGAAGGGACATGTGTGATGCAAGTGATGATGTAAGTATACATATGATTTCTAATTTTAGATATTCTTAAAAAGGAAAGTATTCTTGTAAAAGAGTTTATGTAGAGACTTAAAAATGTTTGTTTGAGATGTTTAGCAAGTGAATGATTTACCAAAAAGAGTTTACTTACTTATATCCTAATAAGACATACTATATAGAAAACTTGCTAAATATACTTATAAGACATTTTTAACACATGTACTTAAACTAAAGTATACTTAACCATTTTACAATTAGAAATCACTTTATGAAAACATGTAAATGTAGTTTGAGTGATGTTAAGTAAAAGATTTTTAAACTATATTTACGATTTGCTAAAAATAAACTTTACCTTTTGGCGATATTTGTATTAACAATCTCCCCCTTTTTGTTGTCGACAAAACATAAATTTTATTTTTACGCAAATGGATAATTATAGATTTTGAGTCTTTTTAAAAAATTTATATTTAACATGATTATTTCAATTTTTGAGTATGACACTTTAAATGATGTAACAAAGTTGATTTGGTTAAATATATTTATCTTCCCCTTTTTGTCGAAACAAAAAGAAGAGTGGCGAAGCGGAAATGTTTCATGCCATATACTCCCCCTTGGACAATAATCCCCCTAAATGGAGTGCCAAGAGTGGATACATGGATTTTGGTCCTACAAAAATAAGTTAGTTTGTTGTGGAAATAAGTAAGATTGATGAGAACATAATGCTAACAAGCATATAAGAGAATAAGCATTCATCTCACAACAACAATCATCAAGTAAATAAACAACCAAAAGAGAACGACCAACCAAATATAGAAGTAGAACCATTATATTTCAAGTAAAATTTTAATTTTACTTAAAAAGTCAAACTTAAAGACTTGAAAAAACCTACTAGTGATACAAAGGGAAATAAAATGACAACTACAACTAGAAAAAGGAAAGAGTCCTAGGTGAGATTCTACCATTATTTGGATTTCCTAATGAAGCTCTAAGCTTGAGGCAAATGAGAGATGGCGTTTAGACGCTCCAAAATGTGGTTGAGGATAAACCGCATTTCATCTTGAAGCTCATGTACCAAGATATTGCATCTCTCAATAATATGAGTGGTTCTGTCGCACATGATTCAATCATGGCAAAGAGGTGGTAGTTGTGGATCATTGGTGGTTGATGGAGTATTGGTTGTAGCGGGAGCAAAAGTGGATGGTTGAAAGGTGTTTTGGTTTCCTACAATAGATGAGTACATTGCGGTTTGGAAATCCATGGCTTGGGTGAGATAAGAATCAATCATGTGTTTGAAAGCATAAAGGCTTTCCAAGCGGGTGTTAAGTTCTTCATGAGTGTTTGGAGATTTGGTCCATAAAGATGCTTCTATTTCCTCATAAGTAGAAAATATGGACTCAAATTGTTGGGAAAAGTCTTGAGGTGGTTCTTGTTGTTGATCATGATGGTGGAAGCTTGGTTCTCCATAAAGAGGACCACGGATGTCTTTGTAAATGGGGTGGAACAACAATGGTTGTGGTTGTGGATGAACTTGATCTTGAGAAAAAAAATATAAGGTCTAGCATGTTTGTAAGCCAAACGCTCTATCAATGATGGTTGATGAGGTTTTTCATCTAATGGTTCACTTGGTTGAAACCTTGGTTGTTGTTCAGTTTCCATTTGATCAATGGTGTCAAAAGTGGCAATGGTGGTGGATTTGATGATCTAGGTGGTAGGTCTTCTAAAGTTTCCAAAAATGGATGTGGTGATGTTGGTGGTGTTTTGAAAAGTTCCATAGGTGTCAATTTTGGTGATTGGGTGATGGAGTTTTGGATTTTTTTTTTTTTTTTTGAACAATTTTGATGGTTGACTTGGTGCCGAAGGTGGTGTTGGATCACTTGGTGTTATAGTTGGTGGAGGAGTGGTGATTATGTTAGCATTGCAAGGTTTTGGAGATGGTGTTGGAGTAGCAAGGTTTAGAAAGTTTGTATCATTGATGGGTGAGAAAATGTTGAGTGATGAATCACTTGATGATGATGAGCTTAGTTGGATGGTTTTGTTAAACCAACATGGTTTTACGCTAATTCTAGCGGTTCTCCTAATAGGCCTAAATGATTCGGATGAGGTGTTGGATTTAGTTATTGCAAGACTTTGGTACGCTTAGAATTATAAGTTTGAGAGAAGTGATGGTAATGGTGTGAATTTGATGTGTGAATGTTGGTCAATTTATAGGAAGAACATGGTATGGAAATTGGTGTTTGGATTTGATGTTGATCCATACATTTTGGGAGGTTCCTAATCATTTGGAAGAGTTCCAAGAAGTTGTCAAATCATTGGAAGTCAATCCAATAGAGTTGGATGGAGTGAAAAACTAAGGTGGTGTTTGTTTGTTAAGAGGGTCTGAATCTGAATCAGAACCGCACATCTGAATCTGAATCTGATGCGTAAATGTCTGAATCTGACCGCATCTGAATGGGAAAAAAAACTCATGTTTGAACCGCACATTTGCTTGCTCGTACTATTTTTTTTTGGGTTTTATTTGTGTCAGCAAGAGGCAACAAGACGCATTCAGACACCCCTCTCAAGTCTAAACCATTAAGATCTTACTGCATTTGAACGCGTCTGAACAGAAAAAAAAATAAATAAAAAATAAAAAATAAAAATAAAAAACGGTCTAAACGTCAAAATGTCTGACCGATTCAGACATAGTGCCCATTCAGAGGCTGTTAAGAGGCAAAAAAGAAAAAACAAACACAGCCTAAGTGAAGAAGTAAATGCTATGTGATCATGGAGGATACAGGTTGTCAAGTTGTTCCACGGATTTGGAGGAACCAAAGGAAAGGTTCCTTCCTTGTAACAGAAAGGTTCCTTGGGTTAGTTTAGCCAAATTTGAAATTTTGGCGGGAATGATGATCCTATTGTTGAAAGTGTGCTAAAAGAGCTCTAGAATTAGTGATAAATACTAACTAACATGTAGGAAGCAAGTTTGGAACCTAAGGATTATTAGATAAATTCAAAAAATTCGAAGACTAAAAGTTTGTTGTAGGGCTGGAGGAACCAAACGACAACACGGGCGGAACCAAATTTTTGGTTCCGCCGTGTCCGTTGGAAAAAGCTTGGTGGCACCAAGTTTTTGAACGGACGGAACCAAAAATTAGGTTCCACCGTTTTCGTGGAAGCTCATAATTGAGACAGAACACTGTGCACGGCTTCGTGCTTTTTCCAAATTCCAACAATTTTCTTAAAACTTAAGCAATCAATTTTTTGTAGTTAGAAGATACAAAAATTGCAGGTAGAAACAGGCTTACCTATAAAGTTTACGAGGATCCTAGCTTTCATATTATAAGCCGAAAATGGAAAATGGCATAGTACTAAAAATTTATCCCCTGCAAATATTGTTAGTACACACATAATCCACAGACATAGTATCATCCTAAAACATCTTAAAAACATAAAATAACATTGTTTCAATGACCAAATAGTTCAAATGCACCCTTGTGCCAAACACCCTCTTAACTCTTTCATTTCTTGTTCACCTTCTTGTAGATCTTCCCAAGGAATCTCCCAAAGCATTTTCACATCCCTTTGGTTTGCTTGAACTCCTCCAACTCATTCGGTATTGATGGAAGTTGTGAGAGGTATTCAAGATGTGGGAGCCTAGAGTTGGGTAAATTATCGTCTTCACTCATGGATGATGATGATGATGAGGTAGGAGGGTGAGGACATTTACCTTTGGCTTTATAAACTCTTCCGTCACTTAATGGCACAAAGGTGTGTGGAATGATAGGATAATCTAGGCGACGACCTCTAGGACTTAGAGGAATGGGTTCACAAAACCTAAATAGATGGGTAAGAATCATCCCGTATGGAAGAGCAGTGGCACCTTGAACCGAGATGTTTGCCATCCTTTTGGCAATGTAGTAAGCTAAGTTAAAAGTTTGACGGGTGGATACACTAAAGAGAATGTAGGAGAGATAAGTGTTGATATGGTCCCTATTGCTTAAAGTACTAATGACATTGGCCCTAATGACCTCCTCCCATTTCAAGAATTGTGGTCTCAACTCATTAAGCTCCATTCCAAACGGGTCTTTTGCAACTTCCTCTCCCCCTCGGGTTCTCCTAGTATGAGAAGTCCTAACAAAAAGGTGGTCACGAATAACTTCTTTTCTCACTAGAGGGGTATCATAAGGATGAATATGGTCATGGATTTAGTCAAGAGTTGAAAGTGGCCATTTGTCAGTATAAAGACATGTGCCCCTATTTGGAACACGGTGCACTTGAGCAAATTGATCTAAGGTGATTTCAAAGTCATTTTGGTTGATTGAAAAGTTTAATGACATGAGACCTTCATCATCCATGCTAAGGGTCACGGAAGCATAGAATTCTAGGATGAAACGAGGACAAATTGGCTCATCTATGTCTAAGAGACAATCAAAGTTGATAAAAGAGAGTTCTTCCCTAATGTTGGTTCCGGTAAGGAAAGTAGGGTCAATGGTTCTCTCATGGACATAACGCTTCTCAACGTTCTTAAATATTTCTACTTGTGTTGTGGTTAGCCCTTTGGTCTTTTGGGGTTTGGGTAGGTATTTGGTGGTGTCTTTGTGATCATAGAAGGTTGCGGGAGGCATGATGAACCTAGAAACATAATTTTCACATTTCAGTTTATGTAAATAACGGTTTAAGTGTCAAAATTCTAGTGTATGCATATATGAAAACAATATGGATTTGTGGTTATCTCGACTCATTTTAATGCTTAAAATGGTTTTACTTATGCAAATTTTGTGTAAACTTTGAGATAACCCAAATGCTCCTAGTTCAATGTAGCTACGGTTGAATGTACACGAAAATACATATTAGTTATTTATTCCCTTGACATTCAAGAGACATAATACAAGTGATGTTTTTAAGCATAACGTTTTTATTTTGTATTGTCAATGAAAAAATATTTTTCCTAAATGTGAGAAGGTTTTTCAAAATTTGACATGAGGTGTTTGGTATAATGTGATAATGTCTTACAAGATGCAATTCTTAACTAATGGAAAACACAATTAGTTTTGTTTATGACAAATGCACTTCATGATTTCCTAAGTTGATGCATAACCCCAAGTTTTTAGTTTTTGTACATAAATAGAATTTCCTAGACACAGATCAGGAGAGTAATTGTGTTTAGAATAATTACAATGATGATAGGAATGAAGAGTGGCTAAGATAGAACCCAAATTTTCATGTGAGAATGTGTATGGAAGTGAATAGTAACTGTTTTTGGTGAGTGGTATAGAGTATGGGACTTTATGGTTTAATATATAAAAAGGGAACCTGTGCAGGCGTACGACGGATTGGACGGAACCAAACAAAGGGATCCGCCCTTTGTGTGTTTTGGTTCCGCAAGTCCTGCAGATGTATAAACAAGGATTGTTTGTTTTGAATTTCTACGATTTTATTTAACGTTTAACTATGAAGTAGGTTCCATAAGTCCTAGTCCTAGTCTAAGAAGATTAAATGGTTCACGTTTGAGGGGTTTTGTAAGAATATCGGCAATGTTGTCATTGGAGGATACTTTCTCAATGGAGATATTTCCTTTTTGAATTATTGTCACGAAGGAAATGATGATGGATTTCTATATGTTTGGTACGAGCATGTTGGACTGGATTTTTACTCAGTTCGATGGCTCCTTTGTTGTTGCAAAGGAAAGATATGTCTTTAATTATAATTCTATAGTCCACGAGCGCTTGCTTCATCCAAAGAGCTTGTTGACATGCTTTTCTGGCTGATACGTATTCGGCTTCAGTTGTTGAGATTGCGAGGGCCGTTTGCTTCTTGAAGAACCATGAGGTGAGACAATGTCCAACAAAAGTACAAATACCCTTGTACTTTTTCTATCAACGTAGTCACCGGCATGATCCGAGTCGGCATACACTATGGTTTCTACACCCGTTCCTTTGGGATACCACAATCCTAGATGTGTAGTGCCTTTGATGTACCTAAAAAATTCTTTTTACGGCTTCAAGATGGATTGTTTTGGGATCTTCTTGAAAACGAGCACATAGACAAACGCTAAACATAATGTCGGGTCTACTAGCCGTGAGATAAAGTAGACTACCAATCATACCCATATATTTAGTGTTATCTATGGATTCACTTTCCGCATCCTTTGTGAGTTTGGTTTCCGAGGACATAGGCGTTTTGATAGGTTTTGAATCTTCTAGACCAAATTTCTTAAGCATGTCTTTTATGTATTTAGATTGGTTAAAGAATATCCCAACTTCTAATTGTTTAATTTGAAGTCCTAAGAAAAAGTTGAGTTCTCCAATCATACTCATCTCAAACTCGTCATGCATGATTTTAGAGAAATCATTGCATAGCTCTTGACAAGTTGATCCGGATATTATGTCATCAACATAAATTTGAATTATAATAATATGTGATTCTTTCTTCTTAGTGAAAAGAGTGTTGTCAACTAGGCCCATGGTATACTTATGGTCAACTAAGAAGGTTTTAAGTCGATCATATCATGCTTTTGGAGCTTGCTTAAGTCCGTAAAAAGCCTTTTTTAAGTTTGTAAACGTGATTAGGTTTTTCAAAGTCGGTAAAGCCCGGTGGTTGAGCAACATAAACTTCTTCATTAATAAAACCATTTAATAATGCACTTTTGACGTCTATTTGAAAATTTTTTAAAGTCATGTGCGCATGCATATGCAAGTAAGATTTTAATTGACTCGAGCCTAGCAACCAGAGCAAAAGTTTCATCGTAGTCAATGCCTTCATGTTGATTATAACCTTGTGCTACTAGCCTAGCTTTGTTTTTAGACACAACTCCGTTTTCATCCCTTTTATTTCGAAAGACCCATTTTGTTCCAATTATAGTTTGATTCTTTGGTTGAGGAACTAGTGTCAAAACATCATTTCTAATAAATTGGTTCAATTCTTCTTGCATAGCTATTACCCAAGATTTATCACTTATAGCTTCATTTATATTTTTAGGTTCAATGGTTGATATGAAACAAAAATAGTTACTTTCATTTTGAGCTTTTGATCCTAAGGTTCTTTCGTTAAGTTTACCGATGACACTATCTAATGGATGACTTTTAGACTCTTTAATATTAACTATTTTTCTATTTAATAGTTCATCTTCCTTGACATTTTCTAAATCAATTTGATTAACAACTTGACTTTCAACTAAGTCAACATCTACCAAAAGTGATGTCTTAGAGAGAGGTGGACCTTCGTCGAATGTTACATTCAACAATTCCTTGACTCTTAATGTTTCTTTATTTAGAACAATATAAGCTTTGCTATTTTGTGAATATCCAAGGAATACACCTTCATAAGACTTTGGGTCAAATTTAGTGAGATAATCCTTGATGTTTAGTATAAAGCATTTACTCCCAAATACTTTAAAGTACCCTAATGTTGGCTTTTTACCTCTATATAATTCATATGGAGTTTTATCTAAAAATGATCTAATTAGGACTCGGTTTAAGATATAAGTTGATGTGTCAACGGCATTACACCAAAACTTTTGTGGAATATTTTGTTCATTAAGCATTGTTCTACTCATCTCTTGAAGTGTCCGGTTTTTACGTTCTACTACACCATTAGATTGAGGAGTGCGAGGAGCCGAGAAATTATGTGTTATACCATTATTATCAAAAAATTCACCAAATTGTATTTCGTTATCAAATTCCTGACCGTGATCCGTTCTAATTGACACAATGCAATTTCCTAATTGATTTTGAATTTTCTTACTAAGAATTTCAAATTGTTCGAAAGCTTCATTTTTACTTTTCAAAAATCTTGTCCATGTATAACGTGAATAATCATCTACTATGACCAAAGTGTAGAAGTTGCCTCCGTAACTTTGAATAGTGGATGGACCGAACAAATCCATATGCAAAAGTTCTAGACACCTAGATGTAGACACCATATTTTTAGCCTTATGGCTACTATGAACTTGTTTACCAATTTTGCAAGCATCACAAAAGTGTTGGTCGTATTTCAACTTGGGTAGGTTTCTAACTAATTCCTTAGAGGATAGGGATTGAATAAGTCTCATATTAGCATGACCTAAGCTTCTATGCCAAAGAGTTGAGGATTCATCTAATGAGGTAAGACAAAGTTTATCTCTAGATGTTTTATCAATTTTCATGACGTATACGTTGTTCTTAAGAACTCCTTTAGCTATTGTTATACCATCTTTTAGTATTTTACTTTCGTTTTCACTAAAAAGGACTTTATACTTTTTTACGGCAAAGTTGGCTAATACTAAGAAGATTAAATCCTAAGTTGTCAACATGAGCAACATCATCAATAGATAGAGAGTCATGAGAGTATTACCTTTTCCGATGATTTTACTTTTAAGCTTGCTACCAAAAGTAACGTTACCTCCGTCTTAGACTTGATATGTTGAGAAAAGACTTTTGTTTCCCGTCATGTGTCTTTAGAAACCTCTATCTTTGATCCATTCATCCGGTTCCAAACACACTTTTAAGCAAACCTATTTTATAACAAGCATTCAAACATTTGGTCCCCAATATCTCAAGGGTCCATTTTGGTTAATCATGCTATTACCTTGATTCATATAAGGAAATGGTGGATATGGGTTCCAATACATATAGTTTGGAACTTGATGTTGACTAGGTATGCTTTAACCCCAGCTATGTTGAAAGTAGGGTTGTGTGTTGTAGTTGCTTTTTGGAAAGGGGCGTTTGGATATAGGCGTTTAAGTCTTAGTTGAGTAGTTCTAGTTCTAAATTCAGTTTTAGCAAGTCCTACTCCTATTTTAATGGCTGGTTTAAGTTTGGTTTCAGTTGAACTAGTGTTGGACTTCTTTGTAACTTTAACAAATTCATTACGGTTAGTTACTGAAATGTTCTGTTCTGCAGCAGTCTCCACGGAACCAATGGGTTCAACTGGCGGAACTAAATTTTTGGTTCTGTCATTTCCGTGGGTCACTGCTGCAGTTTTGTCATTTTCTTGTCCTTTTTCGCCTTGTTTCTTTAAACTACTTATTGACCCTGATTTCATGAATCCTAACCCTGTTCTATCAAAATGTGATTTTTGGAGTTTCATTATTTCATCCGCACAACAAATGCTTTTATCAAACTTCTTAAATTTGAGTTTTGTTTAATAAGATTATCTTATGTGATTTTAAGCTTCTCAATCTCAAGTTTGAACTCTTGACATGATTTTCAAGTTGTGTCAACATTTTTATTCTTTTCCAAACGTTTAGCTTTTTCTTTTAATTCATAAACTTCGTTTTCTAAAACTTCCTTTTTAGTCTTCAAAATTTTGTTTTTGTTTATGATTTTTAAACTTAACTCACAAAGTTTGTTGTATTGTTGTTGTAATGTGTTATCATCAATAGAAGTGTAAGATGAATTAGAATGTACCTCATTTGAGTCTTGAGCCATAAGAGCTACTTCGTCATTTATCGGCTCTTCATCATCATTCTCACCATCACTCCAAGCACCACTTACAAAAGCACTTTAAGTTTTGCTTTTGGGTGGTTTTTGGACATTCTCCTATTAAGTGACTTGTATCTCCACATCTAAAACACTTTCTTTCATTCTTGACTTTCTTTACATCCCGATCTTTTCGTGAAGACTTCTTTTCATCTTTAGGTTGCCTTACAAACTTTCCTCGTCTTCGAAAGAACTTCTTGAAGTCTCTAACCGCCATGGCATATTCTTCATCTTCACTATCCGAACTTGATTCCTCATCGTCACTTGATTCTATTCTAGCTTTTAAGGCAATAGATTTCACTTTTTCTTTCTTGCCTTTAGTTATTTCCGAATCTTTTTCCTTTACAATTTCATGAACTTTGAGGTTTCCAATAAGCTCGTCAAGTGCCATGCTTGAAAGATCCTTAGATTCTTCAATAGCTGTTACTTTTACTCTCCACTTAGGATGGAGTGCTCTAAGGAATTTTCTGACAAAATTCTTGCTACAAAAAGATTCATCAAGTGCTTTAAGTAAAGTAATAATAGTGTTAAATCGAGCAAATGCACTATCAATAGTTTCATCTTCGGGAATAGAAAATTGTTCATATTGTTGGACAAGAAGATCAATTTTGTTATCCTTAACCTGTGAGTTTCTTTGATGAGTAGTTATTAAAGATTGCCAAATTTCTTTAGCGGTTTTGCACATAAAAACTCTTTCATATTCTTTCTCTGGTAAAGCATTATAAAACATCATTTTTGCTTCATTATTTTTGGCAATTAGTTTCTTTTGATCATCACTATGTTTAGTGAGTGAACTATCCTCATCCCAACCACTTCCAGTAGCCTTATGATCACCTTCAATAATAATATACCATAGATCTATGTCCTCTGATTTTACGTAAGGGGGGTTGAATTCTTTACCGGTTTTTAATTTGATTATCTTTGAAAACCTTTACGTGTAATCGACAACTAAAACTTACCAAACAATAAATAATATGCAGGAATAAAAGTAAGAAACGATTAAACCATAACACGGATGTTTATCATGGTTCAGCTACAAGGACTCTTTTTCCTTGCCCTACTCCACGCCCCGAGTATCCAACTCGAGAGTTTCTTGCACTAGTCAACAAGCTCCTTTATCCGGCGGAGAAAACCTTACACGTCGCTTACACACTATTTCTGACACTAAGCTAGATGTCGAGTTCTTTCACAAGGGTACAACCACTCCCGATAGTTCTTTTACAAGGGTACAATAACTCCCGATACACTAAGTATTTTGAGGACTAAAATACTAACCGATCGCTACAAGTGGATACAATACAATGATGTATAAACTTTACTAGTTTACACTATGCTATGCTTAACAAGTATTGCAACGTTGTGTTGAAGCTTGTGAAGTCGTGATCTTCTTGCTACATAGAAAAACTCACAAATATGAAATGGAACTGAGTTAGAAGGGAGAAATGAAAGTATATGCAGTATGTTATGATAGTAAGTGATAAGAAAAACTCAAAGAGTGGGTTGCTATTTATAGGCAAACTTTCAGACCAACCCACGGATACGGCGGAACCATTACTTTGGTTCCGTCCGTTATACCTAAGGGTTCCGCCAGCATGTCTGACAGAATCCTGCACAAGATATCATATAATCTAACTCAATATTCTCAAGATCTCACAAAGTCAACTTTGAGATCTTGAGTATGAATCTATACAAAATAAAATATGTCTCTTACACAAATGTTTCCTTGAAGAGACATGTGTGATGCAAGTGATGATGTAAATATACATATGATTTCTAATTTTAGATTTTCTTGAAAAGGAAAGTATTCTTGTAAAAGAGTTTATGTAAAGACTTAAAAATGTTTGTTTGAGATGCTTAGCAAGTGAATGATTTACCAAAAAGAGTTTACTTACTTATATCCTAATAAGAGATACTATATAGAAAACTTGCTAAATATACTTATAAGATATATTTAACACATGTACTTAAACTAAAGTATATTTAACCATTTTACAATTAGAAATCACTTTATGAAAACATGTAAATGTAGTTTAGTGATGTTAAGTAAGAGACTTTTAAACTATATTTACGATTTGCTAAAAATAAACTTTACTTTTTGTAGTTAACAAAACTAAAAAAGATCGTAAAATATAAATAACGTTTTTAGACGATATTTGTATTAATATATGAGATTACTTTATTTAGTATTTTTAAAACTGTTACCTTTAAGAAATTAGGATTCAAGTTACTAGATATATTTAATTGCTAGAATCATTTTTTATTTATAGGCTTTAGGAGGAGCTTAACACAAGGTTTGGTATTATGTTG
This sequence comes from Artemisia argyi, assembly GCA_030686995.1. NCBI lineage: Eukaryota > Viridiplantae > Streptophyta > Magnoliopsida > Asterales > Asteraceae > Artemisia > Artemisia argyi. The sequence continues at coordinate 124,082,700 of CM060678.1, forward strand.
TAGAAAATCCATCTGTTATTTTCTTGTAATAGTGACCTCCTAATGGTCAAGTCAAACTAGTAGATTTTGAAATAAATCACAAGCCAAATTTACATTCTTGAATTAGTTTTGGAAAGTTACATATATATTTACGTATAAAACATATATGTTTTGTGTTTGGATTATATGTTTACGTATAAACATATATGTTTTGTGTTTTGATTATATATGTTTTGCATACATAAAAAAATGGTCTCTTGTTTATTTGTGTTTGTGAGTTTAAGCTTGTGCATGTTTGTTATGTTATCTTGAGTTTTATTTTAAACGTATTTAATCTTGACTCTTATTTTTCCTAGGCATGACAATATGCTCTTTGAAGGCGTGCAAATATGCTTTAACGAATTTGATGAGAAACTGGAAGTACATATATGTTTTTGGAAGGCGTGCATGTATGTTCTTGAAAGACATGCACCCATGTTCGAAAGAATCTGATGAGAAACTTCAAACACATATGTTTTGTGCACATATGTTCTTAGAAGGCGTGCATATGTATACTCAAAATGATAAATTTTGTATTTCATTTGATATATAGTGAGGATCACGTGAGGATTTTTAATTTTAGTGCGGATATACGGATGGATCTGGACCACCCATTTCATCTTGACTTTTGTAAAAAAGTCAAGATCTAACGCAACTATCGTGGTACCAATTTATCATTAAAACGATTTTTTTAAAATGTTTTCCTTTTGAGCGATCCTTACTATTGTTGTCTTCTTTATTTTTTATTTTTTTATTTTTTCATATTTTTCTGAGCACTTTTGTTTCTGTGATTATGAGTGCTACTGTGATAATAAGGATATTATGAATCCTACCGTGATATTAACGATATTTACTTAAAAATTTACTTTGATATTTGTAAAAAAACTTAATAACACTGTTTTTTTATTACAACATTAACAAAAGTTACGGTGATATTAAAAAAATTAACTTTTGATATTAAGAAAGATACGGTGATATTATAAAGCAACCGTGATACTAAGCTTTTTTACATGTAAAAATGAACTGTGATATTAAAAAACACATGATAATTTCGGTGATTTAACAATTTTATTAAAAGTTTATGTGATATCAAAAAAGTTATTGCGATAATAAAATTTTATTAAAAAAAATGTTTATGTGATATCAAGATATGATCTTGAATTTTTTACAAAAGTTAAGATCAGATCTTGACTTGTCAAGATCAGATATTGACTTTTGTGGAAAAAAAAGTCAAAATCAGACGCTAATATCATAATATTTTTAACGATGAAAACGATTTTTTTTTAATTTCTTCAGCAATTCTTAATAATTTGTTATCCTTTTTATCTTTTTAATTTTTTCAATTTTTTTTTGAATTTTTCTCAATAAAAAAAATCTATTATGATACTAATGACTTTAAAAAAAGAGGGGTTATTTATGATACTGCCACTCTGCCTTTATCAGATGGTTGACCAGATGGAGGGCTGAGATTCGTCCGTACCATCCGCACTAAAATCCGAAAACGTATCTGATTCCTTCCCTATATATATATATATATATATATATATATATATATATATATATATATATACACTAGGATGTAAGCCGCGCGTTGTTGCGGGCCTCTGAGATGAAGGACCAAGTTCGTATGTTTTTTTAAAAAAAAATTGTTAAAGATAACGGTCGTTAACTACCTAATGTCAAGTTATTGACCAAGGACTGACTTTGCAATGAATATATAACTTGAAGGACCAATTATGTAAAGTATTAGAGGACTAATTTTGCAACGAACCTCTGAGATGAAGGACCAATTTCGTATAATTTTTTTATAAAAATGTTAAAAATAACAACCGTTAATTAACAGTCGTTAAGTAACTAACGGCCGTTAGTTAGTAACTAACGACCGTTAGTTACTGTTGTTCTACAGTGTCGTGCTACAATGTTTCTTTTGCAGCCCGCTGATTGTTATATATATATATATATATATATATATATATATATATATATATATATATATATATATATATATTGTGTAACTTTCTTACAAGAATCACATTTATCTGCAAGAACCACTTTATAGCCATTGGATTAATTGATCAATGGCCAAAAATGACTGTGCCATTTATGTAATTCATTGAAAGATTAGACTATCATTTGTAAAGTTGAAAGAGCAATTTAGGTATTATGTATACATCCTAAAAAATGCTAAAAAGTATAAACCGATTAAAAAAAAAAACATCAGATCTCTCTCTCTCTCTCTCTCTCTCTCTCTCTCTCTCTCTCTCTCTCTCTCTCTCTCTCTCTCTTAACCTTAAAAACCTCCATCAAATCTAAAAAGTCGCCTGGCGCCTCCTCTCGATCTGGTGTCTTCGACATTCCTTAAAAACCAACCTCTTCTTTATTTCACATTTTTATCCAAAATAATAATAATTTTGTTAATTACTGGTGTTGATTTTAACTCGTACAGTACACGAAATAACCTGCACTTTGTTCATTACTTGAGTTGTTTCGAGATTCCAATTGAGAAGAATATATTTTCGGTGGTCCAGGTTTGTAGCTATCTTGATTTGTTTAAATGTTATTGATTTGTTTTATGTTACAGTAGTATAAAATCTTGGTCAAATATAAGTGTTCTTAATATGTTGTTTTCGATAATGAATCGTAATGGTGTCGATCTCTTTTATCACATATTTTGCTATAGACGAAGTATAGAAAACATTGATTTTCTAGATCCGGAAAATGTCATTGTATTTTCATCAAATATTTAAGGTTTGGTTCTCTACAGATCTTGCTAATTGTTGTTACTATGCGATTTGTAACTTTTTTTCTTTATATATATATATATATATATATATATATATATATATATATATATATGTGTGTGTGTGTGTGTGTGTGTGTTTCAAGACTCTTTTTGATTTTATATTTTGTTTTTTAAGAAAAGTTTTAGTTTCCAATTTTATTGTTCGCTTATGTTTTAATTTTCGTTGTAAGTAGCATAAATGTGGGGTGAGTGGAACAATGGCGTCATCGTGGTTTCTTGTATCCCTTTTTCGACTCTTATAAACAATTTAGTTGATAAACAATGCTTGCGTTTTTGTGTTTTAAAGTTAATATAAAGTCATTGTAGGTTTAATTTATTAGTGTTTAATTCATGTTTTGGTTTTCTAGTGGCGTGTATATGTGTTTTAAGAAATAGTGTATACGTATTTTAGAATGCATATGTGTTTTAAGGTGGATATGTATTTTAAGAAAAGTGGTATATTTCTAGTAGCGTGCATATGTGTTTTAAGAAAAGTGGTGTGCATATATGTTTTAAAGAATTTGATAAGAATCTCAAAGTACACATGTTTTTTTTTGAAGGCGGACATGTGTGTTTTTGAAGGAGGACATATGTGTTTTTGAAGACGGACATGTATGTTTTAAATTGTGCCTATGCATATTATATTGTGCATATGTGTTATCCTAGTTATTGTGATTAAATTTAGTTTCCTATTTATTTGTTGTTTAGTTGATTTTGTGTATACTTTTTTCATATTGATGAAGATGATGACTATTGAAGATCTAGAAGTTGATGAACACATATATACATGAAGATAATTTGCGATTTTTGAAGCGATGCGATTATTGCATATGTGTTTTTTGTATTCGTAATTAACGGAATATAAAATATGAGTATATGCATCTTATCTTTTTTACAAAGGTCCATATTTTTTATTTGTATTTTTAGATTGTATTTTAATTAATATTGAATTTTGTGTATATTATTCCCCATATCAAACAATTATCCATCAAAGAAAACATTTTCCCCTCTTTCACCGACCCCTTTTCCCTAATTTTTTCCCCTCTTTCAAACCACTCAAATCCATTAATCAAAACCCAAAACCAGTCAATTCAAACCTTCAATTTCATGCCCGACTGAACCGATTGAAAAATGATGGTCACAATCACGAAAGCCTAGGAGATACTTATAAGTTCTCATAAAAAAAAACGCTCTCTAATGGGGTCTCGCCGGAAACCTATTCCGGTGGAAATCCAACGTCGGATCACTAAGTTTTTCATCACCAATCTTCCGGACAGATGCAGTGGATCAGATTTGGCAGGTGTGTTGAGGGATTATGGTGTTATTTTTGGTATTTACATCGCCAAAAAGAGAGACAAAGGAGGTAAAAGGTTTGGGTTTGTATCATTTCTGGACGTTAAGGACATAAAGGAGATGTTAAGAAGGATGTACAACATAAAGATGGGAGCGTTCAAGTTGGAGATCAATGTTGCAAGATTTATTCTTGAAGACGGGGAAATCAGAGAAGAGGATGTGCACAAATAGAAGGCTCCTAACATACCACCTTCCCATAATACTGGTAACAATAATGTTAGGTTTGCCAAGAAAAGAACCTTTTCTTTCAAGGAGGCTTTAACAGGAGATCGAAAAAAGGAAGAAGTGCAGAACAAAACGTTAATCCTGGATGACCATCAGCCGGTTATGGAGGATCTACATGGCAGGTCGCTGTTCATTAAACTGGGTTCTTTTGGAGTTTTACGTAATCTTCGGAGTATTTTGTCTGATATGGGCCTAAAAGGAGGCCGGCTACGTTATTTGGGAGGACTACAGTTGCTAATTACTTTTAATTCTATTGATCATGCCACGATGGCAAAGGATGAATTACTGGGAAGACCCAAGGATTTTTCTCTGGTTGAGAGTTGGAAAGGGCAAGAGATTGACTTTCAAAAAATAGCATGGGTAAAGATTCAGGGCATTCCCATGCATCTGATGAATGATGAGACTATGGATAAGGTTGCAGGCTTGTTTGGGAAGGTGATTCATAAAACCCAACTTGAAGAGGATGATTTGGACTTATCGTACTACTATGCGGCTTTGTTGGTCAATAGTGGTAAGATCATCCAGGGCGAAGTTTCTCTCATGTGGAAAGATAAGCTTTATTCAGTTTGGGTATATGAAGATGCAGGTGCTAAGGTGTCGGATTTTCTAAATGAAGGGAACGGTTCTTTGTATGATGAGTCTGTCGATACCAGCTCTTCCTCGTCTGAGGAAGCAGACAAGTCGGAAACAGGTTCAGTAGCAGCTGACAAAGAGGAGGTTATGCAATCTGACTCAGTGTCGGAAACTGAGTTGGACGCCGGAAACGGTGGTCGGTCACTGGTAATAAATTTGGAAAGCTTTAATGATGAGTTAAAGGGGGGCGATAACGTTAGGATTGATTTAAATCAGGATGTTCAAATCCCTGAAATTGAGCAAGAGAATATTGCTAATTTTGAAACACACATTAATGAGGGGGTTGACCATTCTTTTTCGGTTTTGAATAAAAATAAAAGGAAGAAAAATAGAGGGGTGGTTTTATTGGGCCATGACTCGGATAATTATAAAAGTAGCAATGAAAGGCCCAACAAAGAAATAAGGATGGACAAGGATGATCCGTTTGGGCTAGACCCTCTCATATTGGGCTCAGGGGTTAATGTGCAAAGGGGTACCAGTGGACCTTTAGAGTTTGATGCCCTCTCTTCTGATAACCATCAGCAGCATTCTGACAATAATTACTCTAACAAGAAATTGAATGGTTCTGTTCAAGCCGAGGATCATTTCGATGAGGCCGACAATAACATTCAGGAGGAAGTTGATGAAACTACGCAGATGGGTATTCGCCTTGGGGCTCAGCTCTCCGATTTCCAACCTATGGTCACATAAGCAGTCGAGATTGAAAGGGCACAAACAGGTTTTCGATGAATTTCTTATCTTCTAATATTAGAGGGATTGGGGTTGTGGGTAAATCTTCTTGGTTGAATGGTATGGTTGAAAACTTTGGGATTGATTTTATGGCTATTCAAGAAACATCGGTTTCTAAGGAGGGTAGTTTCGATTTCTCTAGAGTTTGGGGAAGGAATGATTTTGATATGGACATGGTAGTGTCGTCAGGCATATCGGGTGGTCTAGTGAACCTTTGGAACCCTAAGAAGTTCACGAAAACATCTGTTTTGAAAGATAAAAATTTCATTGTGAATTCTGGGATTTTAGTTGAAGATGGATCTTTTTTAAACGTGGTTAACATTTATGCTCCTCAAAAAACGGTTCAGAAAAGAGCTCTTTGGGACTGTTTAAGAGAGGTTATTTCCAGTAAGCCGGGGATGTGGATTTTATTAGGGGATTTCAATGTGGTGAGATTCCCTGAAGAAAGGAGGAATTCGAACTTCAATCATCTCTCTGCTTCTGATTTTAATTGCTTTATTGATGAAGTTAGCTTGCAGGAGTATCACATGAGAGGCAATAAGTTTACTTACTTGACAGGAAAAGACAAAGGTTTCAAGATGAGCAAGATTGACAGAATTTTGGTTTGCCAAGCCTTTTTCAATAGGTGGCCTTTGGCTTGTGTAAGGGCTTTACCTCGAAATCTTTCAGATCACTGCCCTATTATGTTATCTTTGGTGGACTCCAACTATGGACCGAAACCATTTAGATGGTTTAACTCATGGTTGGACAGAGAGGGATGCATGGATACAGTCACAAAAGCTTTTGATAATTATTCTTTTGAGGGTCCAGCAGATGTTGTTATCACCAAGAAACTGAATTTTATTAGGAATGCTTTGAGAGATTGGTGGAAGGATACTATAAAAAAAGAAGGCGAAGATTTGGTTATCTTGAAAGATGATATAGAAAGGCTTGAAAAAATCTTGGAAGATAGAGACCTTGAAGAAGAGGAAATGTGGGTTTGGGAAGAAAGCAAAAAAGAGTTAGACCAGCTTCACTGGTATAAGCACAGGGACTTGCTCCAGAAGTCTCGTGCTAGATGGGCTTCCATGGGTGATGACAATTCTGCTTACTTCCATAGATTCATTAATGGTAGGATGGCTTCCAATGCTATTCCTGGCCTCATGGTTGACGGGGAATGGGTAGTCAAGCCTACTCTGGTGAAAAGGGAAGTTTTAAGACATTTCAGGAGCCATTTTTCTGAAAAGCATAAATGTAGACCGAGTTTGATTTGCACTAACCTGCAAGTTTTGGACCCTAGTTGTGTGGGGGTTTTGACTGCCCCGTTTTCGAAAAAGGAGATCAAAGAAGCCGTCTTCGCATGTGGTTCTGATCGAGCTCCAGGCCCTGATGGGTTTAATTTCAGGTTTGTGAAACATTTCTGGGAATGCCTTGAAGAGGATTTCTTTCGTTTAATGGGGGATTTTCACCAAACGGGAGTCATAAATAGAGGTTGTAGCACCTCTTTTATAACTCTAATTGCTAAGTCTAAAACCCCATTAGGGTTGAAAGACTATAGACCCATTAACTTGGTGGGGGTAGTGAGTAAAACCATCTCCAAAATTATTGCTGGAAGATTGAGTAAAGTTATTGGGACGGTGATTTCTCACACGCAAACGGCTTTTTTAAAGGGTCGTTTTATTCTGGATGGGCCTTTGATTATAAATGAGGTCATTGGTTGGATTAAGAAAAAAGGGGAACAAGCTTTTATGCTAAAGATAGATTTTGAGAAGGCTTTTGACAACGTCAACTGGGTTTTTTACTTTCTATTTTGAGCCAAATGGGTTTTCCTCCTTTATGGTGTCTTTGGATCAAAGGCATTCTTTCTTCGGCTAGATCTTCGGTCTTAGTTAATGGCTCTCCTACTTTTGAGTTCCACTGCGAGAAGGGTGTTAGGCAAGGAGACCCTTTATCGCCTTACTTATTCCTCATTGTAATGGAGGCTTTGGCTTCCATTATTAATAAGGCAACAGAATTGGGGGAGTTTGAAGGTGTCCGGCTTCCAAATGGTGGTCCTACTCTATCTCATTTGTTTTATGCGGACGATGCTCTTATAGTGGGAAAATGGTCCAAAGACAATATGTTGAAGATATCCCGCTTGCTTAGAATCTTTTACTTGTGCTCCAGGTTGAAAATAAACCTACACAAGTCTCATTTGTACGGTATGGGTATCACGGGAGATGACTTCAACAACTTGGCCGTGTCTATTAGTTGTAAAATTGGAAATTTACCGTTTGATTACTTGGGAATCAAAGTGGGTGCTAACATGAATCGGATAGCTCATTGGACCCCGGTCTTAGAGACCATACAAAATAGGCTTGCCTCTTGGAAAGCAAAAACCCTTTCTATAGGGGGTCGTTTGACTTTGGTGAAGTCGGTTCTTTCCAGTCTACCTATTTACTATTTATCTCTATACAAGGCGCCTAAAGCGGTGCTTGAAAAAATAGATAGCCTTATGAGGAATTTTCTGTGGGCTGGTACTCTTGACAATAAAAAAACTCCATTGTGTTTGTTGGGACACTGTCACGAAACACAAAAAGGAAGGTGGGTTGGGCATTTCAAGACTTTATGATGTTAATGTGGCTTTGTTAATGAAATGGGCCTGGCGTTTCAAGACTCAACAGGGTAGTCTTTGGAGGAATGTTATTGAGGCTATTCATGGTGGTAAAAATAAGTGGATTTTTCTTCCGATCACTCGTAATTTGACAGGTTGTTGGAAGTCCCTGGTTGTTGCGCTGGATCAAATTCAAATCAATGGAAAGCAGGTATCTTGGTTCTTTAAAGGCAAGCTTGGCAATGGAGATTCTCTTCGTTTTTGGAAAGATAGGTGGCTTGGTGAAAAGCTCTTGATGGACAGGTGGCCGAAGCTGTTTCTTTTAGAAAATAACAAAAACTGTTCAATCTCGGATCGTCTTGAGAGAACTGGTCCGGTTTGTACTCTTGCTGCTGGATGGAATGCCTGGCCGACCACAGTGGAAGAAATCTCCGAAATGCAAGATCTCAGCTACTTGTTGGTCTCGGTTTCTTTTGCAGGTTCAAAGGATGTTTGGCTATGGGATGAGGATTCCAATCATGTTTTCACAGTCGCTAATTTCAAAAGGAACCTATCGATAAACAGCAACAATCGAAGCCCGACCCTTTTCAAGTGGGAATCTTGGGTCCCCCTCAAGATTAACATACATATGTGGCGTTTGGAAATGGACAGGCTTCCGACCCGTCTAGCTCTTCAAAGGCGGCATATTCTTTTTCCAAACACTTCATGTTCTTTGTGTGAAGTTGCGGACGAGAGCTGTGGCCATATCTTTGCTTCATGTGGATTTGCTATTGAGGTTTGGAGGCGTATTAAAACTTGGTGCAAGCTTTCATTTGTCAGGATTGTGGACATTGAAGACTTGCTCACGTTTTACAGGCATGTGCAAGGGCCGAAGTGGGCAAATAAAATTATTAAGGGGATTGTTATGACGACGTGCTGGGCGATTTGGATAGCTAGGAATAAAAAGGTTTTTGAGAACTCCACGCCTAAAGTAGCCGATGTGGTGGCTTCGGTTAAATCTCTTTCTTTCTTATGGCTTAAGAGTCGGTCTAGATTTAACTCGATTATGTGGAAGGATTGGGTCATGTATCCCTTGTATATGTTGTAATTGTTCCTTGGAGGTCCTCGTTTTGAGGACTTGCCGTTTTTATTGAAGTTCACCGTTCAAAAAAAAAGTTATTTTTTTACTTTGTTATAAATTTATATTCTTTAAAAATGAAAAGATACACCTAACAATTTGAAAAAGATACATGTTAAAAAAATTATATCAAAAATTAAAATAAAACAATTAATTCCGAAAAACACATATGCTCTGAATAATTAAAAAAATGCATGAAAATAAAATAGACACGAAAATTAGTGGTTATAAAAAATGGGAATTACTAAAAAACAAAATTAAAATGAAAATGTCTTTTACTATTATACCCTTTTGAATTAAATAAAAATAACAAAATGCTATAGAGCATTTAAATGATGTACGTTGTGTATTATTAGTTGTAAAAAGGTGGTTCTCGCAGTTCTTGCACTTAAAGTGGTTCTCGTAATAAAAGGAGCCTATATACATGTACATATATCTTAAAAAGCTAAACATGACATTTCTTGTTTAAATTTAACATTTCACTAGTGACAAAACCAAAACTCACCATCTTAAGAAAATGAAAGATGCTGTCGCAATTTAATCAATAAATTTACTTGTCTAATTTAACGAGTCTATATTAAAGTCGTTGAAAATGATAGAAAACGAAAAATATACTATTAATTTATATTTGTTCGATAGGTAAATACATGAAAGAAATATGTAGCTTCAACGTGTTGTGACGTTATATAATCCAGTAATCAGTGTATGAATTATATTTTAGTTGTTGTAGATAACGTAAATCCAATTAAGGATCAGCTCAACACACAACTCCATGAAAAATAATAAACAAGAAAATCAAAGCCGTTGCTTTGTAAAGTTAAAGGTTTAAGCAGTTGTTTTAGTGACTTATATTAAAGCGAAAGTTAAAGGTTTAAGCAGTTGTTTTAGTGACTTATATTTAAAGCGAGCTTGATATTGTAGTTATGTACTCCGTAGCTGTTTTCAAAAAAAATTTAATCATTCCCTAACAAAAATAAGATAATTGTAAATTTATAATAGTACTTATTTTTTAGGGATAATTCCATATTTACCCAACTTGAAACTCAAAATACCATATTTCCCCAAAACACAAGTTTTTAGTGCATAAATACAATGCTTTTAAAGCATATGTTTGAAAAATATGGAATTATGATGTTTAAGTTGGGGAAATATGAAATTGCCCCTATTATTTATATGCGGTATACAAACTTTGTCCATGCATTTAAGATATTAATCTATGACTTTGGATCAAATGAGAAACATAATTAAAATGAGAAAAATGAGAAGAAACTACAACCACAAATATTAGATACACCTATAAAAAATAGATGTATATCTTATTATTTCTCTTTTCATATTTGAAATATGTGACTATAATTTTTTCTCACTCTTCTCATTTCATTTATTCTTCTCACTAGATCCATACTCATTAATCTATTATACAATAATCCCAGACAACTGACTTCATTCGTCTTCAAGTTTTCGGTCAGCAATCTTGACATAAGAACAATGAAAAGTTGATATCAAACTTAGGACACCTGGAATGAAAATTAAAACAAAAACCTTTTTGTTATTAAGAAATCAAGAAAGGCATTGAATGGATTTTTCTCATTTGAGCAATAACATAAGGATCCTCAAGCCTGGCTTTACCCTCTCACAAGACTACTCCGTATTATTTTATAATAAAAATGAGACAAAAGAAATCTTTAATGAAAAGCTTTTTCATTGAACTTTATGCATTGTGAATGACTTTATAAAAACCATTTATATAGATTGTTGAAAAAAGTACGTGGTTATATAATCGTGAATACTTCCTATAAGAAAAGTTACAAAGTATTGATTTTCATGCAACAACAAGTCAACAATACCCAATTGCTACGTAGGAGTGAGGTATTGGTTGATTATTTTCTGAGAAAGTTAAAAAATAAGTAGTCTATTACCACATGCGGAGAAGGTAACGACTTTAGTTAGAATAGAACGATAAAAAAAAAATATTTCTCTACTGTACATATATTGCACTGATTTACATATATACTACGTATTGAATTTTAGAAATTAAAATATAGAGAGTATCTTTGACCAAGAAAAAGATACAATTGTACGGGCCGTAATCACTTTATTTTTATTTTAGACCATCGATATATTATTATTCAACCGTTATTTTAAAAACATAAACTATGATGCATTCCCATCATAATATATATGAAAGACGCAAGTCTTCTTAGTTAAATGTCAAGATAACGTGCTGACCAGTTATAACACTCCTTTTCTTATTATCTACGCGTTTTGAATAATTTATACACTTTTTAGTAAGTTTTGTATTCATAAACATGTAAAACATATTCCGCATGTAAAACAGTGAACAAGTAGAAGAAGCTAAAAAAAACTTCACGCATATAGGTTTGGAAAAGTACAAAGATAATTTAAAAATTATGTTTGGCTAGCCACTCTTAGAAGATTTTGACAGTTTGAAATTTATGCTTCTTATTGCTTTGTCATTTTCATTTCAAAGCTCACGTGGAAGACATTTTGGATTATAACTCTAGTTAAAAGTTCTACTTTCAAACAATAAGCAGTTTAAAGTAGGGGTGTCCAAAAGAACCGAGGAACCGTACCAGTCTCGTACCGGAACCGAACCGTATATTAGAACCATGGTACGGTTCTTGGTTCCTAAAATTCCAAATTTTAGGTTCTCGGGACGGTTCGGGTCGGAACCGTCCGGTTCCGGTTCTTTCCCAAAAGAACCGACTACTTTAAAAATATAAAATTTTATAAGGTTTATTTGAGACATTGTGTAATGCGTATAACATTAAAAAAATGATAATAAATAAATAAAAACCTACTCATTATTAAACTGTATCATAAAAAATCTAAAACTTAAAAACATAATAAAATTAAAACCCAAACTTTTAATCCATTCAAAGATCATCATCATCATCATTCATCAACATGAAAGTATGTTTATCTTGAGATCATTATCGTAAATTTGATACTTACCTATAATAATAGAAAAATCAAGTGAATTAGTGACGAATGACGAATCTGTAGTTATTGAGTATAACTGATTGTCATTGTTATGTGATATTGCAAGTATGAATGCATGTTATATTATATAAAAATGTTGGTCAGTTAGTGTTGGTGTACTTCATGCTTTTGGATTCAATATGATGCGCAATATTTAGTCAAGTATACTAAATAACTAAATCAAGTATATATGTTGTTGTTTAAGTATACAATGTTTAATCATGTACATTAGTTAAATACCATGTATACTTGTATTGTTATAGCATTATTAGCATGTCTTTATGAATGATCGACGACGAAAAAAATAAATTATTTAAACACTTAGGTTCTTGTGGGAATTACCCGAAATTCCCGTACCGGAACCGAGTACCGTACCGAAGAACTTGGGACGGTTCTTGGTTCCACTTTTTCCATATTTTCGGTTCTCGGTTCTTTCGAGAAAGTTCCGGTTCGGGACGGTTCCAGTACCATGGACACCCCTAATTTAAAGTAGCTTATACCACACCACTTTATCTTTCAACAAAGTGCAAGGACAAACTCAAGATTTTCAAGTGGGTGTTGTATAAATTTTTTTGAAATGGTCTTGCACAATTTTTTTCATCAAAAGTACTAAAATTTGTAACTATAAAGAATTTTTGGCCTAAAGTCAAGTTGCAGTGCATACAAATAAAGAAGCATATATTATTGTGGAGGGTTGCGCGCATTAAAAATCGATACTTTTCAAAAACTAATTACACTTCGCGACGTAAAATCAGAAGTGGGTCAGCCCCTGTCTCAGCACAATATCAGTTTTCTCTCATCTCACTCCATCTCACTCTTCACCTCCGGTAGTTACCACTCTTCGCCTTTTATTAAAGTACCTAGTGTCTGTTTCTCTTTACTATATGAGAAGGAATTGGATCCACAAAAGTATTTAATATCATTTCTTTTTTAAATGTGTTTCATTTATTTCCCTTATTTGGTCTATATCATTGAGGGATGAAAAATGATCTCTACAACCAGTGATAATAACAAACATGGACCCTCTTGTATTTATAAGTCACTTCTGAAATAATAATAATAATAATAACCCCTTACTTTTATATAAAAATACAGTACTAAATAACTCACGCACACTCACAAATAAAATAATTAATAATAAAAATATTTAAGGGGCGCCACTTTGACACAAAGCCCGAGTGGTGAGCCTCTCACCGTTTGCTTTGTCTCACGCAACACACAAACTCCACTCAATGAGGCCTCACGCGTGACTCATGCAAAATACACTTACTCACGCTTTCATTTGAGCAGTCTTACAAAACTAGCATAGAGATTATAAAAAGCAAAATTACATGATGAGCCGTTTAAAAAAATCTGTCTCTAACATATATGAATCGTAATTGTTAGGATCTCAATCCTGATATTAGTATCTTACGAATTTTACGATGCTACAAATAAAAAATGATCTGGATCCACGTACAATCGTAGCAAGCTTAAGATTTTATAAGAACCCAATCTTCACCATAGGATTTTAAGGTCTAATACAATCCGATCTTACTTTTCTCGAATCGCAAATTAAAAAACTACCAAATTATGGATTATATTTTATCGAATTTAAAAACTAAAACAACATATTAATCTTTTTAAACATTTCATAATTATAATTTAAGACAACATTTCCATGAAATTCATACAACTTTTTGTGTTTATGATATATAATAATTTGTAGATTTGAATAATATTACAAAAACTATTAAGAAAATAATATTATAGTCGGATCTTATTATCCCAATCCGATTTTACAATTTCGATATTGCAAAAACGAAAACAATCTTGAGTAAGATCACCTTCTTGAAAACCTTGATATGAATAATCGTTATTACGCCTAGAAATCATAACTATAGTTGTATTAATTTTAGACATGATTAGTTTTTATAATGGCATCCACTATGCTAAACTTTTATAAAGGTTTATAATTTAACAATGTTATTAACTCATAAACTTTTTTGTTGTATAAACCTATTTTCCCTACACATAAACTTCTTAAAATTTTATAAACATCACATAAAGCTCAAATGCATTAAATTGCGAAGAAGTTCAAGATATTAAATATTTTGATGTCATGTAAGCATGAAATAGATTTCCGTTATGGTAAACAAAATTTTAGCCTGTCACTTTATAAACATTTTGTAAACTACAATAGTAAATGCCGAAAAAAAAAAAAAAAAAAAAAAAAATTGACAGTAGTTTATAGGAAACATGCCAAACATATCGTGGCAACCCTAATTAAGCCTTCTATGACTTTCTCAAACTTATAGTTATCCATGTTTTGACGAAATAACTTTTTAGAAATTAAATATCAACTAATCGTATGCGAAGGGGCAAACTGTCTGGGTGGTCATACATGGACTTGTAGCGTCTGGTTTGTCAAAGCAAAAAAGTTATAGTTTGTGAACAATCAAGCTGGAGAATTGTTATATTGTCATCTTAAAAATCAATGAGAAAAGTACGTGCCAACAATATATATATTGGTGTTCACGTGTATCATTTTCGGCCAAAAACGTGTAAATTAAATGATGTATTCTTGTGCCATGTTCTTCAATTCGTATATGTCGATTTAATTAAGAAAGGTTCAAATCTACGCGGTTCTCACAATCTCACGCTACTAACACTATTGAGGTGATTATCGGTGATATCTAACCACATGTGCACCACCATGGTTTGGGAAAAGAAATTCAAGCTTGTATTGTCGATGTCAAACCACATTAGACGCAAAAAAGTTTCAGCGACTTAGACAGGTGCAAGACGACGCAACTTTGAGAAGACATGTTTCTGTACGTGACTAACAAATTGACACGATTTGAATACATACAAATGCTAGTTATGACAAATGGCCAAAACTCAGTTTACAATCACAAGTTGTATAACTAAACTTGGGCCATAAAAAAGGTGGGAGAATGACGAAATTAATAAAGAAAGAATCAAAATGATATTTTTCAATCCTTGTCGAAATAGTTGCTTTCACAAAATCTTTTAGCATGATTGAGTGTATCATTGAATTATGTTGCATTTAGACAAGAGAAATTTACATTAATTTTTGTTGCATTGAAGATCATTGACACTAACATGAAATTAGGTCGTTGACAAAATTAAGTTACAATATGGAGTAGTTGCAATCAGAGTGCTGAATAGGCTCGTGTTAGTTTTCGTTATTCTAATAATTATTTATTCGTAAGACAATACGTACATTTATAAATATAATCCATATTACAAGCAAATAAGGCATGCATGTGCCAGAGTAGATGAAACCTCAAAACTAATTATAGTTATTAGTTATTACCACAGGATTCGCTCTTCTGATATATCATATATGGATAAAGACTGATCAAATACATGGTGGTGTTTACGAAAACTAAGAATGTGAACATTAGTCATTTTGCTATTTAACATTCGGAAACCATAAACACATAATGGTTTGATAATGCTTGTAACGAGCAAAGCAAGTTAAAAGTTACTCCTCAACTCATGAATCATTACTAACGAACCAGGGTATCCCCGTAAATGTGTACCTAATAAGGTTTGAACCCACTAGGTCACTTGGTGCTGATTTACTACGAGTATAAATAGATTATATGGTGGTTTCTAACCGCAAAGTGAGGAAGATAGCTATTTCGGTTGTGTGCATTCTGGCATGTATTATTATGAGTAACAAATGATCATGCCACGCACTATATATCATGGATGCCAATATAGCTCGCTCATTGCTAATGCCATCAAAAGGTAACCACATGTACTCATATATACGCATTAAGATGCATGAAGACACCAAATCGTTCTCGAAGAACAAGCTTTCCTGGACTTTAAAAACAAGCACATACGAGTTGTTACATCATTAGATTATGGCAGGAGTACAAATTAATTTTCGTTTGTAAAGTCATGGGATGGACCAGAAATTTGTTTATAGTCAACGAATGAGTGGTCCTCTTATAAACTAAATTTCTTCAGTTTAGTTATGTTGATCTAATGACGTTCATACCATATCTGGTTTTGTCGTAGCATTATGAAATGCATTGTAATATCTATCTCTCCAGTTACAATTAATTGAAAACGTTTATGATCAGATTAACTGTACTATGTTCGTAGATACATCCACAACCAATAATCTACATCACAAAAGTGAAATCATCTTCTCGAAGTTACAAAGTATAATATGGCAGGTTGTTAGCTTCATTTAGGGTAAACGAAACATAATAATATACATGTCCCAGTCGGCTAGGTAGCACTGTTTTTATGGGCGACATTTAATTCCAATCCTTGTTTTGGATATAAAAACTATATACTACCTCCGTCCCATTATAAGTGTCCAGTTTGACTTTTTACGGTCTAACTTGTTCAATTTTGATCTTGAATACTTTTATGTGTGTTATATAATACTTGACTCAAAATATATGAATGGATTGGATTTTAAACATAACACAAATAAAATTATTTAAGGTCAAAGTTAAATAAGAAAGTCCAAGAAAAGTCAAACTGGACACTTATAATGGGACGGAGGGAGTATATGAAGTTCATCATTTAGGAGTCATAATATTTCACTGTGTCGTTGGTAATTGGTTGTAATCATCGGTAGACTGTAATGCTGTTGAGTGTAACTTCATATGTATGCTGAAATGATTTCACCTCCTAAAAGTTACAGGTAAAATGAGCATTAGGAGCACGGTTTTGTTTATCTATAGTATAATGTAAAATTCGAGAATGTAACGTATCGAGTAACGTGAGGCTGCATTGTTGTGAGTTTATAAAAAACGTTTACCGTTTATACTCGCATAGATAATCTCTCATTACTAAAGTTAGGAAAAGTTATGATTTACGAATTTGTAGGTTAGGAAAAGTTTTGATTTTGAATTGCATGATATAAAAGCATATGAGAATGATACGTAGTATTTCACAACGGCAATTGTACAATTCTTTTGGGCTGATTTGGACTCAGCCTATTCTGTTAACGGGCTTTGAGAAATGGGCCTGTATAGGTAGTTATTACAATTTACAAAGCCATATCTATATTCTTATCCTATATAACGGGAATCCGAACAACATCTCTAACAAATAACTCTACAATTTTCACTGGAAGACAATGTTAATATTAATACATAACTTAAAAAAATTGTTTTTTACGCTTGTAAACCAATGAAGGAAGTGAACTTTAAACATGTTTGAGAAAAAACAAGAGATAATGTTCTACTTTTACTGTGAATTTAGTTGTTAGAAAGGTAATGACAACGCCCATTTTGAAGAATATGTTATACTTCTCTTAAACTATATATATCGAATCTTATAGCAATAAAATAGCCACTTACTTTAAAAAAATGTAGTGACTTGAAACACTTAATTTTTTATTAACACTTTTTTTTTTAATGACGATTGCTTACTTTTTATTAACACGGAAACTCACGTACTTCTAAATTTTGTTCCAACTTCACCAATATAACCGGTTTATATTAATATAATAACAGTTGTATGACATGGTGATATTGGTGAAGTCGGAACAAAATTCAAAAAATACGTTGTTCTATATATCTATATTTATACTACTATATAATGCATCTAATTCCAAACTTAATTCCTAACCAAAAATTAAGATAAAGAGCTTCAATTATGAGGTGACACGTGTCACTTCTCAACTAAATTCAAACCTAACTCTTAACAAAAAAATTAAGATAAGTTGCTTCAATCATGAGATGACATGTGCCACTTCACAACTTAAAATTCACTTTTATTTTCAAATTGAAATATTTTTTTTATTTATTTATTTTTATGATCTAATTTCACCATATTTTTTTAAAATTTTGTGCTTTTTAATTCAACATCCATTTTGATATATTTTTATGAATTTTTAATTTTTACATTTTTAGTAGGTTTATTTTTATTAATTCAAATTTTTACCACTTTAAACTTTATTTCAATCAATACAATCTTGATTCGACAAAATCAAATAGTTTTGGGGTTGCGAGGGTCTTTCTATATGCAGGAATAATAATGTCACGGAAAAACAACGGGAAACCCAATCAAATAAATACAACTAACATATACATTCAGAGTGTGAAACGAATTCATTAAACGGGTAGAGAATTGCGGGAAAAGTTTGGCTATCAATTCGTTTACTATATTATAATATAACTATATTTATTGTCGCCGCTGTGCACGGGTATCCAACTAGCGTTACTAAAAAAGTGGATATATCAAAAAGAACACATGACCCCACTTTTTAACATGTGCCTAAACGCACAAAACCCTTTTTAAAATATGTTGTAATTTCCTAATATTATTTGGCGTTGTCAAGTACGGCAAAATAAAACAAATTTCATGCTCCATATTTTATATTTGTCACACACAATAACGAAAATAAAATAACCAAAAATCAATAGAAAGAAGGCAGAGGCACTGAAAAATTCAATCATGGCGATGACGACAATGACAATGATGAACACCACTAATTCACAATTTTCTAACCTCAAGAAACCAAAAAACCAATATCCAAATCCATACATACAACACACAAGATCACTCAATTCATTAATAGTCACAAATTCTCATGAACCCAATCACAGTTTAGCTCAATCATTGGTTCATGGTTTTAATCCAAATATTCCAATACAAGAAGCCTTAACACCACCAAGTTCATGGTACACTTCTCCTTCATTTTTGTCATTAGAATATGACCAAGTCTTCTTCAAAGGATGGCAGGCTGTTGGTAACTTATTTCATAAATTTTATGTTTATATGTTTTTGTGTATGGCATGTTATATATAAAGAATCAATGATCATATGCTCTTAAGACAAGAAACTCATGATGATATATGCATTTCTGAATTCTGAGGGTGCTTTAGGTTGTTTTAATAATCTACTTATTTGTTTAAACTAAAGTAATTATTGTAAGAATCAGTAAGCAAGCAAACGATCATTTTTGGTCAGAATTCTAAACACCCCTATATGTTTAAATTTGTACTACTCAAAAGTGATGTAGTAGCATTGCTTATTAGTGGTATGTTTGGCCTCAGAAGTCAAAGTGTACAATTGTGTCAAGGAGACGAGGACTATATCCAGGGACGGACCGAGGGGGGTTTCCGTACCCATGGATTTTTCTTGCGTAGTGTAAAATATGTCAAATATACGGATTTTTCCAAAATGAATATGTTCTTTTCGTGTTACGATTTTCGGTGCTTTTCATAATGTGAACCTCATGACTCTTGGTCTTGGGTCTGCCACCGACTATACCTAAGATATGTTATTTATTGTTTAGGATGTGCCGAACAGGTTAAGGAGGCTAACAGCTTCTTTACTGGAAGGTAAATTATACTAGCTCAAATATTGGTTTTATTGTATTTGGCTTCTTGTTAATTAGATTAAGCTCAATTGATTGAAATGTGGCAGATTAGGAAATGTAGAATATGTGGTGTGCCGAGATGAAAATGGCGAGTTGCGTGCGTTTCATAATGTTTGTCGCCACCATGCCTCACTTCTTGCCTTTGGAAGTGGAAAAGGATCTTGCTTTGTATGCCCTTATCATGTGAGTTCACTTTTACTGTTGTGAAGCTGTCATCTATTCGTTTTTGGCTAAATCTTACTAAGAAGAGGCAGCTTCAAGTTCGTTTCTTTCGTTTTTGATCTCTTAAGGGATGGACCTATGGATTTGATGGAGCACTTCTAAAGGCAACCCGGATAACAGGGATAAGGAACTTCAATGTTAAAGTATGTGACTTATCCCTTTTGTGAAATAACTTGGAGTTTATTCTATTTGATCATTAATTGTTTCTCTCTAAACGTTATGTGTTACTTCAGTCATTTTATGCTCATCTTGATGTTCAGGAATTTGGACTTGTACCATTGAGAGTGGCCATTTGGGGGCCATTTATCCTTCTCAATATAGAAAGACAAGCATTTGCTCAACAACATGGTGATGATGATGTGGGGATGGAATGGCTTGGAAGCACTTCTGATATACTAAGTACCAACGGAGTTGATACGTCCTTGAGCTATCTTTGCAGACGTGAATATACAATAGAGTGTAACTGGAAGGTAGGTCAAAAATGGCGGATATTGTGGTTATTCAGCAAGAAAGAGGTCACTAAGATGACAATTTGTGCTTTGTTTTGCAGGTATTTTGTGACAATTACTTGGATGGCGGGTATCATGTACCTTTTGCACATAAAGATCTTGCATCAGGTCTCAAGCTTGACTCGTATTCCACCACAGTATGGTTACTACCTTTAATTTTATTCTACCATACAACATTTAACTTGGAATACATGGTTAGACAGTTCAAAATACAAACTGAATGAGATTGTTGTTAAGGTATTTGAGAAAGTAAGTATACAAAGATGCGATGGAGGCGAAGTTCAACACCAAGAAGATTTTGATAGGCTTGGAGCAAAGTCTTTATATGCTTTCATTTATCCAAACTTCATGGTCAATAGGCAAGTATGTTCAGTTTATTGCTCTATCTAATATGCTATATTTATTAACCAAGTATTCTATTGTATGGCTAATTAATTGCAGGTACGGGCCATGGATGGACACAAATCTTGTACTTCCTTTAGGACCCCGAAAATGCAAAGTGATATTTGATTACTTTCTTGACGCTTCTCTTAAGGTAACATCTAAACCAATTCTATTAGATAAGAGTGATTCACTTCGACAATGTGCATATTTGTCAATAAACAGCTTCTGCTTGTAGGATGATGAAGCTTTTGTGTCAAAAAGTTTAGAAGACAGTGAGCGAGTTCAGGTATGCAGAGATGAAAAATGTTTTTTGGTTGTTTGGTTAAATATGCGCATATGCTATATACCCTGATTTTGAATGAATTCTAGATGGAAGACATCACGCTATGTGAATCAGTTCAAAGAGGGTTGGAATCACCAGCCTATGACAGTGGTCGATATGCTCCTGTAGTAGAAAAGGCCATGCATCATTTCCATTGTCTGCTACATGAAGATCTCATCAAGTGATTTTGTGTCACCATATAATCAGATAAATGAAATTGGTCGATTGTATTTGTATAAAACGCATAATTCCAAAACATGTACAGCATGTTGAGATTAGGCTTTGTACAGAAGGAAATGCATCAAATCACAACAGTAGTAACTTCAAACACAAAACCTCAACATTTTGCCTACCAAACATAATTCCAACTAAAAACAAATCCACAAAAGCTTCACGTTTGTGACCCACAAAACCATATCGTAAGATGTTAAGCCTTTAACTATGTCCAGAAGACTAAACATGAAAAGAAAAGAGAACTACCCTTCCAATAGCTGTATGTATTCACGAATCAACCTCGCTTGCTTTAGATGATCCTTCATGTCTATTTCTGAAGCAGCATTTTCCGAAGCATTTTCCAAAGCAGTCAGTAAAATATTCACTGAAGGGCTTCTCAGAGACAGGTATCAATTTCCCAGCAGCAGCAAGAGGCCAACTAATTTTGGATACAAATGACAAATGAGCGTAAATCAGAGGCAAATACATGAATTAGTTTACTCCCATATCTGATATATAAAAATACAACAAACCTGATAAAGCCTATTGCAATAGAGACTAGCCACAGTTGCCAGCTCAATCTTACAGTTGACGTGAATTTTCCTAGGAACATAACTATGACAACCTGAAATACATAAAAGCAACATTAGAAAATCGGTAGATCTGTTTGTGAGAGATAACCAGGGGTAAAGGGGTCAAAAGTTTTACTTGAAGAACAAGAGTGAGTCCCACAATTCCCATGAACAAGCGGTTTTTTGTCACGCCTTTGAAAACATTAAATTCATCAGGCTTCCTTGCGTTGAACTCGTTGAAAATCTGCAGTAGAGTGACTTATTAAAAGAAAGTTCCAATTTGAAATTTGACATATAGTAATATATGAGTTGTCATAATTACCTGACAAATGACAAAAGCATTGAAAATGAGAGTATTTTTCTCTTTTATAGCATGTTCTTCAGGTTTGTGGGTTGAATGTAGGAGTTCTCTGCCTCGGAAATTGAGCACAAGGAGAACAGATGCTTGATATATAGCCTACAGTTCCATTGCAACATAAAATCATTATTAATACACCTTTATCAAGAAAAGTTATACTATTCACCAGAATTTGCACAGAATATCATACCTGTATCAACAAATTTCTCCACATAATATTTGTGATGAGAGGCTCCCTGAGTAGAAAGAAAAGTCACCAAATTAAAATATAGTAATTACCATTATGACCTAATTACTATTATGACCAAAGTCTTAAAACATTGCAAAATAAAACCTGCGGCCCACGGGATGTCGATCCATCAAGTGGTCCGTCGGAGGTTCAGTGGCTAGTGCAAGTGCACCCAGAGTATCCATGATAAGGTTCACCCAAAGAAGCTGTGCACGTAAATCAACAAAAACAAAGTTCATAAAATTATTCTAATGACAAAAATTACGCATGACTACATGATAGGGAACAGGAGAAAGACCTGCACTGCGTTTAGGGGGACCTCTCCTGAAGAAACCGCCGCCACAACATTGATGACAAGGGCTGCAACATTGACTGTGAGCTGGAATTGTATGAACTTTTGTATGTTTGCATAAACAGATCGTCCCCACCTAACGACCTGGTATGTTGCAGACACAAAAGAATGATCAACTATCACCATTGTATAAATAATTTAGTTATGTTGGCAATTTCTGTTGAATCAATTCAACCACAAGTAAAAAATATGAAATTAATCACCTTTACAACAGAAGCGAAGTTATCATCCAAAATAATGATATCACTGCTCTCTTTCGCAACTTCTGTTCCTGCTATCCCCATCGCAAGCCCAATATCAGCCTACAATTCATAAAAATTGTTATTTTGTAAGTTGAACACACACACACACACACACGCACGCGCACACACACGCATATGTATATATATATGTATATATATATATATATATATATATATATATATATATATATATATATATATATATATATATATATATATATGGTGTCGCTATCTTTACCTCATGTAAAGCAGGAGCATCGTTAGTTCCATCTCCGGTAACCGCGACCACATGTCCTCTCTTACGAAGAGCTTGCACAAATAATAATTTATCATTCGGTGAAGACCGCCCCATGACCTATTTCGCAAAAACCGAGGTGTTTAAGCATATTAAAAAAAACTCAATTATATGTTTCTTAACAGAGACTTCTTGTGGAATCACATACCGATATCCTGTCAGCTATGTCAAGTCTTTGAGCTTCTGATAAGGCACGGAATGATTTCCCTTCGATCAAGTTTGGCTCAGTGGCGTCGGCATCTGACCCAAGTATTCCACACTCTAGAGCGATGGCTCTGGCCGTTAAAAGATTGTCACCCGTAACCATCCTAACCTGTGTTCAGATTTAAGTAAAATTAAGAAATGGCATTTATTATGTACAGATAAAAACTAATAAACATTTGATAACAGTATGATGTAGTACCTTAACACCGGCCTTTACGCACAGCTCGACAGCTTCTCTGACACCTGGTCGACATGGGTCCTACATTGCAAACCATTTGTCACCATCTATGACACATGTATAAATAACTTTTACACCATATATCAAAGGATTATTACCTTTAAGCCAACAATTGCAAGCAAAACAAGCTCACTTTCAGGCAATTCCCAGTTAGTGAGTTCCTCTTCACTTGTTGGCACAGTATGTCCATCCAGTGGAAGGTAGGCAATAGCAACACATCTCAAGGTTTGGGCAGCCATATCGTCAATCGCTTTTTTAAAATAGTCAGTCTGCAAGTTTATGGAAAAAAAATAAAAATCTGACTCTTCATATGTCCATTTTTGAAACCTCTTTATTAGTTAGTGAATCTCGTACCTTTTCTTTATCAAGAGGAGCAAGTTGTTCATTGCTGTCCATGTAGCTAGTACATGCAGCTAAGACGATTTCGGCAGCCCCTTTCCAGTGTACGTGAACTGAAGAATCAAGCTGTGGAAAAATATATAACAAAAGTAAATATAGCTTTCAAGTCAATCTGTGTTTAGTAAGTTATTAAATTTTGCACAGGCTATAGAATTTTACCCGTTTGACTGCAACACCTCCCCGTTTTTTCTCTGAGTTGAACGGGAACGCATGAATAATTGAAGACTCGGACCTGACAGCATCAAATTTCATTCCAATCTGCAATTGTTACAGAAAAAGTTAAGTAGCATTTAATCTAGTGTCAAACATAAAAAAGAAGATGTTAAGATGTATGAATGACTAACATTAACCCCCCATTGAAGAATGGCCTTCTCTGTTGGTGATCCAGAAACCTCGACATCGCTTCCACCCTATCAAAACACCAATATTAACGGTGAAATTAACATTCTCAGGAATAATTTAAAGACAACTACACATCTAAAAATTATATATGATAGCATGATATACAAATTAAAAAACAGTACCTCAGACAAAAATACACTTCCAGTAGTATTTTGAGCTACACTTTCAATCAGAAGTGATACAATCTTTGGTGGTAATTCTGAGGTTTTGTTTGGTGGATCAATTTTCTTCCCACAAACATAAGCCTCAACGACAGTCATCTAGAAAATGCAAAACATGTGATAATTGGTAAAGAAAATGAAAATTTTTATCACTTGATCAAAAGAGATAGGAAAGACGATCTGCAAATCCTACCGAATTTAGAGTCAATGTTCCCGTTTTGTCACTGCATATTGTAGTAGCAGAACCCATTGTTTCACAAGCAGATAATCTCCTAACCTGAAAATGCAAAATTACAAACAAAATCAACCAAAATTACAAAGAAAAAAAACTAGCTGTGATTGAGGATAGCTTATCAAACTCACCAAGGCTTTGTCAGCCATCATTTTTCGCATTGAGTATGCAAGCCTGCGATTATGCACAACAGGATGGACAGTTTAGTCATTCATAAATAGACTTAAAAGTCTAAGTACAAAAAACACAACTGAATTCAGAAATAGAAAACTTACGTTAAGGTGACAGCTAATGGAAGCCCTTCTGGCACCGCAACAACAACAATTGTGACCTACATATTTTAACAACGGTTTTTCAACTAGTAAATGGCATTTCATGTACAAAAACTGTCAAATTGTTTGACCATTTGTTACCAATCCATCTAATCTTAATGCTAGACATATAATTTAATATTGTAATAAGTAATTTCACGAATAAGTCATGCATAAAGTCTAACAAATACATACTGCAACAGTGAAGATTTTGATTGCACCATCAATAGCATCCCCGATTTTAGTTTTACCCGCAACAAATTGCACTGTTTTATCAGGATTCCTCGAATGTCCGGTAAAGAACCTATATAAAAGATTTTATAATCTCATCTCAGTATTTGAAAGATTGGGTGGTATGGTAATGATGCAACTTTACATTACCTAGTAAGAAGGACCACAAGAACAAATACAGCTACCACAAGTCCAACAATACCAATAAATGTCGCCACTCCGTTTAACCGCACCTAATAAAAGCCAGAGTCAATCAGCAACTATTATAGCTTCAAAAGACATGATCTATTATCCAATTGGAGAAGCTTATAGTGGGTATGTTAAACGAACCTGTAATGGTGTTTCCTCGCCATTATCTTCAGAGATGCTAGCCATAAGCAACCCCCATTCTGTATTTATTCCGACGCTTGTGGCCTATAAATGATCATGTCAACACATTATTATAAGAAAGGAGTGGGGGCTCAGACTTTTGTTCCGTATACAAATACAAAAGATGAAATGTCATCACAGATTGAACAGATTCAAATAAAGGCAGACAAAAGAAAAGCATAAGTAGTTTGGAAGAAGATGAAATAGTATATTTCATACCAGCATAGCACCATAGCCATCAGCCACCTTGCACCCAGACATTAAAAATGGTGATTTGTGATCTTTGTGAACCTGTTCCACCATGGAAAACCAATGTTATCTACCTAAAATATACTGAGATAAAACAGGTAACATAAAACAATTCCATGACACTCACAATTTTACTCTCGCCGGTCATACTTGATTCATCAATAGAAAGGGAGTGACCGGAAATTAAAACCCCATCCGCGGGAACCTGGTTTATGATTAAAGTGTAAACAGAGTGCAATAATGGAAATCATATGGATCATGTAACCAAAAAGGAAGTGAGAAACTTATTCACTAACCTGGTCACCAATTTTTAATGTTATGACATCCCCCACAACAATATCAAATATTGAGATCTTGATCCTCCTCCCCCCTCTTACAACCTATTAATATCATATTCAGTTGTCAGAAGAAGTAGCAAGTACAGATGATATATCAACAAGTTGCTGAAAACCTACCTCCAGTTGTATGTTCTGCTTTTCCTCATTTAAGTTTTGAAATTGAAGTGATTGTTTATAGTCACTAAAAGCTAGAGAATAGGAAACAGAAGTTTGATGTTAGAGAAAGAGAACCTGTGCTTACTACTCGAGTTATACATAGTAGTAAATTTTCTGATGAGGTACCTGTGACGACTATGACTATTATAACTGCCATAGCTATGCTTCCACCATCATACCAGCCTTCTTTGATCCCCTGGAAGAGATAATACAAGTAAAGAAAACAGAAATATGTTATCTCTAAATAAGTAAGGGCAGATGCAGTAATTGTTATGAAGCTTTGATTTACTAACCTCGGTTTTTATGCCAAGTGCCAAAGAAGCGGCAGCAGCTACCATCAAAATAATTAAGGTGGTATCACGGCAAGCATCAAGTAAAAACCGCTATCAAAAGCATAGCATTTAGTTATATAACTGATAGCAAATGGTATCAACTTTCTTAAGAAAACAATATGACAGATATTGAGAAAGTACCCAAAAACTTCTTCCTTTCTTCTGTGGGTATGTGTTTGACCCAAACACATTCTTCCTGTGTAGTATATCTGACTCATCATCAGGAATTCCCTTATCAGGGTTGGTCTTCAACTTTTCAGTCAATCCTTGAACCTGTTGTGTTACAAAGAATGATGTCAACCACAAGGTGAGTGTGTGAGTATGTGTGCGTGCCCGTGTGTGTGTTTCTTATAAACTTACCCCTCCAAAGTTTTGCAAAGCAGCAAAATCATGCTCGCGGGTCATATCAGCAAGTTGTCCTGGGCTAATATCATAATCACCGGTAGGAATGTCGGAAGGGCCTTTCAGATCTACTGTCGCAAAGCAAAAATGTAAGTTGTTACACCATAACCACAAAGCATAAATGTAACTGATATATAATAGAAGTAAACTACCCTCTGCTTTTTCTCCAGCTGCTTGGAAGAGGAGTGCAGCCTGAAAAAACATCCAAAATGGGTTATAAGTAGATTCCAATTACATTAAAAAATGTATGAGGTTAGATAACACATTTACCCTTATGACTTGGGCATGAGTTCTGATCTTAGCTATTATTTCTCTCTTCTCTTGCTCCTTTTTCAAATCCAAGGTGTATCGAAATCGACGCGAAGCATTCAACGCAAGTGTCGCTTGCTATATGAAGCAAATATTAGTTAAAGCATACAATAAAACTGAAACAATACAGAACTGACTGAAAGATGGAATATATTCCAATTTAAGTTCTTTCTATTTATCTAAATTGGATAAATATGGCCAAGTGTGGAACATAGCAAATAAAAGTACTACTACTATTTAATACATTTACCAATTTGACTGCTGATCTTGTAACTAAACTACATACCAATTTGGGGAAACAAACTGAGAAGCATTATACAGACCAAAGAACCGAACAACGTTGTCAATTCTTATCAATATTTAAATGAATTTCTTTAACATGCATGAAAACAGAAAACACTAATTAAGAATCCTAGAGATGTATAAACAAATATATACCAATACTAATCACGAAATACAATGTTTTATTAAAAACAGAAGTCAAAAGTGTTCAAGTAGCTTAAAAAGTATTGTCCCGCACAATGTTATCAATATGAACGATCTGTAGATGATCTATGAATATCGCCTGCTGCATAAAAAACACCCTTAAAATACTCCAACCTATCTCATACACAGTATGTTTCACAATCAACCATTTAACATGTATTTTCATCCGGTTGCCAAATTAACCGTTGTCTTGCATAAATACATACATATTTTGATCAAACATTTATATAACTAGCATTCTCATCCAGTTGCCAAATTAACCATTGTCATGCATGAATAAATATATGTCAATGTAAGTTAAATCAATACATTGGATTTAACAGCTTAAAAATAAACACGTACGCAAATCGATTAGGCATACCAATTCAAAAATTTTACATAACATAGCGCCATCTAACCTAGCAATTCAATACAGATGAAACAGAAGGACTTATTAACCAAAATTCATAACATCATTCCCACAGAAAGTCGCAAATAATACAACTGAATTTTGTCGAATCCTTACAATTCACGACATCCTCTTGTCTACCTTCCGAAAATTACACAACAATTTACAATACAACCTCCAAATAATTTCGACAACAATCTCACAAAACACAACATATAATAATGTCAATAATAAACAGCAAAACCAACAACAGAGTGCGAAATTACCCTCCATCGTTTAAGCCGATCAACCGGGGCACTTTTCGTCCTCACGATATCAAAAGGATCGCAAACATCATACTCCTCACCACGATCTCCACTTCCACTACCTGACTCCAAATCCTTCGGATTCCGGTTCCTACGATAAGGTGAACCGTTACTCATCTCTCGCAGACAAGATGACACGTGTCGAATTCCACAGTATCAACTCACAACTCTGTAAACACAAAAATTTAAAACGCGTTACACATCAGAAAAACACTCATAACTCATCTATTTACACCAAAATTAATACAAACTCAAAACCTAGGGTTTACATTTACGATTATAACGACACCGTCACACACAGTAACAAATTTAACACAATTTTCACCATTACGTTAACTAATTAACTTGTAAACTCATCTATTAACACTATAATAACAACAAATAAAAAACCTAGAGTTAACGTTTACGACCATCCGAAGATTATACAGATAACATCACACACAGTTGCACACAAAACTACGTGTAACATATTAAACACAAGTTTCACCTTCACATTAACAAAAAAAAAAAAAAAAAAAAAAAAACCGATAACATTCACAAATATACCAAAAACAAAACTATAAGCATAAATTAGAGATTAAAAAAATTAAACAGACGACGAAGATGACGTCATACACAGTAACAAATTTAACACGGTTTTCACCATTACATTAACAAAATAAACCGATAATATTCAACAATTTCAACTAATAACAGAGCTATAAGCATAAATTAGGGCTTAAAATTTTGTACAAACACAATAACGATGACGTCACACACAGTTACACGCTCAACTGTGTGTAACAAATTAAACAAAAAAATTACCGTCACATTAACAAATAAACTCACAATATTCGACCTATTTATACCAAAAAAAAAAGCATAAATTAGGCCTTAAAAAATTTTAAACAATGACGTCACACACAGTTACACACTCAACTGTGTGTAACAAATTTAACACAATTTTCAACAGTACATTAACAAATAAACTCTTAATATTCATGAATTTATACCAAAAACAGAAGAATAAGCATAAATTAGGGCTTAAAAAGTATAAAAACACAATAACGATGACGTCACACACAGTAACAGATTAAACACAATTTTCACCGAGATATTAACAAATAAAAGATGACGTCACACACACAGTTACACACTCAACTGTGTGTAAAAAAATTTAACACAATTTTCACTGTTACATTAACAAATAAACTCATAAACATAACAATAAGCATAAATTAGGGCTTAAAAAAATTGTACTAACATTATAAAGGTGATATTAAACACATACAGACAACTATGTGTAATATATATAAGAAGAAAACATAATGTTCAATAACTGTGAAATTAGGGCTTAAAAGGTGTACGAACATTATAAAGATAAAGATTATATTCACCGAATAAAGAAAAAATTACTGTAGATGAAAAAAAAAAAAAGAAGAAGATATTATTTATACGTGATATTTGTGTGAGGAAAGTGCCAAGAAGCTTCGTGAAGGGATTTTGAAATTGAAAGCAAAAAACCCTGTAAAGGAATGAAACAGTTTTATGGTGTGAGAACTGAGAAGGGTGGTATATAAAGCGTGTTGTGTGTGTTGTGGTTTAGGCAGGTGGATTTTTTATAATTAATTATTGTGGGGAGTAGGAGTGTTTTTGTAATCTTGTTTTTTTTAATTAAATTAAGTTATGAGATATTTAGCAAAACCAATGATAACCAAAACTGAACATGGGTTATGTGCGAGGCATTTGCTTGTTTGGAAAAAACGACAGTTATAACTACGTTATTAAACACGTTTTTAAACAAACAACTGTTGCTAACAGCTGCTGCTACTGTTATTATTATGTGTTCTGAACATAACCATAAAGGTGTAAATAAAGCAAGAGCTAAAATATAAAGCTAATATTTATAAGCTTTTTATAAAGTAATATTTGACTTAAAAGAATTATAGAATACTAGAAAGGTGCCCGCGCGATGCGGGGGCGGATTGTTGGGGTGAAGAGGAGGGAGGTGGGGTAGTGGAAAGTGGTTGTTGGGGTGGTTGTTGAGGTGGTTATAAATTGTTGGGGTGGTTGTTGAAGTGGTTATAAATTGTTGGAGGTGATTGTTAGAGGCGGTTGTTTCCATAATTAGTAAGTAAAAGTCTGAATTTTTAAGCCTTTATAATTATAGAATAGTCTTAAATACATTATATAGTAGTATAGATTATTTTTTATTTATAAGTGTTCTTGATAAAGCAAATGCATAATTTAAGTAGTTTATTTTTTAGAAAAATAATTTAATCTCTGCCGTGAATATAATGTCGAAAACCGTTTTTTTGAAAGTGTATAGCACTTGTGGTATCGACATGCTTTGATAAAGAGGATATGAAAATGACTCGTAAGAAATATTAGACACTTAGTTGGTGGTGGCATATGAAAGCGACGACAAACCGTAATTTTGTCTGGCCTATTTTTTCGTTTGAGATTATTTAGTCAGTCAAATTAATAGAATATTTTGTCGTAATATGTTTTACGTGATACATGAAAAAGTATACATTATCGCGTAGACTCTGTTACGTAATGGCTTTTAGCTTTAGCGATATCGAACAGTTTATAACAAACTTTCATATAAGTTAATATATATTTATCTATAATAAACAAAGATATATGTAAATATTATATGTACAAATTACTTTTATATGATTTATTTCCTCTTAAACCGAGATATACAAAATTAAAGCTTCGTTCCTAAAAGGAAAAGTAATTCAATTTTTTGATTTGACTTGTTACTTGAAGGGGAAGACACGCGTACTGTGTCTTTTGATTAAATATTTTATTATATAAAAGTCAAGTTATTTAAATTTATACATAAAGAAAAGAAAAAAAGAAAGAAGAAAATAAAGATAAACTTAAGATGAAGGCACGTATAGAGAGGTGTGTTTCGAATAAAGGGTAAACATTCGGAAGTTTTGACAGGTGGGATCACATGCTGTCATAGTGTCATGCCTTCATTGCCCCTTGCATATTCCTATTTTCTCATCCATGCTAGTATATACTACATTAATTTATGAGTATGTATATGCTATATTCATTGTACATGACGTTAATATGAGCTAGCTGCTAGCCTTAAACCATATTGTGCTAGAATGGATGTAATTTTCACCAAACTCATCATCGGCAACATCTTATCACTATTGATCACATCATAAACTACTATTAACAGCTGTAGTGATGACTATCAAACCAAACACATAACATTATCTCACTTTATATAAAATATAACCACACAAACATACACAAACAAAAAAAGTGCAAACCTTAAGTGGTATGCACCACAAAACCTGAAGCAAAAACTCAATGTAATGCTCCGAACATCACCACCATCGAGTATTCTTTGACCGTTACGCCCGGTTTTATGTGACTTGATTGATTGACTGTCACCGTCCATGAAATAAACATCTATATCTATATCTATACTACTATATAATGTATTTAGGACTATTTTATAATTAGAAAGGCTTAAAAATTCAGACTTTTACTTACTAATTATGGAAACAACCACCTCTAACAATCACCCCAACAATTTATAACCACCTCAACAACCACCCCAACAATTTATAACCACCTCAACAACCACCCTCAACAATTTATAACCACCCCAACAACCACTTTCCACCACCCCACCTCCCTCTTCTTCACCCGAACAATCCGCTCCCGCATCGCGCGGGCACCTTTCTAGTGTATCATAATTCATTTATGACGTTAACTAACTGAATGAGTTTTTAGAGAGGTTCTCAATTTGAATATCACGTAGCATGATTATGACCATTTTTTGTTACTACTAACTTCATATTTATATATTTGAAGTGTAAAAAGCTACCGTAAGAAATAAATTGGGTTGCATATGTGATGAAAATCAGGTATTTAGCGGTCTTTTTCGAATAGTTAACCAATGTAAGAAAGATATAATGATGTTGTTATTAAAGGATATATTAGCAGTTTTTAACTTATGTTTTCGTTGATATTTGCAAAATTCTCCAAAATCGTTCAAGAGATCAAATGAGATTTAGTTATATTCGGTTCAAAACGTTTACTTAAAAAAAAAAACAACGATCATTTGATAATATGTTGATCGCTATTGATGGTTGTACTCTCGTTGTAGCTCCTACGATAACCCGAATCTAAGATTGAAAATAATTGTCACCATACTCACCATTTTCACATCAGCATCACATTACCATTCAACAAACCACCAAACTACCACCAAACAAGTGTAATGGTCACCACCAAACCAAACACATAAAAATATTTCACTTTACGCAAACATACCCCAAAATATACCTCACAACCACACGCAAACAAACAAAAAGTTGGCAAACCGTTTGGTGGTTTGCACCACAAAACCAATTTCAAAATGGGGACCATGTGTGACTGGGAGAGGAAGTGATGGACGCTACGCGTGAAGGAGGAAGGTGGTGGCGGTGGTAGATCACCTATTGTTACCTATAGTCTAAGTGCAAAGGGAGTTGGTACATTAAGATATAAGAATATCGATCAATAATGGATTATAGAAAATCAAAGCCCAGTTGAAAAAGGGTGTAAATACCGGTTTTGGAAACGGGCTCTAAAGGGTGAAGCAAATAGATCCTGGTTTTGAAAACGAGCTTTATTACATTTTATATAGCCCGTTTTTCTATTAAAGAATATCGCTATACGTGAGGAAAAAATCCAACCAATGATATAAAATTCCTTAAGACAAAATGAACATTGTATTGATACAAATAAAAAAGATTCACTGATATTACAACTTACTTTCCATTGATACATCGAGATTAATCTTCCGACTCACAACACATTTGAAAAAGCTACAAGCTTACTTAATTGATTACTTGAATGGATATGTAAGTGAAAAATACACCATTGATATTATTATGAAGTCTCGTTATATGACCAAGATAGATGGGGTTTTGATGAAGTTGATGATGTCCCAAATCTATCTTTAGAGTTGAGAATCACACCAAATGACGAATATATAACCGGTCGTGACTTTTCCAACCCTAATACACACCCTAACATCAACCACATACAGAAACTAAAAAAACGTAATTTACTTTTTTTGTGAGGTTCAAACGACGAAGAGAGCATTAAAGACAAAAACATTCTTTTTAAGGTGAATACTTGTTAGACATGAATAGATATTGTAGCACAACTAAACACATGCCCATTAAGGGGGAACTTTCCTTTCACTTCAATTAGGTTAGAAGGTGATTAAATCACAATTATTCATATTTTATTATGAGAAATACCCTCATTTTAACTTACATAAATAACAAATTTAAGGTTTTAATTACATCTATTTGTTATTTATTGTATAGATATCGTTCGAGAAATAATGGAGCAAATGAAGAACCAACTAAGAGATTAAAATGAAGACTTCATCAAGATTTATTTGAAGTTAATAAAACTAATGGAAGCCCAGATGTTCTAGTACCCGACCCAGAAGGCATACAATGAAGAAAAATTCGGATCCACTCTTTGACATCGCCATCTTTTCCAAATCAATAGAATCTTTGCTCCAATAAATCCAACAAGAAGAAATAACCAAAAGTTATAAAATGAAAGTAGTTTTTCATCCCGACATGCTTCTATGATAGTTGAGTTAGTGAAACTACTAGTTGACATCAATGGAATAGTGTAAAGGTTGTGGATACTTGTGTCTACTTAGGGTGATCAAAACATCTCATCCTCTCTATCAATATCAAGTTGCAAGGGAAATTCATAGTGGTCATTATTAGTAAAGAACATAAGATATACATTAGAAAATCCCAAATCATATGACTAATTCAACAATTAACCTTACTACAATGATCCCTGTTGAGATATTTAGAGTCATAATAAAACTAGTTCGACATTAAAAAAGAGCAGCTGGAGATAGCAAAGATGATATGTCACAGCTTTTAAACAAGCATACATGTATGAAGAACGAAATTGAGAAGGAATCATTTTATTCCAACCTTCACGCCCATCTTTACAAATTTGAGAATGTAATATATGAAGTTAACTGAAAATACCATTTTAATCCGAATTAAGATGAACCATTTTAACCAAACCAATCGTTATCAACCCGACCATATCTCATTACCTATATAAAGTACATACCAAATTAGAGTTCAAATTAAAGTATTTAGGAGGCTAAAGCGCATAGACACAGCTTTGTCAAACCAATAAAAACAGAAGAACCTTATAAATTTTATATCACTATGCTACATGTCTTGCACTATTGCTCCAACACCCGTTAAAAACCAATAAGCCAAATCATGTTATATATGTAAATTAATTCAAAAAGATCAATAACCTAAGATTTTATAGAATTACTTGACTGATATTTGTACATGATCTCTTAGTGAGAGTTCATATACACTCACAGTCATACCACCCAATTAATACTTAACTAATACTATGATCTCTTAGTGAGAGTTCATATACACTCACAATCATACCACCCAATTAATATTTAACTAATACTATTGGATTCTTTAAATACTCCATTCAATAATTAAAGCTAAACTTTGTTCTTAAGCATCAATGTATTCTTCTAAAAATTGAATGCCCAACATAGAAACTTAACTAATATCGAGTTGGGATCATAATAGTCATACCTCAAAAAGCACTTATAGGGATATTCAGTCATCTTCCTTAGGATAGAAAATGTCGTTGTAGCGATTTCAAGTCAATGCCAAAAACAGCACTCACGAATTAAAACATATGATTGTGTTCGCTAACAATGCTTTCAATGAAAAGTCTATGGACAAAAAACAACACTCACAAATTAAAACATACCTTTAGTTCGTGTACATAACAATATTAAATTGTAAACATAAGCAAACTCGCTAAATTCGAGCCCTACTTTTGGGTTTGCTATAAACCCTAGTTTAATGTTTCTCAAAAACTAGATATAATAATGCTTGAAATAGCCTATAATGGCAAATTAGGGCTCAAACCAAATTTCACACATTACATATACAATCAGTTCCATGAACCTCTACTTAATGATAAAATCTATGTTAAATAATGTTCACATACCTGTTATTTGGAACGAATTAAAAAAATAATAAAAAAAACTATTTTGTGTCAATGGTTGTGTGCTATATATTGCAAGTGAAAAAGATAGAAGGGTTTGTGCATATGAGTTTAAGAAAACCTCCAAGTAATAAAGTCATGTTCTTTAACAAACAATCGCGATTAATGTTAAAGAGCCAGTTTTTTTCATTGGCAACCGGGGTCAGATGTCCTTTTAGATGGAAGGGAAATCGCATAAATCCGTATTCTACCTAAACAAATATTTACTAAGGGATCTTTATTTCACTTTACGTAGTAGTGTTAGTAAATCAATTTTTTTATGTGTGTAAGTGAGACATGTGGATGAATGAAATGCTACCTTTTTAATGCTGGTAGTGGAAGATGGAAGTGAGGTGAAAAACGAGTGACTTGGTAAATTAAAAGAGGAGTAACTTGTTGAAAAGGAAAAAGTGAAAAACGGGTTTGAGGGCATTAAGTTTTCGGCTAAAATTATCGTGTGAGAGGTAATTCTTCTATAAACATACATCACGTTACACTTAAAAAATAACTTTATAAAACACTGTGATTAATCATTGGCAACACTAGCGAAGAGATATATTCAAGATTTTTTTTTTTTTATATACACCATTTTGTACAAGTTGTACAACATAATGTACAACACTGTATTGCACAAATGGTGATGTACGCATCAATAAAATGATGTATATATTCCTTTCAAACTTTAGACTAATAATTTGCACACTCAAATTTCTAATTTGCACACTTTAATCTGTGCGTAGTTGTACATTTATTATATATTGTTTTAGCAGTTTGTACATTTAAATGTGCAAATAACAAATGAGAGTGTGTCAATCAATTCCTCAAAATTTAAAGACACGTTTATTAGGCGAACACATGTAAAGTGTAAACACAATCAAAAATATGCATGCACCGAAGAGAATGTGATACTTAAAATGTCCTGTTAGGCCTTTAATTTCCTACGGAGTATAATTTTCTGTATGTTATTAGTTCTATTTATCATAATGCACATGGAAATTCCATTAATTCATGGGATACATATGATAATGAATGTGACTATAAAGTATAAACCCGTATTCTCATGAAAATTTCATGTGCTATTTTGCTCTATTTATTTATTTGTTTTTAAAAAATCAATCAGGGTGTATATAAAATTAACAATGAAATTTATTTTTATTGTAATGACTCATATTTGGATTGTTAACGGAAATGATAAAGAAAAAAACATTTTCTTATAATTAACGATGTCGACAACTTTATGTCGACCAATGACAAATTTGGTAGAGTAATAGAACAAGAACTTAAATGCATCGTGGCATATATAGTGAAAGGGAAATTGTTTTCAATACTTTTTAAGAAATATGTCGGTTATCTTATCTAATGTAATGATGGTTGATATTTTATTAAGTACCCCACAATGTGTCATGGCACTTATAAGCGAGTTATTTATCCCTTTTTACCATATACCTCTATAATAACAATTTTGTAAGACACAATCTCAAAAGAAAAAGAGTAATTCTAAACTCACACAAATTTTACAAAAAAACTCCTACATGCACATGTGGCAAATGAGATGGACCAATCAACTTTTGTTGTATTTTCTCTTTCTTACTTTTACTCCCAATAGTTAGACGACATGTGTACGTGTGGGAATTATTTTGTAAAATTTGAGTGAGCCTAGCATTCTTCAAAGAAAAAATCCCACCCGATCCACTTTCACATTAATGACAACCGCCGTTATCCCACGAAGAATGCATTTATATAACTTGTAAAATAGTACTCCGTAAATGAATATTATTATTATATTTTGTTGCGGCGTGAGTGTATGTTACATTTTTGGGGTAGGATAACCACACCCTCCCTAGGGAGGATGTGTTGACTTTGACCAGCTGCCGTCGCCTGTACTGTCTTGATTAAAACTTGTACATTTGACTAAAGTAGGTGGACCCTCCCTGGTAGGGAGGGTTAGTATAACACAACCCTACATTTTTATGTGGAACTTAAATATCAAATGATTATATACACGATTACACATGAATGTTACTACACATTCCCAATGATGAAACGTTAAACAATTATTTGGCATCATTCACAAAAAAATAACAATGGTGATAAGAAGAATGTTCGTTACAAAAAGCGTGATGCTGCTGTAGATGATGGATACTCCAAGCTTCTATTCAGCCCTCAAACCCACCTATTCAGGCCCTTAAACCCACCCATTTATGGCCCCACGTCAGCCCATCGTCCTCCTGAAGCTCGCACAACAGTATGGCTGCAGCTTTTTAAGGGACCGAAAATAGTGTGGCTGCAAAACACACAACTATGTTTTTGTAAGAAACTCATAGATATATAATATGAAATAACATCATAGTAGATGAAACACGTGAGTAATCTATACTTTAATTTCTACTTTATATGTTATCTAAACGTGTGTATAAAACACACAATATATACACATAGAGACAGTAGCAAAAAAATATAGCTAAAAACATACAAATACAATTATAACGCATCTCCACAGTGAAATTATACCAATTATGAGTAGCAATATTATATAGATGTCACCGCAAACTACACCTTTTGATTTTGAGTATTAAGAATTTAGGAGTTGCAGACTTACTAAATCCAATTAGTAATTGTCGATCGAAATTAATGGAGAGTTGACGATCGTTTATCGATAACGGATTAAAGCAGGCATGCTTCCTTTTTTTTACTCGAAAACAACATCAACTTTGCTAAATCCTTATCCAACGCAACCTTTCGTTCTTAACTTCCCAAAGAGA
Organism: Artemisia argyi; assembly: GCA_030686995.1. Taxonomy (NCBI): domain Eukaryota; kingdom Viridiplantae; phylum Streptophyta; class Magnoliopsida; order Asterales; family Asteraceae; genus Artemisia; species Artemisia argyi. The sequence goes on from CM060678.1 coordinate 124,121,544, forward strand.
CCAATGCTTTCGTCTTTTCTTCTAGCATTTTTTCATACTCGTTAAGAGTCATTTCCTGTAATGTGGACATGAAAAAAGCTCAAGAGTCACTCTGTATGAAATAATATTGACATCTACATATTGCATGATGATAATCATAAAAGGCAAATAATCTCATGCACCTCCTTTTTACGCTTTTTCTCCTTAGCCATTTCACAGTGTTCTCCGAACCGGCATGTGTTTCTTCTTCTTGTTTCTCCAAGTCTAGAATCTTTTGAGTATCAGTAACAACGTCTTCAGTATCTGTATAAACAATAAACACATACGTTAGTTGATGTGTTCAAGTTCATTATAAAGACGAACGTTAGAGTTAATTCTGTCAAAAAGCGAACTTAAAGATACGTAGGAGTACCAAGCCACGACCGATTCCAGAGTGATGCTCAAACACCCTCATTGGGAATTCACTTCAATGCTACATATTTGCAGAAATTTATAAACCATTAGTAAAAACTTTTGTCCAAGTAAATTAGTTCAGGTCATGAGAACATCAAAAATTCTGAAATGTACATTTGAACGCCTATATTACCAGACCATAAATACTTATTCCCTAATTTAAAAGAATCCAAAGCGTTCACAAATACCATTTTTACAAACATATTTCAAAATGGTTATTGACTCCTCCTAAACCAACCAGTCAACCGTGTGCAGTTGATAGACCCACCTAGGAGAAAGTGCAAGTTTATATTGACCGTGGAAATATAGGGAAATCCCCGGGTCGTTAAGTCCCAACGAGATTGAAATTGTATTTTGAACGATTAGAGGAATGAGTGGTACTGAGGACAGTAACCAAAATGATTGGGGAATGATTATACTACTGATTACTTGGTATTTGGATAATATGAAATTATATAAACAATAACAGAGATACACACAAAAGCACAAATTAGAAAATCAGATAACAGACAGAGAAAAGTGGGTTTTAACAAGTTACAACTACAGGGGGTACAAGTGAAACTTTTTAAAACTTAAAATTAAAAGAAAATTTAAAATGATAATAAAATTATGAAATTGGTTATTTTAATATTTAATTACTATTTAATTAATTAAAACTATTTAATAAGTAAATTAAACCTAAGTTAAATTAACTAAAAAAAATTTATAAAGATTACAATTTAAACTAAAAACTTGCAAAAATAATTTCTAAACCTTAAAAAGAACTTGAAGAAAGTATAAAAAATAAAAATAAATATTTTTGTCTTTTTATGAGTTTTCTATTAATTAAAAACTAATTATATTATTTAAATTATTTTAAATAACTATGAATACCTAAATGACTTATAAAATTATGTAAAAATTTATAAAACTAATTAACCATTACAGGAATCCAAAAAATTATAAAAAGTTACTAAAAATTATATTTAGGCTATTTTACTAATTAATTACTTATTAATTAATTTAAATCTAATTTAATTAAATTAAATAAGAAAATTGGAAAATGGACAGTGGAAATTATGAAACTATTTTCTAAAAGTCTTAAATACTTTATAAAACTTAGAAAAATTATAAAAATCTGCTGTTGTTAATTAAAATTTATGAAAACTAATTAATTACTAATATTACCTATTTAATTATTTAAACTATTTTTAAATCTAATAAATAGTAAACTGCTTAGGAAAAATCTAAGAAAATTATTTTAACTACTTAAAGGTAACAGGAAATTAATAAAATTATAAAAATGGACAAGTGCTTATTATTAAGCTGAAAGGAAAATTAAATAGATAATTTCTATTAAATAGAAGCTATCACTATAATTAAGTTTGGCTTTTTCTGGTTTTTCTTTTATAGAACTATTAGAATACTTAAATTATGAAACTTTTACAAAGACAACTAATTTGGAAACCAAGAATAAGCACTGTGAGTGCTTATTAGCTTATACAGTTGACTAAGTTTGACCACACAAAGAAATAAGCTTAAATGGAGATATGTGGGGTCCACACTGGTTAAGTCAGATACACACAAGTTACTTGGACATGTATAAGCTAGACTTGATGAGATAAGCTCATGGGATAAGCTAAAAAACTACAATAAGCAACTGCTTATTAGGGTTCTGGGTCAGAAATGGGACAACCTTCAAGTGCAATTCCAAGTGGGGTCCACTGGTGCACAGGTCAAACAAAGGGTCAACTTATGAATCCTGGTAGGAGGGGGTTGTAAGAACCAAGATTTGGGCCTGTGGGACCACTGTGGTGGCCACAATCAACCATCAAAGTGGTGGGTGTTGGACTGATGGTCTGATGCACAGGGGAACCTTTTTCCCTGCAAGTGAGTTTGGAGGTCTGTGGAGCCCACAACAAAAATCCTAAAAATGAGGTGAATGTAGAACTTAAGAGTTTAGCTGGGATACTATGACCACAACAAATTTCAGACCTTGAGACCTAATACACAATTCTCAATAAATCTTGAGATTTTTGGTTTTCTGCACAAAGAGGTCTAATTTGACTTTTTGAAATATTGAACTAAGTTGACTTTTATGAAACTCTACCTTAATTTTCTGAATGATTGTGTTATAATAAGCTATGATAAGACTATATTAAGCTAGAACAACTACTTGTGAATTGATTTGAAGCTTATGCTACTCTAATTCCAACACAGTGAATCACTGTGAGTGATTCAAAGAGATTTTGTCTTTATTGGTTAACTAGGTCTGAGTTTATGCTTGTTCTGAGTTGATATGGACCTATGTGATTGGTTTAAACAAGAAACAACAACAAGTAAACACCACAACACCTTGGATCACACTGATCCAAACACACCTAAAGATTGACTGTTTTGTGATTTTTGAAGTAAATGATTATAAGAGCTTATGAAATAGATCCAAAACAACTTAATATGATTAATTAAGTATGAATGAACATTTAAACACATGAAATAACAACAATTAACCAAGATTACTTATTATACTACTTTGACTGTGTAGCTTTGATTATTTAGCAACTAGAAATTTAAATGAACAAGCTATCTATTTTAGGTTATATTATGACTAAACAACAGTAAATAAGCTTAAACAACTAAATAAGCAGATCAATAAGGTATGCTGTAGTGAAAACAAGGAAATGAGATTAAAAACTTACCAAATGCAATCCTGCCAAACTTATGAATCAAGGATCAAAGAACCAATTTATAGGTTCTCCACAGAACCACTAACCCAAGGGCAATCCAAAATACACCCTGCTCCTACTTGATCATCATCATACTCATGATTTTTGAATTTTTCTTTATTTTTCTTATTTTTTTGTATTTTTCTCTTTTACAACCAAAGCTGAGTTTTAAGGTTTCTAATAGCTTATAAAAGCTATTTGAGGAGCTTATATGAGCTTATGAATCCTTAACATCAACTAATAACAACAATGAAACCTATTCAGAATTTTGAAATAAACTTGAACTTGCATAAACTGAGAACTGAATTAAAACTTGAGATTGATTATCATAAAAGTTGAGATTACACCTGAATTGACTAACACAATGCTTAAAAGCTTGAGAATTAACTGAAATAACAGATTACAATTTTAACGAGATTAATTAAGCTAAATTAAACTATATATAGGTCTTCTACACTTCTCTTCCTTTTATAAGCTCACATTAGAGTTTCTTGTGAGTCTCTGAGCATATCCCACTTTGAATCTTGACCCTCCATGGCTCTGACATGATCCTAGCCGTTTAAACGATTTTGGCGCCAAAAGTCCTACACGTTGCTTGGAGCCAACATTCTGTAATTAAAAAATCTTGGGAGCTTGTGGACGTGTAAGGGGACAATTTGGATAGTAGGAATGGGCTATGGGTCAAGTTGACAGAGAACTGGGATGGATTTGAGAAAAATGTGGTGGGGAAGCATTTATGGCTCACTGTTGGTGTTTGTGGAGGTGGCAAGGGTGAGGTGGAAAGGTGGTGGGGTGGAGAGGTGGTGAGGTGGTGGTAAAACCACCTGGTTTTAGGTATGAGGTTGGGGAGGAGAGGGATGAACAGTGGTGGGTGGTTTGGCGGTATTGGTGAGGTCAAACAGGGTTTGACCCGTTCTAAATAATAAAGGGGGTGTGTGGGCTGAGCTTATTTTGGGCCTAGGGGGTGGGCTGGATTGTGTTGTGTTTGGATTTGGATTAGGTTTTATTTTTGGGTTAATAATAAAGGGTCCGGTTGGTATGTGGTATTAAACAAGGACCAAATTTGTAATTTGGTGAAAATTTAGGGACTGAATTTGTCACTTTTCCAAACCACTTCCAAGGACTAAACCTGCATTTAAACCATAACACAAGGACAAAAGATGTAATTTTTTCATTTTTAAAATCCAGGGACCTTTTCTGCCAATTTCTCAAACTCCAGGGACCATTTATGTAACTTTGGATTTTTCAGGGACTAAAGATGTAATTTCCCAAAATGTTATCAAAAGGACCAATTTTGCCATTTAAGAATAATCCAAGGACCAAAGATGTGATTTTTCCATTTAAAATACCTTAAGGACTATATTTGACATTTTTGAAACTTGAGGGACTAAAGTTGTCATTTTGCAATTTTTAACTTTAAAGGACTAATCTTGACAACTTATGAATCCCTAAGGACCTTTGATGATATTTTTCATGTTTTGATTTACCAGGGACTAGTTTTGACAACTTTTGAAACTTGAGGGACTGAAACTGCCAATTATGCAAACTTTGTACGTTTTTCATCTGTTTTTGATTATTTTGCATCTGAAACATATAAAACACACTTCTAAGATATTTTCAGTATTTTGATGCATATTTGAGTGTTTTTTGAATGTTTTGACAGTTCAGATTGGTATAAAATGATGAGTATTTAGACACTCATCAGTTATCTTACCTTCTTATCACGAACTCCAAAATCTAAGCACCCCATATATTAGGTTATTTCAAACTACTTATCTTAGCTTCGTATCAAGAATTTCAAACTATTTATCTTAGCCAAGATAAATCACCAGCATCGTATGATTCATGTGAAAATGAGCCAATGAAAATTTATTTCATTAAATAGTTCATGTAATTAAATGGAGATGGGGCTTTTCACTTCCTAATGCGTCATTCGTTCCGCTTCGTCACATCAGCTACCTTGAGACTATAACTCCCTATATACCATGAAAACTGCAAGTTCAAGATTTTAACTCATAAACAAATTATTGTTACAATTTTCGTGTGACTAAAGGCATGTATGACCAAAAAAATTTAGGCTATCCCTCTCACATTAATTCCCAAACTTGTTCGTGCAGGTACAGTTTAGGATGTGCGTAAGAGGCAGTAAATTAGTAAAATAAATAAAAGAAACATACCTTTTGAAGCGTATGGTTTGACAGTAACTTCTTTTTCATTAACCTTAACCAAAAACAAAATAATACAATCAACCAAACAAAACAAAACCCTTATTACTAAAATAAATAAATAATAATAATAATAATAATAATAATAATAATAATAATAATAATAATAATAATAATAATAATAATAATAATAATAATAACAACAACAACAAATGACAAATAAAATAACAGTTAAGAATCATATTATTAGGAAACTTACATAACCGATTTGATTTAGACCGAAGTTGTAACATGCAATTTTCATCTAGATGCTACTAACGGCGGCTCTTGCAAGTATGTCGCCGCCGTTGAAAGCTCAACCAAAGCAAACATAAATACAGTAAAAGATTAAAAACCTGGAAAATTAACTAACCATCCAAAAAACAACAAGACCTAGAAATCGCATACATAAACCTTGATAAGGATTTATTTGATACCTTTTTAAAGGGTCATTTAAGCCTAAAATCGAGTTTATATGATCAAATATTGCCTCAAATCATTTCTTTTGGCATTTTACGTACTTGTGACGCTGATACGTGGGAATCGCACCAGGCTTTACCTCTCGAGGGATCTCGAGAAGCTTACAACCCCCACCAGGCAGTGTACCTGATCGTTGTAGTATAGTATAGTGACAAGTACCGGGGGATTGATCGTTCAACTCAGGAATAGTGTCGCTATGATTAGAAAGTCTCCTAAACTAAGTCTAGAGGTGAGAGATGATTCTTTTTGTATTTTTATATTTTATAAAAGCAAATAAAATCTCGGGTTTTGGAAGAGTGGGCGGAATTAGTTGCTAGCCAACTAACCCAAATAACTAAAGATGCAATCAAAATAAAATGACAAAAATGAGATGAAACTAATTATACTATTTTGGTGTAAACAATGATGAGGAAAGTTGTGTTTACTTAGGTTTCATTACTCCCTAGATATCTTTTACAGGTTGATAGCTTATTACATTTGCATGGATGACGGGTCATATTCCTTAATACTAGTCGTAGGGCCGTGTACAATATTCCCTAACTCTGTAGGATCCTACTTCACTCCTATGTCGAGCCGTTAGAAGCTCCTAACATGGGATCATTAGAATTCTCCTACGCATTAAATACAACCAAAACTCGTAGTACACCTCCGATCATGTTTCTTAAGACGTTCAAGCAAGTTACCAATGGAAGTATGCCAGTTTTCTTAAGCCTAACATCGAATACAATCATCCGTAACAACTATAAACAAACAATCAATCCAAAATTAACATCTAGGTTTCACTACATCTAAGCAAACACAAAAGAAATCTACCCGAGCATGTTAAATTGAAGACAAGCGTAAGATATATTCAAACAACACATAGACATATTGAATGAATTGAAAGAGTACTTATCTTTAATAGAACATGAAAGATTCAAAGGGTTGAAACCCTTGAAAAAGCTGGAAAATTCGACCTAGGGTTTTTCCCTCAAAGTTGCACACTAATGAATGAAATTTGGAAAACTATATATAGATTACAATGGGTGACGGCGTCATGTATTGAGTTGTGACGCCGTCAACTCGCCACCTATAATGAAATCGTATTGCCTAGATCTACTTGTAACGCCATCATGTGTAAATTTCTTCTGGGCCCTCACTAATACTTGGACCATGACGGCCTTGGGTGACACCGTCATCTCCTATGCACAAAACTCTCTGGATCGTCATGTGTATTGTCCACATCCACCTCTTTTGTAACTCTTGACGCCGTCATGTAGAAGCTCTTGACGCCTTCAGGTACTCTTCCCAGTAAGGAAAATTAATACTTTGCCGTTTTCTTCACTTTTATGCTCCAAAAATGTCCAAAATGCTTCCTTTTCCAGATTTCTCTCCAAAAGTACCTAAAATGACAAAAGGAACGATTTAGGGCAATATTTGATCAAATAATCTAGAATCCGGGCTTAAATGACCCCTTAAAACTGGTTCACTCTTTGCCTCATCAAATACCCTTACACTTGAGATTTGCTTGTCCTCAAGCAAATGCGCTTTTATTCTAATCAAAATACAAGTTAGGGGTCATTTAACACTAATATAAAAGTAATTACAACAAATAATCATTCCTCTAAAGACTAAAGACAAGTACGGAGGTCATACACTAGCACCTCACAAATAGTGTTTAGATACTCACATCTCTCGGGTGTAATAAAGTATATATCACAATAAGGAAATGGAAAACACCTCTCACTACCTGTCATATCAAAATAGATTTCCATAGGCTTGGGAAAGGATCAAACCTCCACCACTTGGCGTAAGCACCTAGGATAATCTATCAAAGAGGTCTTTTGAAAGGTTATAATGTTAGGTGTAGGGATATGGAATACACGGTTTTGTTGGATAAAGGCAATATTTAATGGTGGCGAGTTAATCATCTTGGTTAATTACATGTACAATATGGCGTTGCTAAGCCAAGACTAGACTTGACTTATGCTAATGAATCAAAAATAACAAAAACTTAAAACAAACATAGAATGAAACGGGATGGTAGTCCGTATGTTTTTCTCTTTTCTTTTTCTATTTTTTTTTTCTTTTTTTTTTTTTTTTTTTTTTTTTTTTTTTTTTTTTTTTTTTTGCATACACTCTTACCCTACCATCCAAAATAATATATCAAAGGGAATGTACATTCCCCTTACACTTGAATTTTTACATACTTTACAATAAACTACTCTAATGAATCGAATCAATATAATCAAAACACTTTGAGTACTTTTTAAGATTAATGCACATATGGGGGTAATATATGATGTTCTTCCCCATTACTCCATAACACAAGTACTTTACCCATGAGTCCCAATCGTCCCAAAACAATATGTACAAGATATGACTCGACTTAGCAACCATGTAATCAATTAGATAATTAAATAAGGGTTTAAACATATAACAATAATACACTAAAGATGAGTGCATACAAGGAAGGCTAAGGCGATTTGGTTGCACATTTGGGTGGGTTGTAACAAATTCTTCCTTTATGTAAGATGCTTAAAGTTAGAAATGAAGAGATAGGCTCGGAGGGGTGTACTAGGGGTTTCGTGTACTAAAAATGAGTACAACGCTAAGGTGTGAGAAGAATTAATTGACTTTACTAGCCAAGTAATATGACTTAAATGGTCAAGTAATCATGATACGGGTTTAACACAAGGGTGATCCTAATGCCTCTTATCATGTAGTAAATCCTACCACACGAATGTAGTCTCACTAGCGGTCTCGGGATGCATCACTAACGCAAGTTCTAGAATCTAAATGCTACCGGTACACTCATAAGCACTAATAATGAATGTTTTTCCTATCAAATCTAAAGGCAAACCTCACATATTTGGGTGAAAAATTTTTCTGAATAGTACGGTTTTGTGCTAGTCATACAACTCCTATCCATGAGATGCTTGCTAAGGCTAAAGTTTCACTCCTAAATGTTGTAAAAAAATTTAAATTTGGCGCTAAAATTACACTAACAAGTATTTCTCTTAGTTTTATTACACACCTACCATCAAACAAACAAACTCTATGAGGTATCATCATTTACCCTCCCTTTACACTTAGGATGAACATTGTCCCAATGTTCAATTAAAGAATGTAAAAGTTAAATAGGTAAAAGAATGAAAGCAAATACTCCCCTGATTCGTTCGGTGTGGATAGTGTGGTAACAAGGTTAGATCTTCCTCCAAGAAAATGAACATTCAAAGCTTCCCTTCGAGAAAAATAAATCATCTTCTTGTCATCTATAACATGTTAAACCTGAGAAAACAAACAAGGCAACCTTGAATAAAATCGGCGGCAATCTATATATACTAACAAGTCCTAGAAAGCAAATTAAGATATAATGCTTGTGGAATGAATGTTTGCATATTTCCCGGAGTTTATAAAACTAAAGAATTAACAAAAACTTTAAGACTCCGTTAGAAAAACAAAACTTGCAAAATTTCTAGAATTTTACACATGACGCCGTCAGGAATTAACTCCTGACGCCGTCAGAAGTGACCTGCAGACATCTTTACGTTAAGTTTCCGGAAAATTTCTGGAAAAACTTATGTCCTACTTCCTGGAAAATCCTGCAAAACATCATTATGACTCGATACAAGCATTTGAGTCTAACAAGTACTAATGCACATGTTCATTTATTGTTGTGGCGAATCAAGTTCAATTTCGTTTTTAAAAACAAATTTGGGGTTTCCCCTTACACTTAGCTTTTGCAAAATACCTTTATATGAAGTTAAGACGAAGTTAAACAACAAAATAAAGCATTTTCACAATTTTATTTTGAAACATGATCTACCAACAATAAAAATAAACCATGTATACGGAAACAAATAACAATCAAACAAATAAAAATCACACAAAACATGGGTTACCTCCCAAGAAGTGCTTTTCTTTATTTTACGAGTCTTGTAGCCAGACTCAAGGTCATGGGTTATTACGTGACCTCATCTTCAAATGTTACATCATCCTCACTAATTGATGAGGCGAAAAATGAACCACTTTTAGGGGGTCATTTAAACCCGGAATTGAATTTATTTGATCAAATATTGCCCTAAATCGTTCCTTTTGTGATTTTAGGTACTTTGGGAGTGAAATCTGGAAAAGAAGGCATTTTGGACGTTTTTGGAGCATAAAAGTGAAGAAAACGACAAAGTCTCAATTTTCCAAGCTGGGAACAGTAGGTGACGGTGTCAAGAGTAAAATCCTGACGGCGTCAAGAGTAATTTGCATGACGGCCCAGTACAAACGTGACGGCATCACAAGTAGAGCGTCAAGAGTAAAAGACGTGACGGCCTAGAAGACCATAACACATGACGGCGTCAGATGTAGATCAAGGCAGTCCGAGAAGTATTTTGACGGTGAGATGACGGCGTCACCTTTTTGGTCTTGACGCCGTCAGACCCTATTTCCTATATATAGTTTTCTAATTTTCACACATTAAGAGAGGAAGTTTTGGAGAAACCCTAAGGCCGAACCTAATACGATTTTTACAGGTTTTTCAAGGGTTTTCAGCCCTTGAAACCTTTCAAGTGTAATTGAGATAAGTGTTCTTTTAATTCAATCAATATGTCTATGTGTTGGTTGTCTATATCTTGTTCTTATCTTAATTCCACTATGCTAGGCTAGATTTCTCTTGTGTTTGCTTGGATCTAATGAAACCTAGATGTTAATTATGTGTTGATTACTTGTTTATGGTTGTATTGGATGAATGATTTCAATGTTAGGCTTAAGAAAACTGGCAGATCTCCAAATGGTAACATGCTTGAACGTCTTAGGAAACATGAACCGATGGGCACTAGGTTTTATTGGTTGTATTTAATACATGAGTAAATTCTAATGATCCCATGTTAGGAGCTTCTTAGCCGGCTCGACATAGGAGTGAAGTAGGCACTCATAGGATTGGGGAGTTAAGTGCGCTACCCCATGAATGGTATTAAGGAATACAATCCGTCATCCACGCAACTATAACAAGTAATTAACGTGTAAAAGATATCTAGGGAGTAGTGAAATCTAAGTAAACACAACTTCTCCACTTATTGCTCACAACCTTAGTATAATTTAGTTTTATTTCATTTCTAGTATTTTATTTTGATTGCATCTTTAGTATTGGGTTAGTTGACTAGCAACTAATTCCGCCCAAATCCTTCAAACCCGAGATTTTAATTTGTTTTCTAAAAAATATAAAAAAACAAAAATAATCATCTCTCATCTTTAGAACTAGTAATTAGGTTTTCTAATCCTAGCAACACTATTCCTAGCTGAACGATCAATCCCCCGGTACTTGTCACTATACTATACTACAACGATCAGGTACACTGCCTGGTGGGGGTTGTAAGCTTCTCGAGATCCCTCGAGAGGTAATGCCTGGTGCGATCCCCACGCATCAATTTTTTGGCGCCGTTGCCGGGGAATAGTTATTGTCTAGGTTAGAACTTCTTTTTATTAGGTCTACTTGCTAGATTCCTTTCTAGTAAGATTTTATTTTTATTTTTAGGTTTTCTTTAGTCTATCTTATTTCTTTGTGTTTTTGTTCGTAACTCTTCACCACCCGACATCATGGACAACGGGAACATCTTTGAACCCGTCATCCCACCGCAACAAAACCCACCACTAGAACCCGTTAGGCCCCGAACCTTAGGAGAGTATTCCCGACCTAGCCACCAAGGCTACCGAAACACCATTGAGCTCACCGGAGCCAATGTGACCCCCTTGCGATCCGACACCATCCGGTTGGTGCAAAGCGGATGTGCATTCCATGGACTTCGTTCCGAAGATCCAAATCAACACCTTAAGGACTTCCTTAAAATCGTAGATTCTATAGACCTAAGTGTTGAAACTAGAGAGACAACCCGATTACGCCTATTCCAATTCTCTCTACGGGATCAAGCTAGTCAATGGCTTGAGTGTTTACCCGCGGGATCCATCACCACATGGGATGATCTCACCACTCGTTTCCTTGCCCAATTTTTCCCACCGGGGAGAACTACTAAGCTTAGAAATGACATCTTGATGTTCCAACAACGTCAAGGTGAAACTCTTTATGAAGCATGGACTCGTTTCAAGGACTTACTCCAAAAAGTCCCTCATCATGGCATAGATCTTTGGCTCCAAGTCCAAATCTTTTATGACCATATCGATCTCTCCACGAGGCGAGCCATTGACCAATCGGCCGGTGGTAAGCTACGTGATCTAAGTGCGGAACAATCATGGGAACTCATAGAAGATCTTGCTCTCTATGACAACGAAAGTTGGAATGATCCCCGTGATTTGAACAAAACGGTCAAGGCAATATCTTTGCCTTCGAACAACTCTAGCACTCCCGACCGTAGGATCATGGAACTTGAAGACCAAGTCAAGTTTCTCATGAAATCTTACGAAGCTCCTAAGCCTTCAAGCCAAGTGAACAAAATCACTTCTTCATGCGAATTATGTAGTGGTCCCCATGACACTCGTGATTGTGTGGAACTCCCCGGAACAGCTTTTGCGGACTACGCATCCTCGCGTACCGATGAAGCGGGAGATAAGTGGTACACTTTCAAGCCGAGCCAAACCCTTATGGTGATTCATACAACCCCTCTTGGAGAAATCACCCAAACCTTAGGTGGAAACAAAATCAATCCAATTCTTCCAATCCGCCTAACCGTTACCAACCAAACGGTCCACCCTCCAACCGTACTTTCAACAACAATCCTTCTAACAACTATGGTAGTACCAACAATCTTGAAGGATTGATGTCAAATTTCATGGCATCTCAAGAAGCTCGCATATCTAAGTTTGAAGCCGATTTCAAACAAAAGCAAAGCGAGATGACCACCAAAATTGACGCATTGTTGAAAGTTCTCAATGACAGAGAAATGGGAGCACTCCCAAGCGACACAGTCAAGAATCCGAAACTAAACGTTAATTCCATATCTTCAGTTTCGTCACCCACTTTGTGTCCACAATACTACTCGGTTAAATCAACGAGCACGTGTTTCAAACAAAACCAAACTCTTCAAAAGGACCAACCGAATAAAACACCCGATATAAAACCGGTCAAAAGTATAGTTGAAACACCTCTTACGCAAGACCTTGATGATGAATTCAAGGAACTTCACCTTGAACGCCCCGTCATTGATGTCTTAGCCCGTGCTCCATACTATAGTGCCCTCCTAGAAAAATATGAGAAGTTTAAACTAGGTAAAAATGGGACCGCCTTCATTCAAAACAAGTTGCCTAAAAAGCTTGATGATCCGGGTATATTTGTTTTGCCTTGTAAGATAGGAAGATCCGAAGCTTTCGACACACTAGCCGATTTAGGGTCAAGACTCAACTTGATTCCCTTATCCTTATTCACAACTCTTAAGCTAGGAAAGTTAGAGGAAACGGAGGTGTTGATAGGTTTGGCGGATGGAAGTATTGCCCACCCGGTTGGAATGATTAAGGATGTAGTTGTTCACGTAGGAAGGTTAACTATCTTAGCGGATTTTCACGTCCTAGACATGGTTAGTGACACTACATGCCCATTATTGGTAGGAAGAGGATTTTTAGCAACCGCTAGCGCCATGATTGATTGTAAGGAGTCTAAGATAGCGGTAGGTGAAGGTGATACTTGGTCGGTGTACGATGCCAAGAAGTATAGTTATGATTGTGATGATGAACCGACACCGCATTGGGTAGAGATGAATAGGAGACCATCTAGATATGGACCTTGGATAGAAAGAAACTTTATAGGACCTCAATGCCCATTCTATCTAGAAAAAGATTTTGTTGAAAAGACACATTTGGTAGAACAACTCATAGCTAGAGATGAGGAGCTAGACCCCTTTAAGGACCCCTTAGTCTTTAGGAAGATGATTGAGTTCTTGAGCGTAATGCCTATTAACATAGAGATGAATAAGTGGAAAAGAGATGGAGATAAGTGTAAATGGAGGTGGGACAAGCCACCTAAAGAAGGTGACGGATCATGGCATATGAGGATGACTTTGTATGATCCGGATGGTGAGATGTTTGAAAGGTCATACCATACTAAGGAAACCGATAGGAAGTTGAAACCTAAGTTTGATCCCAAAGATGTCCTCAATGAGGAACTCACCCGTATCACGTAGTAACCCTTGACCTTGAGTCTAGCTACAAGACTCGTAAATAAAGAAAAGCGCTTCTTGGGAGGCAACCCATGCTTTGTGTGATTTTTATTTTGTTTGTTTGTTTGTTATTTGCTTCCGTATGCATGTCTTGTTTTTATTGTTGGTAGATCATGTTTCTAAACTAAATGTGGAAATACTTTACTTTGTTGTTTTGGCCTAGTCTTAACTCCACCTAAAAGTACTTTTGCAAAAGATAAGTGTAAGGGGAAACCCCAAATATGTTTTTAAGAAACAAACCGATCATGATTTTCCACAATATTAAATGAACATGTGTATTCGTATTTGTTGGAGTCAAATGCTTGTATTGAGTCATAATGAAGTTTTGCAGGATTTTCCAGGAAGTAGGACCAAGTTTTTCCAGAAATTTTCCAAAAACTTAACATAAGAATTTCTGCAGGTCAATCCTGACGGCGTCACGAGCTTGCTCTTGATGGCGTCACGGGTAAAAATCTGGAAATTTTACCGGTTTTGTTTTTCTAACGGAGTCTTAAAGTTTTTGTTGAATTATTAAGTTTTATAATCTCCAGGAAATCTGAAAACTTCATTCCACAAGCATTATATCTTATCTTGTTTTCTAGGATTTAGAAACTTATGTAGGATGCCGCCGATTTTATGCGAGGTTTCTTTGTTTGTTTTCTCAGGATTTACAGGTTATGTACGACAAGAAGATGATTTATATTCTGGAAGGGAAGCTTTGATTGTTCATTTTCTTGGAGGAAGATTTAACCTGGCCACCTTATTATCCATACCGAGTGAATCAGGGGAGTATTTGATTTCATTTGTTTTACTTATTTCACTTTTACATTCTTTACTTGAACATTGGGGACAATGTTCATCTTAAGTGTAAGGGGAGGGTAAAATGATGATACCTTACAAATACACTTTCGCTTGAGTTTGCTTTGTTTAATGGTAGGTGTGTAATAAAACTATGAGAAACACTTGTTAGTGCAATTTTAGCGCCAAATTTAAAATTTTTTACAACATTTAGGAGTGAAACTTTAGCCATAGCAAACGTCTTATGGATAGGAGATTGTATGACTAGCACATAACCGTATCATTCAGAAAAATTTTCCACCCAAATATGTGAGGTTCGCCTTTAGATTTGATAGGAAAAGCATTTACTATTAGTGCTTATGAGTGTACCGGTAGCATTTAGATTCTAGAACTTGCGTTAGTGATGCATCTCGAGACCGCTAGTGAGACTACATTCGTGTAGTAGGATTTACTACATGATAAGAGGCATTAGGATCACCCTTGTGTTAAACCCGTATCATAATTACTTGACCATTTAAGTCATATTACTTGGCTACTTAAGTCAATTAATTTTTCCCACACCATTAGCGTTGTACTCATTTTTAGTACACGAAACCCCTAGTACACCCCTCCGAGCCTATCTTTTCGTTTCTAACTTTAAGCATTTTACTTAAAGGAAGAATTTGTTACACCCCACTTAAATGTACACCCAAATCGCCTTAGCCTTCCGTGTATGCGCTCATTTTTAGTGCATTATTGTTATTTGTTAAACCCTTAGTTAACTATCTAATTGATTACATGGTTGCTAAGTCGAGTCATATCCTTGTACATATTGTTTTGGGACGATTGGGACTCATGGGTAAGTACTTATTTTATGGAGTAATGGGGAAGAACATCATATATTACCCCCATATGTACGTTAATCTTAAAAGTGCTCCAAGTGTTTTGATTATCTTAATTTGAGTCATTAGATTAGTTTATTGTAAAGTATGTAAAGATTCAAGTGTAAGGGGAATATTCATTCCCTATGATGTATTATTTTGGATGGTAGGGTAAGAGTGTATGCAAAAAAAAAAAAAAAAAAAAAAAAAAAAAAAAAAAAAAAAATTCGAAAAATCAAGAAAAAGAAAAAAAAAATATAGAAAAAGGAAAAGAGAAAAAACATACGGACTACCATCCCTTTTTATTCTATGTTCATTTTATATTTTTGTTATTTTTCATTTATTAGCTTAAGTCGAGTCTAGTCTTGGCTTAGCAACGCCATATTGTACATGTAATTAACCAAGATTGTTAACTCGCTACCAGTCAAAACTGCCTTTATCCAACAAAACCGTGTATTTCATATCCCTACACCTAACGTTACAACCCTTTAAAAGACCTCTTTGATAGTTTATCCTAGGTGCTTACGCCATGTGGTGGAGGTTTGATCCTTTCCCAAGCCTATGGTAATCTATTTTTTTTATAACAGGTAGTGAGAGATATCTTCCGTTTTCATATTGTAATTTATACTTTATTACACCCGAGAGATGTGAGTATCTAAACACTATTTGTGAGGTGCTAGTGTATGACCTCCGTGCTTGTCTTTGGTCTTTAGTGGACCGATTATTTGTTGTAATTACTTTTATACTAGTGTTAAATGACCCCTAACTTGTATTTTGAGTAGAATAAAAGCGCATTTGCTTGAGGACAAGCAAATCTCAAGTGTAAGGGTATATGATGAGGTGAAAAATGAACCACTTTTAGGGGGTCATTTAAGCCCGGAATTGAATTTATTTGATCAAATATTGCCCTAAATCGTTTCTTTTGTGATTTTAGGTACTTTGGGTGTGAAATCTGGAAAAGAAGGCATTTTGGACGTTTTTAGAGCATAAAACTGAAGAAAACGGCAAAGTCTCAATTTTCCAAGCTGGGAACAGTAGGTGACGGCGTCAAGAGTAAAATCCTGACGGCGTCAAGTGTAATTTGCATGACGGCCCAGTACAAACGTGACGACGTCACAAGTAGAGCGTCAAGAGTAAAATACGTGATGGCCTAGAAGACCATAACACATGACGGCGTCAGATGTAGATCAAGGTAGTCCGAGAAGTATTTTGGCAGCGAGATGACGGCGTCACCTTTTTGGTCTTGACGCCGTCAGACCCTATTTCCTATATATATTTTTCTAATTTTCACACATTAAGAGAGGAAGTTTTGGAGAAACCCTAAGGCCGAACCTAATACGATTTTTACAGGTTTTTCAAGGGTTTTCAGCCCTTGAAACCTTTCAAGTGTAATTGAGATAAGTGTTCTTTTAATTCAATCAATATGTCTATGTGTTGGTTGTCTATATCTTGTTCTTATCTTAATTCCACTATGCTAGGCTAGATCTCTCTTGTGTTTGCTTGGATCTAATGAAACCTAGATGTTAATTATGTGTTGATTACTTGTTTATGGTTGTATTGGATGAATGATTTCAATGTTAGGCTTAAGAAAACTGGCAGATCTCCAAATGGTAATTTGCTTGAACGTCTTAGGAAACATGAACCGATGGGCACTAGGTTTTATTGGTTGTATTTAATGCATGAGTAAATTCTAATGATCCCATGTTAGGGGCTTCTTAGCCGGCTCGACATAGGAGTGAAGTAGGCACTCATAGGATTGGGGAGTTAAGTGCGCTACCCCATGAATGGTATTAAGGAATACAATCCGTCATCTACGCAACTATAACAAGTAATTAACGTGTAAAAGATATCTATGGAGTAGTGAAATCTAAGTAAACACAACTTCTCCACTTATTGCTCACAACCTTAGTATAATTTAGTTTTATTTTCATTTCTAGTATTTTATTTTGATTGCATCTTTAGTATTGGGTTAGTTGACTAGCAACTAATTCCGCCCAAATCCTTCAAACCCGAGATTTTAATTTGTTTTCTAAAAAATATAAAAACACAAAAATAATCATCTCTCATCTTTAGAACTAGTAATTAGGTTTTCTAATCCTAGTGACACTATTCTAGCTGAACGATCTATCCCCCGGTACTTGTCACTATACTATACAACAACGATCAGGTACACTGCCTGGTGGGGGTTGTAAGCTTCTCGAGATCCCTCGAGAGGTAAAGCCTGGTGCGATCCCCACGCATCACTAATCATCGCATTACTACTTTCTTGATAATGTTTTACGCGTTGTATGTTGACAGTGAACTCTCTATTTTCATCGTCCATCAGCACAACGGCGCCAGTTTTAGAAGAACTTTTCACTATAAAGGGCCCATACCATCTAGACTTGAGTTTCCCGGGAAATAACCTTAACCGAGAGTTATACAATAGAACTTTGTCTCCTTATGAGAACTCCTTAGGTTTCTTAATTCGCTGGTCATGCCATCTTTTCGCCCTTTCTTTATATGTAACGGAGGATTCATATGCTTCTAGCCTTAACTCATCAAGCTTATGGAGTTGCAAGAACCTATTCATTCTAGCGACCGTATAATCCAAATTACATGCCTTAAGTGCCCAATAAGCCTTGTGTTCGAGTTCCACAGGAAGGTGACACGCCTTGCCATAAACCATATGGAACGGGGTCGTTCCAATAGGTGTCTTGTAGGCAGTTCAGAATGCTCATAAGGCCTCATCGAGTTTAAATGACCAGTCTTTTCTGTTTTGATTAACCGTCTTTTCCAATATTCTTTTAATTGCCCTGTTGGTGTGTTCGACTTGACCGATGGTTTGTGGGTGATAGGTGGTAGAGAAACGGTGGGAAACTCCATACCTCTTCATGACCTTTTCCATTTGCGCATTGCAAAAGTAGGTCCCCCTATCACTAATAAGAGCCTTAAGAATGCCGAACCTAGCAAATAGCTTTTTCAGAAAATGAATAACTACCCTAGCATCGTTGGTCCTAAGGGCTTGTGCCTCTACCCATTTTGAAACATAATCAATGGCCACTAAAATGTATTCGTTCCCCCTGAAGATGGAAAGGGTCCCATGAAATCAATTCCCCAAACATCGAAAACCTCGCAAACTTGTATAAAATTCTGAGGTGCTTCATCTCTACTTGATATATTCCGGGCCCGTTGATATGCATCACATGCTTGTATCATTTCCTTTACATCACAAAATATTGTAGGCCAATAGAATCCTGCATCGAAAATCTTTCGTGCGGTGGTGTTTATCCCATGATGGCCCCCATAAGGGCCCGAATGACATTCTTTCATAATCTTTATTGCATCTTTTCCCGAAACACAACGCCTAATTATTTGATCAGGACATCTTCGGAATAAGAAGGGTTCATCTCAGAAGTAGTATTTTAGTTGGGCAAAGAACCTTTTCTTTTCGTATCTAGTCATGTGTTCCGGAATGAGCCTACTTGCAAGATAATTAGCATAATCAACGTACCAAGGTTCAGAATCTGTCATTGATATGAGCTGTTCGTCAGGGAATGAATCCCGAATCTCACTTTTGTCAAGCTCACTAAGGAGGGGATTTTCAAGACGAGAGAGGTGATCAGTAGCCAAATTCTCTGCCCCCTCTTATCACGAATTTCAACATCAAACTCTTGTAACAACAAGATCCATCGAATTAGTCGTGGTTTAGTGTCTTGCTTAGCAAAAAGATATCGAAGAGCTGAATGATCAGTGAAAACAACCGTCTTTGAAAGGACAAGATATTGATGGAATTTGTCAAAAGCGAATACCACGGCTAATAGTTCTTTTTCGGTGGTGGAATAATTCTCTTGAGCGGGATTCATAGTTTTTCTAGCGTAGTATATTGGTTGGAATTGTTTGTTACACCTTTGGCCTAATACTACCCCAACAGCGTAGTCGATAGCGTCACACATAATCTCGAAAGGTAACTCCCAGTTGGGTGTAACTAGGGGTGGAAATGAGCCGAGCCGCTCGTGAAAAGCTCGGGATCGGATCGGTAAAAAGCTCGAACGAGCCGAGCCTAAACGAGCTCGAGCCCGAGCTCGAGCCTAAATTAGAGCTCGTTTAATAATCGAGCTCGAGCTCGAGCCTTATATACAAAGCTCGACTAGGCTCGCGAGCCTAAACGAGCTCTAATATCTTTTGAGTAGGTATACCGTATATACACATATAATACGTATATGTATGTTTCAAAGGACCACATTATAATTTATTAAAATAAGGATAAGCAACATATTACGCTTTTGGCTTTTGATTTGTCTCTTTCTCTACCCATTTCACTTCTCTTTTCCTCTAACCGTCTTCCCTTCTACAGTTCTTTTCGATTCAACAGACAACAGGTTACTTTTTGTTAAAAGAAAATTATATTGTTGCATAAAATTAACTAACTAGCTTGTTAACGAGCTCAACACAAGTAAACAAGCTCTAGATAAACAAGCTCGAACAAGTTAGCTCAAGAAGCCGCTGATTTTTTTTTTTTTTTTTTTTTTTTTTTTTTTTTTTTTTTTTTTTGTTGGTGCATCACAAACGAGCCGAGCCCGAGCCGAGCTCGAGCTTTATATATCATCTACGAGCCGAGCTCGAGCTCAAATCTTAAGGCTCGAAACGAGCCGAGCTCGAGCTCGAGCTTTCTAAAATATAAACGAGCCGAGCTCGAGCTCTGGCAGGCTCGGGCTCGGCTCGGCTCGTTTCCACCCCTAGGTGTAACCATGATTGGGACTTGCGTGAGTTCCTTTTTCAGGAGATTGAATGAATCCTTGCATTCTTGAGAGAGATCGAAGGGGGCATCCTTTACAAGCAATTGAGTCATTGGCCGAGCTATTTTAGAGAAGTCTTTAATGAATCTCCTGTAGAAACCGACATGACCCAAGAAGCTACGTATTGCTTTAACAGTCGTAGGATAAGGTAGTTTAGATATAGCTTCAACCTTTGCTTGGTCCACCTCAATCCCATTTCCTGAGACCTTATGTCCCAACACAATCCCTTCTTTCACCATAAAATTGGCATTTTTCCTAGTTCAGGATCAAGTTGGTTTCCTCGCAACGTTTGAGCATTTTTTCGAGGTTAGCAAGACAGCGGTCGAAAGAGTCCCCGAAGACCGAGAAATCATCCATGAAAACTTCCATGTTGTCTTCCATCAACTCGTGAAAGATTGCGATCATGCATCGCTGAAAAGTGGCGGGAGCGTTACAAAACCCAAAAGGCATCCTCTTATAAGCGAATGTCCCATAAGGGCAAGTAAATGTGGTTTTTCTTGGTCCCCAGGGGCTATGGGGATTTGGAAATATCCTGAGAATCCATCCAAGAAACAGTAGTACTCGTGCCCAGATAATCTTTCCAACATTTGGTCAATGAACGGGAGGGGAAAGTGATCTTTCCTGGTGGCATTATTGAGCTTTCTATAATCGATGCATACCCGCCAACCAGTGACCGTTCTCTAGGGTACCATCTCACCGTTGTCATTTTTCACCACAGTCATCCCTCCATTCTTTGGCACAATCTGTACAGGACTAACCCACGGGCTATCCGAAATTGGGTAAATCAGCCCTGCATCCAAAAGTTTGATAACTTCTTTTTTCACTACCTCCTTAATGTTGGGATTCACCCGCCTCTAGGGTTGCATGGCTGGTTTATAGTTTTCTTCCATGAGAATCTTATGCGTCCAAAAGGTTTAGTCAATCCCCTTAATGTCGGCTACACTCCATGCAAGGACTCCCTTATATTTCTTTAGGACTCCTAAGAGCCTATCTTTTTGTTCATGCTCAAGGGAAGAGTTTACGATTAATAGCAGCTGATCCTCTCCCTGGAGGAAGGCATACTCTAGGTGGTTTGGGAGTTCTTTAAGTTCTAGCTTAGGTGGTTTGATAATGGAGGGATTTAGCTTGTTTTCGGGTTTACGGAGTTCGAGCTGTTTAGTAGGCTCTTGTCTAGGATAGAAGGAGACTGCGCTAACGCCTTCCGTCTTCTCCTTCTCCATTATGGGGAGGAAACTCTCATCTCATAACCAGCTTTCTTCAATTTGTTCATCAACACAGTTGTCAATGACATCAGTTAGTTCATCGACCTCTCCGATGAAATAGAGCCGGTTAGCTGCTTCAAGAGATAAATTCATAGTTTCTTTAATTTCGAAGGTCAAGCTATCGGTTCCTACTCATAAGGTTAACTTGCCATCGTGAACGTCAATGACTGCACGAGCGGTAGCAAGAAAGGGTCTCCCTAAAATGATGGGCACCAGGTCATCCTCCTCCATCTCCAAAATTACGAAGTCAACCGGAAATTTGAACTTCCCTACTTTGACTAGCACATTCTCGCATATCCCTAAGGGATATTTGACCGATCTATCGGCTAGCTGGATGTTCATACGGTTAGGCTTTAGTCCGGAATATCCTAGTTTGAGGAACATGGAGTGGGGCATGAGGTTGATGCTTGCCCCTAAATCGGCAAGAGCATTCTTTATTGATAGAGATCCTATGGAAA
The DNA here is from genome assembly GCA_030686995.1 of Artemisia argyi. Classification (NCBI taxonomy): domain Eukaryota; kingdom Viridiplantae; phylum Streptophyta; class Magnoliopsida; order Asterales; family Asteraceae; genus Artemisia; species Artemisia argyi. The sequence goes on from CM060678.1 coordinate 124,143,635, forward strand.
AGGGCAAGGTGAAGCTGCTTGGATCGTCTACCTTTTTTGGTAGCCCTCGTTGGGTCACCACCGAGCATTCTTCTCCCAGAGTCACAAGACCCTCGAGTTTCTTTCGGTTGGCAAGCAATCTTTTGAAGTATGAGCTATACTTGGGCATGTGATAGCAAGCATCAAGGAGAGGTATGGTGACCACTGAATCTTTTAGATATGACAAGAACCTCTTATTATCATTTTCAATCTTCTGGTTTTTTAGGCGGGATGGAAATGGGATTCTCACAGGTTGGTTAGGTGGAGTTGGTGGAGATGGGGTCACCAGAGGTGGTTGTTCAGGAGCCTCGTTGCTTACATTACCTTCCTCCTCGAGGGGCTCGTTAGGCTCAAAGTGACAGGATGCGAGCTCGGATAAGGAGGGTCCTTGGTTGTTGTTCCAGCTCGAGTAGTCACCGTGAGCAAGGGATCTTTTTGGCTTACTGGTGGCCTGTTATGGCCATCGAGGGTGGCATTAAGCTTATTGAACCATTTTTCCATGTCATTCTGTTGCTCAGCGATGACCTCGTCAAGACCTTTCAATTGCAAGCCTTTTTCCTGAGTAAAGTGACCAAGGTCATCTTCAAAAGTGCTCCTGATTTTGTATTTAGGGCCTTCCTCTTCTTCTTTTCTTTTCACCAGATTTCCCCAAAGGGTATAATCATCGTTTTGGTAAAAAGGCAAAAGGGAGGGGTCAGCGTAGATGTCATGTCCTGACAAACACGCATGTTCAGTCATGGTTTCTCCTCCGCATTCCTCCACCTCGTGCGGGCCCCCATAGTAGTCGCAGATCAAGTAAGGATTTGAAAGTTGTTTAGTTGTTCGCAACCCTGCAAGGTATTCCACCCTTTCGTGAATTTTTCTCAGCCGATCTGAGGGTGTTTGTGTGATTTCAGATGTGCTCGTAGTCAACTCGGGTTCATCCCAAGTATCGTCCTGGTCTTGAGCATATTCCTCAATCCTATTCCACCCTTCCTCGACGCTCAGATTAGCTATTCTCCCTTTTCTTGAATTGTTGATTCCGTTCTGGTCGTTTGAGGAGATATTGTCGTAGAATATTTGGACCAGAAGCCAAAGTTCGATGCCATGATGGGGAACTTGTCTTATTAAATCCTTGAATCTAATCCATGATTTATGGATGGGTTCGTCCTTTCCCTTTCGGAAACGGAGGATCCTATCCCTAAATACTGAGGTTTTCCCTGCTGGGAAGAACTTCTCATAGAACTTGGATATAAGTTGCTCCCATGTAAAGATAGACTCGGAGGGAAGTCTATCATACCACTCTTTGGCTTTTTCATAAAGAGTGAAAGGGAAGAATCATAGTCGGGACGTGTTTTTAGTGGCCCCATCCGTATGGAGGGTATCCACTATCTTTAAGAAGTTTGTGATGTGTTGAATTGGGTCATCGTTATGTAATCCGCGAAACTTGCACACACTTTGGACGAGCCAAACATCGCTTGCATGCAAGACCTCATCGGTGTGTTCGTTTGGGAAGACAATGGCATTTGAGAAGCCACGAGGATTCAGGGAGGAGTATTCCTTAAGACGCTTAGGGGTAGGAGTTTCGGGGGTGCTCATATCGTTGTTGGATTGGGGGCTAGAAGGTGTGAGGTGATTATCTGAATCTTCTTTAGAAAGGGCCTCATCAAAGTTGAAAGCTATGCTAGATGGTTCGGGTGTTGAGAGAGATTGCTTTAGCTTATGCATTTCCCTTTCGGGTTCTGCATATGGCAAAACGAGATTTCTAACAGAACTACGACTCCTAGTGACTCTAAGGTTAGAGAGATCTTCATTTGCCATGATGGCGGATGGTGATGGTTATGAACAAAGGCACGAAGAAATAAGATAGACTAAAGAAAACCTAAAAATAAAAATAAAATCTTAATAGAAAGGAATCTAGAAAGTAGACCTAATAAAAAGAAATCCTAACCTAGACAACAACTATTCCCCGGACTGCGGCGCCAAAAACTTGATACATGGGAATCGCACCAGGCTTTACCTCTCGAGGGATCTCGAGAAGCTTACAACCCCCACCAGGCAGTGTACCTGATCATTGTAGTATAGTATAGTGACAAGTACCGGGGGATTGATCGTTCAACTCAGGAATAATGTCGCTAGGATTAGAAAGTCTCCAAAACTAAGTCTAGAGGTGAGGGATGATTCTTTTTGTATTTTTATATTTTATAAAAGAAAGTAAAATCTCGGGTTTTGGAAGAGTGGGCGAAATTAGTTGCTAGCCAACTAACCCAAATAACTAAAGATGCAATCAAAATAAAATGACAAAAATGAGATGAAACTAATTATACTATTTTGGTGTAAACAATGATGAGGAAAGTTGTGTTTACTTAGGTTTCATTACTCCTTAGATATCTTTTACAGGTTGATAGCTTGTTATAATTGCATGGATGACGGGTCATATTCCTTAATACTAGTCGTAGGGCCGTGTACATTATTCCCTAACTCTATAGGATCCTACTTCAATCCTATGTCGAGCCGTTAGAAGCTCCTAACATGGGATCATTAGAATTCTCCTAGGCATTAAATACAACCAAAAATCGTAGTACACCTCCGATCATGTTTCTTAAGACGTTCAAGCAAGTTACCAATGGAAGTGTGCCAGTTTTCTTAAGCCTAACATTGAATACAATCATTCGTAACAACTATAAACAAACAATCAACCCATAATTAACATGTAGGTTTCACTAAATCTAAGCAAACACAAAAGAAATCTAGACGAGCATGTTAAATTGAAGACAAGCGTAAGATATATTCAAACAACACGTAGACATATTGAATGAATTGAAAGAGTACTTATCTTTAATAGAACATGAAAGATTCAAAGGGTTGAAACCCTTGAAAAAGCTGGAAAATTTGACCTAGGGTTTTTCCCTCAAAGTTGCACACTAATGAATGAAATTTGGAAAACTATATATAGATTACAATGGGTGACGGCGTCATGTATTGAGTTGTGACGCCATCAACTCGCCGCCTATAATGAAATCATATTGCCTAGATCCACTTGTGACACCGTCATGTGTAAATTTCTTCTGGGCAGTCACTAATACTTGGACCATGACGACCTTGGGTGACGCCGTCATCTCCTATGCACAAAACTCTCTGGATCGTCACGTGTATTGTCCACATCCACCTCTTTTTGTAACTCTTGACGCCGTCATGTAGAAGCTCTTGACGCCGTCAGGTACTGTTCACAGCAAGGAAATTTAAGACTTTGTCGTTTTCTTCACTTTTATGCTCCAAAAACGTCCAAAATGCTTCCTTTTCTAGTTTTCTCTCCAAAAGTACCTAAAATGACAAAAGGAACGATTTAGGGCAACATTTGATCAAATAATCTCGAATCCGGGCTTAAATGACCCCTTAAAAGTGGTTCACTTTTCGCCTCATCAGACGCGAATTCTAGAATTTGGCACTTTTGGACGAAAAAGTGAAGAAAACAACAAATTCGCGAAAAAACCATCAGAATTAAAGTCTAACGGGATCACGTTACACCTTGTGACGCTGTCACTTGATGATTTAGAGCTGGAAGATTTTACACACATCGCTTCAAAAAACTTAGGCGAATTATAACCTGACGGTGTCAGGTATATTTCAAAGAAGGGAGTCATGTTTTAAGTTTGTTAGAGACAACTCAGAAAGGTTAAAGAGTGACGATGTCAGCCATAAGCTGACGGCGTCAGAGGCTATAGAGCGATGGTGTAAGAGCGGATACTTGCACAAGACGAAACCCTAAACATGGTGGTCTGACGGCGTCAGGATCAATAACCTAACGCCGTCAGCTATATAATTCTATATATAGTTTTCGATTTTTATTCATCAAGTGTGACACTTTTGGAGACCAAAACCCTAGACAAATTTTGCAGTTCTTGTAAGTCTTTTACAGCTTCTTTTCATCCATGTTTCATTGAAGTTAAGTATTCCTTTAATCATTCAATATGTCTATGTGTTGTTGGATTGTGTGTTTATTTTCTCTTTTCTTTAACATGCTAGCTTAAATTCCTTTGTGTTTGCTTAGATCTAATGAAACCAAATTATTAATTATTGATGCAGTGTCTATTGTTTAGTTGATTGTTTCACGTTAGGCTAAGAAAACTGGCTGACTTCTTTATGTAACTAGCTTGATGTCTTATAATACGTAACCGTAGGTACACTATTGGTTTTTCTCGTTGCATTGACTGCATGAATTGATGTTGATGATCCTATGATTGCTTAATTAACTTAAGGTTGTAGGAGAAATTTATATTAATAGAGTTGGGGAATGTAGCACACCCCCACGTTTGATACTAAGGAATACAAAACAAACGACGTGACAATTCAATAAAAGTAAACTAGGGAGTGGTGAAATCTAAGTAAACACATTTTTCTCACCATAAGAAGTTCACCAAATTTACTTTTCTTGTCATTTAAAATTTTTGTTTTACAAAATTAGTTTTTGAGTTAGTTGCTTTACAACTAATTTCGCCCTACCTTCAAAACCGAGATCTTTAATTTGCTTTCTAAAAAATATAAAAACACAAAAAGAATCATCCCTCACCTTTAGGCTTAAATCGACACACACTTCAACCTAACGATACTATTCCCCTAAAAAACGATCAATCCTCCGGATTTACCTATACTATACTACAACGGTCAGGTACACTGCTTGGAGGATTGCAAAACTTCTTGAGATCCCTCGAGAAGTAAAACTCCTTGCGAGGTTGCAATATCTCGCATCAAGTTTTTGGCACCGCTGTCGGGGAATAGTTATTGCTTAGGTTTGATTTTTATCTCGTTTAGGTCTACTCACTAGATTCCTATCAAGTTAGATTTTTATTTTCTTTTTCGTAGCTTTCTTTAGTCTATCTCTTTCTTGGTGTATTTGTTCGCAATATATGTCAGCTATTCATATTTTCCCTTATAGAAATTTCCAACTACCCAATCCTGCCCTCGTTATGGATGACGAAAACCCACCGAACCTTTCACCCTTCGATCACTTTGGCAATGATTATGAAATTGATGAATTCGACCACGACACTGACCATAAAATTTGTCATTATTTGGATTCTGATGAGGACTTAGGTGATAGAAAAGTAATTGATGAGGTTAGGAAAGAAGTTAAGGTTGATCCTCTAAAGTATGTTGACCCTTGGACTAAAATCAAGAGAGATAGCCTCTTTAATATGCAATTTCCTTGTAAAATCGGATATAGGAGCTTGATGCTTACCTTAACCCATCTTTACTAGTAAACATAATCTCTCATGCTAATTATAAAAAAATCATGGTAAATGAGTTAGAAAATCAAGGAGATAATATTGTTGCTAGGGCTGAGCCAGTGCACATTTTTGTGGGAAGTTTTGTTTACTTGGTAGATTTCATGGTTATGGAAGATTTAGGAGAGTTTATCGATGGAAAATTAACCCAAGTCATACTTGGAAAACCCTTTAAGAATCTAACCAAGTTAGATGAAAAACTTATGGATGGGTTGATTACATTCTCAGACGGAGATGAGGATTTCGTCTATCAAATGCCCCGCTCATACCCTAGGTTAAAGGATTTTTTGTTAGGAATTATTGAAGTCAGAAGATAGTTTCTACTGACTGATATTGCTGACTGATTCTGCTAACTCCTTAGTGGTTTTTGCTGATCGTGTGATCCTGCAGATATCTGGTTCTTGCTGATTATTGTATCCGTAGGAATGATATAGAATGGATATACTTTGTTTATTTTAGGACAAGATATATAGAGTATCTTTTATAGTTTTATGTTTATTCATTTCTTGTAAGATGGTTTAAGGTTTCTTGTAGTATAAAAGGAACCCACGGCCAATGCATTAGACACACGACTAGTTTTGAATCTTAGTGATTAATAAAAAGATCCATAGAGGATCAAGAGTTATTAGTATACTGTGTTTGTATTTAAATTCCGCATATATACAAGCATACAAAGATTTTCCATATAGTTTTGCTTTTGATTATGTTGGCATGAATATTATGATATTTAATCTAAACATCCTCTTCATGTTTTGATGATGACAAAGATGTAAGTTACAACATATAACGTAAAGTGCATAAGTTACTTGTGATCATAATTCATCTATGCATTCATACGTCAACAAGCCTCGACATCTCAACGTCTCGAGTATGCTTCAACAATCACTTAAGACGTCAACAAGCCTCGACATCTCAACGTCTCGAGTATGCTTCAACAATCACTTAAGGTATGTACAAACAAATGTCTAATACATTTTATGATCAAAGGGATTTTATTTAAACATTACAAAGTTTAAAAAATGATATAAACATATTATATATTTTTGAAAAACAATTTTGGTAATTAAAGGAAAATGTTTAATTCATAACAAATATATGAATTAAAATTTTTAACCAAAATCAGTTAGTTTTTCACCAAATAAACTTTCACTAGAAAAGACAAAGATTTCTGACCGTTTCAGTAGGGCGGCCCCCTTAATTATGGGCGGCCCCCTTAATTATTAAGGGGACCGGCACGCTCCTGTTGTCAGAAATTTTTGCCTATAAATAATGGTTCGTTTATGCAATTTTCCTTACCTTTTGCACGAAAATTTTCAGTCCCAGTCCCTTCAAAACATCCTTCTAAATCCTTTGATCATAAGATTATAAGTCTTTGTTTCAAGTGATCCAATCCTTCACCACTCAAAGTGCAAGAGAAGAATCCTCCCTATCATAAAGCCAAAGATGTAGTAGGATCTAGTTAGTGTTTATGTGATGTTGTGAGTTATGTATATGTAATAAGTAGATCAAGATGATCTTACTTAGTAGTGAGTTTATGAGTGAGTAAGAATTAGTGGGAAGAAGTAGTAGTGTGGAGAAGTCATGAAGTTGTGAAGAAGTAGATGTGTGAATATGTAGTGGAGTATAGAAGAAGTTGTGAAGTAGTGAAGAAGTCGTGAAGCCATGAAGAAGTCGTGAAGTCGTGAAGCCATGAAGAAGTCGTGAAGTCGTGTAGAAGTTGTGTAGTGATCGAAGTCGTGTTGTGAGATTGGTTCTAGCTACTATTAGAACTCGACATTTAGCTTAGTGTCGTTAAATGGTGTAAGCAAAAGTTGTGTATGGTTTTCTCCGCCAAAAGGGAGCTTGTTGAGTAGTGAAGAAAACTCTCGAGTAGGTGACTCGGGGAGTGGAGTAGGGCAAGGAAGGTGTCCTTGTAGCCGAACCACTATAAATAATCGTGTCCGGTTTGCATTTCCTTTCTCTTATCTCTTTTCATTTATTCTTGCATTTATCGCTTTACATCTATGCTTGTCTATATGTCTTAGTTGTTGCTTATATAGTTGTGATAATTGATTGTGTTGTACATAGAAGTTAATATTGTGATTGTGTGTATAATTATATGATATTGTCAAATAGATTATTATTCACACTTCTCATATTAAGTTTAACTTGATAGATAATTTGATACAAAACGTTTTAAGACTTTAAAAGGAAAACGTATTCACACAAAGATCGACCAAAGCTCCATTCATAAAACTAAGTTTTTCCAAAAGCTTACATATATAATTGATCATATTGATCATATGTTGCTTTCATACTAAACTCTAATTAAAGGTTTTCCAAACAAACAATTGAATAAATTCGAATCAACATTTTGAAACAAAGTTTTTATAAAATGAAAAAGAGGGGAAAACTATTCAACCCCCCCTTCTAGTTTTCCACAGATTACATTGGCAAGCTATCGATCCATTGGCTCAAAGATCTATCAAGGAATAGATCCTACAAGTGGTATCAAAGCCACATGAGAGTTTTTATGAACAAATAACAACTTTTTCTTCAACACTCGTTCACTCTAATACAATGGGAGATACAGGATCAGATGCATCAGATGTGACACAACCAAACAACACTCTGACACAACAACTTCAGCAGCTGGCTCTTACCAGCAGCAACAATGCCAAGTTCCCATATCTCAAGAAGGACGAATATGAGATATGGGCAATGAAGATGCAGAATTGGATAACTAACAGTGATTTTAATCTCTGGAATGTTATCCTGAAAGGCAATAGTCTGAAGAAGACTGGGAAAGACCAAGATGGTAAGATCACCGTCTATCCTCCATCTACTGCTGAGGAAGTGCTTGCTGTGCAGAGATGTTAGGAATACAAATATTCCTGTAAAAGTCTTGGTCACCTGATTATTGTAAAAGCATTAAGTTAGCTCGTAGTTAGTTTAGATATTAGTTAGTTAGTAGTAGTTTAAGTAACACCGTGGAGGACGGACGGGTCTTTACCCACTGTACACCTGATCCACAGCCCGCAGGAGGGCGTATACTGTAATTGTATATATATACCCCTTCCCACACAAGGGAAGGGTTGGTTGTTTCTAATAAAACACACACCTCATTAGGTGTTTCTCTCACTAGAACTTCCCACTCTCTCTACACTTTCTCTCTCTAACTCAACAATGAAGAAGATGTTCTTCCACCATACTAGACCTCCCGAAACCACATGAATTAACATAATATTTCGATCCTACAATTGGTATCAGAGCCATGGTTTCATCCTAGGATTGTTGGTGCTCTAATTTGTGGCTTGGTTTAGTTGGTTCGAAATATTTTTTTATGAACACACCTCGAATTGATTATTAGTTGTGGTGATTTTGATGATTTGGTGGTATTGTTGTGTTTTGAGGTGTTGTAGTACTTAACTTTTCACTTGGGTAGGTTGAATTAGTTGATTAGTTTGATGTGATTAGCTTGTTTCTTGGTTGAGATTAACTCAAAAATGGGAAAAAGACAAATTGGCAAGATAGTGACTTTCTTGTATTTTTGTGTAAAGACAAACTGGCAAGATAGTGACTTTTTTGTATTTTTGTGTTTTGTGGTTAGCTCAAGTTTGTGGTTAGTTCAAATTTGCGGTTAGCTCAAGTCTGTGGTTAGCTCAAGATTGTGGTTAGCTCAAGTTTGTGGTTAGCTCAAGTTTGTGGTTAGTTCAAATTTGCGGTTAGCTCAAGTTTGCTGTTAGCTCAAGTTTGCGGTTAGCTCAAGTCTGCGGTTATCTCAAGTTTGCGGTTATCTCAAGTTTACGGTTAACTCAAGTTTGCGGTTATCTTATCTCAAGTTTGTGGTTAGTTCAAGTTTGCGGTTAGCTCAAGTTTGTGGTTAGCTCAAGTTTGTGGTTAGTTCAAATTTGCGGTTAGCTCAAGTTTGTGGTTAGCTCAAGTCTGTGGTTAGCTCAAGTTTGTGGTTAGCTCAAGGTTGTGGTTAGCTCAAGTTTGTGGTTAGCTCAAGTTTGTGGTTAGCTCAAGTTTGTGATTAGCTCAAGTTTGCGGTTAGTTCAAGTTTGCGGTTAGCTCGCATCTTTATATAAGTTGAACTACAACAAGAATTTGATCATTCAACCATCACGTTCATCAAACAATCATCTACCCATTTACCAATCCAACAGTTTCTCATTGTTTCAAGGCTAGGGTTTGGGTGTTTAAATGCATGAGTTGACCACGAAGTTTATTTTGGTATCCCTTATTTGAGCTTGAAGTGGGTTTTACGAAGGTGCATACTTATTTTATCTTGAAGTCGGGGTTGGTTGGATGCATGACTCTCAATGATAACTTGCTCATGCTTTAGATTTGAGTTGAAGACTTGGTTTATCTAGTTACCAGCAGTCGGGGTGGATGGTTGAAGACCTGGTTAACTATCACTTAAAGGAGTTACATTATAGTACTCAGTGTCACACGCTGAAGACGTTGTGGATAATCGCAAGAGGTGATAAAAGTCTCATACTTTGTCAGGATAATATTGAGTACTTAGAGATTTGCATGGTGCACAAATTCTCTACACCGTTCTTCCAACAATAGTGCAAGCTTAAGTAATAAATTTGGGGAACTCTACTTCATTTTCAAGATGGGTATATCGGGTTTAATTCACCAAGTGGTCACAACAATAGCCGACGAATACGAGATTGGGTTGTTTGCCAAAGAGTTCAAAGGTGGAGATGTAATCAGCAATCCTCATGGGATATTTGATGCTAAAGAATGTCAATGATACTTCACAAGAGCTTCTCGGGTATATGGTCGTACACGTCAAATGATGCTTCCGAAAGCTCGAAACCATCATTGGGGGAGAAACGTGAACTTTTCAACTTAGCGGTCACCTATATTTCCAGCGGTTAACTCTTGTATTGTCGTGACTATGTAGTGAGGTTTTCTTGTGATTTGTTAACTACCTGTGCTTGGTGAATTGTTGCAACTTAAGTTGTTTCGATTAATCTGATTGTGATTGGACGTTGCGAGTTAACTCTTACGACTTGACTTATCACGATCGGATATATTGTTACTTGACTTGTCGCGACTTGACATTCAGTACAAACTGTGACTTATCTAAAAATTCAATGATGTGGTGATGTCCAGCGATTAACTCAGTTGTGAGATTCTAGTGATCTCTTAACTACTTGCGCTTGGTGAATTGTTGTGACTTAAGTCGTTTTGATTAGTCTGATTGTAATTTGACGTTGTGAGTTAATCTTCACGACTTGACTTATTGCGATCGGATCTATTGTAACTTGACTTGTCGTGACTTGACACTTAGTGCTAATTGTGACTTATCTAAGTTCTCATTCTAAGTTTATTCCGCATATTACGTCTTTCGGTTTCTTCTGTTGACTTTAGTAAAATCCCGGGAAAGAATCGATTTCTCGGTTTAAGTCACTAGAATTGTAAAATCCCGTTTAAGACTACATCATGACAACTACGGCTTCAACTGATGACATTTAACCTGCTGGGTCCGATCCCCGACCTCCTATGCTCGATAAGATTGATTACGAAATGTGGTCACAACGATTTTGACTTTACTGTCAAAGGAAGGAGAATGGGGAAAATAGTCTGAAATCAATTAATGAAGGACCGTTTCTGATGGGCACTTCTAGAGACACAATTTCTACCAATGAAGATAGAACTATCCAGAACAAAGTAAAATGCATTTCCGGATCTTAAGTGATTCTGGTGCTATGGCTGCAACGTCAAAAGAAGGATAATGGGTTTACTTCATGTATTGGATGAGTTTGACATTCTTCATGGCATTTTGGTTACTGCAAATTTTTATGGGGTTATGTGTGTTTGACAAGATCGGGATAAAACCATTATCAAAGTTCATTCTTAACATCAAAGAGGCTAGATTTGGGCAGTCAAACCACAAGATGTGACTACGGCGTCAATTCATTATTATTTATTTGAGGATTGAAGTGAAATTTCACGGGTGCGTGTACTTAGTATCTGAAGATATCGGGGTGTTTGGATGAAGATTCTTCGAGATCCTTGTTCGAGCTTTTAAGCTTTACAATGATGAAGACTTGGATATCTAGTTATTTTTTGGGATTCTTCCTTCTATTACCACAAAATGACTATCATTTTAAGGAGTTACGTTGTAGTTCTCAGTGTCACACGTAGTTGTGGATATTCAAGAGGTGATGTACGTCTTATACTTGATGGTTGGTTGGTTGAAGAGTATAAAGTACTTAGGGATTTGATGTTGCACGAACTCTCTACACCGCTCTTTGTCACACGTTAGTGCAAGCTTAAGTCACAAGTTCGGGTTACTTTACTTCAGTCTCAAGTTCATCATATTGGGTTTTTCTCCATCAGTAGTCATGACAAAAAGCCGACTGAATGATAATGGGGTTGTTAATGAGTTAGCAGAGAGAAGAAGATAAAAGAGAGATGGCGTTTGGACACTAAGGTTCAAGCCTCGTTCTTCAACATTATGGCGTCTGCAGATAACACTTCAGGCCCCATTCCTCAATGAAAAGAAAGGTGTACGTGTCAGTGCACCTTATCTTAGAAAGAAGAGAAATCTTCTTATTAATGACCATTCTCATCAACAAGCTTCATGCTTTTCCCATGTTCATACAGTCATCAAGTGGATCGACATACATTTGATTATATTTTTGTGCTTCACTTATTCAATCAAAAATTGCATACATGCATATGCAATTTTTGAGGGGGAGAAGGGAAAGGATGAAGAGACTACATGTTGATGATGTTTGTAGAATGATCATTCGACTCTTGTACGCAGATATTTTCTCCCTCTAAGGTTTAACACAGTTCAACAAGTGGTTTAGGCATATTACAAGCTTCATGGAACTTTTCATTTGCTAAACCATTGATGAGGAAACAAAAGAGGGGCTGCTTCAAGAAAGTTTTAATCATCATCTTCTTCGCAGTAGTTTCTGGTGCTACACACAAATTTATGCTGCGTCTGATAAATTTCAACCATCACGGAATCTCAACTATGGCAAAAATGTCATTGCATGCCATTTTTGAGGGGGAGAATTAGTGTATGTCCTTCTCCTTTCGACTGTGGCAAAAATGTCATTAGCATGCCACTTTTGAGGGGGAGAATAGGCGTGTGTTCTTTCTCCTTTTTCATGGGAGGAGTAATGCGTATGCTGGGGTTATAAATCATGAAGGGATCAAGCTTAATTATTCATGTCGGGGAAATTAATGTCTACCTCTCTGATATATTCCGTGGTTTGTTACTCTGTTCGAGTTCTATTATCACTTCTGGGATTCGAACTTGGCATTATCATTTAGTACTCCAGTTGATTGACTGATTTAGATAAAGAAGAAGATGGTTAATATCAAGACCCTCAAACGTGATCATGAAGTTAAAGTGTTGAATCACTAAAAAGGGGATGATCAGTTTGAGGGGGAGCCGATTCTGAAACTTCACAAGTTTTGAAGAGGCTCTTTACATACGATGGCCTAATTGAGGGGGAGCAAACTCAATTAGTCATCATTTCATGACTCCTGGAATCTTCAGTTCAGGACTCATGAGGGCTTATCGACACTTTCTCATGGGCTAATATTATTATTGATAAAGGGCTTCCAGTTATAGATAACGAGCTTCCAGTTAATGCTTCATGTACACATCATTATGATGATTTCGATTAATCGCAACCATCAGGGGAGAGGAATGTGTATATCAGGGACGCACAACAGGTTCACATGATCGAGCTTAATCAGTTATTCCGGAGTTGATATCCGTAGAGATGATCAGTGCCTCAACCTGTTATTTGGTGTTATCGTTGCTTCTTGTATTTGGTACGTGTGGGCTGATTTAGTAGATGTAATATAACTGGAATGCATTTAGTGAGATAGAGATGTTGATATCCTATTCCCCAAATGGACAACATTGAAGAAGGTCGAGTCTACAGTCTGTTCTACTTTCTCTGCTACGTGTTAGAAGACTAAAGACGACATGCAACTAATTATCGAAAGACTTCTTCATATTCAAGGCATTCATCAAGAAAGGTTGTCAGTTTAGGGGAGAGCACTAATTAGGGGAGAGTGAAAAGTATGTGTTGAAATCCCTAATCATATGTGCTCACATTGCTCTTCAGCAAGTTGATTCTCACATGATACATTCGAGCTTATTTTGTTCTTCTCACAAGATTTCAAGTCTATGGGCGTAAAATTTGTTGCTGATTCTGAGGTATCAAAACCAGCAAGGGGGAAGGAGACATACATCAGAACGCACAACGAGTACACGTGATGAGCTTTATACTTAGTCTTTATTGAAGTCATTCCGGGAAGACAAATGTCATGACCGCAGAGAAGATCAGTGTCTCAACTCGTTCTTTTGGTGTATTATTCCAACTACGTGGGGGAAGAGATGTAAGAAATAGTTTCTGATGACAAAGACGTACACAATTGATTGTGTGTACTTCGGGTTTCTGAGCTTCATATAATGAGACTGATTGCATCATTTCAATTACTTAGGGGGAAGTGGTCTCTGGATACTTTTTGGTACGCATTACTTCACCCTTCAGCGGGAAGAAAGATGAGAAGTACTATTCAAGTGTGAGATGATACGTTGCTGAGCTATCAAAGCTTCACATTGTGAAGGTTCAAGTTCTAACGACTATTCAGGAGCCTCGAACGCTTTGGTGGTGAAAGTTTAAGAGATGTTGACTACTGACTTCTACTACGCGCAGACCGATATCCTCTTTTCGGTACTCATGGCAACATCCTCTTAAACTGCATCATATCCTTTTGTACATATTTTAAAACCAAAAAGAAAATAGAAAATTATAAAACCAACAAAATCGATAAAAATCGATAAAAACATAAAAATTCCAAAAATATTCTTCTCGTGACATGTCTCTCGTATAATCAATATTATGTACGTTTCTGGAAATGTCATTCAATAATGGCACGGATTCATACATATGCTTGAGCGAGAGTTTTTCTATCTTTTAAAATAATGTTTTCTAAAACATGTCGTTTCTCAAAAATTTCTTTCAAATTATGGCTTGTAGTCATTTTAGGCTACAACCCGGACTTCAAAAATGGCTTAAAGTTACTTCAGACTGTAACCCGGACTTAAAAATTATGGCTTGCTATTACTTCAGATAGCAACCCGGTTTTCAAATTGAGGAAAACACGTCGCCAAAAAGACGGTTGTTCCTAGCAAAGGGTGCCGTTCATCCGAGCATGAATTACTTTATATTCATGCACCCTCGATCTAATGTACGTTTCAGTGCATTATTTCTTGATAAAGAAGAGAAGTCTTCTTTTTATCGCCAAATACTTTCCCTTCTATGATTTTTCCGGAAAGTATTTGTGCAAAACTTGGTGGTACCATGAGATTTTGGTTAAAAATCAAATTGAACTCAAATGTTTGATAAAATTTTCTCTCAATCAATGACTTTCATATTTTATGAAAAATATTTCAGTTTTAACATCCGTCATTGATTGAGGGGGAGAATGATTTCTCAAAATTTTATGTATCATCAAAACTCCACACTTTGTACAATACTTAAGCAACAAAACGATTTATGATGGTTATGTGTCAGAATGAGTAAATTTTCAAAGAGTTCTCGTTAAAACTTCGAATCTTTTGCTAACTCTTCAAATCTGACACATAACAACTTCCCTCACAAATTGAGGGGGAGCAAGTAAAAGTTCCTTTTTATCAGAAAATATTAAAAATTACCCGCATTTCTCTCCCAAAACGTTTTCTAACTTATTTAAATCAATTGGGATCCAAAAATCTCAAAAGATTTGAAATTTTTGATCGGGGGAGAGAATGTGATTTATATGGAATCTGATATCAAACGTGATCTTTTGGACTCAATAATAGGCTCCCACATATGTGCTAAACTCTTTCGTATATCGATGCACATATTGAGGGGGAGCGAAAGGCGTTTGTGGAAGTAATACCTAAGACCGACCATTTATCTTTATGCACGGAGTTATAAGGTTGGTTAAGGTTAGGTATGAGTTCCCATGATCCACCAGAACCAGAAGGATCTTCCCAGGGACAATCCTCTAGATAGATTAGAAGTCCTTAGGAATGATTGAAAAAAGGAATAAAGTGAGAAAGGGAAGAGTGCGGATTGAGATAGAGCTAGGACTGGAACAAACCCAACAAGGTTCTAGTGGTGAAGTCTCGGTAAGCACTGAAGGGGTTGAAGAATTAAAAAAAATGAAAGTAGAAAGCGTGAAAACAAATAGCCCTCCAAATATTCAACCTTAGGGCAGAAACCGGGTTCAATTCATAATCTACTAGTGGTTACTAAAGTAACACTAGTATTGAAGACAAGACGTCATGGACCCAGTGACGCACTGCACTAAACTTCCCAACCACTCAAGTTCTCTTACAAGAACTTGTTTCATTCTCACGGGGAACCCTGTGCAATGTATCGACCGCTCATTGCGAGCTATGTTGATACCTAAACAGGAGACGCCTCCCCAGTCTCCAGGAGCGGATCAAAACGCACTATTGAGTCTAGAGCCATGAGATCATCCATAAATCGCGATAGGACACATTCCAAATTTGCTTATTGTTTCACACAATGTGGAAAATAAGATAAAATATTTAGATTCCTACGCATTATCCTCGTGGTATTGCCAGAACATCTGAGTGATATGTAAATATTCACAATGAGGATGGAAATCCTTCTAGAGCGAACATCACTCAAGCTCTTGGTAGGTGACGTGTGAGATCCATCTTGGATTAATGATCAAGTGACAACTGGAAAGCAATAATGGTGCGATTCAACATTGAATCAAACTTGTTCCAGAAAATGGATTGACCGATACTTTTGCTAAAACTCTTCAATGTGCTCACAAACTAACTTTTCGAGCACATTGATTGTGTAAAACCTTTCAAACAAAAGTATTTTTGATGGAAATGTGATTCTGAGTATAAAACACTCGTCGTGTCTCAAAAATTGTTTATTATATGACACGCGAAATAAATCAATTTCTCATCAATTCATGAATAATTATTCATCGATTCACTCTATCGTGTTGTCTGCTTTGAGACGTTCCGGTATGAGAACATGCTAAGTATGAAGATTCCAAAGTGAATTCTTTGGAAAATTCATTACTACAAGCTGGAAATTCCTGTCAAGGAGAGTCTTCTTTAAAAGAGACTCTACCTGATCACAGGTCGGTTTTCACAAAACCGGAGGGTAGTCTGTCCTCGCAGAACGAATGACAAAGCCATATTCGTTCTCTATCTTTATTGCTAACTGTTTTATTTCAGGGACACATATAAAGATGGTGTTGATAGCTCCTATTTCCAGCAGAATCGAGTCAATCCATACCTCATGCTCACACATCCTCCACAATATCAATGAAGATGAGAGACTTGCTACAACAAATGTTGAGAGACTACCAACAACGTTTCCGCAACTCTGATGAAAAAGTCTCCTGATCCACAACACTAATGTAATGTCTGTAGATCCAGAAGGGTGTGAGCATGATGGTCCTTATGTCACTACATCACATGAAGGCGATACTACTAAGGACGAGCTTGGAGATTTACTGTGGCTGATGATCTCAAAGGAAGCTCAAAGATCACACATCACAAAGGAACTCAAATCACAAGTTCATTGCTGGATGTACAAAGTGTGCTGTAAAGTGAAGAATCAGAACCTACGAGCTATAAACAAAAGAATGCTTGAAGATCAAAGAGCTTAATTTCCAAGGTGACCTCGCTTAAGGGGAGATTGTTAGGAATACAAATATTCCTGTAAAAGTCTCGGTCACCTGATTATTGTAAAAGCATTAAGTTAGATCGTAGTTAGTTTAGATATTAGTTAGTTAGTAGTAGTTTAAGTAACAGCGTGGAGGACGGAAGGGTCTTTACCCACTGTACACCTGATCCACAACCCGCAGGAGGGCGTATACTGTAATTGTATATATACCCCTTCCCACACAAGGGAAGGGTTGGTTGTTTCTAATAAAACACACACCTCATTAGGTGTTTCTCTCACTAGAACTTCCCACTCTCTCTACACTTTCTCTCTCTAACTCAACAATGAAGAAGATGTTCTTCCACCATACTAGACCTCCCGAAACCACATGAATCAACATAATATTTCGATCCTACAAGAGAAAGAACAAGGCAAGAACCATCTTGCTTCAAGCCATCCCAGATGATCACATGAGTGATTTCCACTATCTGGATGATGCCAAAGATATCTGGTTGGCAATCAAAGCAAGGTTTGGGGGCAACGAAGAGTCAAAGAGAATGAGAAAGCCTATGCTCAGGCAAGAGTTTCAGGAATTCAAGATCTGTTGGGATATGAAGATCTAAGTACTGCTAGAAAGATCAAAGTACTGCTATGTCAAAGTACTGCTCAAAGTCAACATGCTGTTCAAGGTCAAAGTACTGCTCGTTATTGAAGGCTATTTAAATTACTTCGAAGAACAAGGACTTACGTGTAATATTGTTTAAAGGATTACCATGTAATACTATATGAATATTCTAGAATTAGTTATGGATAATTACTTGTCGTTCAAGTAAATATTGTAAACCGACTTAAGGTTATCCTTATGCCTATAAAAGGAGCTTTATGATGGTATTAGACGTATGAAGTTTTTCTAAGAGTTTTAGAGTGTCATAAAAACGATTTTAGTGAAGTTATGGATTGTTAGTGAATCTGTATTTAGAGAAGCAGGTTCAAGAGTTGTTTTAATATAAACAAAGTTCTTCTTAGCTTTGTATTAGTAGATTCCGTATACTTTACAAAGTAATATCAGTGTTTCAATATTAACTGTTTTGAGTTATTCAAGATTGTTAAAACCTTACAAGCTACAAAGTAGTTTGGTCAGAGTATATCGATCCAACAAGTGGTATCAGAGCATGTGTTGGAAACTCTGATTAAGAAGAAAACTTTTTAAACCGATTCTACTACAAACCCTTAAAGATGTCGACAGATGTTGCACCTGCTCCATCCATCACTGCTGTCAGAATTCCTATTGTCAAGAAGGGAGAATATGATTTATGGGCCATGAAGATGAGGCAGTACATTGCCATCACAGACCATGCACTATGGGATGTGATTGTCAATGGCAATATGATAATTGAAGAACCATTAGAGATCCCAGGACAACCAACACCACCTAAGCCAACCTTGCCAGCTGCTACCAAAAGAAATCAAGACAAGGCTCTCAACATACTGCTCTCTGCCATTCCTGATGGTTACTTATTGAAGTTTCATGATGCCAAGGATGCAAAACAACTATGGGCTGCTATTAAAACAAGATTTGGAGGTAATGATGCTTCCAAGAAGATGCATAGGAACCTGTTGAAGCAGCAGTTTGAAACCTTCACTGTTGGTGAAAGAGAAAGTCTTGACTCTGCTTATGATAGATATCAAAATCTACTCAGCATGCTAGAGTTATATGGAGCTGAGGCAACAGTTGAAGATGCTAACTTGAAATTCTTGAGGAGTTTGCCATCTGCATGGCATGTGGTTGCTACCATGATTAGAGGACAACCTGGTTTGGACACTATGAACTTTGATGATCTTTACAATAATCTAAAGGTGTATGAGCATGAGATGAAGGGTAGTAAATGTTCAAATTCTCACAACATTGCTTTTGTCTCTTCTGAAAACAGAAGCAGTACTTCCACTAAAAGTACTGCTTATCCTGTCCAAAGTACTGTTGTAGAAACACATAATCCATGTACAACTTTGATCACTACCACTTCATCAACATCACATACCCCCAACTCAGATGATGTTTTATGCTCATTCTTTGCCCAACAAGCTACTCTACCTGTTACTTATCAAGAAGATCTCCTGCAAATTGATGATGATGCTATGGAAGAAATTGATATAAGATGGCAGGTTGCCATGATTGCTACAAGGATCAAGAAGTTTATGAACAAAACAGGGAGAGGTATTGATTTCAAGGCGAAGCAGGGCATAGCATTGACAAGTCCAAGATTGAATGCTTTAATTGTCAAAGAACTGGTCACTTTGCAAGGGAATGCAAGTTTGCAAAGTATCAAGCAAACAGGATGATTGAACAACCTAAACCCAAAGTTGAAAGAAAAGAAGTCCCTATTGCTGAGCCAAAGTCACAAGCTTTGGTTGCTCAAGAAAACTTGTCAGAAGTTGATTGTAGTAAAGAATTTGATGATGAACTAGTAACCTATTCTATGGTTGCATTGGAAGAGGTTGATTGGAGCACAGCTTTTGATGAGGAACCTGGATATGAAGCTTTGGAGTCAAGAGATGGTCTAGGAAGCTTTGACTGGAACATGGAAAGTGAAGAAGAACCTGTTCAGCTTGCTATGATGGCTACTTCACCAAGTTCATCCACTATCTCTGAGGTATGTTCCAAATGTAGTAACTCTTATCAAAAGATGCTTAAAGAATATGAAACTGAAAGAGATAACTACAGAAGGGCTAGGTCTGAGATAGCTGGTTACCAATTAACTCTAGAGTCAATGGAAGCTAAGATAATCACTCATGAGAATAATGAAGTAGCTTGGGCTGAAAAATATGAGCAACAAGATTATCAATTAAAGCTAAGTGAGTGGAAGTTAGGATGTAAGGTTTCTGAATTAGAAAAGGTCACTAAAGAAAGAGATAAGTTACTAGAAAAACTTGCTGTTTGGAAAGAATCAGGTCTGTCACATGTTAGTTTTGTTGAAAAACAGAGAACTACAAACATTAAAACTAGCCTAGGTTATGATAATAATTCAGAAGTACTTTCATTTAGGAACCAAGAATTAAATCTTTCTCAGGAGATCTCAACTAGTAATGAAGAATTCATAAGTTTAGAAGGAAACACATCTAGTGATGAGGAATCACCTTGTCCAACACCTCCTGAGTTTAAGAAAAACAAAGGATATATTGAAGTTCCTCCACCCCAGGTAGTTTTCAACCACCTAGGACAGATGTTTCTTGTTTTGGAGTAGATAACCTAGAATTTAGGAAAAAGCTTAAAGGTCAATCTAATTCAAGTCAATCTAGTCCTGAGTATTTAAGAAAATCTGTTGAGACACCTAAGGATAATAATAAGGTTTCTGAATGTGAAAAAGATTTTTCAAAACAAGCAGTACTTCCAAAAACTTCTCAAAGTACTGCTGATCATTCAGCAGTACCTACAAGAAACTCTTTTCAAAATACTGCTTATTACAGAAAACCTTTTGGGAATGGATTTGGGATGATGATGGGTCCAAATTTATGTTTTGTATATTACAGTCCTCATCATTTGATCAAGGACTGTGATTATCATTCAGAATACTTCAACAAATATCCAAAGACCACATCTGCAAACCATAAGCGCAAAGAGAATAAACAAAGGGAGAATAAACCAGTTTAGAATTACACAAATAGGGTTAACCATAGTAATTTCTCAAAAGACTATAGGTACCCTCATCAGAAAAGACCATTCACCAAACCCACAGTACCTTCAAGAAACACTGGTCAAGCAGTACTCTCTCAAAGTACTGTTAGGAAGTTACCCAATCAAGGTACTACTAGCAAAGACTCAAGTGTAAGACCTAGGAGATTCAATTCTTACAAACCTAGAAGGCCTTACAACTCAAGAAAAGCTGCTAGAACACAGAACCCAACACTAAAAGTTACAACTAAGTGGGTTAAGAAAGAAAGTACTGCTGAGGGTGATAAAGCACTTTCAGAAAATAAGGGTGAAAAAGGGAGTGTTGATAAAAATTCAACACAGGTTTTGGAATAAAAAACAGTAATTTTTTATAGTGCTTTCAAAAACAGTGGTGATTACATACTTAAAGAATTTGAGTATGTTACTCCACAAGGGGAACACAAGTCAGTAATGGCTTGGGTTCCTAAAAGAAACTAACCTTTTTCATTTTAATGCAGGGTAACCCAGCAAAGGAGCTTAAAGATCATCTTATTGTGGTTAATGGTTGCTCTGGAAGTATGACAGGAGAAAAGGAGCTCTTTTCAGATTTTAAGGCTTATTTTGGAGGAAGAGTTGCATTTGGGAATGATCATGTTGGAGGGAGAATCACTGGCAAAGGAACCATTAAGGCAGGATCTATTGATTTTGAGAATGTTAGATATGTGAAGGAGCTTAAATTCAACCTTTTGTCAGTTTCTCAGATCTGTGACAAGAAGTACCCTGTGTTGTTTCTTGACACAGAATGTCTTATTCTCTCCCCTGAGTTTAGATTAGAAGATGAAAACTTGGTGATGCTGAGAGCACCAAGAACCAATGATGTGTATAGCATAGACTTGAAGAACATTAATTCTGCTGAAGGAGCAACATGCTTGATTGCAAGGACAACAATGGAGGAAGCACATCAATGGCACAGAAAACTAGGGCATGTAAATTTCAAAAACATCAACAAGCTGGTCAAAGGAAATTTAGTTAGAGGTTTACCTTCTAAAACATTCAAACTTGATCATTCATGTCTGGCTTGCAAGAAGGGTAAACAACACAAGGCTTCATGTAAAAAGATTGAAGAAAGGACTATTAGGGAGCCTTTGGAGTTGCTGCATATGGATCTGTTTGGACCTTTTTCAGTTGTTAGTTTAAACAAGAAGAAGTACTGTTTGGTTATAACAGATGATTGTAGCAGATTTAGCTGGGTCTTTTTCTTAGGATTCAAAGATGAAACTTTTGATGCTATTCATGATCTTATAATAGCACTTGAAAATCAGTTAAGACTCAAGGTTAGAGGCATTAGATTTGATAATGGGACTGAATTCAAGAATCAGCTTATGGATGAATTTTGTACTACGAAAGGGATTAAAAGAGAATTCGGTATTGCTAGAACTCCTCAGCAGAATGGAGTTGCAGAAAGGAAGAATAGAAGTTTGATAGAAGCAGCAAGGACAATGCTTGCAGACTCCCAATTACCTGTTCCATTTTAGGCTGAAGCTGTAAGTGCTGCTTGTTATGTGCTGAACAGAGTATCAGTGACAAAACCTCAAATGAAGACACCTTATGAATTACTCATGCGAAAGAAGCCAAAAATTAAGTTTATGAAACCTTTTGAATGTCCCCTGACTATCTTGAACATTGCTGACAATTTGGGAAAATTTGATGGTAAATCTGATGAAGGATACTTATTGGGTTATTGTACCAGTAGCAAAGGATTCAGAGTGTACAACAGGGCTACCAAGAAGGTTCAAGAATGTCTTCATGTTGAATTTCTAGAAGAACAAGAAAATCAAAAAGGTAAGGGTCCTGATTGGATGTTTGATCTTGATTTAATGGCCTCATCCATGAACTATGTACCCGTCAGAGAAGAAAATCAAGTTGTTCACAATGAAGTGGAATCACAATACATTGTTCATGGAGTTAACATAAGATCTGAAGATGATTCTGATGAAGCACCCAGTGATGAGAAGAAAAGTACTGCTGCACCTCAAGGTACTGTTGATCCACAAAGTACTGTTCCACCAAAGACTACAGTATCTGATGAAGACCAAGCTATCCAAGATGAACTTAATAGGATGCTTCTTCAAGAAGCAATTGCTAAGTCCTATGAAGATGATCAAAGGAGAGCTTATGAAGCAGAAAAGAAGAAGGCTAAAGGCACTGATAGTACTTTGCCCCAAAGTACTGCTGATCCATTTGAAAGTACTTCTCAAGTCTTAGATACTTCAAATTGGAAGAATGCTGATGATTTAATTGATCCAACCATGCCTGCCTTAGAAGATACTGATGATGAATTGGAACAAGAAGGCATTTTCTCAGATTCTAATGAAGACCCTGACCTCACAAATTTGGAAGATAATCTTGAAGTATCACCAACTCCTACTCTAAGAATTTACAAAGATTATCCTGTCAGTAAAATAATTGGACCTTCTAATTCAGGAGTGCTTACAAGAACAAAAGCTAAGAATATGTCTCAGCAACATACTTCTTTACTTATTTTTATTTATAAACAGAAAGGGTGAATCACAAGGATCAAAAATTGTGTTTATTTGCTTGCTTTCTGTCTCAAGAAGAACCTAATACAATAAAATAAGAATTAGCCAAGGAGAGTTGGGTTGAAGCTATGCAAGAAGAACTCTTACAATTTAAACTTCAAGAAGTATGGGTATTATGTGATTTACCTGATGGTAAAAGGTTAATTGGAACAAAATGGGTCTTCAGAGTGAAAAGAGATGAAAGAGGGAATGTAATCAAGAATAAAGCAAGGTTAGTAGCTTAAGGATATAGACAAGAAGAAGGAGTAGACTATGATGAATTATTTGCTCCTATGGCAAGGATTGAAACCATAAGGTTATTTTTGGCTTTTGCATCTTATATGGGCTTTCCTGTATATCAGATGGATGTTAAAAGTGCTTTTTTATATGGCACTATCACAGAGGAAGTTTATGCTAAACAATCTCCTGGTTTTGAAGATCCTGCACATCCAAACAAAGTCTACAAGGTTATCAAGGCTCTGTATGGCCTTCATCAAGCCCCTAGAGCATGGTATGAAAGACTCTCCACTTTTCTATTGCAACATGTTTACAGGAGAGGTGCTATTGACAAGACTTTGTTTATCAAAAGAGATAAAAAGGATATCATTCTTGTCCAAGTTTATGTAGATGATATTATTTTTGGTGCTACTAAGCAATCTATGGTGAAGGAATTTGAAGATCTTATGCAAAAAGAATTACAGATGAGTTCAATGGGAGAATTAACATTCTTCTTGGGACTTCAAGTGCAACAATCAAGCAGTGGAATATTTATAAGTCAAGATAAGTATGTTGCAGACATTCTTAAGAGATTCAACTTCACAACTGTCAAGCCAGCATCCACACCTGTTGATGCTAACAAGCCTTTGGGAAAGGATGAAGATGGAGAAGATGTTGATGTCAAACTATACAGGTCTATGATTGGATGTCTAATGTACTTAACTGCATCTAGGCCTGACATTACTTTTGCTGTTTATTTATGTGCAAGACATCAAGTTCAACCCAAGGTATCACATTTGAATGTTGTCAAGAGAATCTTTAGGTACCTTAGGCAACAACTTAAGCTAGGATTGTGGTATCCTAGGGAATCCCCTTTTCATCTACAAGCTTTTTCGGATAGTGATTAAGCTGGTGATAACTATGACAGAAGATCAACAACTGGAGGGTGTCAGTATCTTGGAAATAGATTAGTCTCATGTCAATGCAAAAAGCAAACAATTGCAGCAACATCTTCCACAGAAGCAGAATATGTAGCTGCTGCAAGTTGTTGTGCACAAGTACTTTGGTTGCAAAATCAGCTTTTGGATTATGGATTCAACTTCAAGAACACTCCTATCAACATTGATAATGAGAGTACAATTTGTATTGTGAAGAATCCAGTTTATCACTCCAAAACAAAGAACATTCAGATTAGACATCATTTTATCAGAGATTGCTATGAGCATAGGCTTATCAATGTGGTTAAAGTCCATACAGATGATAATGTAGCAGATTTACTCACAAAGGGCTTTGATGTTTCAAGATTTACCTTCTTAGTAGTGAGTATTGGTATGATTAATAATTAAGCTATTTTTTAGGGGAGGCATTAGTAGTTAATCATTATTTGAGGGGAGGCTACATGTATCATTCAAAAGAAAAGATCTTTTATTCATTATTATAAAGAGGTTTGTGTGTCCACTTGTGAAGAACTTTAAACTTTATATGAAAGAAAAGAAACAATCCAAAAAGAAAAAGTCTAAGTCAGTTAAAAATGCTTCTACATCTAAGAAGAGTAAGCAGAAGTCATCATCTTTCAAATTGAGGAGGAATCAAGAAGATAATTTGAATGAAGATGATGCTGGAATTCAATATTCTGAAGATGCTCATCTATGGCATTATGCTGAAGCTGAGAACATTGCTCAACAAGATACTGATCATGAAGATATCACTGAGAGGAAAAGTGATGAGACTGAACAAGTTAATCTTGAAGTTGAGGATCTTGCTGTTAAAAGTGGAGATACAGAAGAAATTGATTTAGAAGGTACTGATGTTCAAAGTACTGTTGTTGAAAGTACTGGCATCCAAGGTACTGCTGCAATGGATATTGGAACTTCTACAGCTGGACCTTCTACAAAGACTTTTGAAGATGAAGCTGGTCCTTCTAATCCTACTCAGCAAAAAGAAGTCAAGGAGCATACAACAAGTGATGATGAGACTATAGCTCAAATAATGCTTAATTTGGAAAGCCTAACAGGTATACATAATTCTGAGCCTGCACAACAAGTCTTTGAGTCTTCTTCTGAACCTGAAGCTTTAGATCCAAAAGTCAAAGGAAAAGGGATCATGAAGGAGACCAAGAAGAAAAAGAAGAAGTTTACTCTTGCACAGCTGAGGGAAATAGAGATAGCAAAGAATGAAGAGATTGCTAGACGTCAACAAGCAGTGTATGTTGCAGAGTACTTAGAAGAAATAAGGAAGCCGGTTGCTGTAACAAGAAAGCCTATGACTATTGCTCAAGATAGAAATTGGATGATTAGTTTCTTGAAAAGAAGAGGATACAAGAATCTACAAAGGCTAAGATATCCAGATGTAAAAGCACTGTGGGATAGTGTACAAGAGTCTATTAAGAGAGAGCTGGAAAGTTTTGTGCCTATGGATGCTGATAAGGAAAAGAAATTAGAAGATGTAATGAAGGAACAAGCTGAGAAAAGAAAGTTAAAAAGGAAGTAAGCTATTCAGGATGATGAATTGTCAAAGAAGCTCAAGATGATAAGATCAGATACAATTGATGAAGTGAATAATTATTTCAGAGTTGTTGATTTTGAGAACAAGAAAACAGAAGACTCTGGAAAGAAGTCAAAGATTATCTCATTTTTCGTGGCTGAATCAACTGAAGGAAACTATCTCATGTTCAACAGAGAAGATGAAAGCTTCACTGTGTTTAATATGCTATGGGATGTTCTGCACATAATAGACAGAGAAGATCTATACAATTTATATTTACAAGTGCAGACATACTATAAGAATATTGAAGCAACAGGAGTGGGATTAATCTTACTTGGAGATTTGATAACCATATGGGAAACAGAAGAAATAAGTAATGATACTCTGTGGAATGATCAAGAAAACTGGGAGATAACAAGATGGAGATTCTTTGAGTCATCAGGAGTTCATTCACTTGAAATGGAAGATGGTACCATGATTCACATGTTAGCTGAAATAATATATCCTTTGATAAGAGAACTTATGCTCATGGAATGGAGGTTGAGGATGAAACTGAAGTAGCATTCATGGTGATTAAGCTATTTATCATGTGGACTAAATCAGAAGAATAATATTGCATAAGTACTGGTATGATTTGTTTTGAATAATAAGTATTTTTCTCAAAGTACTGCAAGACAAACAGTATTTTACCAAAGTACTGCTTGCTGCATAAAACCAGTAAAAGTACTTTGTAAAATAAAGTAAAAGTTTTTGAAGCTTAAGATGATATAAACAAAAGGATTTGAAGAGTAAAACATGGTGTTAGTACTTGTACTGCACATCAAATGGTAATCAACTCACCATGTTTAACAGACAAGAAAGAGTTTGACTCATCATGAGGGTACGGCTCTGATGTGATAATCAAATCCATTTTTAGTTGACAATTTACTAAAAATTGTATGGTGTTCAACTCACCATATCTGTAAAAGTGAAGAGTTGACTAGCCCACAAGAAAATGGCTTGTGGTAAAGGCTGTGGAAAATCCATTTATGGTAATTAGTTCACCATGGTTGAATTCAAAGAACTAACTAGTCCAAAAGCAAACGGCTATTGGTAAAGACTACTCAAATCCGTTGATAGCTGATGATTTGCTAAAAATCATATGGTTATCAATGTACCATAGTTGTTCTAACCTAAACATTGGCTACTCCAGAGTTAGTGGCTTTGGTAAAGAGACATAAAAATCTATTAAAAGTTCAATGATTCACCTCTCACAAAAGTTTACACATCTGGAAGTGATGAGAACAGTGTGAAACTTTAAAAGATTTGATGTTGATACGTGGGGATCGCACCAGGCTTTACCTCTCAAGGGATCATGAGAAGCTTACAACCCCCACCAGGCAGTGTACCTGATCGTTGTAGTATAGTATAGTGACAAGTACTGGTGGATTGATCGTTCAGCTAGGAATAGTGTCGCTAGGATTAGAAAACCTAAATACTAGTTCTAGAGATGAGAGATGATTCTTTTTCTATTTTTATATTTTTATGAAAGCAAGTAAAATTCTCGGGTTTGAAGGATATGGGCGGAATTAGTTGCTAGTCAACTAACCCAATACTAAAGATGTAATCAAAATAAAATACAAAAAATGAAAATAAACTAATTTAAACTAAGGTTGTGAGCAATAAGTGGGAGAAATGTGTTTACTTAGATTTCACTACTCCCTAGATATCTTTTACACGTTAATTACTTGTTATAGTTGCGTGGATGACGGATTGTATTCCTTAATACCATTCATGGGGTGGCGTACTTACTTCCCCAATCCTATGAGTACCTACTTCACTCCTATGTCGAGCCTGCAAGAAGCTCCTAACATGGGATCATTAGAATTTACTCATGCATTAAATACAACCAATAAAACCTAGTACACATCGGTTCATGTTTCCTAAGACGTTCAAGCATGTTACCATTTGGAGATCTGCCAGTTTTCTTAAGCCTAACATTGAAATCATTCATCCAATACAACCATAAACAATTAATCAACACATAATCAACATCTAGGTTTCATTAGATCTAAGCAAACACAAGATAAATCTAGCCTAGCATGGTGGAATTAAGACAAGCACAAGATATAGACAACCAACACATAGACATATTGATTGAATTAAGAAAAGACTTATCTTAATAACACATGTAAGGATTCAAGGGTTGAAAACCCTTGAAAAGCTGTAAAATTCGTATATGGTTCGGCCTTAGGGTTTCTCCAAACTTCTTCCTCCTTAATGAATGAAAATTAGAAAACTATATATATAGATATTAGAGGCTGACGGCGTCAAGAACAAATGGGTGACACCGTCATCTCGCCGCCAAAATAATCCTCGGACTTCCTGATCTACATTTGACGCCGTCATGTTGTCCACTTTTGCAGGCCGTCACACTTTTAACTCTTGACGCTCTACTTGTGACACCTTCATTTCTGTACTGGGTCGTCATGGTTTTTACTATTGACGCCGTCAGGAAAGTACTTTTGACGCCGTCACACACTGTTCCAGCATGGAAAGCTAAGTCTTTGGCGTTTTCTTCACTTTTATGCTCCAAAAACGTCCGAATTACTTCCTTTTCCAGATTTCACTCCCAAAGTACCTAAAATCACAAAAGGAACGATTTAGGGCAATATTTGATCAAATAAATTCAATTTCGGGCTTAAATGACCCCCTAAAAACGGATCATTTTTTGCCTCATCATATACCCTTACACTTGAGATTTGCTTGTCCTCAAGCAAATGCGCTTTTATTCTAATCAAAATACAAGTTATGGGTCATTTAACACTAATATAAAAGTAATTACAACAAATAATCGTTCTACTAAAGACCAAAGACAAACACGGAGGTCATACGCTAGCACCTCACAAATAGTGTTTAGATACTCACATCTCTTGGGTGTAATAAAGTATAAATTACAATATGGAAACGGAAGATATCTCTCACTACCTGTCATAGCAAAATAGATTACCATAGGCTTGGGAAATGATCAAACCTGCACCACATGGCGTAAGCACCTAGGATAAACTATCAAAGAGGTCTTTTTAAAGGGTTGTAACGTTAGGTATAGGGATATGAAATACACGGTTTTGTTGGATATAGGCAGTCTTTACTGGTTGCGAGTTAACAATCTTGGTTAATTACATGTACAATATGGCGTTGCTAAGCCAAGACTAGACTCGACTTAAGCTAATAAATGAAAAATAACCAAAAACATAAAATAAACATAGAATAAAAAGGGATGGTAGTCCGTATGTTTTTCTCTTTTCTTTTTCTATTTTTTTTTAATTTTTTCAATTTTTTTTTTTTTTT
Organism: Artemisia argyi; assembly: GCA_030686995.1. Lineage (NCBI taxonomy): Eukaryota > Viridiplantae > Streptophyta > Magnoliopsida > Asterales > Asteraceae > Artemisia > Artemisia argyi. Next base: position 124,172,856 of record CM060678.1, read on the forward strand.
TTTTTTTTTTTTTGCATACACTCTTACCCTACCATCCAAAATAATACATCATAGGGAATGAAAATTCCCGTTACACTTGAATCTTTACATACTTTACAATAAACTAATCTAATGACTCGAATTAAGAAAATCAAAACACTTGGAGCACTTTTAAGATTAACGCACATACGGGGGTAATATATGATGTTCTTCCCCATTAGTCCATAAAATAAGTACTTTATTCATGAGTCCCAATCGTCCCAAAACAATATGTACAAGGATATGACTCGACTTAGCAACCATGTAATCAATTAGATAGTTAACTTAGGGTTTAACGAATAACAGTAATGCACTAAAGATGAGTGCATACACGGAAGGCTAAGGCGATTTTGGTGTACATTTAAGTGGGGTGTAACAAATTCTTCCTTTAAGTAAAATGCTTAAAGTTAGAAACGAAAGGATAGGCTCGGAGGGGTGTACTAGGGGTATCGTGACTAAAAATGAGTACAACGCTAAGGTGTGGGAAAAAATTAATTGACTTAACTAGCCAAGTAATATGACTTAAATGGTCAAGTAATTATGATACGGGTTTAACACAAGGGTGATCCTAATGCCTCTTATCATGTAGTAAATCCTACTACACGAATGTAGTCTCACTAGCGGTCTCGGGATGCATCATTAACGCAAGTTCTAGAATCTAAATGCTACCGGTACACTCATAAGCACTAACAGTAAATGCTTTTCCTATCAAATCTAAAGGCGAACCTCACATATTTGGGTGAAAATTTTTTCTGAATAGTACGGTTTTGTGCTAGTCATACAATCTCCTATCTATGAGACGCTTGCTATGGCTAAAGTTTCACTCCTAAATGTTGTAAAAAAATTTAAATTTGGCGCTAAAATTGCACTAACAAGTATTTCTCATAGTTTTATTACACATCTACTATCAAACAAACAAACTCAAGCGAAAGTGTATCTGTAAGGTATCATCATTTTACCCTCCCCTTACACTTAAGATGAACATTGTCCCCAATGTTCAAGTAAAGAATGTAAAAGTGAAATAAGTAAAACAAAAGAAATCAAATACTCCCCTGATTTGCTCGGTATGGATAATAAGGTGGCCAGGTTAGATCTTCCTCCAAGAAAATGAACAATCAAAGCTTCCCTTCCAGAAAAATAAATCATCCTCTTGTCATACATAACCTGTAAATCCTGAGAAAATGGACAAAGGAACCTCGCATAAAATCGGCGGCAATCTACATAAGTTACTAAATCCTAGAAAACAAAGTAAGATATAATGCTTGTGGAATGAAGTTTGCAGATTTCCTAGAGATTATAAAACTTAATAATTCAACAAAAACTTTAAAACTCCATTAGAAAAACAAAACTGGTAAAATTTCCAGATTTTTACACGTGACGCCGTCAAGAGCAAGCTCATGACGCCGTCAGAAGTGACCTGTAGAAATTCTTATGTTAAGTTTCCGGAAAATTTCTGGAAAAACTTGGTCCTACTTCCTGGAAAATCCTGCAAAACTTCATTATGACTCAATACAAGCATTTGACTCTAATAAATACGAATATACATGTTCACTTAATATTGTGGAGAATCATGATCGGTTTGTTTCTTAAAAACATATTTGGGGTTTCCCCTTACACTTATCTTTTGCAAAAATACTTTTAGGTGGAGTTAAGACTAGGCCGAAACAACAAAGTAAAGTATTTCCACTATTTAGTTTAGAAACATGATCTACCAACAATAAAAATAAAGCATGCATACTGAAGCAAATAACAAACAAACAAAATAAAATCACACAAAGCATGGGTTGCCTCCCAAGAAGCGCTTTTCTTTATTTACGAGTCTTGTAGCTAGACTCAAGGTCATGGGTTACCGTGTATCGCTTATGCTCACATAACCAAGCGTGAGCCATCTAATGGTCACCTCATCTTTCTTATAATCATCTCCTAATTCTAAACATTCACGATAGTATCTTTTATTCTTTTCATGAATATATTTAAGCCCTTTTCTCTTATCATTCTCACTTAGCATTTCTATGGGCGGATACCTACTACATTTTTCCATGGAAAAATTATTGAACCTAGGGTGTGTGTTGGGCATTTGATAGACAAAATCTTCATCCCCATCCGAGAATGTAATTAACCCTTCTATAAGTTTTTCATCAAGGTTGGTCAACCTTTTGAAGGGTTTTTCAAACACAACTTGGGTTAACTTATCATCAATAAATTCTCCTAGACTCTCCATAACCATGAACTCAACAAGATAAACCAAACTTCCTACAAACACATGCAATGGTATTGCCCTAGCAATAATATTTTCCCCTTTGTATTCTAACTCATCTACCATGATTTTATTATATTCATTACGCGAGATTATGTTCATTGGGAGAGATGAGTTAAGATAGGCGTTAAAGCTCCTAAATCCGATCTTACAAGGAAATTGCTTGTTGAATGAGCCATCACACTCAATCCTTGTTCTAGGGTCGACATACCTAAGAGGGTTCACTTCCTCTTCCATGCTATTCTCATTAATCACATCACCATCATCAAGATCCTCATTGGAGTCTGAAAAGTAAAAAGGATTAGCCCTACGGTCATCATCATGATCAGACTCCTCTAACTCAGAATTATTGTCAAAGTGGTGGTTGGGCGAGAGGTTAGGTGGGTTCTCATTCTCCACTAAAGGAATTGGGGCGGGCATTTGGAAAATCCTATGACGAAAAACACGAATAACAGGAATCAAACGATCAATGTTATTGTTATCTATCGAAATAATTTACGAAAAAAGGAAACAAAGAAATAAGATAGACTAAAGAAAACCTAAAAAATAATAATAATATCTTAGTAGAAAGGAATCTAGCAAGTAGACCTAATAAAAAGAGATTCTAACCTAGACAATAACTATTCCCCGGGCTGCGGCGCCAAAAACTTGATACGTGGGGATCGCACCAGGCTTTACCTCTCAAGGGATCTTGAGAAGCTTACAACCCCCACCAGGCAGTGTACCTGATCGTTGTAGTATAGTATAGTGACAAGTACCGGGGGATTGATTGTTCAGCTAGGAATAGTGTCACTAGGATTAGAAAACCTAAATAGTAGTTCTAGAGATGAGAGATGATTCTTTTTGTATTCTTATATTTTTATGAAAGCAAGTAAAAATCTCGGGTTTGAAGGATATGGGCGGAATTAGTTGCTAGTCAACTAACACAATACTAAAGATGCAATAAAAATAAAATACAAAAAATGAAAATAAACTAATTTAAACTAAGGTTGTGAGCAATAAGTGGGAGAAATGTGTTTACTTAGATTTCACTACTCCCTATATATCTTTTACACGTTAATTACTTGTTATAGTTGCGTGGATGACAGATTGTATTCCTTAATACCATTCATGGGGTGGCGTACTTACTTCCCCAATCCTATGAGTGCCTACTTCACTCCTATGTCGAGCCTGCAAGAAGCTCCTAACATGGGATCATTAGAATTTACTCATGCATTAAATACAACCAATAAAACCTAGTACACATCGGTTCATGTTTCCTAAGACGTTCAAGCATGTTACCATTTGGAGATCTGCCAGTTTTCTTAAGCCTAACATTGAAATCATTCATCTAATACAACCATAAACAAGTAATCAACACATAATCAACATCTAGGTTTCATTAGATCTAAGCAAACTGATACGTGGGAATCGCACCAGGCTTTACCTCTCAAGGGATCTTGAGAAGCTTACAACCCCCACCAGGCAGTGTACCTGATCGTTGTAGTATAGTATAGTGACAAGTACCGGGGAATCGATCGTTCAGCTAGGAATAGTGTCGCTAGGATTAGAAAACCTAAATACTAGTTCTAGAGATGAGAGATGATTATTTTTGTATTTTTATATTTTTTAGAAAGCAAGTAAAAATCTCGGGTTTGAAGGATTTGAGCGGAATTAGTTGCTAGTCAACTAACCCAATACTAAAGATGCAATCAAAATAAAATACTAGAAATGAAAATAAACTAAATTAAACTAAGGTTGTGAGCAATAAGTGGAGAAATTGTGTTTACTTAGATTTCACTACTCCCTATATATCTTTTACACGTTAATTACTTGTTATAGTTGCGTGGATGACAGATTGTATTCCTTAATACCATTCATGGGGTGGCGCACTTAATTCCCCAATCCTATGAGTGCCTACTTCACTCCTATGTCGAGCCGGCTAAGAAGCTCCTAACATGGGATCATTAGAATTTACTCATGAATTAAATACAACCAATAAAACCTAGTGCACGTCAGTTCATGTTTCCTAAGACGTTCAAGCATGTTAGCATATGGAGATCTGCCAGTTTTCTTAAGCCTAACATCGAAATCATTCATCCAATACAACCATAAACAAGTAATCAACACATAATCAACATCTAGGTTTCATTAGATCTAAGCAAACACAAGATAGATCTAGCCTAGCATCATGAAATTAAGACAAGAACAAGATATAGACAACCAACACATAGACATATTGATTGAATTAAAAGAACACTTATCTCCATTACACATGAAAGGGTTCAAGGGCTGAAAACCCTTGAAAAACCTGTAAAACTCGTACTAGGTTCGGCCCTAGGGTTTCTCCAAAACTTCTCCTTTTTTTATGAATGTAAATTAGAAAACTATATATGAAAACTGAGGCTGACGGTGTCAAGACCAAATTGGTGACGCCGTCATCTCGCCGCCAAAATACTTCTCGGACTGCCTTAATCTTCATCTGACGCCGTCATGTGTTATGGTCTTCTAGGCCGTCACGTCTTTTACTCTTGACGCTCTACTTGTGACGCCGTCACGTTTATACTGGGCCGTCATGCAAATTACTATTGACGCCGTCAAGATTTTCTTCTTGACGCCGTCACCTACTGTTCTCAGCAAGGAAAATTAAGACTTAGGTGTTTTCTTCACTTTTATGTTCCAAAAACGTCCGAATTGCTTCCTTTTCCAGATTTCTCTCCCAAAGTACCTAAAATCACAAAAGTAACAATTTAGGGCAATATTTGATCAAATAAATTCAATTCTGGGCTTAAATGACCCCCTAAAAGTGGTTCATTTTTCGCCTCATCATATACCCTTACACTTGAGATTTGCTTGTCCTCAAGCAAATGCGCTTTAGGGTTCATTTAACACTAATATAAAAGTAATTACAACAAATAATCGTTCCACTAAAGACCAAAGACAAGCACGGAGGTCATATACTAGCACCTCACAAGTAGTGTTTAGATACTCACATCTCTCTGGTGTAATAAAGTATAAATTACAATATGGAAACGGAAAATATCTCTCACTACCTGTCCTAGCAAAATAGATTACCATAGGCTTGGGAAATGATCAAACCTCCACCACATGGCGTAAGCACCTAGGATAAACTATCAAAGAGGTCTTTTAAAGGGTTGTAACGTTAGGTGTAGGGATATGAAATACACGGTTTTGTTGGATAAAGGCAGTCTTTACTGGTGGCAAGTTAACAATCTTGGTTAATTACATGTACAATGTGGCGTTGCTAAGCCAAGACTAGACTCGACTTAAGCTAATAAATGAAAAATAACAAAAACGTAAAATGAACATAGAATGAAAATGGATGGTAGTCCGTATGTTTTTTTTTCTTTTTCTATTTTTTTTTTCTTTCTTTTTCTTGATTTTTCGATTTTTTTTTTTTTTTTTTTTTTTTTTTTTTTTTTTTTTTTGCATACACTCTTACCCTACCATCCAAAATAATACATCATAGGGAATGAACATTTCCCTTACACTTGAATTTTTACATACTTTACAATAAACTAATCTAATGACTCGAATTAAGAAAATCAAAACACTTGGAGTACTTTTAAGATTAACGTACGTATGGGGGTAACAAATGATGTTCTTCCCCATTTCTCCATAAAATAAGTACTTTACCCATGAGTCCCAATCATCCCAAAACAATATGTACAAGGATATGACTCGACTTAGCAACCATGTAATCAATTAGATAGTTAACTTAGGGTTTAACAAACAACAATAATGCACTAAAAATGAGCGCATACACGGAAGGCTAAGGCGATTTGGGTGTACATTTAAGTGGGGTGTAACAAATTCTTCCTTTAAGTAAAATGCTTAAAGTTAGAAACGAAAAGACAGGCTCGGAGAGGTGTACAAGGGGTTTCGTGTACTAAAAATGAGTTGACTTAACTAGCCAAGTAATATGACTTAAATGGTCAAGTAATCATGATACGGGTTTAACACAAGGGTGATCCTAATGCCTCTTATCATGTAGTAAATCCTACTACACGAATGTAGTCTCACTAGCGGTCTCGGGATGCATCACTAACGCAAGTTCTAGAATCTAAGTGCTACCGGTACACTCATAAGCACTAACAATAAATGCTTTTCCTATCAAATCTAAAGGCGAACCTCACATATTTGGGTGGAAATTTTTTCTGAATATACGGTTATGTGCTAGTCATACAATCTCCTATCCATGAGACGCTTGCTATGGCTAAAGTTTCACTCCTAAATGTTGTAAAAAATTTTAAATTTGGCGCTAAAATTGCACTAACAAGTATTTCTCATAGTTTTATTACACATCTACCATTAAACAAAACAAACTCAAGCGAAAGTGTATCTATAAGGTATCATCATTTTACCCTCCCCTTACACTTAAGATGAACATTGTCCCCAATGTTCAAGTAAAGAATGTAAAAGTGAAAAAGTAAAAAGAATGAAATCAAATACTCCCCTGATTCGCTCGGTATGGATAATAAGGTGGGCAGGTTAAATCTTCCTCCAAGAAAATGAACAATCACAGCTTCCCTTCCAGAATATACATCATCTTCTTGTCATACATAACCTGTAAATCCTGAGAAAACAAACAAGGCAACCTCGCGTAAAATCGGCGGCAATCTATATGAGTTACTAAATCCTAGAAAAAAAAAAGATATAATGCTTGTGGAATGAAGTTTACAGATTTTTTGGAGATTATAAGACTTAATAATTCACAAAAACCGTAAGACTCCGTTAGAAAAACAAAACCGGTAAAATTTCCAGATTTTTACACGTGACGCCGTCAAGAGTAATCTCATGACGCCATCAGAAGTGATCTGCAGAAATTCTTATGTTAAGTTTCCAGAAAATTTCTGGAAAAACTTGGTCCTACTTCCTGGAAATCCTGCAAAACTTCATTATGACTCAATACATGCATTTGACTCTAACAAATACAAATATACATGTTCATTTAATATTGTGGAGAATCATGATCGGTTTGTTTCTTAAAAACATATTTGGGGTTTCCCCTTACACTTATCTTTTGCAAAAATACTTTTAGGTGGAGTTAATACTAGGCCAAAACAACAAAGTAAAGTATTTCCACTATTTAATTGAGAAACATGATCTACCAACAATAAAAATAAAGCATGCATACGGAAGCAACTAACAAACAAACAAACAAAATAAAATCACACAAAGCATGGGTTGCCTCCCAAGAAGCGCTTTTCTTTATTTACGAGTCTTGTAGCTAGACTCAAGGTTATGGGTTACTACGTGATCTCATCCCTTGAAATAATATACCCCATGTAGTTGTGATCATTACTGTTATGGTGGTAGTGCCTTAACCTATCGATACTTGCAATCACCACTCCACCTACTTCACTTCTCAGGTTAGCCATCCCATCTTGGTTCATGCTTTCAATTGTGAAAGGCCCATACCACCAAGTACTTGGTTTATCGGGTGGTATTGTTGTTTCCAAGTGTCTCAAGAGTACCAAGTTCCCTTCCTCAAATGGCACATGATTTTCTGCGGGTTGAGTATGTTCGAATTCGACCTGAACCTTATTTCTTTTGCTTCTTTCATATTTAGCCACCTTATAGCTTTTGATTCTTGCCTCCCATGCAAGAATTTTATTCTGAACACGAATGGGTGTCGTGTCAATGTTGTTTTTGAGCTTTCTCCAACTCGAATTCTCATGCCCACTTCGCGGAGTCATGGGGAAGCTAATCTTTCCTTTTCCAGATTTAAGCTCAATTTTTCTTCCTTCATACTTAATGACAGCCCTAGCGGTGGCTAGGAATGGTGTCCCAAGGATTATTGGCATGCATCCATCTCCCTTATCATCGATGATCATAAAATCAACGGGGTACATGAATCCTGCGACATTCACTAATACATCTTCTGCGATTCCTAGGGGGTATACATACGAGTGTCCAGCGAGGGACAACCTAACGCGAGTAGGGGCTTGCATTTTTTACGTTAGTTGGATGTAAATAGTTAGGGGCATAAGATTTACTTCTGATCCTTGGTCGGCGAAAGCATTAAGATATTTCAAATCCCCGATACTAGTTGGTATCTCAAAGTTCCCACACGCAATCTGCTTAGTATCCACTTTTTGTACCAATAGCCTCTCGAATATTGATCCCCCAGGTAACATATCATACTCATCTTTTACCTTTTCCTCTTTCTCAGAACCCTGTTTGGAAGGTTGGTTACGCCCGTCACCCTTAATCCAATTTGTTATGGTGTTTTCGTTTATATCATGTTTCAGGTAGTGACTCAAGGGTTGGGATTTTGGTGGCTTCTCTAAGGTCTGTTTAGTAGGGGCTTCTACCTTCTCGTTATCCTTGTAGAAAATTGTGATGGAATTAACAAACTGGGTAGTGGGAGTGGCGCTTTCTTTCCTTAGTAGCATTCTTTCGGGGGTTCTCTGGTTGGCATACTCTTCTAATAGACTCATCATCTCATTCATTTTCTCCTGCATCTCCTCTTTTTGCTTATAAACTGCTTCCTCAAATCTAGCAAGCCGATCTGAGTGAGTTGCCATATATTCTCTCATCCTAGCTTCAAACTCCGAGCTAAGCTCCTCGGGAGGGGAACAAGGTGGGGCATAGTTTTGAAAAGTCCTGATATGTTCTCTAAAGGGTGACTCTGATAATGGTGTTGAAGTCGGTTTCGAGACAGAATTGACAGTAGCCCGCCTAGGACTTAAAGGTCTCCTTTGCCTTTCCTCAAAATAGTCAACTTTTGCCTCGAGTTTGCATAGGAGTTCATCGGGGATTTCGGTGGTTCCTCCCGATGTTGAGACTGCATTGATGGCCGCTTTTATTGTATGATTAAACTCCAACATCTCTTGATTATCGGCGGCGAGCTCCTCAATAATTTCCCAGGACTCCTCGGTGTTCTTATCACGCAGTTTACCTCCCGCGGCCCTATCGATTGTGCGTTTAGTGTGATAGTCAACATGGTCGTAGAAAATCTAAACTAATAACCAAAGGTTTATACCATGATGAGTGGCCTTATGGAGGAGATCCTTAAAGCGGGCCCATGCTTCGTAGAAAGTTTCACCCTGATGTTGTTCAAACATCAAAATATCATTTCTAAGCATTGCAGTCTTCCCCGGTGGGAAGAATTGAGTAAGGAAGCGATTGGTGAGATTATCCCATGTGGTGATGGATCCCGCGGGTAAACGCTCAAGCCATTGACTAGCTTGATCCCGTAGAGAGAATTGGAATAGGCGTAATCGGGTTGTCTCTCTAGTTTCAACATCTAGGTATATGGAGTCTACGATTTTAAGGAAGTCCTTAAGATGTTGGTTTGGATCTTCAGAACGAAGTCCATGGAATGCACATCCGCTTTGCACCAACTGGATGGTGTCGGATCGCAAGGGGGTCACATTGGCTCCAGTGAGCTCAATGGTGTTTCGGTAGCCTTGGTAGCTAGGTCGGGAATATTCTCCTAAGGTTCGGGGCCTAAGAGGTTCTAGTGGTGGGTTTTGTTGTGGTGGGATGACGGGTTCAAAGATGTTCCCATCGTCCATGAAGTCAGGTGGTGAAGAGTTACGAACAAAAACACAAAGAAATAAGATAGACTAAAGAAAACCTAAAAATAAAAATAAAATCTTACTAGAAAGGAATCTAGCAAGTAGGCCTAATAAAAAGAGATTCTTACCTAGACAATAACTATTCCCCAGGCTGCGGTGCCAAAAACTTGATACGTGGGAATCGCACCAGGCTTTACCTCTCAAGGGATCTTGAGAAGCTTACAACCCCCACCAGGCAGTGTACCTGATCGTTGTAGTATAGTATAGTGACAAGTACCGGGGGATTGATCGTTCAGCTAGGAATAGTGTCGCTAGGATTAGAAAACCTAAATACTAGTTCTAGAGATGAGAGATGATTATTTTTGTATTTTTATATTTTTTAGAAAGCAAGTAAAAATCTCGGGTTTTAAGGATTTGAGCGGAATTAGTTCTAGTCAACTAACCCAATACTAAAGATGCAATCAAAATAAAATACTAGAAATAATAAACTAAATTAAACTAAGGTTATGAGCAATAAGTGGAGAAATTGTGTTTACTTAGATTTCACTACTCCCTAGATATCTTTTACACGTTAATTACTTGTTATAGTTGCGTGGATGACGGATTGTATTCCTTAATACAATTCATGGAGTGGCGCACTTAATTCCCCAATCCTATGAGTGCCTACTTCACTCCTATGTCGAGCCGGCTAAGAAGCTCCTAACATGGGATCATTAGAATTACTCATGCATTAAATACAACCAATAAAACCTAGTGCATGTCAGTTCATGTTTCCTAAGACGTTCAAGCATGTTACCATATGGAGATCTGCCAGTTTTCTTAAGCCTAATATCGAAATCATTCATCCAATACAACCATAAACAAGTAATCAACACATAATCAACATCTAGGTTTCATTAGATCTAAGCAAACACAAGATAGATCTAGCCTAGCATGATGGAATTAAGACAAGAACAAGATATAGACAACCAACACATAGACATATTGATTGAATTAAAAGAACACTTATCTCAATTACACATGAAAGGGTTCAAGGGCTGAAAACCCTTGAAAAACCTGTAAAACTCGTACTAGGTTCAGCCCTAGGGTTTCTCCAAAACTTCTCCTTTTTTATGAATGAAAATTAGAAAACTATATATAGAAAACTGAGGCTGACGGCGTCAAGACCAAATTGGTGACGCCGTCATCTCGCCGCCAAAATACTTCTCGGACTGCCTTAATCTTCATCTGACGCCGTCATGTGTTATGGTCTTCTAGGCCGTCACGTCTTTTACTCTTGACGCTCTACTTGTGACGCCGTCACGTTTATACTGGGCCGTCATGCAAATTACTATTAACGCCGTCAAGATTTTCTTCTTGACGCCGTCACCTACTGTTCTCAGCAAGGAAAATTAAGACTTTGGCATTTTCTTCACTTTTATGCTCCAAAAACGTCCGAATTGTTTCCTTTTCCAGATTTCTCTCCCAAAGTACCTAAAATCACAAAAGGATTGATTTAGGGCAATATTTGATCAAATAAATTCAATTCCGGGCTTAAATGACCCCCTAAAAGTGGTTCATTTTTCGCCTCAACACAAACACAAGATAAATCTAGCCTAGCATGGTGGAATTAAGACAAGCACAAGATATAGACAACCAACACATAGACATATTGATTGAATTAAGAAAAGACTTATCTTAATAACACATGTAAGGATTCAAGGGTTGAAAACCCTTGAAAAGCTGTAAAATTCGTATATGGTTCGGCCTTAGGGTTTCTCCAAACTTCTTCCTCCTTAATGAATGAAAATTAGAAAACTATATATAGATATTAGAGGCTGACGGCGTCAAGAACAAATGGGTGACGCCGTCATCTCGCCGCCAAAATAATCCTCGGACTGCCTTGATCTACATCTGACGCCGTCATGTTGTCTACTTTTGCAGGCTGTTACACTTTTAACTCTTGACGCTCTACTTGTGACGCCTTCATTTCTGTACTGGGTCGTCATGGTTTTTACTCTTGACGCCGTCAGGAAAGTACTCTTGACGCCGTCACACACTGTTCCCAGCATGGAAAATTAAGTTTTTGGCATTTTCTTCACTTTTATGCTCCAAAAACGTCCGAATTACTTCCTTTTCCAGATTTCACTCCCAAAGTACCTAAAATCACAAAAGGAACGATTTAGGGCAATATTTGATCAAATAAATTCAATTCCGGGCTTAAATGACCCCCTAAAAACGGATCATTTTTCGCCTCATCAGATGTACACTTTGTCAAAATTTTACTGAGTTGCTGTAGAGATATCATCTGAAGCTGATCAAGATCACTTTGACATACAAGATTGAAAAGAGATAAAGATACAATCTTCCTGAATGATAAAGATATTGAAGATCAAAGAAAGCAAAGAAACTTGAAATCAAGCAAGTGGAGCTCAAGTTAGGGGAGGATTGTTGGGATATGAAGATCTAAGTACTGCTGGAAAGATCAAAGTACTGCTATGTCAAAGTACTGCTCAAAGTCAACATGCTGTTCAAGGTCAAAGTACTGCTCGTTATTGAAGGCTATTCAAAGTACTTCGAAGAACAAGGACTTACGTGTAATATTGTTTAAAGGATTACCATGTAATAGTATATGAATATTCTAGAATTAGTTAGGGATAATTACTTGTCGTTCAAGTAAATATTGTAAACCGACTTAAGGTTATCCTTATGCCTATAAAAGGAGCCTTATGATGGTATTAGACGTATGAAGTTCTTCTAAGAGTTTTAGAGTGTCACAAAAACGATTTTAGTGAAGTTAGGGATTGTTAGTGAATCTGTATTTAGAGAAGCAGGTTCAAGAGTTGGTTTAATATAAACAAAGTTCTTCTTAGCTTTGTATTAGTAGATTCTGCATACTTTACAAAGTAATATCATTGTTTCAATATTAACTATTTTGAGTTATTCAAGATTGTTAAAACCTTACAAGCTACAAAGTAGTTTGGTCAGAGTATATCGATCCAACAAGATCTCATAGGAAGAAGGTGTACACAAGGAGTATGACAGATTCCAAAAGATTTTGAGTCAGTTGAACCAATTGAAAGTTAGGCCTGACATTGAGGAGTGCAATTCCAAGTTTCTAAGAGCTTTACCTCCTTCTTGGTCCTAAGTCAGTATTTCATTGAAAACCAAAGGTGGACTGGACTATCTCTCTTTTGATGATTTGTATAACAAGCTCAGAAGCCTTGAGCTTGATATCAAGAGGCACTCGACTTATTCAACAACTCCTACAAACTCAGCCTTTGTCAGCACCACTTCAAACAAGATGACATATGCTCTAAGTTCAGGTTCTTCCTCCACAATATCTTACACCTCTCCTGGTCCAAAGAGTCATCCACAATCTGGTAATGTGGTAGAGGAGGTACTTCATTCGTTTGTTGTTGAATATGACCAACAGCAGCAACTGGCTTATGAAGACTTTAAGCAAGTTGACATGCTGGATATGGAAGAGATGGATTTGAAGTGGCAGATGGCCATGCTTACTCTTAAAGTCAGAAGGTTTGAGAAGAAAGCTTGCAAAAAGCTCAATCTCAGAGGAAGGGATCCAGCTAGGTTTGACAGGAAAAAGGTCAAGTGCTACTCATGTGGAGAGACAGGCCATTTTTCTAGAGAGTGTACTGCTAAAAAGACTGAAGACAACACAAGGTATTCAGTCTACAAGCAGAAGGAGTTGGAAGCTGGCAATTCAAAGGCTTTGGTGACTGCTGTGGATTCTTGCATTGATTGGAAGGAGCATGATACTGAAGATGCTGAAAGCAGTGCTTCTCAGCAATTTTTTTGCCTGTCTAGTTGTGATGAAGAATTTGCCTTCATGGGCATCTCTCCTCAGGTATGTAATTGTTTTTTTGGTTGTAATATAAAATATGATGCACTTAAAGAAGCCTATGATGAAATTGAACCAAAATATAAAGAGTGTTATATTCAGGCTCAAGCTTATAAGGAAATAGTTAGAACACTAGAGCAACAAAAGGTTTGGTTTCAACAGAATCAATTGGCTTATGATGCGAAAATTAGGGTGTTAAAAAGAGATATAGAGATTACTAGTAATGAGTTAGAGTTTTCAGAAAAAGAAAAAGCTAAAGTTGACTTAGAACCAATGTTGCAAAAATAGTGAATCGGTACTGAGGCGGTCCGAGGCCAATTAGCGATTTTTTACCGATTAATCGGCCGATTTTCTTGACTCGGCCAATTAATCGGCCGATTTCCGTGGAATTCTCTCCAAGGTCCTGGGCCGATTACCGATTAATCGGCCGATTCGGCCGATTTTTGCAACACTGCTTAGAACTATAAGAATTGAAGGATAAGTTTGATAATGAAGTTGCAGGTCGTATGAAGTGGCAAGAGGGATCTAAGCACCTTGAGAAATTAATTAATAGTTCCCAATCCACTAGGACTAAGAGAGCATTAGGATATGGACACATTATAGGGCCAGATGATGTTTTTGACCTTAGTGAACCCAGTGTCTTAGACCCTGTACCACCGCTGCAATTTCAAACACCTGTAAAGTATGTTAAAGAGGGAGAGATGCACACTGTCTCTCCTATCATCACAGGATCCTTTATGCCCACCTCACACTATTTGGACTTAGTTGAATCACAATTGAAAACTGGCACTAGGACTCCTGACTCTAGCACTGTCTCTAGCAATAATTCTAATGAATTTGTATCTTGTTCTTTCAGTGACAAGACATCAGAGACCTCTACCTCTAGCTATGCCAGTTGTGATTCCAGTGTCAAGTCAGAGTCACCCAAGCCCACACCCAAGTCTTCTTGCAAGTCTGCTGACTTTTCTAGAGTTGCTACTGATGAAGCTCCTTCAAAGACAACTTCTCTTGAAGACTTATCATTTACTTATTTGAAAAACAATTCCTTTCAGTCATTACAAAACAACTCTTTTTCTAGTGTTTGCTTGAATGATTTTGTGTGATAAGACATCTTTTGGTGTAAATAAATCTTCTAGAAAGAAGAAATGTTTTGTTTGTGGTAGTAAATTGCATTTGATTAAGGATTGTGATTTTTATGAAAAAAGGATGGGTCTTTCTGTTGACCATAATAGACCTAGACCAAAGTGGAACAATGTCCATGCCATACCCTCATATGTTCCACAGGCAACACACACCACCAGCAGATCCAAATCAGTACCTGCTGATAGGCCTGCTCCTGCTGGTGGGTCTGTTTCTGCTGGTAGGACTTATCCAACTAACTGGAAAAGAAATGTTGCTAGACCATCTTTTAGGCATTTTAATACTTATTTTGAGAATGGTTTTTGGCCTAGTTTCTATGACCCAAGGTATATGGAAGGGGCATACTGGGATTCTACTGTTAAGCCCTCAGCAGATTGTTCTTGGAGACATAACAGACCATTTGCACACAGGGGGTCCAAGAACAATGGTGGATCATATTCATCTACATGGCTTCATTCTAATGATCCACAAGGCGGGCTTAAGTCATTTATGACTTGAGTCTCTCTTTGGTAACTCATGTTGTTGTATATTTTGTTGTTGTATGAACATCCTCTTAAAAGTAAAGATTTAGGTATTGTTGATAGTGGGTGCTCTAGAAGCATGTCTGGGAATCAAGAGAAGTTGCAGGATTTTGTGCCTATTAATGAAGGCACGTTGGGAGGATCACTGGAAAAGGAACCATCAAAACTCTAAAGGTGGATTTTGAAAATGTTTACTATGTGAAGGAGCTACAAAACTTCAGTTTGTTCTCTGTTTCCCAAATCTATGACAAAAAGATTCCTGTTTTATTCACTGAGGAGGGTTGTCTTACTCTCTCAAAAGACTTCAAATTACCTGATGAGAGTCTTGTATTGCTAAGAGTTCCTAGAAATCACAATCTCTACACATTCAACTTGAATGATGTAAAACCTGAAGATGATCTAGCATGCTTGGTGGCTAAAGCATCCTTAGATGAGTCTACTAAATGGCACAGAAGGATGGCACATGTGAACTACAAAACCATCAACAGACTTGCTAAACATGGATTGGTCCATGGACTTCCTCCCAAAACCTTCACCAATGAACACAATTGTGTTGCCTGCAAAAAAGGGAAGCAACACAAGGCTTCATACAAAGCCATTACTGCTGTGAGCACTATTTCAGAACCTCTTCAGTTGCTGCATATGGATCTCTTTGGTCCAACTTCCATCAGAACTATTGACCGTAAGTACTTCTGCCTGGTGATCACTGATGACTACAACAGGTTTTGTTGGGTATTCTTTTTTAGCACTAAAGATCAAACTTTTCAAACTCTTAAAGAATTTATAGCCATGATTGAAAACCAATTGAACAAAAAGGTTAAAAGTATCAGGTGTGATAATGGAACAGAGTTCAAAAATGCTAATCTAATTGAACTCGGTGGGTCTAAGGGTATAAAAAGGGATTATAGTAATGCCAGAACTCCGCAACAAAATGGGGTTGCTGAAAGAAAGAATAGAACCCTGATAGAGGCTGCAAGATCTATGCTTGCTGACTCTAAACTTCCCACTATGTTTTGGACTGAAGCACTAGGCACTGCATGTTATGTTCTGAATAGGGTTTCAATTACAAGACCACTGATGAGTGTGTAAATACTCATCATTTTTGGTCAATCTGAACTGCAAAGCATTTGAAAACACTTAGAAATGCATCAAAATACAGAAAATATCTCAAAATTATGTTTTATATGTTTCAGATACAAAATGAGTAAAAACAGATGAAAATGAACAAAGTTTGCATAATTGGCAGTTTCAGTCCCTCAACTTTCATAAATTGGCAAAAATAGCCCCTGGTATTAAAAATATGGAAAATTATCATTCAAGGTCCCTGTGTTATTCTAAGTTTTCAAAACTGGTCCTTGAATAAAACTTTTCAACAAATGTCAAAATTAGTCCTTGAAGTTTCAAAAATGGCAAAAATGGCCCCTGGAGTTTTAAAATTTGGAAAATATAACTTTGGTCCCTGGGTTATTCAAATATGACAATTTTGATCCTTATGGCATCTTATGAAAAGTTATGTCTCAGCCCCCTCAAAAATCCAAAGTTACAAAATTGGTCCTTGGGCTTATTAATCCCAAACCCAACACAAACACAATCCATAGCCAACCACCAGGCCCAAGTTACCCTTAGCCCAAATCCACACCCCCGTATGTAACCCCGGTCAACCCACATTCAAACCCACCCTTTTTACCCCCAAAACCACCTTCCCTCCCACTAGCCCTGCAATACCACCTCCACCATCACCACTTGACCTGCTCTGCCTACCCACACCCTTATCCCTTCAATTACACTTCCCCAAGAGCAATTAATGTCACCCCCTATGGCTACCCTCACAGACCCCCAATTGGTCAAAGTTGCATTTCCTGCCAAAAACCAATTTAATGGTTGAGATCATATAAAGTCAATCCAATGAATAGAGATTGCTGGGAAATGATATGTGGGACCCACTGAGTCCAACAAATCACCTATAAAGAAGAAAGAGGCAGCAGAGACAAGTTATTAGTTGAAGCTTAGTTGTAGTGTAGTTTAGTTAAACACGTTTTTAGTGTAATCTCAATTCCAGTAGTAACTTTTAGTTAAATATAGTTGTAATCAGTTCCCTTAATGTAAAATGATCTTTCCTTAAGCTTTAATTCAAATGTTGTTCGTTAAAGTCACAGTTGCCAATTTTCATGTGAAATTCTCAAACTGCTCTTATGTTATTAAAAGTTGTTTTTTTCTGGTTCTTTAAGCTCACTCAAGCCACTGATAAGCTTCTATAAGTTTACTTTTGCATTCTCATCAGTTTTAATCAATAATTCAAAAAAAAAAAAAAAAATACATAAAAATATCAAAAAAATATGAAAAATAAATAAAAAAATATAAAAAAGGTCAAGGAGGACAGAAGAAGAAGATGGAGTGCAATGGTTTAGAGCTCATGGGAGCATAGGTGGTTGTCTTTGGTCTGGTTCTCACTTGTTTCTCATTTGGACCTCTAGTAAGGCTTATTTCCATTTTTCTATTTGCATAATCTGAGTTAAGTTGTCATTGTTGGTTATTATTGTTTATATATGTCTATTTGTGTTCATTGTTGACTAGTATAAGCTTGTTTATCAGTTTTATAGCTTAAACCTTTGATTGCTTCATTAAGATTTTCACAACTGTCCATTAAGGGGTGTTTGGCAATGTTGATTTGAATGTGCTGTTGAGGCATTTAGTGGTTATGAATAATTTAGACAACTTTAATTAGGTCCCTATAGCATGTTTAAGGTTAAAAATCCAGTACCACTTCAGTTAAAAGTCAAAAGGACATTTGATCTCTTCTCATGTGTTCACTGTTAAGACTTATGAGTTCTTGATCACCCATATTAGTGTAAAAGTTGTTTTAACTTACTTTAGTCTCTTTATAGCATAACATATCCTTATCAGTCCATAAATTAGGTTAGAGTTTCATAAAAGTCAAATAATCAAGTTCCATGTAAAAGTCAAACTTGATGGTTTAACTGACAACCCAAATCTTGGAAGAATTATGGTGAATTTTGTGTTTTGTTTCAGGACTTGAGATTTTTAGGAATTGTAGCCCCCACCTCAACTGTGAAATCCCACAGTCATTAGATTTTTGCAATTTTTTCTATGGGCCCCACAGGCCCTCAAACACACCTGCAGGAAGGGCTGTTTCCCCGGCTGCTGCAACACCACCCCCATCTGTCTCATTTCTGTGGGTCCCACAGGACTCCACAGTGGGCCCCACACCCCCTGGCTCTTTGGACTCATAAGCTTCCCACCTTTCTATTGGTACCAAGCTTGTGGGCTCAAGACCCCTGGGACCCACCTAGAATCACCCTTGAACTCTGTCCCATTTTCTGTGTGCAAATAAGGAATCCAAGTGCTTATTTTGGCTTATTGGCTTATTCAATGGGCTTATTTGCTAGTTTCTAGCTTATTCCTGTCCAAGTTACTTGTTTGAACTTAATTTCACCCCTGTGGACCCCATATAAGCTTATTTCCTTCAAAAGTCAACAAAAGTCAAATGTTTTAGCTTATTGTGTCCATTTTGCTTATTTTTAAGTTTGGGAAAAGGTGTTTTCACAATAGTTCTTTGTTTTTAAGTATAAAATAGTGTTCCAAAAAGAAAAACAAGAAAAATCCAATTTTAAATTAAGTGATAGTTTCTATTTAATATTAATTATATTTTTAATTTTACTTTTTAGCTTTTTATTAAGTAATTTGAATTTTTATATTTTTATTAATTTTATTTTATGTTAAAGTATTTTTGGTAATTTTTTAAGATTTTTATATTGTCATCTAGTATTTATTAGAATTAAATACAATTTAAGTAATTATTAATTAATATTTAAGTATTAAATAGCATAATTAGTTTTTATCAAGTAATACCTAGTTTTTATATTTTTCCTAGCTTTTATATGTTATAAAATAATTTATAATTTTTCTAGAATTTTTACTATTCATTTTCTATTTTCTAGAATTTAACTAGTTTAATTAGTAATTAATCAATATTTAGTTTAATAATTAGTAAAATAGTTTAAAAATACATAATATAAACTTTTTATAATTTTTTAGGATTTCTTTGATGGTTAATTAGATTTAGAAATTTTCCTATAATTTTCTAAATCATTTAAGTATTATTAGTAATTTAAAATTAGTTAATTAGTTTAATTAAATATAATTAGTAATTAATTAATAGAAAATCACAAAAAGACAAAAAGACACATTTTTAAGTTTTTATATAATTTTTAAATTATTTTAGAATTTCTAAAAATAAATTTCCATTTTCTTAGTTTTAATTTAATGTTATATTGTATTTAGTATAAGTTAAATATTAATAATAAGTAATTAAATAGTTTTAATTAATAATAAATAATAATATAATCAAAAAAATAATTTTCTTTTTAATTAAATTTTCTTTTAATATTAAGTTTGTAAAAGTTTCATTTTCACCCCCTGTAGTTTATTTTTCCTTAAAACTCACCTTTTTCCCTGCACGCATACGTATATGTTTACATTTCAGTTTACGTATATACATATATGTTTCCTGTGCTTGTTTTATACTATATTCCTAATCATTCCAGTAGTGTAAACAAATCCAAATCTTTATCTGGTTACTTCCCATTCAAATTCACCCGATCATAAAACCCGTTTTTATACTATCACACCTCGTTGGGACATAACGACCCGGGGAAACACTGTATTCCACGGAGAATTGAGCCTAACGAGTTTGACTATATTGACCACATCCGTGGTTGACTTTAGTTGACTGTTTAGCATCAATCAAAATTTGGTGCCGCTGCCGGGGAGGTTGTGCGCGTATTCTAAACGGTTTTTGCAGAATAGTGAATCTGGATATACACTCATTGTATATTTACCCATCTTTGTTCATATTTTCTTATTATTATCATACAAAAACAAAACGGTTCCCGAAAATATTTTAAAATTAATTTTCAACGAACACAAAAACCCAAAAAGATTTTTCTTTCTTATAAAATGTTTATCAAAAATCCCAAAAATACTCATCTTTACCCTCCTACCTTTTTGATTCTTTATTTCTTACCCTCCAAAACCCTTTGATTCTTTCTATGTCTCATCCTTACCTTCTTGTTTGTCGATGGTGTGGTAGTCCTTATAATGGTGGTAATTGCCCTAGTTGTGGCATGGTAGAGCCATGAAACGGGTCTGTCTATAACCAGAATCCCTATTCCTACCATGACATGACTAATTCATTCCATCAGCTTCCACACCATGAGACCCAACAATTTTACTGTTGTGAGTATTGTGGAGGTCCTCACTACAGCTCTGATTGTCAAACTAGGAATCCGTTTGTCTATGAACAGGTTCCTTGTAACAATCATGAATTTGGTTTTAACCAGCCTTCACAATACACAAACCCTCAACCACTTCCTCAAGACGAATTAGCTAGAGCTGAATTGATTACTAAAATAATTATTGCTCAAACTCAATTCAACAAGAACATTCAAAATGGAATAAACTATCTTCAGGATCTGATTCTTAGGATGCAAAAACCTCCTGTTGACTCATTTTATCTTGAGGATGAAAGTGATGAGGATGAACCATTTGAAGAGGAAAACTCTAAGGAAACTTCAGATATCTTGACAATGGGGGACAAGGAAGTCAAAGTCAATCCTCTTGAGGAATTAGATGACCTTGTTCCAATCCAAAGGTATCTGAGAAACCTTTTGGTTCAACTTCAGTTGAAACTGCTTCAGTAGAAATACAGGGAGAAAAGAATATGACTGAATCACTAGTAGTAGAAATAATGGAACTTGTAGAATCCATGACTGCTAGTCCTTCTCAACTCCCTCGGTCTGCTGTTATCACACCCGAATTCCCACTCACTCTCTAAACATGGGGGACGAGCATCTTAGCACTGTTCCTAAAAAGGAATCGGAAGAATTCATAAAGTCTATTGTTGAGAACCTTGTTCCAATCTCGAGAGAGTCACAGGGAACTTTTGATTAAATGTGTGATCTACCTTCTCCTCCTGAAAATCCAAAAGATCATTCTGATACTTTCTCCAATTTTAATGATGATTGTACATCTTATGGAGAAGTTGAGTATGTAGAGGCATCACTGCCTCATTCTGATGTTGACCCTCTTCTTGAGGAGTTCACAGATGAACTTACTCACATCAATCCACTTCCATTAGGAAGTGATGATGATCTGTTTGACTTAGAAGCCGATCTGGGAGAAATTGAAAATCTTTTAAACTCTAATCCCAACATCGTGCTTAGTACTTCACATACTGATGAAAATTCTTTATCTTCTGGAGACAACAGTTATGTGGAAGGATTACCTTCTGAGCTAGTCAGCTTAGAAGAAGAGAATGATGAAACTGACACTGAAATCAAAGATGAAGCACTTCGTGCAACACTATTGAATGTCAGTCTCCTCATTTCTAAAATCGAGGCTTTCAATAAGAAACCTATGTCATCTCCTATCCCCATTAAGGATAGTGACGTTCTTTCCGATGATTCTATACCAGAATTTAATATATGATAAGAGGCATTAGGATAACCCTTTTCTTAAACGTGTTTTATAATTAGATTGACTTCATTGATCAAGTAATTTTCCCACACCTTTGCGATGTACTAATTTTTAGTACACGATACCCCTAGTACACCCCTCAGAGCCTATCTTTTTCGCGGTTCTCGTAATATTTCGGTGGATTCCAAAATATTAATGAAGAACATTGTTTACAATCCACCCCAAATGTACACCCAAATCGCCTTAGCCTACCTTGTATGCACTCATTTTTAGTGCATTATTGTTATTTGTTAAAACCTTTATCAATTGTCTAATTGATTACATGGTTGCTAAGTCGTGTCATATTTTGTATATACAGTTTTGGGATGATTGGGATTCATGGGTAAAAGTACTAGTCGTATAGAGTTGAAGGGGAAATTATTACCTCTTATATATATTAACGTTTAAAGTACTCCAAATGTTTTGATTTTCTTGATTCGGGTCTTTATTTTAGTTATATAAAAGCTCAAGTGTAGGGAGGAAGCGAGCTCCCTTTGATGAAGTATTTTGGATGGTAGAGCAAGAGTGTATGAAAAAATATATATAAAAAAAATAAAAAAAGAGAAAAAGATAAAATAATAATAATAATAATAATAATAATAATAATAATAATAATAATAATAATAATAATAATAATAATAATAATAATAATAATAATAATAATAATAATAAGAAAAGAGGAAAAAATATACGGGCTACCATCCGCATCTTTTATTTTTGTTTAAGTCATTATAGTGTCTTGAAAAATACAAAAAGAGTTAATAGTTAGCAAGTTGAGTCGAGTCTTGGCTTAGCAACGCCTATTTGTACATGTAATTTACCAAGATAATTGACTTGCCATAAGTAAAATTCCTTTTATCCAATAAACCGTGTTTTCTATACCCTTACACCTAACGTTACAACCCTTTAAAAGACATCTTTGATAGTTTATCCTAGGTGCTTACGCCAAAATGGCGGAGGTTTGATCCTTTCCCAAGCCTATGGTAATCTATGTGCTCTAACAGGTAGAGAGTGTTATATTTTCCCGTTTTCATATGTGTTATATAACATATTACACCCGAAAGATGTGAGAATCCAAACACTTATTGTGATGTGCTAGTATATAATTTCCATGCTTGTTTTGACTAACGTGGAACAATTGTGTGTTGTTATTACTTTTATGTTAATGTTAAAAGTTCATTTGCTTGAGGACAAACAAATTTCAAGTTAAGGATTACATTTTTTAAGGGGTCATTTAATCCTAAAATCGAGTTTATATGATCAAATATTACCTCAAATCGTTTCTTTTGGCATTTTAGGTACTTGGGAAGCGAATTCTGAAATTTGGTGCTTTTTGGACGCTTTTGGACGAAAAAGTGAACAAAACAACAAAGTCGCGAAAAAACGTCAGAATTAAAGACTGACGGCGTGATGTTACACCTTGTGATTCCGTCACTTGATGATTTGGAGCTGGAAGATTTTACACACGTCGCTGCAGAAAACTTTGGTGAATTATAACCTGACGGCGTCAGGTGTATTTCAAAGAAGGGAGTCACGTTTTAAGTTTATTAGAGACGGCTCAGAAAGGTTAAGAGGGACGGCGTTAGCCATAAGCTGATGGCGTCAAAGGCTAGAGAGTGATAGTGTCAGAGCAGCTACTTGTACCAGACGAAACCCTAAACACGGCAGTCTGACGGCGTCAGGACTTATAACCTAACGCCGTCAGCTTTGTAAATCTACATATAGTTTTCGATTTTTATTCATTAAATGTGACACTTTTGGAGACCAAAACCTCAGACGAATTTTGCAGTTCTTGTAAGGCTTTTATAGCCTCTTTTCATCCATGTTTCATTGAAGTTAAGTATTCCTTTAATCATTCAATATGTCTATGTGTTGTTTGATTATGTGTTTAATTGTTTATCTTCTCTTCTCTTTAACATGCTAGCTTAAATTTCGTTGTGTTTGCTTAGATTTAATGAAACATAGTTATTAATTATTGATGCGTTGTCTATTGTTTAGTTGATTGCTTCACGTTAGGCTAAGAAAACTGGCTGACTTATTTATGTAACTAGCTTGATGTCTTAGAAAACGTAACCGTAGGTGCACTATTAGTTTTTCTCGTTGTATTTACTGCATGAATTGATGTTGATGATCCTATGATTGCTTAATTAACTTAAGGTTGTAGGAGAAATTGATATTAATAGATTTGGGGAATGTAGCACAACCCCACGACT
Source organism: Artemisia argyi (assembly GCA_030686995.1). NCBI lineage: Eukaryota > Viridiplantae > Streptophyta > Magnoliopsida > Asterales > Asteraceae > Artemisia > Artemisia argyi. The sequence continues at coordinate 124,196,906 of CM060678.1, forward strand.
GGTATTAAGGAATATAGCGCTTTAACTAAAACAAACGTCGTGACAATTCGACAATTCAATAAAAGTTAACTAGGGAGTAGTAAAATATAAGTAAACACGTTTTTCTCACCATAAGAAGTTCACCAAATTTACTTTTCTTGTCATTTTAATTTTTTGTTTTATAAAATTAATTTTTTTGGTTAGTTGCTTAACAACTAATCCTGCCCCTACCTTCAAAACCAAGATCTTTAATTTGCTTTCTAAAAAATATAAAAACGCAAAAGAATCATCTCTCACCGTTAGGCGTAAATTACATACGCTTCAACCTGACGACACTATTCCCCTAGAGAACGACTAATCTCCCGGATTTACCTATACTACACTACAATGGTCATGTACACTGCCTGGAGGATTGCAAAACTTCTTGAGATCCCTCGAGAAGTAAAACTCCTTGTGAGGTTGCAATATCTCGCATCAAACCTGAAAAAAATAGAAACCCATCTGATCAAGAGTTGAAGCAAATTGTCGGTGAAGGCCAATCTGAAAAAGTAGATGCCGGTGTTATCAAAGGCGGTACTAAAAGTTATGAAGATAACGTCGGGATTTTTTTCTGTTATATCTTTTATGGACCTTTTTTCGTATGAAAGTCATGGGCTGCTTAGTGGACCAAAGTGAGCCCGTTAGCATGCTAATAAATAAGTCAATATTTTAATCAGGATGTTGGTCACTGTCATGCCATTTAGTATATATAAAGAATAAGGGTAGTGATTTGCACACTTCTAAAATTTATTGGCACACTTTACTTAATGCATCAAATGGTTGTATTTTACGTATATCCTTCTTTAACAGCTTGTACAGTTGAGTGTGCCAATAACTTTTGGGAGTGTGACCATCACTTCCCATTTAATAAATATGCAGCTTATGGGATAAGCAATCACACCTTAAACCTAATGGACTTACGCTCATAATTAAGCTCGATTCATTAATCTAGTTATCTAATACTCCCCCAACCGTTTGAATGGGATGCATCCGGACAGACAAACTGAAACAAATATTGAAAGTCATTCTTCCCCACTTCTTTTTTCTTCTTCTCTTCTTTGTTGTTTGTTTGTAAGGAGATGAACTTGTATTTGACGACATAATTATATACTACTTCGCGGTTTCCTCCATTTTTATGATGTTTGCTATTCTCTTTTACGTAATAGATTGGTTTGCCTTTAAGAGGGCACGACAATTTGGTGGTCAACTTTTATTGCTAATGACAGTGAGCTTCAACAACAAAACTATTTGATGAGGAAGAAAAAAATATGGTTGATTGAAGACAACTCAACATACTTTGTGTGTTTTGACGATTAGGGTTTAGGGCATTGAATACGAAACATCAAATACTAATAAAAAAAAAAAACAAAACAATAAAGCCAAAGTAAACGGGATTCTTACAGATCATTGGCGAGTAGCCAATGACCGGAAGATAGCCAATTTTATAGATGAATTTTACCTAAAGTTTGGATATAATGTAAAATAGCAAATAAAGATATTATTTATTATGTTTTGTATGATTACATGTGTATTTATATTAAACATGCAGCTTATTGAATAAACAACCACAACTTTAAATCTAATGGACTCAGACTCGCAATTAAGCCCTAACCTAACCTAGTTCTCTAATATAACTAGCATCTAACGCTACCAACCATGTAATTGACAACGTTATTGGCCCACAATTTACACCTATAACAGACCTCACCCTGTGTCACTGATAGCTTGTTAAATTGAATAACTTTTGATGTTGAATTTGACACATATTAGACAAGTCTTATCAAACTTCATTACACAAAATTTACGCTAAGTGTCATAGTAGGTGAAAGAACTACCATCATTCTCACTTTATGCATTAGTTTGGTGGTGTAAAACACCAAATAATTTGTTCACTTTTTTTTTGGTTGTTTGTGTTTGTGTGTTATGCTCGTATAAAGTGAGATATTTTTATATGTTTAGTTTGATGAGGATTATTACATATGTTTGGTGGTGGGTTTGATTTCATACATCGCTACGGCAAAATTGAGTATGTTATTGTTGTTGTTAGTGGCGGTGAGTTTGATGATATGTCGAATAATGACGTGATACTGATGTGAAGACGACGTATTTGATGACCATAACCTCTGCTCTTATCACAATAGTTGAAAGGTGTCTTAACATCATTTAGAAAGTATCTTATCTGACTTTATTATGTGCTTGATGATATTTCCAAACGTCGATCATAGATTCATTATTACTTTATTAGTATTCCAATATCTAACTTGCACACTACTATTATCTGCATAATTGAGTTTTTGATTATTTCATGTCGGCAGCAAAAAGAAAAATAGTTTTTTCTTTTTCTTTTTGCCAACTAAGGGTTCAGAATACCCACACGGGCCACACATCATGAATTCATGATACACTTAAATTAATGTTATACTAAGTCAGCCAATAATAGAACATCGAACAAACAAAAAGATCGAACAACTAAAATTCGTACTCTACCATAAAGCTTTATCAAAAGAACCATTTAGCAAAATATGTTACAAGAATTAAGAATATATATCTTTTCCAAATATTCTTACGCGTTAAAAGTATATATAGTCTAAAGAAATTAATTGAATCAAATTTGCTACTGTACTATATTTAAGTTTTATTAAATTTGCTTCTGAAGTATAAGGGGGTTGGCAATGGGTGCGGGGAGGCACGGTGCGGCATCCCCACCGCACGGGAACACCGCCGCCCTCCCCTCCTTACCGCACGGGAGGTGTGATTCACGGTAAAGCTTACCGAGCCAAAATAGCCGTTGCAAAATCAAAAAAAAGGAACGTTGAGGTGCATTAAAAGCTGATTCCAAAAAAAAAAAAAAAAAAAAAAAAAACGTGTGTGTGTTGCAGCAGCGAAGGAAGAAGAAAGTTGGTAATATTTGCAAACATTTGGGTTTTGTTTCATTTGGGCTACACTTTTCTACAAAATAAAGTTGGGTTTTGTTTCATTTGAGTTTGGTAATATTTGCAAACATTTGGGTTTGGTAATATTTGCAGGTTGGGTTTTGTTTCAGTTTTTAATTTTTACATATTCTACAAAATAAAGTTTGTTTTATTTAAAAAAAAAAAAAAAAAAATGAAGTGAGTGAAGGGTGAGGGGTGTGCCGCCTACAAAAAGTGAGTGAGTGAAGGGAAAAGTGGGAGGGTGATGTGGCATAAAGGGATTGGTTGTTTGTGAGTGAAGGGTGATGGAGTGTGGGGTGCATTGCCAACCCCCTAAGTTTTATTAAATTTGCTACTATATTTAAATTTTGTCACTGGCTGATATGTTCATATATGTAAATTGTTCTTATTTGTCAAGCAAAGAATAAAACAACATTAAAAAACCTTACTCCAAATCAAGGCAATAACCCTATTGTGCATGTATCTATTAATTCATAATGTGTTAAAACTATATTATTTGTGTATTTACCGGATTAGTTCATACAGAATTTTGAAGTTTCAACTTTCAAACAAAGAAGTCTTTGATTAGAAGCAAAGGTAGGAATATTAAAACAGCAAAAGAAAGTAGTGAATATTTCCATTTTACCACATTTTCCACTCATATAACCCTTTTGAGTTAATAATTATCTATAAATGGAATAGAAGAAACTTAAAGGAGGAAAACGAATATGATTCCAGGTTTTAGATATTCATAAATTATAGAAGGAGAATTATGCTTCGATCTTTCTTAAGAATATCTCAACGAAAACATTTTAATTGAGTGGATATTTACTATTTTTTATAGCATAATTTGAAAATATTGATCCTAGGGGAAATAATTGTGCTGTAGTGGCTTTATTAGATAGTGACGGATCCGGAAATTTCAGTTGGAATCAAAACCGCACAAAATCAATGTCTCGTGTGGAAGGTAACGGAAGGGCCTCTCCCTCAAAGAAATCCACACCTCTTGTTAGGCTAACCGTAATAAGACGCGATCATTCGGTTTGTCTACCTTATTTTGTTCGGTCCCCCCTTTACATCAACCAAAACAAACGCGCCCCTTCCCTTAAAAATTAAAATCAAATGTTTTGGTCTACTTGTAGACCAAATGAAATAGTTTGGTTTTTGTGAGCGTTTTCTATTTTTATTTAATTTTGTAGAATATGTTTTTTGTTGTGAGTGTGGTCTCCTTATTAGGAGTATGTGGTCTTAGTTTGGTTTAAAAAAGATAAAGCTGAGGTGACATTGATGTGGTTTGGTTTTGGTGTGGTCTTATTATATTCAGCCTTAGGTTAATTAATGATAACCACAGTTTTATATGGTCACCCCTGCCACATCATCACCAACTCATTTTTCTCTCTCCAAAACAACACTCTAACAACAATTTGCTAATGATGATCTTAATGACGATTGTAACTATTTTTTGTTTAATTAAAATTTCATTCATAGATAAGCAAATCTTACAATAATAATTCAACAAAATTAAAAAAAAAAATATATTACGATAAAAATTTAAGCATTTCTTGATTTTTTCCGATTGTACGGAATCATCGTCACGATATACTTATATTCCGATTGTACGGAATCATCATCACGATATACTTATAAGCAAAAACGACAAAAAATATAAACTTTAAGAACTAAGGTGTGTAAAAAGGTGTTATAAGTTACGTAGTATAACCCAAGTTATAACCCGTGGTGCATCAGCCCATTACATGCCGTCTTAAAGAATGATATGGTCACAAAGCCCATGTTACAAAATAAAATAAGTTCAACGTAAACAAATACGGTTTGTAAAATTTTATTCCCATCATTTACAAATTTTATTTCAGCTATTGGATTTATTGTTATCTGGGTGCACAAGTTTGCTACGTACTTTTGTTGTTAATCTTTCACAACATTTGTGTGACATGAATTCGGGGGACATATCAATAACACGTTATACTATTTATGTGCAAGCTAAAGTAGCTAACCTCCTACAGAGTAGAGTGTTAGCTCAAAATAGCAAAACGATATGACATCATGCATTATTTATGCATACTACTTCTATGTTTAACAGTTGTATCAGTGAGACAAGTACGTTTCCAAGACCAAAAATAGGGTAGATTTCATCTTATTGTTTCAGGAAAAAAAAAAAAAAAAAAAAAAAAAAAACTTTAAACGGCTTCATTTCATAAACCGTGGTGGGCTATCTCAGGGCTCGGGTATTACCAATTGTGATGAGCCCAACTGTTTCTAATTTGCAAAGTAAACAAAAGAAGTTACTTTAATTTCATAAATTAGCACTACTAAAGTACTAATTAACATATCTTAGCTAATTGAAATAATAAATTATGCTACGGTTCCAATAAACTTATCTTAGTCGTTTTATGAAGAAAGAGTTTAATATTCTTTCATTAAAAAGGGAGAATATATTTGTCAGGCTCTGTATGTACCTCTCTGGCCCTCCTATATTGGGTAAGTTAGTTATTTAAAATTTTGCTATTCCAAACAAATTTTGCCACCCTTGTGAACCTACAAGAGCTAAACGCCAAGCCTGATTACTGTTGGTGCATATTAGATTATACAGTGAAACGAATTGCTCATATCAAGGCCCAATATGGACAAATATATTGCTTTAGGTTTAGCTAATATTGGATGACCAAATTAAAGGACTTTTGACTTTTTGAAAGTAGTTTAACTTATTATACACGCGAAAACGACATTTACTTTCTCCTTGGGACGTTTTGCTATATTGTCGATGAAGACATTCCACGATCTATCTGTATATACATTAAAAAAGAAGAGTAAAAATACATGAATTCTTGTTCCCCAAAAAGAACAGTTTTACATGTTAAGTTTGTCTTTTCGCTAACTTGAACATACCTGGAGGAATTTTAAGCAATGAAAATACGTACACTTGTGAGTACATGTGAAATAATTGATTGCTTAACACAATGTTTTCGATAAGTAACCTTTTTAACGAAAAGTTTACACACACCTACATAACACATATCTCACAAATATCTCTCATTCACTAACTCGACTCTCATTCACATACAGCTACGCAAAAGGTGGTTCAATATGCATTTAAATATATAGGAAGGTAGGATTATTTAATGAAGTACTACATGAATACGAGTTTACAACATCCAACTTATCTTTTTTTCGACAATTTATGCACGCGCATTTACCATATGCATCTAAGCATTTATTAGTACCTATAAAACTTGAGTACTTGAGTTACTAAATTCATACAATGTCGACTGAAAATATGATAAGTTCATTTTAAAATTCAAACGTTTTTAGATAACTTTAATATATTAATAACTTGTTGGTACATATATGGCTAACTAAGTAGCAGTGTAGCACAATATATTTTGGGTTGATAATTAATTATAGCATTTCATTCTCTTTCTTTTGCTTGTAAAGTTCACTTGCCCTTTTTTGTTACTGGTAACACATGCATCATTATATGCGAGCTGAGATAGGAAACATTGAACGTGCAACGGTACATAGGTTCCATATAAATTTCATGGAAATGACAATTTATTTCGAAGGTCCCATTTCTTAGAGAGGGAGTGAACGTGCAACGGTATACCATATAAATTTCATGGAAATGACATAATTTATTTCGAAGGTCCCATTTTTTAGAGAGGGAGGTACGGTGGTGCCAAAGGTGGCGCCAAACCTACCAACCGAAGAACGAGAACGACACACCATTATCACCCTTGCGCCATTCCTTCTTGCGCCAATACAACCAGCTCACGCTGTTTTTATTTTTATTATTATTATTATTATTTTTTTTTTCTGGATTTGAAATGTTAGGCAACGGCTATGTTTGATTTTTTTTAAATGTTCGTAAATTGCTACCTGGCCAAAAATCACACGTTTTCCAAGTTTTTACCCCTTTTATTTTATGTAAATGAAAAAAAAAAAAAAAAAAAAAAAAAAATTGGAGAATGACAACACATTTTCTGGTACCGTTTAGTGTTGGAGAACGGCACTAGAAGTTTGGCACCACGGTACGCTCTGCTCTTAGACATGTGACAGTAGGGCTACAGGAAGGGGCGAAATTAGGTTAGTTTCCCTGAATCACATGAATTTATCATGCCAAATATAGTAAGAGCTTTTGGTATTCAGCGTTTTCATTGGCGTTTTCCAGAAAACGCAACCGGATGGTGACACCACGGTACCGAGGATTGCGTTTTCGTGTCCAGAGGCTTCACTACCAGTCCAAATGGTCATGTTTTCACGTTTTGTGTGTGTTGTATTTGTATTTTAATATGTTATGTGCCAGCCATAGGTAGGGGTGGAAACGAGCCGAGCCGCTCGTGAAAAGCTCGAGATCGGATCGGTAAAAAGCTCGAACGAGCCGAGCCTAAACAAGCTCGAGCCTGAGCTTGAGCCTAAGTTTGGGCTCATTTAATAATCGAGCTCGAGCTCTATACAAAAAGCTCGAGTAGCTCGCGAGCCTAAACGAGCCATAGAAATATATACGTATATATATTGTCTATAAGTATAAACGAGCTCGAGTCTTATGTAATTAACGACATGAGCTCCATTTTCACTTTGTTTTCTTTAAAACATCATACAAATTAATCGAGCCCGAGCTCGAGCTCGAGTTCTGGCAGGCTCGGGCTCGGCTCGGCTCGTTTTCACCCCTAGCAATAGGTCGTGCACCAGATTTTGGTTTTATAGATGGGAGGTTTTTTTTTTTAGTGTTGTGGTGAATTCTGATGTTATGAGAAAATGTGATATTGTGACAACACTTTTCTCATAACACCAATGGGACGGCACCAAAGATACCCACTGCTCTAAAAGTCTTGTATTACAATTGATGTTTTGTTTTAATGAAATGAGTGCTGATGAATACTAATCGACTTTTATTAGGTATTGAAGACATATATAAAATTGATATATTATTCGTCCTGGCGAAATGACTGCAAGAAATAACTCTTTAAGTTTTATGTAGCGTGGGATTTTTTTTAAACTTTCTTGAAAGCTAAATTTTATTAAAACTCAAACCTCAGGAAAGGAGGAAGAGCACCACCAAAGAACAACCTACAAAGCCCTCTAAGACACAGACAAAACTAACTAAAACAGGTTAGTAAAGTAAGTAGTAACTAGTAAGTGAGTTTGATATTGATATTTTTATGATTGTTGGGCTAATATGAGCCCAATGCTTTACTGAAAGCAAACTCAATAAAGCCTTGAGCCTTTACTCAAAACCTATATAACTGTTGAATAAGCTAGGCAACCTAAGCTTTCTGTTTTGTTTAAAATCAATGAAAATAACAAAAGTAAAAATGATCACAATACACAATTACAAATAGTAATTGTTGTTTGGTGTTTCACCAAATATAAAATCTTAGGGTTCTTCATAAAAGGGGGAAAAAAGAGAAAGTTGTTACTTCGATATATATATATATATATATATATATATATATATATATATATATATATATATATATATATATATATATATATATATTAACATTTTACTCCTCACAAATGGAGGTAATTTGAACACAACAAGTTACATCGAATATAAAGGGCAAAATCGAAACCGACTTGCCAAACAAAATACACAAAGTAACAAGTTAGGCCAAAACAAGACATACACCATAATAGTTGTGACAGACTACAGCAACACCATATGAGGGTGAGGGGAATCATCAAAGTGAGCTTTTAGTAAACACAACCATATGAAGATGTAGCTTGACAAAAGTACACAAAGTACATAAAACCTACATAGAAGATAAAACTGAGCATCCTTAAAGGAGCCAAACCTAAACCAAACATATCTAAAGTCGAAACCCAAGGCAGCAGCAAGCCATCGATGACGGACCACAACAGATCTGAGCAGAAGAGACCGGATGGTAACGGATCTAAGCAGAAGACAGCGGTGGCGGCAGCGGCGAAGTTGGTTTAAAGTTTACTTAAGTTAACTTTTATTGGATAAAGGAGGTTCAGGATAAAAATGATTGACATGCCTTATTGTTATAACTAAATTAATGACTAAATATGAGACCACGATGGTTATGAAGTCAGTATTTAAGAGAAAAATGCACATTCTACTTCTCGTAAATTGTGGAGATCAATCACAAATTTAGTCATGCAAGTTACTCGTAGTTATTAGTTATATGTATCCTTTTCCATATTAAACCACCTTAACATGTAAATTTTTTACCAAATGAGCCGGTCATTGTCCCAAGAGACCATCCTGTTACCATCACTAAAAATGAAATATCACTTATGAACAATATGGTTAAGCTTGGAAATGAACTCTCCAAAGATCATTCTTCTAATAAAGGCAAAGACAAAATGATTGATATTTCTGAATACTCAAGAATTAACACCAAGAGAAATATTCATAATTCGGAACAAATCAAGCAAGAAATGACAATTGCCTAGAAGATGAATTCTGAATGTGAGCTTGACAACGAGTTACTCAACTTCATGGAGGATACGGATGATGAAGCAGAAAACTTAGGACCAAGCATGGCATTCATGACACACGTTAAAGATGTGGAAGGTATGAAAACTACAATGGAAGATGATTTTGAAGCTCAAGATGAGGATGCAACTCCAAGCTATGTGACAAATGCTGAAGAAGATGACACACTTGCGAACAAGGTACACACATTCGATGCTTGTGATAATGATGATCTTGATGAATTCATATAATGTCACATTCGTACTATTAGTAAGACAACTGAAGTTAACATAAGTAGTATAAAACTTACAAGTGCTTATAACGACCTAAAAACTCCAAATAACATTTGAACATTGAGTACGAATATGACTTAAAGCTTAAACTACGTTACGAATTAAAAGCTACAAAATAAAATGTCCTAATCCTATGTATATGGAAATTGACACCACCAATATTTATAAGTACACATTACACGATTCATAGGTCTTTTGGGTACCGATTTTAATTAAATACTTGTACAAGGCATCACACGTCTATCAAGTCCTTATGAAGTCCAATTTTTATTTTAGCTTTGTACACTACAATCACAAATATAGATATGATAATGTTTGAAGTTTGGAAATGAATAAGTCTCCCAAGTAATCCCCCAAAATATCGGCATTCCCAAAATTATATTCGCCATTCGGTTATTCATATCCTAAACTTATACCGTATTTCCTTCACTCACAAACCCTAGAAACGACAACTACAAATGGAAGCCTCCTTTGTTCATCAAGAAATCCAAGAATCAGTGTCTCTAATCCTCTCAAAATCCAAGGAAGGTTCGAAGGTGTGCTTGCTGTGATGTCATTCAATAGTGCTAGGGTTTTGCAGTTGGGTATTCACGACTTAGGGTGTGATCTGGTTCCCTTCTTGTTCGTATCTCAGCCAAGGTATCACAATCACCTATTGCTTTCTTTTAATCAATTCGATATATGTACAAAATTATAATCTAAAAACCTAGGCGTAAGCATGATAACTTAATGAGGGGTTAGGGTGCGTTTTCTATCATTTTATGTGAAATGTTATGTGCTCGATAAATCGTTTATGTGTGTGTCGTGTAGGTCATCTTCTAGGGTTGAAAATTCTTGCATGTCTATCATGTTTTAAACAAGATGGAAGCATGTGAATATATGTGTTATAATCGGACTTAATATGGGAATTAGACATAGAGCTTGGTTTGATCTCGGTAATGGCTTACTTGTCTCGTTATGTCGATATCTTGTGTGTACGAGTGTGTGTGTTATTTGGGTAATCGTATGATGTTTTAAAAAGTGTTAAGACCTGAATGAAACAGGTTAGAGGTCATGGTATTGGTTGGTTAAACATGTGGTTAAACCTAAGTCGTTTTCTGTCTCGCTTTCTATGCTGCCCAGGATTTTGGCTGTTTTTCAAAGAGTGTAATTTAATGATAATGTTTTAACATAATTCTTGAGTCTAAATTTAAGTTCATGATGCGTGCAATCTGAGTATCTAATTTCATGGTCATTGGAGGTCGGAAAGATGGTCTTTTGATTTTTGGGAGATTAAGTGTCAAAATTGTGTTTTGGATGTCTGGAAATCAGTTGATGTTTTTGATATTTAGTTTTCAAACCCTAAGGAATTAAGAGTTTTCCTTTTACAGGGGCGGTCTTTGAGAAATGTGCGACTTCCTGGAAATATTTGTAGATTTTTATAAAAGGTTCAAATGGGTTAATGAAAGGCAACCTTTCTGTATCTATGTGCAGTTAATTTTCTGGGTAGGTCTGGAAATATGATAATAACAGTAACTACCTAATATGTATAAGTATCTATGATAATTATTTAAGCACCTCAGTAAGTATATAAGTATGGTTTTAAATTCATAGACAAAAGGGCTTGAACGTGATAAAATCTGAAATATGTTATAAGTAACGGTTTTGGTGTAACCAAATCCCATTAAATATGTTTTAAACCTAATTTCATTTGAAACATTAATCTGGATACTATTGAACATTTGTTAACCTAATTTCACATGTGAAACCCTAATTACATTAATGAATGGTAATGAGTAATTAAGAATCCGTTATGATATTAAATGAACTAATAAGTATAATATGAACCCTAATTCATGTAGAGTCATTGAAGAAGGCGTGACGTTGTTTCCTTGCGATTACTTTTTCGTTTGCTTTGATTTCTCTCATAAGGTATAGATATTCACTCCTTTTTTAGTAAGGGCATCCATTGGTATGGTTATCTGTTATTGCTATGGATAATCCGTTATGTTACTGATTGATATCTGTTTTGATATTTGATTTGCTATCTCATTCTGATATTCGTTGGTTATCCGTTTGATATGCTTCAGTTCAATATTTGATATGATTCAGTTTGATACGCTTTAGTTCAGTATTTGATATGATTGATTGATATGATTATGATTGCTCTTGTATTGCCCATATTTTGTATCTGTATTCCTACCCATGGAGGTACTAGGGCCATATCATTGAGGCACCGGTGGCATGACACTATCTGGGGCAGTGTGATTAGTCCCCGGTGTTCCCATTTTTGTATATGCTATATAGCACTTTGGCCATTATATTGTTTTGCAGGGATCGTATGGATGCATCCTAGGGAATCTGTATCTATATCTGGTGATTGGTTGGTGTGTGTTCCTACAACCCATCACATTTTGGTGCATTATGAGCTAGCTACTCCATGTACAACTTTGGAATTGACAGTATATGATTTGTGATATGAATGCTATATAATTATTTAACCTATTCATGTATCATGCTTAGGCAGTTGGGCAACACTCCGATCCTATATTGATTGATATTTGTTATGCACTATGATTCTATATCTGATTAATATTTGTTTCGTATTATGTTTCATCTGACATTTTCTCAGCAGGCTTTTTCTCTTCCTCTGATTTGGCATCATTTGATTATATTATTTTTAGTTATTATTTATATCTGCTCACTGGGCTTTTTAAGCTCAGCCGCATTTCATTTCCTGCGACAGGTTTTAGGTTGGAAGCTGGGGATTGAGTGAACTGTGCATAGGAGCTCTTAGTGGACCACCCGGACGATAGATCCTATTTGCATTTGGATTAGACTTTAGTGTTATATACCATTTAGATTTGATTCCGATTTGTATTCTAGTTGGATAGTCATTATGATTTAGATTTATTATGTCCTTAGTTTCATTTTTGAACTTTTGTAACCTTACTATAATATAAGTCTTCCGCTTGCGTTTGTTCTGTTGACAACATAATGTGACATTTTGACCCTCAGTTATCTACTAATAATATAGACTGCAATCATGCATCAACAAGTCAAGATAGTGTTGATATGCTTCAAAACTCTGCCACTATTCAATCTCAAATTCAATATTATGCTAACTTGATAAAACGGGAACAAGATAAAAGTGCATCTTTAGAAAAGAAAATCAATGACATGTTATATGAAGAGCAGTATGAATGACCACTAGTGCTTAAACGTCAAATTCATGAGTTACAAAATGAAAATTTTCTTTTTAAAAGAAATATTTCAACTTTGGATAACATTAAAAAGAATTTTGAAAATAAAGTTTCAAAACTTAAAGAAGACAAAGCTAAGTGTATTCAATGATTAACAAGAGCTGAAACAAAACTTCGCACTACCGATCAGACTTCTCAGACTATGTACATGTTAATTCCCAAACCAGATTCATTTATATATCTAAAACAGGGTCTTGGTTATAATAAAACATAATAACGAAAATATGATATCTTGCATTTTCAAATTATTTATTTTACAAATGAATTATCGGCCTGTTTTCAATATCCTAGTAACTTATTTCGTAAGTTTGTTGCATTTACTTGGTACTTGAAAGAATATACTACATATAAATAATTTCGTACTTTTTTTTAATACTTAACGCAATGCGTCTAATTTTCTCTCGCATTCGCATCGCGCATCACGCATTGGCTTTTGGGACCTTTAGCGCATCGGATCGCAAAACGCAATTTTAAACCAAGATCTTGACATGGTTAAACGTCAAACACCAAGTTTGTATAATGCTGATTACATGAGACGTGATACCTTCAAAGATTACATGTTTGTTCCTAATGACATCTCTCAAGAGGAAATCCAAAAACGTTTAAAAGTTAGACAAAAGAAAACCAATTTCTCCTACTTTAGTGCCGATTATAGTTTGATAAATAAAGAAAATGCTCTTTCAAGAAAACCAAAAAATGTGCAAAACCATGTGGATCGGATTTCTGACAACCTATATGATTCTAACAAATATGAGAGCTTAGCGAGAAAAACTTTTGCAATCTCAAAAATCAAATAAATGGTACTTTAGCTGTTATTCATGGAAAGCAAGAGTTTCAATTGGCTGAACTTTTGAAATCTAGTTCTTATGAAATAGACGTCCTAAGGGAAGTCAAGAAACTGGTAAAAAAATTTATCGAGCCTCCCATGAATAAAGTTAATGATCAATTTAAAGCCTTTGAAGAGGCATTAATTTTTGGAATGCAAACTGATTTAACTTACGTCACATCTTTTGAAGATGAATATGACTTTCTCAGCTTAAAATCTGTATTCAAATAGAATATTTTCTAAATCAAATTGAATCTATCAAACCACAATTTGCTATAAATTTGAAGAATTGGAAAATACACAAACGTCTTTAGAAATGAAAAACCGTTTACTCAAAGAGAGTCTGAGAGAATGTTTGCAAAAGAACGTTGAGTTGAACGGGGAATTGTCTTGTCGTACTACCAGATTTGAGAACTCTTGTGCTAAACTTGAAAAAAGTAAACTGGCTACGAAAATTTGAAGAAAACAAACACGACAAACTTTCTGTAAAACCCAGATTTTTTTGAACGCGTAAAATACCCAAAATACCCCTATAATTTAAACTTTTGACAATTTTAACCTAAATATTAAAACATGAATATTTGAACATTTCGCAACCTGATAAACCTTTGGAACTTATGATAAAAAAAAATATAATAATTACAAAAACTTATACTTATGTAATATGTTGCCCACGTCTAAATGTAACTCAATGGCCAAAAATTCTAAAATTTGTCACAAAATGAACTTAAACCAGGAATGAAGCTAAATACTTGATTTAAGTCACGACAATCCCATGATTGTCGTGACTTAACTTTTTACTCTTCCCCATCACATGTTTTATCTATAAAGCTGTATATCTCTATTCTTAAACACACAACACATATTTTTGTAAATCTAAAACCCTAAAAGATAACATACGGCGGCTGCTACCATTCTTGTTCCATTTTCTGGTTCGGTTCTAAGCATGCTAAGGAGGTATTCGATCGTGGTTTCATTTGGTGATTGGACGTGGTACAATTACGGGTTCGAAAAGGAGGTCTTGCTCGTGGTGAATTTCTGTTCGAGGGGTGTTGAATTCACTTGGTTCGGTGGTGGTTCGGCTTAGTGTTCAATTTGTTCTTTGTCTCTTCTTTTCGTCACACAACGAGGGTAACATACTTCCACCTTGTTCAACTTCATCTTTTATTGTTTTCTTTCCCATCGAGTTGTCATCAGTTTCGGCTAGTAGTACATGTTTGCATGCGTATATAAACGTCACATAAAATGATGAAAATTGAATCGATGAATATGTATAATATAAAGCTATGTTTCGTTTAGCATGATCTTACGAATAGTTAACCCACATAAAATTATGAATATATGAATTATATATGTCAATCTCATCCTGTTTTGGGTCATTTGTACCTATTGGTGATATATGTTCCGTTTCGACTTTGCGACACACATTTTAACCTCTAAGAGATGCATTAAAATCTGAATATAAAACATTCATAATAACGATGGGAGATACACATAATATAAGGTTGTCTTTCGTTATATAGTATATGATCTTTAAAGTACAAGTAACATGAGAACCTGTAGGAAACCTAAGAAAATATAAAGAGACATAGTATTTTAAATTCGAGAAGAAAAGGACTGATGTTGGGGTCAAGCTACAATTCTTAGGCTATGTTTGGCACACAATATTATTGAGAGATTATGCTTATTTTTTCAAAAAATAAGCTATTTAAAAAATAATTTTTGTTTGACAGATATAGCTTATAAGAGATTTTAAAAAAATAATCTTTCATAATCTCTTAAAACCAAAGGTTACTTCATGTAGCTTATAAAGATAATCTTTTTTTATAATTTCCAGCACCAGCACCATCTCCAGTTCCAGCAACAGTTACTTTCGCCAAACATACCCTTAGTTGATCTAAATATAACTTCGAATATATTTCTTAATATTTGATATAATGGGACATGCATGTCTAGCAAAACATGCATATGTTATCCACGTATATAAAGACTAAAGTAAAATGTGCATGTCTAGCAAAAATTATAACTAATTAAGTAATGTGAGTAAGAGTCGTGTGTTTTGGCTAGAAATCACGTATGGTTATATAAACGTGTGATTGTTATTTGTGTCGTGTGGTTGTGGTGTGTCGTGTATATGCATGAAACTGAAACGTAAGCTATGTGTATTTTGAAACGTGAGATGTCCTATATTCATGTAAAATGAGTGTATGTATGAGTATACATGTGAATAATCATATTTTTGGTTGTCGCGGTCTAAATTAATATCGTGAGTGCGTTTGAATAAATTATGAAATGACAGGGTCTAATTATCTTTTAATATAAAATTAAAGTATAAACCTTAAAATAATTTATTTGACATTTTCAATATTAAATTTTGATAATTTACATTTATGACCCTAAACATTACTAAATTGACAAGATTAACCCTAAACTATTGTATTGGTCATTTTAACCTTAAATATTACGTAGTATTAATTATCCATTATAACCTTAAAATATTAGATTACAATTTCGGAAAACTTACTAAATATGAAAACCTACTAATTCGGGAAACCTACTAAAAATAGAAAGTTACTTGAAATGATTAAAGCTACTTAAATTAGAGATTTACTATGAATGGAAAGCTACTAAAAAATGGAAAGCCGACTAATGATTAATCTGATTTAAAATAAATTATTGATAATAAGCCGATCATTAATTCCTGTAGATTCGCTAAAGAAGGAGTAACTCCCAATCTTTACGATGTGTTTGCATTTGCGGTTTAATGTACAGATATTCTACCCTTTTTCAGTAAGGGTGCTTTCGCTCTCATGACTTTTCGATCCTTGATCTTTGATTCGTTTGCTTTGACTATGATCCTTTGCCATGATTCATATGATTATGCTTCTTTGTTCGATGCGGTCCTTGATAGGATCCTTTGATATGCTTCATTGACATGATATATGATATGTTTCGTTTGGATATGATGCTTCGATATGATTCGTTTGGTATGCTACAATTATGCTTTGATATGGTATATTTGTTTCGTTCTTATGCCCGAGTTTTCTAACTACTCATGGAGGTACCATGGGCGCGTCATTGAGGCACCAATGGCGTGACACTATCTGGGGCGGTGTGACAGTCCCTGGCGTCCTCCTTCGTTATGATATGATTGGCCATTTTGATGTATGTGTATACCTGTCGTGTGAGCAGGGTGCATATATGATTTTGTTCAGCGGGGGCATATGGATGCATCCTAGGATTATGTTTTGTTTTGGAAGACCTTTGTTGCGTGATGGTGTACGTGGCCTGTGCCTCATTTACCTTTGGGAGTTTGATCGACTCCATGTGTTTACGAGGGGGTTTCCCCTCTTTGTATTCCTTTGTATGATATGATATGGATATGTATGTAGGAGATCTATCGAGTACCTCAGTAGGTCGGCTCGTGGCTTTCCTATGATTCGTTTGTCCATTCAAGTACCTTGTTTGGACGCTTCTTTGTTGATACGTGCTCATTACCTTTCCCTTATGATTATGCTTATGTGATATATCTTTGACACTTCGTTTTCCTTTGACTTATGATATTCGTTCAGTTGTTCGTTAATCTCTTATGCATTTAACAGATGACATTCCTTTCAGCAGGAGTTTATGTTTTCCTTTTTGTATGCTTATTTATGTTTCGATTATCTATTTGTTTTGCTACATACCTGTTCACTGGGCTTTCGTAGCTCAGCCACATTTCCTTTCCTGCGGCAGGTTTTAGGTTGGAAGCTGGGTTTGGGTGAAGAGAGAGCATATGAGCTTTAGTGGACTACCCCATGTACTAGAAGCCCATTACATGTGGACTAGTTTTAGACTTAGATTAGATTAGACTTGGTTTAGTTTGTATCTTCTTTTCTTTTATAGTTTTAGTATTCCTTTGTACCTTTAGAATTTTCCATTGTAATCTTTTGTTTTAAGTCTTCCGCTTGCGTTGTATGCTTTGTATGATTTGATATGTCACCATATTGTAGCGCTCCGAACCCATGCCGGGTTGGGGTGTTACAATTATGGTATCAGAGATAAGGCTGCGACCTATAGTACATAAGTTGTAGCCTGTGAGTTTTGGACCCTTAGGTTTGCACCATAGAAGCTTTAAGAATTACTTTGGAAGATTTTGCCTTAAGTTTCCCCCATAAGAGCTTTATTATGACCGGTGAGGATTGGGTAGATATATGATCAGACGTGGTTTTCTTGCTTCTGTTTTACTCTGATTTATGCCTTTGCTTTTCGTTAAGCTCTTACAATATCAATCATTTCGGAGACTTAGAAGACTTATCAGGTTCGCGACATGCGTTTAGGATGCCTTTAGACTTCGTAGTGTGCCTTATAGGTTTCTTTCTTTGGAATTATCCTTTTGAACTTCAATTCTTGATTCGTTTGACATTCGTTTAGATGCCTTTCGTTCGTTTGGAGATTCACGCATGTATGAATCCTACGTGTTTGACACATTCTATGATTTCTCCTTGCTTTTAATTCTTTCTTCATTTTTGATTTTGACCTTATAATTGACTTGTGACTTTCATCGTGTATATATATTCGATTTGTCCAATGCGTTTAGGAGATAATTTGGAGACGATTTTGTTGCGCTAATCTGTTTACGTTAGAGATGTTCGATTTGATTCTGGATTTGGAATTGTTGCTTGAGTATTATGATGATGAAGACTATCATTTTATTATTGTCACCTTTAACGTTTTGTGAAGTTCATATTCTACACCATGATTCTTAACCTGATAATCATTTATGACCACCTTGTTCTGAAACTCATGCGTTGATTTCCCCACTGTTGTGAAGATACTTCGTATGGTGAGACTCGCCTCGAGAGTTATTCAGATTACTTGGAATGTTCGCCGTGTATCCTTAGTATGTTTTACTCATAGAGAAGAATGATGATAGTATGAGGATGTAGATTGATTTTTGGAGGCTAAATCGTGTCATGTTTTGTGCGAAGAGTGAGATGTTCTTAGAAAATTCTTTCCGTATTCATTTTGATCTTTTATGAGTGTTATGATGCCAATTGTATAGGCTACTACTTCGACTCTTTCTATGAATTTGATAAATCGTGTTTTTCATGAATACTTGGACAATTTGTCATAGTATGACATTTTAGTATATTCAGAGACGAAAGAGAAACATGAGGATCATCTTCATATTTTGTGTTGATATTTCTGCGTTAGAAGAAGCTCTATGTGATATTTCTCGAAGAGTAATTTTGTTGGAGGGGATGAGAGAAGAAGTTTGAGAAGCTGAGAAGAAATTTGTTCCTACCCAGGCATGAAGAAGCTCAGGAGCAAGGCGGTGAAAGATTAGCCATGATGAAAGATTGAAGGAAGCAGTCTGAAGTGAAGCACACGGTTCTATCAACTCTATTCATCTTAGTTGTACTAATATGTGTAGAGTCTCGAAGCAGGAGCTGGATAGGATGGTATAAAGACAGTGGTGACTACATCAGAGATTTCCACGCATAAAGAGGAGTGACTTCCTATTATGTTATGACCTTCTGATACGTTTTGGATACTGTGAGTTGTAATTGTGATCGTCGGTACGATTTCGTTTTTCATCTTATTATGTGACTCTTGATTCGTTTGATGTTTCGGTTGAGCTCCTTCGACTTCGGCAAGTCCCTTTATTCATTCAGATTTCGGTCGGAGTTGATGAAGTTTTGTCATTCAGTACCATCCCTGTGCTTGCCTCGTAGGTAATTGTGGTTAGTGTATCTCCTTGTAGGACTCCAACTATAATCTGTCGTCTGTCATTTGCTAAGTATTTGTTTCACATTCATTGGATCAGACTGGTTATGATTTGTGTGCTATTAGAGAGCCTAGGGCTATCCAAGTTTGTCAGGATCGAGTCATGAGAGACTATTTTGTTTGTGAAGATACTTTTGGAAGAACCTCTCCGAGCGTGAGGTTATTGGTGACGATCTTTTGTGATTTGCTATGACTTCGTCTAAGTTTCACGACTTAAATTTTCAAGGACGAAAATTTTCTTTTTCGAGGGGAAGAATTGTAAAACCCAGATTATTTTTGAACGCGTAAAATACCCAAAATACCCCTATAATTTAAACTTTTGACAATTTTAACCTAAGTATTAAAACATGAATATTTGAACATTTCGCGACCTGATAAACCTTTGGAAATTATGATAAAAAAATGTAATAATTATAAAAACTGATACTTATGTAATATGTTGCCCACGTCAAAATGTAACTCAATGGCCAAAAATTCTGAAATTTGTCACAAAATGAACTTAAACCAGGAATGAAGCTAAATACTTGATTGATTTATTTTCGGTATGCACTCCATCACAATCCCATGATTGTCGTGACTTAACTTTTTACTCTTCCCCATCACATGTTTTATCATAAAGCCGTATATCTCTATTCTTAAACACACAACACATATTTTTGTAAATCTAAAACCCTAAAAGATAACATACGGCGGCTGCTACCATTCTTGTTCCATTTTCTGGTTTGGTTCTAAGCATGCTAAGGAGGTATTCGATCGTGGTTTCATTTGGTGATTGGACGTGGTACAATTACTGATTCGAAAGGGTGGTCTTGCTCGTGGTGAATTTCTATCCGAGGGGTGTTGAATTCACATGGTTCGGTTGTGGTTAGGCTTAGTGTTCGATTTGTTCTTTGTCTCTTCTTTTCGTCACACAACGAGGGTAACATACTTCAATCTTGTTCAACTTCATCTTTTATTGTTTTCTTTCCCATCGAGTTGTCATCAGTTTCGGCTAGTACTACATGTTTGCATGCGTATATAAATGTCATATAAAATGATGAACATTGAATCGATGAATTATAGGTGATGTATGAATATAAAATATATATGAATCAAATAAACGCAGCGGAACAACATCACCCACTCGGATCCATATAGCCAATATGATCAATCAAAATAAACACATGTTTATACCTTTTTAGCGTGCACTGGGAATCACCAACAAAGTCACCACCACCACGAATGGAATATGAAACCCAAGAGATCAATAAGGTTGATCTCCTCTAAGAATGAAACACACTACACCTCCTTGGTTACCCCTTTGATGCTAGTCCTTAACCCCGTAACCTTTCTATTGCCTTTGAATAATCAAGATTGAAAGCAAGAGATCTAGAAAAACAAAACCCTAGAAGGGTGGTTTGTTTGTGCCGTGAGATAGAGGGAGAGAGGGGGGAGAGTATTATGAAAATTGTTATCAAATTATGGGGAGATAATCCCTCATTTATTTGACCAAAATCAAATCACCAATTCCCCTTTTTTAGCCCCTAATGGCCGGCCTCCCCATGGGCTTATATGGGCCTCCCATATGTTTTCCAAGTCCAATAGATTAAGTCCAATACTTAATCATTAGAAGCCCGATAGAGTTCCTGAGTTACGTAAGGTTATTTATATATCGTAAATACAATAAACACGACATATAAAGAGATACCTAAGTGTATATGTGTGTGATCCCATAGGCTCACATAGGTCTAGCCATATAATTATATATTATGACACGAGCATACTCCAACAGCTCCCACTTGTGACGTTATAATAATCAAGTAATTATACAAGCAAAGGTTAGCATCTAGCAACACACCAATGCCCCTAGAAATATGTGAGGGTAGTTTCATAAACGTCTCAATTAAATGGTTTTAATGCCATCCTTCCTTTTGTTACAGATACTATGTTGAACACTAGACATGGATCAAAGCATTCCATTTGTTCAACTATTCTGTTTCTCGATCTAGATATTGAACAAGATTACCAAGTGAATTAAGATTCATCTTAATCTCATTTGGGTACGGCCATACAAACATCTGTTCAATTCATCGAGGGGCCCAATAGTATCTAGCTCCATGACATGTGGAGGAACAAATCCTATTTTGACTGCACGTGTCATTCATGTGTTTCAAATCACTCCTGAAAATGGTTTTTATAACTACCTTATTCAGGACAGCGTTTAACCATATCAAAGAATAAAATTCCGCACATGCAAGACCTACTTGCATCTCAAGTCTAAGGATAAGAGACATAACCATTTGCGAGAATTACTATTGACGCCGATCCATGCAGTGAAATCTCGAAGGTTGGGCCAGTCCAATGTTCATTACAATGAACAACATATGAGTTTGGAAATTAAATCACCAACACGCTCACATTTGCCTTAATTCGATGATACTCCCGTATCATCAACTGACAATGGACAATTTTTGAATAATTAAATTATTCATGGATTAAACATACAAAAATGGAATACATTTGATATGAATGAAAACGACAATAACCATTACATCAATTCATTAAAGATATAAACTATTCAACATTCCAATTATTTAAAATACTAAAACAGATTTACATGAGACTATGAGCAGGTCGCAGCCCAATGTTCCTAGCATGCTCCACATGTTTGGTACAAGACATTGGTTTAGTAAAAGGATTAGCTAAATTGTCATCTGTGTGAACTTTGAGGAGACGAATATCACCACTTTTGATAACTTCTCGAATATAGTGAACTTTCCGACGAAAGTGTTTGGCACCCTTTAGAACACCTGGTTCATTAGCTATGATTATAGCACTGGAATTATCGCAGTACATATCCATAGGTCGTTCATTGCTGGGAATAATGCCAAGCCCAGAAATGAATTTCCGTATCTAAACTGCCTCCATTGCGGCTTCTGAAGCAGCTATATATTCAGCTTCTGTAGAGGACATCGCAAGTGTGCTTTGTTTGGCACTCTTCCAGTCAACAACACCTCCATTCATGACGAAAACATGTCCTGTTTGGGATTTGATGTCATCACGATCTGTCTCCCAGCTTGCATCAGTATAACAAGTAACACTGAGCTCACGTTCGACATCACCACCATAAACAAGAAACATATCTTTAGTATTCCGCAGATACTTCAATATGTTCTTAACAACAGTCCATTGACATTCTCCTGGATTCTGTTGAAATCTAGTCGTTAGGTTCTGAGAGAACGCTACATCAGGTCTAGTGCACCTAACCGCATACATGATGGATCCCACAGCCGAAGCACAAGGGATTCCCTTCATCCTCTTCACCTCAGCGGGTGTTGAGGGTCCTTGAGCCTTGCTCAATTCCGTATTTGGTTGCATTGGAAGACTTCCACGTTTGGAATCTTGCATTCTAAATCTCTTCAGGATTTTTTCAATGTATGCACTTTGACACAAGTCGATTAACCGCTTTGATCTATCTCGATAGATCTTGACTCCAAGTATGTACGATGCTTCTCCTAAATCTTTCATATCAAAACACTTTCCAAGCCAGGATTTTACATCTTGTAGCATTGGAATGTTGTTTCCTATGAGTAATATGTCATCGACATATAAGATTAGGAATGCGACTATACTTCCACTAGTGTTCATGTATACACATGGCTCATCGAGATTTTGAGTGAAACCAATCTTCTTGATTTCCTCATCAAATCTCTTGTTCTAGCTTCTAGATGCTTGCTTCAATCCATAAATGGATCTTTTAAGCTTGCATACTCTGCTAGGATACTTTGGATTCACGAAGCCCTCGGGTTGCACCATATAAACATCCTCGTTTAGGTGGCCGTTCAAGAAGGCAGTCTTGACATCCATTTGCCAAATCTCATAGTCATAATACGCTGCTATGGCTATAAGAATCCTAATTGCTTTAATGTTTGCAACAGGCGAGAAGGTTTCTTCATAGTCAATTCCATAGATTTGAGTGAAACCTTTTGCTACAAGACGAGCTTTATAGGTATGTGCATTTCTATCCACGTCGGTCTTTATCTTGTAGAGCCATTTACTCCCAACGGTTTTAGCATTGGGAGGTAGGTCTACCTCGACCCAGACATCATTGTCTTCCATGGATTTCATTTCCACATTCATAGCTTCGTTCCACATCTCGCGTTCAGGACACGATATAGCTTCTCGATAGTTAGCGGGTTCACAATGATCCCCTAACTCATGTTCCTCAGCATCGATATAAAAACCATATCGTTCAGGTGCTTGAGGTATCCTTTCGGATCTATGAATGGGAGCAACATCTCGAAGAGGCTCAACATTTTCATGCTCAGTCTCATTTTGATGTTCACTAGTGTTACTAGAAGGTTGTGCATCTTCGCTTTGAAGTTCATCAAAGTCTACTTTGCTCCCACTTGCTTCTTGTGAGATGAGACTGTTCTAAAAAAACTCAGCATATCGAGCAACAAATATTTTGTTCTCGTGTGGGTAGTAGAAATAGTAACCCATCGTTTCCTTTGGGTATCCTACAAAGATACACTTGATAGTTCTAGGCTCAAGTTTGTTTGGCGTATCTCGTTTAACGAGAGCCTCACAACCCCAGACTTTCAAGTAAGGCAGATTAGGGACTTTCCCATGCCATATTTCGTATGGAGTCTTATCAACCTTCTTGGTTGGAACCATATTGAGTATGCGAGCAGAAGACTCTAGAGCGTAACCCCAAAAGGACACTAGAAACGTTGTTAGACTCATCATAGATCGAACCATGTCTAGCAAGGTTCGATTTCTCCTTTCAGACACACCATTATGTTGTGGTGTATATGGAGGAGTGAATTATGAGACTATCCCACACCTTTTTAGATGATCTAAAAACTCTTGACTCATATATTCACCTCCTCGATCGGATCGAAGAGCCTTAATGGTCTTGCCAAGCTGATTTTCTACTTCACTTTGGAAGACCTTAAACGTTTCAAAGGCTTCATGTTTATGTTTAATCAGGTAAACGTAACCATGTCTACTGAAATCATCAGTAAAAGTGATGAAGTAGTTAGCTCCTTCTCTAGACATTGTTCTAAATGGTCCACATACATCAGTATGAATGAGTCCAAGTAGATCTGTAGCTCTTTCTCCAACATGGGAAAAAGGCTTTCGTGCCATCTTTCCAGATATGCAAGAAATGCATTTATCAAACGACACATTGTCGATTGACTCTAAAAGCCCATCGTGTTATAGCTTCGTAATGCGTTTCTTGTTTATATGGCAAAGACGACAATGCCATAAAAAAGTAGAATCCAAATTACGTTTGGATTTCTTATTGCTAACAGTATATATAGAACTATTGTTTTAAATAGGATCACACATATCAATTTCAAAAATGCCATCACGTGGAATAGCATTAAAATAAAACACATTATCTTTAGAAACAGAAATGCCAAAATCCGTAAAAGTATGAATGTAACCATCATCTTTCAAACGCGAAAGTGAAACAACACCTCTAGTGATAGTAGGTGCAAAATGGCAATTATTTAAAACAATAACTAGTCCATTTGGGAGGATAAGATCTAAGCTCCCAATTGCTTCCACAGCTGCACGATCGCCATTACCAACATACAGATGTAAAGCTCCTTGCTTCAGCTTTCGACTTCCCCTAAGCCCCTGCACATTGTTACAAATGTGAGTACCACAACCAGTATCATATACCCAGGTTTTGTTAGGAAAAGTATAAAGTTCTATAGTGAAGATACCTGATGTGCTTGCAACGCTAGCTTTGTTCTTCTTTAGCTCTTCCAGGTAGGCGTGACAGTTGTGCCTCCAGTGCCCTACCACTCCACAATGGTGGCAGGGGGTGTCCTTGGCCGGGTGCTCCTTCTTGGCAGGTGGGGGGATTTTGGGTTTGGGGGCATAAACAAGCTTAGCCTTGCCTTTCCATTGTCCCTTGCCAGGTGCCTGCGGTTTTCCCTTGTTCTTTTTCTGAATTCTGCCTTGGTTGATAGCTAGGACAAGTGGAGCCTTATTGGGCATGCCTTTCTCTGCAAGTTTCAGCATGTTATGCAGTTCGGCAATGGTTTTCCCCATGCTGTGCATGTTGTAGTTCTGCACAAATTGGTCATAATCCTTCGATAGTGAGGTAAGTATCATGCTCACTCCAAGGATCTGAGGCATGGGGCATCCCAGTCGCTCCATCTGATCTAGATAGCTTTTCATTTTCATGACATAGCTACTGACCGATTGCCCTTCCTCCTGCTTGCAGGCATGAAAAGATTTGACCGTGTCAAACAATTCTTGCTTTACTTGCTGCTCGAACATAACTTTCAGTTCTCGCAGCATGTCAAATGCTGAAAAGTTCTCTAAGTTCTTTTGCAACTCAGGGATCATGCTAGCCAGCATAAGACAAGCCACTTCCTATTGCTCATTACTCCTAGGAGTGTAGGCATTACGAACAGCAGCAGTAGCATTAACAGCAGGTGCTTCAGGTAAAGCTTCTTCCAGATGGTAAAACTTTTGTTCAGCCTTGAGGACAATCCTCAAGTTGCGGTACCAGTCCAAAAAGTTGTTACCATTCAATTTATCTTTCTCGAGAATTGATCTGATTGACGAGTTGTTCATGGTTGAATTTGGAGTTGTCATCTACAAAATAAACAAAGTTCAATTTTAGTAATTTTCATTAATTAATCCTTTTTAAAATTAACTACCCAAGTTTACTATATTAAAACAATTAATTTTACGAAAAGGCTAAGATCCTCATTGAGGTTCCACCATCACATCAGTTGATCTGCTAGCAATGGAGGATTCAATAGGTAGGTAACGTCGACCAATTGCATTACAAGTGCAACTCTTAGATCTTTATGGGACTCATGGCACTAGTGAACAAGCAACTAGTGTCAAGCTGGCATGTTTAGTCCCATCTTTGCCTCGGGTCAAGGTCTCACCGCTTAACTCGATTAAGTCATCCAATTTGAGAACGTGCGAGAATATATCTAGGTCTCACCCATATAGAATAGTCACCTTGGGTTACAATTCAACCTAGGTCCCACGCATAGGCAAAAAGTAATTGCAAGTGTTCTTAAAATTGGACGGCGTGACTTAAATTTTGATGGGTAAAAGTTTTGATGTGGATCAAAAGGTGTACGAAAAGAGCATGCATTCATCCTTCGTAGCACAAGTTAAAAATATTTCTTAACTTAAGTCTAATCATTGTTTTAATTTATGTGTGTCAAGTTGTCCATTTTCATGACTAATATTAAGCCTACATGGGTAATAAAGTTTGGACAATACATAAATAAAATAACATACATAACAAGTTAAGGTGTTATTATAAAACAATGATTTCAAGTTTCATAAACTTAGTAAAACTAAATCAAAAGACTTAGTTTTGAAACATGGTTTGTGATTCGTTTTAAGTTTATAGAAAACTATTTGCAATTTTACATATGAAACAAGATATATAAAAGGCAAAAAAACCACACAGCCACAATATGCAAAGCCTCAATCGATGAAAAAAACCTATGCTTGGTCTCGTGAGCCATCACGACAACCAAGAGTCAACTAGGGACAAACCACACAACCACACGGAGGACTCCCACTTGCTCCAAGACAATCAAGAGCAAGTTGGAAGCCCATGATGCACATGAAAAGCAGTTTCTGTCCTTCCAGAATTTCTGTGTTAGAGGGCCCAAAAGTCCATGAAGGAGGCTTCCCCGGGCTTAGCTCAAAACTATAAAGTTGTAGGCCCATGTCTTGGGTACCTGCAAAAACAATTTCAGCCAAAAAGACCTTACCAATCACCGGGAAACTCTGTTTTACCAACTGGTGTTCCAGCAGTTATTTTTCGGCAAAAACGTCTTTAATTCTTTCGCCTTTCACCACCAAGCCACAATTACATTATATTGAAAGTAAAATACAATTAATCTAATTTTAATCTACTGTAAAAGTGCCCAAACAATGTCTACAACCAAAAGAATATAATTACATAAATGCTGAAACAATGGCAAAACCCCAAAACACGAAATTAAACAACATAAACAACCATTCAATGCACAAGTGGTCTAGGTTTTCGTCGGCTTTGCATATAAAACATAATAATACCATAATATTATGAAAGAAACAAGGTGTTGGCTAACTCCATGGACAAACATGCATGTATTTGCCATAGAATCAAAATAAATAACAAGAAACAAATATTTTGCCAACGAAAACGAAGAAATTAATTAACAAGAATTAAAACCCCGTTTGGTACTCGTGTCAAATGGCCTTAGGTTCAAAACCCACTGATGTTAGGACCTTTTAATTATCTTTTTACCACAGAAAATTAAGCCATAGGGCCTGATTTGAAATCGTTTCATAAATCGATCAAAAAACATGCGTTTTAGGCCATTTTACACGTACCCGATAATCATATGGCCCATATGATGGCTCGTGATACCACTATAGGTGATGTATGAATATAAAATATATATGAATCAAATAAATGCAGCGGAACAACATCACCCACTCGGATCCATATAGCCAATATGATCAATCAAAATAAAACACAACATGTTTATACCTTTGTAGCGTTCACTGGGAATCACCAACAAAGTCACCACCACCACGAATGGAATATGAAACCCAAGAGATCAATAAGGTTGATCTCCTCTAAGAATGAAACACACTACACCTCCTTGGTTACCCCTTTGATTCTAGTCCTTAACCCCGTAACCTTTCTATTGCCTTTGAATAATCAAGATTCAAAGCAAGAGATCTAGAAAACAAAACCCTAGAAGGGTGGTTTGTTTGTGCCGTGAGATAGAGGGAGAGAGGGGGGAGAGTAATATGGAAATTGTTATCAAATTATGGGGAGATAATCCCTCATTTATTTGACCAAAATCAAATCACAAATTCCCCTTTTTTAGCCCCTAATGGTCGGCCTCCCCATGGGCTTATATGGGCCTCCCATATGTTTTCCATGTCCAATAGATTAAGTCCATTACTTAATCATTAGAAGCCCGATAGAGTTCCCGAGTTACGTAGGGTTATTTATATATCGTAAATACAATAAACACGACATATAAAGAGATACCTAAGTGTATATGTGTGTGACCCCATAGTCTCACATAGGTCTAGCCATATAATTATATATTATGACACGAGCATACTCCAACATGAATATGTATAACATAAAGCTATGTTTCATTTAGCATGATCTTACGAATAGTTAACCCACATAAAATTATGAATATATGAATTATATATGTCAATCTCATCGTGTTTTGGGTCATTCGTACCTATTGGTGATATATGTTCCGTTTCGGCTTTGCGACACTCATTTTAACCTTTAAGAGATGCATTAAAATCTGCATATAAAACATTCATAATAACGATGGGAGATACACATAATATAAGGTTGTGTTTCGTTATATAGTATATGATCTTTAAAGTACAATTAACATGAGAACCTGTAGGAAACCTAGGTTTTGGTGATGTAATTTCTTTAAGTGCAATTTGGTATAGATTCGAATCCCTGGAGCCTTTGAGAATATCAAAGCCTTCAAAAGTACGAACAATACACGAATGTTTTCTGAATGCCACCTCCAAACCGCTATCACAAAATTGGTCAATGCTAAACAAATTGTGACCTAGCCCTTCAACAAATTAGACTCTTTGAATTGTCACTTAATCATGAATGAGATCCCCATGGCCGGTGATGTGAGCAATTTCGTCATTCCCAAAAAGTACTGTACCCAATAATTTAGCTACGAAGTTCTTGAGCATTGCCATGTTCCCTATCATATGTCGGGTGTACCTTGAATCGAGTTACTAGAGGCATACTTGGACAAGCTGCACATCAAAGCAAGAAACAGAAAATTTGGAACCTGTTGATAAAGTGGTCCATGTAGTTAGATAGTATAGATTACAAACCTAGTGGGTTGAACTTTTCTATTATAGTAGTGCTAGGTTCGGAATTCTTCTTAACCGGTTGCCATCTAAAGCCTACGTGTTTGAACACTCTTCCAGTGGGTCTCCACTTAAAGCAAGATCTAGGGAATAATTCATGATACTCAAATATTCTACCTGTTGGTATCCATGCCCTTTTTTCCTGATGCTTATGGTTTCTTAGATTTGGTGAAGCAGTCCTAGTAGTTATGGCATTTACATTTTCATAATTCAGATCAACATGCACACAATTAGAAGAAACAGAATTATAAGCAATGGAATTAAAACAAGCATTCTTACTATTAGAAGCAACAGACCCATGCAAATTCAAGTCATTACAGTCATCCATTCGCTTAGAGCATTTTTTATTTAAAGCTTTAAAATGTCTAGGTTTTGCTACTATTGTAGTAGAAGGCTGAGAGGCATTAGTCTTCAACGCACAGTTCTTAGGTGGTCTCTCCTTGCTAAAAGTAGTTTCTAAACCTGGATCAAAAAGCAAATTTACATTAAAAGATTGTGTAGTTTGATCATGTTGAGCTAATTTCTGTTTCTTGTGATTCTTTTTCTTTTGTTTCTTTGACTCTTTGAGTTTCTTTTCTATAGGGGAGGAGTCGAACAACACATTGGTGCATCTAGAGGCATATCCATACTAAGTAATGCTTGCTTCCTAGCTATTTCTAATTCCTTGTTATGAATTATATCATTTGAGCCATATGGTTCTCTAAGAAAATTAGATCTAATCTAATACATACCGGGAGCAATTACTTTAGGATGAGATAAAACCACTTTTTGTTTTGGCTCAAGAATATGAGTTTTTTTATTTTTATTTTTTATTTTTTTATTTGCCAAAAAAGTTGGTTGGTTTAAAAATATGAAAGTTTTTGATTTACCAACTGGCGTGAGTCAACAAACTCATGATTCTTGGTTTTCATCGAATCAAGAACTTTAGATTTGAATTCCTCGTTCTCTTTTAAGGTTAATTTCAAAGAAGCTTCGTAGGAAAGTGTAACACCCCAACCCGGCATGGGTTCAGAGCGCTACAGTATGGTGACATATCAAAGCATACAAAGCATACAACGCAAGCGGAAGACTTAAAACAAAAGATTATAAGGGAAAAATCTAAAAGTACAAAGGAATACTAAAACTATAAAAGAAAAGAAGATACAAACTAAACCAAGTCTAATCTAATCCAAGTCCAAAACTAGTCCACATGTAATGGGCTTCTAGTCCATGGGGTAGTCCACTAAAGCTCCTATGCTCTCTCTTCACCCAAACCCAGCTTCCAACCTAAAACCTGCCGCAGTAAAGGAAATGCGGCTGAGCTACAAAAGCCCAGTGAACATATATGTAGCAAAACAAACAGATAATCGAAACATAAATAAGCATACGAAAAGGAAAACATAAACTCCTGCTGAAAGGAATGTCATCTGTCAAATGCATAAGAGATTAACGAACAACTGAACGAATATCATAAGTCAAAGGAAAACGAAGTGTCAAAGATATATCACATAAGCATAATCATAAGGTAAAGGTAATGAGCACGTATCAACAAAGAAGCGTCCAAACAAGGTACTTGAATGGACAAACGAATCATAGGAAAGCCACGAGCCAACATACCGAGGTACTCGATAGATCTCCTACATACATATCCATATCATATCATACAAAGGAATACGAAGAGGGGAGACCCCTTCGTAAACACATGGAGTCTATCAAACTCCCAAAGGTGAATGGGGCACAGGCCACGTACGCCATCACGCAACAAAGGTCTTCCAAAACAAAACATAATCCTAGGATGCATCCATACGCCCCCGGTGAACAAAATCATATATGAACCCTGCTCACACGACAGGTATACACATACATCAAAATGGCCAATCATATCATAACGAAGGAGGACGTCGGGGACTGATCACACCGCCCCAGATAGTGTCACGCCATTGGTGCCTCAATGACGCGCCTATGGTACCTCCATGAGTAGTTAGAAAACTCGGGCGTAAGAACTAAACAAACATACCATATCATAGCATAATCGTAGCATACCAAACGAATCATATCGAAGCATCATATCCAAACGAAACATATCATATATCATGTCAATGAAGCATATCAAAGGATCCTATCAAGGACGGCATCAAACAAAGAATCGTAATCATACAAATCATGGAAAAGGACCATAGTCAAAGCAAACGAATCAAAGATCAAGGATCGAAAAGTCATGAGAGTGAAAACACCCTTAATGAAAAAGGGTAGAATATCTGTACATTAAACCGCAAATGCAAACACATCGTAAAGATTGGGAGTTACTCCTTCTTCAGCGAATCTACACGAATTAATGATCGGCTTATTATCAATAATTTATTTTAAATCAGATTAGTCGTTAGTCGGCGTTCCATTTTTAGTAACATTCCATTCATAGTAAATTTCCACTTTAAGTAGCTTTAACCATTTCAAGTAACTTTCTATTTTTAGTAGGTTTCCCGAATTAGTAGGTTTTCATATTTAGTAAGTTTTCCGAAATAGTAATCTAATATTTTAAGGTTATAATGGATAATTAATAATATTTAAGGTTAAAATGACCAATACAATAGTATAGGGTTAATCTTGTCAATTTAGTAAGGTTTAGGGTCATAAATATAAATTATCAAAATTTAATATTGAAAATGTCAAATAAATTATTTTAAGGTTTATACTATAATTTTATATTAAAAGATAATTAGACCATGTCATTTCATAATTTATTCAAACGCACTCACGATATTAATTTAGATCGCGACGACCAAAAATATGATTATTCACATGTATACTCATACATACACTCATTTTACATGAATATAGGACATCTCACGTTTCAAAATACACATAGCTTACATTTCAGTTTCATGCATATACACGACACACCACAACCACACGACACAAATAACAATCACACGTTTATATAACCATACGTGATTTCTAGCCAAAACACACGACTCTTACTCACATTACTTAGTTATAATTTTTGCTAGACATGCACATTTTACTTTAGTCTTTATATACGTGGATAACATATGCATGTTTTGCTAGGCATGCATGTCCCTTTATATCAAATATTAAGAAATAAATTCGAAGTTATTTTTAGATCAACTAAGAATTGTAACTTGACCCAACATCATTCCTTTTCTCCTCGAATATAAAATACCATGTCTCTTTATATTTTTTGATTTGTTTTCTTGCAAAAGCAACATCATCACAAGCCTGGCTATGGCATTGTCGAGACTCTCATTTGAAATTCAGAACGATTAACGACCTTGCTCAAAACAACTTATTCAGAGGATTGCCAAAACTCACTTTCAAGAAAGATAATCTTTGTTCAGCGTGTGAATTAGGAAAGATGACATGTGCAACACTCAAATCCAAATCCGAACCTAGTTCTGTTGCTCCTTTACATTTGTTGCATATGGATTTGTGTGGCCCAATGCGCGTTCTCATTCAAAATGGAAAGAAATATATTTTGGTTATTGTGGATGATTACTCACGTTACACTTAGGTTCATTTTCTTGCTTCTAAAGCTGAAATTCCAAATGTAATCAAGTTCATCAAAAGAGTAAAAGTTGGTCTACTAGCTCAACTCCGATATGTAAGAACAGACAATGGAACAGAGTTCATGAATCAAATTCTTCAGAGTTTCTTTGATTCTACCGGCATTACTTATTAGAGATCTGTGGCTTACACTCCTCAACAAAGTGATGTAATCAAAAGACGAAACCGTACATTAGTAGAAGATGCAAGAACACTGCTCTCCTCTGCAAATCTTCAATTAAATCTATGGTCTGAAGTAGTGTCAATCGCTTGTTTCACATAAAACCGATCTATCATGAATATAAGATTCAACAAAACTCCATATCACATCATTCATAAACGCAAACCTGATGTAAAATACTTACGCACTTTTGGTTTGTCAGTGCTACCCTCTCAATGATCGTGATGACCTTGGCAAGTTAAAAGAAAAAGAGGATGTAGGAAATTTCCTTGGATATTCTACACAATCAAGTGCATATTGTATTTACTATCGAAGAACACTATTGATTCAACAGACAATCCATGTTCACTTTGATGAAGTAGAAGAAATGGTTTCTAATCAAGTCAGATTAGAAACCGCACTTAATCATGCTTCTAAACAACAAAGTTCAGAACCTGTGCTAAAGACTATGACTTCTAGACAAAACAGTTCAGGACTCGTACCAAAACCAAAATCATCAACACCAAAACCTAAACTTATTCAAAAGGAAGAGTTAGATGGTTTGTTTCAGAACTTCTATGATGAATCTTGTGGAGGAAACAAGATGAGATGTCTACAATAACCGCTGCAACTCCGATAAGTGAAGTTAATCATCAATAAGACATGCCATCTCCCGTATCCGATTCATCAATAACTACTTATGAAGATGCTGATCCAGTACCAGATACACCTCCAATTATACCGATTCAACAAGAAGTTTCACTAAACAATACCACTCCAACCTCCAATGCACATATTGATGATCAAGGAATTACAAATGCATCGTCAGAAGAGGAACCATTCACAACCCCATTCGCAACTCCCGAAGCTGAGGTCGGTGGACCTTCTGAGATGCGATATGTTGATCCTTCAAACATGCATACGTTTTACCAACCACATCTGTACAGAAGAAGATGGACTCAAGATCACCCTTTACAACAAGTCATTGGAAATCCTTTTCAACCAGTTCAAACAAGAAGTTCTTCAGCAGATTACTGTTTCTACAGTTCATTCCTGAGTAGAGTTGAACCTGCCAACGTCAAAGTAGCACTTGCAGATCCTGACTGGATTGTTGCTATGCAAGAAGAAATAAACCAATTCAAAGGCCATGACGTATGGCGAAGGGTTCCCAGGCCTCTAGGAAAACTCATAATTGCATTGAAATAGATTTTGAAGAACAATCTAGATAAAGATGGTGACGTGCCCCAAAACAAGGCTTGCCTTGTTGCAAAAGGTTACAATAAAAAAGAAGGAATCGACTTTGATGAATTGTTTGCATCAGTAGCTAGGATCGAAGCAATACACTGATTCTTAGTTCATGCAGCTCATAAATCTTTCACTGTATACCAAATGGACGTGAAAACGGCCTTTTTGTATGGAGAGGAAGAGGTGTATGTGAGTCAACCAGAAGGCTTTTTTGTATGGAGAGTTAGGGGAAGAGGTGTATGTGACTCAACCAGAAGGCTTCATTGATCCAGACCATCTGGATGATGTCTATATCCTTGACAAAGCCATATACGGACTCAAGCAAGCACCACGTGCCTGGTACAAAATGTTGTTAGAATATATGCTCAAACACAAATTCGTCAAAGGTTCAATCGATTCAACTTTGTTTATTAGAAGAAAAGGTGACAACATCATGTTAGTCATATCATTTTTGGATCCACAAATCCTAAATATTGCAAAAACTTTGAAAAAATCATACAACAGAAATTTGAGATGAGCATGATAGGAGAGTTAAAATCTTTTTGGGTCTACAATTAGCCAAACTCCTCGTGGTATCTTTATTCATCAAAACCAATAAATGATGGGAATTTTGAAAAAGTTTGGTGTTGATATAAATAATGCATAAAAAAGTTATTAATATTTTTCGATATCGCTACGTTTTGACGATCACAAAATGTAAATACATTAAACGTAAAATTATTACGTAAACAAGTATTTAGTTATGAATATCATTTCATCCAACAAAATCACTTAAGTTATGTATAAACAAATGTCTAATATATTTTATGATAAAAGGGATTTTATTTAGACACTACAAATTTTATAAAAATGTTATAAACATTTTATATATTTTGGAAAAACACTTTTGGTAATTAAAGGAAAATGTTTAATTCATAATAAATATATGAATTCAAATTTTTAACCAAAATCAGTTAGATTTTCACCAAATAAACTTTAACCAGAAAAAGACAAACAATCTGGCTGTTACAGGAGGGCGGCCCCCTTAATATTTAAGGGGCCAGCCACTATTTAAGGGGGGCTGGCACGCTCCTGTTGCCAGAAATGTTTGCCTATAAATACTGGTTCATTTCTACTATTTTTCCTCACCTTTTGCACTAAAATTTTCAGTCCCAATACTTTCTAAACATCCTTCTAAATCCTTTGATCATAAGATTATAAGTCATTGTTTCAAGTGATCCAATCCTTCACCACTCAAAGTGCAAGAGAAGAATACTCCTTCAATATCAAATCAAGAAGTATTGTAGATTAGTTTTGTAGATTGTGTAAATCACTTGTAAAGTTGTGTTGTGCTTGTAATAAGTAGATTTAGTTGGGTTTGTACTTAAGTAAAGTAGAAGTAGTGTTGTGAAGAAGAAGTAGTGAAGTAGTGTGAAGGCGTAAAGTAGTAGTGGTGTGTACAAGTTGTGACAAGTCGTGAAGAGTCGTGAGATTGGTTCTAGCTATCATTAGAACTCGACATTTTGCTTGGTATCGTTAAATGGTGTAAGCAAAGATGTGTAAGGCTTCTCCGCCACAAGGGAGTTTGTTGACATAGTGAAGAAAACTCTTGAGTAAGAGATTCGGGGAGTGGAGTAGGGCGAAGAGGAGCTTCGTAGCCGAACCACTATAAATCCTTATGTTGTGGTTTGATCTTTCTAACTCTATCTTTTCATTACTTTCATATTTACATTATATTTGCTTAGTTAGTTAGATAGAATTGTTCATATAGTGCAAGTGTTGAAATTCACATAAACTAGGATCGAATTTTTTGAAAAGAAAGTTTTTATAATTTAAAAGGACAAAAAACTATTCAACCCCCTTATAGTTTTCCACAATTGGCATCAGAGTTACGCTAAACAAGATTTTTAAATAAACTGTATTTTAAAACTTAAAATGATCTATGGAATCTGAAAAATATTTATAAGGTCAATCTATGCAAAGACCACCACTATTTGAAAGTAATGGATTTCTTTATTGGAAAAATCGATTCGAAACTTATGTGAAATCAAAGGATCTAGATCTTTGGCATGTTATTACTAATGGTGATTTTCCTCATATACAAACTAATCCCAAAACTAAAAGGGATGAAATTGTACCTTTTAAAAAACAAAACGATGATTTAAAAAGGAAACTTGCTAAAAATAATGAGGCTAAAATGGTGATTTACAATACGTTACCACGCAAAGAATATGAATGAATTTTTAAGTGTAAAATCGCAAAAGAAATTTGGAATTCTTTACTAATCACTCACCAAGGTAATAGTCAAGTCAAAGATAATAAAATAGATCTTCTTGTACAACAATATGAACAATTTATGATTCCGGAAGAGGAATCAATAGATAATACTTTTGCTAGATTTAACACAATCATCACAAGTTTAAAAGCACTTGATGAGAATTTTTCTAGCAAGAATTTTGTAAGGAAATTTCTTAGGGCTCTCCATCCGAAGTGGCGTGCTAAGGTGACGGCTATTGAGGAGTAAAAGAATTTATCAACTCTACAACTTGACGAATGAATTGAAAACTTGAAAGTGTATGAAGTGATAATAAAAAAAGATTCCGAAATGGTCAAAGGAAAAAGGGAGCAAAGCAAATCAATTGCGTTGAATGCTAAAAAGGACTCTAATGACGAAGAATGCTCAACTTCCGAAAGTGACGATGAAGAGTATGCTATAGCCGTAAGAGACTTCAAGAAATTCTTTAAAAGACGAGGAAGATACGTTAGACAACCATATGATGAAAGAAAAATATCCCAAAGAAACAAGGACGGCAAAAATAGCAAGAATGAAAGAAAGTGCTTCAAGTGTGGAGATCCAAATCATCTTATTGGAGAATGTCCGAAATTGTCAAGAAGCCAAAACCACAAGACCTTTGTAGGAAGAGCATGGAGTGATAGTGACAATGATGAAAAAGAGAGAACAAGAGAAGAAAAGTGTCTCATGGCAAAGGCATCTGATGAGGTACGTTCCGAAACCGAATACTATAGTGATGAAAATTTATCTCTAGATGAAAAAGACTTAGATAGCGAATATAGTAGATTATGTAAACTAGGACAAAAAGTAATGGCTAAAAATAAACTACTAAAACACACTAACAATCAATTAAAAGATGAAATACTTGAATAAAAATTAAGCTATACAACTTAAAAAAGGGTAAAGAAAGTCTTATGGAATGTAAAAGATGTCTAGTTGTTAAAACTGAGAATGAACAACTTAAGGAAGAAATTACTAGACTTGAGAAATTCAAAAATAGTAGTCAATCACTTAGGAAATTAATTAGTACTCAAAGAATATCCGGAGATAAAACCGGCTCAGGATATAACTCAACCGGAGTGTCAACTAGTGAAACAAAAAGTGTCAAGTTCGAAGGTGAAACTAGTGAATTAAAACCTTTAGAGTCAAAACCGAAGTACATACTTTTGAAAATAGACTAGTACCTATTGCTAGTGGTGAAGAAATTAAAAGTTCTCGCAAATCATCTTTAAAACTCGAGGCCGAGCCTTTTAAACCAAAAATAAGGTCTAAAACTCCACCACCTAGAAACCAAGTAGTCCTCATCCTAGGTCCAAAACTCCTCAACCTAGAGTAAACCAAAATAGACGAAACTTTCACAACAATCATCAAATGTGGAACTTCTATCCATGGGGAATGATTCCACCATATATACACCCAAGTCAAATACATAACATGTTCGGACCAAACTACTTCGGTCAAATGAGACAATAGGGACCAATGAGATGAATTCTTCATACTTCGGCAAACTTGGTTATTTATCCGCTTCCACAAGATCATGCCATCTTTTTGAAGACATTGAAGAAAGCCTATTGAAGACAAAAAGGTACACATTTCTTTTAATTTCCGTTTCAAGATTGCATGCTTAGTTTAGTATCTAGATTCTATATGTTAAGATTGGTTTTATGGTATATTATAGCTATTATACATATACATATACATATACATACATACATACATACATATATATATATATATATATATATATATATATATATATATATATATATATATATATATATATATATATATATATATATATATATATATACACACACACACACACACACACACACACACACACACACACACATACATATACTTAATAACTTATATAGATTTATAACTTAAAAAAACCATTAGTTGATTTTCTAGATAACAAAGAAATTGTTCGTTTACGAACCTTTTCTTTTCCCCCCTTTAGCCCTCTTGAACTATAACTGTAGGATCATGGTTTTGATTGAATATTGTGATTCGGGAGGTTGGGGAAGATGAAAGAATAAATCTTCCATTGTTAGAGAGAGAGAGTAGAGAGAGAAGGGAAAATACTATGTGTTTATTGATAATGAAAGGTAAAGTTACACACACTAGTCTCACCCTCCTAGTGAAGTCTAGGAGGGCTTATATAGCCTAACACAACATACTATTGCAATATTACATAACAAGTCCTTGTGTTTTGGCTAAATGGGATAACTAATGTAATCCCGATAATGTCGTTCCATTTACGTGTTGGGATTATAAACTTTGATCCCAACAATCTTCCCCCAATGGGGCGACATAAGGGATTACTTACAACATTTCCTACAAGGACAAATAAGAATAAAGAAAGGTCTTCATAAGCTCTTCAAATTGCTGAGGATGGCGACAGTTGACGCTCTTTGTCTTCATCTTGTACCTCGGCTTGAGAACTTTTTTTCCGTCACTTGTAGGCAAATGATGTAATATGCATGAAATGGATTAACTTCCCCCCAATTCATGCTGCATGTCTTTAGCGGCTTCTTCGTACACTTCTTTTTGGCGAAGTTTCTGAATTAGCTTCCCCCCAAACTGACAACCGTCTTCAGCAGATTCGAAACTTTGATGTAGTCCACATGTCTTCTAACTTTTGAAGTTTTGAGTACGCAGCGGAATTTGTAGATGACACCGTAAACCACACCAAGCAAATCTGACTAGTTCCTTAATTACGGTTATGCTCAATGCGGAAGCTCCGTTCGGGGGTAACATGCAAGAAATCAGCAAGATCTTCTCACATATGCAGGCTACTTCACACTTCACAACCCGCGAGAGTTGAAACGATTACACCAAAATCACAAAAAACTAAACCACTGATCATCTCTGCGGACGTCTCTCCGGTAGTAATAAAATTGTAAGCTCGATCACGTGAGTCTATTATGCGTCCTTGATGTGCACATTTCTTCCCCCTAAATGCAGATCCTCGTGGAAAATGAGTGTTTTCGCAAAGAAGTCAAGGAAAGTCAAAGAAGCAAAAGAACACCCAATCTCTCTTCCCCCACGATGTCTTCGCGGAATCGAAAGCATACACACTATGTTTACGATGGAAACGGAGGCAGCGTAACCCCATATGTCCAATCAACCGATTTTGTGTGGAGTATCGTAAATAGCCCGTGAGAATCAACTGCTGATAAACAACTCTACTCATTAATACTCCTCTCAACTAACGCTTTACCGACCCCATTATCATTCTGTAGGCATTTTGTAGTGACTACTGATGGAGAAAACCCAATATGATGAACTTGAGACTGAAGTAAAATAACCCAAACTTGTGACTTAAACTTGCACTATTGTCTGACTAAGAACCAATACTGAGAATTTCAATAATGGTAGGAAATCATATACCCATCCAACCTTCCTTAAATGTATATGAACGTCTCTTGAATCATCCACATCTTTTGGTGACACTTGACCACTACAACGTAACTCCTTTAAAGTGATAGCTATACACTGTGAGCACAACAACGTAACTCCTTACATCAGGTATAACTAGACAACTCAAGTCTTGGTCATTTGTACGGATAAAAGCTCGAACAAGGATCTCGAAGAATCATGCATCCAACCAACCCCGATATCTTCAGATACTAAGTACACGCGCCCGTGATATCCCACTTCAACCTCAAATAAATAATAAAGAATAAACCCCGTAGTCACATCTTGCGGTCACGTGCTCAAAAACTAGCCTTATTGACGTTTGAAATGAATCTTGATAATGGTTCCCGATCTTGTCAAAAAAAATTGTATCCCCGTGAATTTTTGAACAACCAAAATACCACTCATATTCGCCAAATAATATCCCAAAAATTACAATGTATTAAAATACAATGGATATCAAAATTTCAGCCCAACGAATTAGCATATGCGGATCATAAAATGATTGAGCCCAGTCCAATAATCCAAACCGTATGATATTAAATTTCAGCCTAAGAGGATGATATCACCCGATCCAGTACATGCCACACACAAATGATATAACTTTATAGTCACACCAATATGACCTAAACCAAAAAAAACACACATCTCTTTAAAATATCCGCCCCCCACTTTATCACACCTCTCACCTACTCTCCACATCAAACAGACTACATCTAATCTCATCATCTCACCATTATCTTTGATTCATATCAATTAATTCAATCCCTCTACTCCTTTTTTTTTTTTTTTTTTTTTTTTTTTTTTTTTTTTTGCTGACTACACGAAGACGAAGGGTACTTAACATCTCAGGTAGGTTCGATTGTTGATTTACGTTTTTTTTTCCTTTGCTCATAACCGAATAAAGAGGAAGGATGAACCAGCCTTGGTTTTGTTCTTTCCTTAAGGCATTCGTACATTTTAATTGAAGGTTTGCTTCAAAAAAAATAGATCGATGACGTGTTTATTTTCTTTGGTGTTTGTCTAAGGACGAATATTTGAGTACCAAGAAGAAATAAACTGAGATCTAAATCATTAAGATTTTGTTTCGATTGTTTAAGGATCTGTGATGTGAGATGCTTATCGTGAATTGATCTTTGAAGATCATTGTTTTGTTATACCACACGATAAAGTTGACTGAGATCATGTATGATTACTTTTAAGTCCGAGTCATGTAGAGGTTCAGAAGGGGGTTAGTAGATGTATTGTAGTTGGCTGTTGTAGTTCATCTTTTCAAGAGTTGGTATTTGGTATGTGTCGTGGTCATAAGTCTATCTGCTTCATCTTCATCTTCTTTTTTCATTTCGATACTTTACGCGTAAACTTTATGCGTAAACTAAAAAAAACTTACGCGTAGAAATCTAACGCGTAGACATGCTTTACGCGTAAAATTAGTCTTTTGCGTAACCCATAAACTTTTGCGTAAGTAATACGCGTAAAGTTAGGTTTTTACGCCTAAGATGTACCTTACGCATAACTTGTCCAAGTTATGCGTAGAAAATTGAAGTTGCGCGTAAAAAGAGGGTTTTGACCGTCTTGACCATTATCCGATGACTTTCCGACCAGTTTCTGACAGTTTTTTCGGCCACCTTCTGACTAAAATTTCTGACCAGTAGACCTTGCATTTTCAGACCTACATTTAGACCACAATTTACGCCAGGGGTTGGTACAAAACAGCATATGTAGCAGTCAACAAAAACAGCTTAAAACATTGACCAAGACAATACAATAAGCAGTTTTAATCAACTAGTAATAAACTTTTAACGTAGACTGTTTTGACCAATAATATGCCATAAACAGTTATGAAACTTGTGAACCAAAAAAAATAATAGAAACAATAGCAGCTAGTTCAAACTGTTTGGAAAAAAAGTTGACATTTTTTGACAAGAAAGAACCACAAAAAATCAACCAAAAGTAACAACCTTGGCTCTGATGCCACTTGTAGGATCATGGTTTTGATTGAATATTGTGATTCGGGAGGTCGGGGAAGATGAAAGAATAAATCTTCCATTGTTAGAGAGAGAGAGTAGAGAGAGAAGGGAAAATACTATGTGTTTATTGATAATGAAAGGTAAAGTTACACACACTAGTCTCACCCTCCTAGTGAAGTCTAGGAGGGCTTATATAGCCTAACACAACATACTATTGCAATATTACATAACAAGTCCTTGTGTTTTGGCTAAATGGGATAACTAATGTAATCCCGATAATGTCGTTCCATTTACGTGTTGGGATTATAAACTTTGATCCCAACAATAACGTTTAACTTGACAACCTTCGATGATCACCAAACTCATGTTGGTGTAGAGAAATGAGTAGATCAATCTATGGATGAAACAAACTCCCGTCATCATTTGCACTCGTCTCCTTCTTATATTCTCGTCTTATAAACCCATATTATTTTTAATACACACACACACACACACACACATATATATATATATATATATATATATATATATATATATATATATATATATATATATATATATATATATATATATATATATATATATATATATATATATATATATATATATATATACACTAGTGGCCATGGCCCGCCCAATGGGCGGGTATGTTTTGTGATTTTCACAAATCATGGGATTTTAGTTATATTTGCAATCATTTGATTTTACTTCTATTTGCATTTGTTGTCTTTTGGAAATTTAAATTTATGGTTTTCTTTATTCTTTTTGTCATGTTTCTTGTATGTTTAATTTGCTTTGTAAACCGTTGAGCTTGATGTATGACTCATATTTATCCCTGAGTTATCTAACTATATCAAAAGAAAGACAGTTAAATAGTTTTGTTATTTGCAGTTAAAGAAGAGTAGCAATGGGATTTTAAATTGTGGTATGAATGATGGATGGTTGAACAAAAGAAAAAAGCAAGTAATGAGTATGGTCTGACCAAGCCATGTGTTGATGAAGATCACCTTTCTTTGTCTTTGACTTAATAAACAGTTACATAGCCGCAGATTGTATCAGCAATATAATTTTTAAAAATATTTTTTACTGCTTTAAGTTTGACTCAAAAAGTCAAATTGGACTTTAATTTTGTATCATAGATACTAATTCTTCACGTTCTTGTATTAAACATAATGTAACTTTTATAAACGTTTGAATTGCAATTTGCATGCATATTTTTAAATGTAATTGTTGAGGCAACACTTAGTCTATGTTGCTGCATGTTATACATGATATACATTTCAAATGCATGCTAAATATTTGTGTTGCTTATGCATTATCAACATTGAGAATGATTACAT
The DNA here is from genome assembly GCA_030686995.1 of Artemisia argyi. NCBI lineage: Eukaryota > Viridiplantae > Streptophyta > Magnoliopsida > Asterales > Asteraceae > Artemisia > Artemisia argyi. The sequence goes on from CM060678.1 coordinate 124,240,279, forward strand.
CTACTTACGTTATATTTATTATATTTAATATATATAAAGTTCAAGACATTAATTTCTTTTTTATAAACTAACTAAACACATAAACACTGCTGCCATTGTTTCTGCGATCATCCAGGTCCTTTTTTTTCAATTTTTTTTATTTCTTACTACATTCAACCATGTTTAATCAAATTAAAATATTATGTTTGGTTCGTGGCATGTGGTTGGTTTGTTTTTCCCGTGAATATTTTATTGTTATCTGATAAAAGAATGATTGGTTGTTAAAATAGGTGTTTTACGTTGATCAGGATTTGTTTATGAATACAATATTAGTTTAATTGCAACATTCTTAGATTGCATGTGTTGTTTGTTGATTGGTTCAAAAAGCCCCAAATATAGTAATCGGATCATTAGATATTTTTTAAAGGATATTATCTTAGTTGGAAATGCGTGTGGTTATTGTTCCTAAAATAGATACCTTATGTTTTGTGCTTGTTTATAACTGAGTAAAACAATGCAGTAAGCAACATTTATGATTCTCGGTTTTTGTTGTGGTAAATGTAAACAATCTGTTTATTAGAGGTTTTTTTGGTTCAGTGTGGTTTTTTTAACCATTTAATATCAAAAATATAAAACCGTTTAAAGAGACTAAGCCAAAGAAAGATATAAAATAGTAGCCAAAGTTTTTCATGTGTAATTTTTAACTTGGACACAATGCTTTTCTACAGAGTTGCTTCTTGTTTGAATGTGTATCCAATTGATTGTCCACATGTGTTTCTAATATATATAGTTTAACCCTAATTAGTTTTAGTTCTTTACCTATAAGCTTTGTTAGCACATTTTAGGGGAGGATTTATTCTCAGTGTGTTTTTGTTAGCCGGTATTTTTGGTGTGTAAGTTTTAAGCTGAACACAATGCTTTTCTACAGAGTAATTGTTTCTTTGAATGTGTATCAAATTGATTATCATGTCTACATATGTTTCTAATATCAGTGATTTAACTCCAATAAGTTTTAGTTCTTTACCTATAAGCCTTGTTAGCACATTATAGGTGGAAATGCAACATGCTATTTTCTTTTTCTAACGCTGAAATGGGTTAGTTTTCCGCTAACATGCTATACATGTAAGTAGATTTTAACTCATTTGAGTTAAACTAAGATTGTATTCCCAATATCCAATAAGTTTTAGTTCTTTACTCCCAATACGCATATTTGATTGTTGGTTTCTTGGATTTCATATATGTAAAAGATCATACATATTTGATGAGACGAAAAGTGTACCGCTTTTAGGGGGTCATTTAAGCCCTAAATCGTGATTATTTGATCAAATATTTCCCTAAATCGTTCCTTTTGTCATTTTAGGTACTTGGGACGTGATTTCTGGAATATGAAGCATTTTGGAGTTTTTTGGATGTTTTTATGCTTAAGAAGGAAGAAAACGAGAAAATCAAGAATCCATGCTGGAAACAGTACTTGACGGCATCAAGCTCTACAAGGTGACGCCGTCACTCATTGATAAAGAGGTGGATAATTCAAGTTGTATGTGACGGGCCAGAAAGATTTCAAGGCATTTATACATGACGAGGTCACAAAGGCCGTCAAAAGCAAGTTACATGTGATGGCCCAGAACACGTTTATACATGACAGCATCAGGATTTAACCTGACGACGTCAGATGATATAGAGTGATGACGTCAGGAAGAAGGCTTACACAAGAAGAAACCTAGTAAAACCGTCACATATTGACCAAGGTAATCACAACTTACGCGCGGAGTAGCTGACACTGTTTCGGCCATAACTTTTACATACGAACACGGATTTGAGCGATTCAAAAAAGGAAACAATTGGGATGAAAAAATCTTTGATTTGGTGAAAAAATGGTCATGACACTGTCACTCCTTACGGGCTGACGCCGTCAAGATGGGCCAGGCAGAAAAGAGCGTATAAATATAACATCATAACTTCACTTTTTGTAAGCCCTAAACCCTAAGGTCGATTGCTGTGTTTAGGTAGGTGTTTTTCCAGCAACTTAGAGGGTTTCAATCACTCCATAAATATCTTGTAATGGTTTGTTGATTCTATCTTAATTCATGTCTTCAATTATCATTATTGTTGCTTGTTCTTCATTAATTATGCTTGGATAATTCATCTTGTGTCTACTTATGATTGTGTGAAACTTGTATATAATTGATTAGATCTTATTGATGTCTTTGTTGATGATTGTGTCTATCTTCATCAATTAAGGTGTGACAACTTCAATAGGTCTAGTTGATTTAGCTTATAATTCTTGTTTCCTATTGTCTCTTGTTTGGTTGATTGATATCGATGTTAGGTTTAAGAAAACTGGCAGACTTCCACTGGTAACTTGCTTGAACGTATTAAGAAACATGATCGGAGGTGCACTATCATTTTTGGTTGTATTTAATGCATAAGTGAATTCTAATTATCCCATGTTAGGAGCTTTTAACTGCTCGACATATGAGTGAAGTAGGATCTTATAGAGTTTGGGAATATTGTACACGGCCCTACGAATGGTATTAAGGAATACAACCCGTCAATTAAAACAAGGATGTGACAATTCAATAGGTAGAATTGGATAGCTAGCAAGGAGTAATGCATCATAGGTAGATACGCTTCACTTCGCTTGTAGAACCCTAGTTTACTTTTCTTGTTAATTAGTCTAATTAGTAGCTGCTGGGTTAGTTGATTAGCAACTAATTCCGCCCACTCTTCCAATACCCGAGATTTTTACCTGCTTTTCATAAAATATAAAAACAAAAAAAGAATCATCCTTCACCTTTATACCTAGTTATATTAATTTCAATCCTAACGACACTATTCCTGAGTTGAATGATCAATCCCCGGGTACTTGTCACTATACTATACTACAACGATCAGGTACACTGCCTGGTGGGGGTTGTAAGTTTCTCAAGATCCCTTAAGAGGTAAAACCTGTTGCGAGGGCGCAATTCCCACGTATCAAGTTTTTGGCGCCGCAGCCCGGGGAATAGTTATTGCTTAGGTTGGAATTTATCTTTAATTAGGTCTACTCATTAGATTCATATCAAGTGAGATTTTTATTTTCTTTTTATTAGCTTTCTTGTAGTCTATCTTTTTCTTTGTGCCCTTTGTTTGTAAAACCATTTTCAACTGTCACTATGGCGGATTAAATTCCATTTAGATCACTAACAATAGAGGAACAATTATATTTCACTAATAGATTTGCTTCCTATCATTCCAATGATTTTTTATGTGATCTTAGTGACATCCAAGAGGAGTTGGGGGTAATGTTAGATAGGTTTGATGAATTCTATGCATGTGTGATTTCTATTAGACGATCATTATCAGGATCATTCCTTTTAGTGAGACCCGTTAGATGAATTTTGAGAAAAACTTCCTAACCATGACCCATAAGTTCAATGAATTGGTGGATTCTTATGAGCAAGAGACCCGTTGGATGAATTTTGTGAAAAGCTTCCTAGCAATGTACTACGCCGTCCTCGATCTACTATTGACTACTGCTTTGATTGTGATTGTTATTGGCCTACGGGGGCCTATGGATGCATCCTAGATTTGTATTGTATTGACTGATTAATTATTGGAGCTACTACATTGCTACATATTGTATTGGTGACTAGGTATGCGTGCATTGCAACCCCTCACATATTGGGAGTTGATCACTCCATATTGGGCTACTATTGTATTGTATTGTATTGTATTGATTGGCCTTGGGTAAAATACTGAAAACTTACATACACTATGCTTTACACTTAACCATGTCATCTTTTGATTACCTTTTTGGATACCACATGTAATCCTATCTTCATATCCCTTTGATTATTCCTAACTCTATTGTTTCGATTGTTATTTTGTTGATATCTGTTCACTGAGCTTTTTATGCTCAGCCGCTTTCTTTTCCATGCGGCAGGTGCTTAAGCTAGGAACGGGTTTAGCTTTGGGGATGAGAGAGTGTGGACCTACCCTAGAACTTATTCCCTATTTTGAATAATGGACTTTGTTTATTTATCGTATTTTCGGATTTCGGACATTTGTAATCGTACTTTCCTTTTTTTGGTTTTGGGGACACGTGGATGTTGTTTAGTCCCCTTTGATACTCTTTTGATGCTTTATTTAAGACATCCGCTGTTTGGTTTAGACTTGTGTGTATCTGATGTGAAACCATATTGTAATGTTTCTGCCCTTGTCGGGTTGGGGCATTACAATTTATGGTATAAGAGACAGGTTTCGAACTTTCAGGGCTTAGGCCATGACTTGTGAGGATTGGGTAGACACTAGGTTTTCATTTCGTCTTTTCCTTTCGTATTTATACTGTTTGTCTTTTGCTAATTGTTTGGTATCGTTTTAGATGGTGAACACTCAGAACGTAGGTGGTGATGCTAACCCTCCCAACATTGAGGAGATTGTTGCTCAAGCCGTTGCTGCTGCTATTCAGAATTTGCGTAATGAGCGTAGGGATGGGGCTGGAAGCAGCAACGAGGGCATTCATGTATGGATTGAACGCTTCAACAAACTGAAGCCCAATCCCTTCTTGTCAGCTACCACTCCGACTGAAGCGGGTGATTGGATTACCCATTGTGAAAAATTGTTTCAGGTGATTGGTTGTCCTGATGGGGTGAAAGCTCATTTAGCAGCTTTCAAGTTTGATGGTGACGCCCTCAACTGGTGGACGTCGTATGTTCTGGCGAAGGGTGATGGTTTTGTTGAGACATGTACTTGGGCGGCGTTTCGTGAGGCCTTTTACAAGAGGTTCATCCCTCTCTCGGAACAGCAGCGATACGAGAGAGATAGAGTATGGTACTATTTATCAGTTAGAGCGGGAGAATGCGGCAGAGTATATGGAGCGTTTTCTCAGGTTGGCTAGCTTCGTGGGGCCTACCATGTCAGGGGATGCAGCTAGGCAGGCTCGTCACTATAAGTGGGGTTTGAAGCGTTGGATACTTGACCGTATTGTTAATACGGATTATGCTGATGTGTCGATGGTTTGGGACGCGGCACGTAACATTGAGCTGTTGTATGAGGGTGGAACGTCCAACAAACGGACTCGTGATGGTGAGAGGATTCAGTCTGGGTCTTCGGGTCAGTATCCCCTTGGTTTTGACCATCAGAGTCGTTCTGAGTAGAGTGTTGATCACCACGGTCGTTCGGACCGTCAGCATGAATACAGGGGACAGTTTAACCGGGGACATGACCAGGGTCGACAAGTTCAGAGAGGTTCAGATTATAGGTCTTCGGGTAGACAGGGTGACAGGTCTGGTAACACTAACCAGAGGCAGTTTTCTAGGGGCAACCAGCATAACAGGTACTCGGGTTCTGGATCTTCGCATCAGCAGTATCGTTCTGGGAACTCGTCGGGTCAGCAGAGGCACACTGAGATTTTACCACCTCCACCGCGTTGCTCTATTTGTCCTATTTGTGGTAATGCACATCCTGGACCATGCCGTAAGGCCACGAGAGCTTGTTATGAGTGCGGTTCCACTAAGCATCAGGTGAAGAATTGCCCAAAGAAAACCAGCATTGTTCCTGCAAACTCTTCTCATCCATCAACAGGCCGTGTTCATTCTCTTACTCGCGATTATGCAGTTAACTCCACAGGTACCATTACGGGTTTTCTACATATAGGTGATTATACCACTTTTGTTTTATTTGATACTGGCGCAACTCATTCCATTATATCGGTCACTTTCTCTAAGAAACTGAAATTAACCCCAACACCATTAATAACTCCCTTATCTATATCTACACCTATGAAAAGCAACACTATCATTGATCATGAGTTTATTGATTGTCCGCTACGTTTTGATGATCGCATACGTCTGGCTAATCTCCTTCCACTTGATATGCTTGATTTTGATTTGATTCTTGGTATGGATTGGTTGACCTCTCGTCGAGCCACTCTTGTTTGTCATGAACGGAAGGTTATATTTGGTGACTTGTTCAAACCTGAATTTGTGTACTATGGTTCTCAACCACTTCGATCTGTTAAAATCATATATGCCTTGAAGGCGCGTACCTTGATATCCCACGGTTGTGCGGGTTTTATTGCTTCTGTTCAGGACACTTCGATGGAGAGTCCTTCTATTGACATTATTCGTGTTGTCCAAGATTTTTCCGATGTATTCCCAGAGGAGCTTTGTCACACCCCTAAAATACCTGAATGGCAGCGGAATGGAATACCTGGGAGTGACTGTCATAGCACCATAATTACAGTTATATTGAACGACCTAAAGTGTCGTTTAGAAAATACAGCGTTTGATCATTAAAACATTCAGAGTTTACAAAGCTTAGGTCCCAAAAGAGTTTGCCAATATAGTTAAAATAAGTTCAACAAGATCAAACGTTTCATAAGTGCAGAAAATATAGTGAGACGCGTCGACTCCGCGACTCCATGAAGGTCCAAATGTAGGCACATGAGCTACCTTAATAACCTGAGAAATACATTGCGAAAAACAGTCAACATAAAGTTGGTGAATAATCATAGGTTTAAAAGTAATTCGTAAGTACATAAGCCCACAAGTATAAAGTAAAGTGACAAAATGTCAAAAAGCTACATTGTCTCTTAAGCTCATGGCACCGAAGCTATACGTACTATAATATGCCCCAAAGGAGTGGTTACCAGTCACTCAGTAATTTAGACATGAAATGCATTCGTTTTCCTTATGGAGCAACCCAAACACGAATGGAGGAGTCACCCTCGATAGATCTATCCACTCACTCTCGCTTAGTACTAGAAATTAACGGTCCATGATAATAAAGGGGACTTGTCAAGATGTGGTAATAAGGCAACTTAAGCAATGTACGGAATTTGTAATACTTGAGCATGTACAAAAATAATTGTGCAATGTATTCTCCCCCGTGGGATTTAAAATCAAATAAGTAATTAAAACGGGGCTATGAAGACTCACCTGGAGTGATAGTACAAAGATGGTACAACGATGGTAAAGTAGTCGGGACAATGAGGCGCGAACACTAGCCGCAACCTAAATGAATAATCGTGATCTAATTAAGATCAAGCCGTAATGTAATGAATGCACATGCACATGATACCTATACCACTCGTGACTTGGAAATACTAGTTATTGTCAAATAAAATACTTTCCATACTTAGGAAAAATAAGTCCAATTGGAGTTATAAAAACTTGTCGTATTATCTCGTATGAAAATGTTAGCGTTATATTCCTCGTATCGAAAACCTTAAAATAACGTCGTTAAGTCGTATAAATATTCTCTTGGGTCATACGTATTCATTTGATAAGAAAATAGTCCTTAGTAACATTTCTAGAAAATATACCGTTTAGCGCGTAAGTTATTATTTTTATTGGTGAGCATATATATATATATATATATATATATATATATATATATATATATATATATATATATATATATATATATATATATAGTTTTGACGATGTTAAAACGGGTATAACTTGGTCGTTTTAAGCTCATTTTCCTTGTTCTTTATGTCCACGGTTTCGTTTTTGTATATACTAATATATTTTTAATAATTCGGCTCCTTTAGGTTACGTTTAACACCTCTTTTTACCCGTTGAAATCTGCCAAACAGCAAGCAGTTTTTATAAAAATAGTTTTCGTCGTTAAATTTGCAAAAATCATATCTCCTTCGTTATAAGCTCGTTTTAATCCGTTCTTTCGCCTAAAGTTTCGTTTTTGAATGTATTTTCTAAATATTTGGTCAAAACGTAGCCACCATCTACTGATTTTCCCACGAAATGAAAATAGGGACAGTAGGTCAATATGTAGTTTCAAAAACCATTTTCAAGTCTCCAAACTAGTTCTAACCTCAATCAAGCCACTTTCAATCACCACAAAACTAGTCTAATCCTACCATACACCTTCTTAGGGTGTCATGGGTCCTTAAACATCATCAATCCACTAGGTCTAACAAGGGTTTCTCATGTTTTCATTTCTAGGGTTCAAAGTTAAATATGTACAAAATAGAGTGGTATAAATCATTATATGCATGAGTTCTTGTAAGAAAAGTATATAACCATAGTAATAACTTGTAAAAATTATAAAAATGAGTTTGTTAACTTACTTGAAGGTTTAGGGAGTTTGGATGATGAAAACCTACTAATCCTTGAGTTTCTATTTCAAAACTCCAACAAGGATGACTAAGTGAACAAATTTACACCTAGATATTGTAAAATTTGTGGTTCTTGCTTCTTGATCACCCTAGATCGATTGTACCTAAGAGAAAATGAGAGAAAATAGTTTACTTGCACTTGTAAAAAAATGATTTGTGATAAAAATGGGTGAAAAGGTGTATTTTATACTTAGAGACAATTGTTAGGTTTGTAATAAATTTGGTTGGTGAGATTAGCTCATTAGGAGGCTAGAGGGGGGGGGGGGGTTTCACAAAGGAGGGAAAGGGGGGTTTATGTTGGGTAATTTAATTAGAAAGTTAGTTGTAATATTGTGTAGTATTTGGTTAATTTTAGGTGAAATCGGGTACCGGGTTTGTTAGAAATAAATTTTATCAAAGTTATTCGGAACAAAATAAAGTCGTAAAAGTTGTAAAAATATGTTGGGTACAAGTATGGAGAGTTCGGGTGATTAATGTTTAATTTTTGTGAAAACCGTCGTTATTAAATTAGACGTACGATACGTAATAATTAAATTTCCAAAATACCGGGTAAATTAATATTATAATTTTTATATTATAAAAATGAGTATAAAAATATATTGGGATAATAGTCGGGAGTGTCGGACATGCTGGTCACGTTTATAGTTCGCGTATTAGTGTTTATTTAAAATAAACATACATAAATCGTTACTTATACCAAAAGTATTAATTTAGTTATCCTACGAGTGGAATAGTATGCGAGTGCCATAATGAGGATATGCAGACTATTTCTAGTCTATATGAAGTGTCCCAATGATAATTCATGAATTCGCTCCTGAACCAATATGGTTACGTGAATTTTTGAATACCCGTAAACTATGTTTACGATGACATGAGTAATGCACGTGAATAGTGGTTTTCTCTCGGAAATGAATAGTGTCAAGTGAATAGTAAAATTTCTGAATGTTTCTCGGAATGTCAAAATGACCTCGAAAATGATGAATAGTGATCGATGAATAGTAAATGATGAATAGTAACTTGTGAATAGTAAATTATCGAGGTTTAGAAAATGACCGGAAATTACTAGTTGTGACAGTCTTCCCTTCTAACAGGAACTTCGTCCCGAAGTTCAGTTTTGGTTGGTCTCTGAAGTATGTTTGGTAAAAAGACGTGGATACTTGAGTTGCATTTGGTCTCCCCGTTCCCAAGTAAATTCGGGATCTCTTCAAGAATTCCAGCGAACTTTCACGATAGGAATTCGACTTTGCTTCAACCGTTCGACCTCACGGTCCATGCTTTCTAATGGTTCTATTACCAAGTTTACGTTTGTCTTTGGGTTAGATTCCTTTCCAAATGGGATTATGAGTGACTAGTCTGCAGGTCATTTCCTGGATTTGAATAGGTGAAACATAGTTGTGTAATCCGGTTGTTCTCTATCAAGGCTCAAGTCTGACGGCCACTAGGCCTTCTCTGTCTGAAATATTACGTGGTCCAGTGTATATCGGGTTTAACTTTCCCAGTTTTCTGAATGATATCATGCCTTTCCTAGGCAGAACTTTCAACATGATCTGGCTACCAACTTGAAGTTTTAATGGTTTACAACTTATAGAATTTGTAATTGATTCTTGACCTGTAGGAAATTTCTGGTTATTTCATGAATGCCTACTGGAATAGTGAGTTTGACTTTTTCCGAGTTCGGTTCGTCAATAGATGATCAGTGCTTCTTCAGGTTTATATTGTAATATGGGTAATATATGTTGCTGAACTATGTCAGAACTCCAATCTTATATGTCAGTTGGTCGATTCTAAAATGAATCTTAAATGGTCCAATATACTAAAGGTTAAATCCCTCGTGTTACTAGAATCGTATCATGCCTCTCCAAGGCAAAGCTTTCAATTTAGTTCGTTCTTTCACGTGAATCTAGTTAATTTGCTGTTCAAGGATACCCAATCCGTATGATGTGCGTCATGTACCAACCTAACTTCTACCAGTTTCTCGTTTCTTGTAACTGGTTCTTGACTTGTGAAATTTCCTTTGTTGTTCCATGGTTTAGTTCTAGACCGGTGAATTTAACTTTCCGATTTCGGTCTGTAAATGAGTAATTGGTACTTCGACCATAAAGTGCCTCAAATAGTGTAGTCTCTATGCTCGTGCGATAATTATCGTTGCAAACGAATCTGATTTATGGTAAATGGTTAGTCCAACCATTTCTAGAGTCAATCACTCACTCTTTGAGCACAACTTTCCTATGTTTGAATCGTTCTCTTGTTCTGACCATTGGTCTGAGGATAATAGGCGGTGTTTACATCTAAATGGGGTTCCGAATGAAATCTTAAAATGATTGTTAGAAGTATAAGGTGATTCGATTACCTTTATTAGGAACAATTGAAATAGGTACAATAAATCTTGTGACTAATTCCTCCACGTTACGTCTTTCGAACTCAGCGTCATATAAAGGGGATAGACTATGGGTAACAAACTTTGATTTCTTGTGTTTTGGTCTAATGGATTGCTAAGACATGTGTCATTTTTGCCTACTGTGCTTGGTCTCCATTAATGACGTTTGTAATCGTTCTATGGTGTTCCTCCTAGTTTCCTTCATCACATATTCTAATATTCCTTATCGTCAAGTCACAAAGCGCTAAATGCATAAGCGATGTAGTATGGTGATTGGTTTTCAAAATTTATTTCGCAATTTTTGAGTTCTTGGTCAAAATCTTTTTCTGAATAAACGAATTTAGAAAATGGAGCAAATGGTTTACTAAATAATATCTTTCTTGATGATTCAAAATTCAATAGTTAGGAAATGTGACGCGGTTTTCAAATAGGTGGTGAATAGGACTGTTTACCAAAGGGTGATGTTTATATATTTCCCATTGTACAATGGTTTTGCAAAATATTGACTAAAAAGGATCGTATTTATTCAAAATAGGCAATTCAAAAATTATCTTCTACAAGATATGTGTTTTGTATAAACACAAATTTTAAATCAACTTTATTTAAAAGTGAAAACACTAACAAGGATAAAATGGTAGGCTAGGAAATGCTCGCATAAATGCATAGATGTCTAACGTTCGGTTTCTGATACTTGGATGATGTCTATTGATGGTTATCGGGCAAAACTACAAGCCTAGGTATTCAACCAACTTAAGTCCTGAAATGGTTTATCGTTGTAATTGTCATCATGTTGGCAATATGAGGGTTTAAATTGATACTTTGTCGATGAATTTCCGTATTGTCTTCACATGTAGCTGGGGAGATATTCTTGAGTCTGATGCTTCTCTTGATGTATAGGTGGGGTTATCTAGAATTTCCTGAGAACACAATTCCTTGAGGGAATCTATATCGATATCCATAATTCGAATAAATTATTCTTTGCGAGAACTTACTGCAGGGAAGTTTGCGTATGGATGAGGCCGTGTTTAATCAAATCGTTCTACAGTATCGGTTAGGAGGCTTGGTTTATTCCTACGGTGTTGCTTAGCGTACCTTCACAATGTGTTCGATCCTGTAGCAAAGTCTAGCTAGTACCTTTGAATAATAAATTGGATAACTAGGTCAGAGATGGTGAGTCGGATGTTCGCTTGGTATCTTAAGATTGCTGTTGAGTTGTAAATTTTCTTAGTCTAGATATAATAGTTCCGTAATCCTTTTATTGTTTTTCTGGTATCGAGGAATCCTACTTGTAATTGATATGGAAAGTCTCTCCTAGAGAAGTCAATGGAACAATCCAACTTAATGGCTAAGTGGGGGACAGGTGAGGTAAGTATCCAGGGAGAGTTTGTCAGAAAAAGACACTTATAAAAGAGTTTACTTGTCTAAAACGCTTTTAAATGAAGATTGTTATTAGCAATACTTTAAAAAGTAACTATTTCCTTCATGGCATAATCCTTCCTGAAGTATACATAGGTGATCAGGCTATGTATAGTTGAGGACTAATGATGCGATGCTTGATTTAGTCAAAATAATATTATTTTTCTCAAAAGCTTTAGATGGTGTTCAACGCGTTGTTATTAAAAATGGTATACTAACTATTTCCTTTCAAAGTAATATAAAAATTGTTTCGCGTAATAATAGTAAATATTTGGCGTACTATCGGAAAAATCAGTTTATAGTATGGTAACAAAACGGCTTATTTTAGAAATTCGGTAAAAACAATTTCCCCATAAGGTAGTAAAATAGTTTGAAATAAAACTCGTGGAATGATTTATTGGATACATGGGTAAATACTATGGAATGGTAATAATCTACTAATCCGTCAAATACTAAATCGGCCTATTCCCTAAATAAGACAATGGTATAACGTTGCGAAACGATTAAAAATTGCACAATTGCCATAGGAAATGGAATAAACGAAGGTTACGATTATCACAGAGATAACAAAGATAGTCATTACATTAGATAGGAAAGTGCTTAATATAACTAGGTTACATCAACGTACTTTATGGAAAGTACCAAAAGAAAGTACAACCCTAGAGGGCTCGAACTATGGTTTTAAAACATGAACTGCCTCCTCTAGTTCCGATCTCTCAACACCGGGCATTCACTCTTGGAGTGTCCCACTACTCCACATTCATGGCAGATTACCGTGAGTTTCTGATGCATTGCGAGGGTGGGAGCCTTGCAATACTTGGCTTTGTGTCCGATCTTCTTACAGTTGCCACATGGTTCCGGGCAACGTCCTGGGTTATGATGATGTTGGCACCCTTCACACTTAGGTAAAATACCAAGGTAATCATTCTTTTCCTTTAGACCTGTAGCATTAGGTTTAGCAACTCCTTGTCTCTTGTGTGGTCCTTGTGTGGCATTCTCACCTCGGTTGTTATCCCACTTCCTTTTATTGTCACTTTTCCTTCCTAAGATCTTGGGGTGAGCTATGCATTCCTTTGCTTCGATCGCCATCCTGATAGCTTTAGGCATGGTATCGGGTTCCAATGAGTTGACCAACATACGAATTTCAGGAGAAAGTCCTCCGACGTACCTTTCAAGTTTCTTGCTTTCTGGTTCATCCATTGCAGAGCCTAGTCGAGCGAAATCATAAAAAGAAGCAGTATACTTAACAACATCATCTCCTACCATGGTAAGGTTTAGTGTTTCCTGTTCAATTGCTTGTAATTCGCTTTTCACACAGAACTTCAAACTCATCATCCTTTTTAGTTTCTCCCAAGAGTGTGAGTAAGCAGCATCAACTCCTACTACCTGGACATACTTAGTCCACCATTTCTGGGCATGCTTCTGAAAAGTGCAAGTGGCGAACTTAACTTTGTCTCCCTTACGGCAGTCACCACTTTGAAAGATTGCTTCTAATTCTTCGAACCATTTGAGAAATTCCTTTGTGTCTATATTTCCGTTATAGGAGGAGGGATTACAACCCATAAATTCCGCGTGAGTAAGTTCCTTGGTGAGGGCGGTAGTTACGTTCCTGACAATGGATTGTCCAACAGCAGCTTGCGTCATGCATGGAGTTGTTTGCTTAAATCTACTTCCATCAAATCATAAGAGACCATGAGAATCTATAGTTAATAAAATCATCATATTCATAACACATGAATATAATACATGAAAGTTTCGGTCAATATGGACCAATATCATATATAGCACAACTATTCCCTTATAGTAGAGTCAATACTTGATGATTCCGTTTGTACAACAATCAAAATACTACAAGTTTCTTTAACTATGTCACACTTCTCGTGGTTAGGATAATAGTAAAAGCTAGTAAAGATATAAGTCTAGTCTAAAGACTTCCTGTAGTCCTTCTAGGTGAAATCAGGTTTATGGCATCATAAGGTCGAGATAGTCCTGAAGTGGTATCTGTAGTTGTGCATCGATCAAGTCCTAGATAGTGTAGGTTCCAAACTAATCCTGAGGAATCGGCGGATGTTCCTGTTGAGTCCGTAATTCTTGGTATTATCCACAAGGCGTTATCTAATTCATGGCAAGTGAAAATGGGAAAGGAAACTGACAATGGTGGTATTCTAAAGGATGAGAATAACATTGATGACGATGAAATCCCAGTGATGAGTTAGGAGATAATGGTGATAATAGTGAATGGGATACTACCCTCTTTCGCGCTATCTCGCGGCATCTAAGAGGTAAAGCTGAAATACGCACTATGGGACGACCAATAGCGTAATAAGTAACCAACGGTGGTGGTAGTACCTAAGTAGTAAGCGTCCTAATAAGTCCATTAAAATTAAGTCTGAATACTCTACCAAACGGCATTCTATGTATAGGCTGAATGAGAACCTTGCTCTTATGACAATTCAATAGTGCTAATGGTGGTGTGAGTACAGCCGGTGGTATAATGGTAGTGGAAGGTGACAAGGAATCTTCAATGTCGGAATCCGACGAAAGGATAACAGCGTGGGTATCTTAAGACATGTCACTTGTGAACCAGGTCAATATAATCATATATATATGAGTATGGGTATGAATAACTCGAACAGTGTGTGCGTAAAACAACATGTATAGTGAATATGCACTTATGATGAAATGATGAGATGCTATGATGATGTGGTTATAGTCTAGGGTCCAAGATACATCCTAGTTCGCTATAACCTTAGCTCTGATGCCAATCTGTCACACCCCCAAAATACCTGAATGGCAGCGGAATGGAATACCTGGGAGTGACTGTCATAGCACCATAATTACAGTTATATTGAATGACCTAAAGTGTCGTTTAGAAAATACAGCGTTTGATCATTAAAACATTCAGAGTTTACAAAGCTTAGGTCCCAAAAGAGTTTGCCAATATAGTTAAAATAAGTTCAACAAGATCAAACGTTTCATAAGTGCAGAAAATATAGTGAAACGCGTCGACTCCGCGACTCCATGAAGGTCCAAATGTAGGCACATGAGCTACCTTAATAACCTGAGAAATACATTGCGAAAAACGGTCAACATAAAGTTGGTGAATAATCATAGGTTTAAAAGTAATTCGTAAGTACATAAGCCCACAAGTATAAAGTAAAGTGACAAAATGTCAAAAAGCTACATTGTCTCTTAAGCTCATGGCACCGAAGCTAGACGTACTATAATATGCCCCAAAGGAGTGGTTACCAGTCACTCAGTAATTTAGACATGAAATGCATTCGTTTTCCTTATGGAGCAACCCAAACACGAATGGAGGAGTCACCCTCGATAGATTTATCCACTCACTCTCGTTTAGTACTAGAAATTAACGGTCCATGATAATAAAGGGGACTTGTCAAGACGTGGTAATAAGGCAACTTAATCAATGTACGGAATTTGTAATACTTGGGCATGTACAAAAATAATTGTGCAATGTATTCTCCCCCGTGGGATTTAAAATCAAATAAGTAATTAAAACGGGGCTATGAAGACTCACCTGGAGTGATAGTACAAAGATGGTACAACGATGGTAAAGTAGTCGGGACAATGAGGCGCGAACACTAGCCGCAACCTAAATGAATAATCGTGATCTAATTAAGATCAAGCCGTAATGTAATGAATGCACATGCACATGATACCTATACCACTCGTGACTTGGAAATACTAGTTATTGTCAAATAAAATACTTTCCATACTTAGGAAAAATAAGTCCAATTGGAGTTATAAAAACTTGTCGTATTATCTCGTATGAAAATGTTAGCGTTATATTCCTCGTATCGAAAACCTTAAAATAACGTCGTTAAGTCGTATAAATATTCTCTTGGGTCATACGTATTCATTTGATAAGAAAATAGTCCTTAGTAACATTTCTAGAAAATATACCGTTTAGCGCGTAAGTTATTATTTTTATTGGTGAGCATATATATATATATATATATATATATAGTTTTGACGATGTTAAAACGGGTATAACTTGGTCGTTTTAAGCTCATTTTCCTTGTTCTTTATGTCCACGGTTTCGTTTTTGTATATACTAATATATTTTTGATAATTCGGCTCCTTTAGGTTATGTTTAACACCTCTTTTTACCCGTTGAAATCTGCCAAACAGCAAGCAGTTTTTATAAAAATAGTTTTCGTCGTTAAATTTGCAAAAATCATATCTCCTTCGTTATAAGCTCGTTTTAATCCGTTCTTTCGCCTAAAGTTTCGTTTTTGAATGTATTTTCTAAATCTTCGGTCAAAACTTAGCCACCATCTACTGATTTTCCCACGAAATGAAAATAGGGACAGTAGGTCAATATGTAGTTTCAAAAACCATTTTCAAGTTTCCAAACTAGTTCTAACCTCAATCAAGCCACTTTCAATCACCACAAAACTAGTCTAATCCTACCATACACCTTCTTAGGGTGTCATGGGTCCTTAAACATCATCAATCCACTAGGTCTAACAAGGGTTTCTCATGTTTTCATTTCTAGGGTTCAAAGTTAAATATGTACAAAATAGAGTGGTATAAATCATTATATGCATGAGTTCTTGTAAGAAAAGTATATAACCATAGTAATAACTTGTAAAAATTATAAAAATGAGTTTGTTAACTTACTTGAAGGTTTAGGGAGTTTGGATGATGAAAACCTACTAATTCTTGAGTTTCTATTTCAAAACTCCAACAAGGATGACTAAGTGAACAAATTTACACCTAGATCTTGTAAAATTTGTGGTTCTTGCTTCTTGATCACCCTAGATCGATTCTACCTAAGAGAAAATGAGAGAAAATAGTTTACTTGCACTTGTAAAAAAATGATTTGTGATAAAAATGGGTGAAAAGGTGTATTTTATATTTAGAGACAATTGTTAGGTTTGTAATAAATTTGGTTGGTGAGATTAGCTCATTAGGAGGCTAGGAGGGGGGGGGGGGCCGGTTCACAAAGGAGGGAAAGGGGGGTTTATGTTGGGTAATTTAATTAGAAAGTTAGTGGTAATATTGTGTAGTATTTGGTTAATTTTAGGTGAAATCGGGTACCGGGTTTGTTAGAAATAAATTTTATCAAAGTTATTCGGAACAAAATAAAGTCGTAAAAGTTGTAAAAATATGTTGGGTACAAGTATGGAGAGTTCGGGTGATTATTGTTTAATTTTTGTGAAAACCGTCGTTATTAAATTAGACGTACGATACGTAATAATTAAATTTCCAAAATACCGGGTAAATTAATATTATAATTTTTATATTATAAAAATGAGTATAAAAATATATTGGGATAATAGTCGGGAGTGTCGGACATGCTAGTCACGTTTATAGTTCGCGTATTAGTGTTTATTTAAAATAAACATACATAAATCGTTACTTATACCAAAAGTATTAATTTAGTTATCCTACGAGTGGAATAGTATGCGAGTGCCATAATGAGGATATGCAGACTATTTCTAGTCTATATGAAGTGTCCCAATGATAATGCATGAATTCGCTCCTGAACCAATATGGTTACGCGAATTTTTGAATACCCGTAAACTATGTTTACGATGACATGAGTAATGCACGTGAATAGTGGTTTTCTCTCGGAAATGAATAGTGTCAAGTGAATAGTAAAATTTCTGAATGTTTCTCGGAATGTCAAAATGACCTCAAAAACGATGAATAGTAACTTGTGAATAGTAAATTATCGAGGTTTAGAAAATGACCGGAAATTACGAGTTGTGACAAGCTTCCTGGTCTTCCTCCAAATCGCGACATAAAATTTGGCATTGACTTAGTTCCGGGTGCTGAACCCATTTCTAAGGCTCCCTATCGTATGGCCCCTACCGAATTGAAAAGTTGAAAGATCAACTACAGGAACTCCTTGAGAATGGATTCATTCGTCCGAGTGTATCTCCTTGGGGAGCACCTATTCTATTTGCGAAAAAGAAAGACGGTAGTATGAGGTTGTGTATAGACTACCGGGAGTTAAATCGTATCACCATCCGAAACCGTTATCCCTTGCCTCGCATTGATGACTTGTTTGATCAGCTCCAAGGAGCTAAATGTTTCTCTAAGATTGATCTTTGGTCCGGTTACCATCAGCTTCGGGTTAAAGAGCAGGATATTCCAAAGACTGCTTTTCGAACTAGGTGTCACAACTCGTAAATTATGGTCTTTTCTCGAACTTTCAGATTTACTATTCATCGGTTACTATTCATCGATCACTATTCTTCATTTTACTATTCATCTTTTTTTGGAGTCAGTTTGATATTCTGAGAAGCGTTTTAAAATTTTACTATTCATAAAACACTATTCATCTCCGGAGAAAATTTGTCATTTATACGTGGGTTGCGTCATTTTTGTAAACGTACGATTATTAAACTAAGAAACGTTATCTTATGAACTAATATTTTGAATAATCGATCCGACAATCTCAACTATGGTCCTAACATATTTTTATACTCATAATAATGATATAAAAATTATATTATTAATTTACCCGGTGTTTTCAAATCAACTGTTACGTTTTCCGGTCGGAGCTTATAACTCCGTCGGTTTGCGATATTTCAACCCGATCATTATTTTAGCTTCCGATTCTCATCACGAATATTATTTTACAATTTTTACAACTTCATTATAGTTTATTTTATCTCGTTACAATTTATTTTTAGTTAACTCGGTACCCGGTATCACCTAAAACTAATAATATCTACACATTATACCAACTATCTTACTAAAGTCACATGTTTTCTTCTCCTTTTTTTCACCAAATTCAGCCCCCCCCCCCCCTAATGCCTTCCCCTTTTTATGGATCTTGTCTACTCTTATAATACATATAATCTAAAACTTCACTTTTCATCTCATTTTTCTCATTTCACCAAATAATACAACTAGCAATTTTCTTTCTTTCTTTCCTTTGGTGTGGTGATCGGCCAAGAACACAACAACAAGAAGAATCCATCATTTTTCCAAGATCAAGCTCTAATCTTGTTCCTTTAGTTGTTCTTGTTTGGGTTTTGTGATAAAAACCCAAGGTTTTATAAGTTTTCATCTCCATAAGCTCACTAATCTTTCTATGTAAGTTGTCAAACTTTTGTTCATAATTTCTTCATGTTCTTATTATGTTCATATGATTTCATACAAGGTTTACATGCATATGTTAGTATATACCACTCATTTATATATATATATATATATATAACTTTTGATTCCTAGAAATGGATTATTGTTAGATCCTTATTAGATCCACTTGATTTATGATGTTTAGGAACCCATGACACCCTAAGAAGGTGTATGGTAAGATTAGACTAGATTTGTGGTGATTGATAGTGATTTGGTTGAAGTTGAAACAAGTTTGAAACTAGGAAAATGATTTTTGAAAATATATATAAACCTACTGTCCTTAAAATGAAAACGTGGCCAACTCAGTGGGTTTGGGGTAACTTTTGACAAAGTATTTAGAAAATACTTTCCGAGACGGAACTATGGCCGAAAACGGGGATGAAAACGAGTTAATAACGAAGGAGATACGCCAAAAACGGGTTTAACGACGAAAACTATATTTTCTGAAAACTGCATGCTGTTTGGCATTTTTAGACGGACAAATAGAGGCGTTAAACGTAACCTAGAGGAGCCGAGCTATTGAAAATATATTAGTATGTTGTCCCACGATTCCGGGAATGTAAAGAACGTAGAAAACGAGCTTAAAACGACCAAGTTATACACTTTTGAAACTAGGCGAACTATATATATATTTGACAACATCTAATAGCAAATATTCTCTTAAGTTATGGAAACACTATAATTCAACGCCAACACTTATTTTCAAACTACGAGTGGTATAGGCTTCATGTGCATGTACATTCATCGCATCCCCTCATAATTTAAGTAGATCGTATCATTCGTTCATTATAGGTCGCGGTTAGAGATCGAACCTCATTTCTGTGTAACCACTTTTGTCTTCGTAACTATCGTACCAGGTGAGTCATAGCCCCTACTCTTTTAAATTGTTTTGTCAACTTTTGGGGGAGAATACATGCTCGTCTTTACTTGAACTATTACTTGACTCTTTAAACATGGTTTTGACTTGAACTTTATTATGAACTTTTGAACTTGTTTTGAACTTTGGAACTTGACTTGACTTTTGAACTTGACTTAAACTTTTGACACTAATGTACCGTACGTACTTTGACTTAAAGTCTCCCTTGTTCGGAGCAACACTATGAAGTCTCCCTTGTTCGGAGCAACGTTATAAAGTCTCTCATGTTCAGAGCATCCTAATAAATCTCGCCATGGTGGAGTGACTAATAATTCTTCACCAAGTCGGTGGAGTGACTAATAATTCTTTGCCTAGGTGGCGGAGTGACTTGAAGTCTCCCATGTTCGGAGCAACATTATAAAGTCTCCCTTGTTCGGAGCGGCCTTGACTTATTATTGACCACGGGTGCTTGTCTATTAGACCTAAACTATTTAGCAGTGGGTTGTAAACACACATGTTGCAAGTCTCTTATGGCGGGATTTGCAACTGAGTGGATTTACGATGCCTTTGCTGTGTGATCATTTTTCTATAAACTTTATTTGTTAAACAAACTCTATGAACTCACCAACCTCGTGTTGACACTTTAGCATGTATTTTCAGGTTTTAACCAATGGCACGCTACTGGAGGTTTTGGCAGGGCATGGCATGGTCATAGAAGACTCTGATTATTTATATGGGGACCGTTTTTAACTATTTTGAGGGCCTACTTCCGCACTACTTTTAACAATGTAAATTTAACCTTTTGACTTAACTATTTTATTCTAAATGATTGAAGTGAAAACCATTTTTGAACTTGTGTTGTAATACCAATTGAGTTACACCCCAGCTACACGTATGCTTCCGTTGGACCCGATTTTGGGGGTGTGACACTAGGTATGGACACTATGAGTTCTTGGTTATGCCCTTCGGAATGACTAATGCTCCGACAGTGTTTATGGACCTTATGAACCGCGTATTCAGTTCTTTTCTTGATAAATTTGTGATCGTTTTCATTGACGACATTTTGGTTTATTCGAAGTCCGAGGAAGAACATGAGCAGCACCTTAGTACAGTTTTGCAAATTTTGAGGCGGGAGAAGTTGTATGCGAAATTCTCCAAGTGTGAATTCTGGCTTAGTCAAGTTGCTTTCCTTGGCCATGTGGTATCTGCTAGTGGCATTACTATGGATCCGGCGAAGGTCGAGGCTATCACTAAGTGGCCTAGGCCTACGACGGTGACCGAGGTCAGGAGTTTTCTTGGTTTGGCGGGTTACTATCGGAGATTTGTTGAGGGATTTTCCCAACTTGCCTCACCTTTGACTAAGTTGATGAGGAAAGGATTGAAGTTTGAGTGGACCGATGAGCAAAAAGAGAGTTTTGAGACCTTGAAGCAGAAACTTGTATCAGCTCCTATCTTGACATTTCCATCTGGTACTGGCGGATATTAGATTTATAGTGATGCCTCCAAGAAAGGGTTAAGTTGTGTTTTGATGCAGCATGGGAAAGTTATCACGTATGCCTCTCGTCAGTTGAAACCCTATGAGGAGAACTATCCTACGCATGATCTAGAGCTGGCTGCAGTTGTCTTTTCTCTTAAGATCTGGAGACACTATCTGTATGGGGACTTTGTCGATATCTTCACGGATCATAAGAGTCTCAAGTACATATTTACCCAAAAAGAATTGAATATGAGACAACGTAGATGGTTGGAATTACTCAAGGACTATGACACCAACATTCAGTATCACCCAGGAAAGGCTAATGTAGTTGCTGATGCTCTTAGTCGTAAGTCGGGTATGGTGGCTAGTCTGAAATTTGAGCCTAAGATTTTGCATGATCTTGAACTCATGGAGGTGGAGTTTTGTTTGCTTGGACGTGACGGTTATTGGGCTAGTTTGAAAGTTGAGTCTAACTTGATCT
Source organism: Artemisia argyi (assembly GCA_030686995.1). NCBI lineage: Eukaryota > Viridiplantae > Streptophyta > Magnoliopsida > Asterales > Asteraceae > Artemisia > Artemisia argyi. Next base: position 124,262,106 of record CM060678.1, read on the forward strand.
TGAAGATTAAGGAAGCTCAGCGTGATGATGGAGAGTTATGGGCAATTGTTCAAAATATAGAAGAGGGGAAACAGTCTGAATTTTGAGTCGACGACGACGGTATTGTTTGGTTAGGAGATCGCCTTTGTGTTCCGAATAATCCTGAACTTCGTGAGACAGTTATGTCAGAAGCTCACAATTCTCCTTTCACCATACATCCGGGGTCTACGAAGATGTATCGGGATCTGAAACAGCATTTTTGGTGGAGCGGGATGAAGCAGGATGTAGCTTCGTATGTTGCTAGGTGTTTGGTTTGCCAGCAGGTAAAGATCGAGCACCAAAGAGCTAGTGGTCTTTTGCAGCCGTTAGAAATTCCCCAGTGGAAGTGGGAAGAGATCACTATGGATTTTGTTACGGGTTTACTGGTCACACGAAAAGGACATGATGCGATTTGGGTAGTCGTTGATCGACTAACCAAGTCAGCTCATTTCCTACCGATCAAGAAAGGTTATGGTGTAGCGAAGTTGGCAGAAATTTTCCAGCAAGAGATTGTTAGATTGCATGTCACACCTGTTTCGATTGTTTCTGATAGGGATACGAGGTTTACTTCGCATTTTTGGAAGGCATTACATAAGGCTTGGGGTTCTTGTCTTAAGTTCAGTACCGCTTTCCACCCACAGACGGATGGTCAATCGGAGAGAACTATCCAAACGTTGGAAGACATGTTATGAGCTTGCGCACTTGATTGGACTGGCAGTTGGGACGAGTATTTATGTTTAGTTGAGTTCGCGTATAACAACAGTTGGCAAGCTAGTATTCGGATGGCGCCTTATGAAATGTTATATGGCCGAAAGTGTAGATCGCCTACTATGTGGGATGAAGTAGGTGAACAGATTATTGAGGGTCCAGAAATGATTGAAATCACCAACGAGAAGGTGAATATTGCTAAAGAGAGGCTTAAGGAAGCCAGGTCCCGACAGAAGAGTTACGCCGATAAGCATAGACGTGAGTTAGAGTTCCAGGTGGGCGACCGAGTATTCTTGAAAGTTTCTCCTTTTTGCGGCGTCAAACGTTTTGGTATTAAGGGCAAGTTGAGTCCTTGTTTTATTGGTCCTTTTGAAATCTTGGAACGTATTGGTGAGGTGTCTTATTGTTTGGCTCTTCCACCTCAGCTGGCACATGTGCATAACGTTTTCCATGTATCTTTTTTGCGGGGGTACAACTATCATCCTTTACATGTGGTATCATATCCCTTGGATCAGATTCAGCCAGACATGTCACTTCCGGAAGAACCGGAAGCTATTCTTGATAGACAGGAGAGGGTCATGAGAAATAAGGTTATTCGCTTTGTTAAAGTTCTTTAGAAGAACCATCTACCTCGAGAGGCGACCTGGGAGACCGAGGAGTCTATGCGAGCCAGCTACCCTCATTTTCCTTTGTAGTCTGGTATGCTTTCGTTTTGTTCCACTACCTTATTCCTTCCTTCATTTTCGCAGACGAAAATTTTTTTTGAGGGAGGAATAGTTGTAAAACCCACATTTTCATGACATGATCAAATTACTAAAATACCCTCCAATTTGAAATTTTGAAGAATTAAGTATGTTTACCAAATAAGCCCTAAATCAAAAATGATTATTGTGCGATCAAAAACATGAACATGTAACTTCAAGTAAATAATATTTGAACCTTATACAATATAACTTGATCACAAGACTATAAAATTTGCACAATATAATTAATTGACACGTTTATAAGGAACTATGGGCCAGGCCAAATTGTATACAAGATTAACTAAAAGAATATATATATATATATATATATATATATATATATATATATATATATATATATATATATATATATATATATATATATATATATATATATATATATATATATATACGAACCAAGCCTAAAGTCCGAGTAACTAAATTTGGAAGAAATCAATCACTCCCATTTACACGGCACAATTTGATTTACCTTATCACTTTATACATTTCATTTCAATCACAATTTAACCGTATCTTTTCTCACACTTCACAAACCCTAAAAACTCCCTAAAACAAACAAAGCTGCTGCCATTTTCTTTAGTCCATTCTCATCCAAAAATCAAAGGAAACAAGAGGTGTTTGATCGTGGCTGTAGTTGTGCTTGGACGTGAGATTCTATTCAAATAAGGAGTTTTATACGCAAGTTTACGAGCTGTTTGAAGGGCGGTGGTCGATTTGTGTCGCGACTGTTTTAGAAGCGGGTATATCGATCCTTGTTCTTCCTTCTTGTTTGTCACGCATCAAGGGTAACAAATCGTACCTTGTTCGTTTCCTTTTTAATTTCTTTGTCGATCATGGTCTTTGGTTTTGTGTCTGGTTAAATGGAATAACATCACATAAAATCATAATATCATACACATAAATAACACCTAGAACTCCCTAATATAATCATCATGTAAACGTGTATTCGTTCCTGTTTGATCACGCATGTTATTTGTTTAGCTTCGTAATAAACGGCTTATGAGCATGCAACCAATCGAATAGAGTGTTTAGACATATGAGGGTGTCGAGGTTCGAATAAGGCTTTAAAAAAAAAGACTAATAATCGGCAGCCTATCTATATATGTATGCGCATGCTTTATGGCTCAAGAAATCAGTAACATGTCACTTTGAAACACATGCATGCTTACGTGTTTATATCGAAAGATTGTGAACTATTATCTCGTAGTTGGTTGTTATCAGTAACTAAATATACTAAAAAGACATTTTTGGGTTTAGATGGCATTAAATATTTAAGGCAACTAAATTAATATATTTTGTCTTGATTGTTATCTTGTAAAATATTGATCCAAGTTGCATATGTAAAACTCTTATAAAACCATAATACCCTTGTGTATGAATAAACTAAAGAAAATGGTGTGTACAACTGGAGGCTCGTTAAATGTAAAGATATGAAAGTTCATTTTCATTTGGGTAAGGTTCGATATGTGAGTATGCATGTGAGTTGAAACAGTCGTAAAAGGCATAAAATAATGTATGTGTAAAAGAGTGCTATTAGTGTCGAGTTTATACACGAGTCATGCATGAGATAATAAAATTTTGGGTCGTCGCGGTCTAAATCTTAATATCGTGGGTGCGTTAATAAATTGCATAAAATTATAATGACGGGTCCAAAATTATTATCTTAATATTAATTTATTAAAATAAAGTTTAAAATAATTTTATTTGACTTTTAATATTTAATTTTGAGGATTTATATTTTAGACCCTAAACTTATAATATTGACATTTTAAAACCTAAAATATTATATTGGTCATTTTAACCTTAAATATTATTAATTGTCTATTGTAACCTTTAAGGATTAAATTATTATTTTGGGAAACTTACTAAATATGGAAATTGATAATTCGGGAAACCTGACTAAAAAGATAGAAAGTTACTAAAAATGGAAAGTATACTAAAGTGAGTAACCAAATTCAAATGGACTTAAAGTAATACTTGGTATTTTAATTCATATAGGTTCCGTGAAGCGGGAGTGATCTGTGAGTTATCTTGAGAGACCTGTCTTTTCCTATTTGTTTGCTTCGAATAAGATACAGATATTCCGTACTCTCTCAGCAAGAGTACAACTTTATTTCTCTCTCATGACTTTCTCTCTCTCCTTATATTATTGCACCTTGATATTAAACTTTGATTAGTCCATTGATATTGGTCCTTTGACCTACCTCTTGATATTGACCTATGATCTATTGATAATGACCTTTGGGTATTTGAACCTTTGGATATTGGACCTTTGATAATAAACCTTGATATTGAACCTTGACAATAAACTTTTGAAACTAAACTTTGATATTGAACCATTGATATTGAACCTTGACCACTTGACCCTTCAGTATTTACCCGGGGTATTACTTGTTGTCGAGTAGCCACAACCATAGCATTGATGCACCAATGTTATGTACTCTAACGTAGTTGGAGAGACGTACTACGCCGTCCCTGATCTACTATTGACTACTTCTTTGATTGTGATTGTTATTGGCCTACGGGGGCGTATGGATGCATCCTAGATTTATATTGTGTTGATTGATTAATTATTGGAGCTACTACATTGCCTACATTGCTACATATTGTATTGGTGACTAGGTATGCGTGCATTGCAACCCCTCACATATTGGGAGTTGATCACACCATATTGGGCTACTATTGTATTGTATTGTATTGTATTGATTGGCCTTGGGTAAAATACTGAAAACTTACATACACTATGCTTTACACTTAACCATGTCATCTTTTGATTACCCTTTTGGATACCACGTGTAATCCTATCTTCATATCCCTTTGATTATTCCTAACTCAATTGTATCGATTGTTATTTTGTTGATATTTGTTCACTGAGCTTTTTATGCTCAGCCGCTTTCTTTTCCATGCAACAGGTACTTAAGCTAAGAGCGGGTTTAGCTTTGGGGATGAGAGAGTGTGGACCTACCCTAGAACTTATTTTGAATAATGGACTTTGTTTATTTATCGTATTTCCGGATTTCGGACATTTGTAATCGTACTTTCCTTTTTTTGGTTTTGGGGACACGTGGATGTTGTTTAGTCCCCTTTGATACTCTTTTGATGCTTTATTTAAGACATCCGTTGTTTGGTTTAGACTTGTGTGTATCTGATGTGAAACCATATTGCAATGTTTCTGCCCTTGCCGGGTTGGGGCGTTACAATTCAAGTTGTACGTGACGGGCCAGAAAGATTTCAAGACATTTGTACATGACGACATCACAAAGGCCGTCAAAAGCAACCAGAACACGTTTATACATGACGGCGTCAGGATTTAACCTGACGACGTCAGATGATATAGAGTGACGACGTCAGGAAGAAGGCTTACACAAGAAGAAACCTTAGTAAAACCGTCACATGTTGACCAAGGCAATCACAACTTACGCGCGGAGTAGCTGACATTGTTTTGGCCATAACTTTTGCATACGAACTCGGATTTGAGCAATTCAAAAAAGGAAACAATTGGGACGAAAAAATCTTCGATTTGGTGAAAAAATGGTCATAACACCATCACTCCTTATGGGCTGACGCCGTCAAGATGGGCCAGGTAGAAAAGAGCCTATAAATATAACATAATAACTTCACTTTTTGTAAGCCCTAAACCCTAAAGTTGATTCCTGGGTTTAGGTAGGTGTTTTTCCAACAATTTAGAGGGTTTCAATCACTCCATAAATATCTTGTAATGATTTGTTGATTCTATCTTAATTCATGTCTTCAATTATCATTATTGTTGCTTGTTCTTCATTAATTATGCTTGGCTAATGCATCTTGTATCTACTTATGATTGTGTGAAACTTGTATATAATTGATTAGATCTTATTGATGTCTTTGTTGATGATTGTGTCTATCTTCATCAATTAAGGTGTGACAACTTCAATAGGTCTAGTTGATTTAGCTTATAATTCTTGTTTCCTATTGTCTCATGTTTGGTTGATTGATATCGATGTTAGGCTTAAGAAAACTGGCAGACTTCCACTGGTAACTTGCTTGAACGTCTTAAGAAACATGATCGGAGGTGCACTATCATTTTTGGTTGTATTTAATGCATAAGTGAATTCTAATTATCCCATGTTAGGAGCTTTTAACGGCTCGACATATGAGTGAAGTAGGATCTTATAGAGTTCGAGAATATTGTATACGGCCCTACGAATGGTATTAAGGAATACAACCCGTCAATTAAAACAAGGATGTGACAATTCAATAGGTAGAATTGGATAGCTAGCAAGGAGTAATACAACATAGGTAGATACGCTTCACTTCGCTTGTAGAACCCTAGTTTACTTTTCTTGTTAATTAGTCTAATTAGTAGCTGTTGGGTTAGTTGATTAGCAACTAATTCTGCCCGCTCTTCCAATACCCGAGATTTTTACCTACTTTTCATAAAATATAAAAACACAAAAAGAATCATCCTTCACCTTTAGACCTAGTTAGATTAATTTCAATCCTAACGACACTATTCCTGAGTTGAATGATCAATCCCCCAATACTTGTCCCTATACTATACTACAATGATCAGGTACACTGCCTGGTGGGGGTTGTAAGCTTCTCAAGATCCCTTGAGAGGTAAAACCTATTGCGAGGGCACAATTCCCACGTATCAAGTTTTTGGCGCCGCAGCCCGGGGAATAGTTATTGCTTAGGTTGGAATTTATCTTTAATTAGGTCTACTCATTAGATTCATATCAAGTGAGATTTTTATTTTCTTTTTATTAGCTTTCTTGTAGTCTATCTTTTTCTTTGTGCCCTTTGTTTGTAAAACCATTTTCAACTGTCACTATGGCGGATGAAATTCTATTTAGATCACTAACAATAAAGGAACAATTATATTTCACTAATAGATTTGCTTCCTATCATTCCAATGATTTTTTATGTGATCTTAGTGACATCCAAGAGGAGTTGGGGGTAATGTTAGATGGGTTTGATGAATTCTATGCATGTGTGATTTCTATTAGACGATCATTATCAGGATCATTCCTTTTAGTGAGACCCGTTGGATGAATTTTGAGAAAAGCTTCCTAACCATGACCCATAAGTTCAACGAATTGTGGATTCTTATGAGCAAGATGACCTAGTTTCTAAGAACATGAACTTATAATCAAACCAAGATTATGAGATGGTTAGTGTTGAACTACCTAGTTTCATGAGCGGGATAGATTTCACCAAAACATACGACACACATGAGGTTAGAGTTGAGCCACCTAGTTGCATGTCCTGGTTAGGCACTACCATAATACAAGATGAACACATAGGTGATATTGATGTGATGGAAGAGATATTAGAAAACCCAAGCCCACTAAGTACCCCACAAGTCCTACCATCATTTGAGGCATACACACTGCTCGTGACTTACCCGAAAGAAGTAGAAGAGACTATAGGAACCCCAATAGAGGTAGAGCCCTTAGACCAAGCACCACTGGAGAATATAGGTTTAAATACTGGTAATGATAACCTTACTCTTAGTTCTAGGGAGTTTCCTAGTGTTGATGAACCAGAACCTCAATCTTTACACAACTTTGCATCCTTAGATATACATCTAGGAGACAAAAAAGGAACCAAACCACCCGTTAACCAATATTATCCGGGTAGTTTAAGGATGAAGTAAGCCATTCACTCACCCCCTTCACCTCACATGGCGTATTTCCACCCTAAGGGTGTGTATCGCTACTTCCACCCTCACTTAATCCTAAGTGTAGGGAAAACCTCCCATATTTTCGCTAAATAAGGGTAGAGTCAGGCTCGTGATTTGAACAAAAACAAGCGCTTCTTGTGAAAATGCTTTATTTTGTTTTTAACCTCGTCTTAATTGCATATAAAGGTATTTTACAAAAAGATAAGTGTAGAGAAGTTTATCTTTTATTAAAAAGAACAAAATTCGAACATGAAAAATTCACAATTCATGATTAGCATATATTCTATCTTGTTTGTGTGTCAATACTTGTGGATATGTTTTATGAGTTCCTATTTGTAATTCATTCTACAAGTATCCTATCCTTTTATTGTTTTGTTTTGTTTCTATTTCTAAGTCTGGAATTACACCTAGTTGCGATTTTTGTTCGGTTTGATGCTTTGGTTTTTGTGTTTGTTGATTACAGGACAAGAAGATGATTTATATTTTTGGAGGGAAGCTTTCAACGTTCATTTTCTTTGAGGAAGATTTAACCATGTTGTCACATTATCCACACCGAACGAATCAGGGGAGTATTAGTTTCTTTCATTCTTATTTATTTTTACTTTTACATCCTTTATCTAGAACATTGGGGACAATGTTTAGTTTAAGTGTAGGGAGGGTATATTAGAAACTATAACTCCACTTGATTTTTGTTTTGTTTGATAAAGATTGTGTAATAAAATTGAGAGAAATATTTGTTAGGGCAATTTTAGCACCAAATTTTAATTTTTTTGCAACATATAGGAGTGAAACTTTAGTTTTAATAAGCGTCTCATGGATAGGAATTGTATGACTAGCACAAAAACCATACTACTAAAAAATTTTCACCCCAAAAATGTGAGGTTCGCCTTTAGATCTTTAGGAAAAAGCAGTCATTCTTAATGCTTGTGTGTGTACCGGTAGTATTTAGATTCTAGAACTTGTGATAGCGATGCATCCCGAGACCGCTAGTGAGACTACATTCGTGTAGTTAGGATTTACTACATGATAAGAGGCATTAGGATAACCCTTGTTTTACACATGTAATATAATTGCATTGACTTCTTAGGTCAAGTAATTCTCCCACACCCTTGCATTATACTCATTTTTAGTATACGATACCCTAGTACACCCCTCTGAGCCAATCTTTTTCGTTTCTAACTTTAAGCATCTTACTTAAAGATAGAATTTGTTTACAATCCACCCTAAATGTGCAACCAAATCGCCTTAGCCTTCCGTGTATGCACTCATCTTTAGTGCATTATTGTTACATGTTTAAACCCTTAGTTAATTGTCTAATTGATTACATGGTTGATCTTGTACATATTGTTTTGGAACGATTAGGACTCATGGGTAAAGTACTATTGTAATGGAGTAATGGGGATGACGTCAATTATTACCCCCATATGTGTGTTAATATTTAAAAGTACTCCAAGTGTTTTGATTATCTTGATTCGAGTCATTAGAATAGTTGATTGTGAAGTATGTAAAAGCTCAAGTGTAGGGAGGAAACGAGCTCCCTTTAATGTATTATTTTGGATGGTAGAGTAAAAGTGTATGCAAAAATAAAAAAAAATCAAAAAAAAAAAAATAATAATAAAAAAAAGAAAAGAAAAAGAAAAGAGAAAAACATACGGGCTACCATCCGTTTTTTTATTTATGTTTAAGTCAAATGGTGTCTTGAAAAAAAATCCAAAAAGAGTCGTAGTTAGTTCAAGTTGAGTCGAGTCTTGGCTTAGCAACGCCTCATTGTACATGTAGTTAACTAAGACAATGGACTTGCCACCAGTAAAATATCCGTTTATCCAACAAAACCGTGTTTTCCATATCCCCTACACCTAACGTTATAACCCTTTAAAAGACCTCATTGATAGTTTATCCTAGGTGCTTACGCCAAGTGATGGAGGTTTTGATCCTTTCCCAAGCCTATCGTAATCTATTTGCTATGACAGGTAATGAGTGATATTTCTCCATTTCCAGTTATGATTTATAAATTTGCAACACCCGAGAGATGAGAGTATCCAAATACTTAATGTGAGGTGCTAGTGTATAATTTCCGTGCTTGTTTTAATTAAGGTGGAATGATCATTTGTTGTAATTACTTTTATATTAGTGTTAAATGACCCCTAACTTGTATTTTTATTGGTGGAAAAGCTCATTTGCTTGAGGACAAGCAAATCCCAAGTGTAGGGATATTTGATGAGACGAAAAGTGTACCGCTTTTAGGGGGTCATTTAAGCCCTAAATCGTGATTATTTGATCAAATATTGCCCTAAATCGTTCCTTTTGTCATTTTAGGTACTTGGGCGTGATTTTTGGAATATGAAGTATTCTGGAGCTTTTTGGACGTTTTTATGCTCAAGAATGAAGAAAATGAGAACATCAAGAATCCATGCTAGAAATAGTACCTAACGGCGTCAAGCTCTACAAGGTGACGCCATCACTCATTAATAAAGAGGTGGATAATTCAAGTTGTACGTGACGGGCCAGAAAGATTTCAAGGCATTTGTACATGACGACGTCACAAAGGCCGTCAAAAGCAAGTTACATGTGATGGCCCAAAACACGTTTATACATGACGGCGTCAGGATTTAACCTGACGACGTCAGATGATATAGAGTGACAACATCAGGAAGAAGGCTTACACAAGAAGAAACCTTAGTAAAACCGTCACATGTTGACGAAGGCAATCACATCTTACGCGCGGAGTAGCTGACACTGTTTTGGCCATAACTTTTGCATACGAACTCGAATTTGAGCGATTAAAAAAAGGAAACGATCGGGACAAAAAAATCTTTGATTTGGTGAAAAAATGGTCATGACGCCATCAATCCTTACAGGCTGACACCATCAAGATGGGCCGGGCAGAAAAGAGCCTATAAATATAACATCATAACTTCACTTTTTGTAAGCCCTAAACCCTAAGGTCGATTCCTGGGTTTAGGTAGGTGTTTTTCCAGCAACTTAGAGGGTTTCAATCACTCTATAAAAATCTTGTAATGATTTATTGATTCTATCTTAATTCATGTCTTCAATTATCATTATTGTTGCTTGTTCTTCATTAATTATGCTTGGCTAATTCATCTTGTGTCTACTTATGATTGTGTGAAACTTGTATATAATTGATTTAGATCTTATTGATGTCTTTGTTGATGATTGTGTCTATCTTCATCAATTAAGGTGTGACAACTTCAATAGGTCTAGTTGATTTAGCTTATAATTCTTGTTTCCTATTGTCTCTTGTTTGGTTGATTGATATCGATGTTAGGCATAAGAAAATTGGCAGACTTCCACTAGTAACTTGCTTGAACGTCTTAAGAAACATGATCGGAGTTGTACTACGATTTTTAGTTGTATTTAATGCATAAGTGAATTCTAATGATCCCATGTTAGGAGCTTTTAACGGCTCGACATAGGAGTGAAGTAGGATCTTATAGAGTTAGGGAATATTGTACACGGCCCTACGAATGGTATTAAGGAAAACAACCCGTAAATTAAAACAAGGATGTGACAATTCAGTAGGTAGAATTGGATAGCTAGCAAGGAGTAATACATCATAGGTACATACACTTCACTTCGCTTGTAGAACCCTAGTTTACTTTTCTTGTTAATTAGTCTAATTAGTAGCTGTTGGGTTAGTTGATTAGCAACTAATTCCGCCACTCTTCCAATACCTAAGATTTTTACCTGCTTTTCATAAAATATAAAAACACAAAAATAATCATCCTTCACCTTTAGACCTGGTTAGATTAATTTCAATCCTAACGACACTATTCCTGAGTCGAACGATCAATCCCCGGGTACTTGTCACTATACTATACTACAACGATTAGGTACACTGCCTGGTGGGGGTTGTAAGCTTCTCAAGATCCCTTGAGAGGTAAAACCTGTTACGAGGGCGCGTTTCCCACGTATCAATATTCTTAAACTCTAATCAGTTTTACTTCTTTACCTATAAGCTTTGTTAGTACATTATAGGGGAGGTTTTATTCTCATTGTGGTTTTGTTAAAATCTAAGATTAAAAATATATTAATAATAAGCCTATGTTAGTTTTCCGCTAACATGCTATACATATAAGTAGATTTTTACTGGTTTGAGTTAAACTAAGAGTGTATTTACAATATCCAATAAATTTTAGTTCTTTACTTATAAGCCTTGTTAGCACATTATAGTTGAAAATGCAACATTTTATTTACTGTTCCTGACGCTGAAATGGGTTAGTTTTCCGCTAACATGCTATATATGTAAGTAGATTTTAACTGGTTCGAGTTAAACTAAGATTGTATTCCCAATATGCTTCTTGGATTTCATATCTGTAAAAGATCATGCATATTCTTAAGCTAAGTTTACCACTTTTCAGGAAAATGCCTCAACAGTTTATTTTTCCTCTAAATCAAACAACTTATCAGGACTTTCAGGTTTGAGAAAGTGAAAAAATATAGTTGTAACATGATTTTACTGTTATACTCTAAATTTAATCATATGAAATTTTGCAGAATTTGCCACAAGTGTTCATTGATAACTTTTACTCCAATCAAGATTACTGATGAGTGCTCAAACACTCATCATTTTTGGTCAAATCTGAACTGCAAACATCTAAAAACACTCAAATGAGCATCAAAATATTGAAAATATCCCAAGGATTGTGTTTTATATGTTTTAGATGCAAATTGAGTAAAAACAAATGAAAATCGAACAAAGTTTGCAAAATTGGCAGTTTCAGTCCCCCAACTTTTGTAAAATGTCAAAACTAGTCCCTGGAATTCAAAAATGTGGAGTTTTATCATTCAAGGTCCCTGAAATATTCTTAGTTGTCAAAATTGGTCCTTGATTGAATTTTTGGGCAAATGGCAGAAAAGGTCCCTCAACTTTTGAAATTTACAAAAAATGGTCCCCGGGATTTTCAAACTTGGAAAATTGCAATAAAGGTCCTTGGGAAATCACAATATGTGACAAATAGGCCTTTGGTGAAAAAGTTTCAAAAAAATTGCAAGTTTAGTCCCTGCAGCTTGGAAAATTACAAAAGTGGTCCCTGAACATTCAAAATTGCAACAATGGTCCTTGGGTTATTCAGCTTGGCAAATTTAGTCCTTGTTAGCACTTGTGGAAATTACAACCTCATCCCCTCATCTTGGCAGAAATTACAAATTTAGTCCTTGTGGTAATTTCTACTCAAACCAAACAGACCTAAAGCAAATAAACCAAACACCACTTATATCCTAAACCCTTTTATCCAAGCCCATCACACCCTTATTCCTACCCAATCCAACAAAGACCCCTGAACCAAACTCCACAGGCCCATCTCACCCTCACCAGCCCACTCCCCTTCCAAATAATAAAAACACACCGTTTAATATTACTCCCACCCAAGTCAAACCTTTGACTTTCACCTCCACCACTTCACTATTAAACCACTGCCACACTCCACATCCCCTCTCCTCCACATCAGCTTCACCATTACTTGTTCCCCCTAGCTCACCAATGCTTCCAAAGTACATTAATTGTTTTGAAAACCCACCAAGCAAACCCAACTGCCACTTTAACAAAATTGGTGCCAAATCCATTTTAAAGGCCAAGATTGAGAGAAGGTCATCCAATGGTCCATAATGGAAGTGTGAAGAGTTCAGGGGGTCATACTAACCCTAATGGGTCACTATTGGATCGATATACTCTGATCAAACTACTTTGTAGCTTGTAAGGGTTTAATAATATTAAGTAAACTTAACACTATTAATATTGAAACACTGTTTGACCTTGTAAAGTATGCGGAATCTACTAACACAAAGCTTAAGAAGAACTTTTATATTAAACCAAACTTGAACCTGCTTTGTTACACAGATTCACTAACAATCCCTAACTATTATCGACTTTATAAAACTCTAAGACTCTTAGAACTTCGACTAAAACTTATATCGACTAATACCTCTCAAGGCTCCTTATATAGATAACCTTAAGTCGGTTTACATCATCTACTTGAACGACAAGTAATTATCCCTAACTAATTCTAGAATATTCGTACAATATTACATATTAATCCTTTAATCAATATTGCAATTAATACGAAACATTCTTATGGCAACAGTAGCATAAACCATAAATACGAAACATTAATAATTTGTTTATACCTTTTCCGAACTGCTTTCTTCAACAATAAAACCTTGTAAATCCCTAGGTAACGAGCTAACCTAGCTCTGATGCCAATTATGGAGTTTGTTAGACTCCTTAGATCATTTTGAGCACTAGGGATAAACAATAACAATGATAATAACATGCAGCGGAATAAGAACAAATCAAAGTTATTGACACAAGGTTTTCCACAATCACCTCCAAATATTATTTGATCAGAATAATACGTGTTATCTACCTATAACAAGGATCAAAGACACCTTTGATCTTGGAGGTAACTAAAGTAGTTTTAGGCGTTTACAATGAATCACGCCCTAGAACACACACACATACACACCTTTAGTCGACCACATATTGAAAGACTTAATTAAAAACATATTCCCTGTATTATGTTTATATAACACAGAATTAGGGCTACAAGAATACTACGAAGGACTAAATTATAAATCTTCTTTTGCAAGAAAGTCCTTATCCATCTTTTGTAAAATTCCATCTTGTCGTATTAAGTCCTTATTGTTCCATTCTTGGTCGTTTTGTCTCATCAAATTAATAAACCCAACAAGATCTCTTTATGTTTTAATGATGACAAATAAACCATCGAAACACATAAAATAACAAACGTTAGCTCAAAATCGCCGGAGCCCATGTCTGCTCCTGGCACGCTGCCCGCGCGTCAACGCACGGGTGACGCGCCAGGACACTGTATGGTTCTGGGTGAATTTTGAAAGTTGGCTTTCCCCTTACCCGACAAATGTGGATCTTTCAATACAGGTATGAATATGTTATGTGCTTAATTGAGAACACCCGAAACGAGTTTTGAGACTTGAGAGATCCTACTTTTAAAGTACCAATTTACGGGAAAACACTAACTAGTTTTCTAACTATCGCCTCTAGCCAAGACTTTTCTAAACTTAGGGAGCTTGTATATTTCACGTAACATCGTGTTGAAGCATCCATATGCTCATATCCCGTGCTTACATCCTATCTAATTACGTAATGGGTTTACTCCCTTATTGGTCAAACTAAGTCAAAGGTCTCTTTGCGTAAACACATCCTTTCCCACTTGGGTTATGCTTTACATCAAGGCAAAACACTTAACTTGTTTGAAACAAGGTATTAGTTGAGAATGTCGAGTCGTGGAAAGTCACGAGATATGAACCTATGGATTCTCGACGTTGTGTTACTTGAACTTATAAGTAATTTATGATTTTCTCAACTTATAATCTTAATTGTCTAACCCTTTTCTTCTTAATGACAATTAGATTATGTCTTAATCTTATCTAAATCTCATTTCTACAAAAGACAAATCCAATGATATCCAAATCAAATATTCTCTTACACAATCTCTTACACACTTACATATTCCTTACACATTTTTGATCTCCACCATCCATTCCCTTACAACACATCCTAACCTCCCAATTTCAACACATGGGATTTAATTTGAATTCCAAAGGATGCTCCATTGATCCTAGCCATTGAATTCAAAATAAACATATCTCAACCATCCACCCAATCTCTTCTCTATACCATCACATGTGTTTAATCCAAGCCATCCATTTCAAACCAAAACCATCTCAACCATTGATTTCCCCTTTCCCCCCAAGTAAAGAATATTCCTTGGAATATCCCTTCTCAATCCAAACACAAGGCACCTTTGATCTTAGCCATCTATTTCAAATCAACACATCCCAACTATCCATATTCAACACATGCCAAATAATTTGAAAACCAAAGGAGGCTCCATTTGATCCTAGCTATCCAATTCAAACCATTTCATCTAAACCCTCTATCTCATTCTTCCCCCCAAGCAATGGAATATACCTTGGCATATTCTTTCTCTCTTTTCTATGCCATGTGAGGAGATACACTTCTATCCCTTCCAAATTACCCTATCTACACTTTATACCCTTGGTAATTTGGTTTTCTTATAAACACTTCACAAAATATTTTCTAATTGGCTATTTGAGTTGGTAAACCTTAGATTGATTAATGTTAAGGTTTAGTGTGAAGTACAATTGGGGGTTTAGCAAGGATAGGTATTTATAAGTCCAAACACCCAACACTTGGAAAATCTTTAAAGAAGCCTGGCGCGCTGCCCGCGCGCTGACGCGCGGGTGGCGCACCGGCCTCGGTAAAAATTCCCAAGTTTGGGTTCTTGGTCTATAAACACCACCTTTGCCTCTTGTATTCCTCACCTGTTGCCATTATTCTTTCTCTCTAGATTCTTTCTCTCTACACACACTCAAATCTGTATCTCTATCTCTAATCTTGTGTTCTTGATTTTCACATTAACATCTTTGAAAGAACACATCTCTTTGCAAGGGAAGAATCACAAGAACCTAATCCACTCTTGTGATTGTGTCGAGGGTCTTCTCATCTATACCCTTTCTACTAGAATCAAGTCACTAGGTTAGGTTAGGGCTTGATTAAACAAACATTTATTCTTTCATTCAATTGTTTGTAAGGGAAGTCTTGTGTCTTGGTGACTAAGCCTTGATCATTAGGGATCTAGTTGGGGTTTGATACTTCCGGTGGGAAGTCTTGGTAGTGGTCTTGGTGACCCTTAGGTGAAGTCGAATCATGAGATTCTTTTTGGTGGTTTCCGAGGGCGGAATACCGTTGGGGAGTAACTCCTTCTTTGTGAGCATCGATATTGGTGAATATCGGTGGAGTGAATTGTAATGGTTTGTAGTCCACCGAAATGATTATAATAGTGAATAGTATCGAAGTCGCGGATTCGCAACTGGACGTAAGGATGGTATAAACCCCTAATCCCGAACCAGTATATATCGTGGTGTCTTTCTTTACTCGATTTATATACTTTGGTTGTGCGTGGTTGTTTGGATTGATTGTACAACCACTTGGTTTTCTTTTGGCTTAAAGTTTTTAAACATCTAAAAAGCCGAAGAAACTGTATTCACCCCCCTACGGTTCTACAATTGGTATTAGAGCAGAATACTCTAATTTTTGAGTGTTAAAACCTTCCCGAGAAGTCGTTTTAAATCAAAAACTTCTTTTCCAAAAATCTAAAATCCTAACAAAGATCTTTGGTAAAGTTGAGTATAGATCCATGGCTCAAGAGAACCATGTGCTCTTTGGGGTGAATACATTTGATTATGGAGATCTATGCATGGAGAATTCAATGATTGGATTTGAAGACACTTGGAGTTATAGCAATGACGAAGATAACAAAGAAAGGAATGAATCATGCTTCATGGCTTTAGGGTCTTCAAAGGTACATCTAGATCCCTTTAGTTCAAACAAAACATTAGATGCTAGAGAATTAGAAAAAGATAATCTTGAACTAATAAGAATTAATAATGATTGGATTAAACAAATAAAAGCTATACTTCGAGAGAAACGAATTTTACAACAAGAAACGAATAACCTAGCTAGTAGAGCAAAAGAGCTTGAACTTGAAATTAAGACGATCAAAGCCAAAGAGGTGGTTGAACCATGCTTAAGTTGTGAAAAACTTACACATGTGGTTGACTCTTTGAACAATGATATGTCTAAACTTCAGGATGAAGCTATGTGTTTTTCAAAGTTTAAGAAAAGTAGCTTAAACATAGAAAATAAAGTTTCATATCAAGATAAGGAAGATCTTGAAAAATTTGAAAGTGTGGAAAAACCAAAAATAGACACTAAAGTAAATGAAAATTTGGTTTGTCCTAATTCTATACCTAGAACACCTCAAACACATGTTTCTAGTCCATATGGTATTCAAGTACCAATCTTAAGTGTTAATGAGATGAAACAATTTTACAAACCCATCACTCATAGTAAGTATGATACATTCAAAACGCATAAGACTCATTCAAAAAACAAGTATCATAGTCAACACTCTCCTCGAAAGAAAAGGAGGTTTAATAAGAAAGAAAAATTTTACCCAAACAAAAGGTCTCTAAGACCAAATAATTCTAAGCCTTCTTCTCAAGACACTCCTTGGAAAATATTCTCTGAATTTGGACTTAAGATACTTTGTAACTTACTCCAAGATCCAAGAATGTATAACATGGAAGTGTTCTATGCTAACCTTAATGGACCCATAAGAAAATGGGGACCGAGAGTTTGAGTTTCATGTTTGTTTTATAGGTATGCCAAGAAGACATGTGTATGACAAACAATGCTTGTGAACTACACACTGAAAAGGCTTTTAAACCCCCCATTGGCGTTATTGGTGATGATTCTACACTTTGGCATAAAAGATTAGGACATGCTAGCATGAAGGTAATTCATAAGTTAAATTCTAAAGCATTAGTTAGAAATCTACATGAGCTAGATTATGTTTATCATTCTTGCAATGCATGTAAATTAGGAAGTCAAGTCCACGAGTCAAAATTTTTTTTTTAATAATGATAACATCTCAAGTATAAGGGTCTTAGAATTAGTTCACTTAGGCTTATTCGGTCCATCAACCACTCAAAGCTATGAAGGAAACCTCTATACTTTGGTGGTTGTTGATGACTTCTCAAGGTATACATGGATAGAATTTTTGAAGTCTAAAAATGAAATTTTCAAAAAGTTCAAGAACTTAGGAAAGTGCCTACAAAATCTACATGGTTGTTGCATTACATCTATTCAAACGAGTCTCGGTGGGCACTTTTATAAAAATATGCAATTTGGAGATTTTTGCGATAAAAATGGAATCTTACATAATTTCTGATCTTTTGACACTTCTCAAACTAATGTGATTGTTGAAAGAAAGATTCGGTGCTTACAAGAAATGTGTTGTATTATGGTTAATGAACAATCTATCTCACAAAAGTTTTGGTGTCGCGCTATAGAAACCGCATCCTTCATTATGAATTGGACATCAATCACTAAAAAAAGTAATAAAACACCTTATGAGATTCTTAGGAGGAAAAGGCCATCATTAGGATATTTTAAAATCTTTGGTTGTAAATGCATAACATCTAAAACACATAATGGAATCTTCCTAGGATATTCACATACATCAAAGGCGTATAAAGTTTATAATAAGGAGACCTCTAAAATCATCGAGACACTTGATGTAAGTTTTGACGAAGAAACATGCTTGCCATTAGAAGATAAACTAGAAGTGAATAATGATCAAAGTCAAAATTTTAATCACACTAATCTAGTTGAAATAATAGATCATAACGATGAAAATGATTTAGAGAATGATTTTATAGCACAAGCTCAAAACAATACATTTGCATTCATATCAACTATAGAGCCAAAATGTTTTGAGGAAGCTATTAGGAACGAAAATTGGTTTATATCAATGCATATTGAGATAGATTGTATGACCTTAGATATATCAACTTTAACACAAATATAAGCACTAGATGAAGTAAAGATGGTGACTTGATGAGATATATGTGGCGTTAATAAGTATTAAAAGAGAGGTAAAGATGAAGAGAACTTTTATTAAAAACACACACAATACACACACAAGCACACCTTACAAATGAGAGGTAAGGTGCCTTTTATAGTTCAATACATAGGCTTTGATGGGCTTGGGCTTGGACTTGGTTTACATGAATAATAAAGGCTTATGAAACATAACTAATAACATATTAGCTTGCCAAGTCCAAAGCCCAATGACTAAACTATTACTAATCTTAACACATGACACAAAGTTACAATATGAGAATGACCATCACTTCTATATATATATATTTTTTAATGCTAACAATCTCCCCCTAAGGGGTGGTCATTCGAATGATGCTCCACGTGAGTGGGTCTTCCGTGTTCTTTGTCTTTAACTTAGTGTGTCGTTGTAGAATAGTCTTTAGTCTTTGTTCCTTCATGCTTTGTGATATTTGATAACTGATTATTCATCGTTCTTTGTTCCTTTGTGATGTGGAGTTATCTGCCATTCGTCACTTCTGCGTCTGTGGTGGTTGTTTGCCATTTCAACATGCTCATACATCTTTGGACTTTGATATTCATATGCACGTAGTTCCCTTTCTTTCACTTTGATCTTTAGTCTTTATACTTTGTAGATTCTTCTTTTTGGCGTAGAATCTTTCTTTGAACTTTGTGTTGTATAGATCTTTGAGGGAGCTTTCTTTAACTTCCAGATGTATGTATGAGCACGTGGAATCTGTTGCCATGGAGATGAAGTGTCCCTGCATATAAATAGTTAGCAATAAAACATCCGGTACTTACAGATAAGAATTAGAGATCGTCAACAACATAGTGTGAAGACTCCTTCTAACCCTTACCAAGGCCGTTCCCATGTCAGATACTCTCGACGAAGCTTACAAGACCTACTTAGTAGCTCAATGACTGGGTGAGTCGCTGGGGATCACTCCACGACTGTAGACCATTTGAAACCACCGCGAACACTAAGCGTAACCCATAAAGAATTACCGAAGTGACCTGCTGTCAGGGCTGCTTGATGTTGACCCTGGCAGGAATTTCCATTCAATCACTGAGAATCACAAAAGTGAATCCTCTCATAAATGCTCTGGCAGATTGCTAAGATCTGCGTAGGACTCTAAAGTTTACATCTGGCGTCCTTAATGATGAACAACTAGTGTAGAAATATCATGTGTTCCTATGAGATCTTTTGATGAATCTCGGGGCTCTAGACTCGATAAGTTCACATTTGGTTTCCTATGCGGAGATTAGGGAGAGGTCTCCTGCTTCAATATCAACCATCTCTAAGAGACAGGTCGATAGATTACACCGGTTCCCCGTGAGAATGAAACAAGCTCTTTTAAGAGAACTTGAGTGGTTAAGAAGGTTTAGTGCAGTGTGTCACTGGGTCCATGACGTCTTTGTCTTCAATACCGGTGTCACCTTGGTAACAGCCAGTAGCATATGAGTTGAACCCGGTGTCTACCCTAAGGTTGAACATTTGGAGGGCTATTTCTTTTCACCCTTTTTCATAACTTTTCTTTTTAATTCTTCAACCCCTTCTTTCCCCTTTCTCATTTTCTCCTTTTTTCAATCATACCTAAGGACTTCTAATTCTAATCTATTGGATTTGTCCTTGGCTAGATCCCTCCGGCTCTGGCAGATCATAGGACGGTTTTTCCTAACCTTAGTCACCTTATAACTCCATGACTATCCTATCATTGCCATAAAACCATTTATAGAAAATCTCTCAAAGTGTTTATGATAATAAAACACATTGTTGTTACCACTTTGAGAGTTTTGCAACTTATGAAGGACTCCCCCTTCACATGTGCTCATGAATTTTTTAAGAAATTTGCACATGCGTGAGGAGTTTGCACTTTTTGAATTGATCCACTTTCAGTGAACATGACCGATTCGAGACACGCTTACATCACTAGTTAGACTAGCTTGAAATTATTACCCGTCCTGGTCAAGTCCAAAGAAAGTCTCTCGATATGGTACATTCTACTCAGACAAGTCCTATTCGAGACACGCTTACATCACTAGTTAGACTAGCTTGAAATTATTACCCGTCCAGGACAAGTCTTTTCGATTACTGACATTTTAAGCTTCGTCAATTCATTGGTACATACTGAGTCGAGCTCTTTTGAGATTCAGTCACAAACTTTAAACATCTTGATCACATTTTAATCATGTCTTCTCCCCCTCAAAAATAGCATAACGTGATATTTTTGATATCAACTGATTAAGAAAAAGCTTTTGGAGAGAAAGACAGATTTCATTTTGCATGAATACGAAACATTTTTGTTTTTGTAATCACTCCCCCTTAATGACAGCACATTTTAAAATCAATTAAGGGTTTTGAGGGAGTTATCTTGAGCACTCATTTGAAAGATTTTGAGAAATCTTTTGAACAATCTTGAAAAAGTGCTCAAGAATTGTATTTTGAAAAATGAGTTTATGTTTGAAATCCTTTTCGTTTATTTATACTCGAACTTTTGAAAATGATTTCATCTTTGAACGTACGAGTCCTTGATTTGAAATAATCAGAAGTCATCATTTAAGTACGGGTTTCGTACTGAAGTATACGAAAGCCATTGTAAAAAATGTTGAGAAACGACATGTTTTAGAAAAACATTAAAAAGAACTCCCGCTCAAGCATCTGTACATGTCCGTATCATTGTTGAATGACATTTCTAGAAACGTACAGAATATTGATTTATACGAGAGACATGTCGTGAGAAGAATATTTTTGGATTTTTCATTTTATATTGTTTTTGTATTTTTTGAAAATTTTATATTTTTGTATTTTGTTTTTGTTGGTTTTTCAAATTTTGTATTTTGTTTTTTCAAAAATATTTACAGCGAAGCGATTTTGAAAACATTTTTTAAGAAGATTCGAGAAGACGTTCTAGCTCCTCAGGAGTTAGGCTTCGCATGCCAATTCGTCGAACTAAATAGTCAAACCTTTCTTTTGGAAGGGCTTTAGTAAATAGATCGGCGAGTTGATAATCAGTCTTAACGAAAAATAATTCAACAGTACCCTCTTCCACGTGTTCTTTGATGAAATGGTAGCGGACTTTGATATGCTTCGTCTTAGAGTGATGTACGGGATTGCACGAGATGGCTATGGCACTTTTTGAGTCACAATACATAGGTATTCTGTCAAAAGTAAAGCCATAATCTGTGAGCTGTGTCCGCATCAAAAGAACTTGGGCACAACACGCAGATAGAGACACATACTCGGCTTTGGCGGTTGATAGTGCAGTACAATCCTGTTTCTTTGACGACCAGCTTACTAGCTTTTCACCCAAAAATTGTGCTCCACCTGATGTACTCTTTGCTGTAACTTGATCACCGGCATGGTCTGCATCTGAAAATGCTGTTAGATTAAACCCCGAATCCTTCGGATACCAAAGTCCCATGTTAATGGTGCTTCATAGGTACCGAAAGATCCGTTTAACCTCTTTGAGGTGAAGTTCGGTAGGCTTTGCCTGAAACCGTGCTAACAAGCAAACAGCAAATTGAATATCGGGTCGGCTAGCAGTCAGGTACATGAGAGAACCGATCATGCTCCGATATTTTTTCGGATCGATGGGTTTCCCAAACAAATCAGCACCTATTTTTGGTGAAGTGACCATTGGTGTACCAACAGAATCACAATTTTCCATTCCATGTTTTTTCAAAATCTCTATTGTATATTTAGCTTGATTGATAAAAATACCACGAGGGGATTGATGTATTTGTAAACCAAGAAAGAATTTTAGTTCCCCCATCATGGACATTTCAAATTTGTTTTTTATGAGATTTTCAAAATGTTTTGAATGGTTAGGATTGGCTGATCCAAAAATAATGTCGTCCACGTAAATTTGAACGATCAAGATGTCATTTTTGAATTTTTTGATAAACAAGGTGTCATCAACCGTTCCTTTTGTGAAATTGTTTTTGAGCAAGAAAGATGATAGTTTGTCATACCACGCTCTTGGAGCTTGTTTTAAACCATAAATTGCTTTCTTAAGCTTATAGACGTAGTCTGGATGATCTTTGTCGATGAATAACTCTGGCTGTCTCACATACACTTCTTCTTTCAGAGTTCCATTCAAGAAAGCTGTCTTAATGTCCATCTGATAGACAGTGATGTTTTTGTGAGCTGCATAGGCTAAGAAAATCCGGACTACTTCAAGTCTAGCTACAGGCGCGAATGATTCCTCGAAATCTATCCCTTCTTCTTGTGGATAACCTTTAGCCACGAGACGAGCTTTGTTGCGAATAACAGTCATTTCGTCATCCAGTTTGTTTCTCCATAACCACTTGAGATCAAGAACACGTTTATCAAGTGGTCGTTCAACAAGTTCCCAACTATCATGTAACAGGTATTGAAGAAATTCCTCCTGCATCGCTTCAATCCAAGGGTTTTCTGCCATTGCTTCCCGAATGTTCTTTGGTTCTTTGAGGCTGATTGAGCAAACGTAGATGC
Organism: Artemisia argyi; assembly: GCA_030686995.1. Lineage (NCBI taxonomy): Eukaryota > Viridiplantae > Streptophyta > Magnoliopsida > Asterales > Asteraceae > Artemisia > Artemisia argyi. The sequence continues at coordinate 124,285,220 of CM060678.1, forward strand.
ACAATTCGAGATCGGTGGCAAGTTGTCTCCTTGTCTGAACTGGCTTTGAAGGTTCACCAATAATATGTTCTATTGGATGGTCTTTTGTCCATTGAAACGTAGAAGGGTACCTTGGGTGTAACGAATGTGTGTTAGATGGTTCTTGTAACCTTGAAGAAGATTCAGCAGAGTCTGTTGCAAATGGGTTTTCAAATACTTCTTCTTCTTCTAACGCAACATCGTTTGAATTATTTGTAGGTTCTTCTTGAAAATTAGTGTTTTGATTTTGCTCATCAACTCTTGGTAGTTCAGTTTCAATAACTGGAGTTGCTTGAGTAGATGTAGATGATGTTGAGGTAGTTGGTGCTTCAGCTTCGATTGTTGTAGATGCATCCTGTGGTGGTGGTGGTGGTTGATGGTTTTGAGCGGGTGCAACGGAATGTTGTGGAGATGCATTTGTCGAAGTTCCACCATAATATTCATCAAACATTAACTCGAAGAAATTTTCTAGTTCTTGTACTGAAGGTTTATCCGTGTTTGTTGACTGAGCTCCTTGAGGTACGAGTCCTGAACTGATGTGTCCAGAAGTCTGTATGTTAGGTTCGGGTCCTAATCCGTTTTGATTAGAAGCCATTGGATTAAGCGCGGGTTCTAGAGCGTATCTCTCAGAAGCCATATGTGAAATCTCGTCAAACTTCACATTCATCGTCTCCATTATCTTTTTCGTTCTTCTATTATACACCCTGAATGCCCTCGAGTTTTCTGAATATCCAATGAAGATTCCAATATCACCCTTAGCTTTTAACTTCCCTAGATCTTCTCTGTCATTCGTCGGATAGCACAAAGCGCCAAACACGTGAAGGTAAGAGATTTCAGGTTTACGGTTGTTCACTAACTCATATGGGGTTTTATTGAATCTCGGATGGACTAGGGATCGGTTTTGAGTAAAACAAGCAGTGGCTACATCATCAGCCCATAAGAATAGAGGTGCACTAGAGAAAATCAGCATTATGCGAGCAGCTTCCACAAGAGTTCTATTTCTTCTTTCAACTACTCCATTTTGCTGTGGAGTTCTAACAACTGATGTTTGATGTGTGATTCCAACATCTTCAAGGTAAGTTCTTAACTCCTGGTTAGTAAATTCTGTGCCATTGTCTGTTCTTATAATCCTTACTGGAGCTTGAAGTAGAACTTGAATACGTTTCAGAAAGGTGATGATGATGCCTGGTGCTTCGTCTTTTGACCTCAAAAACTTTACCCACGTATATCTTGAATAATCATCAACAATAACGAGAATATACTTCTTCCCATTAATGCTTTCAACTCTCATTGGGCCACATAAGTCCATGTGCAACAAATGTAACCTTGTTTCCGAACTAGGTACGGTTTTAGGTTTATATGATGCTCTTTTGCTTTTTCCTTGTTCGCATGATGGACATAGGTATTCCTTGGTGTATTTTAACTTAGGAAGTCCGGTGACGATGTTGTCTTTGGCTAACTTGTTGATCATGTCGAAATTGAGATGGGATAATCTTCTATGCCACAACCAGGACTTAGTTTTGGTTGCCCTTGTCATAAGACAAATTGGTGATGTAGAAGCCATTTGGTTGATGTCGATAGCATACAAGTTTGTACCACGATTACTAGTTAAGAGATCATCACCAACCAAATTTCTAATAAAAACCGTGTTTCTCCTGAATGCAACTTCTAAATCTGCATCACAAAACTGCCCAACTGAAAACAAATTGTGTCCCAACCCTTAGACGTAGTAAACTCGAGTGATTAAAAAATTCCCAAACTGAAGATCTCCATAACCCTGAATAGCTGCTACATGATCATTTCCAAAGCATACAATTCCCATGAATTTCCAGACGAAGTTGATCAGCAACTTTAAATTCCCGGTCATGTGCTTGGAGCAACTCGGGTCGATGATCCAAAGACATATTTCGATAACCTGCCAAGAACAGAAGAGTTTGTATTTGGAAACCGTTTTGAATTTGGTTCCATTTGGTTAGGGGTAAAATCTGAATCACATTCATAGAAGGTATCTACTTGTCCATTTTAAACAACTTTCAATTTGCCATCCTTAAGAATGAATTCTCTACCCGTAGGTTTCCACATACAAAACTGAAGGTAGTTCCTAGGCATTCGACTACTAGTGGTAGACCTAAAGCGTACAACTAATCTTTCTATAGATCTAGATCTGGCACTAGTTCCCTTTGGAACATACTTCTGTTTAGGCGTAACATTCACATTCTTAGAAACACATTCATCATGAACGTCATTAATTAAACATTTCTTGCATATTAAACAAACAGAGTCATTACATGCATTAGAACTAGTACTTTCGACATTACATTCAGATGAATCATGTTTTTTATTACAAAGCGATAAATTCCTAGGGTGTTCTTCTACTTCTTCAACTTTATTCTTGCTACTACTCGTAGAAACAGGCGAGACTCTATTGTTCCTTGTATTGCTCCTAGGCTTTAGTCTGCTGCTCCTAGAGGTGCATTCTAATCCTGTAGAAGGTAAGGCACAGACATTAGGATTTATATTGTTGTCCTTTTTAGCATCACTAGACTCTTTAGAATTATCCTTTTTGTACGCATTTGTCTTAGAAGTGGAGGTAGACGCATTAGTGGGACTAATCCTAAAAAGGCCAGGTGCTATCACTTTTGGTGTTTCGACAACCGCTTTTCCTTTATCAACAATCTTTTCATTTTCACTTTTCTTTGGCAAGGGTGTTGGAGTGACTGGTTTTGTCAAATCCTTTTTCTCATCGACTTTTGGAGCAAACCGTGAAATTGACATTTTTGGTTTTTGAACCGTGTTTGAAACATTTGGTTTCTCCGAAGTCAATGGTTTTGCAAACTTAGTTTCCTCACTCTTTCCTTTTTGACTTTCAATCTGAGCCCTCAAAAGATCATTTTGCTCTTTCATATTCTTTAAGGCACGCTCATACGACAATTTGTCATACTTGCATTGTTCCTTTTTTCGATCAAGTTGTTTAAAATATGAGACATTTTCTTTTTCAAGCTTTATAAGAGCATTTTCATATTTTGAAACAATTGCGGAGGTCTCAGCTCTCAGTATTTCATCGTCTTGAACAGAATATGTTTGTAAAATGATGGACATAATGTCAGTGGTCATAACAGCTTCGAAGAGAGAATCATTCAGGTTTTCCAAAACATTTATGTTTTCACGAGTATCATTAGCTTCGTTTACCAGGGATTTGTGGTCCTTGACAAAGTCGGCCATTTCTTTTAAGAAAGCTTGTTCAAAATGGATTACCCTCGCACTGATGTTATTCAGTGGGATAGTAATTTCGTTTTCAAAAACTTTTTTCTGCTCAATATGAAAACTGGAATGCCAGTTGTTAATATTGATTGTAGTTTTAGAAGCAACAATATTTTGAAGTTCTTGAATTCTCTTTTTAACGTCATCCAAAATTTCTCTAGCCTCACTTGTATTAAAAGTGTTGTTAGAAGACATTTGTTCCATTTTTGGAAGAGATTTGGAAACAATTACTTTCTTAGAAAACATTTTTGAGAATGGTCGCTTTATGGAAAACACAGATGGTTCTTTTTGTGGAACAAAAGTAATTCCCGAAAGTTTGTTCAATTTGTTGTAATCAATGGGTTTCAAATCCTTTTGTTTCATTTTAATTATGCTCTCTTTGACATATTCTATCGTTTGCACAGAATCCCGAACGACGGGAGGATCATGTTTGGTGTAAATCACATTACCATTATACAAAACATTCTGTTCGTGCTGAGCTTTCTTGAGATTACTGGGGGTGGTGTTACCAAGAGCCACTTTATGTTTCGTATGGTAAATCGGATTAGTTTGATTTGAAATCATTTTCATTGTTTGACTTGACTGACCCGACTTAACCACTAATTCTTCTAAATGTGCAATCATGTGTTCTGACTCTACGATTTCGGCCAAAAGTTTGTCTTCTTTCTTTGCAAAGTCCTTTTTCAACTCGTCCCTTTCTTTTTCAAGATTGGTATAAGCTGATTTTTGTTTAGAAAGTTGGTTTTGCAAATCAGAAATTTCTGCGTTTAAAGCTTTTATCTTCTTGAAAGAATTAACATCAAGTGTATCAAACTTGAGTTACAATTGTTGTTCCCTTGAAACGGAATTTTGATAACCAGTTTCTAATTCAGACAATCTTTTGTTATGAAATTCAAAAGCTTTAACGTTTTCTTTGTAACTCTCAAGCTCAGCGGTCAATTTAGCATTCGCGGCCTTAACATCACGATTGATCTTTTTCACATTCTCAATTTCAATACGACAATTATTCAATAATGATTCAAATAAAGCACGTGTTTCCTCATCATTCTCAGCATGCTGTGAAACGAAGCCTCCATTATGATTCACATCTGGAGTTGCTGAAGGAGTATTGCTACTACTTGGCGTGTCCAAGTATGTATCATAAGTGGGTGCTAGCTTCTCAGAATGCTGTTCCTCATGAGGAGACATATCAAATATATCATTATTGTGACATGTGTTGAAATTTGGTACCTCAGATGGTGCATTAGTGTCATAAACAGGAAGTGTGTCAGAATCCGTGTCATACTTAGCTTCCTGAAGATTCGCCATGAATATACAGTTCGCATCGATATCCTCTCTATTTTCCATGTCATCCATAAGAGCCATAAAATCATTCTCCTCTGCGTTCAACTGAAACCCTGCCTCATTCTTTTGTGCCAACAGTAATGCTTTCTGCAAGTACGCTGTGTCTCTCTTGTTCGGCTTAGTAGGACAGTTCCTTGCCATATGACCTGCACCTTGGCAGTTGAAACACTTTACCGGATTCACATTTCCCAAATTCCCAACTACTGGAGCTGCAACATTTCTATTCTGATTACCCATTGCCTGATTACCAACATTCTGACCCCTCTGATTTCCAACAAACTGACCCAACTGATTCCCTGCATACTGACCATACTAATTCCCTGCATACTGACCTGCATTCTGCATATTCTGATTGCCCATATTAAATCCAGTAGCATATCCTTGCTGATTCCCATAAACTCCAACCATTTGGCCTCCGTTGCCCATATTGAAACTCGGCTGAGCAATCTGCTTGTTGCGAGTGTTCGATGAAATCCTTTGGTTGTTGTTAGTTGGTGTAGAATAGCGTCCTTGGAATGCCTTTGACAGAAAAGCAAACGCTTGGGTCAATGCTGCAGTAGCTTCATCATTTTCAGTGAATTCTGGTTCTTGGAATTGTTGGTATTGCTGTTGTGGAATAACATGCTGTTGCTGCTATGGGTAGAACTGTTGTTGGTAGACCGGTGTTGTTTGTTGAATGTATGAAGGTTGCATGTAGTTGTGAGTGGAAGATGATGATGGTTGTTGTGTGTTCACTGGTAGCGATGTTGGTGTAGTAGCAATTAATGCAAGAGGATCATGATTCTTTGCCAATCTTTCTTTCCTTAATTCATTAGCCTCAGCTTGGTTTTGTTTCAGAAAATCATAGAGTTGATCATAATTCACCTTATGTAAATCCTTTGTTTGATTCACAATTGTAATATAACGACCCCATTCTTCTGGAAGGTTATTGATGAATTTGATGTTAGTTGCAATTGTTCGAGGTGTCAACTTGTTTCTGATTAACTCATTCATCAAAGTGCAAAACCTTGTGTAGTAGGATTCAATCTGTTCACCTTTAGTGGATGTGAAGTTCTCCCATTCAGTAAGAAGTTTGTTCTCAACGTCTTGTTGTCCAATCTCTGTTCTATGACATATCCTTCTAACACGTTCCCACATAGCATAAGCAGTTTCACAGCTGTCGACCGCAGCAAAGATCTCCCGTGGTAATCCATGTTGGATTAAATGCATTGCCATATCATCAGCGGCGATCTGCTTCTTGTCTTCCTCTGTGTAATCTGCTTCTGTTTGTTCACGCACGAATGGTTGAGTAGGAGGTGTTGTATTTGGATTGCCTTCAATTTGAACTTGTCTTGGCTAGAATGGTCCTTTTTCAATGGATTGAATCATTAATTTACCATCAGGCTTTGTTTTGATGTAACGAAGCTTGCGGCTTGTCCATGGAAGATATCCACCTTTTTCAAGCATTGGAGGTCGGTTTTCCGCACCGGCTGCATGAATATCTTGCTGAGTAGCCATTGATGAAGTGTAGATTGATAAAGTTGATTCTTGGATCGTTCCAACAAGGTAGGAGTTGTGTTTAGTGTAAGTTGATGCAAGTTTTTATGGTGAAGAATTTGATCTGAAACCTTCAAACCTCAATAACTTCTTCTTGGAGCGTTTTTAGGCCTCGAAACTTCGCCATATCGATTTAGCGTGTCGTTCTCCTCTGTCTCACGGTCGTTTTGACAGCTGATTCGTCGAAAACGGAGTTACGGTTCAAAAGTTATGGCCGTTTGAAGTTTGGTTGTCAAAAGTCAAAAACTTACGCGTAAACTCCTGAACTTATGCATAAACAGTGAATCTTACGCGTAAAATCTGAATCTTACGCGCAACTTGGATCTTATGCATAAGTTAAAAGTTATGTGTAAAGAATAAGGTTAAGCGTAAGCACAAAGTTTATGCGTAAACTTGAACTTTACGCGTAAGTTAGAACTTATGCGTAGAATATAGTTTATGCGTAAGGTTCAAGAACCAAACAAATCTCTCAAACTTGTCCAAGCTTGAAAGATATCCCGTGTCGAAGTATTCCACAAACTTATCCAAGTCAGGGAAGTACTGAGTACAACTTCTGCGTAGAACTTAGGCGTAGAACTTATGCGTAAGAACTTATGCGTAAGATCTTATGCGTAAACTCCAAATCTTAGGCGTAGAATCCAATCTTTTGCGTAGAAACTCAACTTAGGCGTAGGATCTTATGCGTAGGATCTGAACTTATGCGTAAGAAGAGGGTTTTGACCAAGCTTATGCGTAGAAAAAGGGTTTTGACTTAATCTTATGCGTAGGAAGTACTGTAGACAGCTGTTTCTTGACTATACTCAAAACTTACGCGTAGGATGACCAGAAAACTTCAAAAATTCGATTTTTTCACCCAAAAATTCCTTTTTCACTTGTTTCTAATGATCAAATCTTTCCCAAAACACTTAGAATCACTAAAACTTCAATAAAAACAACAACTTTAACACTAGAAACACGTAAAAATCAAAACTTTTTGAAGAAAACATACACAAATGAATGAAAAGTGTGACTTTTTTAACAAAAAAACTTGATAAAAACACTCCTAAATCATTGTTAGGTGATTGATACCACTTGTATGACCTTAGATATATCAACTTTAAAACAAATATAAGCACTAGATGAAGTAAAGATGGTGACTTGATGAGATATATGTGGCGTTAATAAGTATTAAAAGAGAGGTAAAGATGAAGAGAACTTTTATTAAAAACACACACAATACACACACAAGCACACCTTACAAATGAGAGGTAAGGTGCCTTTTATAGTTCAATACATAGGCTTTGATGGGCTTGGGCTTGGACTTGGTTTACATGAATAATAAAGGCTTATGAAACATAACTAATAACATATTAGCTTGCCAAGTCCAAAGCCCAATGACTAAACTATTACTAATCTTAACACACGACACAAAGTTACAATATGAGAATGACCATCACTTCTATATATATATATATATATATATATATATATATATATATATATATATATATATATATATATATATATATATATATATTTTTAATGCTAACATAGATCAACTCACACGTAACAAGGTTTGGGAATTAGTTCCATTACCTAATGCTTGCACCCCTTTAGAATTAAAATGAGCTTTCAGTAGCACCTTGCATGAAAATGGAACAATTTGTGAAAATCAAGCTAAATTAGTAATAAATGATCTTGATCAAGTTGAAAAACCCATTAATCAAATTTTTGCCCCAGTTGCACAAATAGAGTCTTTGCGCATTCTTCTTGCATATGCATGTAGTAGCATTATTAAACTTAAACAAATGGATGTCAAAAATGCTTTGAATAAACTAATGAATAGTGAAATATACGTTTCCCAACCACCAGGATTTATTAACTTTAAAAAACCTAATCATATTTTTAAAATGAAGAAAGTCTTGCATGGACTTGATCTAGAAAATCATTTATGGCATAATAGTGTAGTGTCTTTTCTTGTTGAAAGTAAATATGCAAGAGGCATGAAGAATAAGTCATTATTCTTCAAGATAAAAGACAAGCATCAAATAGTCATTCAAATATTTGAAGATGATATTGTCTTTGGATATACATGCCAAGCATTGCATGACGAATTTATAGAGCGAATGCATGAGAAATTTAACATGAATGTCTTAGGAGATCTTAAGTCCATACTTAATTTACAAGTCATACAAAGTGACAATGGCACATTCATATCAGAATCAAAATATCTAAGAGAGTCTCTTAGAAAATTTGATCTTGAAAATGTTAAGTCCATCAAAACGCCAATGGTAACCGATCTAAAACTCACCTTGGACAAGGAAGGAATTTTGGTTGATAGCTCTGAATATCGATGTATGATAGGATGTCTACTACACCTAACCGCTAGTAGACCCGACATCATGTTTAGTGTATTGTTATATGCACAATTTCAGGATAACCCAAGGAATCTCACATGAATGCCGTTGTACGGATATTTAGATACCTATAGAGCACACCTTATCTAGGTGTTTGGTACCCAAAGGCCTCGGGCATTGAAATTAGTACTTACACCAACTCCGATCACGCCGGCGACTACGTTGATAGAAAAAGTACTAGTGGTGTATGCACCTTTGTAGGAGAATGTCTAACACAATGGTCTTGTCAAAAACAAACTGCTTTAGCAATATCCACTACCGAAGCCGAGTATGTTGCAGCCGGAAGGGCTTGTCAGCAAGCTTTGTGGATGAAGCAAATGTTTAGTGACTACAAAATCCATTTACAAGATGTTCTTGTATTATGTGACAACAAGGGTGCTATTGATCTAAGTAAAAATCCCGTTCATTACTCTTAAACAAAACACATTGAAATCCGTCACCGCATTCTACGTGACAACGTTCAAAAGGGAAATATCCTTTTGGAAAAGGTTGCCTCCGAAGACAACGTTGCCGATATCCTAACAAAACCCTTAAAACGAGAAACCTTTAATTACCTTAGATTAGGTCTCGGGTTGATTGAACATCGAGAATAATGTGGTTTATTCTAATGAGTTGGCTTGTGAATTTGAGTTGTACTCAATATTTCAAATGCATCTTGTTGTATCCAAACCAACAAAACAAAGAATTGTTCTTTGTAAACTTAGGATGGTTCACACTAAATAAACTACATAATTCATTCACCTCATCTCATCCCACCCATTTTTCTTATCCAAAGTAGAATCTCACATGTCACTCTCATTGGACCACTTGAGATTTCATGGGCCCCTACTTTCAAAATCATAACTCACACCCAACCAAATAAAATTTCATTTTCTTCTCCCCTTCCTCTTGTTTCAGCCGACCACCCACACATACACATACACACACTCATCTTCATCCTACACTCTTCTTTCCTTGAAGATCTTGGTAAGTCTTGATCTCCATTGTTCCATAATTGTGATACTTGAAATTGCTTATTATTTTGAGATATATATATATATATATATATATATATATATATATATATATATATATATATATATATATATATATATATATATAGGGTATCATAGAAATTTTCCATTTGATCTTAAAATTGATTTGTCACATATGGGAAAATTGCTAGTTATAAGGGAAACTATGGCAAAATTTTCTAAGAATTTTTACAAACAAAATTGAATCATGATTTTTCGAATGAATTAATCAAAGGGGTTCTGTGTCTTTCGATCTATTCAAGGTCTATATGTAACTAATTCACTCTTTCTTTTCAAAAAATTTCAAAATCTTGAATTTTTGAGGGAAACCCAAAATTTTTTTACGAGGCTGGCACCTTGCCAACACGTCGACACGCGGGCAACGCACCAGACATGCTGCTGTTTTTCTTCGTTTCTATATATATATATATATATATATATATATATATATATATATATATATATATATATATATATATATATATATATATATATATATATATATATATATATATAAACACATCATGTGTTATTTTGATAGGAACAATAGGTGAAAGATGAGACACCAAGCAATAAATGAAAAAGGTTCGTTGTGTTCGAGGTGTCGATAACTACAAACCATTTGAAAAACGCAATTATCATGAGGGTCGTCATTGTGACCTTGACTTCGTTCGATTGAGTGGTCTTCGACAACCTTTTACCAATGCGGGTTGCTTGTCTTTTGCTTTACTACCCCCCGACATCTATCCCCGACACATACAAGAATTTTATGCTTTTTATCGCTTCAACCCAGCCGATCTCACCCTCAACTTTCAAATGTATGGGCATAACTATACATGGACATTGGAGAAGCCCAGTAATGTTCTTGGCATCAACTCTACCGGCATAAAGATCTACACCGATGTTACGGAGACAAGAGAGTTTAGAAAGTACCATATTTATCACTCATCTGAAGAAAATAGAATTAATGTGGCTGCGGTACAAAATGAAATCTTCAAGCCTCAATATCATTGCAATGACGAGGCAGATTCTCATTGGGCTCAATCACACTTACGTGACACGCTCAATGTATGGGAACATGTTTTGACTTCCAGTGTGTTTGTAAAGTTGGGGGGAAAGGAAATGTCTCTATTGTAGTGGGTTACATGCTTTATTGAATTGAGACCGGTAGACCATTCAACTTTGCCTATTTTATGGCCAAGAGAATGGACAAACTTCAGGGAAACACGAGATAGATTCCTTATGATCGTCTCCTCACCACACTTTTTGAACACATCAAAGCTGAACATCCTGACCATGCCCAAGATTGGTCTGACTGAGAGATGGTTATTCCACTATTTGCCAACTTCAACGCAAATAGTCTTGATCGTGCTGATATTGACCTTGAGCTTCCGGCTAATGCAGCTTCCACATCTCAACAAGCTTCTATGGATCCAATTGGATGAATGGAATATATGGTTAATGAGATGTTTGATGAGCGTGCATGGAATGCTTCAGAAGATGTCATCAGTGAGGATGAAGTGGTTGATGATGTGGCCTCCTTGCCAACCCACGAACGGCTTGCCTACAAAACTTACCAAGCCACCAAACGTCAACGTCGTGAAAGCCGGTCGAAGTTCGGGGTTCTGAAGAATTTCATCACCTGTTGGGCCACCTACATCTCATGCAAGGATCTTTGATGTGTTTGTGTAACTTGTGTTTGGTTGATCTCTTAAGACATTGCTTTATGTGTATTGCATCTAGGATCTCTATGGTTGTTGAATAATCGTTGTATTTGTGTAGCATGCTTGAAACTTTGTTATGATCTATGTCTAATGTTTATGTATTTGGATTAATCTATGCTTTGTCTTACATATGATTTATATGTATTCTTGTGGACTAACCCATGTTGCATGTTATCCAAATGGTAACGTAACCCATTTTGGAACTTTCACATGTGAGGATTTCTTGTTTGTTGCATGTTGTGATTTTTATGTGGAGCTAGGCCAAAGCAAAGTTGAGGCTCTTGACCCATGGATCCCCGCCTTGAAACAAGGGGGAGCAATGATCTAGGGGGAGCTATGTTCAAGGGGGAGCACATTCGGGTGCACATACAAGCTAGCTCATTTATGCCACAGGCCCAAGTTCGAAACCTGGCTTGATTGGAAGTCCCGCCTTTTTAATTGGACAAAAGGGGGAGAAAGAAATCAAGAGCGTGAATACCATTCGAGAAATGTTAAAGGCTTCACCAAATTACAAGGCAAAGGTCAAGAAGGAAGCTACACCAAAGGCGCACTTTGTCTTCGCTAAGTTTTGTAATTTTATTTGTTTTCGGTTTTTATTTGTCATCATCAAAAAGGGGGAGATTGTTGAGGCAACATGATCAAGACCTCTTTATGTTTTAATGATGACAAATAAACCATCGAAACACATAAAATAACAAACGTTAGCTCAAAATCGCCGGAGCCCATGTCTGCTCCTGGCGCGCTGCCCGCGCATCAACGTGCGGGTGACGCGCCAGGACACTGTATGGTTTCGGGTGAATTTTGAAAGTCAGCTTTCCCCTTACCTGATAAATGTGGATCTTTCAATACAGGTATGAATATGTTGTGTGCTTAATTGAGAACACTCGAAACGAGTTTTGAGACTTGAGAGATCCTACTTTTAAAGTACCCATTTATGGGAAAACACCAACTCACGTTTTCTAACTATCACCTCTAGCCAAGGTTTTTCTAAACTTAGGGAGCTTGTATATTTCACGTAACATCGTGTTGAAGCATCCATTTGCTCATATCCCGTGCTTACGTCCTATCTAATTACGTAATGGGTTTACTCCCTTATTGGTCAAACTAAGTCAAAGGTCTTTTTGCGTAAACGCATCCTTTCCCACTTGGGTTATGCTTTACATCAAAGCAAAACACTTAACTTGTTTGAACCAAGGTATTAGTTGAGAACGTCGAGTCGTGGAAAGTCATGAGATATGAACCTTTGGATTCTCGACGTTGTATTACTTGAACTTATAAGTAACTTATGATTTTCTCAACTTATAATCTTAATTGTCTAAACCTTTTCTTCTTAATGACAATTAGATTATGTCTTAATCTTCTCTTAATCTCATTTCTACAAAAGACAAATCCAATCATATCCAAATCAAATATTCTCTTACACAATCTCTTACACGCTTACATATTCCTTACACATTTTTGATCTCCACCATCCATTCCCTTACAACACATCCTAACCTTCCAATTTCAACACATGGGATTTAATTTGAATTCCAAAGGATGCTCCTTTGATCCTAGCCATTGAATTCAAACTAAACACATCTCAACCATCCATCCAATCTCTTCTCTATACCATCACATGTGTTTAATCCAAGCCATCCATTTCAAACCAAAACCATCTCAACCATTGATTTCCCCTTTCCCCCCAAGCAAAGAATATTCCTTGGAATATCCCTTCTCAATCCAAACACAAGGCACCTTTGATCTTAGCCATCTATTTCAAATCAACACATCCCAACCATCCATATTCAACACATGCCAAATAATTTGAAAACCAAAGGAGGCTCCCTTTGATCCTAGCCATCCAATTCAAACCATTTCATCTCAACCCTCTATCTCATTCTTCCCCCCAAGAAATGGAATATACCTTGGCATATTCTTTCTCTCTTTTCTATGCCATGTGAGGAGATACACTTCTACCTCTTCCAAATTACCCTATCTACACTTTATACACTTGGTAATTTGGTTTTCATATAAACACTTCACAAAACATTTTCTAATTGGCTATTTGAGTTGGTAAACCTTAGATTGATTAATGTTAAGGTTTAGTGTGAAGTACAATTGGGGGTTTAGCAAGGATAGGTATTTATAAGATCCGAACACCCAACACTTGGGAAATCTTTACAGAAGCCTGGCGCACTGCCCACGCACTGACCTGCAGGTGACGCGCCAGCCTCGGTAAAAATTCCCAGGTTTGGGTTCTTGGCCTATAAATACCACCCTTGCCTCTTGTATTCCTCACCCCTTGCTATTATTCTTTCTGTTAGGAATACGATTATTCATATGAAGACTCGGTCACCCCGAGTATAGTTTAGCATATTGTTGCTCGTAGTAATTATCATATTAGTTAGTATGTAGAGTAGTATTAGTTAGTATTTGTGGAGTCGGGTCGGGTCTCTTACCCACTGTAAGCCCGCTCTACAGCCCGTTTCAAGGGGCGTTTCCATTGTAACTATATATACCCTTTCCCACCCATGGGAAAGGGTTGGAGCTTCCTTTCACTTAATCTAATATTCTCATTTTTCTCTCATCTCTTTCTCTCTCTAGGAATTCCTCCCAACTCATTTTCTCTCTCTAAACTGTTAGGTCACACTTTATGTAAACACAAGTATAAGAATGATAGAAAAGAGATGAGAAGAAGAATGGGATGATTATGAGAATGAGAGAATTAGAATTGCAAGAGTTTCCTTAATATTTCACATAACCAACCAAGTTTACAAGAGGCCTAAGACTAGTATTTATAGGAAAGGAGCTAGGGCAACATTCCTACTCCTTCCCTTTACATGAAACGTATGGGCTTGAGGCCCATGGACCTCATTCTTAAGCCTAGTAAACTTAATACAAAATGTAAATGATAGTAAATAATAACTAAGCAACCTAGCATTATTACAAATGACCGAGACTTGATAAAATAGTAAAACTATGGTTCCAACAATCTCCCCCTAAGGGTCGGTCATCATGGTTGCTTGACGTCTTCGTCTTAATCTTTGACTTTCATAGCTTTAGACGTCTTCAGAAATGATTATAATAAAGATGGATATACTTTGCTCTTTGTCTTTGTTCTTTGATGATGTTGTAGTGATTATGTTACGAAGTAATCTGCCGTACGTCACTCCTGCGTCTGTGGTGGTTGTCCGCCATTCCAACATGCTCATACATCTTTTGAATTCTGACTTATACATGCACGTAGTCCCTTTCCTTCACTTAAGATCTTTGGTCTTTATACTTTGTAGATTCTTCATAATGGCGTAGAATCTTACTTTGAACTTTGTGTTGCTTTGATCTTTGAGGGAGCTTTTGATGATTACAAGATGCATGTATGAGCATGTGGAATCCGTCATCATGGAAGTGAGGTACCTGCGAGTATACAGTTAGCAATAAATCACCGGTACTTACGGATAAAGAATTAGAGCTCATCAACAGCATATTGTGAAGACTCCTTCTAATCCTTATCCAGGCCGTTCCCATATCAGATACTCCCGAAGGAGCTTACGAGACCTACTAGGTAGCTCAATGACTGGGTGAGTCGCTGGGGATCACTCCACGACTGTAGACCGTAATGGAACCACCGCAAACACTAGGCGTAACCCTTGTGGGGTTACCGAAGTGACCTGCTGTCAGGGCTGTTTGATGTTGACCCTGGCAGGATTTCCGTTCAATCATTGAGAAATACATAAGTAATCCTCTCATAAACGTTCTCGGCAGATTGCTAAGATCTGCGAAGGACTCGATAGTTTACAACTGATGCTCATTGATGTAGAACACCAGTTGCAGAAATACTAAGTGTTCCTAAGAGATCTTTGATGTATCTCATAGCTCTAGACTCTATAAGTGCACACCTAGGTTTCCTATGCGGAGACTGGGGATGTCCTTCTTCAATATCAACCGTCTCTAAGAGATAGGTCGATAGGTTACGCGGGTTCCCCGTGAGAATGAAACAAGTCCTTTTAAGAGAACTTGAGTGGTTAAGAAGGTTTAGTGCATTGCGTCACTGGGTCCATGACGGCTTAATCTTCAATACCGGTGTTGTCTTTTGCAACAACCAGTAGCATACGTATTGAACCCGGTGTCTGCCCTAAGGTTGAACATATGGAGGGCTATTTCTTTTCACCCTTTTCATTACTTTTCTTTTTCATTCTTCAACCCCTTCTTTCTCCTCTTTCATTCTTTTCTCCTTTTTTTTTTTTTTTTTTTTTTTTTTTTTTTTTTTTTTTCGTATCATACCTAAGGACTTCTAGTTCTAACTATTGGTGATGTCCTTGGGTAGATCCCTCCGGCTTTGGCGGATCATAGGACGGATATTCCTATCTTAATCACCTTATAGCTCCGACAGTAGCAAAGAAACCTTTGATTGAAAATCTCTCAACGTGTTTGTGATAATCAAATATTTTGGTTAGCACATTGAGAGTTTTGTATACACTTATGAAGGGCTCCCCCTGCACATGTGCTCATAAGTGTTTAATAAATTTGCACATGCGGGAGGAGCAAGCACTTTTTAGAATTGATCCACTTTCTGTGAACATGACCGATTCGAGACACGCTTACATCACTAGTTAGACTAGCTTGAAGTTATTACCCGGCCTGATCAAGTTCACAGAAAGTTTCTCGAGACGGTACATTTCTACTCAGACATATCCTTTTCGAGACACGCTTACGTGGCTAGTTAAAGAGATACATTGTCAGCTTTTAGGTGACAACTAGCTCTAGTAACTAACTTGATGTTATTACCCGTCGAGGATAAGTCCTTTCGACATTACAAACTTGTATTATCTCGTCAATTCCTGGGTTAATACTGAGTCTAGCTCGCACATGATACAACTTAAAGCTTTGACTTCGTATATTTTAATCACTTTTTCATTTTCTCCCCCTCAAAAATAGCATATAAAATGATGTTTTTGACAAAATTTTAGATTAAAATATGCCTTTTGAGTCTTACGGGGAGATTCACAAAGAACTTTTGATGTTGAGCAAAGTATTTTGTTTTGACAAGTGCTCCCCCTCAACAAGTGATCAGGTCTTATTGAGGTGAAATACTTGTCCTTTTGAGCAGAATTATGAAAAATCATAAATGTTTGATGAAGAATAGAGTGGGTGTTCTTTGCTTTCTTACCCTTTTCTTTTTCATTCTTCAACCCCTTCTTTCTCCTCTTTCATTCTTTTCTCCTTTTTTTTTTTTTTTTTTTTTTTTTTCGTATCATACCTAAGGACTTCTAGTTCTAACTATTGGTGATGTCCTTGGGTAGATCCCTCCGGCTCTGGCGGATCATAGGACGGATATTCCTATCTTAATCACCTTATAGCTCCGACAGTAGCCAAGAAACCTTTGATTGAAAATCTCTCAACGTGTTTGTGATAATCAAATATTTTGGTTAGCACATTGAGAGTTTTGTATACACTTATGAAGGGCTCCCCCTGCACATGTGCTCATAAGTGTTTAATAAATTTGCACATGCGGGAGGAGCAAGCACTTTTTAGAATTGATCCACTTTCTGTGAACATGACCGATTCGAGACACGCTTACATCACTAGTTAGACTAGCTTGAAGTTATTACCCGGCCTGATCAAGTTCACAGAAAGTTTCTCGAGACGGTACATTTCTACTCAGACATATCCTTTTCGAGACACGCTTACGTGGCTAGTTAAAGAGATACATTGTCAGCTTTTAGGTGACAACTAGCTCTAGTAACTAACTTGATGTTATTACCCGTCGAGGATAAGTCCTTTCGACATTACAAACTTGTATTATCTCGTCAATTCCTGGGTTAATACTGAGTCTAGCTCGCACATGATACAACTTAAAGCTTTGACTTCGTATATTTTAATCACTTTTTCATTTTCTCCCCCTCAAAAATAGCATATAAAATGATGTTTTTGACAAAATTTTAGATTAAAATATGCCTTTTGAGTCTTACGGGGAGATTCACAAAGAACTTTTGATGTTGAGCAAAGTATTTTGTTTTGACAAGTGCTCCCCCTCAACAAGTGATTAGGTCTTATTGAGGTGAAATACTTGTCCTTTTGAGCAGAATTATGAAAAATCATAAATGTTTGATTAATTCTACACAAAAGCAAGAAGCCTTCGCTCCTTATGTTTAGGATTGAGGCACTGAAGCGTACCTCAGGGTCCTTTCATTACAAGATCGGGTTGTGCACTGTAATGCGTGCACAAGCCATCAAAACATGATTTTGACAAAGCATTTTGATTTCAAAATACTCCCCCTTAAAACGAGCATGTGTTTTGACATTTTTTTTTTTTTTTTTTTTTTTTTTTTTTTTTTTTTTTTTTTTTAACTGTGGATCGAATTGGGGAGTAAAGATTTGAAAAGATCTTGAGCAAAATTTTGAAAAGTTTTGAAAAACCTTTTGAAAAATTTTGAATAAATTTTGCTCAAGATTAAGAGAGTTTTAGATAAGCTTTGCATGAGAACTTCTTGTTTTCAAGGAAAAGTGCACGTTTTGTTTTTAAGAAATGGTTTAGCAAGACACTTTCCTTTCTTTGAAAACCGAGTTGTACACTGAAATGAGTGCATAAGTCATTGTTTTAATACAAAATTAGTTTTCTATTAAACAAAACACTCCCCCTCAAATAATGAACATTATTCGAGAGATAGTCTTCTTGAGCAGAATTTAGAATCGTAGTTAAGAAATACTTTTTGAAAATTCGTGAGACAACTCTGCTCAAGGTTTTAGAAAACACAATCAAGTATTATACAACAAAGAATGCTTGAAATTCAAAACTCTTTTACTGTTGAAAAGTTGTTTGAGACCAGGAGTCTCTCTTTTGAGTTTTAAAATCTGAAAAAGATTTCCATCTAAAGTTGAACCTCATGGGTTCTTTTTGAAGATTTGTTTTTGTGATGTATGGAAGACATCCGGTATTTGGGATGTTCAGATCAGAGACATTCTTTTATTGAAGCCAAAGCATTCCAGATTGTGAAAATTTGAAAGGTTTTGAATGACTTTGCTTTGGTCTCCACACTTGCTTTACCGGTGTAAAACGAGAGTGTAGAGTTTGGAAAAATTTGTTCCTCACCATTTTGAATCCTTTTACCAGTTTAGCCTTTAAACACATTTTGCCCTTTGACCTCAAAATATGTTCCATAAGAAACATTTTGTCGAATGTTGAAATTTTGACTTTCAATGGGATGACATGTAGTTGCAAATAGAGAAAATGCATCAGGCACAAACAAGTATAAGATGAATAAAAAAACTCATTCTAAATCTGCCAAAATTGCTCAGAATTCTCTAATAAACACACAAGATCACAGATTAACTCATCCTATCACTCGAGATTATCCAATTATGATAATGGTTAGGGGTTATGATTTGAGACTTTGCACGCATGTTAGCATCAAAATGCAAGAATATTGTACAAACAAACGCCCTAGTAGTAGCAGCAAAGACATCGACATCTTAAACCCTAAATCACTTGATTTCAAACCTATGTTGTATCTAATCGTGCAAACATACCAATCGAGCATTCTTTAGTGTTCTCTAAGGTTATTTGAAATGATTAATTAGACTAAACACATAAAAGAAAATGCCCCGATCGATAATTACTTGAACCCTAGTTTCTGATTATGCCTTTTTGACTGTTGAAAACATTTGAAAACTTTAGGGAACGATTAGATAACAACAATGAAGAAATTTAGAAAATCACAATTGAAAAGAAATCGAGGATAAAAAATTGTTAGTCTGATTATGTGTGAAACTTTTGAGAACATTTGTGAAAACATTGATGCGAGCCTGTTTTATTTTTTTCATGCAATGTCCTTTTACCTAAGTTTAAGACTTTTGTGAACTTTACTCATTAAAGGTTAACTACTTTTCCATTTGAAGTCTAAACATGGTTAAATTGGAATCCTTGCCCGAAAATTTTTTTTTCTCCCCCTCGAATTAGCATTTATTTTGTGAAACATTTTTGCACATTTTAATTCGAGAGATCATAGAATCTTTTGAAAAATGAGTTTTCAATCCGAATGATGAAGAAACATTTTATCCTTGAAGAATAATGATTAGGTGTGCAAACTTCATGATTTTGTGAAAAAAATTTCTCCCCCTCAAAACATGTTCCATTATGACAATGTAAAGCAAAATATGTTTTAATGTAGGAACATAGTTTTGAAGATTAGAAGTTTGTACACAGAGAAAGAAGATTCTTTTTGCAGTTTTTGTATTTTCTTTATGATAGAATATTTACAAAAAGAGTTTGATGTTTGACTCTCTTAGTTATTAAGAAAGTTTTGCAAATCATCTGGAGTCAAGCACCGCATACCAATATGGTGAACTAAATCAACAAACCTTGATGGAGGTAATGCCATTGTAAACAAGTCCGCCAATTGGTATTCAGTTACCACAAACTCTAATTCAATAGTACCCTTCTCAACATGCTCCTTTATGAAATGGTAGCGGAGAGCAATTTGTATGGCCTTGGAATGATGAAAGGTGTTGCACGAGATTGCAAAAAGCACACTTTGAGTCGCAGTACATTGAGATTTAGTCAAATACATAGCCGTAGTCCGTGAGCTAAGTTCTCATCCAAATGACGTGAGCATAGAAAGCAGACATGGCTACATACTAAGCTTTTGTTGATGACAGTGATGTACAATCCTGCTTTATTGACTGTATCCCTTTGTAACTAAACAAGATTTGTTGCGAATCACTGTGCCTTCTGCGTCCAGCTTGTTTTTCCAAATCCATTTAATTCCAATGATGTGTCGAAGGGTGATGTTGATAGAACGTATGCATATTAGACGGATCCAAATTGCGAGAAGACGACTCAGGAACGGTTGGAGTCGTTGCAAATGGATTGAAGAAAGCATTTTCCATCATAATCTGCAGGTTGTGGTACTGATTGTTGTAATGGATCTTCAGCTGATTGTCTTGAGTTGGACCCGGTTTGTTCTGTTGTTGTAGGTGATATGACTGGAGGACCGTCTCTTCCAACAGAAGTTGTTGTTTGTTGAGGTGTATCAGGTACTTGATGTTGATCAAGATTTGCAGCGGAATTTGGTGTGGCCTCAGGTGGACGGTTAACAGGTGTATCATCAAACAATAGAGCAAACAAGGTTTCCATTTCTTTACGAGAAAGTGACAATGGTTCAGCCGAAGAGACCGGAAAGTTAAGATGGTTGGATGCGGGTCCTCAGCTGTTGTGCTCAGAAGCCAATGCTGAAGTGCTTTTAAAACGGTTGATTACGGGTCCTAAGCTGTTGTGCTCAGAAGCCATCCCTGTTGAATCTGCACAGAAAGAAAGAAGAGACAAGAAAACAGAGAACAAGGATCCCCAAGAGTAACTGGGTTCCAGATGTTAGAAGCATAAAGATGTAGTGTCAATTATCTTCTTGACACTCGAACATACAATACCGACGGTTTTCATTCTAGTCTCAGAGGTAGAAGTTGTGGAGATCACATTAGTTTTGGTGCAAATGTCTAAAATCTTTCCTGTAGGAATCCACCTAAGACCAATTGATTTGAAAATTCTACCCGTGGGTACCCACCTAATGTTAGATCTAGGAGATGTTTTCCTTTTAGATGCAGTGGGATGAAATGTGGGAGCATCACTTCGTTGAGAAAACCTACGTCCTATATTGATCCACTTCTTAGGTTTCTGACTTATGACTTTTGGTTCAACGGGTTTGTTTGTCTTAATCGATTGAGCCTTTTCAAGTGAAATTCCTTTTTGAAGATATTTTAAAGCACAAACAACATGATTATTTACGCAACTACTCTTAGATGCTAGCCAATTCCTATTAGCTTGTTGAGAACTCCTAGGTTTTGGTGTGCTACTACTAGCAGTGTTTTGCACTACAGTGGAAGGCATCACACGAGGTTTTGAACCTAGAATTCCATCCTTTTGAAGTAGCGCCTTTTTCCTAGCCTTTTCTAGATCATAGTTCTTGCACATGTCATATTTTCCATAAGAATCTTTACTTTTAATGCTTGTTTTAGACACTGTTTTCGAACTAATCCTAGATGAGCCAGGCATAATCACGTGTTGAGATTTAGCAGACACAAATGCATTTTCCTTAGGCCAAGAATGTGGAGTGACTGGTTTTGTCAAATTGTTTTTCTCATCAACTTGGGAGGCAAACCGAGATTTTGAAGATTTAGGTCGTTCAGATTTAAATGCAGTAGGTTGTCTGACCACTGCTTGTTTTTTGATTGTTTGAGAAGGCGTTTTCCCCAAGATTGATGGTTTTGCAAACTTAGTATCCACATTCTGGCCAGTCAGTCTTAATTTGTTTTGCAATGCAGCATGTGCAAACACCTTTGCTTGAATTTGACCTTTTAAAAACTCGTTTTCTTTAACTAATGTATCTACACGTTGCCTTTGTTCATTCAAAGATTTACCATTGTTGCCCGAATTTAGAGATTCGTTTTGCATTTGGAGTTCAAGTGAGATGCAATGTGCCTCTAGTTTTGAAAAATCTTTATGACACTGGGCAATGGTCTTTTTGAGAAGAAGGTTTTCAGACTCAAGAGTTTGATTTGATGTTTCAGTCATTAGATTATCATGTAAAGACTCAGACTCAGAACGTTTGTCAAGACATTGTACAACATCCTGGTCAACCTCTCCTTCATTACTGAAGTTAGGTTGCGCAAATTGTTGTTTCTCATTTGCAGGCATAATATGATCAAAAGTAGATTGTACCTCAACCATTTGCTCTTTGTCAAAGTTCGGTTCTGTGTCATAGATGGGTATGATATCTTCCTCATCCATCTGTTCTTTGTCAAAGTTGGGCTCCGAGTCATAGGAGGGTCTGATCTCTGCACAGTCTGCATCTGTATCATTCCCTAATCTACTGCTGTCATTCTGCACTTCTGATTCTGTCCCTTTGCTTTCCATGACAACCACATTAGCTTTCAATGAATCATCTTTATGAACTTGCTCTTCTTGAATCTGCAACTTCTGTTCTTTAATAGCACTCAGATGAAGTGATCTTTCATTAAGCATAAATTCTAAGCGGTTTAGGCGTGAAACAAGTTGATCTCTAAAATCTTCAACCTCCATACTTGTGATGTTCTCTCTCCATACATTGCTTTCATATTTATAGTGTATGAGAGCTTTAAAATGCAATGCCATGAACACTTTGAACTGAGCCTTGAGCGCTCTAAATCCTGCCATGCAATCGCTTCCCTGTTCAATTTGCTTTTCAATTTGAACAATGTTTTCTTGGAGTTTCCTTTGGAAGGTTAGACGATCCATTCCAGTTCCGAAGAATGCATTAAAGGTACCCCCCGTAGGAAACCATGCATCTGAGAGAATCTTGCATTGAGACTTAATTGATTCAAAATGAGCTAAGCAATTTTCTGTAGAATTGATGGCTCTTTTCTCAGCTTCAGTCATCTTTCTCTCAAATGGGTCTTTAGAGTCATCAGAAGCATTTGTGTCGTATACTGGTTCAGTATCATCCATGACACCCGAATTATCTTCCACTATTTTAACCTCATTGCCTACATTAACTACATTTGCAGTATTCTCACCATTCCCAACCAGCCTTTGAGTAATACTTCCTTGTATCACAACTCTTTCACCTTGCTTGACAGCTTGATTCCTTGTGTTAGAAGAAGAACGAAGACAATTGTTTGTCTTGTTGGAGAATTTGCTGAAGGTACAAGCAATAAGTTCGTGTCCTCGATTCAGAATTATGAAATCCTCATCGTCATTTTCATTGGAATTAGAATAGTACACTGCATCACCGTTGTCATAAGGGACAAGATGAGTTAAAGTCTGCTGCGGAGATGAATCATATTGGATCATGAGGTTTGAAGTAGCAGGTCGTGGATAACCGAAGTAATTATGTTCTTGAACATAATCATGATTTGACACTGACATCACATCTGCTGTATAGGCTTCCAAATCTGCATATTCATCATCAGATGGAATATCTCCCATGAAACTTTGCAAAACATCATTGAGATTACCCCCTTCAACTTCCATTTGACTAAGTGTGGCATTGTATTCAACATTATCGTCAAAGACTGGAGTTGAATCATACTCCTGAGCTTCCTCATCTGCAATATTTTCTGTATATGCCAAGAATGCCATGCTTGGTTCGATAAGATCTTCTTCATCATCAGTATCTTTCATTGTGTTTAAACATTCAGAAGTTGAAGTTATATCGCCATTGCCTTTCTTAGAAGATACTTGACTAAGCTTCACTAGATTTTGCAGAAGAGATTGCACATTATTATGTAGTGTAGCAGGATGGTACTGTGGAATGAAGAAAGGCTCAGGTGCATTCGAAGGATTGAAGAAGAGACCATTTGGAGTGTGAATTAAGGATCCATGGTCAACAGCTGGAGTTGGTGGAGCAGGGAGAATGGTCTTCAGTGGATTCATGCTTAAGCAAGATTCAAGAATTTGCCTCATTCTGAAGTGATGAAGTTCTTCTGTACGATGCATAGCTTCAAGATATTTCCACATTTCATAAGCACTAGCTTGAAAGTCCATATACATGTAAATTGAGTTGGGAAGTGCCACTGTTATGAACCATACAGCCTGTTGGTCAGCATCGTACTGAGCAAGTTCAGTTGCATTCAAATCTTCATCAGTTTGTATTCTGATAATCCCTGTTGAGTCAACAAGAAATATCATTTTGTATGGACCATCTTGAATGAATTTAAGCATGAGATCTGCAACAGGACGATCTGTGAGCCATTGTAGAAATCTCCGTTTCCAAACAGTATACGTTCCTGGTAGCAACATCGGAGGCCTTGATTCATTGCCAAAGAGCAGAACATGGCGAATGAGGGAGCTGTGACTATGTTGTTGATGATACTGTTGCTGATGAGAATATTGGTGAGGAAGGTAGTTGGAAGAAGGTCCTGTTGCTGATGACTGTTGCTGATGAGAATATTGGTGAGGAAGGTAGTTGGAAGATGGTACTTGAGACATTGTGAATGACATTTCTCTCCCCCTTGATTGTTGCAACGTAATTGAAATAATCAAACCAAAATGTCAAACTCAAGGTCGAAATAGTGATTTTAGATTTTCCCTCCAAAAATAATTTGAAAAATTCTCTGTTCCAAAATTTTGAAAATCACTGTAAAATGCTATTCAAATGTCACCGGAAAAATTTGAGTTTAAAAAATTTTGCCGCCAAAATTTACCGAAAAAATTTGAATTTTGGCCTAAAAATTTGAATTTTGGGCCAAAATTTTCACTGTTAAACCAAAACTTGAATTTCGCGTAAAAATTGAACGTTTAGTCTCCTGCAAAAATTAAATTTTACTCAACTTTTCCCGCCAAAAATTTTAGAAAGATTAAGAAAGAAAATTTTAGAAAGATACTTGTGTAATTATGGATCTTGTAGAAGGTATAGATGTAGCCAAATCTCGAAAACATGCAAAACTTGTAATTGCGAAAAATTGAGATTGCGATAATTGAGAGATTGCGAAAATGATGATTTCGAAAATGATGATTTCGAAAATAAGATTTCGAAAATGATGATTTCGAAAATAAGATTTCGAAAAAAATGATTTCGAAAATGATGATTTCGAAAATAAGATTTCGAAAAAAAAATGATTTCGAAAATGATGATTTCGAAAATAAGATTTCGAAAATGATGATTTCGAAAATAAGATTTCGAAAAAAAAATTGATTTCGAAAAGATGAGATTTCGAAAAAGATGATTTCGAAAAAAATGTATGTTTTTGCGAAAAAACACAAGATTGCGAAACACAGTTTTCGAAATTATACAATTTCGAAAACTTTCCCAAAAGTCGAAGTACTTAACTTTCTTATACAAGAAAGAAAATACCGAGTCCACACAAACGAAGTCGAGGTAGTGTACTTAGAGAAGATCTCGAAATGGGGACAAATGTAAGATTTCGAAAAACTTGGCAGAATTTGTTTTCAAAGAAAGTTAACCAAAAACTCGTTTTTATTTCAAGATTCTTGTACTTTTAAGTATAAAATGATGAGATCTTTAAGAAAGTTGAAAACTTTATTAACTTTTTCAAAAATGAAAAAGATTTAGAAAAATAGTACAAATCTCCAAATCGAATTTTTTGATAAAAGTTTGGAACTTTTTGGTTTGTTTTGATTTTTAACACAAGTTTGTAAGCAAAGATGTGCTAAAAACCAAAAAACAAACAAGAAAGTACAAAAATTTTGACAAAAACGATTTGAAAAAACAAGTTTAAGATCGAGATCAATGAAAACAACAAACTACACCTTCTTCCGGCGAATGATACCACCTGTTAGGTCACACTTTATGTAAACACAAGTATAAGAATGATAGAAAAGAGATGAGAAGAAGAATGGGATGATTATGAGAATGAGAGAATTAGAATTGCAAGAGTTTCCTTAATATTTCACATAACCAACCAAGTTTACAAGAGGCCTAAGACTAGTATTTATAGGAAAGGAGCTAGGGCAACATTCCTACTCCTTCCCTTTACATGAAACGTATGGGCTTGAGGCCCATGGACCTCATTCTTAAGCCTAGTAAACTTAATACAAAATGTAAATGATAGTAAATAATAACTAAGCAACCTAGCATTATTACAAATGACCGAGACTTGATAAAATAGTAAAACTATGGTTCCAACATAAACTTTCTTACTTGATTCAATCCATAACACATAAACCATACATGTTATCTTTATGAGTATTATACAATTGGTATCAAGAGCCATGGTTTCATCTTAGGATTGTTGGTGCTCGTATTTTTAGATTGGTTTTTGTGTTCTTATTTGGTTCGAATAGTTGGTGTAGTATTTCTCTAGTTTGATCTCATTTTGTGACTTGTTGAGTGATATTGATGTACTTTCATGTTCTATGATGTTCTAGGATAGTAGTCTTTCACTTGGATAAGTTGTATCATTCATGGAATTGATTTTTGAAGCAATTTGAGGCAAATTTCTTTCTAGCGAGTTGAGTCTCGGAGTTGTTTTTCTTGGTAGCGAGTTGGTGATTATTGGTAGTGAGTTGGTGAAATTCTGACTAGCGAGTTGGTGGTTTACTATTTTGGGATAAAAGGACAAATCGCTAGAAAGCGACTGATTTGTCCTATTGTAGTAGCGAGTTGACCTATTCAGCGAGTTGGTCTAGAGAGTTGCCATTCTAGAGAGTTGACATTCTAGAGAGTTGTCATTCTAGAGAGTTGCCATTCTAGAGAGTTGGCTTTCAGCGAGTTGGCATTCTAGAGAGTTGCCATTCTAGAGAGTTGACATTATAGAGAGTTGCCATTCTAGAGAGTTGCCATTCTAGAGAGTTGGCTTTCAGCGAGTTGCCATTCTAGAGAGTTGCCATTCTAGAGAGTTGCTCATTCAGCGAGTTGGTGTTCAGCGAGTTTACCAAAGTTGACCTTTTACGTCAAAACTTCAATCGGCCATAACTTTTGAACCGTAACTCCTTTTTTAGCGAAATACCTGTCAAAATGACCGTGAGACAGAGGTGAATGACATGCTGAATGATTTATCGATTCAAGCGAAGTTTTGAGGCCCATAATCGCTCTAGAGTGAAGTTTTTTGAGGTTTTAAGTTTTTAGACCAAAATTTCACCATAACTAATTGCATCAACCAAACCAGATCGTACTGCTAGTTGATCATGTTATTGTGAGTTGATTATACGCTGCGAGTTGAATAGTTCTATTATTTGAGAATTGTTGCGATTTGAGTTGATGCAACTTGTCTAATTACAATCTGACGTTGCAATTTGATTCCTGCAATTTGACTAATTGTGATTTGACTTGGTGTGATTTGACTTATTGTGACTTGACTTAGATTACTTACTGTACCTTGCAAGGTTTATCATCTCACACTCAATCACTAAAGTACTCAGCATCATCTCACGGTTTCTTCTTGATTTTGTAAAATCCCGCGAAAGCATCTATTTCTCGGTTTAAATCATAGAATTGTAAAATCCCGTGCTCGCTCATATCATGTCTACAACTTCAGACTCTGTCAGATTTGAGAGTGTACTTCACCAGCCACTTAAATTGATCGATAATGCAAAAGATTGTTGCATAGAATGTTTTCAACAACTTCATTCACACCTATCGGTACTTTTAGAGGGAACTGGATTCAAGATGGGATTCGAACGTGCATTTGCAACACTCTTTGGTCAAGACGTTCAGACTTTCACATGCACAATGATTCTTAACTTAGATCAACTACAACAACAAGTTGACCAAGGAGAATTTTCCAAAATGGGATCCATGGCTGCCCTTTGTGTGATCAACAAACAACTCCAAGTGTTCTTTGATTCGAAATTCACTCTGGATTATGATCATTATAGTGAGATGACAAAAAAGTGCTTTGCTGATCACACTGGAATTGAGGTTGACACGCTCAGAGACACACTTGTCCAGCTTATGGATAAAGTGAAAAGATTCATTAACGAAAAGGCACAGCATATACCTGCTTATGATGACAAGGTGAAGGCATGTAGGGTACAATCATGTGATGGTGTTGGTGACTCGGGTATAGCATCGGATGTTGGGTCAGGTGTCATGATATGCAAAGAATCAGAGACTGATAAGCTTGACACACCCTGCAACTCAGTGACTAGTGATACTCCAGACATGGGCACTGAATTAAGACCAGTAAAAGAACAAGTGTCATGTGCTGAGGTACCCGTAACTGAACATCATAATGTGCTTTCTGATGAACGACTGCATACTGATCAAGTTATGCCCACTTATTACACATATTTGTTGAAAAGGACTGATAGTAATACCAGTTCTGATTTAACAAATATGAATCATAAAGGGGGAGAAAGGGATCAAGATGCTGAACGTGATGATGAGTCAAGTTCTTTGTTTACAGCTGAGTCTTTTAAATCAAATGATATGGTTGATATAAATGTATTTAATGAACTTTCAAACAGATTTTTACAACTTGAAAAACATTGTATTTCACTTGAAATCGCAATGCAACAAAAGGAAGAAAGTTTTCAAACTAACCAACCATGTAAAGATCCGGAACTTCCTGATTTCCGTGAATTCTTTATGATTAATGATTTGAAAGCTCAGCTAGAAACCAAGGACTTGACAATCAACAACCTGAAAATACGTATTACTGAGATATGTGATATGTGTAATGAAGTTAAGGCTAAACATGACAGTAATGTTATTGCAACTAGAAATTTTGAGCAAAAAGTGGCTGAATTACTTTCAGAAAATGAGTCTTTGAAAAAGCATTGTAACAATTTGAATGAGTCAATCAAAGAAACGAAAATTAAGATGATTGAGCAAACAATGTCTTTGATTGCCAAAAATGATGCATTCAAAGCTCAACTTCTTGAAAAGGGGTTCACAATAACAGCATTAAAGAACGAGCTAAGAAAAGCAACAGGGGATAGTGTGAATACTAAGTTTGCAAAACCATCAATCTTGGGGAAACCAGGTTTTCAATCAAATAGAAACCAATCCGTTGTTAAGCAACCGACTGCGTTTAGATCTGAACGACCAAAACTTTCAAAAATACGGTTTGCCTCCCAAGTTGATGCGGAACAAGTTTTGACAAAACCTGTCACTACACATTATTTGCCTAACATAATTGCTTCTAGTTCGGTTAAACCTCAACAAGTAGTTACTCCTACACCCAGCTCCTCTAGGATTAGTTCGAAAACTGTGTCGAAACCTAGCATTAAGGTTCAAAACACTCATGATATAAATGACTTGCACAAGAACTATGATCTAGAAAAGGCTAGGAAAAGGGCACTACTTCATAAGGATGGAATCTTAGGTTCACAACCTTGTATGATCCCTCCTAGGATATTGAGGAACAATGCTAAGGTTCAACCTGTTAAGTCTAGGATTTATAGTAAGTTATCCACAATGCATAAGAAGCAAAATAAACCTATAACTTCTCCTAGGTGGATTCAAACTACTAAATCTTCTGAGACTAGGAATATCGATAAGCCTTCCACTGTGCATAAGAAGCTTAACAATCCTAGACCTTTCCATAAGTGGATTCCAACTGGTAGAATTTTTAAGGATGCTGGACTTAAGTGGATACCTACCGGAAAGATACTTACCAATGGCAATACCTTGGTTGACCGTGAAACCCCCAAGGGTTTGGATACTTTTGTCACTAACCCATATATATGCAATCAAGTTTGTAATGTTAGTGCAGGTAGTCCTTACTCAGTTGCAGGTACATCAATCATTCACCACACGAGAAGACTCAAAGTATGGAGGCCTAAAGCAAGCATATCTCCTACTTCAGGAGGTATAGAAGGTCAATGTTGATGTATGCTCACTATGACGTCTGTTCACATCAGTTCAGACCTCGTTCTTCAAAGACTATGACATTTGAACAAATCAGTTCAAGCCTCGCTCTTTAATGACTATGACGTTTGAACAAATCAGTTCAAGCCTCGCTCTTCAATGACTATGACGTCTGCTCAAATCAGTTCAGGCCTCGTTCTTCATCGACTATGATGTTTGAACACCTCAGTTCAAGCCTCGGTCCTCAATGTCATCATTATGGCGTCTGCTGACAACACTTCAGGCCCCATTCATCAAAGAAAAGAAAGGTGTACAATTCAGTGCGCCTTATCTTCGGAAGAAGAGAAATCTTCTTAGTTTTGACCATTCTCAACAATACGGTTCATGCTTCCTCCATGTTTGTTCAGTCATCAAGTGGATATACTCATCTTTACTTGAATTCATATTCACTTGCTCATTCAAAAATGGCACACTTCGTATGCAATTTTTGAGGGGGAGAAGAGTGAATAAACTACATGATTGAGTGTATTCTTATTCACATGCTCAATCAAAAATGGCAACCTCGTATGCAATTTTTGAGGGGGAGAAGTGTGAATAGAATACATGATTGATTGTATTCTTATTCACTTGCTCAATCAAAAATGGCAAACTTCGTATGCAATTTTTGAGGGGGAGAAGAGTGAATAAACTACATGATTGAGTGTATTCTTGTTCACATGCTCAATCAAAAATGGCAACCTCGTATGCAATTTTTGAGGGGGAGAAGTGTGAATAAAATACATGATCGATTGTATTGTTATTCACTTGCTCAATCAAAAATGGCAAACCTCGCTTGCAATTTTTGAGGGGGAGAAGTGTGAATATACCACATGTTGATTGATGCTTGAAGAATGGTCATACGACTCTCCTCCAACACCTAATGTTCTACTTACTAAGGATGACTGGGATTTACGGTTAATGAATACTTCCAAGCTTCAACGAATGTTGATCATCTAGTTCCTGAAGCTCGTGCTCCGGTTCCTGCTGACTCAACTGGTTTACCTTCCTCAATCTCCATTGATCAAGATGCACCATTTAGAAGTATTACTCAGATTACTCAAGTAACCCAATCTCCATTTACTCCTCAAGGTGTTGATGATGACTATCATGATTGTGAAGTTGCACACATGAATAATGATCCGTCCGCTTGTTCTATTTCATCACGGATTGTTTTTCCTCCAAATGTGCACTTTGTAAATCAACCACAAGAACATAATGAAAATGTCGATCATAACGTCAAAACGGCTAAGAATTTGGACATGGAATGTCAAGTAATCACGGAGTTTATTTGGTATCCCTTATTTGAGAATTGAAGTTGACTTTCACAAAGGCGTGATCTTATTTTATCTTGAAGTCGGGGTTGGTTGGATGAAGATTCTTCGAGATCCTTGCTTGAGATTTTACCTTTACAATGACGAAGACTTGGATATCTAGTTATTTTGGTGATTCCTCATTTTTATTACCACTAAATAACTATCACTTTAAGGAGTGTCACAACTCACACGAAGTTGTCGGTAGTCAAGAGGTGATGTACATCTTATACTTGATGGTTGGTTGGTTGAAGAGTATAGAGTACTTAGGGATTCGATGTTGTACGAACTCTCTACACCGCTCTTTGTCACACATTAGTGCAAGCATAAGTCACAAGAACGGGAAATTCTACTTCAGTTTCAAGTTTGGTATATTGGGTTTACTTCATCTATGGTCACTTCAAATAGCCTACATAAGGGTTGATTAAGATAGTCATTAGAGAGTTTTTGAAGCAATTGATTCTCACATAATACATCTGAGCCAATGTTAATTCTTCTCACAAGATTTCAAATACGTGTGCGTAAAGTGTGTTGCTGATTCTGAGGTATCAAAACCAGCAAGGGGGAAGGAGACATATATCTGAATGCATAATGAGTACATATGATGAACTTAATACTTCTTCTTAATTGAAGTTATCCCGGGAAGACAAATGCCTTAACCGCAGAGAATATCAGTGTATTAACTCGTGGCGTTTGGTGTATCATTCCAACAACATGGGGGAAGTGGTCTTCTGATACTTGTGGTATGTACTACTTCAGCTTTCAGTTGGAAGAAATATGAGAAGAATATTTGAAGTATGAGATGATATTGCTTATCGACGTCTTCATACGAGCTGATATGGTTTATGGTAAAGTGCTTTTGGTTAATGCTTCATGTACACAATGGTATGATGATTCCGATGAGATCGCAACCAGCAGGGGAGAGATTTGTGTACATCAAGGACGCGCAACAGGTTCACGTGATCGGGCTTATTCATATATTCCAGAGGAGATATCTGCGGAGATGATCAGTGCTTCGACCTGTTACTTTGGTGTCATTATTTCTTCTTGTGTTGGATACATGCGTACAATATGGACTGAGTTGGTATGTGTAAGTTAACTGGAAATCATTTTGTGAAATGAAGATGTTGATATTTTATTTCCCCGAATAGACAATTGCTCCAAACCATAAAGTAATGTGTACATTGGGGATGTACAACAGGGTCATGTGATCGGGCTTCATCATACATTCTGGGATTGATAACCGCAGAGTTGATCCGTGGTTCACCTTGTTACTTCGATGTTATCGTTTTCTTCGGGTTTCTGAGCTTCATCCAATGAGACCTTTTGCGTCACTTCAACGTCTTGGGGAAGTGGTCTCATGTAGGTGATTGTCGGTTTAGGGGGAAGCGACCAAAGCTTCACATTGAGGAGACTATAACTCTGCAATTTGGTGGTGTCTAGCGATTAACTCAGTTGTGAGATTCCAGTGATTTGTTAACTACTTGTGTTTGGTGAATTGTTGTGACTTAAGTCATTTCGATTAGTCTGATTGTAATTTGACGTTGTAAGTTAATCTTTATGACTTGACTTATTACGATCGGATCTATTGTAACTTGACTTGTTGCGACTTGACACTTAATGCTAATTGTCACTTATCCAAGATCTCTCTCTAAGTTTAACTCGCATATTACAT
This sequence comes from Artemisia argyi, assembly GCA_030686995.1. Taxonomy (NCBI): domain Eukaryota; kingdom Viridiplantae; phylum Streptophyta; class Magnoliopsida; order Asterales; family Asteraceae; genus Artemisia; species Artemisia argyi. The sequence continues at coordinate 124,317,760 of CM060678.1, forward strand.
CTTTCAGTTTCTTTTGTTGACTTTAGTAAAATCTCGGGAGAGAATTGATCTATCGGTTTAAGTCACAAGAGTTGTAAAATCCCGTTTAAGATTTTATCATGGCAACTACCGCTTCAGACGATTATTCAGGAGCCTCGAAAGCTTTGGTGGTGAAAGTTTAAGAGATGTTGACTACATACTTCTACAACGAGCTGAACGATAATCTCATTTTGATGCTCATGTCAACATCTCCTTAAACAGTTTGGTATCCTTTGTACATATCTTATACCAATATGTAAATTAAAAAAAAAATATAAAGCCTATAAAAACCAAAAAAATCTGAAATATCATAAAAAAAATATATATATACAAAAATATTCTTCTCACGACATGTCTCTTGTGTAATCAATATTGTGTACGTTTCTAGAAATGTCATTCAATAATGACACGGAATCATACATATGCTTGAGCAAGAGTTTTTCGGTTTCAAATAAAGTTTTTTCTAAAACATGTCGTTCCTCAAAATATTCTTCAAAACTATGGCTTACAGTCATTTCAGGCTGTAACCCGGACTTCAAATCATGGTTTGCTATTACTTCAGATAGCAACCCGGTCTTAGTATTGGGGAAAGTTCGTCGCCAAAAAGATGACTGTTCCTTACAAAGGCATGAATTACTTTATATTCGTGCCTTTCCGATCTGATGTACGCGTAAGTGCATCATTTCTGGTAAAAGAAGAGAAGTCTTCTTTGCATCTCAAATACTTTTCCTTCAAAGATTCTTCGGGAAAGTATTTGCTCCAAACTTGGTGGTACCATGGTTTTTGAAGATCAAACAAACCTGAAGAGTTGTTTAAAAATTTACCACTCAATCGATGCTATAAAAAAAATTAATACTTAATGCAAAATGTTTAATTTTAAAATGTGTCATCGATTGAGGGGGAGAATGATTTCAAAAACTATACATCATCAAAACAATGATCTTTGTGCATAACTTCAAGTGGATTAAGTGCAATTGTTATGTGTTAGTATATGAATTTCTCATGAGTTTCTCGCTAAACTCAAAATCATTTATAAACTCATCATCTCTAACACATAACCTACTCCCTCAAGGTTTGAGGGGGAGCTTAAATGTCGTCTCAAAATCAGTCATTCTTAAAAATGTCACATCCTTCTCCAAAACTTTATACTTATTTAAATCACTTGGGATCACAAATCTCAAATTGATTTGAAATTTTTGATCGAGGGAGAAGATGTGATTTAAATATGAAAAACTGATTCAAAAGTGATGTTTTTGAACAAGAAAACAAAAATCTGCTCTTTCCTATGTGCCAAACTCTTTCGCATATCAATGCACATATTGAGGGGGAGCAAAATGATTTGTGTAAAAGGATCCTTGCATCTCATATGAGTGCATCTCAGTCTTGACTCATGAATTGACGAAACACAAATATCCTGAATCGAAAGGACTAGTCCTGGACGGGTAATAACTTCAAGCTGGTTTAACCAGTGATGTAAGCGTGTCTCGAAGAGGACTAGTTTAAGTAGAATGTACCGTTTTGAGAAACCTTGGGTGAATCTGATCGAGCCGGGTAATAACTTCAAGCTAGTTTAACTAGTGATGTAAGCGTGTCTCGAATGCCCGGTCATGTTCACTTAAGGTAGATCAATTCAAAAAGTGCAACTCTTCAGGACATGTGCAAAATTTTCAAATCAATACATATGAGCACATGTTAAGGGGGAGCATTTGAAAATGACAAAACTCTCAATGTGTTAACAAAATGTGTTTCTCAATCATAAACTCATTGAGAGAATTTTTCAATGATTTGGTAAATGGCAACTTAGGACAGTCATGGAGTTATAAGGTGGCTAAGGCTAGGAAAAACGTCCTATGATCCGCCAGAGCCGGAGGGATCTACCCATGGACAATACCAAATAGATAGTTTTAGAAAGTCCGTAGGAATGATTATGAAAAAAGGAGAAATGTGAGAATGGAGAAAGAAGGGGTTGAAGGATTAAAAAGAAATGAAATGAGAAAGGGTGAAAAGAAATAGCCCTCCAATTATTCAACCTTAGGGCAGAAACCGGGTTCTATTCATAATCTACTGATTGTTGCTAAGGTGACATTGGTATTGAAGACAAGACGTCATGGACCCAGTGACGCACTGCACTAAACCTTCTAGCCACTCAAGTTCTCTTAAAAGAACTTGTTTCATTCTCACGGGGAGCTGGTGTAATCTATCGACTTATCTCTTAGAGTTGGTTGATATTGAAGCAGGAGACCTCTCCCTAATCTCCGCATAGGAAAACCATATGCACTTATTGAGTCTAGAGCCTCGAGATACATAAAAAGATCTCATAGGAACACGTGCCACTTCTACCCTGGTTGTTCTACTTGAAGGACACCAGTGGTAATCTTATGAGTCCTACGCAGATCTTAGCAATCTGCCAGAACATTTATGAGGGATGTTGCTATTGTAACTCCTAGTTATTGAATGGAAATTCCTGCCAGGGTCAACATCAAGCAGCCCTGAATGCAGGTCACTTAGGTAATTCCTTGTGGATTACGCTTAGTGGTCACGATGGTTACAAACGGTCAACAGTCGTGGAGTGATCTCCAGTGACTCACCCATTTGTTGATCTACTTAGGTAGTTCGTGTAAATCCTCTCAGGGTTTACCGATTGGGAATGGTCTTGGTAAGGATTAGAAGGAGTCTTCACACTATGCTGTTGACGATCTCTAATTCCAAACCTATAAGCACCGGATGATTTGTTGCTAACTGTCTACTTGCAGGAATTTCTAACGGTTGCTGGTGATTGCTGAAAAGATGCTGATCAATCAACACATGCTCACACTTCAACTTCACAACTCAAAAGATATCATGATCATTGAATGGGCTTCAACCGTGCTTCCTCAACTCTGATGAAGAAGATCATGATCCTGAAAAGTGTGAGCATGCCTACACAAAGAGGTTCATATCACCTGGAGACATTACTACTCCAAGATGACTTTCAAACATTCTTTTGGATGATGCACCTGACGTTATTTCCAAAGATCATCCATCACATTGAAGGTGTCATCTAGAGTCTTCCACTTAAAGCACAAAGATCTCAACAATGAAGAATCAAAAGGCTACGAGCTACAAAGATGTCGTCAAAGATCTGAATGCTATGACTCAATATTTATTTTCCGGGGTGACCTCCCTTAGGGGGAGATTGTTAGGAATACGATTATTCATATGAAGACTCGGTCACCCCGAGTATAGTTTAGCATATTGTAGCTCGTAGTAATTATCATATTAGTTAGTGTGTAGAGTAGTATTAGTTAGTATTTATGGAGTCGGGTCGCGTCTCTTACCCACTGTAAGCCCGCTCTACAGCCCGTTTCAAGGGGCGTTTCCATTGTAACTATATATACCCTTTCCCACCCATGGGAAAGGGTTGGAGCTTTCTTTCACTTAATCTAATATTCTCATTTTTCTCTCATCTCTTTCTCTCTCTAGGAATTCCTCCCAACTCACTTTCTCTCTCTAAACTTTCTTACTTGATTCAATCCATAACACATAAACCATACATGTTATCATTATGAGTATTATACACTTTCTCTCTAGATTCTTTCTCTCTACACACACTCAAATCTCTATCTCTATCTCTAATCTTGTGTTCTTGATTTTCAAATTAACATCTTTGAAAGAACACATCTCTTTGCAAGGGAAGAATCACAAGAACCTAATCCACTATTGTGATTGTGTCGAGGGTCTTCTTATCTATACCCTTTCTACTAGAATCGAGTCACTAGGTTAGGTTAGGGCTTGATTAAACAAACATTCATTCTTTCATTCAATTGTTTGTAAGGGAAGTCTTGTGTCTTGGTGACCAAGCCTAGATCATTGGGGATCTAGTTGGGGTTTGATACTTCCGGTGGGAAGTCTTGGTAGTGGTCTTGGTGACCCTTAGGTGAAGTCGAATCGCGAGATTCTTTTGGGTGGTTTCTGAGGGCGGAATACCATTGGGGAGTAACTCCTTCTTTGTGAGCATCGATATTGGTGAATATCGGTGGAGTGAATTGTAACGGTTTGTAGTTCACCGAAAGGATTATACTAGTGAATAGTATTGGAGTCGCGGATTCACAACTGGACGTACAGATGGTATAAACCCCCCATCCTGAACCAGTATATATCGTGGTGTATTTCTTTACTCGCTTTATATACTTTGGTTGTGTGTGGTTGTTTGGATTGATTGTAGAACCACTTGGTTTTCTTTTGGTTTAAAGTTTTTAAACATCTAAAAAGCCGAAGAAACCGTATTCACCCCCCCCCCCCCCTCTACGGTTCTACAAATATGTATGAGTACAAATAATTATTTACTTAATCAAAACTACCTCTTCATCTTCAAAAGCACAATCTAGGTTGTAAGGGTCGTGTTCTTCATTAAACTTGTGTGAACGCCATATGGAGATACATCCTCCTCTTATAGCCATGCTTACATTCTTCGGGCTGATATCTTTAATGAGAGACATTGTTCGCTCTCTCGTAACTAAATATTAAAATATAATAATAATAAACTTATAATTTTGATAACAATCCAAAATAATACATAATATGAAGATTTGTTTATTTAATTTGATTGGTGATCAAAATTATAATCTAAATGTGATTTCAAACAGGTTACCATCATTAATTATCTGTGAATCAAAAGATTCTGAAATCTGTCCAAAAATCCTCTTTGTAGGTGGTTTAAACATTGTAAAGTAATTAAAATTATGTAAACAAAATAAGATGATGTAGACACACACTATTATTGTTTTAAAAAGATGGTATTCAACATATTACCTTTAGCATGACCACCAACATTATAAACATCAAATTATTTTAATTAATGAACAATATATATAAACATATCAAATAACAGGCTACCTGATGAAGGGGTCTTTGATGTTTTCAACTGCTGCGTAGTGTTTTTTGCTCGATCATAAACTGCATTCAAAGACAAAACGATTACTTACAATAAAAAATAAAACACCTTCTAAAGATCTTGTTTGTAGATTAAGCAACATAATATAGACAGTATGAATAATATATCAAAAATAATTAATGTAGATATAACTTGTTGGCTGTGTAATAACGTTCAAGACATAGTGCTCAGATCTTCCACATGGTGTATCACTTTCAAACATGGTTTTGTTGATATTTGCATATTCAGTTTGGCGATGCGTAACTATTACATAATCATACATGTAAACGTATAAATTATTTTAATCAAATCATACATACAAACGTCTCCAAACAACACGATACCTAATGAAGGAGTTTTAGACGCTTCCAACAGTTGCGTAGTGTTATTGTAACACCCCCAAATTTATGTTTTAGCAGCGGAAAAGTAGTTTGGGTGTTACGGGGAGGATCGAAGTTATAATCACATAAAACGGCTTAAAAGAAGCGTTTTGAAAGTTATTTGTCATTCAAATAATGTCCTTGATAAAAGATGAAGCATTTGATTTAAAATCTTATTAAAAGATATAAAGGCTTCTAAGAATGACATATTTGATTTCTACACCATTTTAATTTATCAGAGTAATAAATGCCCGCTCCGTGTCTTGTCCTGCTCCGTTAATTACCTGAGATACACATGCTTAAAAGTGTCAACACAAAGGTTGGTGAGTTCATAGAGTTTTATGGAAAACCATTTATTTTAATAGATTCAGGAATATTTGATAATAATTGTAATAAATACTAACATTAATAGAATAAGTATTGAGTGATGTTGATATTAATCACAGATAATTCATATAGATATTCAATCAAATTCAAGTATTGGATCATAATCCTAACATGAGATGGAAACTCATGATACAAATGTAGTGAGATTTATAATTCAAGTCTGGTCAAATACCTATCCAGCTGTATCTAAATATATGTTGAAGACATATATTTTCTTATGGATATTGCCCCAAGCCTCATGACACGCAAAACGTTAACAGAGATGGTTATCAAGTCAATGATAATATTGCCCTCTGGTAATAGGTGATTTGCCAATTCCTATTTTTACTCAAATATAGTGTATCACGACTAATACGACTAACCATATGCATAATGGCATTCCGTCAAGTATTAGTGGGATAGGAGGTCAATCCTTAACAGGTTTCGAAGCTGTTCACTATATTCGCGCTCACATACAAGTGATTAATGGCTCATGATTGAGGGACTTTATGGCGATAAGGGTAACTTAGGCAATATCAAGGTAATGATGTAACTAGAGTATTGGTGCTCTTCCTAGCAATTATTTCTGTTGAAACATAGAAATATCATATAGAGATAATGGAATCATTCAGGATGTTATAGTATAGTCAAGCATCATGCCACTATAATCAATTTGGAAACATTACCATCTGAGTATCAGTATTTCAGTTAAGTAGTTCGCCAGTAACATATATATATATATATATATATATATATATATATATATATATATATATATATATATATATATATATATATATATATATATATCACATCTAAAGTCATAAACTTCATCAGGTAACTATTATTAAGGAAATTGATTTGAATCATGTAATTTATTTATATACTTATAAAGTTATCAAAGTATATGTAAGCATGTATCTCCCCCCAATTAGTTAAAAACAAGTATTGGAAATGGGCTATGACTCACCTTGATTGATACGGGAATGATGAAAAGTAAAGTCGGATGAGATTATGAGAATGATTATGAAAACGTCTTTAATACGGAACCTGATAAATAAATTTATCTGAGAATCTAACCAAATACTATTTGGTAAATGAATAACGATTAATCGTTAAGATGATATGCGAATGAAATTCTTATGTTTATAATAGTATGATGAGATATGTTATTATTTCTAAAGTTTTCCTTTCTTAACCATGATGATAATAATACGTAAAGATAATTAGTTAAAATATCGTTATATATATTATTAACGTAAAATTAACTAATATATAAATAAAATGTAATAAAAATGCATATGACGTGATGGGGTGACGTAAAATAGAAAACAAAATAAGAATGTCAAATGTAATATGTGGGTCCTTGTCCTTTTTCCAGTTTTACACTTTTTACTCTAACGGCGTTAGCGTTGCACCGTTAGTCCTTATTTTATAATATTTGCATTTATAGTCCACTACTTGTCCAATATAGCATTCTAAGCTTGGAATTGAATAATATATCAATTTTTACCCTAATGATTCTGCTTTTATAGTTTCAGTCCCTATTTTAAAGGTTTGACAGTTTTAGTCCTCCTAGGTGAATTTGCGTTACATTTTTAGTCCAAACGTTCAAAAATTACGGGAAAAATTATATTAAATTTTCTGGAGCTTATTAAAGCTTATTAAAACTTATTTCAACTACTTAATTGCAAAAATAGCTTATTTTTCAATAAATGGGCTTTAACGAGCTAAATTAAAGGCCCGTTAGCGTTTAACGATCCGTGAGTGCTGAGACAAGTTGGGCTTATCAAAATTATCATTTTTCCTGTTCTAAATTCATATCAAAAGACCTTGATAATCTGGCTTATCAGAAGTGCTTATTTTCAGCTTATTGAGCTTTTAGGCCCAAATCGTTATATTTATACATTTTAAAATAGTTTGATAGCGATTCACTTTGGTGAATTTTGAGTGTCGAGATCAACTTATTATTACATGTTGTATATACGAATTTGGTAGCTAGCTAGGTGGTCTAATTGATCATGTAAAAATATAGTAGGCTTATTATGAAATTTTTAAAGATATACGAGGGTTTTGTGGCTTGTATGAGACGTTTTTATATATATATGAAAAAGACTAAGAAATATTTAGGTGATATGATCGATTTAGTAAGTTTCCAAAATAGGCTCGTTAATGCATGTAGAGTGAAACCAAGTGATAAATACGTGTGGTACGTGACTCCTAGGCCTTCCAAGATAGAGGCTAGTCACGTTTGTGAATTCTACATGATAGTACGTACGTAAAAATATATATAGAGCTTGTATACGCTCAACATAATCAAAACATGATGCATGAGACATGTATAACGTATAACATGAATTCAAAAGAGATTGAGACAACTTACTACACCTCTAGGGTGGTAGGGAAACGAGAATGGAAGAATGAAAACACACGAAAGATCCCACGTTAGCTTTATAACCCATGTAACGATTTATGAAACAAACCCGATTTCCTTGATAGCTTCTTAACGTGAGAATGATATACTTCGGGTCTTTCAGAGATGATTTTATGAGAGGATAAGAGTTGAGAGAATGATAGTTGAAGTAGAATGAAAGGTGGTGAACTAGTGATAGATATAGGAGACGTTTTTGTACACGTATGGTTCCAATAATTTCAACAAACATAATCGACTATTCATGTCAGTGAATGAGAAAGTTATTGAAATGAATCTGATTATTATATTACTATAAATGAAGGTGTGAGAGCTAGGATCATGGAATATTGTCCTTGTGAGTTATACATGTCGACATGTACATTTAAACATACACGATTTGGAAAAATCATGTGAGGCTTGGTTCTAGCTGATGAAACTCAGTATTAAACATGAAAACATGCTTGAAATATTATTAAGATCATTTAGAAACAAACCGGAGTTAAAACGATTAAGTTTTGAATTATTGGTTATGTCGAATGGGTTGTTTTAGGACCAATCACTTTGCCTTTCAAAAACATATCAAAACTCGTCACACTAATAGTCGGCAAGGTGAGAAACGAGATGATGCAAAAATATATATGTGTCGTGTTTAAGAATTGAGAGAACGAGAGTCGTTTTGGGAGGATAGTTTCTAGTCGAGTATATACTTAAAATCATAAAAATGGATTTTGGGCTTTACACATGGGCCGGATGAATAGTACTTGTCTTGTGGGGTTTGGGCTGAAAAGTAATAAGGGCCCGATTGGTTATTAATTTAGGATTAGTGAGTATTAATATTTTGTTAAACGTGTCGAGAACTTGTTTCGTCATTTGGTGAATCTTGTGATATCGTAATCGTGACCATTTAATATAATAAGAAAAGTTTCAAATTTTTCTGTAAAAATGGTGATTAAAATAATGACAGAGATTTAATATAAAATTAAACATTGTTAATTATATGAATTTTTGCGGGGTTTTACAGTTATTTTCTCGATCATGAGCTGTAATCAATGAAGCAACGATTATTTACAATAACATGAACACATTATTTGAAAATAAAATACCTTATAAAGATCACGTTGCTTGACCGCTAAAATTAATCAACATAATCAACATACACAAATGATTACATGAATAAAACAAAAAGTGTATCATAAATCGTCAATGAGTTTTTGAGTTTTTTACCATTAGAAAGCCTCATCAAATATCGTCTTGGCTGCATGGTATTCAATGAATCTGGAGCTTCTTTTAGTGTTTATGGATGAATGATCGATATGTATATATATTGAAAAATTGGGTTATGAATATTGAGAATTGTGATAAACTAAATAACAAAATCAATTCTAAACTTATCATATTATAAATCACAAAAGAATATTACAAAATTGTTTCTAAACTTATCATGATGTTATGAATTTAAATAAATAAATAAATAAATAAGTTATTAGATATATTTTAAACCTATTATCCTATTATGAAAATACAAAGTTTAATTAAATAATTAAATCGAATTCAGGGTTAACAAGTTAATATTGTGGAACTATATTTAAGAAAAAGATATGTATGATAATTTAAACTGCTCTTTTTTCAAGTATATTTTTTTTATTGTTTTCTGTCCTTGATCACAACCAATGGATTGGATCCATTGGTTGAGAACTAGCATGTTAACCTAAAGACAAAGGTTCGAATCTCACTATGTTCATTTTTACAAAAATTTAATTCGAATTTTAAACAATTTAAATTCGGAAAATTCAAAAATTCAAATAAATGGTAAAAAGTTGCCTATGTGACATGTTGCTTAGGTGGCGTACAGTGGCATGTTGCCTACGTGGCATTTATGATGTCACATACATCCTGTTATATATATATATATATATATATATATATATATATATATATATATATATATATATATATACTCTCCTCAATTCCCTCGTCGACTTGACGGCTTGATTAACTTTATCCAAAGTTGTCAAGAAAATTTTAATTGACGAAATGTCAAATAAAAGTGTCAAGTAATTCCTTTCGTGCTAATACACTCCAACGTATTTTTTATTAATCCAATTATATATATATATATATATATATATATATATATATATATATATATATATATATATATATATTTTTCAGAAACAAAGTTGCGAAAAACCAAATTTTGGTGGGCGGCCCCCTTAAAGATTAACAGACCGGCAACCCAAAAGGGGCGGCCCTCTTAATGTTTTAGGGGGCCGGCCAGTCATTTCTCTCTCCCCGCATTTTTTACTTAATCCTTATACCAAACACTCCATTTCTGACGACCCACTTCCCTTTTTACTGTTGTGAACGAGCCAAGAACCCAAAAACCCCAAAAATTCACTTCCAAATCACCTAATTAACAACAAGTATTGTAAGTTTTTCATAACATATTTTATCTAATTTAATCCAATTTTGGTCATAATCAAGATTAGGCATTTTATTTCAATTCTTTCAATTTCATTGTCACTTTCAATTAAATCTAGGATTTTCATAACTAAATGCTCCCTATAGAATTATAATGCATAAGAAACACTAAAAACCCAATAATCACAAACCCTCTTCTTGAAAATTTTTGAAAAAGTTCATACTCTTTTTCTTGAAATTTTTTTAATACATTGTTGTACAATGCCATAAAAACTTGATAAAACTAATTACATTATGTTTTCACAACTTATTAATCATGAAAATATACTTTTCGATGCATTAAAAATAGTTTTGTATACGATAAGAGGGTGTTTGGATTATGTCAAAAAATTGTCAAAATTAAGTCAATATACCTTTTACATCTAATTGTCAAGTTTATTAACACAAAACTTGTGATTTAGAGTTGTCAAGATATATAATTCATATATATATATATATATATATATATATATATATATATATATATATATATATATATATATATATATTAGTTGCGGATTTTCTAGGAAAGGGAGTTTTTGGTTTAACTTAGAAAACAATATTTTTGAGTCAAAATCTAAATTATCTTTTTCAAAACAAATCACTTGCATAAGAAACTCGTAAGAAATAGCAAGTTATACAATCAAATGTATATCTAGTTAATTTCAAGATATATTAAGATGTTTAAAGGGACGTTTGGATTATCCCATAACTACTCGCTAAACATCGTAAAATATATTTAAAACGAATTAAAAATATAAGTAAGGAACATAGTAAACTACTTCTTAGGTTTAAGGTCTTAGAGTCGAAGTATGTTTACGTTCCACATATGTCATAAAAACATATACATTATATTTTAACGTTGATTTTATTTTATTGTTATCGTGTTTAGGTAAAAATGCCTAAAGCTATCACCGAAGATATTTCCCAAACCAAAAACTACATTCCAAAAGTCTCTCAACTTCCCATTACTTCTCCTCCCATTGCTCGTATCTATCATAAAATAGAGGATAGAAACATTCATGAAGGTCGTGTTGTAGATCAAGCTTATTATCAATCCGATTTCATTGAACGTTTATTCACAAATGTCCAGTTCGAGTGTCTTTACCAAATAAATGAAGCCATCATTCCCCGCTTTATTCTCGACTTATATAGCCAAGTCACGGTTCAAACCGATTAATTTGCTTCCATTCTCATCTCCTTTATGATCCAACATGAATTCATTACTCTCACTCTTGCACAATTTGGTCAAATTCTCAAAATTCCTTTTACTGGGCAATCCGTATTCACCAACAAATGGGATCTTGGTGCTTTTCAACGTTGTCGACCAACTCATGGTCCTTATTTCTCTGAAATCCCTTCTCCCGGAGAAATTCGTCAAATGCTCGGGTTGGACGTGAAATTACCACCCATAAATCAAGTCCAAAAATGTCTCTATTTTTGAAAATCAAATTCTTCTCAAAGAATTAAGCCCCGACATGAAGCGTTGGGAAGAACTGATTCGTGAGAATGCGTTCGGTACCGGAGGCCACCATGACCATCTCCCGGCTAGCCTCGCTCACATGTTGTACTGTATTGTTGCCGAACAACATTACAATTTGGCTTACTTCTTCATCAAGCGTATCGAATGTGCAAGAGCTACTCCTAAAGCAAATATTTCGTACGGTATGTTCCTCACTCGTCTTTACCGTCATATCACAGAAAACTATCCTGATCTCGATGATAGTATCTATCAATCTATCTATCCGACCTTGCATCCTCTCGTTCTTAAACAAGCCCGCAAAACTCGTCGTGATAAGGGAAAATCTCGTTGTCATAGTTTCCATGGTTCATCATCTCATCTAGAGGATGACGATGAGGAGGAAGACACTCAACGTGTTGGTACCCCGTCTCCCACTACATTTGTTGATAATTTAGAGGACCTAGACTATTCCGATTACCAACCACCATCTCCTTCCTCACGAACCGACGAAGTACTATTTGAGTGAAAAACCAAGTTGCTCAACCAATCGCAAAGGATGCATGAGGAGATGCGAGGAGGCTTCAAGTCTATTGCCAAGGCGGTTACCGGATTGTTCCGAAAGAAAAAGAAGTGATGAGGGTTATGGGATTAGCTTGTTCTTTTATGATTATGCTTGTTGAAAAATTACTATTATGTGTTATTTGGTTATGAATATTTGTTGCTTATGTGCTATATTTCCGACTTGTATTCGGAAATGTTTATCTCTTGCTATGGATTATGGTACTTTGGAATAATGACTTTGATGGTTATTATTAATACATGCTACTACAAGTATGAATGAATTTTTCTTTGGATTAAATACATGATTGCATGCTTAATATATGATTATATATGCCTTACTTGCTTTTCTAATAGACCAAAACCAATATGAAATGTTCCAATAGAGCTTGCTATAAACACAATTAGATCCGCTCTTCATAGAAAAACTTTGGATTTGAGATCCCCTGTAACTTACGTAACTCTTATTCTTATTCAACACCATCAATTTCATTTTTCACCTTGAATTGGTCAAAGGCAAATGATGAATATAAGGAAAGGAGATCAGAAAGGTAGGCGGACGACACAAAAATAAACCATTTCATGAAATTTTTTTAATTTTGGTCGTCTGGAAAATCACCAGATGGGTGGCCCCCTTAAAATTAAAGAGGCCGACCACCATTTAAGGGGACCGGCCACCTGGAACAGTTTTTTACACTGTTTTCTTTTTGCATCATGTGACTCCTTTTGCTAGTCCCAGCTACCATTTCCCTTAAAAACTAAACTGAATTTGGAATCTAACCATGTATTTTCAAATTAATTCCATATCTAAATATGTTTTCATCCTATAAAATCCCCGTACATTTTTCATTCACACTCCATCATCCTTCACTTTCATCAAACTCAACCAATTCACCATGTCATCACCAAGAACCACCATTGCCAATAAAGCCAAGAAACAAAAACTTGTCATCATACCACCAAAACAACTTTTCATTGACTTTACTAATGAAGATAACACCACTCCATCGCCACCACCTCAATGCTCATCTCCTAGTGCTCCGAATGCACCTTCCAAAACACCATCAACTCGTGAAACCTCCACATCCCCCAAACCATCATCATCATCAATAAATGAATATATGAACAAATACTTGTCACTGATGAGGCGAAAAATGATCCGTTTTTAGGGGGTCATTTAAGCCCGAAATTGAATTTATTTGATCAAATATTGCCCTAAATTGTTCCTTTTGTGATTTTAGGTACTTTTGGAGTGAATTCTGGAAAAGGAAGCATTTTAGACGTTTTTGGAGCATAAAAGTGAAGAAAACGGAAAAGTCTTAATTTTCCTTGCTGGGAACAGTACCTGACGGCGTCACATGCTTCTTAATGACGACGTTAAGAGGAAAAACAAAAGGAGAAGAGGATAGAGTCCATGACGGTCCAGAATGTTTTTACACTAGGGCATGACGGCGTCACGCTAGGCCGTCATGGTCCCTTAACACGTGACAGCCCAGAGGAGAAACGCTCTTGACGGCGTCAGATCTGGATCTAGGCAATCCGATTTTATTATGGGCGGTGGGTTGACAGCGTCAGAATTTTCTTCTTGACGCCGTCACCTTAGAAAATCTATATATAGTCTTTGTAATTTTCATTCAAAAAGAGAGGACAATTTTAGGGACGACTTGAATAAATCCTAGCACGATTTTAACTTTATTTTCAAGGGTTTTCACCCCTTGATTCCTTCCATGTTCAATTAAGATAAATATCCTTTCAATTCATTCAATATGTCTATGTGTTGTTCGAATATATCTTACGCTTGTCTTGATTTTAACATGCTAGGCTAGATCTCTTGTGTGTTTGCTTAGTTTAGTGAAACCTATATGTCGATTATAGGTTGATTGCTTGTTTATAGTTGTAATGGATGAATGATTTCGAAGTTAGGCTTAAGAAAACTGGCAGACTTCCATAGTGTAACTTGCTTGAACGTCTTAAGAAACATGAACCAATGCGTACTAGGTTTTTATAGTTGTATTTAATGCATGAGCGAATTCTAGTGATCCCATGTTAGGAGCTTCTTGCAGGCTCGACATAGGAGTGAAGTAGGAGCTTATAGAGATGGGGAAGTACGTATGCCACCCCATGACTGGTATTAAGGAATATAACCCATTTATTGTTCACACCACTAGTTTAATTAGCTTTATTTACATTTTTGTTATTTTATTTTGATTGCATCTTTAGTTATTGGGTTAGTTGACTAGCAACTAATTCTGCCCACTCTTCCAAAACCCGAGATTTTTACTTGTTTTCATAAAATATAAGAAATACAAAAAGAATCATCCCTCACCTCTAGACCTAGTTTTTAGGCTTTCTAATCCTAGCGACACTATTCCTGAGTTGAACGATCAATCCCCCGGTACTTGTCACTATATTATACTACAACGATCAGGTACACTGCCTGGTGGGGGTTGTAAGCTTCTCGAGATCCCTCAAGAGGTAAAAACTGGTGCAATTCCCACGCATCAAGTTTTTGGCGCCGCAGCCCGGGGAATAGTTATTGTCTTGGTTAGGATTTCTTTTTATTAGGTCTACTTGCTAGATTCCTTTCTTGTAAGGTTTTATTTTTTATTTTTTGGTTTTCTTTAGTCTATCTTATTTCTTCGTGTCTTTGTTCGTAATCTTTACCATCCGACATCATGAAAGGTGGTAACATCTTTGAACCCATCAACCCACTACAACAAGACCACCCACAAAACCCACCACTAGCAAACCAACCTCTTGGGCCCCGAACCCTAGGAGAGTATTCCCGACCCAGCCACCAAGGCTATCGAAACACTATTGAGCTCACCCAAGGAGCCAATGAGTCCCCCTTGCGATCCGACACCATCCGGTTGGTGCAAAGCGGATGTGCATTCCATGGACTTCGTTCCGAAGATCCTAATCAATATCTCAAGGACTTCCTTAAAATCGTAGATTCTATAGACCTTGATGTTACAACTGGAGAGTCGACCCGATTACGCCTATTCCAATTCTCTCTACGTGATCAAGCTAGTCAATGGCTTGAACGTTTACCCGCGGGATCCATCACCTCATGGGATGATCTCACCACTCGTTTCCTTGCTCAATTTTTCCCACCGGGGAGAACTACCAAGCTTAGAAATGATATCTTGATGTTCCAACAACATCAAGGTGAAACTCTTTATGAAGCATGGACTCGTTTCAAGGACTTACTCCAAAAAGTCCCTCATCATGGCATAGATCTTTGGCTCCAAGTCCAAATCTTCTATGACCATATCGATCTCTCCACAAGGTGAACCATTGACCAATCGGCCGGTGGTAAGCTACGTGATCTAAGTGCGGAAGAATCATGGGAACTCATAGAAGATCTTGCTCTCTATGACAACGAAAGTTGGAATGATCCCCGTGATTTGAACAAAACGATCAAGGCAATATCTTTGCCTTCGAACAATTCTAGCACTCCCGACCTTAGGATCATGGAACTTGAGGACCAAGTCAAGTTTCTCATGAAATCTTACGAAGCTCCTAAGCCTTCAAGCCAAGTGAACAAAATCACTTCTTCATGAGAATTATGTAGTGGTCCCCATGACACTCGTGATTGCGTGGAACTCTCCGGAACAGCTTTTGCGGACTACGCATCCTCGCGTACCGACGAAGCGGGAGATAAGTGGTACACTTTCAAACCCGAGCCAAACCCTTACGGTGATTCCTACAACCCTTCTTGGAAAAATCATCCGAATCTTAGGTGGAAACAAAACCAAACCAATTCTTCCAATCCGCCTAATCGTTACCAACCAAACGGTCCACCCTCCAATCGTACTTTCAACAACAATCCTTCCAATAACTATGGTAGTACCAACAATCTTGAAGGATTGATGTCCAAGTTTATGGCATCTCAAGAAGCTCGCATATCTAAGTTTGAAGCCGATTTCAAACAAAAGCAAAGCGAGATAACCACCAAAATTTACACATTGTTGAAAGTTCTCAATGACCGAGAAATAGGAGCACTCCCAAGCGACACGGTCAAGAACCCGAAACTAAACGTTAATTCCATATCATCAGTTTCGTGACCCACTCCTTGTCCGCAATACTACTCGGTTAAATTAATGAGCACGTGTTTCAAGCAAATCCAAATTCTTCAAAAGGACCAATCAAATGAAACACCCGATATGAAACCAGTCAAAAGCATAGTTGAAACACCTCCTACACAAGACCTTGACGATGAATTCAAGGAGCTTCACCTTGAACGTCCCGTTATTGATGTCTTAGCCCGTGCTCCCTACTATAGTGCCCTCCTAGAAAAATATGAGAAATTTAAACTAGGTAAAAATGGGTCCGCCTTCGTTCAAAACAAGTTGCCTAAAAAGCTTGATGATCCGGGTATATTTGTTTTGCCTTGTAAGATAGGAAAATCAGAAGCTTTCGACACACTAGCCGATTTAGGGTCAAGCCTCAAGCTAGGAAAGTTAGAGGAGACGGAGGTATTAATAGGTCTAGTGGATGAGAGTATTGCCCACTCGGTTGGGATGATCAAGGATGTAGTTGTTCACGTAGGGAAGTTAACTATTTTAGCGGATTTTCACGTCCTAGATATGGTTAGTGATACTACATGCCCATTGTTAGTAGGAAGAGGATTTTTAGCAACCGCTAGCGCCATGATAGATTGTAAGGAGTCTAAGATAGTGGTAGGCGAGGGCGATACTTGGTCGGTATATGATGTTAAGAAACATAGCTACGATTGTGAGGATGAACCGATACCACATTGGGTAGAGATGAATAGGAGACCATCTAGATATAGACCTTGGATAGAAAGAAATTTTATAGGACCTCAACGCCCATTCTATCTAGAAAAAGATTTCATCGATAAAACACATTCGGTGGAACAACTCATAGCTAGAGATGAAGAGCTAGACCCTTTTGATGAGACGAAAAATGATCCGTTTTTAGAGGGTCATTTAAGCCCGAAATTAAATTTATTTGATCAAATATTGCCCTAAATCATTCCGTTTGTGATTTTAGGTACTTTTGGAGTGAATTCTGGAAAAGGAAGCATTTTGGACGTTTTTGGAGCATAAAAGTGAAGAAAACGGCAAACTCTTAATTTTCCTTGCTGGGAACAGTACCTGACGGCGTCACATGCTTCTTAATGACAGCGTCAAGAGGAAAAACAAGAGGAGAAGTGGATAGAGTCCATGACGGTCCAGAATGTTTTTACACTAGGGTATGACGGCGTCACGCTAGGCCGTCATGGTCCCTTAACACGTGACGGCCCAGAGGAGAAATGCTCTTGACGGCGTCAGATCTGGATCTAGGCAATCCGATTTTATTATGGGCGGCGGGTTGACGGCGTCAAAATTTTCTTCTTGACACCGTCACCTTAGAAAATCTATATATAGTCTTTGTAATTTTCATTCAAAAAGAGGACAATTTTAGGGACGACTTGAATAAACCCTAGCAAGATTTTAACAGTATTTTCAAGGGTTTTCACCCCTTGAACCCTTCCATGTTCAATTAAGATAAGTATCCTTTCAATTCATTCAATATGTCTATGTGTTGTTTTAATATATCTTACGCTTGTCTTGATTTTAACATGGTAGGCTAGATCTCTTGTGTGTTTGCTTAGATGTAGTGAAACCTAGATGTCGATTATAGGTTGATTGCTTGTTTATCGTTGTAATGGATGAATGATCTCGATGTTAGGCTTAAGAAAACTGGAAAACTTCCATAGTGTCACTTGCTTGAACGTCTTAAGAAACATGAACCAATGCGTACCAGGTTTTTATGGTTGTATTTAATGCATGAGCGAATTCTAGTGATCCCATGTTAGGAGCTTCTTGCAGGCTCGACATAGGAGTGAAGTAGGAGGTTATAGAGATGGGGAAGTACGTACGCCACCCCACGACTGGTATTAAGGAATATAACCTGTCATCCACGCAACTATAACAAACTATCAACCTGTAAAAGATATCTAGGGAGTAATGAAATCTAAGTAAACACAATTTTCCCATTTATTGTTCACACGACTAGTTTAATTAGCTTTATTTACATTTTTGTTATTTTATTTTGATTGCATCTTTAGTTATTAGGTTAGTTGACTAGCAACTAATTCCACCCACTCTTCCAAAACCCGAGATTTTTACTTGTTTTCATAAAATATAAAAAATACAAAAAGAGTCATCCCTCACCTCTAGACCTAGTTTTTAGGCTTTCTAATCCTAGCGACACTATTCCTGAGTTGAACGATCAATCCCCCGGTACTTGTCACTATACTATACTACAACGATCAGGTACACTGTCTAGTGGGGGTTGTAAGCTTCTCGAGATCCCTCGAGAGGTAAAATCTGGTGCAATTCCCACGCATCAGTCACCTCCACCAAGAGTACCACCACCACCACCCACCATTGAAAATGCATCCTTAGACATCACCCTTTCATTATCACCCATAACACCTCTTGATTCATTCTTCTCATCATCACCAATCAATCCACCAAACTTCAATTCCATCCCATGGAGCTTACTTGAAGCCCATGGTGATACTTGTTTTTTATTGCATCCATAACCGAACCATCATCTTTAGACTAAGAGATGAGTTACAATATATGTTTTCATATATTGAAATTTTGTTCCATCAACCACCACCAACATCAACCATACCTCCACCACCACCAACATCAAACACACCTCCACCAACACCATCATCTCCACCTACAACATTACTTCCTCGAAACTAAGCATGTTTCATGCTTAGAAAATAAAATTGTTTCAACCATTTTGATGGCAAGCTCTAGGAAAACATTAATATTGGAGCTTTGGTTGCTTGTTTGTTTGTTTAATTATGTATGCTTGTAAGCCCTTGAGGCATTAGTTTGTTGGAAGTTTTATGGATCTTGGATAAATTTTGCTTGTAACCATGTTAAATTTTAGTAGAAATGATTATTTCATATTCTAGTTGCTTGTTATGCACACACACACACACACACACACACACACACACACACACACACACACATATATATATATATATATATATATATATATATATATATATATATATGCATTCTTATTAGTTCTCTTGTAATATATTTGTTACATGCATCATATATATACTGCTTGTGCTCTAAATATCTTTTCGTTTCTACCTTTAAGCATCTTACTTAAAGGAAGAATTTGTTACACCCCACTTAAATGTACACCCAAATCGCCTTAGTCTTCCGTGTATGCACTCATCTTTAGTGCATTATTGTTATATGTTTAAACCCCTAGTGAATTATCTAATTGATTACATGGTTGCTAAGTCGAGTCATATCCTTGTACATATTGTTTTGGGATGATTGGGACTCATTGGTAAAGTACTTATGTTATGGAGTAATGGGGAAGAACATCATATATTACCCCCATATGTGCGTTAATCTTAAAAGTACTCCAAGTGTTTTGATTATCTTAATTCGAGTCATTAAATTCGTTTATTGTAAAGTATGTAAAAATTCAAGTGTAAGGGGAATGTTCATTCTCTATGACGTATTATTTGGATGGTAGGGTAAGAGTGTATGCAAAAAAAAAAAAAAAAAAAAAAAAAAAAAAAAAACATACGGACTACCATCCCATTTCATTCTATGTTTGTTTTATGTTCTTGTTAGTTTTCATCTATTAGCTTAAGTCGAGTCGAGTCGAGTCTTGGCTTAGCAATGCCATATTGTACATGTAATTATCCAAGATGATTAACTCGCCACCAGTAAAGATTGCCTTTATCAGTAAAACCGTGTATTCCATATCCCTACACCTAACGTTATAACCCTTTAAAAGACCTCTTTGATAGTTTACCCTAGGTGCTTACGCCATGTGGTGGAGGTTTGTTCCTTTCTCAAGCCTATGGTAATCTATTTTATTATGACAGGTAGTGAGAGATGTTTTCCATTTCCATATTGTGATATATACTTTATTACACACGAGAGATGTGAGTATCTAAACATTATTTGTGAGGTGCTAGTGTATGACCTCCGTGCTTGTCTTTGGTCTTTAGTGGAACGATTATTTGTTGTAATTACTTTTATATTAGTGTTAAATGACCCCTAACTTGTATTTTGACTAGAATAAAAACGCATTTGCTTGAGGACAAGCAAATCTCAAGTGTAAGGGTATATGATGAGGCGAAAAATGATCCGTTTTCAGAGGGTCATTTAAGCCCGAAATTAAATTTATTTGATCAAATATTGCCCTAAATCGTTCCGTTTGTGATTTTAGGTACTTTTGGTGTGAATTCTGGAAAAGGAAGCATTTTGGACGTTTTTAGAGCATAAAAGTGAAGAAAATGGCAAAGTCTTAATTTTCCTTGCTGGGAACAGTACTTGACGGCGTCACATGCTTCTTAATGACCGCGTCAAGAGGAAAAACAAGAGGAGAAGAGGATAGAGTCCATGACGGTCCAGAATGTTTTTACACTAGGGTATGACGGCGTCACGCTAGGCCGTCATGGTCCCTTAACACGTAACGGCCCAGAAGAGAAATGCTCATGACGGTGTCAGATCTGGATCTAGGCAATCTGATTTTATTATGGGCAGTGGGTTGACGGCGTCAGAATTTTCTTCTTGACACCGTCACCTTAGAAAATCTATATATAGTCTTTGTAATTTTCATTCAAAAAGAGAGGACAATTTTAGGGACGACTTGAATAAACCCAAGCAAGATTTTAACAGTATTTTCAAGGGTTTTCACCCCTTGAACCCTTCCATGTTCAATAAAGATAAGTATCCTTTCAATTCATTCAATATGTCTATGTGTTGTTTGAATATATCTTATGCTTGTCCTGATTTTAACATGGTAGGCTAGATCTCTTGTGTGTTTGCTTAGATGTAGTGAAACCTAGATGTCGATTATAGGTTGATTGCTTGTTTATCGTTGTAATGGATGAATGATCTCGATGTTAGGCTTAAGAAAACTGGCAGACTTCCATAGTGTAACTTGCTTGAACGTCTTAAGAAACATGAACCAATGCGTACTAGGTTTTTATGGTTGTATTTAATGCATGAGCGAATTCTAGTGATCCCATGTTTGGAGCTTCTTGCAGGCTCGACATAGGAGTGAAGTAGGAGCTTATAGAGACGGGGAAGTACGTACGCCACCCCACGACTGGTATTAAGGAATATAACCCGTCATCCACGCAACTGTAACAAACTATCAACCTGTAAAAGATATCTAGGGAGTAATGAAATCTAAGTAAACACAATTTTCCCATTTATTGTTCACACAACTAGTTTAATTAGCTTTATTTACATTTTTGTTATTTTATTTTGATTGCATCTTTAGTTATTAGGTTAGTTGACTAGCAACTAATTCCACCCACTCTTCCAAAACCCGAGATTTTTACTTGTTTTCATAAAATATAAAAAATACAAAAAGAATCATCTCTCACCTCTAGACTTAGTTTTTAGGCTTTCTAATCCTAGCGACACTATTCCTGAGTTGAACGATCAATCCCCCGGTACTTGTCACTATACTATACTACAACGATCAGGTACACTGCCTGGTGGGGGTTGTAAGCTTCTCGAGATCCCTCGAGAGGTAAAACCTGGTGTAATTCCCACGCATCAGTCACCTCCACCAAGAGTACCACCACCACCACCCACCATTGAAAATGCATCCTTAGACATCACCCTTTCATTATCACCCATAACACCTCTTGATTCATACTTCTCATCATCACTAATCAATCCACCAAACTTCAATCCCATCCCATGGAGCTTACTTGAAGCCCATGGTGATACTTGTTTTTTGTTGCATCCATAACCGAACCATCATCTTTAGACTAAGAGATGAGTTACAATATATGTTTTCATATATTGAAATTTTGTTCCATCAACCACCACCAACATCAACCACACCTCCACCACCACCAACATCAAACACACCTCCACCAACACCATCATCTCCACCCACACCATTACTTCCTCGAAACTAAGCATGTTTCATGCTTAGAAAATAAAATTGTTTTAACCATTTTGATGGCAAGCTCTAGGAAAACATTAATATTGGAGCTTTGGTTGCTTGTTTGTTTGTTTAATTATGTATGCTTGTAAGCCCTTGAGGCATTAGTTTGTTGAAATTTTATGGATCTTGGATACATTTTGCTTGTAACCATTTTAACTTTTAGTAGAAATGATTATTTCATATTCTAGTCTCTTGTTATGCGCGCGCGCGCGCGCGCACACACACACACACACACACACACACACACACACACACACACATATATATATATATATATATATATATATATATATATATATATATATATATATATATATATATATATATATGACATGCATTCTTATTAGTTCTCTTGTAATATATTTGTTACATGCATCATATATATATTGCTTGTGCTCTAAATATTTTTGCAATCATTCAATATCTCGATTTCTCTTATGACCTTAAAGCGAGGGGGAGTATATGTCAAGGGAGAGTTCTACATTCGTCGAGATAACCATTTTGATGCTAACAAAAAGGGGGAGAAATAATATAAACTCACTAAATACTTGTATGTATCTTAATTTTTGATTTAATGAGTTTAGATTTTGTAATAATCATAAAGGGGAGATTGTTGATATAAATAATGCATAAAAACGTTATTAATATTTTTTGATATCCCTATGTTTTGACGATCACAAAATGTAAAAACATTAAATGTAAAATTATTACCTAAACAAGTATTTAGTTACGAATATCATTTCTTCTAACAAAATCACTTAAAGTATGTATAAACAAATGCCTAATATATTTTATGATCAAATGGATTTTATTTAGACACTACAAATTTTATAAAAATCTTATAAACATTTTATAAATTTTGGAAAAACACTTTTGGTAATTAAAGGAAAATGTTTAATTCATAACAAATATATGAATTCAAATTTTTAACCAAAATCAGTAAGATTTTCACCAAAAAAAGACAAACAATCTGGACATTACAGGAGGGCAGCCCCCTTAATTATAGGGCGCCTCCTTAATATTTAAGGGGGCCGGCATGCTCCTGTTGCCAGAAATGTTTGCCTATAAATACTTGTTAATTTATGCTATTTTTCCTCACCTTTTGCACTAAAATTTTCAGTTCCAATCCTTTCTAAACATCTTTCTAAATCCTTTGATCATAAGATTATAAGTCTTTGTTCCAAGTGATCCAATCCTTCACCACTCAAAGTGCAAGAGAAGAATACTCCTTCAATATCAAATCAATAAGTATTGTAGATTAGTTTTGTAGATTGTGTAAATCACTTGTAAAGCTGTGTTGTGCTTGTAATAAGTAGATTTAGGTGGGTTTGTACTTAAGTAAAGTAAAATTAGTGTTGTGAAGAAGAAGTAGTGAAGTAGTGTGAAGGCATGAAGTAGTAGTGGTGTGTACAAGTTGTGTAGAAGTTGTGACAAGTCGTGAGATTGGATCTAGCTATCATTAGAACTCGACATTTTGCTTGGTGTCGTTAAACGGTGTAAGCAAAGGTGTGTAAGGCTTCTCCACCACAAGGGAGTTTATTGACATAGTGAAGAAAACTCTCGAGTAAGAGACTCATGGAGTGGAGTAGGGCGAAGAGGAGCTTCGTAGCCGAACCACTATATATCCTTGTGTTGTGGTTTGATCTTTAATACTCTGTAAAAACCCCCATTTTTAACTGATCGAAACGGATTAAGTGTTTGGGGTATTACCTCATTGATCACAGATACAGTAATAGAAAATGACTCGAAAAGAGACATTTTATAAAAGTGAGTTATCATTCATTAAAATTATCAGAGTTTTATAAGATGAGGTCCCGTTAATCTAAGTGTGAGATGTTATGTTTGAATGATAACCAAATAGAAAGTCTTGCAAGTCTCGTGCCACTCCATGCCATAATTTCCACAGAGCTCCATTACCTAGGATACATGCTTAAAAAGTCAACATTAGGTGTTGAGTGAGAGTCATAGGTTTAAGTATTAGTGAATACAAGTTCCTCAGGGTTCAGTTGTTACACCCTTCAAGGAAAATGTAGTGTGTGTGGTAATTGCAATGCATGTAAAATTATCAAGAGTGGGTCTGTTGCACTAAGCTCATGAACCACACCTTAACAGTCAAGATCATAGGGTCTGTAGACCAATCCATGATGGGACGGGAAGAATAACTTGTCAAAGTTAATCCTTCAGAGGGTTCAAATATAATATTTATTGCCCTCGAGTGAGAGGTAGTACCAACGGGAGTTGTCAAACTCCAATAGCTCTATCAATTATATTCGCGTTCACTTGTGTAAAATATCACAAGCAATTAGATTCATGAATTTTTTTGTGTAGGGGTGGCAGATAGTTTACTCGTGCAACAACCAAAGAAAAAGACTTGTATTCGATTTAAAGAAAGCAAGTAAGCATGTAACCCCCTCACAGGGTTTATAAAGTATTTAGAAAGAGTGAGGCTATGAACTCACAGAATTTAAAAGAGTATGAGGCTATGAACTCACAGAATTTAAAAGAGTGTGAGGCTATGAACTCACCTGGGCTTAGGGAAATCTAATTGATGTGAAAGTGACTTGGAGACTAGACTGCCTACTCACGTATCCTGGTGGTATTGTGAGTGTGGTTGTATGTCAAGCTTTAGTTATCTTGTTTAAGTTTCTTAAGTAATCATTCTTAGGGTTGTTAATGTTTTAGATATAACATAACACCGTTCGGGCCATCACAATCCAGAAGTATAAGACTCCTCACATAAAGCTCCCTACTATTGTATTATGTTATCAACATAATACCGTTTGGGCCATCATAATTCTGAAGTTAATACTCCTCACGTGAAGCTGCCTACTATTGAGCTATGTTGTTATTAATTTTAGTTATAACATAACACCATTCGTGCCATCATAATTCAGAAGTCATGCAATAATCGTTTGAGGAGCCAGGGCACTATAATTCGTAAACCCAGCAAACTCGTCAAAAGGAAATATCCACATGATACTCCTCACATGAAGCTCCCTATTATTATGTTATGCCTCTAACTTAAATTAGGTTTTTATATTTATAAAAATACTTTCACTTTATACCCTTATAGTATATATATTTACAAAATCTACCCTAGACTTATATACTTATATTATTAACTATCTAAACTTAGAAAAATAAGTCCATATACTTCTATATTTTAGGAAAATGACAGAAATGGCCCTTGGACTTATAAGTTTTCAAAATTTACCATTTATACCCTTTACTTTATAACTTTTGCAAAGCTAGTCATTATATGTTTATAATTATTTATCTTTTTATCCTAAGGTTATATAACTTTGGCAAAAGGGTCCTTATACTTACAACTTCTAAGAAATGTCAAAAATAGTCCATAGACTTAATATTTTAAGAAAGTTACCATATATACCCCTATGCGTGGAAAACATTACAAAACTACTCCTAATTCCATGCAAATCATATTTTTATAAAACAAAAATGTTTCATAGCTTATTGTTAACTAATATTAGCTTAACTAAGTTATTTAAACTAGCTTATAGCTTAAATAAGGTATTGTAGCATATAATTAATAATTAGCCTATATTTAGGGTTTTAAAATGTAAACTAGCTTGTTTTAGTGATCAAGGCTTAGGCTAGGGTTCAATATGATCTAAGGCAACCTATAACTATCCTAGTACTCTAATAAAGCTAGTCAGATAAAAATAAAGCTTAATTGGTCTAGGGAAAGGTTAATGAGGGTGTTTAGGGTTTTTCTAGGGTTTTCTTGACCAAAATGGAACTCGACAAGCATGCAAGGCCTAGCTACTCGAATCCTAAGGTTTCTAAGGGTCCTATAATACTGAGTGTTTAAGGTGGAAAGAAAGGGAGAGGTGTGATTTTGGAATGAGGGGGTACGAGGGTTTATATAGGGTCATTTAGAGTAGCGACCAAGAAACGGGTGGTGTGATATTGAGGAGGGGGGGGTGAGTAATCTGAGCTAGGGGAGGCCTGATGCGTGAGAATTGCACCAGGCAGTGTACCTAATCGTTGTAGTATAGTATAGTGACAAGTACCGGGGGATTGATCGTTCAACTTAGGAATAGTGTCGCTAGGATTAGAAAACCTCAAAACTAGGTCTAGAGGTGAGGGATGATTCTTTTTGTATTTTTTATATTTGATGAAAACAAGTAAAAATCTCTGGTATTGGAAGAGTGGGCGGAATTGGTTGCTATTCAACTAACCCAATAACTAAGATGCAATCAAAATAAAATAACAAAAATGAAAATAAAACTAAATAAACTAGTGGTGTGAATAATAAATGGGAAAAATGTGTTTACTTAGATTTCATTACTCCCTAGATATCTTTTACAGGTTGATAGTTTGTTACAGTTGCGTGGATGACGGGTTATATTCCTTAATACCATTCGTAGGGTGTCGTACGTACTTCCCCAACTCTATAAGCTCCTACTTCACTCCTATGTCTAGCCTGTAAGAAGCTCCTAACATGGGATCACTAGAATTCGCTCATGCATTAAATACAACCATAAAAACCTTAGTACGCATTGGTTCATGTTTCTTAAGACGTTCAAGCAAGTTACACTATGGAAGTCTGCCAGTTTTCTTAAACCTAACATCGAAATCATTCATTCATTACAACTATAAACAAGCAATCAACCTATAATCAACATCTAGGTTTCATTACATCTAAGCAAACACACAAGAGATCTAGCCTAGCATATTAAAATTAAGACAAGCGTAAGATATATTCAAACAACACCTAGACATATTGAATGAATTGAAAGGATACTTATCTTAATTGAACATGAAGGGTTTCAAGGGGTGAAAACCCTTGAAAATACTGTAAAAGTCGAGCTAGGGTTTTTTCAAGTGGTCCCTAATATTGTCCTCTCCTTTTGAATGAAAATTACAAAGACTATATATAGATTTTCTAAGGTGACGACATCAAGAAGAAACTTCTGACGCCGTCAACCCGTCACCCATTATAAAATCGGATTACCTAGATCCAGATCTGACGCCGTCATGTGTAATGTTGTTCTGGGCCGTCACCACTTTTACTCTTGACGGCCATGCTTTGACGCCATCACATTTCCACTGGACCGTCACCATTTTTGCTCTTGACGCCGTCATCAAATTTCTCTTGACAGCGTCAAGTACTGTTTCCAGCAAGGAAAATTAAGTCTTTGCCGTTTTCTTCACTTTTATGCTCCAAAAACGTCCAAAATACTTCCTTTTCCAGAATTCACTCCAAAAGTACCTAAAATCCCAAAAGGAACAATTTAGGGCATTATTTGATCAAATAAATTCAAATTCCGGCTTAAATGACCCCCTAAAAACGGATCATTTTTCGCCTCATCATATACCCTTACACTTGAGATTTGGTTGTCCTCAAGCAAGTGCGCTTTTATTCTAATCAAAATACAAGTTAGGGGTCATTTAACACTAATATAAAAGTAATTACAACAAATAATTGTTCCACTAAAGACCAAAGACAAGCACGGAGGTCATATACTAGCACCTCACAAATAGTGTTTAGATACTCACATCTCTCAGGTGTAATAAAGTATATATTTCAATATGGAATGGAAAATATCTCTCACTACCTGTCATAGCAAAATAGATTACCATAGACTTGGGAAAGGATCATACCTCCACCACATGGTGTAAGCACCTAGGATAAACTATCAAAGAGGTCTTTTAAAGGGTTGTAACGTTAGGTGAAGGGATATGGAATACACGGTTTTGTTGGATATAGGCAATCTTTACTGGTGGCGAGTTAATCATCTTGGTTAATTACATGTACAATATGGCATTGCTAAGCCAAGACTAGACTCGACTTAAGCTAATAAATGCAAAATAACAAAAACATAAAGTAAACATAGAATGAAGCGGGATGGTAGTCCGTATGTTTTTTCCCTTTTTTTTTCTTTTTCTATTTTTTTTCTCTTTTTTTTTTTTTTTTTTTTTTTTTTTTTTTTTTTTTTACATACTTTACAATAAACTATTCTAATGACTCGAATCAAGATAATCAAAACACTTGGAATACTTTTAAGATTAATGCACATATGGGGGTAATAATATGATGTTCTTCCCCATTACTCCATAACATTAGTACTTTACCCATGAGTCCCAATCGTCCCAAAACAATATTTACAAGGATATGACTCGACTTAGCAACCATGTAATCAGTTAGATCATTAACTAAAGGTTTAAACATACAACAATAATGCACTAAAGATGAGTGCATACACGGAAGGATAAGGCGATTTGGGTGTACATTTAAGTGGGGTGTAACAAATTCTTCCTTTAAGTAAGATGCTTAAAGGTAGAAACGAAAAGATAGGCTCGGAGGGGTGTACTAGGGGTTTCGTGTACTAAAAATGAGTACAACGCTAAGGTGTGGGAAAAATTAACTGACTTAACTAGCCAAGTAATATGACTTAAATGGTCAAGTAATTATGATACGGGTTTAACACAAGGGTGATCCTAATGCTTCTTATCATGTAGTAAATCCTACTACACGAAAGTAGTCTCACTAGCGGTCTCGGGATGCATCACTAACGCAAGTTCTTGAATCTAAATGCTACCGGTACACTCATAAGCACTAATAATGGATGCTTTTCCTATCAAATCTAAAGGCGAACCTTTCATATTTGGGTGGAAAATTTTTCTTAATAGTACGGTTTTGTGCTAGTCATACGACTCCTATCCATGAGATGCTTGCTGAGGCTAAAGTTTCACTCCTAAATGTTGTAAAAAATTTTAAATTTGGTGCTAAAATTACGCTAACAAGTATTTCTCTTAGTTTTATTACACATCTACCATCAAACAAACAAACTCAAGTGAAAGTGTATACTATAAGGTATCATCATTTTACCCTCCCCTTACACTTAGGATGAACATTGTCCCCAATGTTCAATTAAAGAATGTAAAAGTGAAATAGGTAAAAGAATGAAGTCAAATACTCCCCTGATTCGTTCGGTGTGGATAGTGTGGTAACAAGGTTAGATCTTCCTCCAAGAAAATGAACAATCAAAGCTTCCCTTTCAGAAAAATAAATCATCTTCTTGTCATACATAACCTGTTAAACCTGAGAAAACAAACAAGGCAACCTCGTGTATAATCGGCGGCAATCTATATATACTAATAAATCCTAGAAAACAAAGTAAGATATAATGCTTGTTGAATGAATGCTTTCAGATTCCTGGAGTTTATAAAACTAAAGATTCAACAAAAACTTTTAGACTCCGTTAGAAAAACAAAACTAGCAAAATTCCCAGAATTTTTACACATGACGCCGTCAGGAATTTCTTCCTGACGCCATCAGAAGTGACCTGCAGAAATCTTTATGTTGAGTTTCTGGAAAATTTCTGGAAAACTTATGTCTTACTTCCTGGAAAATCCTGCAAAACATCATTGTGACTCGATACAAGCATTTGAATCTAACAAATATGAATATACATGTTCATTTAATATTGTGGAGAATCATGATCAATTTTGTTTCTTAAAAACATATTTGAGGTTTCCCCTTACACTTTTCTTTTATGAAATACCTTTGGATGAAGTTAAGACTAAGTCTAACGACAAAATAAAGTATTTTCACCATTTTATTTTTGAAACATGATCTACCAACAATAAAAATAAAGCATGCATACGGAAACAAATAACAATCAAACAATATAAAAATCAAACAAATCATGGGTTGCCTCCCAAGAAGCGCTTTTCTTTATTTACGAGTCTTGTAGCTAGACTCAAGGTCATGGGTTATTACGTGACCTCATCGTTGGTCTCACTCTCTGATTGTAAATGTTCTTTATAGAGACCAACCACCGTTTTCTCAATTGCTCCTATAATCCTATTGGCAAATTCCTTATCGACTTTATACTTCGGTCCTAGAGTCAAGCAATCTTTGTAGAAAAGACTCTTATTCTCCCATACATAGTTCATGCCATTTTTCTTATCCTCTTCATTGATGTCCTCAAAAGCACAAATGTTATCCATGTCAAATCGGGGCACAAAACAAAATTCTTTCATTCTATTAGGCATCCTATAAGTGATCCTATCGGTGTCACTAGCAAATTGGATTGTCCCTTCTATCTCATCATATTCTAACTTGGACTCTTCCACAAATGTTTTACCAAACACAACATGGGATAAGCGACAATCAATAACACTAGCTAAGTCTTCAACAACCATAAAGTCAGTGATATAAGTAAAGTTCCCAACAAAGACATGGAGACCTTTAATTCTCCCAACAAAGTTACAAACTCCACAGGGTATTTGGGATCTCTTCTAGGTCCAAGTCTTGTTTTCACAATATCATTATAGACACTTGAGGACATAATGTTGATTGGGGATTTAAAATCAATGTAAGCATTGTCAATGTGTTTATACCCAATCATACATGGTATCTTAGCATTCTTAGGATCGCCTCTCTTTATCTTAGGTTCGATTCTAGTGAAAGGAGGTCGAGGATTATCAATAAGATTATTATAGTACGCAATCTCCTCCTTAGTGGGGTATAGATTAGAATAGTCATCTAGCTTTAGATCAATCTCCCCTTCTTCAAGTTCCTTAACAACATCCTCAAAATCTATAGTTCCTAGGTCCTTATTTGAGTACAAGGCGGTCGCTAGGTCACTAAATGCATGGTCGAGCTCAACATTAATCAACCTATTAAGCTCCCTAAGTTCCCTAATCTCACTCTCAATTTGTTCACGTAACAAAGCCACTTCTCTAGGGGAAAGGGGTGGATTCGCGTTTTCAATAATGGTCAACGGAATAGTCAATGAATTTATTTTACTAACAAAGGCACGAAGAAATAGATAGACTAAAGAAAACCTAAAAAATAAAAATAAAATCTTACTAGAAAGGAATCTAGCAAGTAGACCTAATAAAAAGAAATTCTAACCTAGACAATAACTATTCCCAAGGTTGCAGCGCCAAAAACTTGATGCGTGGGACTTGCACCAAGCTTTACCTCTCGAGGGATCTCGAGAAGCTTACAACCCCCACCAGGCAGTGTACCTGATCGTTGTAGTATAGTATAGTGACAAGTACCGGGGGATTGATCGTTCAACTCAGGAATAGTGTCACTAGGATTAGAAAACCTCAAAACTAGGTATAGAGGTGAGGGATGATTCTTTTTGTATTTTTATATTTTATGAAAACAAGTAAAAATCTCTGGTATTGGAAGAGTGGGCGGAATTAGTTGCTATTCAACTAACCCAATAACTAAGATGCAATCAAAATAAAATAACAAAAATGAAAATAAAACTAATTAAACTAGTGGTGTGAACAATAAATGGGAAAAATGTGTTTACTTAGATTTCATTACTCCCTAGATATCTTTTACAGGTTTATAGTTTGTTACAGTTGAGTGGATGACGGGTTATATTCCTTAATACCATTCGTGGGGAGGTGTACGTGCTTCCCCAAATCTATAAGCTCCTACTTCACTCCTATGTCGAGCCTACAAGAATCTCCTAACATGGGATCACTAGAATTCGCTCATGCATTAAATACAACCATAAAATCCTTAGTACACATTGGTTCATGTTTCTTAAGACGTTCAAGCAAGTTACACTATGGAAGTCTGCCAGTTTTCTTAAGCCTAACATCGAAATCATTCATCCATTACAACTATAAACAAGCAATCAACCTATAATCAACATCTAGGTTTCATTACAACTAAGCAAACACACAAGAGATCTAGCCTAGCATGTTAAAATTAAGACAAGCGTAAGATATATTCAAACAACACCTAGACATATTGAATGAATTGAAAGGACACTTTTCTTAATTGAACATGAAGGGTTTCAAGGGGTGAAAGCCCTCGAAAATACAGTAAAAGTCGAGCTAGGATTTTTTCAAGTGGTCCCTAACATTGTCCTCTCCTTTTGAATGAAAATTACAAAGACTATATATAGATTTTCTAAGGTGACGGCGTCAAGAAGAAACTTCTAACGCCGTCAACCCGCTGCCCATAATAAAATCGGATTGCCTAGATCTAGATCTGACGCCGTCATGTGTAATGTTGTTCTGGGCCGTCACCACTTTTACTCTTGACGGCCATGCTTTGACGCCGTCACATTTCCACTGGACCGTCACCATTTTTGCTCTTGACGCCGTCATAAAATTTCTCTTGATGCCGTCAGGTACTGTTTCCAACAAGGAAAATTAAGACTTTGCTGTTTTCTTCACTTTTATGCTCCAAAAATGTCCAAAATGCTTCCTTTTCCAGAATTCACTCCAAAAGTACCTAAAATCACAAAAGAAATGATTCAGGGCATTATTTGATAAAATAAATTCAAATTCCGGCTTAAATGACCCCCTAAAAACGGATCATTTTTTGCCTCATGAAGGTCATAGAGGGTCTAAGGGATGACTAGGAGGAGCTAGTAGTAGCTCGGTGTTGCTAGGGGTGGTTTGTTGTGGAGAAGTAGCCGCGGGGTGGTTTTGGTCAAAGGTGGTGACAAGTAGATGATGTAGATGTATGCTTGGGTGCTTAGAGGTTCTAAGATGTTAGGCTAGGTTCTTGAGGTGCTTATGTTTAGGTTTTAACTAGTTTAGGTTTAGTTTAGACCTAATCTTGCTTAGTGAGAGATTAGGGTCTAGCTTAGGGTTTAGTGCCTAGATTAGGGTCCTATGAGTGTTTAGAGACTAATCCTAGATTCTAAGAAGCTTATACTAAGTGGTGGTAGCTTATGGTGAAGTTTTGGGATAGTTTAGACCTAATTTCGGGAAGTTATGACCTAGTTATGGTTTTGTGCATAAGGGACTTGTACCTAAGCTCTCAGGGGTTGTACTAGGGTCTAAGGGTGCTAAGACATCCTATTGTTCATAATTTAACTCATACATAAGCCTTGAACACTTTCAAATTGGTTTAGATAGGTAATTAGGGTTTTGTAAACACATACGCCTGATAAGGGCTTAGTTAGGGTTAGATTAGGGTTTTGTGATGAGTTTAGTGTGTTAGGCTAGCAGATTACTTATTGTGGAGTTGTTGTGATCTTATGCTTGACATACAAGAGGTTTATAGGATGTTTGGGTAGAGATATTTGGCTTGTGTATATACGTGAGCAAGTCTAGAGAGTCATGCAGGTAATGAATGCACATAAAAAGCAAAAATTTACCTGTGAAATACCTGACATAGGTATTTGTAGTGGAAATGATAGTGATGAGTTTTTGTGGGTTGTTATAGTCCTACCCCCTTGGAGAAAATCTCGGCCTGAGATTTAGTTAAACGTAAAAGTCGTGAGGAAAAATTTCTGATACCAAGGAAGAGTGGTACGAAAGGAAGGAGAGGTTTGTACAAGCGGATTAGGAAATGCTTGTACGGATGCCAGATACTTGGACTTATTCATTTATATCTCATTACTTACAAATAAAGGCGTCCCAATATTTGTAAACAAGAGCTTATAAATTCATGATCCATTTGATTTATAAATTTCTCATTAAAATGAAGGAGGTTATAACAAGTACCCAACTTGTCATATCTTATGTCTAAATTTCTAGGGGTTACTATAAGGTTCTGGATGACCTAGGGTAATCAAGAAGAGGCATACCTAATTCTAGGTTGGCTAGGTTATCCTAAATTAAGGGGCACTAGGAAATGAGAGTAGGAGGTATCTAAGGCATAAATTATATTATTGATTTCCTATCTTAAATATCCTATAGGCATTATTCTAAGGCAAAACTCCTAAAGCTATAAAAGGCATACTACTTAGGGATTTCTTCCGAGGTTTTCTTAAATCTAAAGGTTTAAGTTTGTAATGTTTCCTAGATTTGATTGATGACATTCCTCATCATCATCAATCATCTTTTATAAGGTACAAATCCTAAAACAGGCAAAGGCTATCTTATGGTGGTGTCTCATTTAATTTTTCTGTAATTTAGCTATCTTAAAACGGGATTGTTGTAGGGTATTTCTTAAACTACTATAATTAGGTCGGGTGCCTAGGTTATTATCATGACCTTCTTCTATCTTCTCAATAAGTTCAAGGAAAATTTGATCTAAGTTATTTAAAATATCTTCTACTTGATTTTCCCGATTTTCTAAAGTTATCCTAGTGAAATTTTCTCCTAATTCAGATTTCCAAGATGAAGTTGGATGGTTTACTAAGTAAGGTGTGGGTTCTAAGGTATAGGGTTATCTAGGTTCATATCTAGGGATATAGGCAGGGATAAGTTTCCTAGGTATATATGGTTCTCTAGGAAGAAAGAACCCATGTGGTTCAAATCTATGGGAGGGAAATGGTGGGTGTAAAATAGTATTTGGGGGAGTAATAGGTGATGCCTTAGCATAGAATTCTCTTATACGTCTTAAGTGTGGGTCATCTACGAAAGGTGTAAAACCTAAGGGTGACGATGTATCTATACTATTCCTAGGGCTTTCCGGGGAATTGGGAAAAAGATTTTTAAAACTAAGATCCGAATCATACGGAGAGGGAAGAACATTCTCTGTATGTAGTTCGGTTGGGGTAAAGGTAGAGTAGTGGGGAACAGGCATAACTATCTAATAACCTGATAAAATAATATAAGCTAACATATAAGTTAAGGAATACCTATTATGCATACCTAATGCACATATGGCTCCGAGAAGTAGGCATTGGGGAGTGTAGTGGCACGAAAGACTTTCTCGGGTATTGGGAAAAGTAGTTGTAGTTTAGGATTTGACCTTATTTTCTACAACTGAAGCTTTGATACCAATCTGTAACACCCCCATTTTCACTGATCGCAGTGAATTAAGTGTTTGGGGTATTACCTCATGGATCAAAGATACAGTAATAGAAAATGGCTCGAAAAGAGACATTTTATAAAAATGAGTTATCATTCATTAAAATTATTAGAGTTTTTTAAGATGAGGTCCCGTGAATCTAAGTGTGAGATGTTATGTTTGAATGATAACCAAATAGAAAGTCTTTCAAGTCTCGTGCCACTCCATGCCATAATTTCCGCAGAGCTCCGTTACCTAGGATACATGCTTAAAAAGTCAACACTATGTGTTAAGTGAGAGTCATAGGTTTAAGTGTTAGTGAATACAAGTTCCTCAGTGTTCAGTTGTTCCACCCTTCAAGGAAAATGTAGTGTGTGTGATAATTGCAATGCATGTACAATTGTCAAGAGTTGGTCTGTTACACTAAGATCAAGAACCACATGTTAAGATTCCAGATCATGGGGTCTGCAGACCAATCCATGATGGGACGGGAAGGATAACTTGCCAAAGTCAATCCTTCAGAGGGTTCAAATATAATACTTATTGGTACCCTCCAGTGAGAGGTAGTACTAACAGGAGTTATCAAACTCCAATAGATCTATCAATTATATTCACATTCACTTGTGTAAAAAATCATAAGCGATTAGATTCATGAATTTTGTTGTGTAGGGGTGGCAGATAGTTTACTCGTGCAACGACTAAAGAAAAAGACTTATATTCGATTTAAAGAAAGCAAGTAAGCATGTAACCCCCTCACAGGGTTTATAAAGCATTTAAGGCTATGAACTCACGGAATTTAAAAGAGTGTGAGGTTACGAACTCACGGAATTTAAAAGAGTGTGAGGCTATGAACTCACCTGGGCTTTGGGAAATCTAATTGATGTGAAAGTGACTCGGAGACTAGACTGCCTACTTACGTATCCTAGTGGTATTGTGGGTGTGGTTGTATGTCAAGCTTTCATTATCTTATTTATGTTTCTTAAGTAATCATTCTTAGTTTTGTTAGTGTTTTAGATATAACATAACACAATTCGGGCCATCACAATCCATAAGTATAAGACTCCTCACATGAAGCTTCCTACTATTGCATTATGTTATCAACATAATACCGTTCGGGCCATCATAATTCAGAAGTTAATACTCCTCACATGAAGTTCCCTACTATTGAGCTATGTTGTTATTTAGTTTAGTTATAATATAATACCGTTCGGGCCATCATAATTCATAAGTCATGCAATAATCGTTTGAGGAGCCAGGACACTTTAATTCGTAAACCTGGCAAACTCGTCAAAACGAAATATCCACATGATACTCCTCACATGAAGCTCCTTAGTATTGTGTTATACTTCTAACTTAAATTAGGTTTTTATATTTATAAAAATACTTTCACTTTATACCCTTATAGTATATATATTTACAAAGTCTACCCTAGACTTATATACTTATATTATTAACTATCTAAACTTAGCAAAATTAGTCCCTATACTTCTATATTTTAGGAAAATGACAGAAATGGCCCTTGGACTTATAAGTTTTCAAAATTTACCATTTATACCCTTTACTTTATAACTTTTGCAAAACTAGTCCTTATATGTTTATAATTATTTATCTTTTTATCCTAAGCTTATATAACTTTGCAAAAAAGGGTCCTTATACTTATAACTTCTAAGAAATGTCAAAAATAGTCCCTAGACTTAATATCTTTAGAAAGTCACCATATATACCCCTTTGCATGGAAAACTTTGCAAAACTAGTCCTAATTTCATGCAAATCATATTTTTATAAAACAAAAAGATTTCCTAGCTTATGGTTAACTAATATTAGCTTAAATATGTTACAGACACTAGATTATAGCTTATAATTAGGTATTATAGCATATAATTAATAATTAGCCTATATTTAGGGTTTTAAAATGTAAACTAGCATGTTTTAGTGATCAAGGCTTAGGCAAGGGTTCCAATATGATATAAGGAAACCTATAACTATCCTAGTACTATAATAAAGCTAGTAGGATAAAAAAATAAAGCTTACTTGGTCTAGGGAAAGGTTAACGAGGGTGTTTATGGTTTTCTAGAGTTTACTTGACCAAAATAGAACTCGAAAAGCATGCAAGGCCTAGATACTCGACTCCTAAGGTTTCTAATGGTCCTATACTACTGAATGGTTAAGGTAGAAAGAAAAGGAGAGGTGTGATTTTGGAATGAGGGGGTACAAGGTTTTATATAGGGTCGTTTAGAGTAGCGACCAAGAAACGGGTGATGTGGTGTCAAGAAGGGGGAGGGGTGAGTAAGATAAGCAAGGGGAGGTCGTGGAGGGTCTAAGGAGGTCGTGGAAGTTCTAAGGGATGACTAGGAGGAGCTAGCAGTAGCTAGGGGCTGCTAGGGGTGGTTTGTGGTAGAGAAGTAGCCGCTGGGTGGTTTTGGTCAAAGGTGGTGACAAGTAGGTGATGGAGGTGTGTGCTTGGGTGCTTAGAGGTGTTAAGGTTGTGGAAAACTAGAAGGGGGGTTGAATAGTTTTCCCTTCTTTTTCATTTTATAAAAACTTTGTTTCAAAATGTTGATTCAAATTTATTCAATTGTTTGTTTGGAAAACTTCAATTAGAGTTTAGTATGAAAACAACATATAATCATTATGATCAATTATATATGTAAGCTTTTTGAAAAACTTAGTTTTATGAATGGAGCTTTGGTTGATCTTTATATGAATACGTTTTCCTTTTAAAATCTTAAAACGTTTTGTATCAAATTATCTATCAAGTTAAACTTAATATGAGAAGTGTGAATAATAATCTATTTGACCATATCTCACAATCACAATATTAACTACTATGTTTAACACAATCAATCATCACAACTATATAAGCAACAACTAAGACATGTAGGTAAGCATATAAGTAAAGCCATAAATGCAAGAACAAATGATAAGAGATAAGAGAAAGGAAATGCAAACCGAACACGATGATTTATAGTGGTTCGGCTACAAGGACACCTTCCTTGTTCCTACTCCACTCCCCGAGTCACCTACTCGAGAGTTTTCTTCACTACTCAACAAGCTCCCTTTTGGCGGAGAAAACAGTACACAACTTTTGCTTACACCATTTAACGACACTAAGCTAAATGTCGAGTTCTAATAGTAGCTAGAACCAATCTCACAACACAACTTCGATCACTACACAACTTCTACACAACTTCATGACTTCACGACTTCATCACAACTTCTTCTAAACTTCTTCACGGCTTCACAACTTCTTCACGTCTTCACAACTTCATAACTTCATCACAACTTCTTCTAAACTTCTTCACGGCTTCACAACTTCTTCACGTCTTCACGACTTCACAGCTTCATCACAACTTCTTCTAAACTCCACTACTTAATCACACACCTACATCTTCACAACTACATGTTTTCTCCACACTACTACTTCCTCCCACTACTTCTTACTCACACATTGAATCACTACTAAGTAAGATCATCTTGATCTACTTGTTACATATACATAACTCATAACTTCACATAAGCACTAACTGGATCCTAATACATCTTTGGCTTTATGATAGGGAGAATTCTTCTCTTGCACTTTGAGTGATGAGAAATTGGATCACTTGAAACAAAGATTAATAATCTTATGATCAAAGGGTTTTAGAAGGATGTTTAGAGAGAATTGGATCTGAAAATTTTTGTGCAAAAGGTGAGAAAAATTCCAGGTTTGAGGTGGTATTTATAGGGAAAAATTTCTTACCAAATCTGACAGGGGAGCCTGGCCGGTCCCCTTAATTGTGTGCCGGTCCCCTTAAAATTAAGGGGGCCGCCCTACTGAAACGGCCAGATTTTCTGCCTTTTAGTGGGGAAAGTTTATTTGGTGAAAAACTAACTAATTTTGGTTAAAAGTTTGAAATCATATATTTAGTATGATTAAAACATTTTTCTTTATTACCAAAAGTGTTTTTCAAAAATATATAATATGTTTATATAATTAAATAAACTTTGTATTAGTTAATTAAATATCCCTTTGATCATGAGATGTATTAAACATTTGTTTATCTATACCTCAAGTGATTGTTGAAGCATACTTGAGACGTTGAGATGTCGAGGCTTGTTGACGTAAGAATGCATAGAAGAATTGTGATCACAAGTAACTTAAGCACTTTACGTTATATGTTGTAACTTACATCTTTGTCATCATCAAAACATGAAGAGGATGTTTAGATTAAATATCGTAATATTCATGCCAACAATCTCCCCCTTTTTGATGATGACAAACTATGTAAATTATAACTTATAGTAAAATGTATAAGTTACTTGTTTACACTTCTTCTCCCCCTTTTGTCGAAGCAAAAAGGTAGACTCTAAGATGAGACTTCTACTACGCTTGAACTCTTGAGATAGAATCTAAAAGGCGAGCTTGCATCATCGTAATTGAAGCCTTGATCCTAGCAACCTCAATGCTCCCCCTTGGTGTATGCTCAAAACTTGTTTTGGCTACCAAAGAATCGAGCGGTGAAGTAATCCTTCAAAACAAAGTTAGTAGACAAGTGCACATATATATAATGATGATAATAGATATATGCATGAAACTAATAGGGGAACAATATATGGACATATTTGGTATATGCACTAAAAGTATGACACATGCAATTATTGTTTTAAAAACAACAACCTAAATCCAAAAAAAAATTAGAACCTAATGCAAAGATTAGAACCTATGAAAATGTAGGAGAATGAGGAGGGATGATTGTGAATGTAAAGGGAAGGTGATGACAAAGGGTTGACAATTATGGTTTAGATTAATATATCGTTCAACAAGGGTGGATGATAGGGAATCATGGGATTTTTAGGTGTTTTGTTGATGGTGGTGGAGGTGTTGTGTTTGTTGTTGGTGGTAGAGGATGCAACAAGTTTTCAATGTGAGAAAACATGTATTGTATCTCATCTCTTAGTCCGAACACAATTGTTCGGTTGTAGATGCAACAAAGGCAAGTGTCTCCATGAGCTTCAAGTAAGCTCCATGGGACGGGGTTATAGGTTGGTGAATTGATAGGAGATTATGAGAAGTGTGCATCAAGAGGTGTTAATGATGATAACTTTTGGTGGTGGAGACAATTGTGAGTTGATATATTCTTTGATGGATGGAGTGGTGTCGTCTTCATTAGTAAGGTCAATGAAGAGTTGTTTTGATGGTATGATGACAAGTTTTTGTTGGAGATGGTGGTTCTTGGAGGAGGTAGGTTGTTGATCCAAATTGCATTGAATAAGATGCAACGCAAGAAGAGCATTAAGCTCATGAGCTTCTTTGAGCTCTTCAACGAACTTTTCATGTTCGGAGGAAGGTGATGGTGGTGGAGTTGGATTGTGATTAGGGATTGAGGTTTGGTCATGAAACTTATGATTCATGTTTGGATGAGATTGATGGTTGTTGTTTTGATATTGAGTATGATCCTCAAAAGGGTCATTTGGTAGAATTGAGTGAGATGAATGTGGAAGTTTATTAGTGAGGGTGATAGTAAGGTTGTCTTGTTAAGCTGAAAGAGTGGTTTCATTTGGGTGATCATGAAAGCATGATGAAGGTATGGATGAAAGTGATTCTTCATGTGTGGATGGTAGTTTGGATGTTGTATGTGGGGTGATAACAATGATGTTAGGTTTGTTGGGAGAGGTATTTATAGTGTGATGATTATGTGTTTATGGAAGGATAGTAGGTGTTGGATTGGCTAGACAAAACGTGTTGGTTTAGGAGGTGTTTATGAGGAGTGATTTAGGAGGTATGATATTGATTCTTGGTTTCTTTGAGGACATGGAGATGGTGGATGACTCTAGATTGGTAGTACAAAGGATGACTCGATTTTGGGTGTGAGGTAGAAGGATATATGTGAGTGAGTGTGATTTCCCTTCCCATTAAATTCATGCTCATCCGGATATATTATGAAACTAATATGACCTATCGGAAAATGACACTAAGGTTCTCATGAAATGAGGGTGTAGGATATAAAGGTTAGAAAAATATACCTAGATGAATGATACATATAGTGTAAACCATGTAAAGGCATACAATCAAATCACATAGGAGCAAATAATCATCTAGAAATAACATATATGCGATATGCCATAAATCTAGGAATGAATGCATCTAATGAGAAGCAAGATTCATAAAAGTAAACTAGCATTAGGTATATTTAGGAAGAGCAATTTAATCAAGTTGGAGAATGAGTATGAGACTATTACTAGTGGTGCTCAATTCAGGCTAAACACGACCATTTTTACGGGTTACACACACCCAACTTCTCACATAGAAGCAATTCAAGCGTTAGGTTAAATTGAATTTCTAGTCAATAGATTCTCTAGTAGTCATTCTCTTTTTAGAAGAAATTGAGTTCCTAAATTTACCTATCGAAGAGTACCAAATATGAAGTTTGCTTGATTCACTAATACTTGACTTAATGTGACTCAAACATCATGTTTTTATGAAGGTAAGTCTACATGATATATTTTACTCACTATCCCAATAGAGATGTGTTAAATGTTTAGATAAGAGTAAACGCAAAGTTTTAATCTTTTGTTCATGATTAACCGGTTATTTGGTTTTGATAGCATATTACTTGATTTAATAGATGTGCTTGATTTAAGAATGCTCCTTAGCATATCTTGAAAAATGAATCTCATTAAGATTATTTATCTTAAATGAGATTGTGATTCACAAATGATATCAAAACTAGACATTTATATATTCTAAAACAAATATTATTTTCTATGATTTTTGCCAATGTTATATATCATAATTTAACTAGTATTTAAAACAAAATGAATTTAACTTGTTTATGCATTGTGACAAGTTATTTTTCAATTTTAATAACTTAAATTATTTCAAAAAGAAATGTGTAGTGCATTATCTTGTAACGCAACCATTCATGCTACAAAGAAAATGAAATACATATAATATATAGTGTGTATTGTTCTTAAATATGTAATTTAGCTTGAAGTGATGATTTTAAGTAGTGTGAGCAAAGTTTACATATGTTGTTAGTTTGCTCATGTTTGGTTTTTCGGATATGACACATTTATCCATTGCTTTGCAATGTAAATTACTTGAATATTTCGGATGAAACATCCAAGTCGTCAATCCTACTTCATTGTATATTTTATGCATGTGTTAGACATGTTATTCTAATATTTGGAACACAACTATTGGATAAGTAGATTCAATATGGCATTGTCAACACAAGTGTGAGTTATGATCCAATGCATATTCTTTTCATCTACAAAGGATGTAAATATTTTCATATCAATCTAGTGTGATTGAGTATGTAGATTCAAGACTATATCCTTTGTTAAAATTTAATGTAATCTTGAAACTAAACAAATAACAATCCAATTTCTTGTCCATACTCAAAAACATGTCAATTAGATTTGATGAATATATCAACCATAATTTGAATAATGAATTGATATAATATCAAGATCTTTCTTGACCCTCACAAACACTCATTTAAAATAAGTAGGCATTTTTATTGTGTGTTCCATTAATCCTAAGATTATTTATGAGTGAGGTTGGTGAATGATTGAAATTTGACTTATTACTTCATGATAGTTATAAGTTTTGTTTATGTGAAAGACTCTTCATTGTTACTTATAATGAACACACTTAGATTTTGAAAATACTTTTTCTTTTATATTACTACTAATGTTTTACATAGATTCAATTTCTCTTATTAAACAAATTAAGGTAAAACAAGGTAATTTGTTGAAAATGTTTAAGTGTGTTGTTAAGAATAGATTAAATTGTTTGAAATATTTAGGTGATTAGATTTAACTCATTTACAAGATGTTTGAGTAACATTAAGCCATCTATACCTATATGCAATGCAAGCATAATATTGCAATCCTAACGCAAGAAATCTAGCATAAGATCTAGTTAAGAACAAGCCAGAAAACTAGATATAAACTAATAAAGTACAAAGCACATATGCTAGGATATTCAAATAGCTAAATTACAAATATCAACGATTAACAAAGTAAAATCACAAATGAGTTCACATAGCACATAAAACACTTGTCGTCATTTTGTGTATTATATATATACCAATGTTTACTTAGCTCGATTTTATTTGAAAATAAAATAGTTTCCTATCCATTTTAAAATTTAATTAAGATCAATATTTTGAAAACATAAATACTTAATTTTTCAAAGATATATCGACTAGGAATGTCCGACTCGAAGGAAAAGGCAAAATACAAGTTTTACGTTAAAACAAGACTCAACTTTTTTGACCTTCGTGTAGTATTATAACTTTCTGACTTATTTAAGTTTTTAAT
Organism: Artemisia argyi; assembly: GCA_030686995.1. Taxonomy (NCBI): domain Eukaryota; kingdom Viridiplantae; phylum Streptophyta; class Magnoliopsida; order Asterales; family Asteraceae; genus Artemisia; species Artemisia argyi. The sequence continues at coordinate 124,361,314 of CM060678.1, forward strand.
GGTTACTTGTAAGTATTTTTAAATGAAAGTAGACTCAATTACCTTTAAAACGCCGGGTGGCACAACTTCTACGGAGTTACGGTTAATTTTATATGATTTTTCAAAGTTTCTGAAAAACTGTCGAACAGACAGGCGGACCCCTTAAATTTAAGGGGGCCGCCCATTATTTAAGGGGGCCGCCCAGACAATTAAAGGGGCCGCCCATCTGATACTCAAAAATGCAATTTTTGTTAAACATTGTTTTCTGACTATGTGGAAAGGTGTGTAACATTCTTATTTTAAAAACGAACATATAACACTTGTTTTAAGCATAATCTTATCTCGAGCTAGTATAATTAGTGTATAAAATATCAAAACTAATACAAGTTAATCAACAAAACACTTTTCATATTAAATCCTCTTTAATGGGTAATTTGATACATGGATCGTACTCAATTTTTAAAACCATTTGTTTTGAAAATTTGAGTGACCTGGCTCTGGTACCAATTGTGGAAAACTAGAAGGGGGGTTGAATAGTTTTCCCTTCTTTTTCATTTTATAAAAACTTTGTTTCAAAATGTTGATTCAAATTTATTCAATTGTTTGTTTGGAAAACTTCAATTAGAGTTTAGTATGAAAACAACATATAATCATTATGATCAATTATATATGTAAGCTTTTTGAAAAACTTAGTTTTATGAATGGAGCTTTGGTTGATCTTTATATGAATACGTTTTCCTTTTAAAATCTTAAAACATTTTGTATCAAATTATCTATCAAGTTAAACTTAATATGAGAAGTGTGAATAATAATCTATTTGACCATATCTCACAATCACAATATTAACTACTATGTTCAACACAATCAATCATCACAACTATATAAGCAACAACTAAGACATGTAGGTAAGCATATAAGTAAAGCGATAAATGCAAGAACAAATGATAAGAGATAAGAGAAAGGAAATTCAAACCGAACACGATGATTTATAGTGGTTCGGCTACAAGAACACCTTCCTTGTTCCTACTCCACTCCCTGAGTCACCTACTCGAGAGTTTTCTTCACTACTCAACAAGCTCCCTTTTGGCGGAGAAAACCGTACACAACTTTTGCTTACACCATTTAACGACACTAAGCTAAATGTCGAGTTCTAATAGTAGCTAGAACCAATCTCACAACACAACTTCGATCACTACTCAACTTCTACACAACTTCACGACTTCACGACTTATCACAACTTCTTCTAAACTTCTTCACGGCTTCACAACTTCTTCACGTCTTCACAACTTCATAACTTCATCACAACTTCTTCTAAACTTCTTCACAGCTTCATAACTTCTTCACGTCTTCACGACTTCACAGCTTCATCACAACTTCTTCTAAACTCCACTACTTAATCACACACCTACATCTTCACAACTACATGTTTTCTCCACACTACTACTTCCCCCCACTACTTCTTACTCACACATTGAATCATTACTAAGTAAGATCACCTTGATCTACTTGTTACATATACATAACTCACAACTTTACATAAGCACTAACTGGATCCTAATACATCTTTGGCTTTATGATAGGGAGAATTCTTCTCTTGCACTTTGAGTGATGAGAAATTGGATCACTTGAAACAAAGATTAATAATCTTATGATCAAAGGGTTTTAGAAGGATGTTTAGAGAGAATTGGATCTGAAAATTTTTGTGCAAAAGGTGAGAAAAATTCCAGGTTTGAGGTGGTATTTATAGGGAATATTTTCTGACCAAATCTGACAGGGGAGCGTGGCCGGTCCCCTTAATTGTGTGCCGGTCCCCTTAAAATTAAGGGGGCCGCCCTACTGAAACGACCAGATTTTCTGTCTTTTAGTGGGGAAAGTTTATTTGGTGAAAAATTAACTAATTTTGGTTAAAAGTTTGAAATCATATATTTAGTATGATTAAAACATTTTTCTTTATTACCAAAAGTGTTTTTCAAAAATATATAATATGTTTATATAATTAAATAAACTTTGTATTAGTTAATTAGATATCCCTTTGATCATGAGATGTATTAAACACTTGTTTATCCATACCTCAAGTGATTGTTGAAGCATACTTGAGACGTTGAGATGTCGAGGCTTGTTGACGCAAGAATGCATAGAAGAATTTTGATCACAAGTAACTTAAGCACTTTACGTTATATGTTGTAACTTACGTCTTTGTCATCATCAAAACATGAAGAGGATGTTTAGATTAAATATCATAATATTCATGCCAACAAAGGTGCTAGGCTAGGTGCTTGAGGTGCTTAAGTTAAGGTTTTAACTATTTTAGGGTTAGTTTAGACGTAATCTTACTTAGTGAGATATAAGGGTCTAGCTTAGGGTTTAGTGCCTATATTAGGGTCCTATGAGTGTTTAGTGACTAATCCTAGGTCCTAAGAAGCTTATAATAAGTGGTGGTAGCTTATGGTGAAGTTTTGGGATAGTTTAGACCTAATTCCGAGAAGTTACGACCTAGTTATGGTTTTGTGATTAAGAGACTTGTAACTAGCTCTAAGGGGTTGTACTAGGGTCTAAGGGTGCTAAGATATACTATTGTTCCTAAGGTAACTCATACATAAGCCTTGAACACTTTTAAATTGGTTTAGATAGGCAATTAGGGTTTTGTAAACACATAGGCCTGATTAGGGCTTAATTAGGGTTAGATAAGGGTTTTGTGATGAGTTTAGTGTGTTAGGTTGGTAGATTACTTATTGTGGAGTTGTTGTGATATTATACTTGACATACCAGAGGTTTATAGGATGTGTGGGTAGAGATATTTGGCTTGTATAGATACGTGAGCAAGTCTAGAGAATCAAGCAGGTAATGAATGCACATAAAAAGCAAATATTTACCTGTGAAATACCTGACATAGGTATTTGTAGTGGAAGTGATAGTGATGAGTTTTTGTGGGTTGTTATAAACTCTATCTTTTCATTACATTCATATTTACATTATATTTGCTTAGTTATTTAGATAGAATTGTTCATATAGTGCAAGTGTTGAAATTCACATAAACTAGAATCGAATTTTTTGAAAACAAAGTTTTTATAATTTAAAAGGACGTAAAACTATTCAATCCCCCTTCTAGTTTTCCATATTTGGAATGAAAAAAATCTAACTCTATAAGTACACCTATGAAACACAAGCCTAAACTAGATGAGGATAGAGGTGGTAAACCAGTTGATGCTACAAAATACCGTAGTATGATTGTGTTGATCCCAGTTAAGCACTTGATCAAATTCTCTAGCTTGTAAAGATTTGGTTATCTTAGACAAATCTAAAACAACTAATGTATAGAAACTGACTTGAGACTTTAATAAACACAATGTAGAATATTATGTTTAATCTTAATAAGAACAAGGAATAATAAAACACTTGTTTATCACAAAACACTTCAATATATTAAAATACGAATACTCTTAAAGTATTAGGGTTTACAATCTTGCAGTGACCGACACTATAATGATATGTTTTTAACTCTATTCCCTAGGACCTCCTTTAATAGGCTAAGGTGTCCTAGTCGGTTTACAATATCTTCTACACTAGATAAATCTTTTAGAATCTTTCCTATAATTATCTAACCGACTATGCATAGTTATTACATAAGCAGTAGAAACAAAACTAAGTAGCAGTTGTAACTTTAATCCAGTAGTAGTAATCCTCCAGCAGAAGTAATGTATCACTAGTAGTAGTAACCACTACACTAGCAGCAGTATTGACTTGGAGTATTTTCACATTGAACACCTGAGCAGTTGTAACTTTCCTGAGCTGCAGAATCTCAAAACCCAACTATCCTCCCCTAAACTTGATATTTCTTCATAAATCATCAAGTTTCCTTTATAGCTTGAACACTCACTAGGAGGATGCTTCAAAACACTTTTACTTCTATTTAGGTTCCATAGGGTTGATAATTCTTTCATATTTCTTCAATAGTTGATATGCTTGATCATCAGAAAAGTAATGATGTTGCAGGTTCAACTTTCCTTTTTCCATTGACCATCTGATGAACTATTGGTTTGTTAAACTTGATAGGGTAATCTTTTTCTACAAGCATGTACACTGTAACACCATGAGCATTCAACACATGAACACCACAAGATTGAAAAAGCATCCACTACTAAACTGTGTTATGTCTTAGATTTCTGCATTCTTCATCTTTAGGATGTAATTCAAACATCACCTTCAAGTAATTCCAAATAACTCAATCATAAATGGATTCAGGCCTAATCAAACCAAGTCTATCTTTGTAAAGCTTCCATAGGGTTACCAAATCCTCTCTATCAAACTTTTGGACCATCTGTTGGAAACCTGTGAATCTCATTGAACTTCTGATGCATGGAATTGCACCATCGCAAAAGGTTTTACCTCTCTAGGGATCTTGAGAAGCTTACAATCCCCACCAGGCAGTGTACATGTTCGTTGTAGTATAGTATAGTGACAGGTACCGGGGGATTGATCGTTCAACTTAAAGAATAGTGTTCGCTAGGGTTAAAACTCACTAAAACTAGGTCTAGAGGTGAGGGATGATTCTTTTTGTATTTTTATATTTTAATTGAAAGCAAGTAAAAATCTCGGTTTTGGAAAGAGTTGGCGGAATTAGTTGCTAATCAACTAACCCAAATAACTAAAGATGCAATCAAAATAATATAAACTAAACTTAAACTAATTTTGGTGTAAACAATAATGAGAGAAAATGTGTTTACTTAGATTTCACTACTCCCTAGCTATCTTTTACAGATTGATTAGTTTGTTACAATTGCATGGATGACGGTTTATATTCCTTAATACCATTCGTAGGGCCGTGTACGATCTTCCCTAACTCTATAAGCTTCTACCTCTTCCTATGTCGAGCCGACTACTAGCTTCTAACATGGCCTCATTAGTAGTTACCCACGCATTAAATACAACCAATATATCGTAGTACACCTCCGATCATGTTTCTTAAGACGTTCAAGCAAGTTACCAATTGGAAGTCTGCCAATTTTCTTAAGCCTAACATCGTATTCATTGATCCACAACAATTATAAACAAACAACCAACCCATAATCAATATCTAAATTTCATTACATCTAACCAAACACAAAGAAAACCTAGCCTAGCATGTTAAAGAGAATACAAGCGTAAGATATAATTAAACAACACACAGACATATTGAATGACTTGATAAAGGACTTATCTTCAATTAAGCATGGAAGAAACAAATTGTTGAAACCCTTTAAAAAGCTGTAAAATTCGTCTAAGGTTTACTCCCTTCAAAGTTCGACACAATGAATTAAAACTAGAAAACTATATATAGCTTTTGTAATCTGACGGCGTCAAGATTAATGTGTGATGCCGTCAACTCGCCGCCAAAATAAACTCGTATTGCCTAGATCCTCTTCTGACACTGTCAGTCTTTATAGACTCTGGGCTGTCACTCTTTACATAAACTCATGATGGCCTTGACAATTTAATACATGACGCTGTTACGACCCCTTCAGAAAACATTTTGGCGCATCACGTTAATTGATTTATCCACCCCTTTGTCAACTCATGACGCCGTCACTAGCAAGATGTGATGCCGTCAAGTGCAATTTCCAGTATGATTTTGAGACTTTGTCATTTTCTTTACTTTTTCGCTCCAAAAACGTCCAAAATGCTTTCTTTTGTAAAATTCCTCTCAAAAGTACCTAAAATAACAAAAGGAACGATTTAGGGCAATATTTGATCAAATAATCTCGACTTTGGCCTTAAATGACCCCCCAAAAGCGGTACACTTTTCGCTTCATCAAATACCCTTACACTTGATATTTGCTTATCCTCAAGCAAATGCGCTTTTGTTCTAATGAAAATACAAGTTAGGGGTCATTTAACACTAATATAAAAGTAATTATAACAAATAATCATTCCACTTCAACCAAAAACAAGCACGGAAATTATACACAAGTACCTCACAAATAGTGTTTAGATACTCATATCTCTCGGGTGTAATGAAGTAGGGATACCATAGACTTGGGAAAGGATCAAACCTCCACCACTTGGCATAAGAACATAGGATAAACTATCAAAGAAGTCTTTTAAAGGGTTATAACGTGAGGTGTAGGGATATGATAAACACGGTTTTGTTGGATAAAGACAATATTTACTGGTGGTGAGTTAATCATCTTGGTCAATTACATGTACAATGTGGCGTTGCTAAGCCAAGACTTGACTCGACTTAAGCTAATCATAAACTAACAAAACATAAAATGAACATAAAAGGAAATTGGATGGTAGTCCGTATGTTTTTTCTATTTTTTTTCCTTTTCTTAATTTTTTTTTTTTTTTTTTTTTTTTTTTTTTTTTTTTTTTTTTTGCATACACTCTTACCCTACCATCTAAAGTAATACATCATAGGGGAGTTTGCATTCCCCTTACACTTGAATTTTTATATACTTTACAATCAACTATTCTAATGACTCGAATCAAGATAATCAAAACACATGGAGTACTTATTAGATAACGCACATATGGGGGTAATATATGATGTTCTTCCCCATTACTCCATAACAATAGTACTTTACCCATGAGTCCCAATCGTCCCAAAACAATATGTATAAGATATGACTCAACTTAGCAACCATGTAATCAATTAGACAATTAACTAAGGGTTTAAACAAATAACAATAATGCACTAAAGATGACTGCATACACGGAAGGCTAAGGCAATTTGGTTGCACATTTGGGGTGGATTGTAAAAAAATTCTTCGTTTAAGTAAAATGCTTAAAGTTAGAAATGAAAAGATAGGCTCGGAGGGATATACTAGGGGTATCGTGTACTAAAAATGAGTACAACGCAAAGGTGTGGGAAAAAATAATTGACTTTGTTAGTCAAGTAATTATGAATTCATTGGTCAAGTAATTATGATACGGGTTTAAACACAAGGGTTATCCTAATGCCTCTTATCATGTAGTAAATCCTACTACACGAATGTAGTCTCACTAGCGGTCTCGGGATGTATCACTAACGCAAGTTCTAGAATATAACTACTACCGGTACATTCATAAGCTCTAAGGCTTCTCCTAACAAGTCTAGGGGCGAACCTCACTTAGTAGAAGGCCGGTACGAGTCTTTAACGCCTCAACTAACGGATGCTAACTAGTGCACTTCTTGGATCGCTGGCGCGTTACTTGCATAACGGATGGTCACCAAGTCATACACTAGCGCTGGCGCGTTAGCCAATTAATCTAATACTCGGATGGTCACTAATTTTTTGGATAAAATTTTTGAGTGGTACTGTTTTTTGTGCTAGTCATACAATCTCCTATCTATGAGACGCTCATTAAGGCAAAAGCTTCACTCCTAAATGTTGTAAAAAATTTTAAATTTGGCGCTAAAATTGCCCTAACAAGTATCTCTCTTAGTTTAATTACACACCTACTATTAAACAAACAAACTCAAGCATAATTGTATTATCTAATGTATCATCATTTACCCTCCCCTTACACTTAGGCTGAACATTGCCCCAATGTTCAATAAAAAGATGTAAAAGTAAATAAGGTAAAAGAATGAAAACAAATACTCCTCTAATTCGTTCGGTGTGGATAAATGGATAACATGGTTAAATCCTCCTCCAAGAAAATGAACGTTGAAAGCTTCCCTTCCGAAATAATAAATCATCTTGTTGTCTAATATAACCTGTTAAACCTGAGAAAACAATCATGGCAACCTCGTGTAAAATCGGCGGCAATATATATATATATAAGAATATAATGCTTGTGGAATGATTTTTTGCAGATTTCCTGGAATTTATAAAACTAAAGAATTAACAAAAACTTTAAGACTCTGTTAGAAAAAAAAATAAAAAAAAACTTGCAAAATTTCTAGAATTTTACACTTGACGTCGTCAGGTGTTAATCCTAACATCGTTAGAGTGTTTTGACAGAAATCTCATGTTAAGTTTCCAGAAAATTTCTGGAAAAACTCATGCCTTAATTCCTGGAATTCCCTGCAAAACAACATTATGACTCGATACAAGCATTTGACTCAAACAAATACTAATATACATGTTCATTTAATATTGTTGTGGTTCGTGTCCAATTCTGTTCTCAAAAACAAGTTTTGATTTCCCTTACACTTATCTTTTGCGAAATACGTTTTTATGAAGTTAAGACAAACAACAAGGTAAAGCATTTTCACAATTTAGTATGAAACATGATCCACCAACAATAAAAATAAAGCATGCATAAGGAAATAAATAAAATTAAACAAACAATCAAACAAAACAAATAAAACAAATAAAACATGGGTTGCCTCCCAATAAGCACTTGTTTTTTTTTTAGTCACAAGCTTGACTCTACCCTTATTTAATGGAAATAGGGGAGGTTTTCCGTACACTTTGGACTAAGTGCGGGTGATAGTAGCGATACACACTATTTCGGTGGAGGTATGCCTCGTGAGGAAAAAATGGTGTATGGATTATATGCTCAAAGATGTGTTCTCCTATCATCATAACGTTACCTAATTCAATTAGGTTAATGGGTGGAATAAGATTTTCTCCTAGAATGTGATCATTTTCTATCAACTTCGAGATGTTCCTAGTTGGGGATCTATCTTGACCTAATAAACCCGGTTTAACCCATAATGTTTCTTGTGATCAAGCATGAATGGGTGATGTAAGCATGTAAGGTTATGTTCCATTCCTATATTGGCTTCCTCTCTACTTATCTTAAAGTCTACCACCTTTATCCAAAGACTACCCAGACTATATGGTTTGATGGGTGGATCGGGACCTATTTCAATTCCTAAATTTTCATCCAAGGATGGAAGATTAGGTACCGGTTTTGGTTGAGGCTCTGATTCATTAAAAATAGGAACTTCCCTAGAACTAAGAGTAAGGTTATCATTATAAGTGTTCAAACCTCTATCCTCTAGTTGTGTTTGATTCAAAGGTTCTACCTCAATTGGGATTCCTAAAGTCTCTTCTACTTCTTCCGGATAAGTCACGGGCGGTGTGTACACCTCAAATGATGGTAGGACTTGTGGGGTACTTGGTGGGCTTAGATTTTCTACTCTATCCTCCATCTTATCAAGATCACCTATGTGCTCATCATTTACTATAGTAGATCCTAACCACCTAGGTGTCTCAACTCTATCCCCAAACAAACTTCTTGCTTGTTCCCTCAAACTTGCTATAAATTGATTCGTAACAGTGTTTGTTGGGTTGTCCATTTTTTTTGGCAAGTTGGGCACAATCCTTTATGGTTTCCCATGCTTCATCAGCACTTAATCCCCAAAGGTCCCCATCTACGGCATGGTCAATGTCCATTTTGGTATAGTGGTCGACATAATGGTAAAATATTTCAATTTGGGACCACAGATCGAAACTATGATGAGGGACTTTTCGGAGTAAATATTTAAAACGAGTCCATGCATCATAGATAGGTTCATATTGATGTTGTTTGAACATCAAGATGTCATTTGGAGTGGGTGAATTTCGTGGTTGGTAGTATGATGGATTCACATTCTTCATAATGGCTAACGGAATAGTCAAAGGAAAAGTCTTCATGAACAAAGACACAAAGAAAAAGATAGACTAAAGAAAACCTAAAAAATAAAAATCTCACTAGAAAGGAATCTAGCAAGTAGACCTAATAAAGAGAAATTTTAACCTAGACAATAACTATTCCCCGGCAGCGGCGCCAAAAACTTGATGCGTGGAATTGTACCCTCGCAAAAGGTTTTACCTCTCAAGGGATCTTGAGAAGCTTGTAATCCCCACCAGGCAGTGTACCTGTTCGTTGTAGTATAGTATAGTGACAAGTACCAGGGGATTGATCGTTCAACTCAAAGAATTATGTTCACTAAGGTTAAAATTCACTAAAACTAGGTCTAGAGGTGAATGATGATTCTTTTTGTATTTTTATATATTAATTGAAAGCAAGTAAAAATCTCGGTTTTGGAAAGAGTGGGCGGAATTAGTTGCTAATCAACTAACCCAAATAACTAAAGATGCAATCAAAATAAAATAAACTAAACTTAAACTAATTGTGGTGTAAACAATAATAAAAGAAAATGTGTTTACTTAGATTTCACTACTCCCTAGCTATCTTTTACAGGTTGATTAGTTTGTAACAATTACATGGATGACAGGTTATATTCCTTAATACCATTCGTAGGGCCATGTACGATCTTCCCTAACTCTATAAGCTTGTACCTCTTCCTATGTCGAGCCGATTACTAGCTCGTAACATGGCCTCATTAGTAGTTACCTACGCATTAAATACAACCAATATATCGTAGTACACCTCCGATCATGTTTCTTAAGACGTTCAAGCAAGTTACCAATTGGAAGTCTGCTAGTTTTCTTAAGCCTAACATCGAATTCATTCATCCACAACAATTATAAAAAAACAACCAACCCATAATCAATATCTAAGTTTCATTACATCTAAGCAAACACAAAGAAAACCTAGCCTAGCATGTTAAAGAGAAAGACAAGCATAAGATATAATCAAACAACACATAGACATATTGAATGATTTGATAAAGGACTTATCTTCAATTAAGGATGGAAGAAACAAATTGTTGAAACCCTTAAAAAAACTGCAAAATTCATCTAGGGTTTACTCCCTTCAAAGTTGCACACAATGAATGAAAACTAGAAAACTATATATAGATTTCATAATCTGACGGCGCCAAGAGTAATGTGTGACCCCGTCAACTCGCTACCAAAATAAAATCGTATTGCCTAGATCCACTTCTGACGCTGTCAGTCTTTATAGACTCTGGGCTGTCACTCTTTACATTAACTCATGATGGCCTTGACAATTTAATACATGACACCGTCACGACCCCTTCAGAAAAGATTCTGGCGCGTCATGTTAATTGATTTATCCACCCCTTTGTCAACTCATTACACCGTCACTAGCAAGATGTGACGCCGTCAAGTGCAATTTCCTGCATGATTTTGAGACTTTGTCGTTTTCTTCACTTTTTCGCTCCAAAAACATCCAAAATGCTTCCTTTTGTAAAATTCCTCTCAAAAGTACCTAAAATGACAAAAGGAACGATTTAGGGCAATATTTGATCAAATAATCTCGACTTTGGCCCCCAAAAGCGGTACACTTTTCGCTTCATCAACTTCCGCCAACCCTTATGATGTCCCAATAAGCAGTTTTACCATGAATACCAGATTTGAAATCAATAATTGGTATCTTGGTTTTGAGAGGTACAACATCCATTACCTCTTCTTCAGGCATCTTTGCAATGTCAGTGAGAGCTTGCATTTTTTATTTATCTAGGTCATCCGTTTTATTTTCATCATCAACTTTATGCTCTTGCTCTTCTTCTTGTTCAACTACTTTAGACATGTATGCTTTCCTTTTCTTTCTCCCAACACTCTTCTGATAATTTCCAGCTCTCTTTACTCATGAGCTAGAAGCTACTTTCTTCTCTTCCACCTTTTCCACCACATTATCTGATTTCTTTTCAACTTTATTTTCTGTCTCCATAAGAATAAATTGCTTTGTTTCCTTTCTAGCCCTTTCATACATCCTTTGTATGTCAGCATCTTCTATATGAGATAGTTGATTATGTCTGTAGCCCTTCATGTTCTTCAGATAATGCTCATGAACTTTTCTTCTCTATTTAATAGTGGGTGGTTTGAGCATTATTTTCTTCAACTTTTCAGCAGCATAGAATTTTCTTCTTTTCTCTATAATCTCTTTCAAATAAGATGGTCTTTGCTCAATTGTGTACTGCTCTTGATCTTCTTGAGTAAGCTTCTTAGAAAGTTCATAGTCAGCATGATGAGACGAAAAGTGTAACGCTTTTAGGGGGGTCATTTAAGCCCAAAGTCGAGATTATTTGATCAAATATTGCCCTAAATCGTTCTTTTTGTCATTTTAGGTACTTTTGAGAAGAAATCTGGAAAAGGAAGCATTTTGGACGTTTTTAGAGAGAAAAAGTGAAGAAAATGACAAAGTCTCCAATTCATGCAGAAAAGTGTACCTGACGGCGTCAGGATTTCCTTATGACGGCGTCACCCTTTGACAAAGATGTGGATAAATCAGGTTACACGTGACGTGCAGAGAGTTTTTGGAGGAATTATACATGACGGCGTCACCAAGGCCGTCAAGAGCAAATTACATGTGACGGCCAAGATCAAGTTTACACATGACGGCCTCAGAAGTGGATCTAGGCAATACGATGATAATTATGGTGGCGAGTTAACGGCGTTAGAACTTACTCTTGACGCTGTCAGACCCAGTATTCTATATACAGTTTTTGATTTTTCATTCATTAGGGTGCAACTTTGAGAGGAGAAACCCTAGACGAATTTTACAGTACTTTTAAGGGTTTCAAACCCTTGTTTTATCCATGCTTAATTGAAGATAAGTTTTCCAATAATCATTCAATATGTTTATGTGTTGTTTGATTCTATCTTATGCTTTTCTTCACTTTAACATGCTAGGCTAGGTTTTCTTTGTGTTTGCTTAGATGTAATGAAACTTAGATATTGATTATTGGTTGGTTGTTTGTTTATAATTGTTGTGGATGAATGATTTCGACGTTAGGCTTAAGAAAACTGGCAGACTTCCAACTGGTAACTTGCTTGAACGTCTTAAGAAACATGATCGGATGTGTACCACGATATATTGGTTATATTTAATGCATAGGTAACTACTAATGAGGCCATGTTAGGAGCTAGTATTCGGCTCGACATAGGAAGAGGTAGAAGCTTATAGAATTAGGGAAGATCATACACGGCCCTACGAATGGTATTAAGGAATATAACCCATCATCCATGCAATTGTAACAAACTAATCAACGGGTAAAAGATAGCTAGGGAGTAGTGAAATCTAAGTAAACACATTTTCTCTTATTATTGTTTTCGCCAAATTTACTTTAGTGTCATTTTATTTTATTTTGTTTACATTTTTAGTTATTTGGGTTAGTTGACTAGCAACTAATTCCGCCCATTCTTCCAAAACCGAGATTTTTACTTGCTTTCCATAAAATACAAAAATACAAAAAGAATCATCCCTCACCTCTAGACCTAGTTTAATTGAGTTTTAACCCTAGCGAACACTATTCTTTGAGTTGAACGATCAATCCCCCGGTACTTGCCATTATACTATACTACAACGGTTACGTACATTGCCTGGTGGGTATTGCAAGCTTCTCAAGATCCCTTGAGAGGTAAAACCTTTTGCAAGGTTGTAAAACCACGCATCACAGCATCTCATTGTGCTCTTTCTTCATCCCATTCAGCAAGTAAAGCCAATGTCTTTGCTTTATTTTCTGCTTTTAGTCTTTGTTATTCAAGAACCTTTTGATTATCAGGTTCAAATTCAGCAGCCAAATCCGCAGCAACTTTAGCATCATATTCCATTTGTTGCTCTCTAGTCATTAGCTCTACAGGGATCTCTTCTTCAACCATCTCTCCCTTTTTTTTTGCCTTGGACAGTTGGTGGTTGAATAAATTTTGATGTAACAGAAGGTTCTTTGATGACTATACCTTTGACAGGTGCCTTAGCAGCTTTTGATGGTTGTGTTGACTTTAGTTGAATCATGGCATGAGGTAAACTTGTTTCATCATCTAGAAGACCAGCATTCGAAACATCTTTATCCTCAGCAGTAGTAACTTTTGATGCAGTAGTAGAAACTTTTAAACTAGCAGCAGTAATATGCTCACTAGCAGCAGAAAGACACCAACAACACTATCTACAATAACCATTTCTTCAACTTTTTCACCAATAGCAGGGTCATCTTTAGCAGCAGTAGTTTCTCCCAAACTCTTGATTGTCTCCAACATAGCCTGAGAAGCTTTTACAAAACAACCTCATTTCCTTCCTTATCAGTTACTACAAAATCAACCACATTTTCACCACTATCAACCTCCATATCAACGTCCAAACAAAGATTAGCACCTTCAACATCCTCTCCTGAGGCCTTGCTTGCATTCCTCCCGTGTTTGGGATCATCCTCCAAACTAGTTTCCTTAGAAGAATTTACCCTTTGAGCAATGCCAAACTTCTTTACCCTTCTAAGTTTGGAAGTTCCTGACTTGTTGACACCTTCCAAGAACCTAACTCTTCTCTTCAATGTTTGATTTCACCACCCTACGAAATAGTTAGTTGTTTTAGGCCAAGAACTTGTTCCTCCAATTTGGTACATTTAACCATCAATTCTTTAACATGTTTCATACTATCCTTACCACTTAGGCTTGCGTTACCTAACCCGAGAGGTAGATCACTGGAAATGTCCTGTGTACCAATAGGATCTGTCAAATCATTTTGTTCAAAACTACCCTAATCACTTCGGGATGTGTTACCTTCCCTAAAAGGTGAGTCATTGGGTGTGTTTAACTCAGCATCAGACCTACTTTGATCATCTGAGCCCCCCATATTAGCCATTTTACTGGGGTTTCCATCACATGCATCAAGTTCATGTGAACCTGACACATTAGATGTTGTCTTGGTTGGGGTCTTATTGATGTTACCACTGACCTGCTCTGCTTTTAAGCTAGCAGCAGTAGTGGTTGCTCCTTCTAAACTACCTCCCCTCTCTTCATGGGTAGCCTCATCTGCTTCCATACCAGCACCAAACTAAGGTAGTTGTGTACCCTTTTGTGATTTCCTATAGGTGTAGGTCTTTTTGAGTTGAGAGGTTGAAGCATCAAAAGTGGGTGTATGTTGGGTAGCAGTTGTGTTTTCTGCACCTTCACCCCGTTTTTATGCAAGGGTCACCATATATGGAAAAAGTGGTGTAACCTTACCTGAAAAGTCTTTTCCATCCCTTATCATGTTTGCAAAAACTTTCTTTTTCAATAAGGGGGTATCATAAGTTCCTCTATAAACTTTTATAGAAGATAATTGGTTTTCAATAAATATTTGCAAAAATCTTGGATATACAAAAATATGTACTATCCAAGTTCTTAATCAAACCCTCTAAAATCATTTTTGAGAAATCAAAAGGCTTTCCTTTTGTAAGGCATATCACAGCTGATGCTATGGTAGTACCAAACTCATTCCAACCAGTAGTTTTAGAACTTAAACAATGTAAGAGAGTATGAATTAAGAATTTCTATGGAGATAAGAAGAGACATTTGTAAAATTTTAAATTGTCATTCTTTTTCTCATATCCCACTTTATTTAAACCTTTAAAAATGGCAGCATTTGAGAGACACTCAATTACTTCATCATCTGCTAGGTGAAGTGACTCCCTAATAGATGACTCAGTCATGAGTATATCTTGGCCATCTACCTTGGCTGCTATCTGTGCTTCCTCATTAATAGTTATGATCTTAGTAGTAGACCAAAACTGTTTAATAAAGGAAATATATATTGTAGGATTCACTATTAATGCATACCTTATAGTGGTAGCATTCAAGAAATTGATTATTTGAGTGAACCCTTCAAAACCCTTAGGTTTCTCCAGAAAAGAGACCATGTTGTGACTAGCAGCAAATGTGTGTGTGGATTCAATTACTCTCGCCATTGTGAATTAGGGTTTTTGATTTGGAGATTTTGAAATTGATTGATAAAAGATGTTATGATTTGTGATTAGAGAGGTATTTTGAATGTGTGAGACTGAATTATTGATCGAATTGGGGATTTAAACCCTTAAGTGTAACTATTACCAATCCATCCCTGCACTCTCAGACATAGAAGTACAAACCCATCAGTAGTAACTTTGGCTTAGCAGCAAAAACTTTTGCTTGGCTGTAAAAACTTTGTTGTAATCTCTAAACACTTGCTCCATATCAAATCATCATTCCACTTTGCTATCCTGCAAAAGATTAGTCCATAAACTACAAGAAACAATATGGCACAATAATCACAACACAAAATCATACTTAGCAGTTGTAAAAATACTTGACAGTAGAAACCAGCAAGACAAAGTATAATTAGCAACAGAAACCATAGCAAGCACTAGAAACAATTTATTGACACAGTCAGTAGTACTAATGCTTACAAAACTTTACAAAAACACAAAGAGATAAGTTTTTCAAAGATTCAACTTCCAATACTGGCAATTAAAAATTGAAATCTACCTACATCAAATGCTTTTATGAGCAAATCTGTTGATCCCAGTTGAGCAAACGATCTTATATAGAAATTGACTTGAGTAAACACTTAAGCTAGAATGCGGAAGATTAAAGCTTAATGATGAGTGCTCAAACACTCATCATTTTTGGTCAAATCTGAACTGCAAAACATACAAAAACACTCAGAAATGCATCAAATTACTAAAAATATTTCAAAATTGTGTTTTATATGTTTTAGATGCAAAATGAGTAAAAACAGATGAAAAACGTACAAAGATTGCAAAATTGGCAGTTTCAGTCCCCCAACTTTCAAAAAATGTCAAAACTAGTCCCTAGTCATTCAAAACATGGAAAATTATCACCAAAGGTCCTTTTAAAATCATAAGTTTTCATATTTAATCCTTTGGTGAAAAATCTCAAAAGTTTTGGAAATTTGCAATTTAGTCCCTGGAGTTTCAAAAATTGGCAGATTTGGTCCCTGGTGGGATTTTTTTGAAAGAAAAATCATTTTGGGTCTTTGGGAAATCACAAATATCAATTTTAGTCCTTGGGATGAAATTTTGGGGAAATGTCATGTTTGGTCCCCGGAGTTTGGCAATTTGGCAATTTTAGTCTTTGGATATTTTAAATATTGGAAAATTGCATTTATGGTCCTTGGTAAATGAAACTTGGCAACTATAGTCCTTTTGATAACTTTGGATAAATTACAAACCAGGTCCTCGAGTTTTCAAAAAATTACAATATTAGTCCTTGTAGTTTTTACAAAATAAACAAACAAACCAACAAACAAATCCAATCCACAAAATAACCCCAAGGCCTGATCCACCTAAAACCCCCAAGCCCAAACAAACCCGGCCTACTCCATTTTAAATATTACCTCAGTCAAACACCCCGGTCAACTCCACTATTCATCACCCCCAACCTCCCCATTTCTCGCTTCCTGGTCTCCCCCCTCCTCTCCAACTCCACCAAGCACTCACCAACCTTCATTAATACTCTTCCCTCCAACCCTAACCAACCCCCTCCTCATTTATTTCCAAACCAACCCCCACTAAACTACCTTTCCTGCTTTCCCGCCAAAAAGAAATTGAACAGCTCAGATGAAATAAGCCAATCCAATGGCTCCAAAATGAAGTTGGATTTGACCAGTTGACTGCCAGGACTTATAAATATGAAGAAAAACAACAAGCAGAAGGAGTTAGTTAGCATTAGAGTAGTAGTTAGTTTAGCTTAATTTTAATAATTTCGAATTAGTATAATTTTACTCTTTAGTTGTTCTTTTCAGATTAAAAAGCTTGTAATCAGTTGGATTAGTGTAATGAAAGACTCTGTATCACCTTAAATTTCCATTATTCAGTTCTAGTTTAATATTTGAAGTTTTAATTTGAAAATTCCATTGTAGATTATAAGTTGTTTAATTATGGTAATCTCTGTTCCTTTGAGCTTATCTTAGCTTATTAATAAGTTTATAAAGGTTTACAGAGAATTTAAATTAGTGTTAGCTTAAATTTTGAAAAATACCAAAAATACAATAAAAGTAAATAGAAAATCAAAAAGAAGGATAGAAGAAGAGAGAAGAGAAGCAGTTGAAGAAAACCTTGGTTTAGTGACCTCAGGGAGGTGTTAAGATGAGTTTTGCACCCTGGCTACTTGGTCTACTCAAAATTCCAACTTGTAAGCTAATGTTTCATTTTTAGCTTATTTACTGTAGCTAAGCTTTTTATCCATTTATTTCTGTGTTTGTTGGCTTACTTAGTGTTCTTTAGTTAAAATATTGCTTATAATCTAGTTCTTGTTTATTAAAATCTCTTGTTGCATTAAATCTTACTTTCACTGTCAAAATATAGTAAACTGCATAAGTTAGTATATATAGTGGATTGTTAAGAATTTTGGTGTAAGATTAGTTAGAATAATACAACATCATCTTTGGATTCAGTTTGGCAGTCTTATACATTGATCTCCTTAGAAAATCAACAAATCAGCCATATTAAGGGGTGTTTGGATTAGCCTTTTACTAGGTGGTGGTGTTGTTGTTTTAGCATGGTTACACTGCATATGTTTATAATAGGTTAAGTAATGCCTTAAACCCAAGTTTCAAGTAACCAACAATCAAAATCTTAGTCTTAGTTCCATATCCTATTAACTGTTAGATTTCAAGTTGCAAAATCCTTCATATCAGTTAAAGAGTTGTTGGTTTAGCTTATTATATCCTTAGTACACTTTATAATCATGTTTACAGTCCATTAGATCCAATCAAAGTTCATTAAAGTCAACATACTAAGTTTTGATAAAAAGTCAAAGTTGTACATTTCAGATTTTTCCAAAAGTTGCATGAATTTTATGGAATTTTGTGTGAAGTTTTAGGGTCTGAAACTTCTTGGGTTGACAGTCCCCCAGCTCATCTTTGAGTTCGCCTCTTCAATTCATTTTTGTGAATTTTGTTATGGGCCCTACATTGGCTCAAACTCACCTGCAGGGCAAGGGTATGCCCTGCTTCAGCTCATCAGTCCCAACACCTTGTGATGGTTAATTAGATTTGTAAAATTTTTCTTAAATTTCTAAGTTAGTTTGTTATTTTTAATAATTTAAATTAATTAAAATTAGTTAAGTAATTAATAATTAGTAATTAATTAATAATAAATAATTAAATAGTGTAAAAATTTATTTTCTTTTTCTAAAAATTTTCTTTTAACCTTAGGTTTGTAAAAAAGTCATTTTCACCCCCTGGGGGTTTTCAGATTTCAGTTCTCACTTTTTATTTTGTACGTTTACGTTAATTTAAGTGTAAACGTACGCGTTTTAGGTTTTAAACGTTTCTGGTTTTTCTAAATTTCCCGTCTTGTTCATATAGCTTATTTAAGCTATTTCCTTGTAGATTCCTTAGTTTAATCAATCACAAACCCCTTTCTGTCCATATTCACCCGATCACAAACCCGTTTGATAACAATTCACACCTCGTCGGGACATAACGACCCAGGGAAACACTATATTCCGCGGAGCATTGACTCTTAAGCTGTTTAACCTTGTTGACCATCCTTTGGTCAATTTCGGTTGACCGTTTGGTGCCAATCACTTAACTTAAGAAGAATTATAATTCACTATCAACACTTCAATATATTAGTAATACGAACACTTGACAATGATAGGGTTTTACAACCTTGAAGTGTAAACAGAAACTAAACAATACGTACTCAATCTAACCCTAGGATCCTCCTTTTATAGGCCAAGGAGTCCTACTAGGTTTACAAAACCTTTCTACACATGATAAGAATATTCTAGACGTATAAAATATACAACCAATCTATTCTATAATTATCCACTCGTGTACATGCATATCTCTTCATCAGTAGATTCACCAGCAGTACTTTTCCATAGCAGCACTTTAAATGTATAGCAGCAGAATCATTAATCTTAGTAGCAGTTTCATCTTAGCAGCATTTTGACTCTACAGCAGCAGAATCCAAAACCCAACAATCCTCCCCTAAACATAATATTTATTTCTAAATAATTAAGTTTCTTCAAAGCTCAATTAAACACTAGGAGGATGCTTCCAAACACTTACATCTTCTAATTTCTTTGAAAGCTTCTTCAAACAGTTGGATCCAAGATCTTTTCATACTTCTGTATCAATTGGTAAGTGATGAGGCGAAAAATGAACCGTTTTTAAGGGGTCATTTAAGCCCGAATTTGAATTTATTTGATCAAATATTGCCCTAAATCGTTCCTTTTGCCATTTTAGGTACTTTTGGATAGAAAACTGGAAAAGGAAGCATTTTGGACGTTTTTGGAGCATAAAAGTGAAGAAAACGACAAAGTCTTAATTTTCCTTGCTGGGAACAGTACCTGACGGCGTCACATGCTTCTACATGACGGCGTCAAGAGTAATACAAGAGGTGGAAGTGGATCATACACATGACGATCCAGAAAGTTTTATACTAAGGAGATGACGGCGTCACCCAAGGCGGTCACGGCCCAGAAGAAAATTACACATGACGGCGTCAAAAGTGGATCTAGTCAATCTGATTTCATTATGGGCGGCGAGTTGACGGCGTCACAGATTTCTTCATGACGCCGTCACCCTGTATTATCTATATATAGTTTTCCAAATTTCATTCATTAGTGTGCAACTTTGAGGGAAAAACCCTAGGTCTAATTTTTCCAGCTTTTTCAAGGGTTTCAACCCTTTGAACTTTTCATGCCAATTTGAGGTAAGTACTCTTTCAATTCAATCAATATGTCTATGTGTTGCTTAAATATATCTTACACTTGTCTTCAATTTAACATGCTCGGCTAGATCTCTTTTGTGTTTGCTTAGATGTAGTAAAACCTAGATGTTAATTATGGGTTGATTGTTTGTTTATAGTTGTTACGGATGATTGTATTCGATGTTAGGCTTAAGAAAACTGGCAAACTTCCATCGGTAACGTGCTTGAACGTCTTAAGAAACATGATCGGAGGTGTACTATGATATTAGGTTGTATTTAATGCGTAGGAGAATTCTAATGATCCCATGTTAGGAGCTTCTAACGGCTCGACATATATTAGTACATGCTAAGACGAAACCATGGATATAAAGAACGAGGAAAATGAACTTATAACGACAAAGATATACACGTTTCAAAATCGACAAAACTATATAATTTGGCAGCCACTAATAGAAATAATAATCTATCGTACTAAATACTATATTTTCTAGATATATTGTTAAAGAGCTATATTTTTAACCAATGAAGTACGTATGACCCAAAGCTTATTTATACGACTAATTGACGTTATTTTAAGGTTTTCAAAGCGATAAATATAACACTAATATTCTATATACGATATATTACGACTAGTTTTTATAAGTCTAGTTAGACTTATTTTTCTCAAGTTATGGAAAATATTTAACTTTGACAACAACTAGTATTTTCAGGTTATGAGTGGTATAGGTATCATGTGCATGAACATTCACTACATCATTTCATGATCTAAAGTAGATCATATTCATTCATATTAGGTTGCGGCTAGAGCTCGCGCCTTGTTGTCCCGATCATTTCACCACATTGTACTATCACTTCAGGTGAGTTTTCATAGCCCCGTTTTTAATTCAATATTTTGATTTCAAATCCGACGGGGGAGAATACATTGCATCACTTATTTTTTTGTACATGCCAAAGTATAAATTCCTTACATTGCTTAAGTTGCCTTATTACCACGTCAGGACAAGTCCCCTTTATTATTATGTGTAACACCCCCAAAATACCGCAGCGGAAGACTGTGTCATTGGTGTGCTACTTCATAATACAAAGTACAAGTTATAGAAAACGAACTCTAAATGAGACGTTTTGAAAAGTTACCATTCGATTAATGAATTCAAAGTTACAAACATGAGATTCCAAAGTATGATACATAAATGTATACAAAATGTTTTGAATGGTAAATGATAAAAGCGTAAGTCTTCAGAATATGCAGCTTGACTCTAAGTTCCACGCACTAGCTATCGCCTTACTAACCTGAGATAAACATGCTAAAGTGTCAACACAATGGTTGGTGAGTTCATAGAGTTTGTCTTAAAACAGTTGAAAAGCCTTAAAGAATATCACACAGCAAAGGCATTGAGAATCCACTCAGTTGCAAGTCCCGCCATAAGAGACTTGCAACTTGTGTGTCCACAACCCACTGCTAAAAGATAGTTTATACAATGCACCGGATTATATTCACCCAAGGTCAAGAATAGACACAAGGGCGGGGGCATCTTCCCAAATAGTACTACGTCATCCAAGGTCAAGTATAGACACAAGGGTAGGGGGCATCTTCCCATAAGTACTACCAATACCTCTCTGACAGAATAGAGTATTATGTATGCATGTAAATACGAATCTTGTATTTAAATTAAGCAAGTATAGTGTAACAAGTATGTATAACGCAATCAAGTATAATGCCAATCAAGTATAACACAATCAAGTATAAAAGTTTAAGAGTATTTGTACAAGTAAGCAAGTAGTTGAGCATGTATCCCCCCCAAGAGTTAAAACAAGTATAAAAAGAGTAGGGGCTATGACTCACCTTAAGTCTATGTAATGAGAAATGAAAGTGGTAGTCGAATCGCGAAAGTCTCTAAGAGCAGCCTATAATAGAACGTTGCGACTTAGGTTTGGAGTAACGTCTAAGAATACGACGAATTGCCCATATATGTCTTGCATAATGTTCATGATGTAGTACTTAGTATATAATGTAAGTCTTTGAATATAAATGTCTTATGAAACATGTATAGGTTGTATATCTCTTACTACCGTTCGGGCCGACATAATTCAGAAGTCATGGAGTAAACGTTCGAGGAGCCAGGAAACTTTAACTCGTAAATCTACAACTCATCTCGACGGCTTACTTAATGAACTCCTCACATGAGGCTCCCTACTATTGTAGTACTTGATAACATATATATATATAAGTTTTTGATCTTTAATAGTTATATGGTCTTTAGCCGTGGCTTTGCCGTGACCTTGGTCATTGTTACCATGGTCTTGAGACTCAACCTTGGCTTTAGCCATGGTTGTGGTCTTGGCTTTAGGTCATTAGACCTCATGGTCTCATCTAATTATAACAATTATATAGTTACTTTGGTCTAAAAATGGGCGGTTAAGAATTTGAAGAAAATTATCACTTAGAAAGCATTTTCAGGGCTCGAGCTTCTTTGTTCCTGAACGAAAACGGCGTTTCGGACAACTTGCATGTTTTAACTTTTTGATGAATCGGACCAGAAGGGTGACTTTCAAAATCAAAATTTGATCAGAATGCTATTTAGGCAGTTTTGCCGTTTTGGTTTCGCTAACTTCAAATGGTCATAACTTTTGACTCGTGTACTCGTTTTGGGTGATTCAAATTGCTATGTTTTCCTTGTTAAGTCCTCTTTAACAGTAAGTAAGTGTCAAATATCAAAGTTATACTATTGTGGTCGTGGTTTTCCATAAAAATCACTAGTTTGCTTGTTTGCTTGTCATAAGTTAACATATGTATACCAATACTTGTTTTATCCATTTTTAAACATCATGAACACAATACAAAGACCATATATAGCATGAAAGAAACATAATAAGCATGAAATGATATTGAGCAAGAAAGTGTATAAGGGTTTGCTTACAACTTTTGGCTTTCTAAAGAAAGGAAGTCAAGTATAGAACTAGGACACTAAACCTAAGCTTGTAAACCCTTCACCACAACTCTTGTAACCCTTGCTAGCCTTGATCTAACCCTTGTGAAAACCATTTAACTTCAGCCCTAGTAACCTTGTGTAGCTCCTAATTCAACCATGGAATCACCAAACAAACTCAAGAACTAGGTAGAGAATACTAAGACCTTGAACTTTGTAGTGTAACTTGTAGTTTGAAGATCAAAGGATCATGGTGCTAGGATTAAAGGGTGTGGCATTTTTATTTGATGAGAAAGGAAGCAAATAAGCTTGTATTTATACTAAGAATGAGGAGGTTAGGAAGGTGTCTAGGAAACTACATAAACTTGGTGACCAAGGTTAGGATTAGGAAGCTTATAATGGAAGTTTAGACACTTGTAACCATCCTAGAGTTCAATGGTTAAGATTTAACCACACATGGTGACTCCCCCCCCCCTCCTAAGTCGGTTTTCCAAGGATAAGGGTGACTAGATGAGTAGTCATGGTCTTTGGATGATAATATCCTAAGTATGTAGCTAGTTTTGACTCCGTAAATTGGTAACCGTAAGTTTTTAAATCACGAAACGTAAAACCGGGTATCCTAAAAATATGAAACTTGGAAGTATGGTTAAACATGTCAATATAGTCCATAATAAAATATAAAATGAGTGGTAGGATCTATCGGGTGCTAAAACCCTGCTAAAAACTGGAAACACGGGTCTAAAACGCGTAATTCGCGTAAAACTCTGAACTGAAAAACGTAAAATTCCGAAACTTTTGGAATTGTCCTAAAATGAGAGAAAATCATATTTCTATTGTTTATAATGTTTATGGACATATCGGGATGCTGGAATGACGTTTAAACCTAAAAGTAAATCTCGGACACGGCTTTGTGATTTTTGCAGAAATGATCCGACGAGCGTCAAACTCTCGGATTATCGTTAAAATAGTTTAACTTACGAGAATATGAAATAAAAATTTCTGAGATGAATAGTAAAAAGTGAATAGTAAAAAAGTGAATAGTAAAAGTGAATAGTGAAATTTTTGGGAATAAAAGTTAACCTGAAATTGCGAATTGTTACAGTCTCTACCCCTTAAAGAGAACTTCGGGATGTTAACTACTTACGGTATGTCTAAGAGAATTCGGGATTTCAGAATCTCTAAAATAGTGATGTTTACTCTGGTTCGTCTAAGGTTCTGGTTAAGGAGTTGTATCGGCTACAATTAAGCCCACTTATTTATAACACATTGCTTACATAAAGAAGCGTCCAAATTTATGTAGGTAAGGTCTCATAAACTTATGGTTCGGTGATTTACAATTTCTTTATTTAACTGAAGAGGCGTCCCAATCCATTTAAATAAGGAGATTCTAAAACATCCTACTTAAGAATTTCCGACACAAAAATCCGCCTTCTGAGGCCGATGGTAAGATAATCAAGTCATCAAATCCCTAAAGCTAAGCAATAATATTATTTAACTCAAATCTTGTGTCTAATCAAACAAGAACTGTCACAAGATCAAGTTAACTAATTAGTTATTACTGAGCTCCATGTTTTTAATGACTCGACGAATCTCTGGGGCTCCTTATAATACTAAAGTCACATCATCTAATAGCGTGGAACTAAGCAAACTTCTAACCAAAAAGCATATGTGTATGTATTGTGTGTAAGGCAAATAAAGAGGAAGGTCCCAACGTATATAGCAGTTATAGTCTAGGCACTAAATGCAACCTAGTTCTCTATAACCAAGGCTCTGGTACCAATCTGTAACACCCCCAAAATACCGCAGCGGAAGACTGTGTCATTGGGGTGCTACTTCATAATACAAAGTACAAGTTATAGAAAACGAACTCTAAATGAGACGTTTTGAAAAGTTACCATTCGATTAATGAATTCAA
This sequence comes from Artemisia argyi, assembly GCA_030686995.1. Lineage (NCBI taxonomy): Eukaryota > Viridiplantae > Streptophyta > Magnoliopsida > Asterales > Asteraceae > Artemisia > Artemisia argyi. The sequence goes on from CM060678.1 coordinate 124,386,374, forward strand.
AGTTACAAACATGAGATTCCAAAGTATGATACATAAATGTATACAAAATGTTTTGAATGGTAAATGATAAAACCGTAAGTCTTCAGAATATGCAGCTTGACTCTAAGTTCCACGCACTAGCTATAGCCTTACTAACCTGAGATAAACATGCTAAAGTGTCAACACAATGGTTGGTGAGTTCATAGAGTTTGTCTTAAAACAGTTGAAAAGCCTTAAAGAATATCACACAACAAAGGCATTGAGAATCCACTCAGTTGCAAGTCCCGCCATAAGAGACTTGCAACCTGTGTGTCCACAACCCACTGCTAAAAGATAGTTTATACAATGCACCGGATTATATTCACCCAAGGTCAAGAATAGACACAAGGGCGGGGGCATCTTCTCAAATAGTACTACGTCATCCAAGGTCAAGTATAGACACAAGGGTAGGGGGCATCTTCCCATAAGTACTACCAATACCTCTCTGACAGAATAGAGTATTATGTATGCATGTAAATACGAATCTTGTATTTAAATTAAGCAAGTATAGTGTAACAAGTATGTATAACGCAATCAAGTATAATGCCAATCAAGTATAACACAATCAAGTATAAAAGTTTAAGAGTATTTGTACAAGTAAGCAAGTAGTTGAGCATGTATCCCCCCCAAGAGTTAAAACAAGTATAAAAAGAGTAGGGGCTATGACTCACCTTAAGTCTATGTAATGAGAAATGAAAGTGGTAGTCGAATCGCGAAAGTCTCTAAGAGCAGCCTATAATAGAACGTTGCGACTTAGGTTTGGAGTAACGTCTAAGAATACGACGAATTGCCCATATATGTCTTGCATAATGTTCATGATGTAGTACTTAGTATATAATGTAAGTCTTTGAATATAAATGGCTTATGAAACATGTATAGGTTGTATATCTCTTACTACCGTTCGGGCCGACATAATTCAGAAGTCATGGAGTAAACGTTCGAGGAGCCAGGACACTTTAACTCGTAAATCCACAACTCATCTCGACGGCTTACTTAATGAACTCCTCACATGAGGCTCCCTACTATTGTAGTACTTGATAACATATATATATATAAGTTTTTGATCTTTAATAGTTATATGGTCTTTAGCCGTGGCTTTGCCGTGACCTTGGTCATTGTTACCATGGTCTTGAGACTCAACCTTGGCTTTAGCCATGGTTGTGGTCTTGGCTTTAGGTCATTAGACCTCATGGTCTCATCTAATTATAACAATTATATAGTTACTTTGGTCTAAAAATGGGCGGTTAAGAATTTGAAGAAAATTATCACTTAGAAAGCATTTTCAGGGCTCGAGCTTCTTTGTTCCTGAACGAAAACGGCGTTTCGGACAACTTTCGTGTTTTAACTTTTTGATGAATCGGACCAGAAGGGTGACTTTCAAAATCAAAATTTGATCAGAATGCTATTTAGGCAGTTTTGCCGTTTTGGTTTCGCTAACTTCAAATGGTCATAACTTTTGACTCGTGTACTCGTTTTGGGTGATTCAAATTGCTATGTTTTCCTTGTTAAGTCCTCTTTAACAGTAAGTAAGTGTCAAATATCAAAGTTATACTATTGTGGTCGTGGTTTTCCATAAAAATCACTAGTTTGCTTGTTTGCTTGTCATAAGTTAACATATGTATACCAATACTTGTTTTATCCATTTTTAAACATCATGAACACAATACAAAGACCATATATAGCATGAAAGAAACATAATAAGCATGAAATGATATTGAGCAAGAAAGTGTATAAGGGTTTGCTTACAACTTTTGGCTTTCTAAAGAAAGGAAGTCAAGTATAGAACTAGGACACTAAACCTAAGCTTGTAAACCCTTCACCACAACTCTTGTAACCCTTGCTAGCCTTGATCTAACCCTTGTGAAAACCATTTAACTTCAGCCCTAGTAACCTTGTGTAGCTCGTAATTCAACCATGGAATTACCAAACAAACTTAAGAACTAGGTAGAGAATACTAAGACCTTGAACTTTGTAGTGTAACTTGTAGTTTGAAGATCAAAGGATCATGGTGCTAGGATTAAAGGGTGTGGCATTTTTATTTGATGAGAAAGGAAGCAAATGAGCTTGTATTTATACTAAGAATGAGGAGGTTAGGAAGGTGGCTAGGAAACTACATAAACTTGGTGACCAAGGTTAGGATTAGGAAGCTTATAATGGAAGTTTAGACACTTGTAACCATCCTAGAGTTCAATGGTTAAGATTTAACCACACATGGTGACTCCCCCCCCCTCCTAAGTCGGTTTTCCAAGGATAAGGGTGACTAGATGAGTAGTCATGGTCTTTGGATGATAATATCCTAAGTATGTAGCTAGTTTTGACTCCGTAAATTGCTAACCGTAAGTTTTTAAGTCACGAAACGTAAAACCGGGTATCCTAAAAATATGAAACTTGGAAGTATGGTTAAACATGTCAATATAGTCCATAATAAAATATAAAATGAGTGGTAGGATCTATCGGGTGCTAAAACCCTGCTAAAAACTGGAAACACGGGTCTAAAACGCGTAATTCGCGTAAAACGCTGAACTGAAAAACGTAAAATTCCGAAACTTTTGGAATTGTCCAAAAATGAGAGAAAATCATATTTCTATTTATAATGTTTTATGGACATATCGGGATGCTGGAATGACGTTTAAACCTAAAAGTAAATCTCGGACACGGCTTTGTGATTTTTGCAGAAATGATCCGACGAGCGTCAAACTCTCGGATTATCGTTAAAATAGTTTAACTTACGAGAATATGAAATAAAAATTTCTGAGATGAATAGTAAAAAGTGAATAGTAAAAAGTGAATAGTAAAAGTGAATAGTGAAATTTTCGGGAATAAAAGTTAACCTGAAATTGCGAATTGTTACATTATGGACCGTTAATTAATCTACAAGCGAGAGTGAGTGAATAGATCTATTGAGGGTGACTCCTCCATCCGTGTTTGGGTTGCTCCAACAGAATTACGGATGCATTTCATGTCTAATATATTTAGATTGTCTGGTAAACACTCATTTGGGGCCAATTTAATTGCGTCTAGCTTCGGGGTCATGAGCTTAAGAGCCAATGTAGCTTTATTCCTGAAATCTTATTACTTTACTTTTACTTATGGCTATTGTATATCCGATTTAACTTATAAACCTATGATTGTTGACCAACTTTATGTTGACCGTTTTAGCAATGTATTTTCAGGTTATTAAGGTACCTCATGTTGCATGCATTTGGATCTTCTTGGAGTCGTGGAGTCGACGCGTCTCACTATATTTTCTGCACTTATGAAACGTTTGATATAGTATGACTTGTTTTTCATAAACTTGCAACACCTTTTGGGACCAATGTTTTGTAAACTCTGAATGTTTTAATGATCAAACGCTGTATTTTCTAAATGACACTTTAGGTCGTTCAATATGACTGTAACTGTGATGCTATGGCAGTCACCCCCAGGTATTCCATTCCGCTGTTAAAACAGGTATTTTGGGGTTGTGACAGAAAATCATTCATTATTAGTGCTTATGAGTGTATCGGTAGCATTTAGATTCTAGAACTTGCGTTAGTGATGCATCCCGAGACCGCTAGTGAGACTACATTCGTGTAGTAGGATTTACTACATGATAAGAGGCATTAGGATCACCCTTGTATTAAACCCGTATCATAATTACTTGACCATTTAAGTCATATTACTTGGCTAGTAAAGTCAATTAATTTTTCCCACACCTTAGCGTTGTACTCATTTTTAGTACACGAAACCCCTGGTACACCCCTCCGAGCCTATCTTTTTGTTTCTAACTTTAAGCATCTTACTTAAAGGAAGAATTTGTTACAACCCACTTAAATGTACAACTAAATCGCCTTAGCCTTCCGTGTATGCACTCATCTATAGTGCGTTATTGTTATTTGTTTAAACCCTTAGTTAATTATCTAATTGATTACATGGTTGCTAAGTCGAGTCATATCTTGTACATATTGTTTTGGGATGATTGGGACGATTGGGTAAAGTACTTGTGTTATGGAGTAATGGGGAAGAACATCATATATTACCCCCATATGTGCGTTAATCTTAAAAGTACTCCAAGTGTTTTGATTATCTTGATTCGAGTCATTAGATTAGTTTATTGTAAAGTATGTAAAAATTCAAGTGTAAGGGGAATGTACATTCCATATGTTGTATTATTTTGGATGGTAGGGCAAGAGTGTATGCCAAAAAAAAAAAAAAAAAAAAAAAAAAAAAAAAAAAAAAAAATCAGAAAAAAGAGAGAAAAAGGAAAAAAAATATAGAAAAAGGGAAAAGAGAAAAAAGCATACGGACTACCACCCCGTTTCATTTTATGTTTATTTTATATTCTTGTTATTTTTGATTTATTAGCTTAAGTCGAGTCTAGTCTTGGCTTAGCAACGCCATATTGTACATGTAATTAACCAAGATGATTAACTCGCCACCAGTAAATATTGCCTTTACCCAACAAAACCGTGTATTCCATATCCCTACACCTAACATTATAACCCTTTGAAAGACCTCTTTGATAGTTTATCCTAGGTGCTTACGCCAAGTGGTGGAGGTTTGATCGTTTACCAAGCCTATGGTAATCTATTTTGCTATGACAGGTAGTGAGAGATGTTTTCCATTTCCTTATTGTGATATACACTTTATTACACCCGAGAGATGTGAGTATCTAAACACTATTTGTGAGGTGCTAGTGTATGACCTCCGTGCTTGTCTATGGTCTTTAGTGGAACGATTATTTGTTGTAATTACTTTTATATTAGTGTTAAATGACCCTTAACTTGTATTTTGATTAGAATAAAAACGCATTGGCTTGAGGTCAAGCAAATCTCAACTGTAAGGGTATTTGATGAGGCGAAATATGAACTGTTTTTAAGGGGTCATTTAAGCCCAAATTTGAATTTATTTGATCAAATATTGACCTAAATCGTTCCTTTTGTCATTTTAGATACATTTGAAGAGAAATATGAAAAAGGAAGCATTTTGGACGTTTTTGGAGCATAAAAGTGAAGAAAATGGCAAAGTCTTAATTTTCCTTGCTGGGAACAGTACCTGACGGCGTCACATGCTTCTACATGACGGCGTAAAGAGTAATACAAGAGGTGGAAGTGGATGATACACATGACGATCCAGAAAGTTTTGTACTAAGGAGATGACGGCGTCACCCAAGGCCGTCATGGTCCATATATGATGAGGCGAAAATGAACCACTTTTAGGGGGTCATTTAAGCCCGAATTCGAATTTATTTGATCAAATATTGCCCTAAATCGTTCCTTTTGTGATTTTAGGTACTTTGGGAGAGAAATATGGAAAAGGAAGCAATTCGGACGTTTTTGGAGCATAAAAGTGAGGAAAACTCCAAAGTCTTAATTTTCCTTGCTGGGAACAGTAGGTGACGGCGTCAAGAAGAAAATCTTGACGGCGTCAAGAGTAATTTCCATGACGAACCAGTATAGAAATGATGGTGTCACAAGGTAGGGCGTCTAGGGGAAAATGCATGACGGCCTGGAAACACATAACACTTGACGGCATCAGATCTGGATCAAGGCAGTCCGAGGAGTATTTTGGCGGCGAGATGACGGCGTCACAAATTTGTTCTTGACGCCGTCAGACCCTATTTCCTATATATAGTTTTCTAATTTTCACATTAAAAAGAGAGAAGTTTTGGAGAAACCCTAAGGCCGAACTTGGCACGAATTTTACAGGTTTTTCAAGGGTTCTTAGCCCTTGATCCCTTTCATGTGTAATTGAGATAAGTGTTCTTTTAACTCAATCAATATATCTATGTGTTGGTTGTCTATATCTTGTTCTTATCTTAATTCCATCATGCTAGGCTAGATCTATCTTGTGTTTGCTTGGATCTAATGAAACCTAGACGTTAATTATGTGTTGATTACTTGTTTATGGTTGTATTGGATGAATGAATTCGATGTTAGGCTTAAGAAAACTGGCAGATCTCCAAATGGTAAAATGCTTGAACGTCTTAGGAAACATGAACTGACGTGCACTAGGTTTTATTGGATGTATTTAATGCATGAGTAAATTCTAATGATCCCATGTTAGGAGCTTCTTAGCCGGCTCGACATAGGAGTGAAGTAGGCACTCATAGGATTGGGGAATTAAGTGTGCCACCCCATGAATGGTATTAAGGAATACAATCCGTCATCCAAGCAACTATAACAAGTAATTAACGTGTAAAAGATATCTAGGGAGTAGTGAAATCTAAGTAAACACAATTTCTCCACTTATTGCTCACAACCTTAGTATAATTTAGTTTATTTTCATTTTTAGTATTTTATTTTGATTGCATCTTTAGTATTGGGTTAGTTGATTAGCAACTAATTCCACCCAAATCCTTAAAACCCGAGATTTTCACTTGCTTTCTAAAAAATATAAAAATACAAAAATAATCATCCCTCATATTTAGAACTAGTATTTAGGTTTTCTAATCCTAGCGACACTATTCCTAGCTGAACGATCAATCCCCCGGTACTTGTCACTATACTATACTACAACGATCAGGTACACTGCCTGGTGGGGGTTGTAAGCTTTTCAAGATCCCTTGAGAGGTAAAGCTTGGTGCGATTCCCACGTATCAAGTTTTTGGCGCCGCTGCCGGGGAATAGTTATTGTCTAGGTTAGAATCTCTTTTTATTAGGTCTACTTGCTAGATTCCTTTCTAGTAAGATTTTATTTTTATTTTTAGGATTTCGTTAGTCTATCTTTTTCTTTGTGTGTTTGTTCGTAATTTCCATTGACTCTTCCGTTCACCATTATAGAATACGCTAATCCACCATACCACCAACCACAAAGGCCATTCTACCCTATTGACATCTCGAATTTCAAACAATATCGAGATGAACCCATATACGATGCATGGACTCTTTTTAGAAAATTACTCCGAAAATTCCCTCATCATAGTTTCGCTTTAGCATCCCTAACCCGAACCTTTTACTATCGTGTTGGCCAATATGACCAAATGCGCATTGAGGATTGTGCCCAATATTATTATAGAGTAGACAACGCAACAAATGTTAGTACAAGTCAATTGAATATAAATTTCCAGGATCATGAAACAAGTTTGTTTGGGGATGAATATATTAGTGTTGAGATACCTAAGTGGTTGTCATGTAATGCCATAGTACAAAATAAACATCTAGATAAAATGGAGGATGAGGTAAGTAACGTAAGCCCATCAAGTACCCCACAAGTCCTACCATCATTTGAGGCATACACACCGCCCGTGACTTATTCGGATGAAGTAGAAAAGACTATAGGAGCCCCAATAGAGGTAGAACCTTTGAACCAAACACAACTAGAGGATATAGGTTTGAATACTTATAATGATAACCTTACTCTTAGTTCTAGGGAAGTTCCTAGTTTTGATGAACCGGAGCCTCAACCAAAACCGTTACCTAATCTTCCCTCCTTGGATGAAAATTTAGGAATTGAAATAGGTTCCGATCCACCCATCGTAGTCTTAGGACAAAGGTAGTGGACTCTAAGCCTTGTAGAGAGGAAGCCAATATAGGAGTGGAACATGACCTTACATACTTACATCACCCATTCATGATTGATCATAAGAAACATTATGGGTTTAAACCAGGTTTATTAGGTCAAGATGGATCCCCAACTAGTAATCTCTTGAAGTTGATTGAAAATGATCCCTTTCTAGGAGAAAATCTTAATCCACCCATTAACCCGATTGAATTAAGTAAGGTTATGATGATAGGAGCACAACCCTTTGAGCATATAATTCATCCACCAATCTTTCCTCACATGGCATATTTCCACCCTAAGGGTGTGTATCGCTACTTTCACCCACACTTAATCCTAAGTGTAGGGAAAACCTCCCCTATTTCCGTTAAATAAGGGTAAAGTCAGGCTCGTGACCCGAACAAAAACAAGCGCTTCTTGGGAGGCAACCCATGTTTTGTGTGTTTTTATTTGTTTGTTTGTTTGATTTTATTTGTTTCCATATGCATGCTTTATTTTTATTGTTTGTGGCTCATGTTTCAAAGTAAATTGTGAAAATGCTTTATTTTGTTTTTAACTTCGTCTTAATTGCATATAAAGATATTTTGCAAAAGATAAGTGTAAGGGAGATCCAAATTTGTTTATAAGAATGAAATTGAGCATGAACCACAACAATATTAAATGGACATGTGTATTAGTACTTGTTAGAGTCAAATGCTTGTATCGAGTCATAATGAAGTTTTGCAGGATTTTCCAGGAAGTAGAACCAAGTTTTTCCAGAAATTTTCCAGAAACTTAACATAAGAATTTTTGCAGATCACTTCTGATGGCGTCATGAGATTACTCTTGACGGCGTCACGTGTAAAAAAATCTGGAAATTTTACCGGTTTTGTTTTTCTAATGGAGTCTTAAAGTTTTTGTGAATTATTAAGTTTTATAATCTCCAGGAAATCTGCAAACTTCATTCCACAAGCATTATATCTTATCTTGTTTTCTAGGATTTAGTAACTTATATAGATTGCCGCCGATTTTATGCGAGGTTGCCTTGTTTGTTTTCTCAGGATTTACAGGTTATGTATGACAAGAAGATGATTTATATTCGGGAAGGGAAGCTTTGATTGTTCATTTTCTTGGAGGAAGATTTAACCTGGCCACCTTATTATCCATACCGAGCGAATCAGGGGAGTATTTGATTTCATTCTTTTTACTTTTTCACTTTTACATTCTTTACTTGAACATTGGGGACAATGTTCATCTTAAGTGTAAGGGGAGGGTAAAATGATGATACCTTACAAACACACTTTCGCTTGAGTTTGTTTGTTTGATAGTAGATGTGTAATAAAACTATGAGAAATACTTGTTAGTGCAATTTTAGCGCCAAATTTATTTTTTTTACAACATTTAGGAGTGAAACTTTAGCCATAGCAAGCGTCTCATGGATAGGAGATTGTATGACTAGCACAAAACCGTATATTTAGAAAAATTTTCCACCCAAATATGTGAGGTTCACCTTTAGATTTGATAGGAAAAACATTTATTATTAGTGCTTATGAGTGTACCGGTAGCATTTAGATTCTAGAACTTGCGTTAGTGATGCATCCCGAGATCGCTAGTGAGACTACATTCGTGTGGTAGGATTTACTACATGATAAGAGGCATTAGGATCACCCTTGTGTTAAACCCGTACTATAATTACTTGACCATTTAAAGTCATATTACTAAGCTAGTTAAGTTAACTAATTTTTCCCACACCTTAGCGTTGTACTCATTTTTAGTACACGAAACCCCTAGTACACCCCTCCGAGCCTATCTTTTCATTTCTAACTTTAAGCATTTTACTTAAAGGAAGAATTTGTTACACCCCATTTAAATGTACAACCAAATTGCCTTAGCCTTCCGTGTATGCGCTCATTTTTTAGTGCATTATTGTTATTTGTTAAACCCTAAGTTGACTATCTAATTGATTACATGGTTGCTAAGTCGAGTCATATCTTTGTACATATTGTTTTGGGACGATTGGGACTCATGGGTAAAGTACTTATTTTATGGAGTAATGGGGAAGAACATCATTTATTACCCCCATATGTACGTTAATCTTAAAAGTACTCCAAGTGTTTTGATTTTCTTAATTCGAGTCATTAGATTAGTTTATTGTAAAGTATGTAAAGATTCAAGTGTAAGGGGAATTTCCATTCCCTATGATGTATTATTTTGGATGGTAGGGTAAGAGTGTATGTAAAAAAAAAAAAAAAAAAAAAAAAAAAAAAAAAAAAAAAAATCAAGAAAAAGAAAAAAAAAATAGAAAAAGAAAAAGAGAAAAAAAATACGGACTACCATCCCTTTTCATTCTATGTTCATTTTATGTTTTTGTTATTTTTCATTTATTAGCTTAAGTCGAGTCTAGTCTTGGCTTAGCAACGCCATATTGTACATGTAATTAACCAAGATTGTTAACTCGCCACCAGTAAAACTTCCTTTATCCAACAAAACCGTGTATTTCATATCCCTACACCTAACGTTACAACCCTTTAAAAGACCTCTTTGATAGTTTATCCTAGGTGCTTACGCCATGCGGTGGAGGTTTGATCCTTTCCCAAGCCTATGGTAATCTATTTTGCTATGACAGGTAGTGAGAGATATCTTCCGTTTCCATATTGTAATTTATACTTTATTACACCCGAGAGATGTGAGTATCTAAACACTATTTGTGAGGTGCTTGTGTATGACCTCCGTGCTTGTCTATTGGTCTTTAGTGGAACGATTATTTGTTGTAATTACTTTTATATTAGTGTTAAATGACCCCTAACTTGTATTTTGAGTAGAATAAAAGCGCATTTGCTTGAGGACAAGCAAATCTCAAGTGTAAGGGTATATGATGAGGCAAAAAATGAACCACTTTTAGGGGGTCATTTAAGCCCGAATTCGAATTTATTTGATCAAATATTGCCCTAAATCGTTCCTTTTGTGATTTTAGGTACTTTGGGAGAGAAATCTGGAAAAGGAAGCAATTCAGACGTTTTTGGAGCATAAAAGTGAAGAAAACGCCAAAGTCTTAATTTTTCTTGCTGGGAACAGTAGGTGACGGCGTCAAGAAGAAAATCTTGACGGCGTCAAGAGTAATTTCCATGACGATCCAGTACAAAAATGACGGCGTCACAAGGTAGGGCGTCAAGGGGAAAATGCATGATGGCCTGGAAACACATAACACTTGACGGCGTCAGATCTGGATCAAGGCTGTCCGAGGACTATTTTGGCGGCGAGATGACGGCGTCACAAATTTGTTCTTGACGCCGTCAGACCCTATTTCCTATATATAGTTTTCTAATTTTCACATTAAAAAGAGAGAAGTTTTGGAGAAACCCTAAGGCCGAACTTGGCACGAATTTTATAGGTTTTTCAAGGGTTCTTAGCCCTTGATCCCTTTCATGTGTAATTGAGATAAGTGTTCTTTTTATTTAATCAATATGTCTATGTGTTGGTTTTCTATATCTTGTTCTTATCTTAATTCCATCATGCTAGGCTAGATCTATCTTGTGTTTGCTTGGATCTAATGAAACCTAGATGTTAATTATGTGTTGATTACTTATTTATGGTTGTATTGGATGAATGAATTCGATGTTAGGCTTAAGAAAACTGGCAGATCTCCAAATGGTAACATGCTTGAACGTCTTAGGAAACATGAACTGACGTGCACTAGGTTTTATTGGTTGTATTTAATGCATGAGTAAATTCTAATAATCCCATGTTAGGAGCTTCTTAGCCAACTCGACATAGGAGTGAAGTAGGCACTCATAGGATTGGGGAATTAAGTGCGCCACCCCATGAATGGTATTAAGGAATACAATCCGTCATCCACGCAACTATAACAAGTAATTAACGTGTAAAAGATATCTATGGAGTAGTGAAATCTAAGTAAACACAATTTCTCCACTTATTGCTCACAACCTTAGTATAATTTAGTTTATTTTCATTTTTAGTATTTTATTTTGATTGCATCTTTAGTATTGGGTTAGTTGATTAGCAACTAATTCCGCCCAAATCCTTAAAACCCGAGATTTTTACTTGCTTTCTAAAAAATATAAAAATACAAAAATAATCATCCCTCATCTTTAGAACTAGTATTTAGGTTTTCTAATCCTAGCGACACTATTCCTAGCTGAACGATCAATCCCCCGGTACTTGTCACTATACTATACTACAACGATCAGGTACACTGCCTGGTGGGGGTTGTAAGCTGCTCAAGATCCCTTGAGAGGTAAAGCCTGGTGCGATTCCCACGTATCAATATATTAGTGACGGCCCAGAAGAAAATTATACATGACGGCGTCAAAAGTGGATCTACGCAATCCGATTTCATTATGGGCGGCTAGTTGACGGCGTCACAGATTTCTTCCTGACGCCGTCACCCTGTATTATCTATATATAGTTTTCCAAATTTCATTCATTAGTGTGCAACTTTGAGGGAAAAACCCTAGGTCGAATTTTTCCAGCTTTTTCAAGGGTTTCAACCCTTTGAACTTTTCATGTCAATTTGAGATAAGTACTCTTTCAATACAATCAATATGTCTATGTGTTGCTTGAATATATCTTACACTTGTCTTCAATTTAACATGCTCGGCTAGATCTCTTTTGTGTTTGCTTAGATGTAGTGAAACCTAGATATTAATTATGGGTTGATTGTTTGTTTATAGTTGTTATGGATGATTGTATTTGATGTTAGGCTTAAGAAAACTGGCAGACTTCCATTGGTAACATGCTTGAACGTCTTAAGAAACATGATTGGAGGTGTACTACGATATTAGGTTGTATTTAATGAGTAGGAGAATTCTAATGATCCCATGTTAGGAGCTTCTGACAGCTCGATATAGGAGTGAAGTAGGATCCTATAGAGTTAGGGAATACTGTAAACAGCCCTACGACTAGTATTAAGGAATACGACCCGTCATCCATGCAATTGTAACAAACTATCAACCTGTAAAAGATATCTAGGGAGTAATGAAACCTAAGTAAACACAACTTTCCTCATTATTGTTACACCACACTAGTATAATTAGATTTATTTTCATTTCTGTTATTTTATTTTGATTGCTTCTTTAGTTTTTGGGTTAGTTGGCTAGCAACTAATTCCGCCCACTCTTCCAAAACCCAAGATTTTAATCGCTTTTATAAAAATATAAAAATACAAAAAGAATCATCTCTCACCTCTAGACCTAGTTTTTAGGCTTTCTAATCCTAGCGACATTATTCCTGAGTTGAACGATCAATCTCCCGGTACTTGTCATTATACTATACTACAACGATCAGGTACACTGCCTGGTGGAGGTTTGTCACAACTCGTAAATTCTGGTCTTTTCCCGAATTTTCACATTTACTATTCATTGGTTACTATTCATTGATCACTATTCATCATTTCACTATTCATCTTTTTCGGAGTCGGTTTGTGATTCTGAGAAGCGTTTTAAAATTTTACTATTCATAAAATACTATTCACCTCCGGAGAAAATTTGTCATTTATACGTGAGTTGCGTCATTTCTGTACACGTACGATTATCAACCTAATGAACGTTATCTTATGAGCTATTATTTTGAATAATTATCCGACAATCCCAACTATGGTCCTAACACATTTTTATACTCATAAATAATAATAATATAAAAATTATATTATTAATTTACCCGGTGTTCCCAAATCAATGACTAAATTTTACGGTCGGAACTTATTACTCCGTCGGTTTGCGCTATTTTTAATTCAATAATTATTTTAACATTTGATTCTCATCAAGAGTAATATTTTACAACTTTTACAACTTCGTCGTATTTTATTTCACCTCGTTAATATTTATTTCAAGATAACTCGGTACCCGATAACACCTAATACACAACAAAACCTAACCTATACTTACAAATGGGAGACAAGCTTATTAATTAAGCCACCAACACCTCCCATGTTTTTCTCCTTTTGCCTCCCACATGTTTCCCCCCCTATGACCAATTTTTTTTTTGACCTTTGACTTGATCTAGCTATATATACTTCCATTTCCCATTTTCTCTCATTCCATACATTCCAAAAATACTAGCAAAACTTTCATCTCTTTCTCCCTTTGTGTGTGTGAATCGGCCAAGAAAGGAGATCAAGAAGAAAACCATAAATTTTCCAAGATCAAGCCATTTTATTGTTCCTTTAATGATTCTTGTTTGAGTTTTGAAATAAAAACTCAAGATTATCAAGTTTTCTTCATCAAAATCCACTAATCCTTGCTAGGTAGGTTGTCAAACTCTTTTTCATGATTTCTTTAAGTTCTTTTCATGATTATATGTTTTCCATGCAGGATGCCATGCATATGCTAGCTTATACCACTTTATTTTATAAACTTTGTACAATAACACTCTTTAATCTTAGATCTATAATTTTAATTAATAACTTCAAGAGATCCACCAAGATTGGTGATGTTTAGGAACCCATGACACCCTAAGAAGGTGTATGATAAGATTAGACTAGATTTGTGGTGATTGAAAGTGGTTTGGTTGAAGTTGAAACAAGTTTGAAACTAGGAAAATGATTTTTGAAACTACATATTGACCTACTGTCCTTATTTTGAAAACGTGGGAAACTCAGTAACTCAGGGGATATTTTTGAACAAAGATTTAGAAAATACTTTCAAAAACGAAGCCGTGGGCGAAAGAACGGATTAAAACGAGTTAATAACGAAGGAGATATGATTTTCCGAATTTAACGACGAAAACTATTTTCTGAAAAACTGCATGTTGTTTGACAGTTTTCGACGGGCAAATAGAGGCGTTAAACGTAACCTAGAGGAGCCGAGCTATCGAAAATATATTAGTATATACTAAAACGAATCCGTGGATATAAAGAACGAGGAAAATGAACTCAAAACGACCAAGTTATACATGTTTTAAAATCGTCAAAACTATATATATATTTAGCCACTACTAGAAATAATATAACTACGTACTAAATAATATATTTTCTAGATTTCTTATTCAAGGAGTTTATATTTTAACTAACGAAGTACGTACGACTCAAGATTTATTACGCGACTACTAGACATTATTTTAAGGTTTTAAAGACGAGGAATATAACGCTAACATTTTATATACGATATATTACGACAAGTTTTTATAACTCTATTTGGACTTATTTTTCCTAAGTATGAAAAATACTTGACTTTGACTATAACTATTTCCAAGTTATGAGTGGTATAGGTATCATGTGCATGCATATTCTCTTCATCATTTCATGATCTAAGTAGATCATTATCGTTCATATTAGGTTGCGGCAGATATTCGTTCCTTGTTGTCATTATCATTTCATCTCATAGTATCATCATTTCGAGGTGAGTCATAGCCCCTTCTCTTTTAAATTGTTTTGTTAACTTTTTGGGGGAGAATACATGCTCGTTTTTACATGAATTACTACTTGACCTTATAACTTGTTTTGAACTTTTGAACTTGACTTGACTTTTGAACTTGACTTAAACTTTTGACCTTAATGTACCGTACGTACTATGATCTAAAGTCTCGCCATTTTTGGTGGAGCGTGCAAAGTCTCACCTTTTTGGTGGAGCGTTCTTGATCTAAAGTCTCGCCTTATTGGTGGAGCGTGCTAAGTCTCTCCTGTTCAGAGCATCTTTAATAATTCTCGCCATGGTGGAGTGACTAATAATTCTTCACCAAGTCGGTGGAGTGACTAATAATTCTTTGCCTAGGTGGCGGAGTGACTTCAAGTCTCCCATGTTCGGAGCAACATTATAAAGTCTCCCTTGTTCGGAGCGGCCTTGACTTATTTTATATGTGGTGCTTATATTGTGACTTATTATTGACCTCATGTGCTTGACTACCAGACATAAACTATTTTAGCAGTGGGTTGTGAACACACAGGTTGCAAGTCTCTTATGGCGGGACTTGTAACTGAATGGATTTACGATGCCTTTGCTGTGTGATCATTTTCTATATACTTTATTTGTTAAACAAACTCTATGAACTCACCAACCTCGTGTTGACACTTTAGCATGTATTTTCAGGTTTTAACCTATAGCACGCTACTGGAGGTTTTGGCAGGGCATGGCATGGTCATAGAAGACTCTGATTATTTATATGGGGACCGTTTTAAACTATTTTAAGGGCCTACTTCCGCACTACTTTTAACGATGTAAATTCAATATTTTTGGTTAAACGATTTTATTTTAAATAAGTAAAGTGAAAACCATTTTTGAACTTGTGTTGTAATACCAATTGAGTTACTCCCCAGCTACACGTATGCTTCCGCTGGACCCGATTTTGGGGGTGTGACAAGGTTGTAAGCTTCTCGAGATCCCTCGAGAGGTAAAGCCTGGTGCGATTCCCACGTATCAGTAAGCTTGATTGTCAGACACATGCTGTTGTTGACACTTGAGAAATCCATGTCTAAGCATCTGCCTAAGTATCTCTGGACACTTATTTAGACTAGGATAGTCTTTCTCTACCAATAAAACCAAAGTAACTGCACCAGTTCTTAATTCATGAACCCCACAAGATTGATACAAAAACCATTTATGTACCTTGCTGCAACTAATCTCATTCCATTCACTATCACCAGGCTGAGGTTCAAATATATTCTTCAAGATGCGATACAATACACTTTCAAATGCAAGATTAATATCAAGAGAAATATCCATCTTCTTTCCATCATACTTCTCTTTATATAATCCCCATATAACAATTATATCATCCCTATCCATCTTATCAAATATCTGTGAAATTTCCTTAAAGCCTTGAACTTCATGATTTGATCTCATGAATTCCCAATATCCTTCACTTCCACCTCTTATCTTGAAAGTATATGAGATGATAGGATGTTTTTCAGCTAATGCTTTTTCTTTTCTAACCTCTGGTTCTTCTAATTCATACCAAACAGCCAGAGTTTGCTCTTTTTCAACTTCTTCTGCTTTATCCACCTCACTACTGCTTTCTTCAGAGATCTTTTTCTTCTTCCTAGCAAAGGTCTTGTGACCAATACTTTTTCTTTTAACCCTTTGACTAGGAGGAATTTCAGCTTCTATCTCTTGTACATGCTCTACCTCAACAACTTTACCAGGTACCACCTTCTTGTTCATTTGAGCAAAATGTTCTAGATCTTCTGCACAACCCATAGGATAGAACGTATCCATTTCTTTTCTAGCTTGTTGATACAAATTAAAAACCTCTTGATCAGACTTAGGTTTCAATTGTACCAATTTCCAGCAGCAGCATCCTCTTTTCATATTCTTTAGGTATCTCTCTTGCTCTCTTCTTTGTTGAAGTGGAGTTGGACCCCTGAGAATTTTCTTCTTTCTTCTAGCAGCAGCATCCTCTTTTCTTTTCTTTGTTGTGAACTCTTTCATCCAAGCTTGAACATCAAATTGTGGAACTTCTTCTTCTTCAAGTTTAATTAACTTGGAGAGTTCTATGTCAGCATCTATTCTTATCTTTTCTTCAATCCACTCCTCATACCTCTTCAAATCATCAGTTTCTTTTTCAACCTTTTCCTTTTCTTCTTGAATCAACTGTTGCTCTTCCATATCAATTAGCTCTTGTTCTTTAATTGCAATAGCTGCATCATGTTCAATTTGCAGTTCTTTAGGCCAAAAATGAAAAGGTATCTGAGGGTAATCAATCCCCTTATACATTATGTTGGATCGTGTACACCTTAAACTTGTGTTGATAATGATACTTTGATTGATATCACTAAGTATGCGGAATCTACTTAATGATACTTAGAAGATTAATTGTAAGTGAAACAGATTAATGTGTGAACAATGAATATAACAAAACAACTAGCTCCAATATTATTAATAATAATAATACGAGTGATCTGAGATATCACTAGGGTTACACCTTGAAGCTCTAAGAAAACGTATATCTAAGTTATCATCTAGGATCTCCTTTTATAGAACAAGGAGTCCTCTTGTACAAGATAAGTATAATACTAATAGAATAAGATATACACAAAATCTTTTCTATGTTTATCAATACGCGTTTCTCTAACAGCTAACAAGTGAGCAGTGGTAATATTTGTTCTTGCAGTGGTAATGAGTTTCCACTGCAAGTACAATCTTCTTGCAGTTGTAACTTCTTCACTAGCCGTGGTAACTGATAGAATAATTCCCAACAATCCTCCCCTAAACTTATGATTTATTAGTAAATCAATAAGTTTCTTCAAGTATACAATAAACCTGAGGATATGGGAATTCTTCCAAACACTTATCTTGTTTTTCTTAATCCTTTATCAGCTCTTACACTTTGATCTTTAATCTTCTGAATCAAAGCTCTAACCTTCTCATTATCTGCATACACTCTTAACTTTGACATCAACATAGCAGACAAAGTTGTAGCTTTAAGTGGATATTCCTTCTCAGCAAACATAAACACATCCACTTTGTTTGTTGTAGAAACATGATGAACCTCACATTTATCAAAATATGTCCATGTAATATTCAAGTTTGATGAATTAAACTTCCAATACTTATCAGTAAGATCTGGTTCATATAATCTTCTCAAGTCAACCCAGAGCTGCATTTCTTTCATATCCTTGAGAGTATCAGCCTTGAATCTTTCATTTACAAGCTTCCAAAGGGTATCAAGATCATCTCTGTCACATGCTTTAAGTAAATCTTCAAACTGAATGAATGATGAAGATTCTCCTCCTAGTCTGATAATTTTCCAAGTGGGAGCAAAATTCTTTGCTGTGTACACTTCCCAATCAATAATTTGATGTTTTGATTGTGAATGATCTGGATAGAAATCTTCTTCTTCAACAATGATAATTTCACTCAGTGGATCTTCTGCACATTTTTCAGATTGAGATTCTTTCTCTTGAGGAGCTTTCATTCTTTTAGTGACATGATCTTCAACTTTTGAAGCTTTCCTTTTATTTAGTTTAAATCTTTCAACTTCTTCAAAATCAATAGGTTTGAAGGTACTATCTTGCCTTTTAACTCTGTAGTAGATACCTTCAATTCTTTCATGAGACATACCTTTGAAGTCAGCCATCTTCCAAGTTCCAACATGGCAGCAATATACTTTCATCTCATGAATGATCTGTGCCTTTGTAGGTTGTCTTTGTTTCTTTTGACCTTTTCTGAAGTTTCCAATAATTTCATCCAGTGCTTGTTGATTCTTCATTTGAATGAAATCAATCAACTGAGCTGTTCTTTGTTCTTCAGTTAAAGACTTGTTAGCAACAAGCTCAATAGCTTTCTTCTTGACAACTGGATCATGCTTAATCATATGCTCAATTTCTTCATCTGACAGCACATATGAGAACATAGGGGGTTTCTCATGTAAGATAGTTGGTGGAATAACTGAGAGTGGTTGTGCCATTACTTCTTCAAGTTTACCTAGTCTCTGTGCTTCCATAAAACTAGCAACATCCATCTCCTTTTGCTTCTTCATATTTTCTCTTTCTGCAGCTTCAAATTGTTCTGCTAATCTTGCATCAAAATCAATTTGAGCTTGATCTTTCTTAGAAATCTTCCTTGTAAGAACTTGTTCTGCATCAAGTACCATTGCTTTACCTTTAACTGAACTTTTTCTGGCAGCATCTTCCTCTGCAGTGGTAAGTAATGGAACATCAGTGGTAACTTTTTCACTTGCAGTGGAAATTATGTGATCAGTGGTAACATGCTCTACTTCAGTGGAAAAGTGTTGAGCAGATTCAATAACCAAATCTTTATCCAACTTCCTCCCCTCAATTTCAGCTACATCATCATATGCTTGAGCATCCATATCTTCAAAATTAGAACTCCTCCCCTCAATTTCTGCATCTGTTTTCCTCCCCTGTTTGGAAGAAGTTCCCAAAGCATAACCAGAACCTGCAGAAAGACCATCAGAAGATGATGGGGAAGAAACCACAACTTGAACATGTCTTTTCTTCTTGAGATCCACAACTTCAGCCTGTAACTTTTGGATCTCAGTTTTCAATAGATTCAACTCTGTGGCATGTTGTACTTTGGTCAGTGCCAGATCTTTCTCCAGAGTTTGAACCTGTTTGGTTAATTTGGTACATAATCCCATCAATTCAGTTAGTGTCACACTGCCTTCATCACTTCCAACTGTGTTACCTGTTGGGAGAGGTGAATCATAAGGCATTGATTCAGGCTCTTCTCTAGTTGGACTAGATTGAAGCCTTGAACCACCACTGCTTGTTCCTAAACCATAAGGATCAGCAACATGCAATGTTGTCATGGAAGGAGTTGGCTGTTTTTGCCTCCTTTCATATGTGTGAGTTATAGCAGGAAAATGTTGAATTTGTGGAACAGAAATAGTGGGTGTGTGATGGGATACAACTGGGATTGTTGCATCTTCACCCTGTAGTTGTGAAATCTTTGCAAGCATGTTTGGTAAAAGAGGATGAGTCATTCCATCCCAAAGATCTGAAGCCTTACTCATGTTTTGAAATACTTTTGGCTTAAGATATGGAGTGTCATAAATCCTATTATGATTATGCAGTTGAAATTCATTTAACACTGCTTGCACAAACCTTGGATACATCAAAAATTTGTATGAACTTGTTGCATTGCCTTTCATGTTATTAAATATAAACTTTGAAAAATTGAAAGTCCTATCAGAAACCAAGCAAACTAAAGGGTAAGCCATGGTTGATCCAAATTGTTCATAAGAAGTTTTCTTAGGACTTAGGCAATGCAACAGAGTGTGTATCAAAAATCTCCAATGGGGGCAAAAACATCCTTTCTTAAAGGTTACTTTTTGATCAGATGTATCATACCCCATCAGACCAATGTAGTGGAATATGTCTGAATTAGGTAATGTGATGATACCATTGAGATCATCTAATTGGAGAATTCTCCTCAAAGATGACTCAGTAACATCAATAGTTACCCCATCAACTGTGGCTCTAAGAGCTTCCACAGGTTCATGTATGTCTCCCTGTTCAAGTGTGATGGACTCCGCAGAGTTCCAAAACTGTTTGATTTGAGAAACAAAGATTGTGGGATTCATAGTTAAGGCATACCTTATATGAGTTGAGTTGAGAAAGTCCACAATCTGATGAAAAGTAGGTCCACTCTTGACGTTTGACTTTTGTAGATAAGCCACTTGGTTGTGTTCATCTGCAAACTTGAGAGTCACCATGATTT
Organism: Artemisia argyi; assembly: GCA_030686995.1. NCBI lineage: Eukaryota > Viridiplantae > Streptophyta > Magnoliopsida > Asterales > Asteraceae > Artemisia > Artemisia argyi. The sequence continues at coordinate 124,406,983 of CM060678.1, forward strand.
TGTGATTTGAGAGATGAAAGTGTTAGTAATCGTGAGTAAAAAGCAAGCCGTATAAAATCAATTTATATTAATAGGGTTTTGAGAAAAACGCGGATGGATAATTATCTATAGAAAGATGTATCTTTTGAAGAAATACAATTTGGTAAGTAGATAATTTCCAAAAAAAAAAAATTTTAACCCTATTAATAAGGAAAGACATTTATTTTTGGTAACGGCTAGTAAAAATACGATTACTGACACACAGTTGTAACGGCTAGTTCATCAGTGGTAAAATTTACACTTTCAGTGGAAACAATGAACTTGCAGTGGTAAAAATCAACAAAATTTCAAAGAGCAGTGGTAAGTAAAATATGTAAAATGTGCTGCTCTTATCATAGTTTTTAGCAAACTATCAGCTATCAACGGATTTGATAAGTCTTTACCATGAGCCGTTTGCTTATGGACTAGCTGATTCTTATGTGGGTTAGACATGGTGAATCAATAACCATTTGTTGTGTGTCAATATTACACACCTTATTACTCCAATGATATGTAACATCACAAAATAAATCTCATCTTAACTCACAAATATTAACCCAAGTAACTTTTTAACTGAGTTACTATACACAAAATATCTTCTCAAAAGTCAAACCACAGTTACTCCTCAAACCAACCAAAACAGATGGAAGTAAATAATCTTCATTAATTATTGTAACACCTAACCTTGGCTTATTTAACCTCCTCCAAACACAACATCTCAGTCACCAACAATCTTTCAACCCTAATAGCCCACAACAAAATCTCAAAAACCAATTTGCATTCAAAAATCATGTCAGCAAACCCTGAGTCCTCTAATCAACACTCTTCTGTTCCAACATCAGAAGAAGAAGTACCACCATATCCATGGGGACTTGGAGGTTCTGATTTTGAGAAAGAAATAAAGAACCGATGGGATGTGGAAGACAAGAAATGGAATGCATACATAGAGGGTGAATCAAGCCATAATACAAATCCTGCTGAGCTTGTCTCTCCCTTCATCTGGACATCTGATGAAGAATCTTCAGAGGAAGATAATGAAGAACCAACCTTTCTTCCTCCTTCCACACCAGAGAGATCTCAACCAAGATCAAGTATGAGAGATCCATCTCTCCCAACATCATCAAACTTGATGGTGGATCTTCCTGCTCCAGAACCTTGTCTTCTGCATCAAGAACACATTGGACAAAGCAATAAAGCTCAAATCACACATAAGGGAAAGGAGAAGCATAAGTAAATGATTGATGAATGTAGCCAAGGACCAAAGTTTGTGAGTAATTTCTTGACTTTGGTACTTGTGCATCTTCACAGTCTTCTCTTCTTTTTCCATTTTCAGCTTCAGCTTCTTCATTGTACTTGTCAAAGCCTCAAGTATTATGTAATGATAGATAGAAGCTAGTAGTACACAAGTAGCCAAATGTATTAGGAATGATCTTTGTAATCCAATCGGAACCTTGAATGTAAGCTGTATCTTATGTCTTGAAATGAAAAGATCTTCATAATTAGCATAATATGTAAGACCTTCAGCATTATTTTGTTTGCAATAGAGACTAAATACAGCTCATTAGACCACTTCCTTGGCTATATCTCTTGGTGACTGTAACACACATCTTGCAATTTCATGAACATTTGCAGAACAGACATATATCAAACAACTTGAAACCATATTAGTTCAACTCAGAAAATATCATCAAGTCATTCATAGAAAACATTAATCTTTGACTGTCCCTGCACACATCATAAACAAATTAGTACCTTTTGGGGACCCAAGCCACAAATGACTTGGATCTGCCTCGTGTATCAATATAATTATATCTATCAAAGGTCATTGATACACCATTGGGATTGTTTGTTGTTCCTTTTGGTTTCCATTCCCAACGAGCTGAGGCCTTAACAGCTTTTCCCAATTTTACCCTTTTTTTTTGAACATCAGTGGAAACAATTGGTCTTGCAGTGGTAACTGCATGCCTAGCAGTGGAAACTGCTGGATTAGAAAATTTTGGTCTCCACATTTGGTTCTTGTGATCATTCTTTTCAAAATAAGTCTTTTTCCCTGTTTGGTAAGATTTAACAAAAGAAGTAACAGGGGACTTAGGATAAACTCTGTTATTACTTCTGGCAGTGGTAACTGCTGGTCTAGCAGTGGAAACATGTTTAATGCCAGTGTTAAGCATAATAGACCTGGGAACCATTTTGCTTAGGGGATTTGGGTGAGTCATTTTATTAGAATTTGATCCATTCACCCTTGTAAAAACTTCCCTTCTTCCTATGTGGTAGGTACAGTCTTTAGCTAAATGGTCAAAGCTACCACATATGTGACAAGCCTTATTGTAAAACACAAAGTCACTACCAAACTGTCTAGTTTTAACATGATTCCAACTTCTCATGTTACCTCTAGGAGATTTAGGCCTATCCCTGTACATTTCAGCATACCTAGTAGTAGACCTAGTGAAATTTGACTGTGTTCTAGGCTTCTCTTTAACTTCTTCAGGAATGCTTTTACACTCCTCAACTTTAACATTTTCAGTAACACTAGTTTTAGACTCAACATTCAAACATTCATCTTTAAGAGATGAGTCACTAGCACTATCAAAAGTCTCAACCTCAACCTGAACCTTTTCAGTTTCAACTGGTTTAACAAATTTTGGTCCATAGGTCATGGGTGGATCCTGAAACTCTTCTAAGCCTGTGTGAGCAAGATCAATACCAGGAGGTGCTGGAACACCTCTTAGAGGTGGTGGAACAGTATTGTATCCAAGACCTGATTTAGCTTTGCTCACAATTTGGGCTTCCCAAATTTTGTCAATGCTCTTGGATTGATGGTCTAGAGTTTTCTTAGTAATCTCAATATTCTCACTAGCCTTTTTAACTTTCTCAATCTCTTCCCTAAGAGCTTTATTTACTTCAAGATAAAAATCTAAGTCTCTTTTTAAAACAGCAATATCATCTCTGAACTTAGATTCATTTGCCCTATAATGCTCTATCTGCTTTTCTAAAACACCTAGACCTCTTTTATGATTTGCTAAATTATAATTAGTATGATGTAAATCTAGCATCAGTTCATCATATTGTGTTTTAGAAACCTCTAACTCTTTAGCAGCCTTACAGTTTTTAGAACAAGCATTATCAGTATATACCTCAGAGTCAGAGAAAGCCATGAGTGCATGCTCAGTGGCTAGCATTGCAGATTCTGTATCATCTTCTCCATTCTGACCCATAAAGCTCCAATCAAAGCTTACTCCATCAATAGCCAATAGCACCTTTGGCTCTTCTGTTGTAGGTTCTTTGGCCTTTTCCTTCTTGTACCAAGTTGACTTATTGTCAGATTTCCTTGGTTTTCTGCATTCTCTTGCAAAGTGCCCCTTCTTGTGACAGTTATAGCACTCCACCTTCTTTTTATCAAAACCTACAGTCTCATCTCCACTTATATGAATCTTTCTCCCTGTCTTCTTCCAGAACTTCTTTGATCTTAAGCTGAGCAATGCTACCTGCCATTTGATGTCCATCTCCTCCATATCATCTTCATCAATTTGATCCAAGTCCTCATGATTGAGGATTGAACCACCCACATGGCTGGATATAAAGGCATAGAAAGTAGCATCACTTAGTCCTGCAATCTGCTTCTTTGAGCTCCTAGTGGAAACATTTCCATTACCAGTGGAAACAATCATGTTACCACTGTCATCATCACTGTCACTTTCATCATCAGAACTGTCATTACCTGATGATGATATGAGTGCAACTCCTGCAGAACTTGTCTTTAACTTGCCAGCTTTCTTAAGTCTTTGTTCAATAACTTTGAAGTTATTGTACACATCATTAAGCTTCATTGTCTCAAGATCTGACTTGTCCTCCCATACAGCAACATTTGTATCAAACTCAGCAGGTAAACTTCTTAAAAATTTAAGATTGAGGTCTTCCTTTTCTACCTCTATTCCAAAAGCAGTCAGCTGAGTTACAATCTTTTGTAGCCTTGTGAATATGCTATCAAGAGATTCATTGCTTGATGAGCCAAAATTCTCATAGGTCTGCTTCAGTAAAGTCTTTTGAGTTTTCTTGGTATAGTCATTACCACCAAATACTTCACATATCTCATCAAAGAGGGTCTTTGCATCCTTGTATTTGGTAAAAGCCTGGACTTGTTCTCTGGGTAGAGCCATCAATAGCAAACCTCTAGCCTTCAAATCATTCTTAAGTTGGTTTCTTTCATCATTTGTAACTGGACCAGCATTTACTTTTGTTACTGGCTTGCCACCAACTGTCTCAACAGTTGTACCAGGTTTGAATGAATTTCCACACGTTATGATCTCCCATAATGTGTAGTCTTGAACCATAAAGAATTGTTCAATCATAAGCCTCCACATCTCAAAGTCATTAATTTTAAGCTTGGGAAGCTTTGCAGCAATGTTTGATTGGCTTGTTTCTGTCTCCATTGTTTCTTTTGAATCTGCCATAGGATCTTCTAAATCAAAATATCAAAGCCTTGCTCTGATACCACTTGTTGGATCGTGTACACCTTAAACTTGTGTTGATAATGATACTTTGATTGATATCACTAAGTATGCGGAATCTACTTAATGATACTTAGAAGATTAATTGTAAGTGAAACAGATTAATGTGTGAACAATGAATATAACAAAACAACTAGCTCCAATATTATTAATAATAATAATACGAGTGATCTGAGATATCACTAGGGTTACACCTTGAAGCTCTAAGAAAACGTATATCTAAGTTATCATCTAGGATCTCCTTTTATAGAACAAGGAGTCCTCTTGTACAAGATAAGTATAATACTAATAGAATAAGATATTCACAAAATCTTTTCTATGTTTATCAATACGCGTTTCTCTAACAGCTAACAAGTGAGCAGTGGTAATATTTGTTCTTGCAGTGGTAATGAGTTTCCACTGCAAGTACAATCTTCTTGCAGTTGTAACTTCTTCACTAGCCGTGGTAACTGATAGAATAATTCCCAACACATTAGCTTTGGATCTTCAACCAGCTTGCCCTTTCCTTTATCGGTATAAGATGATGAGACAATCTTCTTTTGTTGAGCAACAGGTTCTCTGATTACTAATCCTTTTTGAGGTATTCTTGGTACAAATGATGTGATTGTGGATGTTGGTTGTTGTGGTAGTAGTTGAATTGGTTGTGATGTTTGTTGTGAAGGTGATTTAGATAGAACCTCTGTTGTCTTCTTACTTAACAATACCATTGCCTCAGTAGCAGCTTTGTCACTAGATCCAGCAGTAGAATCTTGTGCATTAGCAGAGTTGAATTTCTCACTAGCAGCAGGATTTACAAAATCCTGAGTAGCAGAGTTATGTGCAGCAGCAGACTCATCTGTCTTGTTAGTAGCAGCAGCAGTGTTCACTTCTTTAGCCACAGAATCACCTAAAGTCATCAAAGCTTCACCCATCAACTCTGTTGCCTTTACTAATTGCTCAGGCCCCAAAGTCTTGATTTTCTTCACCACTTTTTCTTGAGCAGCAGCCACTTCTTCCATTACAACCTCATTACCCTGCTTATCAGCAATCACTAAACCATCCATATCTTGAGGACTTTCTACCTCCATATCTTCAGTTATTGGAACTTCCCCTGAAACCATTCCAATATTCACATCTTGAGCACTATCAACCTTCATCAAATTTGCCTCCCTTGAACCCATTACATCATCCTGCTCCTCATTCCTCCCATGTTTGGAAGCATCCTCTTCCAAAGGAATAGAGTGTTTAGGAGAACTAACAACCTGTGAAGTGCCCATTTTCTTAAGTCTTTTGAAGGAGGTTGAAGATCTTGATTTTCTTAAGCTCTTAATCTTCCTTTGCAATCTTCTGATCTTTCTAGCTTAAGCATCAGAAATGGTAGAAAGATTAAGAACCTTCTCCTCCAATGTATCATATTTAAGCTCCAAATTGGTACATGTAACCATCAATTTATGAATAAGTTTCATACTAGTCTCATCACTTCGACCTGTGTGACCTGGTCCGAGAGGTGAATCATTAACATTGTCATTATGTACAGTATCATCCATCAATTCATGTGTCACTGATCTGTCCTCATCACTTCAACCTGTATTACCTGGTCCGAGAGGTGAATATTTGGACGTAAACCCAGCATCAAACCGAGTTTGATCATCTAAGCCCCCTGTGTTTGCCATTTGGCTAGGGTTACCATCATTGGAATCAGATTCATCAGAACCCTCTTCACTAGATGTTTCCTTGGTTTGGGTCATAATTATGTTATCACTGTCCTGCTTTGCTGCTAAGCTAGAAGCAGTAGTGACAGCCCTCACCAACATGTTCCCTTCATCACCTAGGACAGCCTCATCTGGTACAGATATACTAACACTAGCCTGAGGTAGCTCAGTGTTCTTTGTGGCTTTCCTACGGGTGTAGAGTATTTTGGGTTGAGTGACAGATAGAGTAAAATTGGGTGTGTGATGGGAACCAGTGGGAGTTCCTGATTCTTCACCCTGAATGTTTTGCACAATTTGCACCATATAAGGTGTAAGAGATTTATGTGTCCCTGAAAAACCTTTTCCATTTTTAATCAAGAAAGTAAACATTTTTGGAACCAACTTAGGAGAATCATAAGTGGCTCTATGTGTTCTTACTTTGGAGATTTGTTTTTCTACAAAGAGCTGTATAAATCTTGGATATAATAAATAAGAACCAGACTCTTTGGTGCTTTTTCAATCCCCTCCAAAATCATATTTGAAAAATTAAATGGATGTCCTTTGCTTAGGCATACCATAGCAGATGTTATGGTAGCACTAAACTCATGCCACCCAGAAGTTTTAGAACTCAAACAATGAAGGAGATTGTGTACCAAAAATTTGTATTGAGAGCAGAGGAGCGCTTTTTGAAATTTTAAATTTGTATGTTGGCCCTCATATCCCAAATCATCTAAACCTTCAAGAATGGCAGGGTTAGCAAGATACGTGGTCTCTGTTTCATCATCTAAGAAAAGAATTTCTCTTATAGAAGATTCAGTTACACGCACTTGTTGACCATCTACCATGGCTTTAACATATTTTTCCCCATTCCTAGTTTTGACTTTAGCAGTAAGCCAAAACTGTTTGATGTAGGAAACATATATAATGGGATTCACAGTTAATGCATACCTAAGAGAAGTAGCATTCAAGAATTTCGCCATATCTGTGAAACCTTTAGGAACCAACTGTTCATCCAGTGAAGCAACATTATTGTGATTTTCTGCCCAGGTACGTGTACAATCCATGAATTAGGGTTTTGAGAAATTAGGGATTTTTGACTTTGAGAGTAATAGAGTGTTAGGGTTTGAGAAAACTTTAATTTGGAGCGCGTAAAAACCAATTGTGAATGTTAATTAGGTTTTAAACTTGTGTGGAGAAGTTACACATTCCACCCTCACACTTCAAACCATAGCAACACAACCTAACATTGTTCTTGCAACCTAAATCAGTGTCATGTTTCTTCTCTCTGCAACACCATTCTGTTGTGGAGTTCTTGCAACACTGTACTGTCTTAGAATAACCTTTCCCACGCAGAATTGATTCATTACACTATTCTTGAACTCAGTACCATTGTCACATCTGATAATTTTCACTTTGTGGTTGTGCAGGTTTTCAACTCTGGTAATGAATGCCTTGAGAATCTCTGGAGTTTCATCTTTAGTAGCTAGGATGAACACCCAAGTAAACCTGCTAAAGTCATCTGTGACAACTAGGCAATATGACTTCTCATTCAAACTATTTACAAAAACAGACCCAAATAAGTCCATGTGAAGTAAATGTAAGGGCTCAGTAATTGTGTTTATTGTCTTGGACTTGAATGAAACTCTCTGCTGTTTACCCTTTTGACAAGCAACACAAGTTTCACAATTCTCAAACATCTTTGTGGGCATCCCTCTCACAAGATTTCCTTTCACCAACTTGTTCATGGTCTTGTAGTTCAGATGTCCAAGTCTTCTATGCCATAATTTGGACTCATCAATAGTGGCCTTTGTAATTAGACAGGTTAAAGCTCTTTTGGAAACAATGTTCTTAATATGGTCACTGTATATATTTTCATTTCTAGGGACCTTCAACAGCACAAATTTATCATCTGGCAACTGAAAATCAGGAGAAAGGATCATACATTCAGTGTCTCTAAAAAGAACAAAGTTCTTTTTGTCACACATTTGTGAGACACTAAAGAGGTTAAACTTAAGCCCTTTCAAAAGAAACACCTTCTCAAAGTCCAAATTTCCTGTTCTTAGAGTTCCTCTGCCAATAATCTTTCCACATTTTGGATCATTCCCAAAAGCAACATAACCACCTTCAAAAGGCTCAAAGTCTTCTAGTTGAGACTCATCACCTGTCATATATTCAGAGCATCCACTATCAACTATAGCCATATCTTTTAGCTAATCCTGTAGATTACCCTGCACATGAAAATAGAGAAATTAGTTTCTCTTGGGGACCCAAGCCATTACTGACTTGGATCTGCCTTGTGCATCAACATAATTAAATTTCTTTAAATCACTTGATGCACTGCTGTTTTTGGAAACATTGTTTGAAATAGATGATTTTGGTTTCCAAACCCAGCAAGCTGAGGCCTTAGCAACATAAAAATGAATTCCACCAACTGTATTTGATAAAAATTTTGGTCCAAAACTAGAAAGTTTTGTACTAGTAGCAGATTGCTTACTAGCAGAAGAGTGCATACTAGCAGCAGAGTGCTTACTAGCAGTTGAGCCAGTAATAGAACCAGTTGTGGTTTTAAAAGCACCATTTGATTTAGCAGCAAAAATAGATTTAGTTGCACCAGATCTCAACAACACAACCCTTGGAATCATGTTTCTGTTAGGATGAGGGTGAGTATTTTTAGATACATATTTATGATTCACCCTAGAGTATTGATTCCAAACAGGCTTTTTGTGATCATTACAACTATTAATCAAATGTTCAAAACTACCACACTTATAACAAGCCTTTTTCTTTAATTGAAACTCACTACCTAATTTGTTTGAAACTAGGTTATTAAAGTTTCTCTGATTTCCCCTAGGCTTATTATAGAATCCATTCATCTGACCTCTAGGAACCTCATTATATTCTACCATTTTCCTAGAGATACCATTACCTAACACATGTCTCACAAACTTAACCTGTTTAATTTTAGGTTCAACTTTGGTAGGAATTTCTTCCTTTTTCACACTTTGTTCTAGTTCAACCTGTTCCTCATCACTATCTGCATGCCAGTCTTCAACAATAGGAGCCTCAGGAAATTTTCAAACTTTAACCTTAGGTGTTTCTAAGACACTTGTACTAGATTCACCTACAAATTTTTCTATATCTAACTCACTAATTAAAGACAGTTCTTTTCCTGGTGGAGCATAGACACTCTTAACAGGAGGAGCAACCTCATTGTAGCCTATTCCACTTCCTTTCCTCATCAAGGTACTCTCAATAGATTTATTAACCAAATCAGAAGCAAACTGTTGTTTATTTACTCTTACTATATGTTTATCCTTATCAGCAAGAGCTGCATCACTATCTTTTTCTACTTCTGCTAGCTTATTCTTAAGAAATTCAATTTCACTGTTTTTCTTAAAGATCTCAACATCCTGTTGGTTAATTATATCTACATATTCTAGCTTACACTGTTTTAGATACTCTAGTCTTCTTTCAACATTTTGAATACCTATTTTGTAACCTAAGTTATCAAGTTTTAGGTGTTCAACTTCTCTAATTAGAATCTCATTCCTAGACTTAAGTTCTTCTACAGTGTCAGCACATAATTTAAAAGAACATACAGATAGATCAGAATCATTAGATACCTTAGAGTCAGATCCAGAAGATGATGATGCATAAGCCATAAGTGCAAAGTTATGCACTTTAGGCTTGACTTGAGCCACCGGAGAATAGTTTAGTTCTTCTTCAGCCATATCACTCCAATCATATTCTCCCAACCCATCACAAGATACCAATGCAGTAGTGGTATTCTTGGATTCTTCAGTGGTCTTCTTTGGAGCTTCAGCATTCTTCTTTGGAGCTCTACATTCCCTGGCAAAATGACCCTTCCTGTTGCAGTTGTAGCACTCTATCTTTGACTTGTCAAAACCCAAATTTTCTTTAGCCCTATACTTGACTTCTCTCCCAGTCCTCTTCAAGAATTTTCTTGCCCTCAAGGTCAACATGGCCATATGCCATTTAAGATCAATTTCTTCAAGATCATCAGGATCAATATGATCCATATGTTGATTGATAACCTGTGACCTTATATTGTTTGTCAGATCAGCCAAGAATGCACACAAAGCAATATCACTGATGGAATTCTTATCATTAGAACTAGTAGCAGATCCATCAGCAGCAGATACCCCATAAGCAGTAGACTGGGATTCTTGAGATCCTTTTGAATTTGAAGATATAAAGGCAAGATTTTGTGTACCAGAAGATGAAGTAGATGAAGAAGTCAATTCTGGTTCATACACCCTCAAATTGTTGTAGAGGCTTTCCAACTTCATAGTTTCAAAATCAGGCTTATTCCTCCAAACAACTGTATGCATACTCAATTCAGGTGCAAGACTTCTAAGAAACTTGAGGTTTACATCTTCTTGAGGAACCACATAACCAACAAGCTTTAAGTGACTAACAAGTTGATTAAGCCTGTTGTATGTGCCATTAATCTTTTCTACACTTTCAGCAGTAAAGTTCTCAAACTGACGCTTCAACAAGTTTTTCCTTGACTTCTTAGTAGCATCATTCCCTCCAAACCTAAATTCAACAGCATCCATCAAGTCTTTTGCAGTCTCACAGGCATCAAAGTCCAATTGAAATTCATTAGGTATTCCTCATTGAGTTCTCTTCAGCAGAGTTGATCGGTATCTCTTTTCCATCAGGACCCTTCTTTGGTAAAGAGTCACCATTAATGATCACATTCCACATGTTGAAGTCAATCATGTGAATGTACTGTCTTATTCTCATCTTCCATAGCTCATATTCTACAGGGTTGAGCATGGGAACCTTTGAAGCAGTCACCATATGTGTATCATCACCCATCTTCAACAATTGATTAGGCACATCAAACTTGTAAGGAACAAATTCTTCTTGATTTCAACATCTAGATCACAAGCTCTGATACCACTTGTTGATCCCAGTTGAGCAAACGATCTTATATAGAAGTTGACTTGAGTTAACACTTAAGCTAGATTGCGGAATATTAAAGCTTAACATAAGAAGAATTATAATTCACTATCAACACTTCAATATATTAATAATAGGAGCACTCGACAATGCCAGGGTTACAACCTTGAAGTGTAAATGAAAACTAAACAATACGTACTCAATCTAACCCTAGGATCCTCCTTTTATAGGCCAAGGATTCCTACTAGGGTTACAATAGCTTTCTACACAAGTTAAGAATATTCTAGACGTATAAAATATACAAACAATCTATTCTATAATTATCCACTCGTGTACATGCATATCTCTTTAGCAGTAGATTCACCAGCAGTACTTTTCTATAGCAGCACTTTAAATGTATAGCAGCAGAATCATTAATCTTAGCAGCAGTTTCATCTTAGCAGCATTTTGACTCTACAGCAGCAGAATCCAAAACCCAACAAAATCTGCAACGTTGTTGTCAGTATGGATTTTAAAATTTTGAATTAACTTCTTTTCATAACAATCTCTTATAAAATGGTATCTTATCTCAATATGTTTTGTTTTTGAATGATTAACAGAATTTCTTATTATACACCTGCTGTTATCAATATAAATTTTGGTATGCTTAAAATTGTATCCATAATCAAGAAGTTGATTTTGAATCCAAAGTACTTGTCTACAGAAACTTGAAGCAGCTACATACTCAGCTTCAGTTGTGGAATTAGCAACCACTGTTTGTTTCTTGCATTGCCATCAGATCAACCTACTTCTAAGAAATTGACAACCTCCAGTTGTGGATTTCCTATCCAAGCTTGCTCCTGCATAATCACTATCAGAGTATGCTACCAGATCTAAGGGTGAATCTTTTGGATACCAAAGGCCCAATTTAGGTTGATATCTCAAGTATCTAAAAATTCTTTTCACAGCATTGAGATGTGATTCTTTTGGTGATACTTGATATCTGGCACAAGCAAACACTGCAAACATAATGTCTGCTCTTGAAGCTGTAAGTTACATCAATGAGTCAATCATTAATCTGTATAAATGCACATCAACTTCTTCACCATCTTCATCTTTAAGCAATGGTTTGTTAGTTTCCATGGTTGTCTTTCTAGGCTTCATATTAGCAAACCCAAACTTCCTTAAAATATCAGCTACATATTTATCTTGACTGATAAATATGCTATCTGTTTTTTGTCTTGCAATCCCAAGAAGAATGTGAGTTACCCCATAGAACTCATTTGAAACCTTTAATGCATAAGCTTCTTAAAATCAATACAGAGCTCCTTCTTTGTAGAACCAAAGATAATATCATCTACATAAGCCTGAACTAGTAGAATATCATCCTTGTACCTTTTGATTAACAAAGTTTTATCAATTGTACCCTTGTGAACCAATTGTTTAACAAATAAGTTGACAGAGTTTCATACCAGGCTGTAGGAGCTTGATGCAAGCCATAAAGTGCTTTCTCCACCTTTTACACCTTACCAGGAAAGTTAGGATCTTCAAAACCAGGTGGTTGTTGATGACGTCAAATAATCAGATATTCTTAGTATCAATTTCCCCTCTTAATTGACCAATTATGCTTAATATTGTCATCTGTATTGACTTATTACTTCATATTTCATTTCAGGACTGTTAATAGGGTATGAAGCGGCGAATGGACGAAGTCGGACACAATACGGATGATAACACCTAAAACATGAAGACTACAGCATAACTTAGTGATGATGTTACGCCGTAGCTAAATGATGACCTGGAATTACGAACATAATGAAGACTACGCCGTAACATTAATATGGGTTATGGCATGACAAGGACACTGTGGCTAATCAAGACAACTTCGGAAGACTACAGCTGATGACGTATAGAACGGATAGCAGGCCTACTGGGGCTGGACTATCTCATACGAATTGGGCTCCGGCCCTACAAACAAAACGGGCTTTGGCCCGACAAGCGAAACGGGCTCCTGCCCTATAAACAAAATGGGCTTCGGCCTAATGAACAAACTAGGCTCCAGCCAAATGAGTCAATAGAGCCAGATATGGCTAAAGCCCATGCCACGAACATGGCACGATCTGGACGAACGAAAGATATATACGAGTGTCACTCCTGAAGTACGCTCGTGGACCGGACCCCAGTCCAGAAATCCGCCTACGTCCGCAACAATCGATTAAGCAGTGGACCCTTGCCCAACAAGGGTCCCACTCTGGATACTACAGTAATGTGCAAAATATTAGGAAACCCTAATATTTCCATTACCTATAAAAGGAAACCCCGATTTACACTTTCGAGGTATGACTTTCTGATGTGTGATTTTGCAACCTTGCAAAAGGTTTACTTCTTAAGGGATCTTGAGAAGCTTGCAATCCCCACTAGGCAGTGTACTTAACCGATGTAGTATAGTGAGTGGAAAGTACCGGGGGATTGATCGTTCTCTCAGGGAATAGTGTTCGTTAGGATTGAAACTAATCTAACTAGGTCTAAAGATGAGGGATGATTCTTTTTGTATTTTTATGTTTTTTTGCAAAGCTAATAAAATTCTCGGGTATTGGAAGAGGGGGCGGAATTAGTTGCTAGCCAACTAACCCAAATAACTACTAAAACAATAAAAGAAAATAAAATGTAGGAGCTTCTTATATGGAGAAAAGTGTATTTACTTAGATTTCATTACTCCTTAGTTATCTTTTATTGATTAGTTGATTTGTCACAATTGCGTGGATGAAGGGTTGCATTCCTTAATACCATTCGTGGGGCCGTGTATGATATTCCCTAACTCTATAAGCTTATATCTCTTCCTATGACGATACGTTTAGTATCCTATCATGGCCTCATTAACAGTTACTTATGCATTTAATACAACCAATAAAACCGTAGTAAAAATCCGATTACGTTTCTTAAGACGTTCAAGCAAGTTACCGTATAGGAGATTAGCCAGTTTTCTTAAGCCTAATGCTAAAATCAATCACCCACAACAATCAATGACACACCAACAATCAATAATCAATCACTAGTTTTCATTAGAACTAACTAAAAACAAATAACCTAAGCTAGCATGTTAATAGGAAGAAAAGCATACAAGATAACCAAACAACATATAGACATATTGAATGATTAATGGATAACTTATTGATTGAGGCTAAACCACCAACTTATATTGACCAAAGAATAGTCAACAAAGTCAAATAGCCTAGATCAATACTCCGGGTAATATAAGGTATCACCGGGTCGTTAAATCCCATTGAGGTGTGAAATGTAACTTTGGCGTGCTTTGTGATCGGGTGTTATTCACAGAAAGGGTTTGTTGTGAGAATTATTTGGAGATTATTAACAAAAATAGCTTAGGAAAGCTATGTGAATGGTTACTGGTATTGAGATCGAGAAGAAATCACCTAAAACTTAAAACCGTACGTTTGCCGAAGACGTGGACAAACGTACTAATGATGAGAGAAAATTTTTGGAAATTTAAAACTAATTTTTACACTAATTTACTAATTACTATTAATTAAATACTAATTTTCTAATTACTTTTAATTAACTAATTTAACCTAAATTATAAATAATTATGAAATTAACTTGGAAAATTAAAAATTAAACTTAGAAAAATCTAAAATACTATAAAACTAATTTTAGAAATGAAAATATATATTTAAGACTATTTAATTAATTATTACTAATTATTAACTAATTATTAATTACTTTTTAATTATTTAAAATAACCTAAATTCTAAATAATTATTAAATTACACTAGAAAAGTGAAAATAAAATTTGGAAAACTTAAAAATAACTAAAAACTAATTTTAAAATTTAATTTATATTTTTCTGATTTACTAATTAATTATTATTAATTATTAACTATTTAATAATTACTAAAAACTATTTTAAATTAAGAAAAGTACTAAATTATAAAAGAAAAATCTGAAAAAAATACAGAAATAGTTTTTACACACCAGAAGCCTAGGAAAATTGTAAAAATGGAAATTGCTTATAAATAAGCTGATGAATAAGCCAAATGGCTTAAATAGAAGCTATCATTTCTATTAAGTTGGGCTTATTTGAGATTTTCTTTTTCCAAACTGCTTATTACAAGATTTTAGACAACTTTTGTGAAGTGAGATTGACTGTGGTCAAGGAAATAAGCACTTCAAGTGCTTATTACCTTAATAGTTGACTTTTATTGACCAGAAGTGGAAATAAGCTCAAATGAGCTAATGTGGGGTCCACTTTGGTGAAAACAGATGTAAACAAGAATAATGAACAAGTTAAAACAAGTAACACACAAATAAGCTAAAGAAATAAGCTAAAATACCAAAATAAGCACTTGGCTTATTTGGTTCTAAGGCAGTCTGGGGACAAGCTTTTGGGGTCAAACAAAGTGGGGTCCACTGGTCTACAGGTCAAACAAATGGTCAACCCTTAATCCTGGGTAGGAGGGGGGTTGAATGGTGCCAAGTTGGAGGTGTGGGACCCACTAGGTTAGCCACAATCTACCACCAAAGGGTGGTGAGTGAACTGAGTCTGCTGAGACAGGGCAACTAGTTTGCCCTGCACGTTACTTCCAGGGGTATTTTGGTCCCTTAGAAAAAATCACAAAAATATAACAACCTTGGAAATCACAAATTCTACTGGTAGAGTATTATCACAAAAAGTTTCAGACCTTGAATCCTCCTACAAAAATCTTAATAATTCATCCCATTTTGGTAAAAACCTGAGTAAAGTGTTTTTGACTTTTTGAGAAATCGTGAGGTTTGACATTTATGAACTTAGACAGCTGATTTAGTGATCAAATAAGTTAATATAAGCTATATGAAAACTAACTTAGGTAAAAACATCCACTTATAACAAGATTTGATTTGGTTTGAACTTGAAAAATCACCACAGTTAACTGTGGTGATTAATTTTTGTTGATTTTGACTTTTGTAATGTTTTGGAACAAAACTATGGTTCCCCTGACCTAGTATTCAACCAAGCAACCAAAGGACACAAAGAGTTGCTCAGTTAAACAAGCAAAGCAGTGCAAACAAGCTACAACCAAACACCCCTTTAACAAATTTTAATTAAGCAAATGTGACTAAAACAAATTCATAAAACTACCTACTGAGTTAAACCAATCTAATTACTGATGATAAACAATAATGAAGTAATTTAAAGCAATAACAAACAACTAAACAACAAAGAAGAGTATAAATTAAAACAGTGGGCTTACATAAGCCTTCAAAGCTCAAATTGCAAACCAAGGACCAATTGAAACAACCTACTGACCTCCCATGAGGTCCCTAACCCACAGCCATCCTTAATCAACTGTGCTCCATGCTCATTTACCAATGATCACCATTTTTTTTATTTATTTTTGATTTTTCTTAGTTATTTTTGATATTTATAGAAAATGAGTGTAGGATGTTCACACAAACTACGAAAGCTTATAAAACCTTATTATCTGAGTTTACATAAGCTTATTAATTACTTGTACTCACATTAGAAGCCCAAATTAGAACTTGCAGATTTGAAAAATGGAACTTGAAAAGTGAAATTGAGACTTAAACTTTAAAGTAGACTTTCATTGATAAAAAAGAGTTACAATACATTAAAAATAAACTGAAAATGCATAAAAACTAAAAGATTACACACTATGGCTCATGTGTGAGCTATAATATATATATCGAAGCAAAAATAAACCCTAGGACCTCCCACATGGCTTCATTTTGAATTCTGGATGTCCCACAAGCTTCCTGTAGACCTCTTGACCAAATCCTCACCGTTCAATTGTTTTGAGATCATCTGAGCTGTTGATTACCATTTTGGCGCCAAAATGGATACGGGGCAAGGATGAGTGGTACTGGTGGGTGTTGTTGAGGCAATTTATTGTGGTGGGTTTGTTAGGTGTAAGCATTAATTGTGGGGGGCTCTTGTTGGAAAAAGGTGAGGAGGGGGGGTGAGTCTCCCTGGTTTTGCGCTTCATGTTGGGGAAGGAAGACGGGTCAACGGTCTTCGTTGACCGTTTGACCCTGGTGGCTATTATAATTTTGAAGGTGGGTCGGGTCATGTGGGCTTTGGGATGATGGACTGGATTAGGGAAATGGATTGGATGGGGTTTTGGTTTTGGGTAGATAATAAAGAAAAGGGTCCGGTTTGGTTTGTTAGATACAAGGACCAATTTTGCCAATTTCCCAAAGATGAGGGACTGAAAGTGTGGCTTTTCCCAATTCATACCAAGGACCAAATTTGATGTAATTCCAAAGTTCCAAAACCATTTTTCCATTTCTCAAACTTCAAAATTTTCCAGGGACTTATTTTGCCATTTTTGGATTTTCAGGGACTAAACATGTAATTTTGGAAAACTTGTTACCCAAGTGTAATATTTTGTGAAATTGACTTTCAAACCCTTGGGTTGACTTTTCCTTTCAAAACAAATGTGTAGGGACTAAAATTGACAAGTTTTGAAACTTGGGGGACTGAAACTGCCAATACTGCAAACTTTGTACGTTTTTTCTTTGTTTTTGCACATTTTGCATTTAAAACACATAAAACACAATCCCTGGGATAATTTAAGTATTTTGATATCTTTTTGATTGTTTTTGTGCGTTTTGGCAGTTTAAATATATCAAAAATGATGAGTGTTTGAGCACTCATCACTTATCTTCAATTAAACATGGATGAAAGAAGGGGTTTGAAACCCTTACAAAGGCTGTAAAATCATCTAGGGTTTGTAGTACCAAAGTTCCTCCTCTAATGAATGAAATATCCAAATATATATATAGAAAACGCAATCTGACGGCGTCACCTTATGGGGGTGACGCCGTCAAGTTGCCACTATAAAATTTCTCAAATTGCCTAGATCTACATCTGACGCCGTCTGGTTCAAATTTGCTCTGGGGCGTCTCTCTTTAACTTCATACGTGACGGCCTTGGTGAGTTAGAACGTGACGGCATGACGTGTAAACTTTCAATTTTCTTTCTGGCGCGTCAAGTGTAAAATGGCTATCCACATCTTGATCAACATTTGACGGCGTCACTTTGTGACCCTTGACACCGTCAGGTACTGTTTCCAGCTTGGATTCTTGACTTTCTCTCACTTTATGCTCCAAAAACATCCAAAATGATCCATTTTCCAGAATTCTTCTCCAAAGTACCTAAATTGACAAAAGAAATGATTTGGGGTAATATTTGATCATAAAAACACAATTTAGGGCTTATATGACCCCATAAAAGCATAAAAAATTTCTCCTTATCAAATACCTTTACACTTGAGATTTGCTTGTCCTCAAACAAATAAGCTTTTATTACAATCAAAATACAAGCTAGGGGTCATTTAAAATTAATATAAAAGTAATTACAACAAATGATCGTTCCACTTAATCAAAACAAGCACGGAAATCATAAACTTGCACCTCACAAATAGTGTTTGGATACTTGATGAGACGAAAAGTGTACTGCTTTTAGGGGGTCATTTAATCCCAAAGTCAAGATTATTTGATCAAATATTGCCCTAAATTGTTCCTTTTGTCATTTTAGGTACTTTTGAGAAGAAATCTGGAAAAGGAAGCATTTTGGATGTTTTTCGAGTGAAAAAGTGAAGAAAACGACAAAGTCTCCAATTCATGCTGAAAATAGTTCCTAGCGGCGTCAGAATTTGCTTATGATGCTATCACTCTTTGGCAATGAGGTGGATAATCAAGTTACATGTGACGCGCCAGAATGTTTTTGGAGGATTTACACGTGACGGCGTCACCAAGGCCGTCACGTACAAAATGCAAGAGACGGCCAAGAGGAAGATTACACATGACGACGTCAGAATTGGATCTAGGCAATACGATAATATTTATGGTGGCGTGTTGACAGCATCAGAACTTACTCTTGACGCCGTCAGACCCAGTATTCTATATATAGTTTTTGATTTTTCATTCATTAGTGTGCAACTTTGAGAGGAGAAACCCTAGAATAATTTCACCTTATTTTTAAGGGTTTGAAACCCTTGTTTCATCCATGCTTAATTGAAGATAAGTTTTCCAATAATCATTCAATATGTCTATGTGTTGTTTGATTCTATCTTATTCTTGTCTTCACTTTAACATGCTAGACTAGGTTTTCTTTGTGTTTGCTTAGATGTAATAAAACTTAGATATTGATTATTGGTTGGTTGTTTGTTTATAATTGTTGTGGATGAATGATTTCGATGTTAGGCTTAAGAAAACTATCAGACTTCCAATTGGTAACTTGCCTGAATGTCTTAAGAAAAATGATCGGATGTGTACTACAATAAATTGGTTATATTTAATGTATAGGTAACTACTAAGGAGGCCATGTTAGGAGCTAGTAGTCGAGCTTATAGAACTAGGGAAGATCGTCCACGGCCCTAAGAATGGTATTAAGGAATATAACCTGTTGATGAGGCGAAAAATGATCCGTTTTTAGGGGGTCATTTAAGCCCGAATCCGACTTTATTTGATCAAATATTGCCCTAAATCGTTCCTTTTGTGATTTTAGGTACTTGGAGAGTGAATTCTGGAAAAGAAGCCATTTTGGACGTTTTTGGAGCATAAAAGTGAAGAAAACGGCAAAGTCTCAAATTTCTATGCTGGGAACAGTGCATGAAGGCGTCAAGAGTTGCTCTTGATGGCGTCAAAGTCTCAAGAATAAAATACCGTGGTTGATGATGGCGTCACATAGGCCGTCATAAGTAGATCAAGGCCGTCCGAGGAAGTATTTGGCAGCGAGATGACGGCGTCACACCATTGCTCTTGACGCCGTCACCTCGATTTTCCTATATATAGTTTTCTAGTTTTTTACAAAAAAAAAAAAAAAGGAAGTTTTGGAGAAACCCTAAAGACGAATTTGGTGGAACTTTTACAGGTTTTTCAAGGGTTCCAAACCCTTGATACCTTGCATTGTAATTGAGATAAGTGTTCTTCTAATTCAATCAATATGTCTATGTGTTGGTTGTCTATATCTTGTTCTTGTCTCAATTCCATTATGCTAGGCTAGATCTCTTTTGTGTTTGCTTAGATCTAATGAAACCTAGATATTGATTATGTGTTGATTACTTGTTTATTCTTGTCTTGGATGAATGATTTTATATGTTAGGCTTAAGAAAACTGGCAGATCTCCAAATGGTAACATGCTTGAACGTCTTAAGAAACATGAACCAAGGCGTACTAGGTCTTTATTGGTTGTATTTAATGCATGAGCCACTGTTTACAATCCCTATAGTTGTGCTGGGTCATGGTGTAGGAGGAGATAAGAGCTCATAGAATTGGGGAGTTATGTATGCCACCCCATGAATGGTATTAAGGAATACAATCCGTCATCCATGCAATTATAACAAGTAATTAACGTGTAAAAGATATCTAGGGAGTAAGGAAATCTAAGTAAACACATTTTCTCCAATTACTGCTCACAACCTTAGTATAATTAGTTTATTTTCATTTTTAGTATTTTATTTTGAGTACATCTTAGTTTTGGGTTAGTTGAATAGCAACTAATTCCGCCCACTCTTTCAAAACCCGAGATTTTACTTGCTTTCATAAAAACATAAAAACACAAAAATAGTCATCCCTCACCTTTAGAACTAGTAATTAGGCTTTCTAATCCTAGCGACACTATTCCTAAGCTGAACGATCAATCCCCCGGTACTTGTCACTATACTATACTACAACGATCAGGTACACTGACCCACCACTAGAACCCCTTAGGCCCCGAACCTTAGGAGAGTACTCCCGACCTAGCCACCAAGGCTACCGAAACACCATTGAGCTCACCGGAACCAATGTGACCCCCTTGCGATCCGACACCATCCGGTTGGTGCAAAGCGGATGTGCATTCCATGGACTTCGTTCCGAAGATCCAAACCAACACCTTAAGGACTTCCTCAAAATCGTAGATTCCATAGACCTAGGTGTTGAAACTAGAGAGACTACCCGTTTACGCCTATTCCAATTCTCTCTACGGGATCAAGCTAATCAATGGCTTGAGCGTTTACCCGCGGGATCCATCACCACATGGGACAATCTCGCCAATCGCTTCCTTACCCAATTCTTTCCGCCGGAAAAGACTGCAATGCTTAGAAGGGACATTTTGATGTTTGAGCAACAGCGGGGTGAAACTTTCTACGAGGCTTGGGCCCATTTGAAGGATCTCCTCTACAAGCTCCCTCATCATGGCATAAACCTTTGGTTATTAGTCCAGATTTTCTACGACCATGTTGACTATCACACTAAGCGCACCATCGACAGGGCCGCGGGAGGTAAACTGCGTGATAAGAACGCCGAGGTGTCTTGGGCAATTATCGAGGAGCTCGCCACTGACAATCAGGAATTGTGGGAGTTTAAACATACGATAGAAGCGGCCATCAATGCAGTCTCGACATCTGGAGGAACCACCGAAGTACCCGATGAACTCCTATGCAAACTTGAGGCAAAGGTTGACTATTTTGAGGAAAGGCAAAGGCGACCTTTGAGTCCTAGACGGGCTACTGTCAATTCTGTCTCAAAAACAACTTCGGCACCATTATCTGAATCACCCTCTAGGGAAAACGCCGAGACTTTTCAGAACTATGCCCCACCTTGTTCCCCTCCTAAGGAACTTAGCTCGGAGTTTGAGGCTAGGATGAGAGAATATATGGCAACTCATTCAGATTAGCTTGCTAGATTCGAAGAAGCAGTTTATAAGCAAAAAGAAGAAATGCAGGAGAAAATGAATGAGATGTTGAGTCTATTGGAGGAGTATGCCAACCAGAGAACCCCCGAACGAATGCTACTAAGGAAAGAAAGCGCCACTCCCACCACCCAATTTGTTAACTCCATCACCATTGTCCATAAAGATAACGAGAAGGTAGAAACTCCTGCTGAACAGACCTTAGAAAAACAACCAGAGTCCCAACCTTTGAGTTACTACCTGAAACATGATATAAACAAAAACACCATAACAAATTGGATTAAGGATGATGGGCGTAACCAATCCTCCGGACGGATTCTTGAGAAAGAGGAAGATGAGTATGATACGCTTCCTGGAGGATTAGTATTCGAGAGGTTACTGGTACTGAAAGTGGCTACTAAGCAGGTAGCATGTGGGAACTTTGAAATACCAACGAGCATCGGGGACTTGAAATATCTTAGTGCTTTCGCCGACCAAGGATCGGAAGTAAACCTTATGCCCCTAACTATTTACATCCAACTAACGTCAAAAATGCCAACCCCTACTCGTGTTAGGCTATCTCTCGTTGGGCACTCGTACATATATCCCTTAGGGATCGCAGAAGATGTATTAGTTAATGTCGCAGAATTCATGTACCCCGTTGATTTTATGATCATTAATGATAAAGGGGATGGATGCATGCCAATAATCCTTGGGGCACCATTCCTCACCACCGCTAGGGCTGTCATTAAGTATGAAGGTAGGAAGATTGAGCTTAAATCAGGAAAAAGAAAGATTAGCTTCCCCATGACCCCGCAAAGTGGGCACAAGAATTTGAGTTGGAGAATGATCAAAAACAACATTGGCACGACACCCATTCGTGTTCAAAATAAGATTCTTGCATGGGAGGCAAGAATCAAAAGCTATAAGAAAGCTAAGGATGAAAGGAGAAAAAGCAGTAAGGTTTAGGTTGAACTCGAACATACTCGACACGAAAAAAATCATACACCATTTGAGGAAGGGAACTTGGTGCTCTTGAGACACTTGGAAACAACAATACCACCCGATAAGCCAAGTCCTTGGTGGTATGGGCCATTCAAAATCAAAGAATTGAGCCAAGATGGGGTAGCTAAATTGAGAAGCAAATTAGGTGGAATGGTGATTGCGAGTATCGATAGGTTGAGGCACTACCACCATAATAGTAATGATCGCAACTACATGGGGTATATCATTTCAAACGATGAGATCACGTAGTAACCCATGACTTTGAGTCTAGCTACAAGACTCGTAAATAAAGAAAAGCGCTTCTTGGGAGGCAACCCATGTTTTGTGTGATTTTATTTGTTTGATTGTTATTTGCTTCCGTATGCATGTTTTATTTTTATTGTTGGTTGATCATGTTTCTAAATTTAAATATGGAAATACTTTACTATGTTGTTTGGCCTAGTCTTAACTCCAACCTAAAAGTATTTTTGCAAAAGATAAGTGTAAGGGGAAACCCCAAATATGTTTTCAAGAAACAAACCAATCATGATTCTCCACAATATTAAATGAACATGTATATTCGTATTTGTTAGAGTCAAATGCTTGTATTGAGTCATAATGAAGTTTTGCAGGATTTTCCAGGAAGTAGGACCAAGTTTTTCCAGAAATTTTCTGGAAACTTAACATAAGAATTTCTGCAGGTCCATTCTGACGGCGTCATAGGTTTACTCTTGACGGCGTCAGGAGTTAAAATCTGGAAATTTTACCGGTTTTGTTTTTCTAACGGAGTCTTATTGTTTTTGTGAATTATTAAGTTTTATAATCTCCAGGAGATCTGCAAACTTCATTCCACAAGCATTATATCTTACTTTGTTTTCTAGGATTTAGTAACTTATATAGGATGCCGCCGATTTTACGCAAGGTTGTCTTGTCTATTGTTGTCAGGAATTACAGGTTATGTTCGACAAGGAGATGATTTATATTCTGGAAGGGAAGCTTTGATTGTTCGTTTTCTTGGAAGAAGATCTAACCTGGCCAACCTAAGATCCATACCGAGCGAATCAGGGGAGTATTTGACTTCATTCTCTTTACTTTTTCACTTTTACATTCTTTACTTGAACATTGGGGACAATGTTCATCTTAAGTGTAAGGGGAGGGTAAAAAGATGATACCTTACATATGCACTTTCGCTTGAGTTTGTTTTGTTTGATGGTAGATGTGTAATAAAACTATGAGAAATACTTGTTAGTGCAATTTTAGCGCCAAATTTAAAATTTTTTACAACATTTAGGAGTGAAACTTTAGCCATAGCAAGCGTCTCATGGATAGGAGATTGTATGACTAGCACATAACCGTATATTCAGAAAAATTTTCCACCCAAAAATGTGAGGTTCGCCTTTAGATTTGATAGGAAAAGCATTTATTATTAGTGGTTATGAGTGTACCGGTAGCATTTAGATTCTAGAACTTGCGTTAGTGATGCATCCCGAGACCGCTAGTGAGACTACATTCGTGTAGTAGGATTTACTACATGATAAGAGGCATTAGGATCAACCTTGTGTTAAACCCGTATTATAATTACTTGACTATTTAAGTCATATTACTTGGCTAGTTAAGTCAACTAATTTTTCCCACACCCTTAGTGTTGTACTCATTTTTAGTACACAAAACCCCTAGTACACCCCTCCGAGCCTATCTTTTCGTTTCTAACTTTAAGCATTTTACTTAAAGGAAGAATTTGTTACACCCCACTTAAATGTACAACCAAATCGCCTTAGCCTTTCGTGTATGCGCTCATTTTTAGTGCATTATTGTTATTTGTTAAACCCTAAGTTAACTTTCTAATTGATTACATGGTTGCTAAGTCGAGTCATATCCTTGTACATATTGTTTTGGGACGAATGGGACTCATGGGTAAGTACTTATTTTATGGAGTAATGGGGAAGAACATCATTTATGACCCCCATATGTGCGTTAATCTTAAAAGTGCTCCAAGTGTTTTAATCTTCTTAATTCGAGTCATTAGATTAGTTAATTGTAAAGTATGTAAAGATTCAAGTGTAAGGGGAACGTTCATTCCCTATGATGTATTATTTTGGATGGTAGGGCAAGAGTGTATGCAAAAAAAAAAAAAAAAATCGAAAAATCAAGAAAAAGAGAAAAGAAAAAAAAATAGAAAAAGAAAAAAAAAGGGAAAAAACATACGGACTACCATCCCGTTTCATTCTATGTTTATTTTATGTTTTTGTTATTTTTCATTTATTAGCTTAAGTCGAGTCTAGTCTTGGCTTAGCAACGCCACATTGTACATGTAATTGACCAAGATTGTTAACTCGCCACTAGTAAAACTTCCTTTATCCAACAAAACCGTGTAATTCATATCCCTATACCTAACGTTACAACCCTTTAAAAGACCACTTTGATAGTTTATCCTAGGTGCTTACGCCATGTGGTGGAGGGTAATCTATTTTGCTATAACAGGTAGTGAGAGATATCTTCCATTTCCATAATGTTATATTAGTTTATTACACCCGAGAGATGTGAGTATCTAAACACTATTTGTGAGGTGCTAGTGTATGACCTCCGTGCTTGTCTATTGGTCTTTAGTGGAACGATTATTTGTTGTAATTAATTTTATATTAGTGTTAAATGACCCCTAACTTGTCTTTTGAGTAGAATAAAAGCGCATTTGCTTGAGGACAAGCAAATCTCAAGTGTAAGGGTATATGATGAGGCGAAAAATGATCCGTTTTTAGGGGGTCATTTAAGCCCGAATCCGACTTTATTTGATCAAATATTGCCCTAAATCGTTCCTTTTGTGATTTTAGGTACTTGGAGAGTGAATTCTGGAAAAGAAGCCATTTTGGACGTTTTTGGAGCATAAAAGTGAAGAAAACGGCAAAGTCTCAAATTTCTATGCTGGGAACAGTGCATGAAGGCGTCAAGAGTTGCTCTTGACGGCGTCAAAGTCCCAAGAATAAAATACCGTGGTTGATGACGGCGTCACATAGGCCGTCATAAGTAGATCAAGGCCGTCCGAGGAAGTATTTGGCGGCGAGATGACGGCGTCACACCATTGCTCTTGACGCCGTCACCTCGATTTTCCTATATATAGTTTTCTAGTTTTTTACAAAAAAAAAAGGGAAGTTTTGGAGAAACCCTAAAGACGAATTTGGTGGAACTTTTACAGGTTTTTCAAGGGTTCCAAACCCTTGATACCTTGCATTGTAATTGAGATAAGTGTTCTTCTAATTCAATCAATATGTCTATGTGTTGGTTGTCTATATCTTGTTCTTGTCTCAATTCCATTATGCTAGGCTAGATCTCTTTTGTGTTTGCTTAGATCTAATGAGACCTAGATATTGATTATGTGTTGATTACTTGTTTATTCTTGTCTTGGATGAATGATTTTATATGTTAGGCTTAAGAAAACTGGCATATCTCCAAATGGTAACATGCTTGAACGTCTTAAGAAACATGAACCGAGGCGTACTAGGTCTTTATTGGTTGTATTTAATGCATGAGCCACTGTTTACAATCCCTATAGTTGTGCTGGGTCATGGTGTAGGAGGAGATAAGAGCTCATAGAATTGGGGAGTTATGTATGCCACCCCATGAATGGTATTAAGGAATACAATCCGTCATCCATGCAATTATAACAAGTAATTAATGTGTAAAAGATCTAGGGAGTAAGGAAATCTAAGTAAACACATTTTCTCCAATTACTGCTCACAACCTTAGTATAATTAGTTTATTTTCATTTTTAGTATTTTATTTTGAGTACATCTTAGTTTTGGGTTAGTTGAATAGCAACTAATTCCGCCCACTCTTTCAAAACCCGAGATTTTACTTGCTTTCATAAAAACATAAAAACACAAAAATAATCATCCCTCACCTTTAAAACTAGTAATTAGGCTTTCTAATCCTAGCGACACTATTCCTAAGCTGAACGATCAATCCCCCGGTACTTGTCACTATACTATACTACAATGATCAGGTACACTGCCTGGTGGGGGTTGTAAGCTTCTCGAGATCCCTCGAGAGGTAAAGCCTGTTGCGATTCCCACGCATCACCTATCATCCATGCAATTGTAACAAACTAATCAACCAGTAAAAGATAGCTAGGGAGTAATAAAATCTAAATAAACACATTTTCTCATATTATTGTTTTTCTCCACATTTACTTTAGTGTCATTTTATTTTATTTTGTTTGCATTTGTAGTTATTTGGGTTAGTTGACTAGCAACTAATTCCGCCCGTTCTTCCAAAACCCGAGATTTTTACTTGCTTTCCGTAAAATACAAAAATACAAAAAGAATCATCCCTCACCTCTAGACCTAGTTTAATTGAGTTTTAACCCTAGCGAACACTATTCTTTGAGTTGAACGATCAATCCCCCGGTACTTGTCACTATACTATACTACAACGGTCAGGTACACTGCCTGGTGGGGATTGCAAGCTTCCCTAGATCCCTTGAGAGGTAAAACCTTTTGCAAGGTTGCAATACCACACATCAAGTTTTTGGTGCCGCAGCCCGAGAAATAGTTATTGTCTAGGTTTAAATTTCTTTTTATTAGGTCTACTTGCTAGATTCCTTTCTAGTAAGATTTTTATTTTTATTTTTATAAGTCTTCTTTGGTATATCTTTTCTTTGTGTGTTTGTTCGTACAATCCTCATTGATTATTCCATTGGCCACTATGAAAAATGCGAATCCACCCTTTTCACCTAGCGAAGTCGGTTTGTTGCGTGAACAGATTGAGAATGAGCTTAGAGAACTCAATAAATTGGTTGATATTGAGCTTGATTATGCACTTAATGACCTAGCAATAGCCATGGACTTAGATAAGGAACTAGAACCCAATGACTTGGCAATTGTAGAAGATGTTAAGGAAGAAGAAGAGGATGATTTAGATGATGATTATTTCAATTTGTATCCCACTAAAGAGGAAATCGCTTACTATAACAATCTCATTGATAATCCCCGGCCTCCTTTTGTTAAGATTGACCCTAAGATTAAGAAAGGTGGCCCTGAGAATGTGAAGATACCATGTATGATTGGGTATAAATGCATTGATCAAGCCTACATCGATTTTGAATCCCCGATCAATGTTATGTCTTCAAGTGTTTATAATGATATAGTAAAAATAAGACTCGAACCTACGAAAGATCCCAAATACCCCGGTGGAGTTTGTAATTTTGTCGGGAGAGTTAAAGGTTTTCATTTCTTTGTTGGGAACTTTACTTATGTCGTTGACTTTATGGTTGTTGAAGACTTGTCTAATGTTATAGATTGTTGCTTATCTCATGTTGTATTAGGTAAGCCATTTATTGAAGAATCTAAGTTAAAACATGATCGAATGTAAGGAACGATCCAATTTTCTAATGAAATCGATAAGATAACCTCTAGGATGCCTAATAAAGCGAAGGAATTTCGTTATGTGCTTCAACTTGATATGGATAACATTAGTGCAATTGAGGACATTAACGTAGAAGATAAGAATAAATGAATGAATTTTGTTTGGGAGAAGAGAAGCCTTTACTATAAGAATTGCTTAACCCTCGGGCCTAAGTATAAAGTTGACACGGAAGTAGTTCAAAGGTTAAGAGAATCGATTGAAAAGTGGGATAGGAAAAGGTAGCCCGTGACCTTGAGTCTAGCTACAAAACTCGTAAATAAAGAAAAGTGCTTCTTGGGAGGCAACCCAAGTTTTATTTGTTTTATTGTTTGTTTGTTTGATTTTATTTGTTTCCGTATGCGTGCTTTATTTTTATTGTTTGTGGCTCATGTTTCAAGATAAATTGTGAAAATACTTTACCTTATTGTTTAACTTCGTCTTAACTTTATATAAAGGTATTTCGCGAAAGATAAGTGTAAAGGAAATCTAAATTTGTTTCTAAGAATGGAATTGAACATAAACCACAACAATATTAAATGAACATGCATATTAGTATTTGTTTGAGTCAAATGCTTGTATCGAGTCATAATGATGTTTTGGAAGATTTCCAGGAATTATGGCGTGAGTTTTTCCAGAAATTTTCCGGAAACTTAACATGAAATTTCTGCAGGTCACCAGGTGTAAAATTCTGGAAATTTTGCGAGTTTTGTTTTTTCTACCGGAGTCTTAAAGTTTTTGTTAACTCTTTAGTTTTATAAACTCCAGGAAATCTGCAAACATTCATTCCACATGCATTATATCCTTATTATATATATAGATTGCAGCTAATTTTATGCGTGGTTTGCCTTGATTGTTTTCTCAGGTTTAACAGGTTGTATTGGACAAGAAGATGATTTATATTTCTGGAAGGAAGCTTTCAATGTTCATTTTCTTGGAGGAAGATCTAACCATGTTACCACATTATCCACACCGAACGAATCAGGGGAGTATTTGTTTCATTCTTTTACCTTCATTACTTTTACATTCTTTTTATTGAACATTGGGGACAATGTTCAGCCTAAGTGTAAGGGGAGGGTAAATGATGATACCTTAGAGAATACAATTGCACTTGAGTTTGTTTGTTCAATAGTAGGTGTGTAATAAAACTAAGAGAAATACTTGTTGGGGCAATTTTAGCGCCAAATTTAAAATTTTTTACAACATTTAGGAGTGAAGCTTTAGCCTTAATAAGCGTCTCATGGATAGGAGTTGTACCACTCAAAATTTTCCACCCCAAATATGTGAGGTTCGCCTTTAGATCTTTAGGAGAAAGCATTCATTGTTGGTGCTTATGAGTGTACCGGTAGTACTTAGATCGTAGAACTTGCATTAGTGATGCATCCCGAGACTGCTAGTGAGACTACATTCGTGTAGTTAGGATTTACTACATGATAAGAGGCATTAGGATCATCCTTGTGTTTAAACCCGTATCATAATTACTTAACCAATGAAGTCATAATTACTTGACTAGTGAAGTCAATTAATTTTTCCCACACCATTGCGTTGTACTCATTTTTAGTACATGATACCCCTAGTACACCCCTCCGAGCCTATCTTTGCGTTTCTAACTTTAAACATTTCACTTAAAGGAAGAATTTGTTTACAATCCACCCCAAATGTGCAACCAAATCGCCTTAGCCTTCCTTGTATGCACTCATCTTTAGTGCATTATTGTTACATGTTTAAACCCTTAGTTAATTGTCTAATTGATTACACGGTTGCTAAGTCGAGTCATATCTTGTACATATTCTTTTGGGATGATTGGGACTCATGGGTAAAGTACTAGTGTTATGGAGTAATGGGGAAGAACATCGTTTATTACCCCCATATGTGCGTTAAACTTAAAAACTACTCCAAGTGTTTTTATTATATTAATTCGAGTCATTAGAATAGTTGATTGTAAAGTATGTAAAAGTTCAAGTGTAAGGGGCCCTACGAATGCTATTAAGGAATATAACCCATCTACCATGCAATTGTAACAAACTAATCAACCAATAAAAGATAGCTAGGGAGTAATGAAATCTAAGTAAACACATTTTCTCTTATTATTGTTTTTCTCCACATTTACTTTAGTGTCATTTTATTTTATTTTGTTTGCATTTGTAGTTATTTGGGTTAGTTAACTAGCAACTAGTTTTGCCCATTCTTTAAAAACCCGAGATCTTTAATTGCTTTCCATAAAATACAAAAATAAAAAAAGAATCATCCCTCACCTCTAGACATAGTTTAATTGAGTTTTAACCCTAGCAAATACTATTCTTTGAGTTGAACGATCAATCCCCCGATACTTTTCACTATACTATACTACAATGGTGAGGATTACAAGCTTCTCAAGATCCCTTGAGAGGTAAAACCTTTTGCAAGGTTGCAATACTACGCATCAATACTCACATATCTCGGGTGTTATAAATGTATATATCACAAATGGAAATGGAAAAATATCACTCACTACTTGTCATAGCAAATAGATTACCATAGGCTTGGGAAAGGACCCAAAACCTCCACCACTTTGGCATAAGCACCTAGGGTAAACTATCAAAGAGGTCTTTTAAAGGGTTATAACATTAGGTGTAGGGATATGATAAACACGGTTTGTTAGATAAAGGATATTTTTATTGGTGGCAAGTTAATCATCTTGGTCAATTACATGTACAATGCGGCATTGCTAAGCCAAGACTTGACTCAAATTTAACTAATCACAAACTAACGAAAATATAAAATAAACATAAAAGGAAACGAGATGGTAGTCCGTATATTTTTCTCTTTCTTTTTCTAATTTTGTTTCTTTTTTCTTGACTTTTTGATATTTTTTCTTTTTTTTTTGTTGCATACATTCTTGCCCTACCATCCAAAATAATACATCATAGGGAATTTACATTCCCCTTACACTTGAACTTTTACATACTTTCCTTATAACTATTCTAATGACTCGAATTAAGATAATTAAAACACTTGGAGTACTTTTAAACATTTATGCACATATGGGGTAATAATTGATGTTCTTCCCTATTACTACATTACACTAGTACTTTACCCATGAGTCCCAATCTTCCCAAAACAATATATACAAGATATGGCTCGACTTAGCAACCATGTAATCAATTAGACAATTAACAAAGTGTTTAAAGAAATAACAATAATGCACTAAATATGAGTGCATACAAGGAAGGCTAAGGTGATTTGGGTGTACATTTGGGGGTGGATTGTAAAAAAATTATTTCTTTAAGTAAAATGCTTAAAGTTAGAAACGAAAAAGATAGGCTCTGAGGGGTGTACTAGGGGTATCATGTACTAAAAATGAGTACATCGCAAACGTGTGGGAGAATTACTTGACAAATGAATTCAATGTAATTATATTACAGGTGTAAAACGAGGGTCATCCTAATGCCTCTTATCACGTAGTTAATCCTAACTACACAAATGTAGTCTCACTAGCAGTCTCGGGATGAATCACTAACGCAAGTTCTAGAATTTAAGTACTACCGGTACACTCACAAGCATTAAAGATAAATGCCTTTTACTAAAGATCTAGGGGCAAACCTCACATATTTGGGGTGGAAAGTTTTGAGTGGTACGGTTTTTTGTTCTAGTCATATAACTCCTTGTAGCAACCCACTAATTTCCCCACTAACTTCCCCACTAAGCCTCCCCTAGGTTAGCTATGCCTCACTAACTTAACTTAGGCCCTCACTAAGAACCCTCTAGGATTAGAAATGCCTATATCATTTTCCCGAGTAAAATTTTTGCTTCATTACATTTCTATTACCCATATGACTCTTAGACCTGCTCACGTATCCACCTATCCACAACACCACTATGTTTACCTCCTGTAAACATCCAGGTATGTCAAGTCTAGGTTATAAACACTAATACACTAAGTAATCTATCATTCTAGGATACTATATCTATTAGAAGCCCTAACAAAACCCGAATTGTACCTATGTGTTTACAGTTATCTTTAAAACCCTAATTGCTTATCTGAACTAGTTTAAAAGTGTTCAAGGCTTAGGTATAAGTTGATATAGTAACTTTAGGATATCTTAGTCTCCCTAGACCCTATTACAACCCCTTATAACCTAGGTACAAGTCCCTTAAGCACAAAACCATAACTAGGGTTTACAAGTCCCAAAACTAGGTCAAACCTTCCCAAAACATTCCCACAAGATACCACCACTTAGTATAAGCCTCCTAGAACTTAATATTATTCACTAACCACTCATAGAACCCTAATCTAGGCACAAAACCTTAGGCTAGACCTTAATCTTTCACTAGAAAAAACTAGGTCTAAACTAAAACAAAACTAGCTAAAACTTAACCAAAGTACGTCGAGCTCCTCAACCAAGAACCCTAGCACCTTACTCATGCCTAGAACACACCATATCACCACCCAAGAAACCACACAAGGTGGTGGATCACCACCTTGTCACCCTTTTTAGCCGTGGCAAAACAAGGACCACAAACACCCCTAGCAGCCCCCTAGCTAGTATATAGCAGCCCTTAGTCATCACTTAGGCTCTCCACATCACCCCTAGCTACCATGAGTCGACCTCCCCCATCCTCGACACCTAGCCACCCTTTTCTTGCCCTTTACTCTAAACGCACCCTATAAATACCTCGCCACCTCATCTCATTTCAAATCACACATCCTCTCTTCTTTACCTTATAATTTATGTAGTATAAGTCCCTTAGAAGCCTTAGAAGTCGAGTACAATAGCCTAGAACCCTTGTCAAAATCAAAACCTAGCCGAGAAATCCTAGTTTTCACGTTAAGGTTCCCACCACCTAGGTAAGCCTCAACTTTCATTCTAGTCAACTTAGTACTGATATAGGACACCTAGGATATGCCTTAGAAACTTTAGATAAGCCTTGATCATTTTCATTAGAAGATTTCATTTCAAAACCCTAATTTTGGATAATTATGTGTTTTGTTGCTAAATTGCCTTATTATGTGCTATAATCTGAATTAGGATACTTAGTTAAGCATATATTAGTTAATCATAAGCTAGGAAACTCTTTTGTTACATTAGAATATAGTTTACATAAAGTTAGGACTAGTTTTGCAATAGTTTTCATGAATAGGGGTATATATGGTAACTTTTTGAAAATATTAAGTCTAAGGACTATTTTTGACATAAATTAAAAGTATAAAGTATAAGGACCCTTTTTCCAAAGTTTTAGAACCCTAGGATAGAAAATAAAACAAGTTAGAAACATATAAGGACTAGTTTTGCAAAATACTATTAAGTTAAGGGTATAAATGGTAAATATAGAAAGTTAGTATAGTTTAGGGACTATTTCTGCCATTTCTCTAGAATATATAAGTATAGGGACTAGTTATGCTAAGTATAAATAGTTAAATACTTAATATATAAGTTTAGGGTAGAAATTGTAAATATGTGAAACTTGAAGGGTATAAACGAACTATTTTCATAAAAATAATAAAAACATATTTAACACAATAGTAGGGAGATTCATTTAAAGAGTTTCATTTGGGTACGTAATCGTTTTGACGAGTTTGCTGGGTGTACGAATTAAAGTGACTTGGCTCCTCAAACGTTTACTACATGACTTATGAATTATGATGGCCCGAACGGTGTTATGTATACCTAAATGATAATAACAACATAACTTAATAGTAGGGAGCTTTGTATGTGGAGTTATATACTTCTGAATTATGATAGCCCGAACGGTATTATGTTGGCAGCATAATACAGTAGTAGGGAGCTTCATGTGAGGAGTTATACTTCTGGATTACAATGGCCCGAATGGTGTTATGTTATAACTAAATCTAGAAACCCCAAGTGAAATTACTTGAAAATCTAGAAACTAGAGACTTGACATACACACACCTACACTACCCTCAGGATACGTGAGTCAGCTGTCTAAAGGCCTATATTACTTGCCTTAGACCCAGGTGAGTTTCGTAGCCTCACACCTTTTAACTTTTCACTCTAAATGCTTTACAAACCCTGTGAGGGGGATACATGCTTTAAAACCGAATACAAGTCTTTTCTTTGGTTGTAGCATGAGTAAACTATCTGCCACCACTACATAACTAAATTCGTGAATCTAATCACTTGCGAGTGAACGTGAATATAGTTGATAGATCTATAGGAGTTTGACAACTCCTGTTGGTTTGCCTGTGTCTTGGGTACCAATAAGTACTATATTTGAACCCTCTCTGAAGGATTAACTTTGGCAAGTTATCCTTCTCGTCCCATCATGGTTTGGTCTGCAGACCCCGTGATCTGGACCGTTAACGTGTGGTTCATGAGCTCAGTGTAATATATCACTTCTCTCTCTAAAATTTTTACACAACATAGGGTTTCTGCAGAACTATGTGGAACTTGTATTTACTCTATCTCTACTTAAACCTATGACTCTCACTCAACCTTAGTGTTGACCTTTAAGCATGTTATCCTAGGTATTTAATCCCTCCAGGAACCCATGGCACGGAGTGGCACTGGATATGAGGACATCCACACTAGTTATCATTCACCTACTAATAACATAAACAAAACGTATCTTAGGGACCTCTCTTTTGGTAAAAGTATAACTTTTACTGTAGAACTCTGATAAAATAAATTAATGATAACAGCTTTTTCAAAAACGTCCCTTTTTGAGTCGTTTTATATATCATGTCTTTGTTCCAAAATGTGATACCCCAGATCTATATTCCGCTGTGATCTGTCAAAAATGGGTGTGTTACAGATTGGCATCAGAGCCTTGGTTATAGAGAATAAAAGGATTTTCCTAAAAACTATAACCAGTCTTTTCTAAAAAAGGTCATCCTCAGTGCCACAAGAATCCCCGAGCTGCCTTTAGCTAGATTCCCTAATGCCTTTAGGATAAATTCCCTATTGCCTTTAACATAGATTCCCTATTGCGTTCCCTAACTTGCCTTTAGGATATAGCATAAGATAGAAGAATGCTAAGATACTTTTCCCGGGTATTACAGTTAGGAATGTCTTCCCCTAATCATCCTATCATCGTGTTGGAAATCGATGATGAGGATAATTCCTTAGATAGTTATGAGTATACCCCAACCACCCCTACTCACTCATCTTCTGGTTCTAATTCTCCAGAAGAATTAGCCCAGAATGTCTTAGTTAACTTAGGTTTAGAACCCTCCCCGACTGATCCCTATATGCAAGCATATAATATGCAAGCATATGGTGGTGATATTCCTACCATACCTACTTTAATCCCTACTCCCTCTATACGCCACTTTAATAGTCAAGGTTGCTATGTTCCTGAAGTAGTTTCCCTTCTTAGAAAACCCGTATTACACACTCTAGGATTCCCATACTTGAGATTAAAAATAATTCTAGGATGCCCTTAGGAAAACATAAGAATAGACATAGGATACTTTGAATAGGCTATCTCTAAGAAATCATTGAGGAAATAGAAAAATAAGATTAGAAATCTTCAAGGTTTTTATAGGCTAGAGACCAAACTAAAGAAAAACCCATACCCGATAGGTAAGAAAGACATTACAATAGGATGAATTTAGCCTAAGTTAGGAATTTTACTTAATATCAAGGACGTTAGAATTAGTCATAGATTAGACATAAGAAGTCTTTTAGATACAGTCTAGGAAACTTAGGAGTAACAAAAGATTAGATTAGTAAACTACCGACATTGAACATTAAGCTTTTAGTACCTAGTCTAGTTACGGGATAGAAAGACCAGTTAAGTTTTCACCATGTAAGTCATTTTGAGGTTATAGATTGCCTAGACCTAGTCTCATAAGTTACCCATTCCGTATTAAGATTTTCCCACATACTATCCTCAAAGATATAGTATGAGGATTCAGGAATTTATAGGAATATTACACCATTAGGATATCCCAAACCTACCCTAAGTTTTATAAACCAAGGCTTAAAACTCGAGGTTATTAGGAATTTAAAAAAAAAAAGTAAACTTACCTAGGAACACAAAAACTTATAATGATTATGGTCTTTTAGTATCACTATGTATAACAACCCACAAACACCCATTACTATCATTCCTATTATAAATACCTATAGTAGGTATTCCACAAGTAAATTTTTGCTTTTTATATACATTATTACTTGCATGACTCACTAAACCTGCTCACGTATCTACACAAGCCAAATAACTCAACATTCACATCCTAGAAACCCCAGGTATGTCAAGCATAAAATCATAACAACACCATAATAAATAATTCACCAATCTAAAATACTAAACATAACACAAAACCCTAATAAACACTAAACTAAAACTTAAGTAGGATTATGTGCTTATCTGAACCTATATGCTTAGTTTAACTAGTTTGAATGTGTCCAAGGCTTAAGTATGAGTTTCCTTAGGAATATTAGGATATATTAGAACTATTAGGCTATAGAATAAACCCATTAGAACTTAGATACAAACCCCCTAAGCCCTAAACTATAACTAGGTCATAGATAACTAGAATTAGGTCCAAACCATCCCAAAACTTCCCCATAGGTCACTACTACTTAGTATAAGCCTTTTAGAACTTAGGAATAGTTATTAGACACTCATAGGACACTAGTCTAGGCACTAAACCATAGGATAAACCCTAGTCTCACACTAAACACACTTAGGTCATTTAGGTTACAAAACTAGGTCAAAACTTCCCAAACCTTTCCCATAAGTTACCCTCACTTAGAATAAACCCTTTAGGTCTTAGGATTAGTCACTAAACATACTTAGGAGCATAATGTAGGCACTAAACCTTAGGTAAAACCTTAAACACTTAATAAGTAGAACTAGGTCTAAACTTAACTAAAACAAGTAAAACCTAAACATAAGCACCTCAAACACCTCAACCTAGCACCCTAACACCTTAATCATACCCAAGCACACACCCTAACACCTATAAGTACACACACAAGTAAGTGCATCACCTACTTGACTAATCCACCACTAATCACCACTAATCCACCCTAAACCACCAGTAATCCACCACTAATCACCCCTAATCACCCTAAACCACCCCTAAACACCCTAAGCAGCTTACAAGCACCTCTAAGCTAGCACACAAGTAGGTGCATCATCTACTTGTCACCACCTTTCCCTAAACCGCCTCCACGACTTCTCCTCCACCACAACCGGCCTAGGTAGCCCCCTAGCTACTGCCCTAACTCCACCTCATCACCACTAGATCTGCCAAAAATCCCCTAGCCTTGCGTGCTCACCCCTCCCCTTGATCGACACCTAAACACCCCATTTCACCCCAAACCGCCTTACCGCGGCTATAAATACCCACCTCCTCCCTCATTTCTTCTCCATACACTTCCCCCTCCTCTTTACCTCACATTTCTGTAGTACTAAGCCTTTAGAAGCAGTAGGATGTGAGTAGCTAGGCCTTGGTTGAGTTGTGTTGTGGTTTGAAGTCGTACGAGCCCAAGAAAACCCTAGAAAACCCTAAAACCCACGTAAACCCTCCCCCTAGCCAAGTAAGTCTTACATTTAGTTAATTTAGCTTTATTATAGTCTTAGGATAGATTTAGAATTCCTTAGATACCCTAGGAACCCTTGCATGAGCCTTGAACCCTTTCATTTGCTAGTTTAAGTTTTAAAACCCTAGATCGAGTCATACACTTACATGCATGCTATAAGTCATTACTTTAGGTCATACACTAGTTATACATAACCTAGATAAGCTAAAATAAGTAAAACATAGGCTAGAAAACTTAGTTACTAGATAAAATATAAGTTACATGCATATTAGGACTAGTTTTGCAAAACTTTACATGCATAAGGATATTTATCATAAATTCCTGAAATTATAAAGTCTAGGGACTGTTTTTGACATTACCTAGAAGTTATAAGTAGTAAGGACTAGTTTTGCATAATATTAAAACCCTAGGATAGATAATAAAATAAGTATAAACTAAAAAGGACTAAAAACGTAAATAGTAAAAAGTTAAAGGTCTAAATGGTAAAATATAGAAAACTTAATGAGTCTTAGGTTAGTTACATAAAATATAGAAGTCTAGGGACTAGTTGTGTCAAGTATAGATAGTTATTAGTATAAGTAATATAAATTTAGGGTAGAAAATATAAATATATAAACTATAATGGTAAAAAGTGAAAATATCATATAAGTATAAAACCTAAATAAAGTTAGAAGCATAACACAATACTAGGGAGCTTCATGCAAGGAGTACTATGTGGATATTTCGTTTTTGACGAGTTTGTTGGGTTTACGAATTAAAGTGCCCTAACTCCTCGAATGATTATTGCATATACTTCTGAGATATGATGGCCCAAACGGTGATATGATTATAACTAAACCCTAATAACAACATAACTCAATAATAGGGAGCTTTGTGTGAAGAGTATTAACTTCTGAATTATGTGTCCCGAACAGTATTATGTTGATAACATAATACAATAGTAGGGAGCTTCATGTGAGGAGTCATAAACTTCTGAATTACAATGGCCTGAATGGTGTTAAGTTATATATAAAACATTAACAAACCTAAAAACAATAAATTGAGAAACATAAACACGATAACTAAAGCTTGACATACATACAAAACCAACAACACACTAGGATACGTGAGTAAGGCGGTCTAGTTCCCGAGTTACTATTTGCATCACTTAGATTACTCTAAACCCAGGTGAGTTCATAGCCTCATACTTTTTAAATTCTGTGAGTTTTCATAGCCTCATACTTTCTAAAATGCTTTCACTCTAAATGCTTTATAAACCCTGTGAGGGGGATACATGCTAAATGCTTTACTTAAAACCGAATACAAGTCTTTTTCTTTGGTTATTTGCACGAGTAAACTAACAGCCACCACTACATAATCAAAATTCATGAATCTAATCGTTTGGGATATTTTACCCATGCGAACGCGAATATAGTTGATAGATCTATTGGAGTTTGACAACTCCCGTTTGTATTAACACCCTACTATGTGGTACCAATAAGTACTATATTTGAATCCACTCAAGGTATAACTTTGGCAAGTTATCCTTCCATCCCCTCATGTTGGGTCTGCAGCCCACATGACCCGGATCGCTAAGGTGTGATTCATGAGCTTAGTGCAACATACTAAACTCCTGATAATTGTGCATGCATCACAATTATCACAAAACTTGCATTTTACCAGATGGGTGTAACAACTGAACCCAGGGAACTTGTATTTACTAACCCCTAAACCTATGATTCTCACTCAACACCTAGTGTTGACTTTTTAAGCATGTATTCTAGGTATATTACTGCTATGGATCCATGGCAGAAGGAGGTACTGAACTCGGAGGACTTTTCATGGTTATCATTCAAACACAATCAAGCTAACTCTTAGATTTTTGGGACCTCATCAAAAATAAAAGTATATCTTTTATAATTAAAACTCTGATAATTATGAATGATAAATAAATTTCCAAAACGCCTCTTTTTGAGTCATTTTCTATTACTGTATCTGTGATTCTATGAAGTAATACCCCAAACACTTTATCCGCTGCGATTAGTGAAAAATGGGGGTGTTACAGATTGGCATCAGAGCTTCAGTTGAAGAGAACAAGGTCAAAACCTAAACTACAACTATTTTTCCTAAACCCGAGAAAGTCCTCAGTACCTCTGCCATCCTCCATAACCATATGTGCTAAGGTAAGTATAATAATTGCCTGCTTAACTGCTAAATGATTTACAATATTTTCTTTATTATATATAGTTATGTCTACTTCCTACTACTCTACCCCTATCTCATCTAGTCCACATCCGAAGAATGATCTTTCCTCTCAGAATGTACTAGATTATTCCCCTAAACCCTATAACCTATTAGACTTTAGGAATAGTTTAGATAAACCTTCACCCTTAGGATATACCCCTTCTTTAGATAACCCTCATTTAAAACACATAAGAGATTTCTATACTTAGACATCACCCCTACCTCCCCTAAACCCTATTATACATCCACTTTTTCCTACCTCTAGAACAGAACCCCATGGTTGCTTTCTCCCGAGAGAACCATATATACCTAAACACCCTATCCCTACCTATACCCCTAGATTTGACCTTAGGAAACCCTATACCTTAAACCCTACCCCTTACTTAATAAACCCTCCCATTCCATCTTGGAAAGATGAAATTGGAGAAAAACCCTCTAGGTTAACTCTAGAAGATGAGGAAAACCAATTAGAGGAGATTTTAAATAACTTCGATGAAATTTTTCTTGATCTCCTTGAGAAGATAGAAAAAGGTCATAATAATAATAACATTGATAATCAACCTAACTATAGTAATTTAAGAAAGTGTTTACAAGAAAACCGTTTTAAAATAGCTAAAATACAGAAAAACCAAATGAAACATCACCATAAAATAGCTTTTGCCCGCTTTAGGATATGCACTTTAGAAAAGATAATAGATAATGATGAGGAAAACTTAGAAAACACTAACTCCTGGAATTAGGAAATTAGGAAACTTTAGAAAAACCTAAGTAGATAAATAACCCTAGGAGATATGCCTTAGAATAGTTAGAGCCTATAGGATAAGTAGAATAGAAAATAAATAAAACAAGTTAGGATTTAGAAACTACCTGGTACCCCTCAATTAGGATAGATTAGATAACAAGACTTAGGACTTCCTTTCACCTTAGGACACCCTTAACCCAATAGAAAACCCTTAGGAAAACCTATAACCTACCCTTAACCCTTACCCTCAGGATCTTAGGAAACCCACCCCGATGTCTTAGGTAAATAGAATCCAAAACTGTTTTAAATTTCTCTTACCCTAACCTTTTGAACTCTTTTTCCCTTTACTGATGGTAAGAATCCTCATTCTTCACCATAGAGATCTGAATTCTTTCTCCTTCGATCTCTAAACCTTCTCTTCTTTCCTTAGCTTTCTTAAGCTATCTTCGTTCTAGTTAGAGATCTACCCCTAACTATCCCATATACAAATATATGATCCTCATATATAAGCATATTCCTACTCTTTATTCCCCTAGATTACTATGATACCCAAGCTAGTTTTCCCCAATCCCCTTTAGTAAACCCCAAAACCTTAGTTAGGATTTCCATACTTGAGGTTAGAAATAACATTAGGATAACCCTAGAAAACATAAACTTAGGATTAGAAAACCTAAGACCATTAAGATTAAAAAAAACCTTAGACCATTAGGATTAGAAAACCTTAGACCATTAGGATTAGAAACCAAAGCCCCTACCCAAATAGACATAGGATAAGACTTAATAGGAAAACATTAGGATTAAAATATAGATTAGGAAAACCTAGGATTAGATAACCCTCACCCTAAGCCTTTAGACCACTAGTTTAGGATAGACACATTTACCCTATATGAATAAGTAGATTTAGGTCATAGATTACCTATACCTAGCCCTTAGGATAACCATACCTATACACTTGAGGATTTTAGATTATACCTTAGGATTTGACAATTTTTAGAATACCCATTAGGAAATTTCACTTAGGAGATACTATGGATAGTGCCCTAGCTGGTTTCAAATTTAT
This sequence comes from Artemisia argyi, assembly GCA_030686995.1. Taxonomy (NCBI): domain Eukaryota; kingdom Viridiplantae; phylum Streptophyta; class Magnoliopsida; order Asterales; family Asteraceae; genus Artemisia; species Artemisia argyi. The sequence goes on from CM060678.1 coordinate 124,448,656, forward strand.
AGGAATAGTAATACTTATAATAATAGTAATAATGGTAATAATAGACAACCTAAAACAAAAGAGAAAACCTGAAACTACACCTAAGAATAAAGATATACCTAGTCAACCCTTAGGAAAGAAAAAAATTAAACCTAATCCCTCTTTAGAACCCTCTACCTCAATGGAACCAAACACCTCACCCTTAGAAATTAGGATTAGTTAGGAAAAACTAGAAGAACCTTAGGGGGAAAACAAAACTCTGGGAAGAAATCTAGTAAATCTAAAACTCTATTAGGATATTCTCCTTCATGTATCCTATACTCTTACTCTTCCGTTTAATATCATCTTTTCATTTCTCTCTTTCTACCGTTTAAATCTTTTCCTCCCACTTCTTCCTACTCTTCCGTTTAAAATCCTATTTTCCCGCCTTTTTCCCCACTCTACAAATTAAAACCATACTTTTCCATTTTCCCCACTCCACCTACTCCAAACTTCTTTTCCTTTTCCATTTCCCCTACTTTACCATTTCATCTCTTTTTCCTTTCTCACTCCACTCCACTCCCATAAATCCTTCACCCCATTTCACTTCATTTTTAATTCTCCGTCAGTTTACACTCTATTTTCTTCTCTCTATATTCTCTCCCTACCTCATCCTGCAATGTTCTATTAGCTAGAACTTGTATTTCTCGTCATAACGCAAGTTTCTATTAGTTAGAACTTGTAATAATATCTACATCGAACTTTAATCCTCATTATGTTCGACTATGATATTAAATCTCGCTTTGCAAGAAATTGTAAAAATGAGATCTTCTACGTCCGTCATTCTAGTCTTAACATGGGAATCTACCATGTGACAAGTTGCTAAACCGGAGAACTTTTAGAACTTGTCCCTATCATCACTAGAAGTAGTCTCTATCATGACTAGAACTTGTCTCTATCTTGACTAGAACTTGTGATGAGTGCTCAAACACTCATCATTTTTGGTCAAATCTGAGTTGCAAAACATTTAAAAACACTCAATAATGCATCAAAATACTGAAAATATTCCTAAATTGTGTTTTATATGTTTTAGATGCAAAATGAGTAAAAACAGATAAAAACCGAACAAAGTTTGCATAATTGGCAATTTCAGTCCCCTAACTTTCAAAAATTGGCAAAAATAGTCCCTGAGTACTTATTTTAAAAGAAAAGTCACCAAAGGTCCTTTTGAAATCATAAGTTGTCATATTTAGTCCTTTGGTGAAAAGTTAGAAAAGTTTTAAGAATTTACAATTTTGGTCCTTATACTTTCACAATTGGCAGGTTTGGTCCCTGGTGGAATAATGTGGAGGAAAAGTCAACTTTGGTCCCTTGGAGTTCACAAAGTATCATAAATGGTCCTTGGAATGAAAGTTTAAAAGAATTGCAAATTGGTACCTCAAGTTTCATCAGTTGGCAGTTTTAGTCCCTGAAGGACCCAAAGTGAAAAAATTGCAATTTCTAAACTTAGGCTATTCACAAATGGCAGAAATGAACCTTGAATCAAGTTTGGAAAAGTGACAAATTCAGCCCACTATTTTCAGAAATTACAATTGTGGTCCTCGTGGTTTTTACAAAATAAACAAACAAACCAACAATCCAACCCAACCAAATCCAAAGCCCAATCCATCACCCTTGGCCCAAACTCCCTACCCGTTTAATAATACCAGCCCAGTCAAACCAAGTCAACCCAGCAACACTGTTCACCCATCCCCTTCTTGCCCAAAACCTGCTTCCATGTTCCCCGCCTCCTCTCCTATTTCCTCACCAACCTCACCTCATGTCCCCTCCTCCATTTAATATACCAACCCACCTTAATTACCCCCAACTTGCCTCACCAAACCCACCCAATTTGCACTTTTCTCCTTTCCCGCCAGAAACAATTTTGATGGCTAGGATCAAAAGAAGCAATCCAACGGTTCAAAGTGAAGTGGGAAAGAAAGAGAGAGACCCCAGGTTCAATAAAAGTCAAGAAAAAAAAAAGAAGGAAGAGGTGTTAGAAAGCTATAGTGTAGTTGTAGTTAGAGCTCATTTGTTATTGAAATAGTTTCCTTTAGTGTTTACTGTTAAGAGTTTTGATTGCATAATCTTATCCATCAGCTCATTTGTTATTGAAATAGTTTCCTTTAGTCTCAAAATATCTTATTAATTCATATTGAGTCAGTAGGGATCAATCAAAGTTCAAAAAAGTCAAAACTTCAAGTTTATATAAAAAAGTCAAAAGTTATCTATGGCAGAAAACCTAAATTTTCCAAGAATTTTCTAGAATTTTGGGTTGGGATTCAGGTTTTGAAAATTATTGTGGATAAAGTATACCACCTCAACTTCAGGAATCAACAACCATTATATTTTTGCAAATTTTCTTGAGATCCCCACACCCTCCCAAACACATGTGCAGGGGAAGAACCTCCCCTGTGCACACACCAATGCTGTCCACTGTCACCACTTTGGTGGGTCCCATAGCCCAATCCAGTGGGCCCCACTGGTCCCTCTCAGTTCCCTTGAGTAGCTCTACCAGCTGGCTAGGTAGATCAAGAAGTGCTTTGAGCCAAGGTGCCCTTGCCCCCTCTTGAATTTTGCTTGCAAGTCAGACTAGTTGGGCTGTTTGGGGTCAAGTTTGGATTTGCTTATTTCTCATTTTTAGCTTATCCCTTGTGCTTTTCCTGTTGTATTTGCTCATTCCAAGTACAAATCACTTAATTTCAGCTTATTTCATCATTGTGGGCCCCCTATAGCTTATCTTAAGCTTTTCCTTGGCTAGTTTGACCAAAAGTCAAACTGCCAAGGCCTTTAAGCCCTATTCCGCTTATTTTTAAGCTTCCTCAAAGTTGTTTTTGTAAAAGTTCTTTAATTTAAAGTATAAAATAGTTCTCAAAAAGAAGATCCAAAAACAATCAAATTTAAAATTAAGTGATAGTTTCTATTTAATATAATTTAGCTTTTTAATTTTCCTTTTTGCTTATTAATAAGTATTTTTACATTTTCATATTTTTCTTATTTTTCCTTTATATCAAAGTATTTTCAGTAATTTTTCAAAATTTTTATACTGTCATTTAGTATTTATTAGAATTAAATATAGTTTTATTAATTAATATTTAAGTATTAAATAGCATAATTAGTTTTTATAAATTAATACCTAGTTTTTATATTTTTTCTAGCTTTTATATGTTATAAAATAATTTTAGAAATTTTCTCATAATTTTCACTATTCATTTTTTTTAGAATTTAATTAGTTTAATTAGTAATTAATTAATATTTAGTTTAATAATTAGTAAAATAGTTTAAAAACATATAAAACAAACTTTTTATATCTTTCTAAGATTCCTATGATAGTTAATTAGTTTTATAAACAATTTCTGAATTTTCTAAGTCTTTTTAGTATTTTTAATAATTTTGTTTAGTTTAATTAGATAATTAATATTAAATTAGTAATTAATTAATAGAAAATCCACAAAAAGACAAAAAAGTATATTTTTAATTTTAAAATTTGTTTTTAGTTATTTTATAATTTTCTAAATTTAATTTTCACTTTTCTAGTATTAAAATAATATTATTTTATATTTAAGTTAATTAAATATTAATAATTAGTATTAAATAGTAATTAATTAATAATAAATAATTTAATAGTGTAAAAATTAATTTTCTTTTTCTAAAAATTTTCTTTTATTATTTGGATTGTAAAAATGTAATTATCATATTCGTAAGTATTTTATTTCTTAAAAACTCGCGTTTTATTTTGTACGTTCACGTAAATTTAATCTGAACGTACGCATTTTTAAGTTTTAAACGCTTCTGGGTTTTCTAAATTTACAGTCTTGTTAATATAGCTTATTTAAGCTACTTCCTTGTATAAATCAGTTGTATAATCATTCACAACCCTTTCATGTCCAAATTCACCCGATCACAAGCCCGTTTGGATACCATCCACACCTCGTCGGGCCATAACGACCCGGGGAAACCTCTATACTTCCACGGAGATCGACTCTAGGCTGTTTAACCTAGTTGACCATCCTTTGGTCAAATTCGGTTGACCGTTTGGAGCCAGACAAATTTTGACGCCGCTGCCGGGGAGGTTGTGTGCGTATTCAAACGTATTTGAAGATTAGTGATCTTTGGATATTCACGTCGTTGTATATTTATCCATCTTTATTCATATTTTCTTATTATCATATAGAAACAAAACGGTTCCCGAAAACATTTTAAAATAAGTTTTCGACGAACACAAAAACCCAAAAAGATTTTATTTCTTATAAAATGTTTCTCAAAAAGCCCAAAAATATCCATCTTTACCCTCCTACCTTTTTGATTCTTCATTTCTTACCCTCCAAAACCATTTGATTCTTTCTATGTCTCATCCACACCTTCTGATTTGTCATTGGTGTGGTAGTCCTCATAATGGTAGTAATTGCCCCAGTTGTGGCATGGTAGAGTCAGGAAACGGGTCTGTCTATAACCAGAATCTCTATTCCTACCATGACACGACTGATTCATTCCATCAGCTACCACACCATGAGACTCAGCGGTTTTACTGTTGTGAGTACTGTGGTGGTTCACACTACAGTTCTGATTGTCAATCGGGAAACACGCTTGTCTATCAGCAGGTTCCTGATAACAATTATGACTCCAACACATACGACTCACAACCACATCAGTTTTACTATTGTGAGTATTGTGGAGGTCCTCACTATAGCTCGGATTGTCAAACAGGGAATCAATTCCCTTGTAACAATTACGACTATCCGTATCATGACCCACCTCCACAGTACCAAATGACCCAAGCAACTCCTCAAATTCAGCAAGACCTTTGTCTTGAAGCTCTTGAAATATTGAAAGAACTTAAGGAGGAGTTGGCTAACATATCGTTTCAAAGCTCTCGTGAGAAATCTATGGCATAATTACTTGTGGAAGAACGAGAGGCTAGAAACAAAAAGAGTATGGAGGAATTACTTGTCGAAGAACAAGCAGCTATAACACGTGCCAAATTTCCTAAAGCTGCTCTTCTCGATTGTGATGATGATAGTGATAATGAAGATACCCTTGATATCCTTCAATTTTATAAGGGTTCGTCAGAATCATCAGTTGTGATTCCTTCCATGGAAAATCAGGGAGAAAATAATGTGACAGAGAAATTACTAGCAGAAGATCAAATGGAACTTGTACAATCCATGAATGCTAGCTCGTCTCAACTCCCTCAGTCTGTTGTTATCACACCCGAAGTTCACACTCACTCTCTGAACATGGGGGATGAGCATCTTAGCACTATTCCTGAAAAGGAATCGGACAAATTCATAAAGTCTAGTGTTGAGAGCCTTGTCCCAATCCCAAGAGAGTCACAGGGAACTTTTGATCATGTGTGTGATTTTCCTTCCCCTCTTGAGTGTCCAAAAGATCAATTTGAGACTTTCTCCGATTGTAGCGAAGATTGTACATCTTATGGAGACATCGAGTATGTTGAGGCATCAGTTCCACATTCTGATGTTGACCATCTTCTTGAGGAGTTCGCCGATAAGCCCACTCAGATCAATCCACTTCCAACGGGAAGTGACGATGATATCTTTGACTTTGAAGCCGATCTAGGAGAAATTGAAAGTCTCCTACATCATGATCCGTCACTCAGTTCTAATCCCAATAGTCCAATAGAGAATGTTAATCACCTTGTTCCCGAAGCATTCAAAACTACTCTCACCAATCCTCTGTTTGAATTCGAATCTGAATTCACTTTGATTTCTGATAATCCAATCTTTGGTATTCAGAATGAGGATAGTGATGAGTCCACAATGGAACAAGAGTTCACAAATTTACACCGTGTGAATGATTCTCTTCATGAGGAGTTCTCCGGTGAACTCACTCATATCATGACTCCTCCGGAGTATGATAGCCCGGGGGGAGATGCACTCAATCATGAGGATTTGCAAATTCCCACCCTCTCGCCCGGGATGTTTTCAAACCCAATGAGCTTAACCCTTGAAATCCAAATTCAGGCAACTGAGCCTGATCTCGAGGAAGAAGATATTATCATGATTTTCATCATGGTTTTATTCCTTTTCTTCACCTACCAGGTGACTTCCTCTCTTCTTCACTCCTTCGGGAATGAAGATACCATCTTTGACCCCGGTATTTTCATGTATCATTCTTTTGAGCCGAGTACTTATCTCATCAGTGTGGAACTTTCACGTGCTTCAAATGTTTGTCCAAACATCTTGAATGAAAGTCCGATTGAGATTGTTTCTTCCACATCTTGCTTCCCCAAGAACAAATGAATTCAGGGTCGAGTCAAGCTAGCGACTCGGTAAACAAAAACAGTAGCATGTATACAGGGTTTTCGCCCTAAGTGTGGGGGAGTACCCCTGCTGTTGTTACCATGTATATATATCAATAAATAAAATAAAGTGAAAAATGATGTTTCCACATTTAGCTTGTAATGTTGCCCTTTTACGTTAAAAGAGTCGACATAATAGCCGGGACTTTGAATATTGAGGACAATATTCAATTCTAAGTGTGTGGGGGGGGGGGGGGGATTCTAGCGAATTTGATCACATTTTACCTTTTAGTACCCCCGTTTTTGGCCAAAATTAAAAAAAAAAAAAATAAATAAAAAAAATAAATAAATAAAAAAAATCACTTAAGTTTCAAAATTTTTGTGGTTATCAGTCCGCCATGTCTAACCGAGATAAGGACTGGCTAATCCAGGAGCAAATGGCTCTTGGTAAAGATATATCAAATCCATTTATGGCTTACAATTTGCCCAAAATTGTATGGAATTCAACTCTCCATATCCTATAAAGTAAAGAGTTGGCTAGCCCGCATGGTTATGGCTTGTGGTAAAGGCAGTAGAAAACCATAATTGGTAATCAGCTCACCAGATGTTGACTATGTCCATCAAGAGTTGGCTAGTCCAGAAGCAAACGGCTTCTGGTAAAGACAAATCAAATCCGTTTACAGTTGGTGGTTTGTTCAATATCACATAGTTATCAGTGTACCATGGTTCTTACTTGAACTGAAACATTTGGCTACTCCAGAAGTAATGGCTTTTAGTAAAGAGATTCAAATCCCTTAAGTTTTCTCAAAAAGATTGCTAGGGACTAGCAATAGTTTAGTGTGGGGGATTGATGAGTGCTCAAACGCTCATCATTTTTGGTCAAATCTGAGCTGCAAAACATTTAAAAACACTCAATAATGCATCAAAATACTGAAAATATTCCTAAATTGTGTTTTATATGTTTTAGATGCAAGATGAGTAAAAACAGATGAAAAACGAACAAAGTTTGCATAATTGGCAGTTTCAGTCCCCCAACTTTCAAAAATTGGCAAAAATAGTCCCTGAGCACTTATTTTAAAAGAAAAGTCACCAAAGGTCCTTTTGAAATCATAAGTTGTCATATTTAGTCATTTGGGGAAAAATTTGAAAAGTTTTGAGAGTTTACAATTTTGGTCCCTCTACTTTTACAATTGGCAGGTTTGGTCCCTGGTGGAATAATGTGGAGGAAAAGTCAACTTTGGTCCCTTGGAGTTCACAAAGTATCATAAATGGTCCTTGGAATGAAAGTTTAAAAGAATTGCAAATTGGTCCCTAAAGTTTCATTAGTTGGCAGTTTTAGTCCCAGAAGGACCAAAAGTGAAAAAATTACAATTTCTAAACTTGGGCTATTCACAAATGGCAGAAATGAACCTTGAATCAAGTTTGGAAAAGTGACAAATTCATCCCACTATTTCCAGAAATTACAATTGTGGTCCTTGTGGTTTTTACAAAATAAACAAACAAACCAACAATCCAACCCAGCCAAATCCAAAGCCCAATCCATCACCCTTGGCCCAAACTCCCTACCCGTTTAATAATACCACCCCAGTCAAACCAAATCAACCCACCAACGCTGTTCACCCATCCCATTCTTCCCCAAAGCCTGCTTCCATGTTCCCCCCTCCTCTCCTCTTTTCCTCACCAACCTCACCTCATGTCCCCTCCTCTATTTAATATACCAACCCACCATTAATTACCCCCAACCTGCCTTACCAAACCCACCCAATTTGCACTTTTCTCTTTTCCCGCCAAAAACAATTTTGATGGCTAGGATCAAAAGAAGCAATCCAACGGTTCAAAGTGAAGTGGGAAAGAAAGAGAGAGACCCCAGGTTCAATAAAAGTCAAGAAAAAAAAAGAAGGAAGAGGTGTTAGAAAGCTGTAGTGTAGTTGTAGTTTAGCTAAGTCGTTTTTTAGTGTAACTTAAAATCCAGTTGTAAGACTTAGTTCTAAATTGTAATTTCAAGTGTTTTAATGTATTTCTAAGCTATCTCAATAAATATTTTCAGTTCCTTTAATCTATTTCAGTTTATGTTTAATTTCTTGAAAATCTCCATTTTACTTCAATACTTTTAAAAGTTGTTAGTTTCTGTTTCTTTGGGCTCACTCAAGCTTCCTTATAAGTTTCTTGCTGATTAGAAAGAATTTATACTCAGTTTAGTTGAGAAATCAAAAATACTCAAAAATTCCAATAAATATGTAATAAATAAAAAAATTCAGTGCTAATAATGAAGAAGGTTTAAAGCATGGTTAGAAATAGATGAAACTTGGTTTTAGTACCTCAAGGGAGTTATAGGATTGAAGTTTTGAGCCCCTTGTACCTCAGTTCTACTTGGATCCATGTGTAAGCTTAATTTTCCATTTTTAGATTTTACTATAGCATTGCTTCTTTTCTACTTATTGGTGCTTATTTGAGGTTAATTATGCTTATTATGTTAGTGTTAGGTGTTAGATAGTTTAGTTTAAAGCAGGTTTATCATTCGTGAAAAATTTTCAATCTCACTGTTAGTGGTAGCTTAGAACTGTTTATTAATGTTTGCTTATTGAAAACAGCTTATTGTTGGAACCTCAGAGCTTACTCTGTCATAATATAACTTAATCCATGCTTGCTTTTCATTTTCTCAACCAAAACCATCTAGTTACTTTGAAAAACTCATATTAGTCTCACTTAAAGGGTTGTTTGGCATTGCAGTTATGGATGAGTTGTAGTAGGTTTGAGTTTGTGTTTTGAGTGTAGGCATGATAAAATAGGTCATATTAGGTTATGTAAACTTTAAAATCCAGTGTTATAATAGAAATAGTCAAAATCTAGTTAGAGCTCACCTCTAGTGTTTACTGTTAAGAGTTTTGATTGCATAATCTTATCCATCAGCTCATTTGTTGTTGAAATAGTTTCCTTTAGTCTCAAAATATCTTATTAATTCATATTGAGTCAGTAGGGATCAATCAAAGTTCAAAAAAGTCAAAACTTCAAGTTTATATAAAAAAAAGTCAAAAGTTATCTATGGCAGAAAACCTAAATTTTCCAAAAATTTTCTAGAATTTTGGGTTGGGATTCAGGTTTTGAAAATTATTATGGTTAAAGTATACCACCTCAACTTCAGGAATCCACAACCATTATATTTTTGCAAATTTTCTTGAGATCCCCACACCCTCCCAAACACAGGTGCAGGGGAAGAACCCCCCCCCCCCCCTGTGCACACACCACTGCTATCCACTATCACCACTTTGGTGGGTCCCATATCCCAATCCTGTGGGCCCCACTGGTCCCTCTCAGTTCCCTTGAGTAGCTCTACCAGCTGGCTAGGTAGATCAAGAAGTGCTTTAAGCCTTATTAATTCATATTGAGTCAGTAGGGATCAATCAAAGTTCAAAAAAGTCAAAACTTCAAGTTTATATAAAAAAAAGTCAAAAGTTATCTATGGCAGAAAACCTAAATTTTCCAAAAATTTTCTAGAATTTTGGGTTGGGATTCAGGTTTTGAAAATTATTATGGTTAAAGTATACCACCTCAACTTCAGGAATCCACAACCATTATATTTTTGCAAATTTTCTTGAGATCCCCACACCCTCCGAAACACAGGTGCAGGGGAAGAACCCCCCCCCCCCTGTGCACACACCACTGCTATCCACTATCACCACTTTGGTGGGTCCCATATCCCAATCCTGTGGGCCCCACTGGTCCCTCTCAGTTCCCTTGAGTAGCTCTACCAGCTGGCTAGGTAGATCAAGAAGTGATCAAAGTTCAAAAAAGTCAAAACTTCAAGTTTATATAAAAAAAAGTCAAAAGTTATCTATGGCAGAAAACCTAAATTTTCCAAAAATTTTCTAGAATTTTGGGTTGGGATTCAGGTTTTGAAAATTATTATGGTTAAAGTATACCACCTCAACTTCAGGAATCCACAACCATTATATTTTTGCAAATTTTCTTGAGATCCCCACACCCTCCCAAACACAGGTGCAGGGGAAGAACCCCCCCCCCCCTGTGCACACACCACTGCTATCCACTATCACCACTTTGGTGGGTCCCATATCCCAATCCTGTGGGCCCCACTGGTCCCTCTCAGTTCCCTTGAGTAGCTCTACCAGCTGGCTAGGTAGATCAAGAAGTGCTTTAAGCCTTATTAATTCATATTGAGTCAGTAGGGATCAATCAAAGTTCAAAAAAGTCAAAACTTCAAGTTTATATAAAAAAAAGTCAAAAGTTATCTATGGCAGAAAACCTAAATTTTCCAAAAATTTTCTAGAATTTTGGGTTGGGATTCAGGTTTTGAAAATTATTATGGTTAAAGTATACCACCTCAACTTCAGGAATCCACAACCATTATATTTTTGCAAATTTTCTTGAGATCCCCACACCCTCCCAAACACAGGTGCAGGGGAAGAACCCCCCCCCCCCTGTGCACACACCACTGCTATCCACTATCACCACTTTGGTGGGTCCCATATCCCAATCCTGTGGGCCCCACTGGTCCCTCTCAGTTCCCTTGAGTAGCTCTACCAGCTGGCTAGGTAGATCAAGAAGTGCTTTGAGCCAAGGTGCCCTTGCCCCCTCCTGAATTTGGCCTGCAAGTCAGACCAGTTAGGCTGTTTGGGGTCAAGTTTAGATTTGCTTATTTCTCATTTTTAGCTTATCCCTTATGCTTTTCCTGTTGTATTTGCTCATTCCAAGTACAAATCACTTAATTTCAGCTTATTTCATCATTGTGGTCCCCCTGTAGCTTATCTTAAGCTTTTCCTTGGCTAGTTTGACCAAAAGTCAAACTACCAAGGCCTTTAAGCCCTATTCAGCTTATTTTTAAGCTTCTTCAAAGTTGTTTTTGTAAAAGTTCTTTAATTTTAAGTATAAAATAGTTCTCAAAAAGAAAATCCAGAAAAATCAAATTTAAAATTAAGTGATAGTTTCTATTTAATATAATTTAGCTTTTTAATTTTCCTTTTTGCTTATTAATAAGTATTTTTATATTTTCCAAATTTTTATACTGTTATTTAGTATTTATTAGAATTAAATATTGTTTTATTAATTAATATTTAAGTATTAAATAGCATAATTAATTTTTATAAAGTAATACCTAGTTTTTATATTTTTCCTAGCTTTTATATGTTATAAAATAATTTCAGAAATTTTCTCATAATTTTCACTGTTCATTTTTTATTTTTTTAGAATTTAATTAGTTTAATTAGTAATTAATTAATATTTACTTTAATAATTAGTAAAATAGTTTAAAAACATATAAAACAAACTTTCTATATTTTTCTGAGATTCCTGTGATGGTTAATTAGTTTTATAAAAATTTTCTTAATTTTCTAAGTCTTTTTAGTATTTTTAATAATTTTGTTAAATTTAATTAGATAATTAATATTAAATTAGTAATTAATTAATAGAAAATCCACAAAGAGACAAAAAAGTATATTTTTAATTTTAAAATTTGTTTTTAGTTATTTTATAATTTTGAAAATTTAATTTTCACTTTTCTAGTATTAAAATAATATTATATTGTATTTAAGTTATTTAAATATTAATAACTAGTATTAAATAGTAATTAACTAATAATAAATAATTAAATAGTGTAAAAATTAATTTTCTTTTTCTAAAAGTTTTCTTTTATTATTAAGATTGTAAAAATGTAATTTTCATATTCGTAAGTATTTTATTTCTTAAAAATTCGCGTTTTATTTTGTACGTTCACGTAAATTTAATCTGAACGTACGCATTTTTAAGATTTAAACGCTTCTGGGTTTTCTAAATTTACAGTCTTTTTAATATAGTTTATTTAAGCTATTTTCTTGTATAAATCAATAGTATAATCATTCACAACCTTTTCCTGTCCAAATTCACCCGATCACAAGCCTGTTTGGATACCATCCACACCTCGTCGGGGACATAACGACCCGGGGAGTGGAAAACTAGAAGGGGGGGGGGGGGTGGGTTGAATAGTTTTACATCTTTTTCATTTTATAAAAGTTTACTGTTAAAGAATAGACGCAAATTTCAAAAATCTTTGATACAAAAATATAGATACTATTTTATTCACACTTTTCGTTTAAACACTACTTTTATAAAATGGTAAGTAAGAATTATGATTTCATATATCACATATAAGTATATATGTGTATATGTGTTTTAATATGAGTATATCCTTTTGGTTTTTTTTTTTTTTTATATAAAATCAATGTTGTGAATGGAACCTAGTTTAATCTTTATGTGAAATCAATATATGCACAACACAAGCAATTGTAACTATATACGAAATGCTAACAAGTAAGTAAACAAAGAGTGAGAGATGGAAAGATCAAACCGAGAGACAAAGGATTTATAGTGGTTCGGCTACAGGACACCTTCCTTGCCCTACTCCACTCCCCGAGCACCGAACTCGAGAGTTTTCGTCACTAAGTCAATAACCTCCCTTATGGCGGAGAAAACCGTACACACCTTAGCTTACACCAATTTAACGACACAAAGCTAAATGTCGGGTTCTAATCACAGCTAGAACCAAGCTCACAACTATAATCACAACACAACTCCTTCTACACACTTTCACACCTTCTACATTTCTTGACACCACTTGTTTCTTCACACCTTCACAACTTCAATCTATCCACTACTTCAAGACTTATACTTCTTCACAACTTCTAGGCTTCTAAGTCTTCTCAACTGTAAGGCTTCAACTTCTTTGTCTTCACAACTAATCTCTATTACAATATACTACCACTTCTTATATCTCCTACCACTAATCTTATGCACCTCTACTTCTTCACTTCTAGTACCACTTCACACCTTCAACAAATCTAGATCCTATATCTAAATCTAGCTAACCAATGTATACACTTTATACACCAAAGAATGAATGATTTACAAGATGAAATGATCAAACAACTTAGATAGCAAGATGATACTAAGTTGTAATACTTCTAGTCTTGATAGATAGAAGTATTCTTCTCTTTGCACTTGAGTGGATGAAGCTTTGGATCACTTACAAACAAAGACTTGTGAATTATTTGATCAAAGGATTTTTGAGATAGAAATGGAGGTTTGAATCAGAAAGTTTTTAGTGCAAAAAGGTGAGAAAAATATGTGGAATGATCCAGTATTTAAAGGGCCAGAAAATATTGTTCTGGAGCGTGCCGGTCCCCTTAATTAGGGGGCGGTCCCCTTAATGATTAAGGGGGCCGCCTAGTATAATTAAGGGGGCTGCCCTCCTGAACGTCGGATTTTCTTGTCCTTTTGCGAGCAAAATTTTTCTGGATTAGATTTGCCATTTTTGGTTAAAAATTTGAGTTCATAAATTTGTAATGAATTAAACATATTCTTTTAACTCCAAAAATGTTTTATAGAAGATATAAAATGTTTTGTGACATTTTATAAAAATCTAGTGATTAACAAAAATGTTCTTTTGATCTTATAATGCATTAGACACTTTGTTTATTCATACCTTAAGTGATTAGATGGTGAAAGTGAGTATTTACTACTAAATACTTGTTTACGTCATGATCTTTGGTTTAATGGGTTTTCGTTTTGTGATTATCAAAATATAGAGATATCGAAAGATATGAATAACATTTTTAGTCAATTATTTATATCAACAATCTCCCCCTTTTTGATGATTACAAAACCTAAACTCATTAAATCCAAAAATTAATTTTTAGACAAGTATTTAGTGAGTTTGTATTCACTTCTCCCCCTTTTTTGTAGAATCAAAAAGGTTCAAGCCGATAAAATGAAAGCTCCCCTTTGATGTATGCTCCCCCTCGTTTGAGGGCACCAAGGGTTCGAACTATGGAATTCTTGCAAGAAAAATATTAGAGGCACAAGCAAATACATATAGCATAATAACAACTAATAATAAGCATGGCAAAAGAGAATTTGAAACACATATTGAGCCATTCATTAATAGAAAAAGATTAAGTCAACCACATAATCATTGTTACATAATCCATAATGCTAAAATTCTAAACCAAGTAGATAATCCTATTGTGCCAATAGAGAGTGTCATCAAACTTGCTTGCATCCCAAAAAGGTTGAAGTGTTTTATTGGAAAAGTAAAAGACATAAGCATATAGAATGCTTAGTTGAGAATGGTAAATGGGGATCATGTTGGTGACTTTTGGTTACATGGATGTTGGTGAGTTTGGTGATGTAGAGCTTGGAGGTGGTGAATTTGGAGTTGGGTTTGTTGGTTGTTGGTTTTGATGTTGTTCAAGTGATGGTGTTTTTTGAGATCTAGTAAGAAGATACTCAATCTAAGTAGTGCTCATTTAATGCAGTTGTTTGTTGTTGGAGGAAGATGCAACAAGGGAAATTGTTAACATGCTTCTTAATTTGTTTAATGTTGTGTGGTGATGATGGTGAGCTTGATTGAGGTGGATCCAAATTGCGTTGAGCAAGATGTAATGCTAAAAGAGCACTAAGCTCATGAGCTTCTTTTAGCTCCTCAACAAACTTCAAGTGTTCGGAGGAAGGTGATGGTGGAGGAGCATGATAGTTGTCTTGGGTGAAGGTTTGAACATGCAACATAGGAATGACATGTGAGGTTGTAGGATGTGGTGGTGGTACTCTTGGTTGTGGAGACATGATAGAGCTTGGGTAATCATGAAAACATGATACGGGTGGAAGAGGTGCTTCATGAGTGGATGGTGTTTTTGTTGAATGAGCAACATGTGAAGTATTGGTTGAGAGATTGGGATTGTTGTTTTTGGGATTGAGCATGCTCATCATATGAGGAAGCATTAATGAGGGCATGAGTGGATGATAGGTTGTGAGATGAGTCATTAGTGTGGGTTTGAGGTTTAGTTGTTGGTTGACTTGGAACAACATCACTTGAGTTGTGACAAGAATCAAGTTTCCTCCTCCAAACGGGTTTGACGGAGATCCTTGCGGTTCTTGAAACCTTAGGTTTTTTGTTGTTGGGGGATGACATGTTTGGATGTGATAGCATTTATGATGGAAAGAAGGTATTTATAGTGTAAGAAAAATGTGGTTTAGGAAGGTAAATTGTGAGGTATAGTATGGGACAAAATATGTTTGTGAATTTTGGGAAGTATAGGGTGAAGAGGGTCAAAAAGTGAGGTATAGTCGGTCCCCTTAATTAGGGGCCGGTCCCCTTAATCATTAAGGGGGCCGCCTTATATAATTAAGGGGGCCACCCATCTGGTGAATTCCAGAATGCCAGAATTGGGTTTTTGGCAGAAAATTTTCAGAAAGGTTGTGTTTTTTGGTTTAGATTCAAGTAAGTTCAACTCTTTGAGGCAATATAGGATATACTAATCACAAATGTAGAGAATGTTATTAAAACAAATTAAGTAGACAAGTAATTTTTAATTTACATGCAATCTACTTATTGGCCAATTAAGTTAAACAACTAAGGAAGCAATAAAATATACTAGTCAAATATGCAACTATATGAAAATGATACTATGTAGGCTAGTTCAAACATATTGATGAGTGCTCACAAGAAACAAATGGGAAGATATGATTGTATGGACTTCAAGACTTGTTACAAACAAGATCCGTATGGGCAAACCATGATTCTCATGAAATGATTTGATTAAATTGTGAATGTCATTTTCATAGAAGTATATGACACATATGAGATAATCAAATATATTTTTAATAAAATGTTTTTAGTTTTATTCAACAATGCTTTGAAATAGATTCAAGTGTGTATTAGAGTAAAATAGATTGAGTTTTGCTTCATAACATGTTGACAAATTGGATAAGAAAATTTTTCCAATCTTGATTTTGATTAAAATAAAGTTATGGTAGCTTACAATTAAATATGTTACTTGAAGAAAGATGAGATAGATATTTTAAAGATTATTTTTCAAACCCAGAGGTTTTAAACATGATATTTTGTTTTTGATAGCAAGAAATCACAAATGAAGGATTTGAAATAGAAACTTATCATATTCAAGAGAATCAATTGATCCCATTGTCACATATAATCATCTTCAATGGCAACTAAAGACATGGATGAGTGATGGTAAATTCTAATGATCTTAACGCAATATGATTGAGAGGGAAAAGATAAATCATCTATAGATACAGGATTAGCGCATGTATATATATATATATATATATATATATATATATATATATATATATATATATATATATATATATACCAAACTCATCATAGTATTAAATGCTAACAAGTCTTAATTATAACACATCTATTAATGCAACTAGAATGGTCATTTAGCCTAAATAATAAGTATTCTACTATTGATCATAGATGATTTCCAACATAAATGATGAATAAGAAAAATGGTGATAGACTTAAAATCAAGAGGGTCAACTAGCCTAATTTCATGTATACATATATTGGTATTAATGATATATGAACAGGGCAACCTATAAATTTAATCATATTACTATACTAATTATAGCATACTTTAATATAATGTGATATTGACAAGTTTTTGAAAAGAAAACTTACCTCAAGTCCAGCTTTTCCTTAAGAGTGGGCATGGGAGTGTTAGAGGACATCTTAAAAGTTTGCCCAAAGCATGTCGAAGTAGCAAGGTAAAATCCCAACGCAATAAAAATCAAGGAGGCTTGATCCGAAATACTTAATCGATCACAACAATCATCATAAGTCTTGTAGATCAAGAATAATTGCGCTTGAATCCTTCATCATGAGGTAGTAACGAACACGCCATAAAACCAATACTCCAAAAGTGAAGAACAAAACGCCGAGACAATAAATGACGGCAACAGCATCATAAGCAAATCATGTGTAGAGTGTGAATCAGAGTAATAGGAGCCAATAGTCATCAAAAGTAAGAAAGAAAAGTGAGCTATCCAAAAAGTAATAGTCTCTTCGTTCGTTAACTACCTAAACATGAAAAGAAGCTTGGTACCCAGATTCTCATGGGCCCAAGATGGTTAGTTGAGGACATCCATTGCATTTAAATGCACATGATGAGATTGTCGCTGAGAAGTACAAGAATTCATCAATAGTTTGTTTTAACTAACAAACAATGACTTTCTTGACTAGAGTAATAAATAATGGATGTAAATAATATTAGTTATAAATTTCTCCACTAGGTTTAACAAATTTTATTTGTTTTGATATATTTGTTAAAGGGTCATTTGCGGTAAATCCTAAACCGGTTTTATTATAAAATGACTTTTGAGTGTTAAGTAGATATTTTAAAGATTTAGAACTATTTTCGAATTTAGCTAATATTTTTGCTTTTTCATTTTCTATTTTAATATCATGTTTGTAGTCTTGGCATTTTTTACATTCATGATCAATTTCAATATTACTTTCAAGTCGAGACATTTTATCTTCTAAAATTATTTCTTATTCAAAGTTATTTTCAACGGAAATCGAAGATCCATTTTTAAAAATAATTTTTGAGTCAATGTTGCAAAGATGTTTGAAGTTGTTTTCCAATTTTGATAATTCTAATATAAATTGATCATAGCAAAAATGTTTGGTTTTGGATTGTACCTTATTTGTAGTTGTACAATCTTCACATGATATATGTTGATCAATTCCATCGTCCATATCGCTCCATGTTTTATTTGTAGTTTCGCTTAGATCTTGAACCATGTAATCCTTGCCATCAATGCTTGTATTTACATTTGTTTGAATATCTTCGCATGCCATATTTTCATCATCTTCTTCGTCCTTGTCGCCACATGATTTATTTACACTCTTTCTTCGGATTTGACTCATGTATTCTTTGTTATTGATACCTTCAATGATCACATTTGAACTAGTAGTGCTTGTATTTATTTTAACAAAATATTTGTTTATCAAATGTTCTAGAGTGACTAATTCTTGTGCAACATCAAGTTTCTCATCTTCGGTTTTACATTTCTCTTGGTGAAAATTTAAAAGACATTTCCAAATATCATTTGCCGTTTTACAAAAGAGTACTCTTTTATATTCAACTTTTGGTAGAGTTTTGTAAATCCGTAATTTAGCTTTACTATTTTTATCAATCTCTGTTTGAAGATTATTATATTGATTTTCAAAATCCATTATAGTTGGTTGAAGATCACCAATTGAAATGATATGCCAAAGATCAAGATCTATTGATTTCACATAATTTTCAAATTTATTTTTCCATTCAAGAAAATGATCATTTTCAAATAATGGTGGTTTTTGCGTAAATTCCCCTTCTAGATATTTTTCAAATTCTATAGATCGTTGCAAGTTTTAAAATACAATATATTTTAAAAATCTTGCTAGACGTGGCTCCTGATACCAATTGTGGAAAACTATAAGGGGGAGGGGTTGAATAGTTTTACGTCTTTTTCGTTTTATAAAAGTTTGCTTTTAAAGAATAGACGCAAATTTCAAAAATCATTGATACAAAAATATAGATACTATTTTATTCACACTTTTCGTATAAACACTACTTTTATAAAATGTTAAGTAAGAATTATGATTTCATATATCGCATATAAGTATATATGTGTATATGTGTTTTAATATGAGTATATCCTTTTGGTTTGTTTATATAAAATCAATGTTGTGAATGGAACCTAGTTTGATCTTAATGTGAAATCAATATATGCACAACACAAGCAATTGTAACTATATACGAAATGCTAACAAGTAAGTAAACAAAGAGTGAGAGATGGAAAGATCAAACCGAGAGACAAAGGATTTATAGTGGTTCGGCTACAAGGACACCTTCCTTGCCCTACTCCACTCCCCGAGCACCGAACTCGAGAGTTTTCTTCACTAAGTCAATAACCTCCCTTATGGTGGAGAAAACCGTACACACCTTAGCTTACACCAATTTAATGACACAAAGCTAAATGTCAGGTTCTAATCGTAGCTAGAACGAATCTCACAACTATAATCACAACACAACTCCTTCTACACACTTTCACACCTTCTACACTTCTTCACACCACCTGTTTCTTCACACCTTCACAACTTCAATCTATCCACTACTTCAAGACTTATACTTCTTCACAACTTCTAGGCTTCTATGTCTTCTCAACTTTAAGGCTTCAACTTCTTTGTCTTCACTACTAATTTCTACTACAATATACTACCACTTCTTATATTTCCTACCACTAATCCTATGCACCTCTACTTCTTCACTTCTAGTACCACTTCACACCTTCAACAAATCTAGATCCTATATTTAAATCTAGCTAACCTATGTATACACTTTATACACCAAAGAATGAATGATTTACAAGATGAAATGATCAAACAACTTAGATAGCAAAATGATACTAAGTTGTAATACTTCTAGTCTTGATAGATAGAAGTATTCTTCTCTTTGCACTTAAGTGGATGAAGCTTTGGATCACTTAGAAACAAAGACATATGAATTATTTGATCAAAGGATTTTTTAGATAGAAATGGAGGTTTGAATCAGAAAGTTTTTAGTGCAAAAAGGTGAGAAAAATATGTGGAATGATCCAGTATTTAAAGGGCCAGAAAATACTGTTCTGGAGCGTGCCGGTCTCCTTAATTAGGGGGCGGTCCCCTTAATGATTAAGGGGGCCGCCTAGTATAATTAAGGGGGCCGCCCTCCTGAACGTTGGATTTTCTTGTCCTTTTGTGAGCAAAATTTTTCTGGATTAGATTTGCCATTTTTTGTTAAAAATTTGAATTCATAAATTTGTAATGAATTAAACATATTCTTTTAACTCCAAAAATGTTTTATAAAATATATAAAATGTTTTGTGATATTTTATAAAAATCTAGTGATTAACAAAAATGTTCCTTTGATCTTATAATGCATTATACACTTTGTTTATTCATACCTTAAGTGATTAGATGGTGAAAGTGAGTATTTACTACTAAATACTTGTTTACGTCATGATCTTTGGTTTGATGGGTTTTCATTTTGTGATTATCAAAACATAGAGATATCGAAAGATATGAATAACGTTTTTAGTCAATTATTTATATTAACACGGGGAAACCCCTATACTTCCACAGAGATTGACTCTAGGCTGTTTGACCTAGTTGACCATCCTTTGGTCAAATTAGGTTGACCGTTTGGAGCCAGTCAACTTGTCTCTATCATGACTAGAACTAGTCTCTATCATGACTAGAACTTGTCTCTACCTTGACTAGAGTATTCCTCTACCGTATCTAGAACTTGTCTTCACAGAGATGAGAACTAGTTGTCATCTCAGTTGAAACTTGTCTCTAGAATATTCCCTTACCATATATCCTTAAATATGGTAAAACTCTCTTCAGTTTTCACCGATATTACTTAAGGATGATTTATGATGACTATCCTCTTAAAATGAATTAGTATGTTTCTACATTTTAATGAGAAAGTTATAAGTTAAATAGGTTAAGAATTTATATGCTTTTGTTTTCAAATATTGGGACGCCTTTATTTGTAAATAATGAGATATAAAAACCTAAGTATCTGGTATCTGTACAAGCAATTCCTACTCCGCTTGTGCAAAATCTTCTTCCTTTTCACATCATTTTCCTCGATAATCCTCTTCTTTCTCTACTTTCTCGACTTATTCTCTGCCCTACTCCTATAATCGTCAAAATCTCGGGACGAGATTTTCTATAAGGGGGTAAGACTATAACAACCCACAAACACCATTTACTATCATTCCCATTACAAATACCTATAGTAGGTATTCCACAGGTAAATTTTTGTTTTTTATATACATTATTACTTGCATGACTCACTAGACCTGCTCACGTATCTACACAAGCCAAATAACTCAACATTTACATCCTATAAACCCCAGGTATGTCAAGCATAAAATCATAACAACACCATAATAAGTAATTCACCAATCTAAAACACTAAACATAACACAAAACCCTGATAAACACTAAACTAAAACTTAAGTAGGATTATGTGCTTATCTGAACCTATATGCTTAGTTTAAGTAGTATGAATGTGTCCAAGGCTTAAGTATGAGTTTCCTTGGGAATATTATGATATATTTGAACTATTAGGCTATAGAATAAAACCCTTTAGAACTTAGATACAAACACCCTAAGCCCTAAACTATAACTAGGTCATAGATAACTAGAATTAGGTCTAAACCATCCCAAAACTTCCCCATAGGTCACTACCACTTAGTATAATCCTTTTAGAACTTAGGAATAGTTATTAGACACTCATAGGACACTAGTCTAGGCACTAAACCCTAGGATAAACCCTAGTCTCTCACTAAACAGACTTAAGTCATTTAGGTTACAAAACTAGTTCAAAACTTCCCAAACCTTTCCCATAAGTTACCCTCACTTAGAATAAACCCTTTAGGTCTTAGGATTAGTCACTAAACACACTTAGGAGCATAACTTATGCACTAAACCTTAGGTAAAACCTTAAACACTTAATAAGTAAAACTAGGTCTAAACTTAACTAAAACAAGTAAAACTTAAACATAAGCACCTCAAACACCTCAACCTAGCACCCTAACACCATAGTCATACCCAAGCATACACCCTAACACCTCTAGGCACATACACAAGTAGGTGCATCACCTACTAGACTAATCCACCACTAATCACCACTAATCCACCCTAAACCACCACTAATCCACCACTAAACCACCACTGATCACCCCTAATCACCCTAAACACCCTAAGCAGCTTACAAGCACCTCTAGACTAGCACACAAGTAGGTGCATCACCTACATGTCACCACCTTTCCCTAAACCACGTCCACGGCTTCTCCTCTACCACAACCGGCCTAGGCAGCCCCCTAGCTACTGCCCTAGCTCCTCGTCGTCACCACTAGACTTGCCAAAAACCCCCTAGCCTTGGTTGCTCACTCCTCCCCTTGCTCGACACCTAAACACTCCATTTCACGCCAAACCGTCTTATCGCGGATATAAATACCCTCCTCCTCCCTCATTTCTTCTCCACACCCCTCCCCCTCCTCTCTACCTCACATTTCTATAGTACTAAGCCTTTAGAAGCAGTAGGATACGAGTAGCTAGGCCTTGGTTGTGTTGTGTTGTGGTTTGAAGTCGTACGAGCCCTAGAAAACCCTAGAAAACCCTAAAACCCACGTAACCCCCCCCCCTAGCCAAGTGTGTCTTAAATTTAGTTAATTTAGCTTTAGTATTGTCTTAGGATAGATTTAGAATGCCTTAGATACCCTAGGAACCCTTGCATGAGCCTTGAACCCTTTCATTTGCTAGTTAAAGTTTTAAAACCCTAGATCGAGTCATATACTTGCATGCATGCTATAAGTCATTACTTTAGGTCATACACTAGTTATACATAACCTAGATAAGCTATAATAATAAAAACATAGGCTAGAAAACTTAGTTACTAGATAAAATATAAGTTACATGCATATTAGGACTAGTTTTGCAAAACTTTACATGCATAAGGATATATATTGTAAATTCCTGAAATTATAAACTCTAGGGACTGTTTTTAACATTTCCTAAAAGTTATAAGTAGTAAGGACTAGTTTTGCATAATATTAAAACCCTAGGATAGATAATAAAATAAGTATAAACTAAAAAGGACTAAAAACGTAAATAGTATAGAGTTAAAGGTCTAAATGGTAAAATATCGAAAACTTAAGAGTCTTAGGTTAGTTACATAAAATATAGAAGTCTAGGGACTAGTTGTGTCAAGTATAGATAGTTATTAGTATAAGTAATATAAATTTAGGGTAGAAAACGTAAATATATAAACTATAAGGGTAAAAAGTGAAAATATCATATAAGTATAAAACCTAAATAAAGTTAGAAGCATAAAACAATACTAGGGAGCTTCATGCGAGGAGTACTATGTGGATATTTCGTTTTTGACGAGTTTGTTGGGTTTACGAATTAAAGTGCCCTGACTCCTCAAACGATTATTGCATATACTTCTAAGATATGATGGCCCAAACGGTGATATGATTATAACTAAACCCTAATAACAACATAACTCAATAATAGGGAGCTTTGTATGAGGAGTATTAACTTCTGAATTATGATGGCCCGAACGGTATTATGTTGATAACATAATACAATAGTAGGGTGCTTCATGTGAGGAGTCATATACTTCTGAATTACAATGGCCTGAACGGTGTTATGTTATATATAAAACATTAACAAACCTAAAAACAATAATTTGAGAAACATAAACATGATAAGTAAAGCTTGACATACATACAAAACCAACAACACACTAGGATACTTGAGTAAGGCGGTCTAGTTCCCGAGTCACTATTTGCATCACTTAGATTACTCTAAACCCAGGTGAGTTCATAGCCTCATACTTTTTAAATTCTGTGAGTTTTCATAGCCTCATACTTTTTAAAATGCTTTAACTCTAAATGCTTTATAAACCCTGTGAGGGGGATACATGCTAAATGCTTTACTTAAAACCGAATACACGTCTTTTTCTTTGGTTGTTTGCACGAGTAAACTAACAGCCACCACTACATAACCAAAATTCATGAATCTAATCGTTTGGGATATTTTACCCACGTGAACACGAATATAGTTGATAGATCTATTGAGTTTGACAACTCCCGTTTGTATTAACACCCTACTAGGTGGTACCAATAAGTACTATATTTGATTCCACTCAAGGTATAACTTTGGCAAGTTATCCTTCCATACCCTCATGTTGGATCTGCAGCGCACATGACCCGGATCGTTAAGGTGTGATTCATGAGCTTAGTGCAACATGCTAAACTCCTGATAATTGTGCATGCATCACAATTATCACCAAACTTGCATTTTCCCAGATGGATGTAACAACTGAACCCATGGAACTTGTATTCACTAACCCCTAAACCTATGATTCTCACTCAACACCTAGTGTTGACTTTTTAAGCATGTATTCTAGGTATGTTACTGCTATGGATCCATGGCAGAAGGAGGTACTGAACTCGGAGGACTTTTCATGGTTATCATTCAAACACAATCAACCTAACTCTTAGATTTTTGGGACCTCATAAAAAATAAAAGTATATCTTTTATAATTAAAACTCTAATAATTATGAATGATAACTAAATTTCCAAAAGGTCTCTTTTCGATTCGTTTTCTATTACTGTATCTGTGATTCTATGAAGTAATACCCCAAACACTTTATCCGCTACGATCAGTGAAAAATGGGGGTGTTACACTATGCCTTTAGATGGGGGAAACAAACTTCCGAGGAATATAGTAAATCTTATTAGGAAATCCGCCGTTTAATTTTAGGATTCCCTACCTATCCATTTCTACGGAATCAGACAATGTTCTAAGAGTTAGAACTTGAACCCTCCATCTATATGCAAGATTCTATTAGTTAGAACTTGCAAGAATGTCTAAACGGATAGAATGACATGTACGAAAGCCATTACTCCTGCTACTCCCACTACTCCTGCCATAACTCAGAAAGCCATCCGGCAACTAGTTTCTGAAAGTGTAACTGCGGCACTAGAAGCTAGCGATGCTAACATGGCTAGAAACCCCGAAATTCCTGTGGTGAAGAAGAGTAACGACTAGGAATTTATGAGCTGTTAGCCCTTCAATTTCAAGGGGACAGAAGGGGCCATAGGACAAAAGAGTAACTATAACATTCATTGTATTCTGTGTCATTAATTTTATTATTTTATTAATCGAATCAAATCGTGGTAGTCTCTCAGACTGAACCCCCTCGTGTTAGATTAGATTCTAAAACTAACTTAGGAATGAAAATACCGATAGACATTCTAGGTGTTAACGTTCCACTCTTAGTGATCGACACTCTACTTACCAACTAGCTACATTGATCGAGTACACTGCTTGTTAGTGTGTGTTATAGGATACCGGCTAAATATTAATTTAAAAGTTGATAAAGAATAATCCTATTCTACAATGATATAAGCACGCATCAGTGTCTATGTGTTGTTTGATTATTTGTTTTTCTTTTCTTTCTTTTAACATGGTAGCTTAGATTATCTAGTGTTTGCTTAGATCTAATGAAACCTAGTTATTGATTATGGATGAGTTGTCTATTGTTTAGTTGATTGATTCTTTATATTATCTAGTGTTTGCTTAGATCTAATGAAACCTAGTTATTGATTATGGATGAGTTGTCTATTGTTTAGTTGATTGATTCACGTTTATGTTAAGAAAACTGGTTGATCTCCTTTATGTAACTAGCTTGAACGTCTTAAAAAAATGTAATCGTATGTGCACTATGGTTTTTCTCATTGTATTTAATGCATGAATTAATGTTAATGATTCTATGATAGTGTACATAACGTGCGGTCATAGGAGAAATTAATATTCATAGAGTTGGGGAAGTTAGCACACCCCCACGACTGGTATTAAGGAATACAACGCTTCAATTAGAACAACTACACTGTGACATTCAACGAATCAATAAAAGATAACTAAGGAGTAATTAAGTCTAAGTAAACACGTTTATCTCCTCAGAAGTAGTTCACAACTTTTATTTTTTTTTTATTTTAATTTTCTGTTTATTAATTAGTTTTTGGGTTAGTTGTCTAGCAACTAATTCCGCCAACTCCTTCAAAAACCAAGATTTTTATACAAAAAGAATCATCCCTCACCTTTAGGATTATTCGATATACACTTAAACCTAACAACACTATTCCCCTAGAGAATGATCAATCCCCCGGACATACATATACTACACTGTAGAACCGTAGAGGGGGGTGAATATGGTTTCTTCGGCTTTTTAGATGTTTAAAAACTTTAAGCCAAAGAGAACACCAAGTGTTTGTATAATAAATCAACAACCACTATCACAACCAAAGTATATAAAGCAAGTAAAAGACACCACAAGATATACTGGTTCGGGATGGGGGGTTTATACCATACGTCTGTCCAGTTGCGAATCCGCGACTCTGATACTATTCACTGGTATAATCCTTTCGGTGGACTACAAACCATTACAATTCACTCCACCGATATTCACCAATATCGATGCTCACAAAGAAGGAGTTACTCCCACGGTATCCGCCCTCGGAAACCACCCAAAAGAATTTCGCGATTCGACTTCACCTAAGGATCACAAAGATCTCTACCAAGACTTCCACCCGGAAGTATCAAACCCCAACTAGATCCTCAATGATCTAGGCTTGGTCACCAAGACACAAGACTTCCCTTACAAACAATTGAATGAATGAATATAAGTTTGTTCAACCAAGTCCTAACCTAACCTAGAGACTCGATTGTAATAGAAAGGTTATAAGAAAGAAGACCCTCGACACAATCACAAGAGTCGATTATGTTCTTGTGATTCTTCCCTTGGAAGTAGATGTGTTCTTCCAAATATGTTAATGTGAAAATCAAGAACACAAGATTAGAGATAGAGAGTTTAGAGAGAAAGAATCTAGAGAGAAAGAATAATGGCAAGATGTGAGGAATACAAGAGGCAAGGGTGGTATTTATAGGCCAAGAACCCAAACTTGGGAAATTTTACCGAGGTCGGCGCGTCACCCGCGCGGCAACGCGCGGGCAGCGCGCCAGGCGTCTGTAACTTTTTCCCAAGTGTTTGGTGTTTGGATCTTACAAATACCTATCCTTGCTAAACCCCCAATTGTACTTCACACTAAACCTTAACATTAATCAATCTAAGGTTTACCAACTCAAATAGCCAATTTGGAAAATGTTTAGTGAAGTGTTTAAAGAGAAACCAAATTACCAAGGGTATAAAGTGTAGATAGGGTAATTTGGAAGGGGTAGAAGTGTATCTCCTCACATGGCATAGAAAATAGAGAAAGAATATGCCAAGGAATATTTCAATGCATGGGGGGAAGAATGAGATGGAGGGTTGAGATGAACTGGTTTGAATTGGATGGTGGAGATCAAAGGGAGCCTCCCTTGGTTTTCAAACAATGTGGCATGTGTGGAATGTGAATGGTTGAGATGAATTCATTTGAAATGGATGGCTAGGATCAAAGATGCCTAGGTTTGGGTTGAGAAGGATATTCCAATGAATATGCTTTGCTTAGGGGGAAAGGAGAAATCCATGGTTGATATGGTTTTGGTTTGAATTCAATGGTTGAGATCAAGCACATGTGGTGGCATAGATATAAGATATTGGATGGATGGTTGAGATGAGTTTATTTTGAATTCAATGGTAGAGATCAAGCCCATGTGATGATATAGAAGTGAAGGGTTGGATGGATGGTTGTGATGTGTTGTAATTTGAAATCAATGGCTTGGATGAGAGGAGCCTTATTAGGGTTTCAAATTAAAATCCATGTGTTGAAATTAGAAGGTTGAGATGAGTTGTAAGGAAATGGATGGTTTAGATGTAGTGTGTAAGGGAATATGTAAGAGTGCAAGAGATTGTGTAAGAGAATATTTGATTTGGATATGATTGGATATGATTGGTTTTGTCTTATGTGTAAATGGGATTAAGAAAAGATTAAGACGTAATCTAATTGTCATTAGGAAGAAAAGGTTTCGACAATTAAGATTATAAGTTGAGAAAATCATAGGTTACTTATAAGTTCAAGTAACACAACATCGAGAATCCATAGTTTCATATCTCGTGACTTTCCACGACTCGACGTTCACAGCTAATACCTTGGTTCAAACAAGTTAAGTGCTTTGCCTTGATGTAAAGTATAACCCAAGTGGGAAAGGATGCGTTTACGCAAAGTGACCTTTGACTTAGTTTGACCAATAAGGGAGTAAACCCGTTACGTAATTAGAGAAGACGTAAGCACGGGATATGAGCATATGGATGCTTCAACACGATGTTACGTGAAATATATAAACTCCCTAAGTTTAGAAAAGCCTTGGCTAGAGGCGATGGTTAGAAAACATGAGTTGGCGTTTTCCCGTAAATGGGTGTTCTAAAAGTGGGATCTCTCAAGTCTCAAAACTCGTTTCGAGTGTTCTCAATTAAGCACATAACATATTCATACCTGAATTGAAAGATCCACATTTTTCAGTTAAGGGGAAAGCCGACTTTTAAAATTCGCCCAGAACCATACAGACTCCTGGCGCGTCACCCGCGCGTTGACGTGCGGGCAGCGCGCCAGGAACAGACACTGGCTCCGGCAATTTTGAGCTAACGTTTGTTATTTTATATGTTTCGATGGTTTGTTTGTCATCATTAAAACATAAAGAGATCTTGATCATGTTGCCTCAACAATCTCCCCCTTTTTTGATGATGACAAATAAAAACCGAAAGCAAATAAAATTACCAAAGTTAGCGAAGACAAAGCGCGCCTTTGGTGTAGCTTGCGTCTTGACCTTTGCCTTGTAATTTGCTACCTTTAACATGTCTTGAATGGAATGGTCTTTACGCTCTTGCTTTCTTTTCTTGTAATTTGGTGAAGCCTTTAACATTTCTTGAATGGAATGGTCTTCACGCTCTTGCTTTCTTTCTCCCCCTTTTGTTGAATCAAAAAGGCAGGATAAATGGGTAAGCTTGTATGTGCACCCGAATGTGCTCCCCCTTGAACATAGCACCCCCTAGATCGTTGCTCCCCCTTGTTATAAGGCGGGGATCCATGGGTCAAGGGCCTCACCTTTGCGGTGGCCTAGCTACACATAGAAATCGCAACATACAACCAACAAAGAAATCCTCACATGTGAAAGTTCCAAGATGGGTTAGATTACCATTCGGAAACTTGCAACATGGGTTAGTCCACAAGAAAACATATAAATCATATGTAAAGCATAGATTAATCCAAACACATAACCATTAGATAGAGATCATAACCAAGTTTCAAGCATGCAACACGAATACAAAAATTATTCAACAACCATAGAGATCCTAGATGAAATACACATAAAGCAATGTCTTAAGAGATCAAACAAACAAAAGTTACACAAACACTTCAAAGTTCCATCCATCCTATGGGATCCATAGAAGCTTGCTGAGATGTGGAGGCAGCATTAGCCGGAAGCTCAAGGTCGATATCAGAACGATCAAGACTATTTGCATTGAAGTTGGCAAATAGTGGAACAACCATCTCACAATTCGGCCAATCTTGGGCATGGTCAAGATGTTCAGCTTTGATGTGTTCAAAAAGTGTAGTGAGGAGACAAGCATAAGGAATCAATCTCGTATTGCTTTGAAGTTTGTCCATTCTTTTGGCCATGAAATAGGCAAAGTTGAATGGTGTGCCGGTCTCAATGCAATAAAGCATGTAACCTACACCAATTGAGAGATTTCCTCTAGCTCCTAACTTGACAAACACATTGGAAGTCAAAACATGTTCCCATGCATTCAGCGTGTCACGTAAGTGTGATTGAGCCCAATGAGAGTTGGCCTCGTCATTGCAATGATATTGAGGCTTGAAGATTACATTTTGTACCACAGCCGCATCAATTTTGTTCTCTTCAGATGATTGATAAATTCGGTACTTTCTGAATTCTCTTGTCTCCGTAACATCCGTGTAGAGCTTTATGCCGGTAGAGTTGATGCCAAGAACTGTTCCGAGCTTCTCCAAAGACCATGTATAGTTATGCCCATACATTTGAAAGTTGAGGGTGAGATCGGCGGGGTTGAAGCGATAAAAGACATAAAATTCTTGTATGTGACGAGGAGAGATGTCGGGAGGTAGTAAAGCAAATGACAAGCAACCCGCATTGGTAAAAGGTTGACGAAGACCACACAAACGAATGAAGTCAAGGTCACAATGACGACCCTCGTGATAATTGCGTTTTTCAAATGGTTTGTAGTTGTCGACACCTCGAGCACAACGGACCTTTTTCATGTATTGTTTGGTGTCACGTCTTTCACCCGTTGTTCCTATCAAAATAACACATGATGTGTTTACATATATGATTATTAATAATCAAAGATAGAAACGAAAAACATCAGCATGTTTGGCACGTTGCCCGCGCGTCGACGTGTTGGCAGCACGCCAGCCTCGTAAAAATTAATGGATTTCCCTCGAAAATTCAAGTTTTTGAAAAGAAAGGGTGAATTAGTTACATATAGTCCATGAATAGACCGAAAAACACAAAACCCCTTTGATTAATTTACCCGAAAAAGCATGATTCCATTTTGTTTGTAAAAATTCTTTAGAAAATTTTGCCATTGTTTCCCTTGTAACTAGCAATTTTCCCATATGTGACAAGTCAATTTTAAGATCAAATGAAAGATTTCAATGATACCCCAAGTAAATATATATATATATATATATATATATATATATATATATATATATATATATATATATATATATATATATATATATATATGTGTGTGTGTGTGTGTGTGTGTGTGTGTGTGTGTGTGTGTATGTGTGTGTGTGTGTGTATGTATGTATGTATATGCATATCACACAATAATAATAAGCAATATCAAGTATAGACATAGCAATGGAATAATGGAGATCAAGACTTACCAAGATCTTCAAGAAAAGGGTAGTGTAGGAAGAAGATGAGTGTGTGTGTGTGTGTGTGTTTGTGAGGTCGGCAGCAATCAAGGAGGAAGAGAGAAGAAAAGCTTGGTTGGTTGGTTGTGTTTGTTGTGAGTTTTAAGAAGTGGGGGCCCATGAAATCTCAAGTGGACCAATGAGAGAGACACATGAGATTCAAGTTTGGATAAGAATCATGGGTGGGATAAGATAAGGTAAATGAATTATGTAGTTTGTTTATTATAAATCATCCTAAGTTTATAAAGAACAATTCTTTGTTTTTGTTGGTTCGAATACAATAAGGTGCATTTGGAATATTGAGTACAACTAAAATTCACGGTCCAACTTCACTATTCTCGATGTTCAATCAATCCGAGACCTAATCTAAGGTAGTTAAAAGTTTCTCGTTTTAGGGGTTTTGTTAGGATATCGGCAACCTTGTCTTCGGAGGCAACCTTTTCCAAAAGGATATTTCCTTTTTGAACGTTGTCACGTAGAATGTGGTGACGAATTTCAATGTGATTAGTTCGAGAGTGATGAACGGGATTTTTACTTAGATCAATAGCACCTTTGTTGTCACACAATATAAGAACATCTTGTAAATGGATGTTGTAATCACTAAACATTTGCTTCATCCACAAATCTTGCTGACAAGCCCTTCCGGCTGTAACATATTCTGCTTCGGTAGTGGATATTGCTAAAGCAGTTTCTTTTTTACAAGACCATTGTGTTAGACATTCTCCTACAAAGGTGCATACACCACTAGTGCTTTTTCTATCAACGTAGTCGCCGGTGTGATCGGAGTCGGTGTAAATACTAATTTCAATACCCGAGGCCTTTGGATACCAAACACCTAGATAAGGTGTGCTCTTTAGGTATCTAAATATCCATACAATGGCATTCATGTGAGATTCATTGGGGTTATCTTGAAATATTGCACACAATGATACACTAAACATGATGTCGGGTCTACTAGCGGTTAGGTGTAGTAGACATCCAATCATACATCGATATTTAGAATTATCAACCGAAATTCCATCCTTGTCCAGGGTGAGCTTTAGATCGGTTGCCATTGGTGTTTTGATGGACTTAACATTTTCAAGATCAAATTTTCTAAGAGACTCTCTTAAATATTTTGATTCCGAGATAAATGTGCCATTGTCACTTTGTATAACTTGTAAGTTAAGTATGGACTTGAGATCTCCTAAGACATTCATGTTAAATTTCTCATGCATATGCTTTAAAAACTCGTCATGCAATGCTTGGCATGTAGATCCAAAGACAATATCATCTTCAAAGATTTGAATGACTATTTGATGCTTGTCCTTTATCTTGAAGAATAACGACTTATCCTTTATGCCTCTTGCATATTTACATTCAACAAGAAATGATACTACACTATTATTCCATACATGATTTTCTATATCAAGTCCATGCAAGACCTTCTTTATTTTAAAAATATGATTGGGTTTTTGAAAGTTAATTGTAGGACCGAAAATATAGAAGATTTATGTGGTTCGGGAGGTCTAGGTTGATGATTATTGATGAACTCCATATTTAGTTTTAGAGAGAGAAAGTAGAGAGAGGGTGAAGAAAATGGATAATATTAAGATGAAAGTAAAGATACACAATTTCCCACACCCCTCATGGAGAGTCATGAGGGGTATTTATAGGCTCTGCACATCACAAGTTTGCCTAGTTAACATAAGTAGTCCCTATTGGCACAACTTGCTACATATCTAGTCCATTTCACGTATGTGACGTTATCTTTATAAAAGAGCGAGGCTAACAATCTCCCTCCAAGATATCGTCACACGTGAATGGTTACAATGAGACCTATAAATACATTAACAATGTAAAATTACAACAATAGTAAACTATGTTGACGTTGTTGAAGCACAGAGTCTCTGTAGTCTAGATACTGAGGCAGACTTGAAGTTCTCTCTTCCGACGATCTCGGCGTACTGACTGCAAAGGTCTTTGTAGCTCTGAACTTCAACTGTAATGGTCTAGTTAGGTTATTACTCCCTCCTAACTAGTGAGCCTTTATTCTTTCTTTTTCCTGCTCCCTCCTGAACCGACAACTCTCTTTTCATCACGCAGCGGATAAAGTAGATTCAAAAGTGTAGGCACATAGTTGTCGTTCAGGGAGCATCATGACAATATAACTCACATAACATTGCACAGAAGGTTGGTAATACGCTCCGATGTACACATCATTAGTACTTCTTCGGTTCCAGTGTAAGCACAACTCCCTCGATCAACCAACGTACTAGAGATGAAACACTACTTCTTTTGGCATGTTCTTCTCCCTCCTGATGGTTGCGATGTATCGAAATCATCATACTATTGTGTGTACATGCCAAAATTACCCGTACTTTACACTTCTGATGCAATATAGATAGACCGTGTAAGCATAATTTGTGAATATATGTCGCAAAAATATACTCTCAATACTATTCTCTCAAATCAACCTTTAAACGAACCTCCTTGTAATTCACCGGCTACTAGTAATGACCACGTATGGAGACTGCCCGATATGACCAGCTTGAAAAAGAAATAATCATCCCATCTTGTGACTTAATGCTTGTACGATAGATGTGACTTCATACCTATACTGAGCACTACAATGTAACTCCTTTAAGTATAAGGTTGCACGAAATATTCGCCGCTTGAACAATCCACTTCTTCGTGTGACACTGAGTACTACAATGTAACTCCTTTAAGTGATAGCTATACTGTGAGCACTACAACGTAACTCCTTACATCAGTAATAACTAGATTGTCAAGACTGAATTTTTTAATTTGCGTAGACAAGTTATCTTCAAAAGTCGTGCATCCAACCACCCCTAGACTTTGAGATAAATAAGTACACTTTTTTGAAACACCACTTCAAGATCAAATCGATAATACCGTACAAAAAAACCCCGTAGTCATTTGTGTCGAACCGAAACAATTCTAGCCGTGAATTTATGTATCCCCGTGAAAATTCGTATGACCAAAATACCACTCATAGAGAAAGTATTATCAAAGTTTTATATCCAAAAAAAATTAAATTCGGATAATAGAATTTGATAATGCCATTGTGAGTCCAGTCCATCAGTCTTAATCATTTCAGCCCAATGCACTTATTCTCGATGTACAGCCCAATCAAATAACAAATGAAATTCTTGGTCCACCAAAACTTCATATCCAGATATAAGGTTATAACCACTAACCCTAGAACACACTTATCATTTCATACGCCTACCACATTTATTATATCTACTCACCTAACCAACTCTTCCAAACCAAACTAATGTAAATCCATTCATCAAACAAGAACTCATCTTGTCTCAGATCGTCTATCATCACCACGACTAATAACCTTAGTTATCGAACATAATAACTGTAAGCCCCTTTCATCTTGATATATTTATTGAGCTTCGAAGAGATGGAAGACCACGACTGTACGGGTTTCATCTTCACGATCCTTTGGAGGATCACGGGTAGGTTCGACATGTTATTTTCGTTTGGGATTGATGATGGTGTACAAACTGAAGTCCATATGAGTTTTTGGTATTTGGTTTAGTGGTCGATGGTCTAACTCCATCTTCTCGAAATAATACTAAAGATTGCGAAAGTTTGCACTTGTGATTTCGAAAGTTTTTACAAAAATTTCGAAACTTTGTATTTCTTGTGTTTGCGAAACTTGGTATCTTTTGTCGAGAATACAGATATATCGAGAACCAGATTTTCGAAACTTTAAATTTATCGAGAACTTGTTTTTTTTTTTTTTCGAGAACCTGATTTTCGATAACAAGGGTATGGTGTTCTCGAAAACTACTCACGTTCTCGAAAACAGGTAACTATCGAGATTTCTTATACAAGAAATCCGGTTAGATTCCGGCGACCCTTATTTCTAGTTTCCGATGTGTTTCCGACCATGTGTTTCTAGCTATTGAGACTATGTTATGACCACGATTCACGGTATTGGTACAAAAGTCATTAAAATGTATAGTACAAAAGCTGTTTGGACAAATGAATTGACACAAAACAGTTTTTGAAAACTGTGAAATAGCGCAAGACTGATGACCATTGGATACATATGATTGTTTAGAAAACTGTTTTACCTATAAAAAAGGAAAAAAAATTTCCGGATTCAAAAAAATTTTCAGGTTCGAAAAAAATGGTAAAAACAGCTTCAAACACATAAAACAAACCACACAAATCAACACCGTAGCTCTGATGCCAATTGTAGGACCGAAAATATAGAAGATTTATGTGGTTCGGGAGGTCTAGGTTGATGATTATTGATGAACTCCATATTTAGTTTTAGAGAGAGAAAGTAGAGAGAGGGTGAAGAAAATGGATAATATTAAGATGAAAGTAAAGATACACAATTTCCCACACCCCTCATGGAGAGTCATGAGGGGTATTTATAGGCTCTACACATCACAAGTTTGCCTAGTTAACATAAGTAGTCCCTATTGGCACAACTTGCTACATATCTAGTCCATTTCACGTATGTGACATTATCTTTATAAAAGAGCGAGGCTAACATTAATAAATCCCGATGGTTGGGAAACATATATTTCACTATTGATTACTTTATTAAAAGCATTTTTGACATCCATTTGTTTAAGTTTAATCATGCTACTACATGCATATGCAAGAAGAATGCGCAAAGACTATTTGTGCAACCGGGGCAAAAATTTGATTAATGGGTTTTTTAACTTGATCAATATCATTTATTACTAACTTAGCTTGGTTTTCACAAATTGTTCCATTATCATGCAAGGTGCTACTGAAAGCCCATTTTAATTCAAAAGGGGTGCAAGCATTAGGTAATGGAACTAATTCCCAAACATTGTTACGTGTGAGTTGATCTATCTCAATATGCATTGTCATAAACCAAGTTTTGTTCCTAATAGCTTCCTCAAAACATTTTGGCTCTATAGTCGATATGAATGCAAATGTATTGTTTTGAGCTTGTGCTATAAAATCATTTTCATCGTTATGATTTATTATTTCAACTAGATTGGTGTGATTAAAATTTTGACTTTGATCATTATTCACTCCTAGTTTATCTTCCAATGGTAAGGATATTTCTTCGTCAAAACATACATCAAGTGTCTCGATGATTTTAGAAGTCTCCATATTATAAACTTTATACTCCTTTGATGTATATGAATATCCTAGGAAGATTCCATTATATGTTTTAGATATTATGTATTTACAACCAAAGATTTTAAAATATCCTAATGATGGTCTTTTCTTCCTAAGAATCTCAAAAGGTGTTTTATTACTTGTTTTAGTGATAGATGTCCTATTCAAAATGAAGGATGCGGTTTCTATAGCATGACACCAGAATTTTTGTGAGATAGATTGTTCATTAAGCATAATAAAACACATTTCTTGTAAGTGCCGAATCTTTCTTTCGACAATCTTATTAGTTTGAGAGGTGTCAGAAGATCAGAAATTATGTAAGATACCATTTTTATCGCAAAAATCTCCAAATTGCACATTTTTATAAAAGTTCCCACCGAGACTCGTTTGAATAGATGTAATGCAACAACCATGTAGATTTTATAGACTCTTTCCTACGTTCTTGAATTTTTCAAAAACTTCATTTTTAGACTTCAAAAATTCTATCCATGTATACCTTGAGAAGTCATCAATAACCACCAAAGTATAGAAGTTTCCTTCATAGCTTTGTGTGGTTGATGGACCAAATAAGCCTAAGTGAACTAATTCTAAGACCCTTATGCTTGAGATGTTATCATTATTAAATTTTTTACTTGCATGGACTTGACTTCCTAATTTACATGCATTGCAAGAATGATAAGCATAATCTAGCTTAGGTAAATTTCTAACTAATGCTTTAGAATTTAACTTAAGAATTACCTTCATGCTAGCATGTCCTAATCTTTTATGCCAAAGTGTAGACTCATCATCAATAACGTCAATGGAGGATTTGAAAGCTCTTTTAGTGTATGGTTCACAAGCATTGATTGTCATACACATGTCTTCTTGGCATACCTATAAGACAAACATGAAACTCAAACTCTCGGTCCCCATTTTCTTATGGGTCCATTGAGGTTAGCATACAACACTTCCATATTATACATTCTTGGATCTTGGAGCAAGTTACAAAGTATCTTAAGTCCAAATTCGGAGAATATTTTCCAAGGAGTGTTTTGAGAAGAGGGCTTAGAATTATTTGGTCTTAGAGGCCTTTTGTTTAGGTAGAATTTTTCTTTCCTATTAAACCTCCTTTTCTTTCGAGAAGGGTGTTGACTATGATGCTTGTTTTTTTGAATGAGTCTTACGTGTTTTGAATGTATCATACTTACTATGAGTGATTGGTTTGTAAAATTGTTTCATCTCATTAACACTTAAGATTGGTACTTGAATACCATATGGACTAGGAACATGTGTTTGAGGTATTCTAGGTATAGAATTAGGACAAGCCAAATTTTCATTAACTTTAGTGTCGATTTTTGGCTTTTCAATATTTTCAAATTTTTCAAGATCTTCCTTATCTTGACAAGAAACATTATTTCCTATGTTTAAGCTACTTTTCTTAAACTTTGAAAAACACATAGCTTCATCTTGAAGTTTAGACACATCATTGTTCAAAGAGTCAACCACATGTGTAAGTTTTTCACAACTTAAGCATGGTTCAACCTCCTCTTTGGCTTTTATCTTCTTAATTTCAAGTTCAAGCTTATTTGCTCTACTAGCTAGTTTATTTGTTTCTGGTTGTAAAATGCGTTTCTCTCGAAGTATAGCTTTTATTTGTTTAATCCAATCATTATTAATTCTTATTAGTTCAAGATTATCTTTTTCTAATTCTCTAGCATCTAATGTTTTGTTTGAGCTAAAGGGTTCTAGATGTACCTTTGGAGATCCTAAACCATGAAGCATGATTCATTCTTCTCTTTGTTATCTTCATCATTGCTATGACTCCAAGTGTCTTCAAATCCAATCATTGAATTCTCCATGCATAAATCTCCATCATCAAATGTATTCACCCCGAAAAGCACATGGTTCTCTTGAGCCATGGATCTATACTTAACTTTACCAAAGATCTTTGTTAGGATTTTAGATTTTTATGAAAAGAAGTTTTTGATTTAAAACGACTTCTCGGGAAGGTTTTAACACTCCCAAAACTTGATTATTCGGCTCTGATACCAATTGTAGAACCGTAGAGGGGGGTGAATACGGTTTCTTTGGCTTTTTAGATGTTTAAAAACTTTAAGCCAAAGAGAACACCAAGTGGTTGTATAATAAATCAACAACCACTATCACAACCAAAGTATATAAAGCAAGTAAAAGACACCACAAGATATACTGGTTCGGGATGGGGGGTTTATACCATACTACGTCCAGTTGCGAATCCGCGACTCCGATACTATTCACTGGTATAATCCTTTCGGTGGACTACAAACCGTTACAATTTACTCCACCGATATTCACTAATTTCGATGCTCACAAAGAAGGAGTTACTCCCACGGTATTCTGCCCTCGGAAACCACCCAAAAGAATCTCGCGATTCGACTTCACCTAAGGATCACAAAGATCTCTACCAAGACTTCCACCCAGAAGTATCAAACCCCAACTAGATCCCCAAGGATCTAGGCTTGGTCACCAAGACACAAGACTTCCCTTACAAATAATTGAATGAATGAATATAAGTTTGTTCAACCAAGTCCTAACCTAACCTAGAGACTCGATTGTAATAGAAAGGGTATAAGAAAGAAGACCCTCGACACAATCACAAGAGTGGATTAGGTTCTTGTGATTCTTCCCTTGCAAGTAGATGTGTTCTTCCAAAGATGTTAATGTGAAAATCAAGAACACAAGATTAGAGATAGAGAGTTTAGAGAGAAAGAATCTAGAGAGAAAGAATAATGGCAAGATGTGAGGAATACAAGAGGCAAGGGTGGTATTTATAGGCCAAGAACCCAAACTTGGGAAATTTTACCGAGGTCGGCGCGTCACCCGCGCGTCAATGCGCGGGCAGCGCGCCAGGCATCTGTAACTTTTTCCCAAGTGTTGGGTGTTTGGATCTTACAAATACCTATCCTTGCTAAACCCCCAATTGTACTTCACACTAAACCTTAACATTAATCTATCTAAGGTTTACCAACTCAAATAGTCAATTTGGAAAATGTTTTGTGAAGTGTTTAAAGAGAAACCAAATTACCAAGGGTGTAAAGTGTAGATAGGGTAATTTGGAAGGGGTAGAAGTGTATCTCCTCACATGGCATAGAGAAGAGAGAAAGAATATGCCAAGAAATATTCCAATGCTTGGGGAGAAGAATGAGATGGAGGGTTGAGATGAAAGGGTTTGAATTGGATGGTGGAGATTAAAGGGAGCCTCCCTTGGTTTTCAAACAATTTGGCATGTGTAGAATGTGAATGGTTGAGATGAATTCATTTGAAATGGATACCTAGGATCAAAGATGCCTAGGTTAGGGTTGAGAAGGATATTCCAAGGAATATACTTTGCTTGGGGGGAAAGGAGAAATCCATGGTTGAGATGGTTTTGGTTTGAATTCAATGGTTGAGATCAAGCACATGTGGTGGCATAGATATGAGAGATTGGATGGATGGTTGAGATTAGTTTAGTTTGAATTCAATGGTAGAGATCAAGCCCATGTGATGATTTAGAAGTGAAGGGTTGGATGGATGGTTGTGATGTGTTGTAATTTAAAATTGATGTGTGCTTTTTCACACATCCTTATTAGACCTAAAATCAGACCAAATACACCAAATACTAACCAAATATGCCAAGAGAATGTGTGTTTTTGTATTTGTGTATGTGCAGGTACAGATATGTGAAAAATGAACAAAAACGAAGCCAAAACCGACAAAAACGAGCACGAGATTGGAAAAAGTGTCAAAAGCCGAAGCCGGGGAAGTCAAATAGTCAAAGTCCAAGCTCAGTATGATAAAGTCAACCTCAAAAGAATCAAAACTTGTCAAGATTAGTCCCTGGAAGAAGTTTGAAGAAAATTACAAATTTGGTCCCTCATCTTTCACAAGTTGTCAGAATTAGTCCTTTGAAGCAAAATTGAAGAAATGGCAACTATGGTCCTTCTACTATTTGAGATTGACAACAAAAGCCCTTGGAAAATATTTTGGATGAATGGCAGCTTTGGTCCTTCAAAGTTTTCAGAATTACAATATTGGTCCTTGTTAAATTTTACTAATCCTAATTCCAATAAACCTTAACCGGATCAACTAATATCATTAAACCAAAACCTTAGTCCATTTTTACTTTGTCCCAAATCCAAACAAACCCCTAAGCCCAAAATAAACAAATAACTTCCAAAGCCCAATCCCTTAATACTAAACCTGATCCAAACTATACACCTAGACCCGATCCAATCCCTTACCCATTTTACCCACCATACCCGGTCAATTCCCCCAAATCAAGTCAAACCTTTAATAAAACACACTCCCCGCCCTAATTTACTGTTTATCTTCCCTCACCAAATTACCCCAATTTCCACCAATTTTTAACCGTACATAAGTGAGATTCTAGAACATCCTGACAACCCTGACACGTGATGACACTTGACACGTTGGCAATCCGCGTGATAATCCGTGCCAATGATTGGGAAAGCATTTAATCCAAGGGCTTAGAAATGATAAGTTGATGGGAATAAGGATCCGATGGTTCTGACAACACTCAAAGAAACACAAGGTTGTGGATCGATGACTTGGCATTCTAGGACCTTCCTTCCTCAGCAGCATATATATACCTTCCTCCTCACTCACGGATTGTTGTTAGATTTTTAGGGTAGATTAGGTTCGGAGTAGGTTAATTTAGCTTATTGATGTATTTCTGAATTTAAATTGTACTTTCAATTTCAGTTTTAATAAAACTCTTATTTTCAGATTAATTGTCTTGCAATTTATTTCTCAGTGTTTAGTTAATTTAAATCTTTTTTCAAGCTCTCATTTCCTGTTTTAATAAAGTTCAAATTAGTTGTAGAGATAAGTATTGTGAAATTCAGATTCCACTCTCTTAAATTTCATGTCAGTCAAACAAAGTCAATATAGCTTATTTCAATAAGCTCATCTTATTCAGTGGGGTATAAGGCAGCCAAAGAGGTGACCATTTGGCCTGTCAAAAGACAGGCAAGCAAAGTGAATCCCCCTCTTTTCATGCTGAGGGGGAGTTTATTTTGTAAGTATTCAATTTCCTTCATATTGTTTATCTGAATTCATAGTAGTGTAGATCTGTTCTTATTGGTTTGAGTATTGCTTATATTGCTTATTTAGTCTATATTTGCTTGTTATTTGTTGTTTAGACACTATTTATAGATTTGAGTTTGGTGTTCTAGTGTAACTGTTTCTGTCTTATACATATCTTCTGTGATACATCTGTGGCTCTGAGTTATCTGTGTTCCTTGGTTATATTGCACCTGAGATCTGTGTTTCATTATTCATTGTAGTGTATTTGGATCTTATATTGATACTAGATTGAGATTTAGATCAGTTGGATTAGATTTGGGAAAGCATTTGAGTAGTGACAGTCACTAATAGGGGTGTTTGGCACAGTGTGTTTAAGAATGTTCCTGGAGTTCTTTTGCTTTATTCTCTGCATATTCTCCTTGCTTTTGGATTAGCTCAGTTAATTTTAGCATTAAACTTAGAAAGATATAACAGAAAGTCTAAGTCAATTGTTGAATCTATTTCAGATCTTATACTATTGTTTCTGCTAGTGCAATACTTAATTTAGGTAGAAAATTAGTTAAACTTAGGATTATTAATTCATAAACTAGCTTAATATAATAATTAGAGTAAGATTTGGGCATAAGAAATCCATTATAGTCAAAGCTTAGGTTGCATTAAAAAGTTAAAGTTTTTAAGTGAAATAGGTCATACTGCTGCTGATCTTAGGACCATTCAGTGTTCAATTGGGTTTGGAAGTCTAATATTTCTGGTTTTCTAGGTACCTAGTAGTATAGGTTAGCATTTTCCCCCTTAGGATTTAATTATTAGCGTATTAGTTTGCTTATTTTCTAGCTGCAAGTAAGGTACATAAGCTAAGTTTCTGCTTCACTTATAAGGCTGCAATCTTGCTCCCTGGCTTATTATCTGAGATTGGTTGTTCATATTAGCTCATTTGTGCCTTTAGTGCCTTATTTCATTGGTCCTTTGCCTATTGCTTATCCGTGTGCTTATTTCCTTATTCCATTATTTGCTTATTACAATCTGTTTGAGCTATACCTGTGTTTCTAAGTAATGTTTGGTCTTAAATCTGTTCATTTGAGTTCATTTGGGTCAGAAGTACATTTGGTAAAGATTTGGTCAACTCTGGGTCAAAGTGCTTATCAATAAGCACTTCATTATAAGCAGTTTTGAGCTAATAAGCAGTTTTCTGGCTTATTTTACTTTCAATTTTTTTTTCAAGCTTGTTTTAATATTTTAGATTTTCTATAATTTTTTCAAATTTTTTTGAGTTC
Source organism: Artemisia argyi (assembly GCA_030686995.1). Lineage (NCBI taxonomy): Eukaryota > Viridiplantae > Streptophyta > Magnoliopsida > Asterales > Asteraceae > Artemisia > Artemisia argyi. The sequence continues at coordinate 124,490,663 of CM060678.1, forward strand.
ATTTTCTATTTTTCTTATTTTATTTTCATTTTTAATCAATTTTTAATACATTTTAATTACCAAAAATTCCAAAAAAAATCAGAAAAATCCCAGAAAAAACCAAAAATATTTTAGAAAATTATTTTTAGTTATTTTAGAATTTTAGAAATTTATTTTGCATTTTTCCCATTTATTTTGAATTTTTAATTAGATTTAATAGTTTTTAATTCCCAAAAATTACACAAAAAGCCAAAAAAAATCAGTTTTTAGTTTTAAAATTACTTTTTAGTTATTTTATAATTCTCAAAATTTATTTTTCATTTTTCTCACCTTATTTACATTTTCTTTTAATTATTAATTAGTCTAAATAGTTTTTAATTCATAAAAAATAAATAAAAAGTCAAAAAAATATTTTTCTTGTTCTCAAAATTTTCTTTTATCATTTTTAATTTTTAAAAATTATTTCCAAGTCCGTAGGAGTAGTGTAGCTTAAAAGTCGCGTTTTATTTCGTACGTTAACGTTTATTTCGCGTTTAAGCTTACGTTTTCGAATTTACGTTACGTTTCTAGTTGCCCTATTTGAAATATGTGCTTAATTGATTATTTGTGCTTCATTTACTATTTCATTAGTATAATCTCATTCAAATCACTTTTTACCACTTTCACGACACGTTTCACGAATTGGGAATTTGAAATTCCATTCATCCTTCACACGGACTACGACCTCGGGTTATCCGTATTTCTTTGCGGATCTCTTGAGTAATACTATACTATATATAACTTGATGTTATCACAAATCAAATTTTGGCGCCGCTGCCGGGGAAGGTTGAAGTGAATTTTTCGTTTTCGTTTTTCGAAATTGTGTTTTGAAAACCTTCCTTGTATATATTTTCTATAAAAATTATAAAAATTGAAAAATCAAAAACACTTTTCATAAAGTGTTTTCAAAAATACCAAAAAAAATAATAAAGTTGCAGCCTCGACTCGACCGAAAGGAATGGCGTTGTAAACCAAATAAGCTTCCCAATATAACTACGCGTGAAATTAGTTGTGTTGGGATTTATACTAACAGTTACCACGGCTAGTGAAGATGTTACAACTGAAGAAGATTGTACTTGCAGTGGAAACTCATTACCACTGCAAGAACAAATATTACCATTGCTTACTTAACTGTTAGAGAAACGCGCTTAGATAAATATAGAATAGATCTTGTGTATATCTTATTCTATTAGCATTATACTTATCTTGTAGAAAAGGACTCCTTGCTGTATAAAAGGAGATCCTAGGTTATAGTTAGATATATCTTTCTAATACGTTTTTCTTAGAGCTTCAAGGTGTAACCCTAGTGATATCATAGATCACTCGTATTATTATCATTAATAATATTGGAGCTATTTGTTTGTTACATACATTGTTCTCACATACATATAACTGTTTCATTCACAATCAATCTTCTAAGTATCATTAAGTAGATTCTGCATACTTAGTGGTATTACTCAAAGTATCATATTAACACAAGTTCAAGGTGTTCCACGATCCAACAAGTGGTATCAGAGCAAGGCTTTGATATTTTGATTTAGAAGACCCTATGGCAGACTCAAAAGAAACAATGGAGACAGAAACAAGCTAATCAAACATTGCTGCAAAGCTTCCTAAGCTTAAGATAAATGACTTTGAGATGTGGAGGCTTATGATAGAACAATTCTTTATGGTTCAAGACTACACATTATGGGAGATCATTATGTGTGGAAATTCATTCAAACCTGGTACAACTGTAGAGCAGGTTGGTGACAAGACAGTAACAAAAGTTAATACTGGTCCTGTCACTAATGATGAAAGAAGTCAACTGAAGAATGATTTGAAGGCTAGAGGTTTGCTATTGATGGCTCTACCCAGAGAACAGGTTCTGGCTTTTAGCAAATACAAGTCTGCAAAGACTCTTTTTGATGAGATCTGTGAAGTGTTTGGTGGTAATGATTCCACCAAGAAGACTCAAAAGACTTTACTGAAGCAGATTTATGAAAACTTTGGTTCAACAAGTAATGAATCTCTTGATAGCATATTCACAAGGCTACAAAAGATTGTTACTCAACTCACTGCTTTTGGAATTGAGGTGGAAAAGGAAGACCTCAATCTTAAATTCCTAAGAAGCCTACCTTCTGAGTTTGACACCAATGTTGCTGTTTGGGATGATAAGTCAGATCTAGAGACCATGAAGCTTAATGATGTGTACAATAACTTCAAAGTTATTGAACAAAGATTAAAGAAAGTTGGCAAATTAAGAACAAGTTCTGCAAGTGTAGCACTCATATCATCATCAATTAATGATAGTTCAGATGAAGAAAGTGATAGTGATGATGACAGTGGTAACATGATTGTTTCCACTGGTAATGGAAGTGTTTCCACTAGGAGCTCAAAGAAACAGGCTGCAGGACTAAGTGATGCTACTTTCTATGCCTTTATATCAAGCCAAGTGGGTGGTTCAATTCTCAATCATGAGGATTTGGATCAAATTGATGAAGATGATATGGAGGAGATGGACATTAAATGGCAGGTGGCATTACTAAGCTTAAGAACAAAGAAGTTCTGGAAGAAGACAGAGAGAAAGATAAATATAAGTGGCAATGAGACTGTAGGTTTTGACAAAAAGAAGGTGGAGTGCTATAATTGTCATAAGATGGGGCACTTTGCAAGAGAATGTAGAAAACCAAGGAAATCTGACAACAGGTCAACTTGGTACAAGAAGGACAAGAACAAAGAACCTACAACAGAAGAGCCAAAGGTGCTATTGGCTATTGATGGAGTGAGCTTTGATTGGAGCTTTATGACTCAGGATGAAGAAGATGATTCAGAATCTGCAATGCTTGCTAGTGAGCATGCTCTCATGGCTTTTTCAGACTCTGAGGTACATACTGATAATGCTTGTTCTAAAAACTGTAAGGCCTTAAAAGAGTTAGAGACCTCAAAAACACAATATGATGCACTGTTGCTAGATTTACATCATACTAATTATAACTTAGCAAATCATAAAAGAGGTCTAGGTGTTTTAGAAAAAAAATTAGAGCATTATAGGGCCAATGAATCTAAGTTTAATGATGACATTGCTGTTTTAAAAAGAGACTTAGATTTTCATGTTGAAGTAAATAAAGCTCTTAGGGAAGAGATTGAAAAGGTTAAGAAGGCTAGTGAGAATATTCAGATAACTAATCAAACACTAGACCACCAATCTAAGAGCATTAGCAAAATTTGGGAAGCTCAAGTTGTGAGCAAAGCCAAATCAGGTCTGGGATACAAATCAGTTCCACCACCTCTAAGAGGTGTTCCAGCACCTCCTGGCATTGACCTAGCTCACACAGGTTTAGAAGAGTTTCAGGATCTACCTATGACCTATGGACCAAAATTTGTTAAACCAGTTGAAACTGAAAAGGTTCAGGTTGAAGTTGAGACTTTTGATAGTGCTAGTGACTCATATCTTAAAGATGAATGTTTAAATGTTGAGTCTAAATCTAGTGTTCCTAAAAATGTTAGAGTAGAGGAAAGAAAAAGTATTCCTGAAGTAGTCAAAGAGAAGCCTAGGACACAGTCAAATTACACTAGGCCTACTACTAGGTATGCAGAGATGTACAGGGATAGGTCTAAATCTCCTAGAGGGAACATGAGAAGTTGGAATCATGTTAAAACTAGGCAGTTTGGTAGTGATTTTGTTTTTAACAATAAGCCCTGTCATATTTGTGGTAGCTTTGATCATCTTTCCTATACTTGTAACTACTACATGGGAAGAAGGGAAGTTTTTGGGAATACAAGGGTGAATGGACATAATGTTAACAACTTAACTCACCCAAATTCACTAAGCAAGATGGTTCCCAGGTCTGTTTTGCTTACCACTGGCATTAAACCTATTTCCACTGCTAGACCAGCAGTTGCCACTGCCAGTAGTAAAAACAGAGTTTATCCTAAGTCCCCTGTCACTACTTTTGTTAAATCTAATCAAACAGGGAAAAAGACTCAATTTGAAAAGAATGTTCACAAGAAACACATGTGGAGACCCAAATTTACTAATCCAGCAGTTTCCACTGCTAGGCCTGCAATTACCACTGCAAGACCAAATGTTTCCACTGGTGTCTATGTGAATAAGAAAAGGGTAAACATGGGTAATGTTGTTAAGGCCTCAGCTCATTGGGAATGGAAACCAAAAGAAACATCAAACACAAACACTCCCAATGGTGTATCAATGACCTTTGATAGATACAATTATATTGATACATGAGGCAGATCCAAGTCATTTGTGGCTTGGGTCCCCAAAAGGTACTAATTCCTTTATGTTGTGTGCAGGGACAGTCAAAGACTACTAATGATTATGAATGACTTGATTATTATATACTTTCTGAGTTTTACAGTGACTCACTAATATGTTTGCAAGTTGTTCGATATATGTCTGATTCTGCAAATGTTAAGAGATTGCAAGTAGTGTGTTAAAGTCACCAAGAGTTGTAGCCAAGGGAATGTGGTCAAATAAGCTGAACATGGTTTCTACTGCAAAGATAATAATGCTGAAGGTCTTACACAAATTGATTAATTAAAGAAGATCTTTTCATTCATTCAAAGACACAAGTTACAGCTTACATTCAAAGTTCCAACTGAATAACAAAGACCATTCCTAAACATTTGGCTAATTGAGTACTACTGGCTTCTATCAATGATTACAAAATACTTGAGGCTATGACAAGTACAATGAAGAAGCTGAAGATGAAAATGGAAAAAGAAGAGAAGGAAGACTGTGAAGATGCTCAAGTACCAAAGTCAAGAAAATACTCAAGAACTTTGTTCCTTGGCAACATTCCTCAATCATCTACTTCTGATTCTCCTTTCCCTTACGTATGATCTCAGCCTTCTTGCTCTGTCCAATATGTTCTTGATGCAGAAGACCAGGTTCTGGAGCAGGAAGATCCAACACCAAATTTGGTGATGTTGGGAGAGATGGATCTCTCTTACTTGATCTTGGTTGGGATCTCTCTGGTGTGGAAGGAGGAAGAAAGGTTGGTTCTTCATTTTCTTCTTCTGAAGATTCTTCATCAGAGGTACAGATGAAGGGAGAGACAAGTTCTCTCTAAGCTGAATTAGGAACATGGCTTGATTCACCCTTCCTATGTGCATTCCATTGTCTTTCTTGTACATTCCATCGTTTCTCCATCTCTCTCTCTCATAGTCAGAATCTTCAAGCCCCCATGGATATGGTGGTACATCTTCTTCTGATGTTGGAGAAGAAGAGTGTTGATCAGAGGTTTCTGGGTTTGATGACATGGTCTTGGAAGAGAATTGGGTTGATTGGGAAATTTGGGTTTGAAAGATTATTTGGGGTAAATTGGTGACTGAGATGTGTTGTTTGGGGGTGATTAAATAAGCCAAGAATAGGTGTTATGCAAATTAATGAAGGTCATTTACTTCTATCTGTTTTGGTTGGTTGAAGGAGTAAATGTTGTTTGACTTTTGAGAAGATATTTTACTAAATAGTAACTTGGCTAAAAAGTTACTTGAGTTAATCTTTATGGGTTAAGATGAGATTTATTTTGTGTTGCAGTATACAACCCATATCATTAGAGTAATAAGGCATGTATCATAGACACACAACAAATGGTTATTGATTCACCATGTCTAACCCACATCAGAATCAGCTAGTCCAAGAGCAAACGGCTTCTGGTAAAGACTTATCAAATCCGTTGATAGCTGATAGTTTGCTAAAAACTATGATAAGAGCAACTAATTTTACATGTTTTACTTACCACTGCTCTTTGAAAATTTTGTTGATTTTTACCACTGCAAGTTCACTGTTTCCACTGAAAGTGTAAATTTTACCACTGGTGAACTAGCCGTTACAACTGTGTGTCAGTAATCTATTTTTACTAGCCGTTGCAAATATAACTGTCTTTCCTTATTAATAGGGTAAAATTTTAGGGAATTATCTACTTACCAAACTTTATTTATTCTTTTCTAAAGATAAATCTTTCTATAGATAATTCACCATACGCGTTTTCCTCAAAACCCTATTAGTATAAATTGATTATTATACGGCTTGCTTTTACATCTTGATTACTAACACTTTATCTCACAAATCGCAAAATCATGGTGACTCTCAAGTTTGCAGATGAACACAATCAAGTGGCTTACCTACAAAAGTCAAACGAAAAGAGTGGACCCGTTTTTCATCAGATTGTGGATTTCCTAAACACAACTCATATAAGGTATGCCTTAACTATGAATCCCACAATCTTTGTTTCTCAAATCAAACAGTTTTGGAACTTTGTGGAGTTCATAACACTTGAACAGGGGGACATACATGAATCTGTGGAAGCTCTTAGAGCCACAGTGGATGGGGTAACTATTGATGTTACTGAGTCATCTTTAAGGAGAATTCTCCAATTAGATGATCTCAATGGTATCATCACATTACCTAATTCAGACATATTCAACTACATTGCTTTGATGGGGTATGATACATCTGACCAAAAAGTAACTTTTAAGAAAGGATGTTTTTGTCCCCATTGGAGATTTTTGATACACACTCTGTTGCATTGCCTAAGTCCTAAGAAAACTTCTTATGAACAATTTGGATCAACCATGGCTTACCCTTTAGTTTGCTTGGTTTCTAATAGGACTTTCAATTTTTCAAGGTTTATATTTAATAACATGAAAGGCAATGTAACGAGTTCATACAAATTTTTGATGTATCCAAGGTTTGTGTAAGCAGTGTTAAATGAATTTCAACTGCAAAATCATAATAGGATTTATGAAACTCCATGTCTTAAGCCAAAAGTATTTCAAAATATGTGTAAGGCTTCAGAACTTTGGAATGGAGTGATTCATCCTCTTTTACCAAACATGCTTGCAAAGATTTCACAGGTACAGGGTGAAGATGCAACAATCCCAGTTGTATCCCATCACACACCCACTATTTCTGTTCCACAAATTCAACATACCCCTGCTGTAACTCACACTTATGAAAGGAGGCAAAAACAGCCAACTCCTTCCATGACAACATTGCATGTTGCTGAACCTTATGGTTTAGGAACTAGCAGTGGTGGTTCAAGGCCTATTCCTAGTCCAACTAGGGAAGAACCTGAATCAATGCCCTATGATTCACCTCTCCCAACATGTAACACAGTTGGAAGTGTTGAGGGCAGTGTGACACTAAATGAATTGATGGCACTATGCACCAAATTATTCAAGCAGGTTCACACTCTGGAGAAAGATCTGGCACAGACCAAAGAACAACATGCCACAGAGTTGAATCTATTGAAGGCTGAGATTCAAAAGTTTCAGAATGAAGTTGAGACTCTCAAAAAGCAAAGACATGTTCAAGTTGTGGTTTCTTCTCCATTATCATCACCTCATGATGCCCTTTCTGCAGGTTCTAGTTATGGTTTGGGAACTTCTTCCAAACAGGGGAGGAAAACAGATGCAGAGATTAAGGGGAGGAGTACTAATTCTGCTGAGCTCAATGATTCTGAAAATGCTCAAGCAAAAGATGATGTAGCTAAAGATGATGTAGCTGAGATTGAGGGGAGGAAATTGGATCTTGAAGATATGGTTGTTGATACTGGTTTTAACTCTGAAGATGTTCTTGGAACTGCTCAACAAATTTCCACTGAAGCAGAACATGTTACCACTGATCAAATAATTTCCACTACAAGTGAAAAAGTTACCACTGATGTTCCATTAGTTACCACTGCAGAGAAAGAAGCTGCCAGAAAAAGATCAGTCAAAGGTAAAGCAATTGTGTTTGATTCAGAACAAGAGCATACAAGAAAGATTTCCAAGAAAGATCAAGCTCAAATTGATTTTGATGCAAGATTGGCAGAACAATTTGAAGCTGCAGAGATTGAAAATATGAAAAAGCAAAAGGAGGATGAAGTTGCTGGTTTTATGGAAGCACAGAGGTTAGATAAACTTGAAGCAGTAATGGCACAACCACTCTCAGTGATTCCACCAACTACCTTACATGAGAAACCTCCTATGTTCTCATATGTGCCAACAGAAGAAGATATTGAACAAATGATTAATCATGATCCAGTAGTAAAGAAGAAAGCTATTGAGCTTGTTGCTAACAAGACTTTGACATAAGAACAAAGAACAGCTCAATTGGCTGATTTTATTCAAATGAAGAATCTACAAGCACTAGATGAAGTTATTGGTAAAGTCAGAAAAGGTCAAAAGAAACAGATACAACCTACAAAGGCACAGATCATTCATGAGATGAAAGTATTTTGTTGTCATGTTGGAACTTGGAAGATGGCTGATTTCAAAGGTATGTCTCATGAAAGAATTGAAGGTATCTACTACAGAACTAAAAGGCAAGATAGTAGCTTCAGACCTATTGATTTTGAAGAAGTTGATAGATTTAAACAAAGTAAAAGGAAAGCTTCAACTATTGAAGATCAAGTCACAAAAAGGGTGAAAGTTCCTCAAGAGAAAGAATCTCAATCTGAAAAATGTGCAGAAGATCTACAAAGTGCTATTATTATTGTTGAAGAAGAAGATTTCTACCCAGGTCCTTTGCAAACAAAACATTCAATTATTGATTGGGAAGTGTACACAGCAAAGAATTTTGCTTCTACTTGGAAAATTATAAGAATGGGAGGAGAATCTTCATTATTCATTCAGTTTGAAGATCTTCTTAAAGCATGTGACAGAGATGATCTTGATACTCTTTGGAAGCTTGTTAATGAAAGATTCAAGGCTGATACTCTCAAGGATATGAAAGAAATGCAGCTCTGGGTTGATTTAAGAAGACTATATGAACCAGATCTTAATGATAAGTATTGGAAGTTTGATTCATCATAATTGAATACTACATGGACATATTATGATAAATGTGAGGTTCATCATGTTTCTACAACAGATAAAGTGGATGTGTTTATGTTTGCTGAGAAGGAATATCCACTTAGAGCTAAAACTCTTTCTGCAATGTTGAAATCAAAGTTAAGAGTTTATGCAGATAATGAAAAGATTAGAACTTTGATTCAGAAGATTCAAGATCAATATGCAAGAGCTGATAAATTGTTGAGAAGAACAAGATAAGTGTTTGGAAGAATTCCCATATCCTCAGGTTTATTGTATACTTGAAGAAACTTGTTGATTTACCGATAAATCATAAGTTTAGGGGAGGATTGTTGGGAATTATACTAACAGTTACCATGGCTAGTGAAGATGTTACAACTGCAGAAGATTGTACTTGCAGTGGAAACTCATTACCACTGCAAGAACAAATATTACCACTGCTTACTTAACTGTTAGAGAAACGCGCTTAGGTAAATATAGAATAGATCTTGTGTATATCTTATTCTATTAGCATTAGACTTATCTTGTAGAAAAGGACTCCTTGCTGTATAAAAGGAGATCCTAGGTTATAGTTAGATATATCTTTCTAATACGTTTTTCTTAGAGCTTCAAGGTGTAACCCTAGTGATATCATAGATCACTCGTATTATTATCATTAATAATATTGGAGCTATTTGTTTGTTACATACATTGTTCTCACATACATATAACTGTTTCATTCATAGTCAATCTTCTAAGTATCATTAAGTAGATTCCGCATACTTAGTGGTATTACTCAAAGTATCATATTAACACAAGTTCAAGGTGTTCCACGATCCAACAAGTTGCTAATCGAATTACTTTGGATTCTACGACCGAATAAGCGGAAAATACGGAAGCTTTGACATTAAATTGCAAGCTGAAGAGAGATCCATTCTTCTCTCCCGTTCCGTCGCGAGTAGATTTAAGGGAAACGGTTTACGATTAACGTAACGTTTGAAAAAACAAAAGAAAATAAAAGTTTTAAGTTTTTGAATTTTGTTTTCCAAAAATTAAAAATACAAAAAGATTTTCTTTTTCCATTTTGATTTTCCTTTTATTTGATTTTACGATAATTAAAAACCAAAAATAATCTTCTTATCCTCTTATCATTTGATTCTTCTTCTTTAACCCTCTATAACGATAATTCTTATGGATCCGACTTGTTTTAAATGTGGAAAACCGTTCTTTGAAGGTTCATGTGTTTGGTGTACGTGCGAACAATGTGGTAATGATATTCACGATGGAGTTTGTTTGTTTTGTAATACTCCCGAGTATGTTCGAAACTCAATCTTTCAAAACGTTCCCGATTACTATTCAACACCACCGCCGTCTCCGTTCACTTGCTTTAATTGTGGAAATCCATCCGATGAGGGATTACCGTGTGGGCAATGTTTTTGTAATCAATGTGGATACACGAATTGTATATGTTATGCCCCAAGTGCTGAAACGTCTTACGCTTGTGATACGAGTTTTGATAATTATCCTCAAAATGATTTCAATCATCCTTTTCAAAACTCTTATGAGCAAGTACCATATTACAATGATAATTCATCGAATTTTGAAAATTGTGGGGGATCGTTTGAAAATTTTTATGAGCCGAATTCATGTTACGATTCTCATGGTTTAAACCAACCCCCACAAACTTTCGATTTTACTAATAATATTTGTGAAATTAAATCCATGATCGAGAAGTTAAAAGAGTTGGTGGCTAATCGTTATACTCATACTCCCGAGCCTCGTGAGAAGTCTATTGCAGAATTACTTGCTGAAGAGAGAGCGTCTAATCCTTACAAAAATTTTGTTTACTATGATTCCGATGACGATGATGAGAAAATTACGTTCGACCTTAATCCTCACAAAACGTCCGTTGTTTCTCCCGTGGAACCCGAAGACTCTCTAAAAATGGGGGACGAGCATCTAAACACTATTCCGACAACGGAATCGGACGAATTCAATAAGTCTAGTGTTGAGAACCTCGTCCCAATCCCAAGTGAGTCCGGAGAAATTTCTAACGGTGATTCTGAAATTGTTTCTGATTCTTCCTATCCTTCTTTCACACCGGTTGAGAGGAGTGATGTCTTTTTAGACGAAATTGAGGCTTGTCTTGCCAACATTGAATCTAATTTGACGATGGTTGATGATACTAATTTTGATCCTGAGGGAGATATTCGTGTCCTTGAAGAATTATTGAATGAAGAACCGTCAACTTTTCTCCCTTTGATGAGCAATGAAGATTTTGATGAAGTTGAAAGTTATTCCGATTCTCACAATGAGTATACTATGATTTTATAATTTTCAAAATTTATTTTTCATTTTTCTCACCTTATTTACATTTTCTTTTAATTATTAATTAGTTTAAATTGTTTTTAATTCATAAATAAATAAAAAGTCAAAAAAATATTTTTCTTTTTCTCAAAATTTTCTTTTATCCTTTTTAACTTTTAAAAATTATTTCCAAGTCCGTAGGAGTAGTGTAGCTTAAAAGTCGCGTTTTATTTCGTACGTTAACGTTTATTTCGCGTTTAAGCTTACGTTTTCGAATTTACGTTACGTTTCTAGTTGCCTTATTTTAAATACGTGCTTAATTGATTATTTGTGCTTCATTTACTATTTCATTAGTATAATCTCATTCAAATCACTTTTTACCACATTCATGACACGTTTCACGAATCGGGAATTTGAAATTCCATTCATCCTTCACACGGACTACGACCTCGGGTTATCCGTATTTTTTTGCGGATCTCTTGAGTAATACTATACTATATATAACTTGATTTTATCACGAATCAAAAATCAATGGCTTGGATGAGAGGAGCCTTATTAGGGTTTCAAATTAAATCCCATGTGTTGAAATTAGAAGGTTGAGATGAGTTGTACGGAAATGGATGGTTTAGATGTAGTGTGTAAGGGAATATGTAAGAGTGTAAGAGATTGTGTAAGAGAATATTTGATTTGGATATGATTGGTTTTGTCTTATGTATAAATGGGATTAAGAAAAGATTAAGACATAAGCTAATTGTCATTAGGAAGAAAAGGTTTAGACAATTAAGATTATAAGTTGAGAAAATCATAGATTACTTATAAGTTCAACTAACACAATGTCGAGAATCCATAGTTTCATATCTCGTGACTTTCCACGACTCGAAGTTCTCAACTAATACCTTGGTTCAAACAAGTTAAGTGCTTTGCCTTGATGTAAAGCATAACCCGAATGGGAAAGGATACGTTTACGCAAAGTGACCTTTGACTTAGTTTGACCAATAAGGGAGTAAACCCATTACGTAATTAGAGAAGACGTAAGCACGGGATATGAGCATATGGATGCTTCAACACGATGTTACATGAAATATATAAACTCCCTAAGTTTAGAAAAGCCTTGGCTAGAGGCGATGGTTAGAAAACATGAGTTGGCGTTTTCCCGTAAATGGGTGTTCTAAAAGTGGGATCTCTCAAGTCTCAAAACTCGTTTCGAGTGTTCTTAATTAAGCACATAACATATGCATACCTGAATTGAAAGATCCACATTTGTCGGGTAAGGGGAAAGCCGACTTTCAAAATTCGCTCAGAACCATACAGACTCCTGCGCGTCACCCGCGCGTTGACGCGCGGGCAGCGCGCCAGGAGCAGACATTGGCTCCGGCGATTTTGAGCTAACGTTTGTTATTTCTATCAAGTGACTAGATTTCTATCAAGTGAGATTTTTAGGTCAACTGACTAGATTTCTATCAAGTGAGATTTTTATTTTCTTTTTATTAGCTTTCTTTAGTCTATATTTTTCTTCATTCCCTTTGTTCGTAATCTATATCATTCACCATCATGGAGGGTGATAATATCCTTGACCCAATCATCCAACCACAACAAAACCACCAAAACCCACCCGAACAACCTAGAGCCCACACTTTAGGAGAATACTGCCGACCTAGCCACCAAGGCTATCGAAACACCATTGAGCTCAACCAAGGATCCAATGTGTCTCCCTTGTGATCCGACACCATCCGGTTGGTGCAAAGCGGATGTGCATTCCATGGACTTCGTTCCAAAGATCCAAACCAACATCTCAAGGATTTCCTTAAAATCGTTGATTCTATAGACCTTGATGTTACCACTAGAGAGACGACACGCTTACGTCTCTTCTAATTCTCTCTACGTGACCAATTCTCTATTCTAATTCTCTCATTTCCTCGCTTAATTTTTCCCACCGGGGAGAACTACCAAGCTAAGGAATGACATCTTGATGTTCCAATAACGTCAAGGTGAAACTCTTTGCGAAGCATTGAATCGTTTGAAGGACTTACTCCAAAAAGTCCCTCATCTCAGCACCGATCTTTGGCTTCAAGTCCAAATCTTCTATGATGGTGTCAATCATCAAACTAAAAGGGCTATAGATTACATTGCCAATGGTAAGCTAAGCAAGCTTGGTAGTGAAAAATTCTAGGAGGTCATCGAGGATTTAGCACAATACGTGGAAGAAGAGTGGGAGGATCTAATGTTCTTGGAAGAAGGAAGTTTGGATTACATGAATGAAACCCAAGAACAGCTATTTGAGAACATTGAAAGGCAGGTTGAGGAATTAATGAGGGTTGAGATGCCTATGACTACTCCTAAAATGAATTCCTGTGGATATGTGAATGCAATTAGTAAGCATAATTTTCCTGAATTTTCTCGATAGGTTGAGTTCAAAGGGATAATGTTAACCTTTGTGAATAATCAAGAAATACAGATCCAACAGTTGAGGTCCTAATGGAAAACACCAGAACTATCTTTATGAACTTGGCTGAAGGTTTCATGTCAACAATTAAGGAAAAGATTAGGGAAAATGCTTTACCCAAGAAAATAGAAAAGGTTTTCGAAATCTCAATCCTTAGTGAGAAGAGCAACGGTTTGCACAATAAAACAACTCTCTTGGTGGATTTAATCCAGGATAACCTCTATTCCCATAAGTTTCCCTCTGAGAAAGGAAATTTTCATGCCAGCAACATTTTTGTTGGAAGTTTACGAGTTACGCTTCCTAATTTCCATGAAATAAGGAAACGTTCTTTCGGGTTTAAACTGGTGTACGAGAAACGAAAATAATACCCACTTTCATCCTTGAAACTTGTTGGGGGAGATTGATTAGACCATCAATTACTTACCAAAATGGAGAATTGAGATTGATTTGTACTGAAATTGGTCATTTGAAAAATCAAACTTCACCAAATAAGAGCAACAAAGTTTTTGACCCAGGTCGGAGCATGTACTAAAAGTTTTCATATGTCTAAAAAGGGGTTTAGGTGTAATTTAAAACATTTCACAAACAAAAAGGGCATAAATGAAAAAATATTTTCAATTCATTTAATTTTGGTCCTGACGGTGTCAGGATAAGTGGCTGACGGCGTTAACCCGTCTGCACAGTCAATATATATACCAATCTATCCCGTTCATTCTAAACCCTAAAACCATAACCACACCACATGCACCCACCGAATTCCCAAGGTCCAAATTAAGAATTTTTTTCGCGAATCTCCACGTGGTAAGTAAATTTTATTAATCCTTCTCGCTTCAATTGTCCATTACTTCGATTAACTTAGGATATCCCCAAATTAATTCTGAAACCCTAGAACTAAGTTTTGATTAGAACTTATACTTACCAATTAATCATGTTTGTTAGCAATGATTGTAGTGGTAATTAGTTTTTTTAATCAAATAGGTTTGTAATTATGAGAAAAAAAATCATGAAATTAAACCACACTCATTTGGCCAATATGACTTTTATTGTCAAAAAGAGTGTTTGGTTTGATGTTTTGAAGTTTAAGTCTTTATTTTTCCCTCGCATTCTCGGATTCAAAATTTACAAAGGATGACGGCGTCAGGCCGCAAGGCGTGACGGCGTCAGGCCGCAAGACGTGACGGCCACAAGCCGCAAGGCGTGACGGCGTCAGGCCGCAAGGCGTGACGGCGTCAGGCCGCAAGGCGTGACGGCGTCAGGCCGCAAGGCGTGACGGTGTCAGGCCATAAGGTGTGACAGCATCAGACGGGTCTGATGCTAATTTTAGTCTTCTTTTTCTCAATCATTGATTCTTGTGTTATTTCAGGAAATGAGTGAAAGGAGCAGGGGCCATAGGGGACAATCTTCGAGATCCCAACAAGAAAACTATGTGGAAACCGATATTGACTGGGGTATCTTTAAAGGAAATCAAGCTAATGCTCATTACGCCCAACTACTCAACCAATCCATTGATCATGAGGCTGTCATTGATTGAGATTTCTTGGCAAATGACAACCTTAAGAATGAGTTCCTTAAGAGCTAAAAGATTAATGCTTTCACGGGCCCTCGATAGGAAAGGTTGTTTAAAATTCAAGAGCCTGTGTATGATGAGTTGGGTTGTACAGTCAGCAACTTATCACTTTGATTCAATGATAGGAGAGCACTTTGGATGGAGACTTGGGTTGTAAAGTCAGCAACGGGTTAATGATCCTCAATTTTTGCAGCGACTGAGTATGGGTTTAATAGTCAAGGACGATATGAGGAGTGTTGGGTTTTGCCCAATCATTCGGGATGGTGTGCTTTCTACTGGGAACACTCGGGCTGCCCGGATTAGGGATCCTGTGATTCGATTGACGCATCGTTGTATTTCCTACTCGATGGTCGGGTACCATGACACTTGTCATCGTGTCACCTACTTGGATCTCTTTTTCCTTTACATGATCAATGATCCTGATGTGTATTGTAACATTCCTTTCTGGATAGCCAGTTATTTGAGCACTGTAGTTGGGGAAATTTTGTCTGATAAGATCTATGGGGGTATGTTCATCACCAGACTTGCTTGCTCATATGATGTGCTTAGGCCATCGAGGATCACATGAGTATTGGAGGACTGTGTAGGATAGTCAGGGAGAGATCGCTTAAGGCGATGAAGGTTGTGATGGATATTGGGGGCAAAACTGTGTATGGTGGGCTCTCGACCAGCTGCGGTTCATGATGATGATGAGCAGCAGCAACAGGAGGGGTACGACACCGGTGGTTCTGCAGATGTTTACCGGCAGATGAGTCAGGGGGATTTGCAGGTCCACCAAGGGGCCTAGATGGGTCAGATGGATACATGTAGGACCACAACTGACTAGAGGTTTGACTGGATGTACAATCACACAGTACGTCAAATGCAACACCTACCCACTCGTGATCAGTTGGACCCGCATTTGCAGATTGACACCTTTCCTGGCTGTGAGTAGGACTACCCACCCTACGGTTATACAGGCTACCTCCCTCCTGGTTAGGACTATCGTTTTGGACCCCCTCCCCAGTGATTTGCTATGATTATCTTTGATGTGATATTTGAACTATTTATTCGTGGTTGTATGTTTTTAAGACAATTTATGGCATGTAATAGTTTAGGATGGGCCTTGTGATGGCCATTGGATATTTGTAACTTTGACTTTATTTTTCATTTATGCATGTAGGATTTCTATTTTCATGTTCGTCTTTTTGGTTTATTGTTTGTTTGATTGTTTATTTTGTTTTTGTTTGATTTCATATATATGCTTCATCTCTTTTTGTTCATTGTTCATGTCTCAAATAAATTGTGAAAATGCTTTATTTTGCCTTTAACCTCGTCTTAATTACATATAAAGGTATTTTGCAAAAAGATAAGTGTAGGGAAGATCATATTTGCTTTTAAGAACAAATTGAACATGAACAACAACGAATAAAGATTAGCATATATATTTGTATTTGTTCGAGTCAAATGCTTGTATCGAGTAATAACGAATGCTTTACAGTTTTTCCAGGTTTTAAAACTTGAATTATTCTAGAAATTTTCCTGAAACAAAATATAAAAATTCTGTCAGATTATACTCGACGGCGTCGGGCCTCACAACCTGACGGCGTTAGGCATTATATCTGAACAATTTTTCAAAGTTTGTTTTTCTGCTGAAAATCTTATAATTTTGAAAAAAATTTAATTTTAGAATTTCAGGAATCTGTAAACATTTATTTTGCAAGCATTATATCCTTTTAAATCCAAGAAAGCGAAGTAAGAAATATGTGCTTGTATCTAGGATTTAATTTTATATGTTGATTTTACCGCCGATTTTATGTGAGGTTTCGTGTTTTGTTTTCTTAGTTAATCACAAGATATATTGGACAAGAAGATAAAAGAGGATGTTGGAAGAGCGTTAATTGCATTTTATTTTCTTGGAGGAAGATTTAACCATGTTTTGCATCGTCCATACCGAGCAAATCAGGGGAGTACTAGTATCTTTCTTTCCTTTATCTTGCTTTTATACTTTTTTAGGAACATTGGGGATAATGTTCAGTTTAAGTGTAGGGAGGGAAAATGGAAAACCTTAGAAACTATAACTCCACTTGATGTTTGTTTTGTTTAAAAGTAAATGTGTAATAAAAGTAAGAGAAATATTTGTTAGTAATTTTGGCACCAAATTTAAAATGTTTTGCAACAGATAGGAGTGAAACTTAAGTCTTAATAAGCGTCTCATGGATAAGAATTATATGACTAGTACAAAAACCCTACCACTCAAAATTTCCACCCCAAAAATATGAGGTTCACCTTTAGATTAGTAGGAAAAAGTATTTACTTTTGATGCTTATGAGTGTATCGGTAGTATATAGATTCTCGAACTTGCATTTGTGATGCATCCCGAGACTGCTAGTGAGACTACATTCATGTAGTTAGGATTTACTATATTAATAGAGGCATTAGGATAACCTTTATTTTAAACCTATTTTTATAATTACTTTGATCACACCGGTCAAGTAATTTTCCCACACACTTACGATGTACTCATTTTTAGTACACGAAACCCCTAGTACACCCTTGAAAACCTATCTTTTAAATTTCTAACTTTAAGAATATCACTTAAAGGAAGAATTTGTTACAATCCACCCCCCAAATGTACACCCAAATTGCCTTAGCCTACCATTTATGCACTCATCTTTAGTGCATTATTGTTACATGTTTAAACCCTTTGTTCAATTGTCTAATTGGTTACATAGTCAAGTCATATCTTGTAAATACTGTTTTGGGATAATTGGGACTCATGGGTAAACTTACTAGTCGTTACAAAGTGAAAGGAAAATCATTACCCTTATATACGTTAACGTTTTAAAGTATTCCAAGTGTTTTAATTTTCTTAATTCAGGTTATTATAATAGTTATTTGTAAGGTATGTAAAAGTTCAAGTGTAGGGAGGAAGCAAGCTCTCTTTGATGTATTATTTTGGATGGTAGAGTAAGAGTGTATGAAAAAAAATCAAAAAATGAAAAAAAAAAAATAGAAAAAGAAAAACATATGGGCTACCATCCGCGTCTTTTATTTATGTTTAAGTCACAATAGTGTCTTGAAAAATACAAAAAGAGTTAGTAGTTAGAAAGTCTAGTCGAGTCTTGGCTTAGCAACGCCTCATGATACATGTAATTGACCAAGATGATTGACTAACCACCAGTAAAAATCCCTTTATCCAACAAACCGTGTTTTCCATACCCTTACACCTAACGTTATAACCATTTAAAAGACCTCTTTAATAGTTTATCCTTGGTGCTTACGCCAAAGTGGTGGAGGTTTGATCCTCTCCCAAACCTATGGTAATCTATGTGTTAGGACAAGTAAAGAGTGTTATTTTTCCATTTCCATATGTGATATATAATTTAATAACACCCGAGAGATGAGAGAATCCAAACACTTATTGTGATGTGCTAGTATATAATTTCCGTGCTTGTTTTGACTAACGTGGAACAAATGTGTGTTGTAATTACTTTAATGTCAATGTTAAATGACCCCTAACTTTGAAATTAATTAGTATAAAAGCTCATTTGCTTGAGGACAAGAAAATCCCAAGAATAGGGATATTTGATAAGGATTTATTTGATACCATTTTAAGAGGTCATTTAAGCCTAAATTCATGATTATATGATCAAATATTGTATCAAATTGTTTCTTTTGTATTTTGGGTACTTAGGATGCGAATTCTGAAAATTGGAGCTTTTTGGACATATTTGGGCGAAAAAGTGAAGAAAACGGCAAAGTCATGAAAATCATGTCAGAATAGTGCACCTGACGGAATCACATTATGCTTTGTGACGTCGTCACTTGCTATTTTGGAGCTAAAAGAATTAACATACGTCGCTTCAGAAACAAAAGTGGAAATAACACCTGACAGCGTCAGGTTATACTGAAGATGGGTGTCACGCTTTAGCATTTACAAGTGACGGGCAAAATGACATATACAGTGAAGAGGTCAGCCTTTAGCTGACGGTGTTAGAGTTCAAAGAGTGATGTCATCAGAGTGATGACTTGCACAAGACGAAACCCTAGTGGCGGCGAGCTGACGACGTCAAAAGTTATAAGTTGACGCTATCACTAATGTAAAACTATATATAGAATTCGATTTTTCTTTCATTATATCAAACTTTTTATCCACTTTTGGGAGACACAAACCCTAAGACGATTTTGCACTTCATTGTAAGGCTTTTACAAGCTCCTATCTTCCATGTTCAATTAAAGACTAGCAGGGTACCCACGCGTTGCGACGGCGGGTACCCTGTAACTAAAATCATCCGAGATCAATATTTTTTGCAATTTTTATTAATACTTGAAGTGCTATTGTTTTGTAAGTATGAAACTTCGGATAGCAAAAATAAATTTGTAACCCAATGAGCCCAATGACACTTCAGACAGCCAAAAGAAATTTAGGCCCAAATTATGAAACTAATAAGTAGCCCATCACCGATTAAGATAACCCTTTGCACTCTCACACAAACCCTAATATTCCTCTATCTAGAATACACAACCACACTTTTTTCTCTCAAGTGTAGCTCTTTAAATACTTTTACTTGTCTCTTATCTATAACTCAAACACAACCATTTAAACACAATTCCTTTCTTTTATACGAATCACAATGAACACAAACAAAAACTCTTTTGTTAATTTCCTATGATTTTGTTTATTTTTTAACGAAAGTGATGCGTGGGAATTACACCAGGCTTTACCTCTCAACGGATCTCGAGAAGCTTACAACCACCACCAGGCAGTGTACCTGATCGTTGTAGTATAGTATAGTGACAAGTACCGGGGGATTGATCGTTCAACTCAGGAATAGCGTCACTAGGATTAGAAAGCCTAAAATATTATGTCTAGAGGTGAGGGATGATTCTTTTTGTATTTTTATATTTTAATAAAAGCAATTAAAATCTCGGGTTTTTGGAAGAGTGGGCGGAATTAGTTGCAAGTCAACTAACCCAATAACTAAAGATGCAATCAAAATAAAATATCAAAAATGTAAATGAATCTAATTAAACTAGTGGTGTGAACAATAAATGGGAAAATTGTGTTTACTTAGATTTCATTACTCCCTAGATATCTTTTACAGGTTGATAGTTTGTTACAATTGCGTGGATGATGGGTTATATTCCTTAATACCATTTGTGGGGTGGCATACGTACTTCCCCAACTCTATAAGCTCCTACTTCACTCCTATGTCGAGCCTGCAAGAAGCTCCTAACATGGGATCATTAGAATTCGCTCATGCATTAAATACAACCATAAAAACCTAGTACGCATTGGTTCATGTTTCTTAAGACGTTCAAGCATGTTACCCTATGGAAGTCTGCGAGTTTTCTTAAGCCTAACATCGAAATCATTCATCCGTAACAATTATAAACAAGCAATCAACCCATAATCAACATCTAGGTTTCACTACATCTAAGCAAACACACAAGAGATCTAGCCTAACATGTTAAAATCAAGACAAGCGTAAGATATATTCAAACAACACATAGACATATTGAATGAATTGAAAGGATACTTATCATAATTGAACATGAAAGGTTTCAAAGGGTAAAAACCCTTGAAAGTACAGTGAAAATCGTGCTAGTGTTTCTCCAAGTTATCCCTCTTATTGTCCTCTCTTAATGAATGAAAGTTACAAAACTATATATAGATTTTCCATCGTGACGGCGTCAAGAAGAAAAATTGTCACAATGGAAAATCTGACACCGTCAACTTGCCGCCCATAGTAATATCGGATTGCCTAGATCCAGATCTGACGCCATCAAGTGCCAATTTTCTCTGGGCCGTCACGTGTAATGGGACCATGACGGCTTATGGTGACGCCGTCATGCCACTAGTGTAAAAACTCTCTGGATCATCACGGACTCTATCCACTTCACCTCTTGTTTTACTCTTGACGCCGTCATGTAGAATTTTGTGACGCCGTCAGGTACTGTTCCCAGCAAGGAAAATTAAGACTTTGCCATTTTCCTCACTTTTATGCTCCAAAAACGTCCAAAATGCTTCCTTTTCCAGAATTCACTCCAAAGGTACCTAAAATCACAAAAGGAACGATTTAGGGCAATATTTGATCAAATAAATTCAATTCCGGGCTTAAATGACCCCCTAAAAATGGATCATTTTTCGCCTCATCATATACCCTTACACTTGAGATTTGCTTGTCCTCAAGCAAATGCGCTTTTATTCTAATCAAAATACAAGTTAGGGGTCAGTTAACACTAATATAAAAGTAATTACAACAAATAATTGTTTTACTAAAGACCAAAGACAAGCACGGAGGTCATATACTAGCACCTCATAAATAGTGTTTAGATACTCATATCTCTCAGGTATAATAAAGAATTTATCACAATAAGGAAATGGAAAACATCTCTCACTACCTGTCATAACAAAATAAATTACCATAGGCTTGGGAAAGGATCAAACCACCACCACATGGCGTAAGCACCTAGGATAAACTATCAAATAGTTCTTTTAAAGGGTTATAACGTTAGGTGTAGGGATATGGAATACACGGTTTTGTTGGATAAAGGCAATCTTTACTGGTGGCGAGTTAATCATCTTGGTTAATTACATGTACAATATGGCGTTGCTAAGCCAAGACTAGACTCGACTTAAGCTAATAAATCAAAAATAACAAAAACATAAAATAAACATAGAATGAAACGGGATGGTAGTCCGTATGTTTTTTCTCTTCTCTCTTTTTTTTCTATTTTATTTTCTTTTTCTTACTTTTTTCGATTTCTTTTTTTTTTTTTTTTTTTTTTTTTTTTTGTTTTTGCATACACTTTTACCCTACCATCCAAAATAATACATCATAGGGAATGAACATTCCCCTTACACTTGAATCTTTACGTACTTTACAATGAACTACTCTAATGACTCGAATCAAGATAATCAAAACACTTGGAGTACTTTTAAGATTTACGCACCTATGGGGGTAATAAATGATGTTCTTCCCCATTACTCCATAACACAAGTACCTTACCCATGAGTCCCAATCGTCCCAAAACAATATGTACAAGGATATGACTCGACTTAGCAACCATGTAATCAATTAGATAATTAACTATGGGTTTAAACATATAACAATAATGCACTAAAGATGAGTGCATACACGGAAGGCTAAGGCGATTTGGGTGTACATTTAAGTGGGTTGTAACAAATTCTTCCTTTAAGTAAGATGCTTAAAGTTAGAAACAAAAAGATAGGCTCGGAGGGGTGTACTAGGGGTTTCGTGTACTAAAAATGAGTACAACGCTAAGGTGTGGGAAAAATTAGTTGACTTTACTAGCCAAATAATATGACTTAAATGGTCAAGTAATTATGATACGGGTTTAAAACAAGGGTGATCCTAATGCCTCTTATCATGTAGTAAATCCTACTACACGAACGTAGTCTCACTAGCAGTCTCGGGATGCATCACTAACGCAAGATCTAGAATCTAAATACTACCGGTACACTCATAAGCACTAATAGTAAATGCTTTTCCTATCAAATCTAAAGGCGAATCTCACGTATTTGGGTGGAAAATTTTTCTGAATAGTACGGTTTTGTGCTAGTCATACTACTCCTATCCAGGAGACGCTTGCTAAGGCTAAAGTTTCACTCCTAAATGTTGTAAAAAATTTTAAATTTGGCGCTAAAATTACACTAACAAGTATTTCTCATAGTTTTATTACACACCTACAATCAAACAAACAAACTCAAGTACAATTGTATCCTATAAGGTATCATCATTTACCCTCCCCTTACACTTAGGATGAACATTGTCCCCAATGTTCAATTAAAGAATGTAAAAGTGAAACAAGTAAAAGAATGAAAGCAAATATTCCCCTGATTCGTTCGGTGTGGATAGTGCGGTAACAAGGTTAGATCTTCCTCCAAGAAAATGAACAATCAAGGCTTCCCTTCCAGAAATTTAAATCATCTTCTTGTCATACATAACCTGTTAAACCTGAGAAAACAAACAAGGCAACCTCGCGTAAAATCGGCGGCAATCTATATATACTAACAAATCCTAGAAAGCAATGTAAGATATAATGCTTGTGGAATGAATGTTTGCAGATTTCCTGGAGTTTATAAAACAAAAGATTTAACAAAAACTTTAAGATTCCGTTAAAAAAAACAAAACTAGCAAAATTTCCAGAGTTTTACACATGACGCCGTCAGGAATAAATTCCTGACGCCGTCAGAAGTGACCAGCAGAAATCTTTACGTTAAGTTTTTGGAAAATTTGTGGAAAAACTTATGTCCTACTTCCTGGAAAATCCTGCAAAACATCATTATGACTCGATACAAGCATTTGACTCAAACAATTACTAATATACATGTTCATTTAATATTGTTGTGGATCATGCTCAATTTCGTTCTTATAAACAAATTTGGGTCTCCCTTTACACTTAGATTTTGCAAAATACCTTTATATGTAATTAAGACGAAGTTAAAAACAAAATAAAGCATTTTCACAATTTACTTTGAAACATGAGCCACAAACAACAAAAATAAAACATGAATACGGAAACAAATAAAATCAAATAAAAAAACAAATAAATAAATAAAGCTTGGGTTGCCTCCCAATAAGCGCTTGTTTTTGTTCGAGTCACGAGCCTGACTCTACCCTTATTTAATTAAAATAGGGGAGGTTTTCCCTACACTTAGGATTAAGTGAGGGTGGAAGTAGCGACACACACCCTTAGGGTGGAAATATGCCATGTGAGGAAAGAGTGGTGGATGAATTATATGCTCAAAGGGCTGTGCTCCTATCATCATAACCTTACCTAATTCAATTGGGTTAGTGGGCGGATTAAGATTTTTTCTTAGAAAGGGATCATCTTCTATCAACTTCGAGAGACTCTTAGTTGGGAATCCATCTTGACCTAATAAACCTGGTTTAAACCCATAATGTTTCTTATGATCAATCATGAATGGGTAATGTAAGTATGTAAGGTCTTGTTCCACTCCTATGTCAGCTTCCTCTCTGCAAGGCTTAGAGTCTACTACCTTTGTCCTAAGACTACCCGGACTATATGGTTTGATAGGTGGATCGGAACCTATTTCAATTCCTAAATTTTCATCCAAGGATGGAAGATTAGGTAACAGTTTGGGTTGAGGCTCCAGTTCATCAAAACTAGGAACTTCCCTAGAACTAAGAGTAAGGTTATCATTATAAGTATTTAAACCTATATCCTCAACATGTGTTTTATTATAATCTAACCCTAACATTTTTCCAAGTATCTCAAGTGCTTCTCTAGGCATCTCAATTTCTATATCCGAATCATAAGGATCATCCTCAATATTCTGACTGCTATATACAAATTGCCAAAAAGATTCGTCATGTGTTTCTTGAGATTCATCATCATCGATCATAAAACCTAGATCTTTTTTATCAATGTGATCATGTTCAGCTACATCCTCCATCACATCAAGGTCACCTATGTGTTCATCCTGTATTATGGTAGTGCCTAACCATGACATGCAGCTAGGTGGCTCATACGAAACTATCCTAGGTGAAGGCTTGTGTCACACCCCCAATTTACCTGACTTGCAGCGGAATGGAATACCTGGGGGTGTCTGTCATAGCACCACAATTACAGTTACATTGAACGACCTAAAGTGTCGTTTGGAAAATACTGCATTTGATCATTGAAATAATCCAGAGTTTACAAAATGAGGTCCCCAAAATGTGTTGCAAGTTTATGAAAAACAAGTCATACTAGATCAAATGTTTACATAAGTGCATGAAATAATGATGAGACGCGTCGACTCCGCGACTCCATGAAGGTCCAAATGCATGCCACATGAGCTACCTTAATAACCTGAAATACATTGCTAAAACATCAACACGAATGTTGGTGAATTCCATAGGTTTGTAAAATGTAATGATGTACGGCCACCACAAGTAAAAGTGCAAGATAAAAATCTCATGAAAATTGTACAATAGCCTTAAGCTCATGACACCGAAGCTATGACTGATGAAATTCTATGCCCCTCCCGAATGTTCTGCCGAAACATTCAAATGTAAAAGACATGACATGCATCCGCTTACTGTTGGTAATCACTACCACGGATGGAGGCGTCACCCTCGATAGATCTATCCACTCACTCTCGCTTAACGGTAAATTAACGGTTCATGATGTTACAGGGGACTTATCACATGGCAAGGTAACTTAAGCTATGTACATGTGTTTGAATACTTGGGCTCGTACTAAAATGATTGATGCAATGTATTCCCCCCGTGGGATTTGAAAACAATCAAAAATGTTGAATTGAAAACGGGGCTATGAAAACTCACCTTAACTGATGAAACTGTGATGAAATGAAATGAACACCAATGAACAATTTGCTGCCGCAACCCAATATGATGGTACCATGAACATGTAATGAGCTGAAAAACAAGGCGCGCACACTAGCCGCAACCTAATATGAATGATGAATGATCTCATTTAGATCACCAAATGATGTTATGAATGTCCATGCTCATGTTCCTATACCACTCTACTCTTTGTAAAAACACTTGTTTTATCAAAATATATAATCCAAGAATTTGGAAAAATATTGCTATTAGAAAATATAATAAGCTAGTTATAATATATATATACTTATATATATATCGTATGTTTCCATGTTAGCGTTGAAATACTCGGGTTGTAATCCTTGAAAAATCGCCTTGAAATGATGAAAATATACTTGTAATAACTAATACTTCATTAGTTATAAAATTTGGTACTTGATATTATTTCTAGCTTATAAAAGTACTACGTAGTTTTAGTGTCCATTTTTATTAAAAGCTGTCAAATAAAAATGGTTTTAGCCGATATTCAAACGTGAATATCTTTGTCGTTACTTGTCCGTTTTACTTGTTCTTTATGTCCACGGTTACGTCTTAGTATGTAGTAATATATTTTGGAAAGCTCGGCTCCTCCGGGTTACGTCTAAAGCCTCTTTTTGTTCAATGAAAAACGTCCAACAGCAACAAATTTCCAGAAAATACTTTTCGTCAACAATCTTGCAAAAATCATAACTTCTTCGTTATAAACTCTTTTTAATCCGTTCTTTCGCCTACGGATTCGTTTTTGAAAGTATTTTCTAAAAATTTTGCCAAAGTTCCCTTGGTGTTTACTGATTTTCCAGGTTTTTACAAAACGGGACAGCATGTCCTAAACATGTTCCAAATCAAGCTTTCAAGGTTTATAACTAATTTCTACCATCATCAAACCTCTTGTAATCACCACATAGCTAATCTAATCCTACCATACACCTTCTTAGGGTGCCATGGACTCCTAACCAAGTTATTATAGCAAGGGAATTCATAAATAAAAAGTTAGGGTTTGTATGTTCCATTTTTGACAAAATAAATAGTGGTATAGCTAGTTGTACATGGTTTTTAGCATGGAAATCATGTAATACAAGTAAATATAAGATGATTCATGAAAAAATAATGTTGATAACTTACTTGAAAAATGAGATGATTAGATGATGATTATGCTTGTTGTTCTTGTGTTTTTCTTGATTGATTCTTGATTAGGCAAGTATAATGAACAAGTTTGGTGTTATAACTTTTGAAAAATGATCACTTGATCTATGTATGGTGGTTTGGTCGTGGGTTTGCAAGGGAGGAAGATGAGATGGATTTTTTTCTTACCAAAAAGTGTAGATTATGATTTGTTATTTTTGGTTAAGTGTATTATTTAGAGGTTTATTACTATAAAATGAGTACATTAATGCATAGGGTTAAAAGGGTGGTCATGGGCCGGTTTTCAAAGGGTAGAAGGGGGGGGGGGGGGGGTAGGGGTACTTGGTAGTTATTTAGAAATCTTGTATGAAATATGTGCTATCTTGTGTTTTTAGTTACAATCGGGTACCGGGTTTAATAGAAATAAATGTTCACGAAGTTAACCGGGACAAAATAAAGTTATAATAATGATAAAAACATATTAAAAATATGTTGGGTACATTTACTGAGTGATCGGGTGATTATTGTTTAGTTTTCACGAAAACCGTCGTTATATTCATACGCGTACGTTATAAATAAAATAAATTTCCAAAATACTGGGTAACTGAATGTTATAACTTTTATGATATTAAAATGGATATAAAAATATGTCGGGACCATCGTGGGAATATTTAGATATATTCGTCGTGTATAAGCCGGGTGTTAACGTTTACTATAAATACTTATACGTAAAAACGTTAAATGTACTGAATATAGAAATTTGAAAATCCTGAGAGTGGTATAACATGAAAATGTTGTTATGATGATATGCAGACTATCTCCAGTCCGTATGCAGTGTACTTAACACTAATGAAATGAATTCGCACCTAAACCAATCCGGTTACGCGAATTTGAATACCCGTAAACTAAATTTACGATGAAACGTGTAATGCACGTGAATGATGAAATCTTTTCCCGCAATGAATAGTGTTCCGTGAATAGTAAAATTTTTGAATGCTTCTCTGAATGTCAAACTGACACCAAAAATGATGAATAGTGTTTTGATGAATAGTGTTTGATGAATAGTGTTTTTCCAAAGTTCGGGAAATGACCTGAAATGATCTGAAATGGTGAGTTGTGACATTCTTCCCCTCTAAAAGGAACTTCGTCCCGAAGTTCAGTTTATGTTGGTCTCTGAAAACGTATTGGTGAAAAGGTGATGATATTCGAGAATTCCAGCGAATTCTAACGATAGGAATTCGACTCTGATTCAACTGTTTGACCACACGGTCCATGGTTTCTGTTGGTTCTCTTGCAAGGTCTGGGATTGTCATTTGGGATGGATCCCTTCCAATGGAATCATGAGTGACTCATCTGAAAGTCATTTCTGGGGATCTGAAAATGTGAAATATGTTCGTGTAATCCTGTTGTTCTCTGACAATGTTCAAGTCTAACGGCCACTAGGCCTACCCTGTCTGAAATATAAATGGTCCAGTGTATATTGGTGTAACTTTCGAAGTTTTCTGAACGATAACATGCCTTTCCTAGGCAGAACTTTCTGCATAACTCTGCAGAACTTGAAGTTTTAATGGTTTATGACTTATTGAACTTGTAACTGATTCTTGACTTGTAGAAAATTTCTGGTTATCTCATGAATGCCTACTGAACTAGTGAGTTGAGCTTTTTCTGAGTTTGGCCCATCAATCGATGGTCTGCGCTTCTTAATGTTTTAAATGTGGTACTGGTAATATATACCGCTGAATTATGCCAGAATTCAAGTTTGTATGCTAGTTGGTCGATTCTAAAATGAATCTTAAATAGTCCAATATGCTAAAGGTTCAACCTTTCTTGTTATCCAATTTGTATCATGCCAATCCAAGGCAATGCTTTTAACTTAGTTTGTTCTCTAACTTGAATCCGGATGGTTTGTTGTTCAGGATACTCAATCCAAATGATGTGTGTTATGTACCAACCTAACTTCTGCCAGTTTCTCGCTGTTGGTGTAATAACTATTGTTGTAGATGAATTTGATTTATGTTGAGTGATTAGTCCAACCATTTCTAGGGTCAATCACTCATGCTCTGAGCATACCTTCCTATGTTTGAATTGTTCTCTCGCTTTGACCATCGGCCTGAGGATGATAAGTGATGTTTCCATCTAAATGGGTTTCTGAAGGAAATTCTGAAATGATTACTTGAAGTCCATGGTGAATCGGTTTCCTTAATAGGAATAACTGAAATGGGTACAATAAACCTTTGTGACTAATCCCACAACGTTCGGTCCTTCGAACTTGGCATTATCTGAAGGGATAGAATATAGGTAACAATTTGATTCCTTGTGTTTTGTTCCAACGGATGATAAGACATAGGTCCTTCTTTATCTATTGGGTTTGGTCTCCACTACTGAAGTTCGTGATCAATTTGTGATGTTCCTCCTAATTCCTTCATCACATAATCCAAATATTCTCTATTGTCAAGTCACAAATCCTAAATGCATAAGCGATATTGTAGGGAAAGTGGTTCTGGAAATTTGTCTTGCGATTGTGAGTTTTAGTTGAAATCCTTTTCTGAATAAACGAATTTAGAAAATGGAGCAGATGATTTACTAAGTAATATTTTTCCTGATGATTCAAAATCCAGTAGTTATGAAATAGGAACTGTTTTCAAACATGTTGTGATTAAGACTGCTTACCAAAGTTTGATGTCTATGTATATTTCTCATTGTACAATAGTGTTGCTAAAGTTTGACCAAAAAGGATCGTACTTGTTCAAAATAGGAATTTCAGAAATCATTTTTCCACAAGGTATGTGATTTATGTAAACGCATCAACTTTATTTAAAAGTGAAAACACTGACAAGGATAAAATGGTAGTATAGAAAATGTTCGCTTAAATGCATGGATGACTAACACTTAGTTCCTGAGGTTGTATAATGTCTATTGATGGTTATCTGGCATAACTACAAGCATAGGTATTTAGACTAACTTAAGTCCTGAAATTGTTTATCGTTGTAATTGGCAAGACGAAGGTATCACTTGATGTTGTGTCGATGAATGTCTATTCTGTTTTCCCATGTAGATGAGGAGATATGTTCCGGTTTGATCCCTTGCTTGGTATGAAGGTGAGGTTATCTGAAATTTCTAGACATAATGACTTAGAGGAATCTACATTGATATTCTTGTTTCAAACAATAGTCCTTTGTGAAAACTTACTGCAGGAAAGTTCATGTATGGATGAGGCCATGTTTAAATGAAATGTTCTACTGTCTCAATTAGAAGCTTGGTTTATTTCTATTGTGTTGTCCTGCGGACATTTATATTGAGTTCAATCCTGTAGCTCAGTATAGCTAGTACCCTTGAATAATGACATAGGACAACTAAGTCAGAGATGGTGATTAGGATGGTCTCGCAGTATCTGAGGATTGTTGTTGAGTTTTGAATTCTCTCACTATATACTTCCAGTTCTGTTTAGTAGTTATGTAATCCTTTCATTGCTTCTATTTTATATACGAATCCTGCATGTAATTGATATGGAAGGTCTCTCTTAGGGAAGTCAATGGGAAAATCCAACTTAATGTCTGAATGAGTGACTGGTGGTGTAAGTATCCAGGGATAGTTCGGCAAAAGGGATGTTTATGAAGGAGTTCCTTTGTTTACAAAACTTTTGGATGAAGATTGTTATTAACAATCCTTTGAAAAGGTAATTATTTCCTTCATGGCATAATCCTTCCTGAATTTTACATAGGTGATCAGGCTATGTATAATTGAGGACTAATGATGCGATGTTGGATTTTTGTCAAAATATCATAACTTTTATCAAAAGTTTTAGATGGTGTTCAACACATTGTTATAACAAATGATGTCCTGATGTTTTCTTTCAAGTAACAAGAAAATTGCCTCGCGTAATAATAGTAAATACTTGGTGTAATGACAGAAAAATCAATTTATAGGATGGTAATAAAATAGCTTACTTCAGAAATTTTTCTGTAAAACAGTTTCCCCATATGATAGTAAAATAGCTTGAATGGTGTATTGGATACGTGGGTGAATCTTGTCGAATGGTAATAGTCTACTAGTTCGTCAAAAACGAAATCAACCTAATTCCTGATGAGACAATGCTCAAATGTTGCGAAACGATTGAAATCTGAGCAATTTGGGGTAGAAAATGGAGTAAACAATGGTTATGATTATCACAGAGGTAACAAAGGATAGATACTACATTGGATAGGAAAGTGCTTAATACCACTAGGTCATGTCATCGTACCAACGGTAAGTACAAAAGGAAAGATACAACCCTAAAGGGCTCGAACTACGGTTTTTATATTGAAACAAAGCTCCTCCTGCTGAAGCATTGTTGTTATCCTTGATGTTGCTAATATCCTGACGGTTCTCTTTCAACAGCTCACGCTATTCCTCGAGCGATTCAGTCTTGATTCCCAGTTCCTGATTTTTCCTTGTTCCTTAGTTCCGGGCAGTCATTCTTGAAATGCCCTAAGTTTCCACATTTGAAGCAACTCCCTGGGATTTTCTGATTTGTGAGTTTCCTTTGCCTCGATCGCCATTTTGATGGCTTCAGACATGGTATCGGGTTCCCATGCGATGACCAACATACGAATTTCATTTGAGAGTCTCCCAATGTACCTTTCAAGTTTTCTTGCTTTCCGGTTCATCCATTGCAGAACCTAGTCGTGTTGATTCATAAAAATGAGTAGTGTACTTGTCAACATCATTTCCTACCATGATAAAGTTTTGTGTTTCCTGTTCCCTTATTCGTAATTCACTTCTTACACAAAGTGTTATACCCGTCATCCTTCTTAGTTTCTCCCAAGAGTGTGAGTAGGCAGTATCAACTCCTACCATCTTAATATGTTTCGTCCACCATTCCTGGGCATGATTCTGAAAAGTGCATGTGGCGAACTTAACCTTGTATTCCTTACGACAGTCGCCACATTGAAATATTGTTTCTATGTCTTCGAACCATTTGAGAAGTTTCTTTGTGTTTCTAGTTCCGCTAAAGGAGGGAGGATTGCACCCCATAAATTTCCACGTGAGTAAGTTCCTTAGTGAGGGCGGTGGTTATGTTCTTGGCAATGACTTGTCCAACAGTAGCTTGCGTCATGCTTGAAGTGGTTTGCTTAGATCTCTCTTCATCGAATCATAAGTGACCATGAGGGTATATAGTTAATTAAAGCCATCATATTCACAACACATGAATATAATACATGAAAATTTCGGTCTACGTGAACCGGTATCACAAATAGCACAACCATTTCTTACATAGTAGAGTCACACTTGATATATTTGTTTGTACAACAATCAAAAGACAACAAGTTCTTTAGACTATGTCCCACACTTTCTGTGGCTAGGATAATAGTAAAAGCTAGTGAGGATATAAGTCTGGTCCAGGGACTTCCTGGTGTCCCTCTGTGTGAAATCAGGTTTGTGGCATCATAAGGTCGAGATAGTCCTGAAGTGGTGTCTGAAGTTGTGCATCTATCAAATCTTAGATAATGTAGGTTCTGAACCATTCCTGAAGAATCTGCGGATGTTTCTGTTGAGTCCGTGTTATTGGTATTATCTACTAGATGTCATCTAGTTCATGGCAAGTGGGAATGGAAAAGGAAAATGACAATGATGGTACCAGTGAATGAATTACTACCCTCTTTCGTGCTACCTCGCGACATCCAAAAGGTAAAACTAAAGTACACACTGTGGGAAGGCCAATAGTGTAATAAGTAACTGATGGTGGTGATAGTACCTGAGTAGTAAGTGCCCTACTAGTGATGGAAAGAAAACACTCTATCTTCCTTGCAATAAGCATCCTAATAAGTCCATTAAGATTAATTCTGAATACACTACCAAAAGGCATTCTATGTACGGGCTGAATGATAGGAAAACCCTGTTCCTATGGCAAATCAATAGTACTAATGGTGGTGTAAATGCAACTGGTGGTATAATGGTAGTGGAAGATGACAAGGCATCTTCAATGTCGGAATCCGATAAAAAGATGTCAGGGTGAGTATCTGAAGACATGTCACTTGTGAACCAGGTCAATAAAATGATATACATATACGGATATGAGTATAAATAACTCGCACAGGGTATGTATGAAACAACATGTATCATGATTATGCACTTATGATGAAATGATGAGATGCTATGTTGATGTGGTTATAGTCTAGGGTCCAAGATACATCCTAGTTCGCTATAACCTTAGCTCTGATGCCAATCTGTCACACCCCCAATTTACCTGACTTGCAGCGGAATGGAATACCTGGGGGTGTCTGTCATAGCACCACAATTACAGTTACATTGAACGACCTAAAGTGTCGTTTGGAAAATACTGCATTTGATCATTGAAATAATCCAGAGTTTACAAAATGAGGTCCCCAAAATGTGTTGCAAGTTTATGAAAAACAAGTCATACTAGATCAAATGTTTACATAAGTGCATGAAATAATGATGAGACGCGTCGACTCCGCGACTCCATGAAGGTCCAAATGCATGCCACATGAGCTACCTTAATAACCTGAAATACATTGCTAAAACATCAACACGAATGTTGGTGAATTCCATAGGTTTGTAAAATGTAATGATGTACGGCCACCACAAGTAAAAGTGCAAGATAAAAATCTCATGAAAATTGTACAATAGCCTTAAGCTCATGACACCGAAGCTATGACTGATGAAATTCTATGCCCCTCCTGAATGTTCTGCCGAAACATTCAAATGTAAAAGACATGACATGCATCCGCTTACTGTTGGTAATCACTACCACGGATGGAGGCGTCACCCTCGATAGATCTATCCACTCACTCTCGCTTAACGGTAAATTAACGGTTCATGATGTTACAGGGGACTTATCACATGGCAAGGTAACTTAAGCTATGTACATGTGTTTGAATACTTGGGCTCGTACTAAAATGATTGATGCAATGTATTCCCCCCGTGGGATTTGAAAACAATCAAAAATGTTGAATTGAAAACGGGGCTATGAAAACTCACCTTAACTGATGAAACTGTGATGAAATGAAATGAACACCAATGAACAATTTGCTGCCGCAACCCAATATGATGGTACCATGAACATGTAATGAGCTGAAAAACAAGGCGCGCACACTAGCCGCAACCTAATATGAATGATGAATGATCTCATTTAGATCACCAAATGATGTTATGAATGTCCATGCTCATGTTCCTATACCACTCTACTCTTTGTAAAAACACTTGTTTTATCAAAATATATAATCCAAGAATTTGGAAAAATATTGCTATTAGAAAATATAATAAGCTAGTTATAATATATATATACTTATATATATATCGTATGTTTCCATGTTAGCGTTGAAATACTCGGGTTGTAATCCTTGAAAAATCGCCTTGAAATGATGAAAATATACTTGTAATAACTAATACTTCATTAGTTATAAAATTTGGTACTTGATATTATTTCTAGCTTATAAAAGTACTACGTAGTTTTAGTGTCCATTTTTATTAAAAGCTGTCAAATAAAAATGGTTTTAGCCGATATTCAAACGTGAATATCTTTGTCGTTACTTGTCCGTTTTACTTGTTCTTTATGTCCACGGTTACGTCTTAGTATGTAGTAATATATTTTGGAAAGCTCGGCTCCTCCGGGTTACGTCTAAAGCCTCTTTTTGTTCAATGAAAAACGTCCAACAGCAACAAATTTCCAGAAAATACTTTTCGTCAACAATCTTGCAAAAATCATAACTTCTTCGTTATAAACTCTTTTTAATCCGTTCTTTCGCCTACGGATTCGTTTTTGAAAGTATTTTCTAAAAATTTTGCCAAAGTTCCCTTGGTGTTTACTGATTTTCCAGGTTTTTACAAAACGGGACAGCATGTCCTAAACATGTTCCAAATCAAGCTTTCAAGGTTTATAACTAATTTCTACCATCATCAAACCTCTTGTAATCACCACATAGCTAATCTAATCCTACCATACACCTTCTTAGGGTGCCATGGACTCCTAACCAAGTTATTATAGCAAGGGAATTCATAAATAAAAAGTTAGGGTTTGTATGTTCCATTTTTGACAAAATAAATAGTGGTATAGCTAGTTGTACATGGTTTTTAGCATGGAAATCATGTAATACAAGTAAATATAAGATGATTCATGAAAAAATAATGTTGATAACTTACTTGAAAAATGAGATGATTAGATGATGATTATGCTTGTTGTTCTTGTGTTTTTCTTGATTGATTCTTGATTAGGCAAGTATAATGAACAAGTTTGGTGTTATAACTTTTGAAAAATGATCACTTGATCTATGTATGGTGGTTTGGTCGTGGGTTTGCAAGGGAGGAAGATGAGATGGATTTTTTTCTTACCAAAAAGTGTAGATTATGATTTGTTATTTTTGGTTAAGTGTATTATTTAGAGGTTTATTACTATAAAATGAGTACATTAATGCATAGGGTTAAAAGGGTGGTCATGGGCCGGTTTTCAAAGGGTAGAAGGGGGGGGTAGGGGTACTTGGTAGTTATTTAGAAATCTTGTATGAAATATGTGCTATCTTGTGTTTTTAGTTACAATCGGGTACCGGGTTTAATAGAAATAAACGTTCACGAAGTTAACCGGGACAAAATAAAGTTATAATAATGATAAAAACATATTAAAAATATGTTGGGTACATTTACTGAGTGATCGGGTGATTATTGTTTAGTTTTCACGAAAACCGTCGTTATATTCATACGCGTACGTTATAAATAAAATAAATTTCCAAAATACTGGGTAACTGAATGTTATAACTTTTATGATATTAAAATGGATATAAAAATATGTCGGGACCATCGTGGGAATATTTAGATATATTCGTCGTGTATAAGCCGGGTGTTAACGTTTACTATAAATACTTATACGTAAAAACGTTAAATGTACTGAATATAGAAATTTGAAAATCCTGAGAGTGGTATAACATGAAAATGCTGTTATGATGATATGCAGACTATCTCCAGTCCGTATGCA
The DNA here is from genome assembly GCA_030686995.1 of Artemisia argyi. NCBI lineage: Eukaryota > Viridiplantae > Streptophyta > Magnoliopsida > Asterales > Asteraceae > Artemisia > Artemisia argyi. The sequence continues at coordinate 124,526,203 of CM060678.1, forward strand.
GTGTACTTAACACTAATGAAATGAATTCGCACCTAAACCAATCCGGTTACGCGAATTTGAATACCCGTAAACTAAATTTACGATGAAACGTGTAATGCACGTGAATGATGAAATCTTTTCCCGCAATGAATAGTGTTCCGTGAATAGTAAAATTTTTGAATGCTTCTCTGAATGTCAAACTGACACCAAAAATGATGAATAGTAAACTAATGAATAGTGTTTTGATGAATAGTGTTTGATGAATAGTGTTTTTCCAAAGTTCGGGAAATGACCTGAAATGATCTGAAATGGTGAGTTGTGACAGCTTGTATGGTGCATAGGTTTCACTAAGTGTGGCATTTTGAGAGGTTGATGGAGCTCCTAAGGTGAATTCTTTAAAAGTCTTATGCACTTGGCCTCTTTTCTCAAAGTACTCAATAAAATCAACCTAAGATCTTGTCCTCCTCATTTCATTCCCCCATCTTGGTATATCCAAACTAGTGTAATTATCTTTTTTCTGGTTAAATTCTAGTGTCGGACTTGGTGGATTCACGTTCTCCATAATGGTGAACGGAAGAGTCAATGGAAAGGTTTTTATGAACAAAGACACAAAGAAAAGATAGACTACGATAAAGCTAATAAAAAGAAAAATAAAATCTCACTCGATAGGAATTTAATGAGTAGACCTAATAAAAAGAAATCCTAACCTAGACAATAACTATTCCTCGGGCTGAGGTGCCAAAAACTTGATGCGTGGGAATTGCACCAGGCTTTACCTCTCAAGGGATCTCGAGAAGCTTACAACCCCCACGAGGCAGTGTACCTGATCGCTGTAGTATAGTATAGTGACAAGTACCGGGGGATTGATCGTTCAACTCAGGAATAGTGTCGCTAGGATTAGAAAGCCTAAAAAATTAAGTCTAGAAGTGAGGGATGATTCTTTTTGTATTTTTATATTTTTATAAAAGCAATTAAAATCTCAGGTTTTTGGAAGAGTGGGCGGAATTAGTTGCTAGTCAACTAACCCAATAACTAAAGATGCAATCATAATAAAATAACAAAAATGTAAATGAATCTAATTAAACTAGTGGTGTGAACAATAAATGGGAGAATTGTGTTTACTTAGATTCCATTACTCCCTAGATATCTTTTACATGTTGATAGTTTGTTACAATTGCGTGGATGACGGGTTATATTCCTTAATACCATTCGTGGGGTGGAGTACGTACTTCCCCAACTCTATAAGCTCCTACTTCACTCCTATGTCGAGCCTGCAGGAAGCTCCTAACATGGGATCATTAGAATTCGCTCATGCATTAAATACAACCATAAAAACCTAGTACGCATTGGAAGTCTGCCAGTTTTCTTATGCCTAGCATCAAAATCATTCATCCGTAACAATTATAAACAAGCAATCAACCCATAATCAACATCTAGGTTTCACTACATCTAAGCAAACACACAAGAGATCTAGCCTAGCATATTAAAATCAAGACAAGCGTAAAATATATTCAAACAACACATAGACATATTGAATGAATTGAAATGATACTTATCTTAATTGAACATGAAAGGTTTCAAAGGGTAAAAACCCTTGAAAGTACAGTGAAAATCATGCTAGGGTTTCTCCAAGTTATCCCTCTAATTGTCCTCTCTTAATGAATGAAAATTACAAAACTATATATAGATTTTCCATCGTGACGGCGTCAAGAAGAAAAATCTGACGCCGTCAACTCGCCGCCCATAGTAATATCGGATTGCCTAGATCCAGATCTGTCGCCGTCAAGTGCAAATTTTCTCTGGGCCATCACGTGTAATGGGACCATGATGGCCTATAGTGACGCCGTCATGCCCCTAGTGTAAAAACTCTCTGGATCGTCACGGACTCTATCCACTTCACCTCTTGTTTTACTCTTGACGCCGTTATGTAGAATTTTGTGACGCCGTCAGGTACTATTCCCAGCAAGGAAAATTAAGACTTTGCCGTTTTCTTCACTTTTATGCTCCAAAAACGTCCAAAATGCTTTCTTTTCCATAATTCACTCCAAAAGTACCTAAAATCACAAAAGAAACTATTTAGGGCAATATTTGATCAAATAAATTCAATTCCAGGCTTAAATGACCCCCTAAAAATGGATCATTTTTCGCCTCATCAGAAAGAAAGAAGGATAATAACAGATTTGTTATTGTCTTTTCTTTAAACTTTTCGGATATATAAGAGAACTGGTTGTTTCTTATAGATCTGTGATGATTCTCTTGTTATAAATCTTTAAAAGATTTTGTTAATACCAAATACAAAATTGAGATCTTTGGTTTTTTGTTTTCGAGTCATGTTTGTGGTTTAGTTTTAGTTGAGAGTTGTTGGATTGAAAGTGAAGGTATATGTTTTTTTGTCTAGTAAATCTACGATTAATTTGCTTGGCTCGGAATTAAATATGGATGGGTTTTAAATATTTATAGTGTAATGGTCGGTACTAATTAGGTTTTCAGTATTTAAAATATTTTCCTCACAATACGAGAATACATGTGAAGAGACTTTTTCCAATATGTTACATTTAAAAAGTCTCTTCACATGTAATCTTTACCGTGAACGTTCATATTCACGCGGGGTTGATAACAGAGTTAATGTTATGCATTGTCTACTTGAACAGTAAACGAACCATAAATGAAAGTTAAACGATATTATAAAGAGCCAATATTCTCTTAACCTTATTATCCATTTTAATGAGTTTTATTAAACATTTTCTTTTGCCGAATAACATTACTGTAGAACATTAATGTTGGTAATATTACCATAGCTAAAGATCGATACATGTTTATCAAACCATATAGCATGCATTGCAAGGCACATATGACAATCGAGTACACTAAAAAGCAAAAGAAAATGGTGAATATTAGTATACTACTGTAGAATTAGGATCAATTCTAGTGTAAACATTTTTATGCAATCACGATGCACACATGAAGAGTACATCCAAAAGTAAAAAGAATAGTGAATAATTAGTATAATATTATAATACCATTTCACTATACATTGACTATTCTCTATTCTCTATATATATTAAAGGGCACGGGGTTGAGCACCGTGCCTTAAAAAATTATTTTTTTTGGGCTGCTCACGTTTGGTCCATGAAGTAGCCCGGTAAACCTTTGAGCGGGCCCGCGAAAATATTGTAAATGATATAAACAGATTTCCGGACATAAACATCATCTTCTTCCACAATTTTCCCAACCGCCTTTCACTACTGTTCATCTTATTTACACCCGACTTGCGCGACAGCTGAAAACGAGGTTAGTGTTTCGCTTTACCGTCTAATCATCTACTATAGTTAATTTGTTTATTATATGGTCTTTGTGCTCAACCTCAAATATTGGAAGTTATTGGGATGATTTCCTTTTGTTTGTGGCTGAAGGGATTTGGATGAGGCTTTCCGGATAATTATCAGGGGGTTTCCGCTGAGTTATATACACAACTACTTTCGAAAGAAGCTTTTAAAGTGGCACACAATCGTTGGTCTCAAACAGGTAGTTTTTATTTCTCATCTTTATTAATACCTAATATCATAAGATTCATTAATTTTATTGTTATTTTTTTTTGTTTAACGATAATAAATTGGTGAAATATATCAAATTTACATCTAATTATAATTATGCGGTCTACTCCTTGGTTTTAGTTTATAGGGTGGGATTTATTTTCTTGAATTTGTTGAAGCTGAATTAGGAAGTTCGCCTGTGTGGTTATGGAGTGTGGTTATAGTGAAGAAAGTGTACATCGAGGTTGCGTATATTATGTGTTTGATAAAAGAATTAACAAAAACGCTGTTCAACTTATATGGTCTTTGGTGTTAAAATTCATTCTTCAAATTTTTTTTATGCAGGTTCACATTGATTAATAAATTGGGAAGAGTTTTAAAGGCGAGATTGATGAGTTAGGAAGCAATGTGACAAGCTTTTCTATGGATCTTTTTGGAAGCATCTATTGTAGAGGCTATTTATCTTGGTAATCATCTAACAAATTACTATATAATTGTCTATGTTTGTGTTAGGAATACGGATATTCTTATAAAAGTCTTGGTCACCTAATTATTGTAATAGCATTTAAGTTAGCTCGTAGTTAGTCTATTATTTAGTTAAGTATTAGTTTAGTCTAAGTAACATCGTGGAAGAAGGACGGGTCTTACCTACTGTATGCCTGATCCATAGCCCGGGTGTGGGTGTTTTTATGTTTCTTTGTAGGATAAGTATAAATACCCCTCTCCATATGTGGAGAGGGTTGGACCTTCATTCACAAGCTAATACATTTCTAGTTTCTCTCAAGGCTCCCATCTCTTTCTCTCTCTAAACTCTCTCTCTAAAACTCCATCTAATTCGATCCATTTATCATAGGAACCATGCTTGTTATGTTTATGACTACACTACAATTGGTATCAAGAGCCATGGTTACATCTTAGGACCTTGGATATTCGGATTTGGTGTGGTTTTTGTGTTATTTTTGTGAGTTCGAAGAGTTTTATTCAAAACATCTTGGTTTGATCTTTCTTGTGTTATTTGATGTGTTAGAGATGTACTTTTATGATTCTTAGTGTTAGTACAACATTGTGTTTCAGTTGGTTTTACCATTTCATAAGCTTATTTGAAGTTTGGATTGAGTTTTGGTCGAATTTCATTGTTGCGATTAGCTCCACTGTTTCATTGCTTCACTGCGATTAGCTCCTGATCTCTGTGGTTAGTTTATCTGCGATTAATATTTTGGGAGTACAAACAAATCGCAAGGAAAGTGACATCTTTGGACTCTTGTCAACTGCGACTAGCTCCTGCGATTAGATGTTCTGCAGTTGGTATCTGAGACTATCTGACTACGTGTAGCTTCTGCGGTTTAGTGGACTGCGTTTTGTTTCTATGGTTTACTATTTGTTGTGGTTAGTGATCTGTGTGTAACCCACTTTGTGGTTTGTGTACTCTGCGGTTAGTTGCTCCCTGCGGTTAACTCACCCTGTGATTACCTTTCTCTGCGGTTACCTTCCACTGCGATTTGCTCTCCTTGCGGTTATCACATATTGCGATTAGTGCATACAGTTGCGACTATCTCACATTATTTAGCTATTCACTAAGTGATGAGATTCATGTGATTGGGTATTCAATTTACAATTCGTGTATTGTTGTATCCTTAGTCGTTTCAATTGATCTAATTGTGATATGACGTTGTGAGATAATCCTTACGACTTGACTAATCTCAATTGGTTAAATTGCAACTGGACTTATCACAACTTAACACTTGATGCAGACTGTGACTCATCTGGTATCTCTTTATTAGTTCAATCTGCTGAATATATCTTCCGGTTTCTTTTATTGACTTTAGTAAAATCCCTAGAAAGAATCATTTCTCGGTTTAAGTCACTAAAGCTGTAAAATCCCGTTTGAAGATTTTGAGATGTCGACTGTATCTGATGACATTCAAGCTGCTGGGTCCGACACCCGACCTCTAATGCTAGACAGGACTGATTATGAATCATGGGCGCAAAGGATCAGATTGTACTGCTTGGGTAAAGAAAATGATGAGAACATTCTACGATCTATCGATGAAGGTCCTATGCAGATGGGTACAACCAGAGATGTTATTTCCACTGCTGAGGATGGCTCTGTTGTTCAGGGAATTGATAGACCACGCACTTACAATGGTCTCACTGATGTTGAAAAGAAGCGCTATGATGCTGACATTCGTGCCTCCAACATAGTAATACAAGGGTTACCCAAAGATGTGTACAAGCTAATCAACTTCAACACTGAAGCCAAAGCGGTGTGGGATAATGTCAAAATGCTTCTGTCTGGCTCAGAGCTGACCAAATAAGACTGTGAATCTCAATTATATGATGAGTTTGAGCATTTCAAAATGAATCCTGGTGAAAACATTACCGATTACTATGTCAGATTTCACAAGCTGGTTAACGATATGAGAATGATCAGAATGACAATGCCTAACATTCAACTCAACTCTAAGTTTGTGAACAACATGTCACCTGAGTGGGATCGGTTTGTTACTGCTGTCAAGCTCAATAAAGGATTGAGAAATACGAACTATGAGCAACTGTTCGCTTATTTGCAACAACATGAGAAACATGCTGCTTATGATCATCAACTAAGAGAGAAACTCAATCCTACAATCACCAGTGACTCACTTGCTTTCATGAGTAGCATAGTGCCAGCTAATCAACCGGTGTCATCAATGGATCACTCATCGCTACTGTCATCAGCCACCATGAACTCTCATCTCGACTCAGGATACTCTCATACAGACAAGATGATTGATAATATCTCCAATCAAGTATCTCTACTGGTTCAACATTTTAGGGCTGCACTCCCATCTTCCAACAATCAACTTAGAACTTCCTCCAATCCACGTAATCAAGCCATTGTGGAAGGCGGAAAAGTAATGGTGCAAAACGTTCAGGGAAGACAGAATATGAATCAAAGAAATGTTGTGCAGGGTAACTTTCAGAACAGAGGTGCTAATGAGAATCAAGGACAAGGAAGGCAACCAAAATGTTACAACTGTGGGGGTTTAGGTCACCTTGCCAGAAACTGCACTCAACCAAAACGTCCTCGACTACTTTAAGGACAAAATGTTGCTCATGAAAGCTCAAGAGAATGGAGTGGTACTTAATGAGGATGAATTGGCATTTCTTGCTAGGGATGATGGAAAAACATTCGATGATGAAGTGGATGAACAGCCAGTTCAGGATTTAGCTCTTAATGATCTAAACATCTTCCAAGCTGAAGATTGTGATGCTTTCGACTCAGATGTTGATGATGAACCCACTGCTCAGACAATCTTCATGGCCAATTTATCATCTGTTGTCTCACCCACACAACAATCTGATCGATCCAAATCATCCATCATATCTGATAAATGCGCTGTTATATGATAAATGCGCTGTTAATGATGAACAAAAGACATTCTATGATATACAATGAAATAATGTTTGTGAATCAAATGAGGCTGAATTGGAAACCATCAAAGTGTTCCCAACTGAGCAACATTCGGATCACGACAGTAATTCTGACGTATCTTGTGGAAAGTCTTCTGTTGTGTGTGATATTGAAGTGATGCATGAGCAAACGATATGTAACGAGGTACAACAAACAAACGTTGTTGAATTAGATACTGCAAATTTGGGGAATAGCAATATTGTCCCATATGAACAATATGTGAAACACAACGTCGAGTCTGTTGTACCAAGTGATGTATCCTCTGCTGATGAAGAAATCTGTGATTTAGATGAGTATACTGTTGTTGCACCAAATGACACCCTAACCACTAGGATAAATACTCTTAGGGATCAAGTAAGGTTCTATGAACAACGTGCTAAATTTGAGCTTACAGAACGTGAACAAAAAATGGAATTGCAAATGCATGCCTATCTCACTGAACAAAATTTGAAGGAAATGACCTTAAAACAAGAGATTAAATCTTTCCAAAATCAACTTGAACGTGTTTTTAAGGAAAAACAGGAAATTCAGAATAGTGTAAATCTCCTAAAAGGTGAATTTCAACAAAAGGAAACTAAACTGTTAAACAAATTTTCCAGCCTTAAGCAGTTGAAAAACAAACTTGAAAACAAGTTGTATGTTCTTGGCCAAACAACCCAAACAGCTCAAATGGTGGAAAAGCACATGAAACTGCGGGATAAGCATAGTGATAAGGATTTAGGGTTGCCTAAAACAAACTTCCTTAAGAGCGTTAGAGTCTCTCAACCTGCCCTCTATGATGCTAAGGTTATGCTTACTCCCAATCATGATCCCCCAAATAGTTCGTCCGATAAAGAATTGGATGAACTTGATTCTGCCAATAGAGAGAGATTTGATAAAAAAAAATGAAGGATCCAAAGTGCATCAAACACAGAGTCATTGTTAAACCTCATGATTATTATGAACAAAACTAAGTGACTGTTTTTGCACCTCAAACTAAGTTAACACCAGAACAGGTATTTTGGCCCTTAGATATCGAGAAAATAAAATCTGAGGAAATTAAGGCCAAAACAGCCCTAAAGTTAGCTGCCCCAACGGTGTATCCCCCTAATACACTGATGCACCTAGTTCAGTTGTCCCTTCCCACGCAATGTAAAACTCTTATCGGCATTTATGCCCTGTGTCAAATGTTTACTGATTTTGAGAAAACATGCAAAAAGAGAATCACACCAACGGGAATTACAGAGGGTGAAAGGGGATTTGAGTTAACCAAAGAGTGTTACTTAACTGAAGTCATTCCATTTTTTAAACAAATCAAAGAACATTTTGAGGGTTTACGACAATCCCTTGATGTTGATCTTAAAGAAATGAAAGAAGTGTTTAAAGATGTGGAAAACGAGTGTAAACAAAAAGCTATAGATCTCCAGCACAGTGAAATTGCCAAAAAAAACATTCTCATCATGAATGATAACTTGAGTGCTAAATGTATTACACAAGATGTGTTCTACACTGCTACAGAGTCTTCTCTTAATGCTTGTCAATTTCAAGAAATGTCTATTGCTTTGAATAACCTTCACAATCGTGTTGTTGAGCTTGAGGGGGAAAATTTGAAATTGCTTGAAAAAATTCAAAGTGATGATCATGACAACATGGTCAAGCATCTTTCTAAACTAGAAGTTGAGAATCTTAATTTACAATTAAAATATCAACATTTAGAAGAAAAAATGAAAATATCAAAGGCCAAGACATCTTCTGATGCTCCGGAATTTGATGCATATTTTGAATTAGCAAAAAGGGATGAAAAAAATCAAGCTCAAACGAACACGATTAGATTATTGAGGGCTCAAATTGCCCAATTGAAGTCTCCCATGAATGCTGTGATCAACTCCCATAAACCAATGTCTGCAGATTCTCATAATTTTCAACTTCAAAACACAATCAACTCACTTAAACATGAAAACGATTGTTTTCAAGCTGAAAATTCTAAAGTTAAACAACATTATAAAGAGTTATATGATTCTATCAAGATCACTCGTGAGAAAACCAATGAAAAAATAACTTCTTTGCTTAATGAAATTGAGAATCTAAAGACAAAAGTGAAAGGGAAAATGTCGTTGAATGTAAGCGACAATATCAATTATGTGGTTTGTGATTGTAAAAAATATGCATGTGAGGCTGTTTTTATTCCTCTTCCCCTTAAGAATAATGAGCTAGTCCACATCGATTATCTTAGACATCTTAAGAACTGCCTTGACATGACCCGTGAAACCATAGAAGAAGATAGAACGGTAAGACCATCTGATAACACCCTATCGGATATTTGCTTTCTTACCAAGCGATCACAAGAGTTGTTAGAATATGCCATAGGTACATGTCCCAAGATTCCCAACATGCGGGATAAAATTGGCACATCCTCATCTAGGAATTTGAAGAAGCATGTTACTTTTGATAAACCCTTGGCTAGTTCTGTGCATAGCACATCATCACCCAGAAACCAAACAACTTTGCAACAATCTAATGTTCCCATCGTAAATTCTACAGGAGTAATCAATGTCACTAAAGCTAGCGGGTCAAAGCCTAAAGGCAATACAAGGAATGATAGGACTTCGCCTGCTAAGAATGATCAAGGGAAGAAAGTAGAAGACCACCTTAGGAACAATAAGATTAATTTGAATGAAAAGAATCGTGTTGATTCTAGTATTTGCGTTAAGTATAGTGTAATTAATTCGAATTCTAATGCGGCTTGTAAGACTTGTAATGAATGTTTAATTTCTGGTAATCATGATGAATGTGTTGTGTCATTTTTGCAATCATCTTTTAAATCCCCTGTTAAATCTGCTAAGGATAACAATACTTGGAGAGCTACAGGAAAAGTTTTTAACAGTGTAGGATATCAGTGGAAACCTAGGGGAAGAAAATTCACTCTAGGAAATCAGTGCCCATTGACTTACATGCCCGACCCTAAGTCTTTAGAGGTTAAAAGATGGAAGGCTACTGGTAGAAAATTCCCTTTAGTGACCCAATGCCTTGATAGTAAGACAACAGCTTCCACTGATATCGGTTCATCTGTAAGAACCAATGAAAATATTGATCATGAATCTCTTAACTATGCATGTGCTAACCTATTGGATCCCAATCACACTTGGGGATCCATGTTTTTCAGTTATCCATATCTGTCTGGTTTCAAATGCAGGTCGTACAAATCGTCCTATGGTATTTGGACTCAGGCTGCTCAAAACATATGACTGGGGATCGCTCTTGGCTCAGAAATTTCGTGAAAAAGTTTATCGAGATAGTTAGATTCGGTAACGACCACTTTGGAGCTATTATGGGGTATGGTGATTATGTGTTTGGTAATAGCGTGATTTCAAGAGTTTATTATGTGGAAGGACTTGGGCACAACTTATTCTCTGTTGGACAATTCTGTGATTCTGATCTCAAAGTGGCCTTCAGAAAACACACATGTTTTGTTAGAGAACTGGACGGAGTTGATCTCCTTAAAGGAAGTCGTGGTACAAATCTGTATACCATCTCTATTGAAGACATGATGCGGTCCTCTCCCATTTGCTTACTTTCTAAGGCCTCAAAAAGCAAATCATGGTTATGGCATCGGCGTTTGAACCACTTGAACTTCGGCACCATAAACGAGCTCTCTCGCAAAGATCTTGTTCGAGGCATGCCCAGACTGAAGTATGAAAAGGATCATCTTGTCAATTGGGTAAAAGCAAGAAACAAACTCATAAACCAAAACCCACCAACACCAACACCGAAGTACTCCATACCCTTCACATGGATCTGTGTGGACCCATGAGAGTGCAAAGCTTCAATGGGAAAAGATATATTCTTGTTATTGTGGATGACTACTCAAGATTCACATGGGTGAAATTTTTAAGATCCAGGGATGAAACTCCCGATATCATCATCAAGATCATCAAGCAGTTGCAAGTAAGGCTCAACAAAACTGTTAGAATCATCTGCACAGACAATGGAACTGAGTTTGTTAACCAACATCTCACCAAATTCTACGAAAGTGTCAGCATCAGTCATCAGAAGATCATTCCTTGAACTCCTCAACAAAATGGAGTCGTTGAAAGAAGGAATCGCACACTAGTTGAAGCGGCTCGCACTATGCTGATATTCTCAAAAACCCCAATGTTTCTATGGGTTGAAGCCATTGCTACTGCTTGTTACACTCAAAATCGATCATTAATTCATCCTCTCTACAACAAGACACCGTATGAGCTGGTGCATCTCAAAAAGCCTGATCTCTCTTTTCTTCGTGTATTTGGTGCCCTGTGCTACCCAAATAACGACAGTGAAGACTTTGGGAAGCTCAAAGCTAAAGCTGACATTGGGGTATTCGTCGGCTATGCAGTAGATCGAAAAGGGTACCGAATCTACAACAAAAGAACCCGACAAATCATGGAAACAATCCATGTCACGTTTGATGAGCTGACAGAGCATACGGCTTCAGGACACACCAGTTCTGGACCCTCACAAAATCTTTTATCTGCTGGACCAATAAGTTCGGGACTTGTACAGAACTCCAATCATGTCACTCTTTATGTTCCTCCCTTGAGTGAAGACTTGAAAAGGTTATTTGATCCCATGTTTGATGAGTACTTTGAGTCACAGCCACCTCTTGAATCGGTACAGCCAGCTGTTGAACCTAATATTATGGCTGTGAATGCACCACATGATACAAATGGTCCTTCAGCCTCCATCTCGCTTGATTCGAAGGCACCAGAATGCAGCAACACTCAAATTGAATCAAACATACAATCGTCTTCTGAACATCAAGGAGTTATTTCTGATAACACATGGGAAGTCAATCCATTTGCACCACCTGAGGAAGAACAATTTGAAAATGTTTTTGCACCTGAATCCTCCAACGAAGCATCTTCCTTAGAAGATTCAAACCATGCAATATCAGTTCACTATCCTCAACCTCATGAACATCTCAGAAAATGGACAAATGATCACCCTATTGACAACATCATAGGAAACCCCTCAAGACCTGTGTCCACCAGAAAACAACTTGCCACTGATGCCTTGTGGTGTTTCTTCAACTCAGTCTTATCTAAAGTCGAGCCCAAAGACTTCAAAGATGCCCTTACAAAGGTGTCTTGGTTCACCGCAACGCAAGAAGAAATCCATGAGTTTGATCGTCTTGATGTATGGGAATTAGTACCACCACCTGAATGTGCGATGATCATTGCTCTCAAATGGATTTTTAAAGTTAAGCTTGATGAGCATGGAGATGTGTTGAAAAACAAGGCTCGATTAGTTGCTAAAGGATACAGTCAACAAGAGGGTATTGATTTTGAAGAATCATTTGCACCTGTAGCTCGTATCGAGGCTATTAGAATCTTTCTTGCCAATGCTACCAGCAGTAACATGATCGTTTATCAAATGGATGTTAAGACTGCCTTCTTGAATGGGGACTTAAAAGAAGTGGTTTATGTTTCTCAACCTGAAGGTTTCGTAGACCCAAAAAGACTGAATCATGTATATCGCTTAAAGAAGGCACTTTATGGTCTCAAACAAGCTCCTAGAGCTTGGTACGACACACTTTCCAAGTTTCTTCTTGCAAATCGATTTTCCAAGGGTGTAGTTTATCCTACTTTGTTCACTAGGAAGACTGGGAACAATCTTCTTCACGTTCAAATCTATGTTGATGATATCATCTTCGCATCGTCTGATTCCAAGGAATGTGATCGCTTTGCTACGGAAATGAGTTCCAAGTTTCAAATGTCCATGATGGGACAGATGTCTTTCTTCTTAGGGCTACAAGTTTCACAAAACCTGAGAGGCATCTTTATTAATCAAGCCAAGTATGCTAGTGACATCCTCAAGAAGTTTGGTTTTGATTCAAGTGACATAGTTGATACACCCATGGTTGAAAGATCCAAACTCGATGACGACTCAGCTAGGGTAACAATTGATCAGACCAAATACAGAAGCATGATTGGATCTCTCATGTACCTTACAGCTAGTAGGCCAGACCTTCTCTTCGCCGTATACATGTGCGCCAGATATCAATCCAAGCCCACCAAGAAGCACTTGGAAGCTGTCAAGAGAATCTTCAGATATCTCCAAGGGACAATCCACATGGGTCTCTGGTATCCTAGACAATGCAATGGCTCTCACGGCCTACTCAGATGCTGATCATGCGGGGTGTCAAGATACTCGCAGAAGTACTTCCGGAGGTGCTCAATTCTTGGGAGAGAAACTCGTCAGCTGGTCCTCCAAAAAGCAGATGTGCACTTCAATATCATCCACTGAATCAGAATATATAGCCATGTCCTCATGTTGTGCTCAAATTTTGTGGATGAGATCACAATTGTCAGATTATGGGTATGATTTCAACAAAATCCCAATGTATTGTGATAACAAAAGTGCCATTGCCCTTTGTTGCAACAATGTCCAGCACTCCAGAGCCAAGCATATAGACATTCTTCATCACTTCATCAGAGAACAAGTGGAAAAAGGGATAGTGGAACTCTACTTTGTGAGAACGGAGTTTCAGCTGGCTGACATATTCACAAAGGCTCTTTCACGGGAAAGATTTCAGTTCATTCTGCCACGTCTTGGAATGAAGAGCCTTACTCCAGAAACTCTTAAGTCTCTCCAAGATGAGAATGATGATTGAAGGATTGGCTTCACATATCCTTTGTACATAAAATACATCAAAAGAAAATAGAAAAATATAAAACTTATAAAATCCATAAAAATATGAAAAATCACAAAAATCCATAAATATTCTTCTCACGACATGTCTCTTGTGTAATCAATATTACGTACGCTTCTCGAAATGTCATTCAATAATGACACGGATTCTTACATATGCTTGAGCAAGAGTTTTTCTTTTTCAAATAATGGTTTTCTAAAACATGTCGTTTCTCAAAACATTCTTCAAAATGATGACTTATAGTCACTTCAGGCTGTAACCCGGACTTCAAAACTATGGCTTGCTATTACTTCAGATAGCAACCCGTTTTTCAAATTGGGGAAAACACGTCGCCAAAAAGACGGTTGTTCCTTGTACCGGGTGAAGTTCACCTGGGCACGGATTACTTTATATCCGTGTTTCTTCGATTTAATGTACATTTCAATGCATTATTTCTTGAAAAAGAAGAGAAGTCTTCTTTTTATCGCCAAATACTTTCCCTTCAATGATTTTTCCGGAAAGTATTTGTGCAAAACTTGGTGGTACCATGAGATTTTGATTTAAAATCAAATTGAACTCAAAATTTCGATAAAATTTTTTCACTCAATCAATGACATCATTTATTTAAGCTTTAACATCCGTCATTGATTGAGGGGGAGAGTGATTTCTCAAAATTTTATGTATCATCAAAACTCTCCACACTTTGTACAAAAATCTTGCAACAAAATGATTTGTGATGGTTATGTGTCAGAATGAGAACCTTTTCAAAGAGTTTTCATTAAAACGTCAAATCTTTTGTAAACTCATTAAATCTGAGACATAACAACCTCCCTCACAGATTGAGGGGGAGCAATAAAAAGTTCCTTTTATCAGAAAATATTAAAATTGATCACATTTCTCTCCCAAAAGCTTTCTAACTTATTTAAATCAATTGGGATCCAAAATCTCAAAAGATTTGAAATTTTTGATCGGGGGAGAGAATGTGATTTAAATATGAAATCTGATAATCAAAAGTGATCTTTTGGACTCAATAAATGTGCTCCCACATATATGCTAAACTCTTTCGAATATCGATGCACATATTGAGCGAGAGCAAAAGGTGTTTGTGGAAGTTATACCAAAGACCGACCATTTATCTTTATCCATGGAGTTATAAGGTTGGTTAAGGTTAGGTATGAGTTCCCATGATCCACCAGAACCGGAAGGATCTTCCCAGGGACAATCCTCTAGATAGATTAGAAGTCCTTAGGAATGATTGAAAAAAGGAGTAAAGTGAGAAAGGGAAGTGTGCGGACTGAGATAGAGCTAGGACTGGAACAAACCCAACAAGTTTCTAGTGGTGAAGTCTCGGTAAGCACTGAAGGGGTTGAAGAATGAAAAACAAATGAAATGAGAAAGGGTGAAAAGAAATAGCCCTCCATATATATTCAACCTTAGGGCAGAAACCGGGTTCAATTCATAATCTACTGGCGGTTACTAAGACAACACCGGTATTGAAGACAAGACGTCATGGACCCAGTGACGCACTGCACTAAACTTCCCAATCACTCAAGTTCTCTTAAAAGAGCTTGTTTCATTCTCACGGGGAACCCTGTGCAATGTATCGACCGCTCATCGCGAGTTATGTTGATACCTAAAACAGGAGACGCCTCTCCAGTCTCCAGGAGCGGATCAAAACGCACTATTGAGTCGAAAGCCATGAGATCATCCATAAATCTCGTTAGGACACACATTCCAAATATTCTTATTGTTTCACACAATGTGGAAAATGAGATAAAATATTTAGAGTCCTACGCATTATCCTTGTGGTATTGCCAGAACATCCGAGTGATATGAAAATATTCACAATGAAGATGGAAATCCTTCTAGAGCGAACATCACTCAAGCTCTTGGTAGGTGACATGCGAGATCCATCTTGGATCAATGATCAAGTGACAACTGGAAAGCAACAATGGTGTGATTCAAATATTGAATCAAACTTGTTCCAGGATATGCATTGACGGATACTTTTGCAAAAACCTTTCAGTGTGCTCACAAACTAATTTTCGAGCACATTGATTGTGTATACTATTTCAAACAAAAGTATTTTTGATGGAAATGTGATTCAAAGCATAAAACTCTCGTCGTGTCTCAAAAATGTTTATCATATGACATGCGAGTGATTTCTATAAATCAATTTCTCATCAATATGTGAATATTTATTCACCGATTCACTCTATCGTGTTGTCTGCTTTGAGACGTTCCGGTATGAGAACATGCTAAGTATGAAGATTCCGAAGTGGATTCTTTGGAAAATTCATTACTACAAGCTGGAAATTCCTGTCAAGGAGAGTCTTTTTTAAAAGAGACTTTACCTGATCACAGGTCGGTTTTCACAAAACCGGAGGGTAGTCTATCCTCGCAGAATGAATGACAAAGCCATATTCGTTCTCTATCTTTATTGCTAACTATTTTATTTCAGGACACATATAAAGATGGCATTGATGGCTCCTATTTCCAACTGAATCGGGTCAATCCATACCTCATGCTCACACATCCTCCTCACTATCAATGATGATGAGAGACTTACTACAACAAATGTTGAGAGACTACCAACAACGTTTCCGCAACTCTGATCAAAAGTCTCCTGATCTGCAACTCTGATGTAAAGTCTCCTAATCCAGAAGGGTGTGAGCATGATGGTCCTTAAGTCACTACATCACATGAAGGCAATACAACTAAGGATGAGCTTGGAGATTTACTGTGGCTGATGATCTCAAAGAAAGCTCAAAGATCACACATTCCAAAGGAATCTCAAATCATAAGATCATTGCTTGAAGTACAAAGTGTGCTGAAAAGTGAAGAATCAGAACCTACGAGCTACTAAGACTAAAGAATGCTTGAAGAACAAAGAGCTTAATTTCCAAGGTGACCTCGCTTAAGGGGAGATTGTTAGGAATACGGATATTCCTGTAAAAGTCTCGGTCACCTAATTATTGTAATAGCATTTAAGTTAGCTCGTAGTTAGTCTATTATTTAGTTAAGTATTAGTTTAGTCTAAGTAACATCGTAGTTACCCACTGTATGCCTGATCCACGGCCTGGGTGTAGGCGTTTTTATGTTTCTTTGTAGGATAAGTATAAATACCCCTCTCCACATGTGGAGAGGGTTGGACCTTCATTCACAAGCTAATACATTTCTAGTTTCTCTCAAGGCTCCCATCTCTTTCTCTCTTTAAACTTTCTCTCTAAAACTCCATCTAATTGATCCATTTATCATAGGAACCATGCTTGTTATGTTTATGAGTACACTACAGTTTGCTATTTGTGTTATGAACTTTATGTGTTTTTATTTAGTTGATGGTTGATTGAAATCTTAGGAATCGTTGCGTCCTGGTAACAATGTGCATCTATTTATCAGAATAGCGGATCGCAGGTTCAGTGTGCTGCAACTACAGGTGTGAAACTCTTATATATAAATGTTCCTTAACGTGTTGGATGTATTTGGATATCCATGAGGCTGATGGCTATCATTTCCCCAGAGCAGCCACCAGTATGCGTTCGTGGGTTCTTGGGAAAAGGCAATACAATCAGGTGTCGAGAGTTATGCACAACTGTTGTTGCTTGCGTTGTCAAAACCTTTGATGATCACAGTTACTTTTCAATATTATCAGTGTTAAAATGGAATAGCCATGTAGACTGCAACATGTGCTTACCATCCTTTTGTTTTGTTGACAATGCAGGTAAGTTTTGGAATTGAACCGCGTTAATTTTTTATGTTTAGTTGGTATATGTTTGATTGATTAAGTTTAGCCTATGTATGCATGTGGATGCACGGTTGGTCAATCGGGAGATTAGTAAGAAGGATAAGGTGTAAAGATGTATTAATGCACTACTGAACTTGGTGATCCTACTAACCAAGGTAACCTCAGGATTTATTATCTTGAAGGTAGGTGCAACTGTAAATTGAGTTATAAAGTTTTTAATGAACGAGTTCGCGGGTTCTATGACAGGTACATTACAAAGAACTGAAGCCAACTGATGCGTTGGAATTGCACCCTCACAAAAGGTTTTACCTCTCAAGGGATCTTGAAAAGCTTACAACACCCACCAGGCAGTGTACCTGATCATTGTAGTTTAGTATAGTGACAGGTACCGGGGGATTGATCGTTCAACTCAGGAATAGTGTCGCTAGGATTAGAAAGTTTACTAAACTAGGTCTAGAGGTGAGGGATGATTCTTTTTATATTTATTATATTTTATGAAAGCAAGTAAAAATCTCGGGTTTTGAAGGAGTGGGCGGAATTAGTTGCTAGCCAACTAACCCAATTAATCTAAAGATGCAATCAAAATAAAATAAAAGAAATGAAAATACAACTAATATACTAATGTGGTGGTAACAATAATGAGGAAAATTGTGTTTACTTAGATTTCATCACTCCCTAGATATCTTTTACAGGTTAATTACTTGTTACAATTGCATGGATGATGGGTCATATTCCTTAACACTAGTCGTAGGGCCGTGTACAATATTCTCTAACTCTATAGGATCTATAATACCCCGAAAATTTTAGAACACAGCGGAAGACTTAATCGAGGTAATTACGAAATTGAATCACAGTCAAAGTCATAGGAACATAATTCAAAAGATAGATTTTATACCATTCAATGAAAACTCGATTGTTTAAAGTACAAAACATTTTCATAAAGAGAATGCTTTCAAAATAGGTAGTGAGTTTGAAAGGAATGATAAGTTATTTAATGTAAAAAGGGAGGTCTTGTGCCCTTTTGCCAGCTCCGTGCCATCATGCTGCTAGTTCCCTGAGATAAACATGCTAAAAATGTCAACATAAAGGTAGAGTGAATCCATAGTAGTTTAAATTATGAAGTAGTTTGAACACAAGATAACAGTTTGAAAAACCCTGTACTCATGGAATTAGCACAGTAATGAATATGCATAAAAATTAATCTATACATATCAATATTGCTCCTAAGGTTTCACGAAACGCAAGCCTTGACAGTTATGTAAGCAATCACCTACACCACGGCGGATGTAGTTGACGAAGGTGCCCACGGGGAAACTATGCCGGATTTCCCAAAGATACGAATATAGCTCACCTCCTAACAAAAAATCTGAATTGCCTTAAGTGGGTTGCCAGTCCTAATAGATCTATTAACTATATTTCGCGCTCACTCGCAAGTGATTAAGGTTCGTGAAAGAGGGACTTGTAGCATAAGGAACTTAGGCAATATCAGGAAATAATCGCATACTAAAAATACTTGTGTTCGGTTTATCGCATGTATCTCCCCACGGGGTTTATAAAACAATTTAAAAAGTAGGACTATGAACTCACCTCGGTAATGTAGAAATCAACTAGTGCTCAAATGAGAACTAATAACGGTTATGAAAAGCAGTGAATAGGTCCTGGCTCGCGACCTAAATTAGCGTGATATATACATATTATTATCGGTTTAATGATCTCGATGCGCAAATGACGAATGTGGTATCTTCAAATGAAGTGACGTCGGATAACTCGTTTTAATATGTCTCAAGTTCAAAAATAATTTATAAGGTTAAGTATTTTTTTACGTATAATATTATCGTACTATATAAAAATATTTAATTTAAATATTTTTAGTTAGTATATTATAAGTTTGCATTAATATATATTGTAAAAGAAATATATTAAGTAAAATGTTCTAGAAATTAAATGTTATTAGATTTGTAACAAATAAACCTTTAAGTATGTCAAAAGTTACACTTTAACCCTTAGGTAAAAAATAATTACATTTTTATTCCAAAAATGGTACTTTTACACTTTTTCGCTTATCTTTCTCAAAATGGCAGTTTATACCCTTGTCTTTTATTACAAATTCACTATTTCACTTGTGGTCCGAAAGTTTCCAAGTTTTGACACTTTTAGTCCTTTAACGAAATCTTTTGCAAAAATAGTCCAAAGTTAAGTTTTAAAAAAGTGGACTTTTATATTTATAAAAGTTGTCATTTTTAACTTATAAAAGGTTACAAAATATAGTTTTTAAGATGCAAAATGTTTTAGTGTTTCATGTTTTCTGCTTCTCGATCTACTGGTTCTACAAAGACAACATTGGGCTCGTTAGCCCAATTCCAAGCCCAAGACAAAGTTTTTAGTTTTGAAAAATGTTAGAGTGGTACTCGATTAGGCTTAGGTTTAGGACGATTTAGGCTAGCGTTTCATGATCTAAACTTTGCATGTGTGTCGATCTTGTTTCTGTTTGGTTCGAAGATTCGAGGGGTCGAAAAATATTTATGTGTTGTATGTGAAAATAACTAAATATGTGGCCATTCCTATGGAGTGTCGTATGGTATGCTTGTAAGAAAACGTTTTCATATTTTAGGTTCTTAATGAAACGAGACACGTATAGTACGCCTGACAAAGAAAATAAGTATTGAAATAGGATCAAGTCACTTACTACACCTCAAGGGTAGTGAAGAGATTCGAATGACAAAGGTACGAGAGAAATGAGAACGTGTATGAGTTGTAACCCGAACTTCTCCTTGAATATTAACCCACGATCCAAAGCAATAACCCAAAGTCTCACAAATGACCCAAACATCTTGTATGATTCCCTTGTGTCTCGACAGTGGTGATTTGTTTTGAGGTTTTAAAAGTATGGTGAGTTGTGAAGTATGTAGTAATGGTTTTTATAGTAGGAAGCAAAGGTGGTTAGGTAGTAAGGATGGGATCTTTGTTGGGTGAGTCCTTGTAGTGTCATTCGAAGGGTGACAAGGTTGTCAAGGGAGTTTCATGTTTGGTCTTGTCAAAGATCGCAAAGTCCTTGTGGCTATGATGAGGCTTTAAGTCTAGGTCAAGGGGGTTTTGAAAGGCTTATGTACTTGGTTTGAATGGACAAAGGGAGCATGTGATCCTTGTTGGGGGTAATGGGACATAAGACCCTTTGGTCATTAGCTTTAGGAAAAGGATTTAAGAATCTTGCATTTGTTTAAGTATTTAGGTGTAGGTAATTAGGGTGGCTTAGGTGGTTTTTGGGTGGTTTTTACACGCGAAGGAAAGAAAGAAAATAGTGGTAGTGTCGAGTTTTATGAGACATGGGAGACAAGATTGTTTCAACGTATATATGTTGCAATCTATTGGAGCAAGGTTGTGTTTGTTTTGGTCTCGACAGGAAAAGAAAGAAAATAAGCTTAGCCCTCGTGGGCTTGTGGTTGTGGTTTCGGCTCAAAAAGAAAAGAAAGGAAAAAAAAAAGAAAATGATAGTTGGGCTAGTACATGTTCCAACAAGAAAGAAAAAGAAAGTAGGTGTTGGGCTTGCGTACGGGTATCGGCCCAGTCCAAAAGAAAAATAAATAACTTGAGTGGTTAAACGTTCCGGGAAAAATAATATGTCGGAGTTTATATAGAAATAGACTACAAAGAAATCTCGGAAATGCTTGTACATACGTATATCATCATGTATATATATATATATATATATATATATATATATATATATATATATAGTTTATAATAGTTTCGTTCGTATAATATATACATCATTAGGTCGGTATTAGGTTCTGTTTCGCCAGTGGAAGCTATTCAAGTTACATCAAGTTTCTTGGTAATTCAGTAGTGACCAAACACATGTTTTGGAAATAAAGTAATAGTTCATAGTCCATGAAAATTTAAATTGGCCCGCAAAATTGGCCTAGTGATTAGTTATTTGTAAAAACGTTTGGTGATAAGCACTACTAAATGACATGGGATAATACAGGGTATTATAGTATCTACCCGTTAGACTGGATTCGTCCCGAATCCAAAGTTGAATCAGGGTTTAGGGTAGACTTATCGAACAAATGAGGGTATCTGGCACCAATTTGGTCCTCGCGTTCCCAAGTGAATTCAGGTCCTCTACGAGAGTTCCATCTCACTTTCACAATGGGAATGCGGCTCTGTTTAAGTCGCTTGACTTTTCTATCCATAATCTCATCGGGTTCCTCAATAAAGTTTAACTTATCATCAACTCGGATTTCCTATAATGGGATGACTAAGGTTTCATCTGATAGACATTTCTTCAAATTCGATACGTGAAAAGTGTCATGTACTCTACTAAGCTCTTTGGGCAACTCAAGTTTGTATGCAAACGGACCAATCCTCTCAAGGATCCTAAACGGTCCCACATAACGCGGGTTTAACTTTCCCCGTTTTCCAAACCTAATCATTCCTTTCCAGGGTGATACCTTAAGCATTACTCTATCTCCGACTTGGAATTCCATTGGTTTTCTCCTTACATCGGTGATGAGTGCTCAAACACTCATCGTTTTTGACGTATTTAAACTGCCAAAACATACAAAAACAATCAAAAAGATATCAAAATACTTAAATTATCCCAGGGATTGTGTTTTATGCGTTTTAAAAGCAAAATGAGCAAAAACAAAGAAAAAATGTACAAAGTTTGCAATATTGGCAGTTTCAGTCCCCCAAGTTTCAAAACTTGTCAAATTTAGTCCCTATGCAATTGTTTTGAAAGGAAAAGTCAACCCAAGGTTTTGAAAGTCAAAAATCATAAAAAATTACACTTGGGTCATAAGCTTTCCAAAATTACAAGTTTGGTCCCTGAAAATCCAAAAATGGCAGAATAGATCCCTGGGAAATTTTGAAAATGAAAATGGCAAAATTGGTTATTGGTTTGTTTGGAAATTACAAATTTGGTCCTTGGTATAATTTGGGAAAAGTTACACTTTCAATCCCTCATGTTTGCGGAAATTGCAAATTTGGTCCTTGTTTCACTAAGACACCAACCGGACCCTTATTATTTAACCAAAACCCAACCAAACCCATTCCCAAGCCCAAAGAAATCCCAGCCCACCACAAGATCCGGCCCAATTTCCTTTTTAATATAAAACACCCCGGTCAAACCTCCCAGTTGACCATCATCCCCTTCCCCCCAACCGTATCCCACAAAACCAGGGAAACTCTCCCCCCTCCTCTCACCTTTTTCACCAGCCCCCACCCTCATAATAAATGCTGCTCACCAACCAAACCAACCCCCACCATCACCTCATTAAATGCCACCACCAGAACCACTAATTTTGGTGCGTTCCATTTTGGCGCCAAAAAGCTAATCAACAGCTCAGATGTATCAAAAGCTAATTGGACGGCTGGGATTTGGTCAAGGAGTCAACACAAAGATATTGGGACTATCAAAATTCAAAAAGTAGCCATGTGGAAGACTTAGGCTTTAATTTTTATGTCGTTCATATATATGTAGCTCATTTGAGCCTTTTAGTGTGTGTAGTTTTTAGTCTAAGTTATTGTAGTATCTAATTATACTTATGTAATCTATTTTTAAGTTAATAGAGCATCAGTTTTAAGTTTACTCTCTTTTACAATTTTTCAAGTTAACTTAGAAATCTCAAATCATTGTTCAAAGTTTCTTATTGATATATAGTTGTTTGTTTACTCATATAATCCATCTTGCATCTGTTTTACATAAGTTTTCAAGTTGTGAAAGGTTTTTACCTCAGTTTAAGAAAAATAGCAAAAATAACAAAAAAATAAAAATAAAATAAAAATTTGTGAGAAAGAAGGAGTTAAGCTTGGAGCATTGTGTATATGGGATGGCAGTGGGTTAGGGACTTGTGGAAGTCACATAGGATTGGTGATTGTGGTTCTTTGGTACTTGACAGTTAGCTTGGAAGGCTTTGTAAGCTCAAAATTTCCTTTCTTTAATAATAAGTAGTATTAACAGTTTAATTGTGTTTATCTTGGTTAATTATTAGTAATTAGATTGGTTGTGATCAGTAGGTGGCATTGTGTACTTGTTTAAATCACATTTTCATCAAAAAAATCTGTTAAAGGGGTGTTTGGATTGAGCTGTCTAGGCCATTGTGGTTGGTCTCAGTTGTCATTACTTGTTTACTCAGCTCATTCTAAGTCCAAATACACCTAATTGAGTCCCTTTTTAGTAGCTACAAACCCAAAAGTCAAAATCATAAGCAACATCACCCACACAGTTAACTGTGTGGGAATTTCAACCTCAAAACTTATCATACCTTTTCATAAGTTGGTATTTTTACTTAAGTTGGTCTTTATATAGCCTATCATAACATATTTGATCATTAAATCAGCAATCCAAGTTCATAAAAGTCAAAACCTAAAGTTTTTCAAAAAGTCAAAAGTGCAAGTGTTGGATTTTTCCCAAAATGGGATGAATTTTTGTGAATTTTGTGGGTGGTTTTAGGATCTGAAACTTGTTGTGATCATAGTCTATCAGTAGAACTACAAGTCCCCATGGTTGTCTTAATTTAGTGATTTTTTCTCAAGCTTGTGCTTAAGCTCAAACTGAGCTGCAGGGCAAGGCCTTGCTCTGTCTCAGCAGCAACCCATCTCACCCACCACCTTTTGTGGTAGTTCGTGGCTAACCCAGTGGGTCCCACACCCCCATTTTGGTTCCATACAACCCCCTCCTACCAGGGAAATAGTATTGACCATTTATTTGACCATTGGACCTGTAGACCCCACTTTGTTTGGCCTTATAAGTCTGTCCCTTTTCTGTCTCAGAACCAAGCACCCAAAGTGCTTATTCTGAGTTTGTGGCTTATTGTGTTAGCTTATTTGTGTATTACTTGCTTAAACTTGTTCATTGTACTTATTTTCATCTGTTTTCACCAAAGTGGACCCCACATTTGCTCATTTAAGCTTATTTACACTCTTGGTCAAAGAAAGTCAATTGTCAAGGGTTTAAGCACTTGAAGTGCTTATTTTCTTGACCACAGTCAAACTCATTTCACAAAAGTTGCTTAAAAACTTATAATAAGCAGTTTTGAAAAAGAAAATCCCAAATAAGCCCAACTTAATAGAAGTGATAGCTTCTATTTATGCCAATTGGCTTATTCTTCAGCTTATTAATAAGCAATTCTCATTTTTATAATTTTCCTAGGCTTCTGGTATATAAAAATAATTTCTATAATTTTTTCAGATTTTTCTTGCATCATTTAGTATTTTTCTTAATTTAAAATAGTTTTTAGTAATTATTAAATAGATAATAATTAATAATAATTAATTAGAAAATCAGAAAAATATAAATTAAATTTTAAAATTAGTTTTTAGTTATTTTTAATTTTTCCAAATTTTATTTTCCCTTTTCTAGTATAATTTAATAATTAATTAGAATTTAGGCTAATTTAAATAATTAAAAAGTAATTAATAATTAGTTAATAATTAGTAATAATTAATTAAAAAGTCTTAAAAATATATTTTCATTTCTAAAATTAGTTTTATAGTATTTTAGATTTTTCTAAGTTTAATTTTTATTTTTCCAAGTTAATTTCATATTTATTTATAATTTAGGTTAATTTAGTTAATTAAAAGTAATTTAGTTAATTAAAAGTAATTAGGAAAATAGTATTTAATTAATAGTAATTATAAAATTAGTGTAAAAATTAATTTTAAATTTCCAAAAATTTTCTCTCATCATTAGGTTTGTAAAAATACCATTTTCATACCAGTAGCCTTTTCAGATCACCTCGTTCACTTTTATTCCTCGTACGTTTGTTCACGTTTTCAGCAAACGTACGGTTTTTGAGTTTTAAATAATTTCTTCTCAATCTAGGTTCCAGTAATCAATCACATAGCTTTCCTAAGCTATTTCTGTTAATAATTTCCAAATAATTCTCACAACAAACCCTTTCTGTGAATAATCACCCGATCACAAAGCACGCTAAAGTTACAATTCACACCTCAACGGGATTTAACGACTTGGTGATACCTTATATTACCCGGAGCATTGACCTAGGCTATTTGACTTTGTTGACTATTCTTTGGTCGATATAAGTTGGTGGTTTAGCATCAATCAATTTTTGGCGCCGCTGCCGGGGAGGTGTGCGCGTTTCTGCAGCGTCTTTCGAGATTAGTGTTATCTCACCTCACTCACTGTACAAATACCACCACTTGTGTATATTTTCAAAATCAAAACACAAAAAAAAAGTCATTAACACTTTTCCTAAAGTGTTAAAACACCAAAAAAATTAAAAAACAACAAAAACATTTCGTAACGTTTTCTGATTCGGTTTTCTTTTAAGCTGATTCTTAAGGAGAAACGATTCTAGATTACGGGACGATAACAAAAATATTGTCCAAAAAGTTTTTATCCCTAGTGCATGCGCACTCATTCACAAATGAAACGAAATCATCAACTAAGAAACGTAATTGAGTTACGTCCTATTGTTGAGGATCCAGTTCCGAAAATGGACGGAAACGACAACCAAGAACCACCCAAAGATGATGCAGCTCCTGATCTCCGAACGATGGAGGAGTTGTGTCAACCCACAATGCAAGGGAGGGGAGGACCCATTGCCCCTCTTAATATTGCGGCCACTGATTTTGGACTTAAACATCATATGATACAACAAGTCCAGAATTCATGCCAATTCCACGGTTTACCGGGTGACGATGCAAACAAGCATCTTGATAAATTCCTTACCGTCACCCAAAACATGAAACAGCATGGTGTCTCCGATGATGCCCTTCATCTATCTCTCTTTCCCTATTCTCTAACACATCATGCCACTGCATGGTTTGATCGACTTCCGAAAAATTCGATTCACACTTTCGATGAGATGGTCACTAAATTTTTAGCCAAATATTTTCCACCATCCATGGTTACCAAGTTGCGTAATGACATTAGCAACTTTCGTCAGCTTCCCAACGAATCTTTATTCGAAGCTTGGGAACGCTATAAGCTTGCGATTGATCGGTGTCCCAACCACAATATGTTACAAGTCACCATTATAGATACCTTCTATAATGGTTTGACCTTGAGACACCGAGACATCCTCAATGTTGCTGCTGGAGGGACCTTTATGAAAAGGCGTCCCGAAGAGTGCTACGACCTCATTGAGAACATGACTGCCCACCATAATTTCTGGGATTCCTCAGCCGAGAGGGAAGAGTCATGTAAGTCTGCCACTTCAGCATCCTCATCCTCTGAAATAGCAATTCTCGCTAAAAGGATGGATGATATCTCTATGGCTGTGTTGAGAATGAACCAAACTATGCAAAATCAACAAGTTCAAAACCAACAAGCCAAAGTTGTCAATCAAAGTTGCAAAACTTGTGGAGGTCCACATCCCTACTTCGAGTGTCCAACCACCGGTGGTTACACTCAAGAGAACGTACATGCTATTCAAGGGTCCTATAACTCGAGAGGTAATGGCTACCAACCGCAAGGGGACCGCAATCTTCTAAGCTATCGTTCTAACAATTTCCTTGGACCACCCGGTTTCCATCAAAACAATAATGTCCAAAACAACCGTAACCAGAACCAAAATCAGAATCGAACAAACCAAGGTTACCAAAATTCGGTAAATGTCAATCAAAACCAAAACCAGGGTTTCCATCAAAACCAAAACCAAGGTTTCCAACATCAAGGAAACTATAATCAAAACCAAGGTCAAAACAACTTTCAGGGAAACAACTCTCATGGATATGGCAACCAACATCAGGGAAACTTCCAAAACCACGGTTCCCATCAAAACAACCGGGGCCAGAATTTTCCTAATCAAAATCAAGCCATCACTCCGACTACTCAGCACTTCCCTAATCCAGCTCCTCCTAACCCAACTCGAGCAATTGTTCCAACCGGCCCATCAAATTATGAGTTGTTGAAACAATTCATGAAATCTCAGGAGGAGATGAACAAAGTGATAATGACTCAGATCGCAGACATCAAGAAGTATTTAAATGATCAACCCTCGGGCTCAGGAAAACTTCCGAGCAATACGATCTCTAACCCAAGGGGCGATGTTAAGGCGATCACTACCCGAAGCGGTGTTGCATATGATGGACCTACGGCCCCTACTACCTCTTCTTCTCTTTCTAAGGTAGTGGAGCATGAGCCTGAGGAGACAACGGACAAGGTGCAAATTACTAGCCCACGAAGTACCGCACACGTCCATCCTCAGGATGTACCAAAAACCATTCCAAAACCAGGAGTTGTCTTTGAACCACCAACAACTCCTGGAGAAAACCCTAAATCCAAACCTTCACTACCATATCCATCTAGGTTACAAGACTAGAAGCTCCGCGAAAAAGCAAATCATCAAATGGAAAAGTTTTTTCAAATTTTCCGAGATATTCATTTTGATATCAGTTTCGCGGATGCTCTCCTTTTGATGCCGAAATTCGCATCAACAATCAAAAATCTGTTGAACAATAAGGAGAAACTATTCGAAATGGCACGAACTCCGCTCAATGAAAACTGCTCAGCAGTTCTTTTGAAACAGCTTCCCGAGAAGCTAGGAGATCCGGGAAAATTTCTCATTCCATGTGTTTTTCCCGGAATGGTTGAGTGCTTCGCCTTGGCTGATCTAGGTGCAAGCATCAACTTGATGCCTTATTCAATATGGAAAAAGCTCTCTCTCCCAGAACTCACCACCACCTGCATGACTCTCGAGCTTGCAGACCGCTCAACATCTCGTCCCCTCGGCATTGCTGAGGATGTATTTGTAAAGGTGGGAAATTTCCACTTTTCGGCGGATTTTGTGATTGTTGATTTCGACGCTGACCCACGAGTTCCTCTCATTCTTGGAAGAGGATTCTTAAGGACGGGTCGTGCGTTAATTGATGTACACAAAGAAGAAATAACTCTTCGTGTTGGTAATGAAGCAGTAACGTTTAACCTCGATCAAACTTCGAGTACTCCTCTAATTATGACGCCGAATCGGTTAACCGAATTGATGTCATTGATGTTGCGTCTGAGGAGTACGCTCAAGAGGTGTTAGGTTTTGTCGATGATTCTCTGAGTGAAAACTTCACTCCATTTTCTCACCCCATTATTGCCAATTCTTCTCCTTCCCTCACTCCGTTTGAGGGAAGTGACTTCATCTTAGAAGAAATGGAGGCGTTTCTCAAAAGTGACTCGATTCCTAATGGAATCGATAACCAAGAGATCGACCTCGAGAGGGATATTCTCATACTTGAAAAATTGTTAAACAAAGATCCCTCTCCTCTTCCTGTTCTACCACAAACACTTCATAAGGAGGAAGTCAAAAATGTTGAGAAAACTGATGACTTCCCCGAGGTTGAACTTAAGGACTTGCCGCCTCATCTTGAATATGCATTTCTGGAGGGTGATGATAAATTACCCGTCATAATTGCTAAAAACTTAAGTGATGAGGAAAAGGCTGCTCTTATAAAGGTTTTGAAGTCTCATAAACAAGCAATTGCTTGGCGACTCTCCGACATCAAGGGCATTGACCCTGAGTTTTGTACTCACAAGATTTTAATGGAGGACGACTTCAAACATGCAGTCCAACAACAAAGAAGGGTGAATCCAAAAATTCACGAGGTTATCAAACAAGAGGTTTTAAAACTTCTTGATGCCGGATTGATTTACCCTATCTCGGACAGTCCTTGGGTCAGCCCAATCCATTGTGTTCCAAAAAAGGGTGGCATTAATGTTGTCACAAATGAGGAGAATGAGTTGATTCCAACTCGTTTGGTTACGGGTTGGCGCGTCTGCATTGACTATCGTAAGTTAAATGACGCCACCCGTAAAGATCATTTTCCTCTGCCCTTTATGGATCAGATGCTCGAGAGATTAGCGGGGAATGACTACTATTGCTTCCTCGATGGTTACTCGGGTTACTTTCAGATTCCCATTGATCCGCAAGATCAGGAAAATACCACTTTTACGTGCCCCTATGGAACTTTCGCATATAAATGTATGCCATTTGGCATATGTAATGCTCTGGGCACGTTTCAAAGATGTATGATGGCCATTTTTTCCGACATGATCGGGAAAACTATGGAGGTCTTTATGGATGATTTTTCGGTCATAGGGGATTCGTTTAAATCATGTCTCTCCCATTTAGACAGCATGCTAAAATGTTGTGAAGACACAAAGTTATGTCTAAATTGGGAGAAGAGTCACTTTATGGTCAAAGAGGGCATTGTCCTCGGCCATAAAATTTCAAAAAACGGGATTGAGGTTGACAGAGCCAAAGTGGACGCCATTGCAAAATTGCCTCATCCCACGACTGTGAAAGGTGTTAGGAGCTTTTTGGGTCACGCCGGTTTCTATCGTAGGTTTATTCAAGATTTTTCTAAAATTGCCCGGCCTATGACCCATCTCCTCAAAAAGGATGCTCCTTTTATCTTCTCCCCTGAGTGCATCGAAGCCTTTGAAACATTAAAGAAAAGGTTTACCGAGGCACCAATTCTTGTTGCCCCCGATTGGGACTTGCCCTTCGAGCTCATGTGTGATGCTAGTGATTATGCTATAGGGGCAGTCTTGGGGCAACGCAAAACAAAATATTTTCAGCCTATACACTATGCCAGCAAGACTATGACCGAGGCTCAAAGTCATTACACCACCACTGAAAAAGAATTACTAGCTGTGGTGTATGCTTTTGAAAAATTCTGGCCATACTTGATATTGACTAAGAGCATAGTGTATACGGATCACTCGGCTTTGAAGTACCTCTTTGCAAAACAAGATGCAAAGCCGAAACTCCTCCGTTGGGTTCTCCTCCTTCAGGAATTTGATATCATTATTTGTGATAAAAAAGGAGCTGAGAACCTAGCTGCAGATCATCTCTCCCGTCTTGAAAACCCTCACCAAGATGCTTTCGAGAAAAAGGAAATAAATGAAACATTTCCTCTCGAAACCTTCAATACGGTTTCATTTCGTGGAGACACGATTACCCCATGGTTTGCCGACTTTGCAAACTATCTTGCGGGTAACTTCATTGTGAAAGGGATGTCGTCCCAACAAAAAAATAAATTTTTCAAAGATGTAAAACATTATTTTTGGGACGACCCCTACTTGTTCAAAATTTGCGCGGATCAAGTCATCCGGCGGTGTATGTATGGTCAGGAAGCCACGGAAATTTTAAAGGCTTGCCATGCTGGTCCTACGGGGGGCACCACAATCCCAACTACACCGCCAAAAAGGTGTTTGATTCTGGATTTTATTGGCCCTCGATCTACAAGGATGCCCAAGAATTGGTCAAGTCCTGTGACGCCTGTCAGCGTCACGGGAATATTTCACAAAAGAATGAAATGCCTCAGAATGCAATTCAAGTTTGTGAAATTTTTGATATCTGGGGCATCGACTTTATGGGGCCGTTTCCATCGTCTCATGGCAACAAATACATACTCGTGGCAGTTGACTACTTGTCAAAATGGGTTGAAGCGAAAGCTTTACCCACAAATGATGCCTGACTAGTTGTGAAATTTTTAAAAGCTCTTTTGCCCGATTCGGAACTCCACGTGCTATTATTAGTGATCGTGGTACGCACTTCTGTAATGACAAATTTGACAAAGTCATGCAAAAGTACGATGTTACTCACCGTCTTTCTACTGCGTACCACCCTCAAACAAGTGGACAAGTCGAAGTTTCCAATCGTGGCATCAAAAGAATTTTAGAAAGAACTGTAGGTGAGAATCGTGCATCGTGGTCGGATAAACTAGATGATGCACTTTGGGTTTTTCGTACAGCTTACAAAACACCCATTGGGTGTACGCCGTATAAACTTGTATACGGGAAAGCGTGCCATCTTCCGATCGAGCTTGAGCACAAAGCCTATTGGGCTCTCAAGCATGCCAATTTTGACCTCAAAATGGCGGGTGATCATAGAAAAGTTCAACTAAACGAATTAAACGTGATCAAGCTTACGAGAACTCTTTGATCTATAAAGAAAAGACAAAGAAGATTCATGACTCAAAAATCAAAAACCGCGTTTTTAACGTTGGTGATCGAGTCCTTCTTTTCAAATCTAGACTCAAGATCTTCTCGGGAAAGCTCAAAACCAGATGGACTGGTCCATTCACTATCGCTAAGGTTTATCCTTATGGCACCGTCGAATTATCTCAAAATGACGGTCCTAATTTCAAAGTGAATGGACATCGTTTAAAGCACTACTTTGGAGAGGACGTACCATCCATGGTTGTCCCGGATCTCCAAACTTTCCCCAAGGACAATTGAATTCGGGGATCGAGTCAAGCTAGCGACTCGATGAACAAAAACAATAGCATAATACGGGTTTTCACCCGTATCTCTGATTCTTTCTATTTTCTACCACCTAGTGTTGGGGAATGGCCAACCCCCCGCTATTTGAAAAAATGTATATATGTATATAAAGTTCAAAAAAAAATGTGTATATATAGAAATAAAGTGAAATTTAGTGTTTCCACAGTTAGATTCGAATCTTGTCTTTTTACGTTCAAAGAGTCGGCATACTAGCCAGGACTTTGAATATTGAGGACAATATTCATTTCTAAGTGTGGGGGGGGGGGGGGAAATTCTAGCGAATTTTATCAAAATATCTTCTAATACCCTCGTTTTTTGCCAAAATTTTCAAAAATTTTTCACTTTATTTCAAAATTTTTGTGGTAATCAGTCCGCCAGGTCTAACCGACAAAGGGATTGGCTAATCCAGGAGCAAACGGCTCTTGGTAAAGATAACTCAAATCCGTTGGCGGCTTGCAATTTGCCCAAAATTGTATGGTTCCTTAACTCCCTATATCCCATAAAGCGAATGAGTTGGCTAGCCCACAAGATTATGGCTTGTGGTAAAGGTCGTGGAAAATCCATAATTGGTAATCAGCTCACCAAGATGTTGACGTTGTCCATCAAGAGTTGGCTAGTTCAGGAGCAAACGGCTCTTGGTAAAGACTAAACAAATCCGTTGAAAACTGGTGGTTTGCTCAAAATCACACGGTTATCAGGTGTGTCACAGTTCTTACACCTGGCTACTCCAGAAGTGATGGCTTTTGGTAAAGAGTTTAAAATCCATCAAGAAGATATCAAAATCGTTTTTGACGTATTTAAACTGCCAAAACATACAAAAACAATCAAAAAGATATCAAAATACTTAAATTATCCCAGAGATTGTGTTTTATGTGTTTTAAAAGCAAAATGAGCAAAAACAAAGAAAAAACGTACAAAGTTTGCAATATTGGCAGTTTCAGTCCCCCAAGTTTCAAAACTTGTCAAATTTAATCCCTATGCAATTGTTTTGAAAGGAAAAGTCAACCCAAGGTTTTGAAAGTCAAAAATCATAAAAAATTACACTTGGGTCATAAGTTTTCCAAAATTACAAGTTTGGTCCCTGAAAATCCAAAAATGGCAGAATAGGTCCCTGGGAAATTTTGAAAATGAAAATGGCAAAATTGGTTCTTGGTTTGTTTGGAAATTACAAATTTGGTCCTTGGTATAATTTGGGAAAAGTTACACTTTCAATCCCTCATGTTTGGGGAAATTGCAAATTTGGTCCTTGTTTCACTAAGACACCAACCGGACCCTTATTATTTAACCAAAACCCAACCAAACCCATTCCCAAGCCCAAAGAAATCCCAGCCCACCACAAGATCCGGTCCAATTTCCTTTTTAATATAAAACACCCCGGTCAAACCTCCCAGTTGACCATCATCCCCTTCCCCCCAACCGTATCCCACAAAACCAGGGAAACTCTCCCCCCTCCTCTCACCTTTTTCACCAGCCCCCACCCTCACAATAAATGCTGCTCACCAACCAAACCAACCCCCACCATCACCTCATTAAATGCCACCACCAGAACCACTAATTTTGGTGCGTTCCATTTTGGCGCCAAAAAGCTAATCAACAGCTCAGATGTATCAAAAGCTAATTGGACGGCTGGGATTTGGTCAAGGATTCAACACAAAGATATTGGGACTATCAAAATTCAAAAAGTAGCCATGTGGAAGACTTAGGCTTTAATTTTTATGTCGTTCATATATATGTAGCTCACTTGAGCCTTTTAGTGTGTGTAGTTTTTAGTCTAAGTTATTGTAGTATCTAATTATACTTATGTAATCTATTTTTAAGTTAATGAAGCATCAGTTTTAAGTTTACTCTCTTTTACAATTTTTCAAGTTAACTTAGAAATCTCAAATCATTGTTCAAAGTTTCTTATTGATATATAGTTGTTTGTTTACTCATATAATCCATCTTGCATCTGTTTTACATAAGTTTTCAAGTTGTGAAAGGTTTTTACCTCAGTTTAAGAAAAATAGCAAAAATAACAAAAAAATAAAAATAAAATAAAAATTTGTGAGAAAGAAGGAGTTAAGCTTGGAGCACTGTGTATATGGGATGGCAGTGGGTTAGGGACTTGTGGAAGTCACATAGGATTAGTGATTGTGGTTCTTTGGTACTTGACAATTAGCTTGGAAGGCTTTGTAAGCTCAAAATTTCCTTTCTTTAATAATAAGTAGTATTAACAGTTTAATTGTGTTTATCTTGGTTAATTATTAGTAATTAGATTGGTTGAGATCAGTAGGTGGCATTGTGTACTTGTTTAAATCACATTTTCATCAAAAAAATCTGTTAAAGGGGTGTTTGGATTGAGCTGTCTAGGCCATTGTGGTTGGTCTCAGTTGTCATTGCTTGTTTACTCAGCTCATTCTAAGTCCAAATACACCTAATTGAGTCCCTTTTTAGTAGCTACAAACCCAAAAGTCAAAATCATAAGCAACATCACCCACACAGTTAACTGTGTAGGAATTTCAACCTCAAAACTTATCATACCTTTTCATAAGTTGGTATTTTTACTTAAGTTGGTCTTTATATAGCCTATCATAACATATTTGATCATTAAATCAGCAATCCAAGTTCATAAAAGTCAAAACCTAAAGTGTTTCAAAAAGTCAAAAGTGCAAGTGTTGGATTTTTCCCAAAATGGGATGAATTTTTGTGAATTTTGTGGGTGGTTTTAGGATCTGAAACTTGTTGTGATCATAGTCTATCAGTAGAACTACAAGTCCCCATGGTTGTCTTAATTTAGTGATTTTTTCTCAAGCTTGTGCTTAAGCTCAAACTAGCTGCAGGGCAAGGCCTTTCTCTGTCTCAGCAGCAACCCATCTCACCCACCACCTTTGGTGGTAGTTTGTGGCTAACCCAGTGGGTCCCACACGCCCATTTTGGTTCCATACAACCCCCCCCCCTCCTACCAGGGAAGTAGTATTGACCATTTATTTGACCATTGGACCTGTGGACCCCACTTTGTTTGGCCTCATAAGTCTGTCCCTTTTCTGTCTCAGAACCAAGCACCCAAAGTGCTTATTCTGAGTTTGTGGCTTATTGTGTTAGCTTATTTGTGTATTACTTGCTTAAACTTGTTCATTGTACTTATTTTCATCAGTATTCACCAAAGTGGACCCCACATTTGCTCATTTAAGCTTATTTCCACTCTTGGTCAAAGAAAGTCAACTATCAAGAGTTTAAGCACTTAAAGTGCTTATTTTCTTGACCACAGTCAAACTCATTTTACAAAAGTTGCTTAAAAACATATAATAAGCAGTTTTGAAAAAAAAAAATCCCAAATAAGCCCAACTTAATAGAAGTGGTAGCTTCTATTTAAGCCAATTGGCTTATTCTTCAGCTTATTAATAAGCAATTCTCATTTTTATAATTTTCCTAGGTTTCTGGTATATAAAAATAATTTCTATAATTTTTTCAGATTTTTCTTGCATCATTTAGTATTTTTCTTAATTTAAAATAGTTTTTAGTAATTATTAAATAGATAATAATTAATAATAATTAATTAGAAAATCAGAAAAATATAAATTAAATTTTAAAATTAGTTTTTAGTTATTTTTAATTTTTCCAAATTTTATTTTCCCTTTTCTAGTATAATTTAATAATTAATTAGAATTTAGGCTAATTTAAATAATTAAAAAGTAATTAATAATTAGTTAATAATTAGTAATAATTAATTAAAAAGTCTTAAAAATATATTTTCATTTCTAAAATTAGTTTTATAGTATTTTAGATTTTTCTAAGTTTAATTTTTATTTTTCCAAGTTAATTTCATATTTATTTATAATTTAGGTTAATTTAGTTAATTAAAAGTAATTAGGAAAATAGTATTTAATTAATAGTAATTATAAAATTAGTGTAAAAATTAATTTTAAATTTCCAAAAATTTTCTCTCATCATTAGGTTTGTAAAAATACCATTTTCATACCAGTAGCCTTTTCAGATCACCTCGTTCACTTTTATTCCTCGTACGTTTGTTCACGTTTTCAGCAAACGTACGGTTTTTGAGTTTTAAATAATTTCTTCTCAATCTAGGTTCCAGTAATCAATCACATAGCTTTCCTAAGCTATTTCTGTTAATAATTTCCAAATAATTCTCACAATAAACCCTTTCTGTGAATAATCACCCGATCACAAAGCACGCTAAAGTTACAATTCACACCTCAACGGGATTTAACGACCTGGTGATACCTTATATTACCCGGAGCATTGACCTAGGCTATTTGACTTTGTTGACTATTCTTTGGTCGATATAAGTTGGTGGTTTAGCATCAATCAATTTTTGGCGCCGCTGCCGGGGAGGTGTGCGCGTTTCTGCAGCATCTTTCGGGATTAGTGTTATCTCACCTCACTCACTGTACAAATACCACCACTTGTGTATATTTTCAAAATCGAAGCATGTCCTCAAGGGTTTGAATAGTCCTTTCACTTTGACCATCAGTCTATGGATGGTAAGCTGTACTCATATCTAACTTAGTTCCCAGGGCTTTTTGTAAAGACTGCCAAAAGTAAGACGTGAAACAGCTGTCTCGGTCAGAGATAATAGAAATCAGCACTCCATGCCGTGAAACTATCTCTTTCAGGTATAGACGAGCAAGAGTGCTCATCTCATCGTTTTCCTTGATTGGTAAGAAATGCGCAGATTTCGTGAGACAATCAACGATGACCCATATGGTGTCAAACCCATTCGATGTCTTAGTTAGTTTTGTAATGAAGTCCATAGTGATCCTTTCCCATTTCCATATTGGTAGCTCTGGTTGAATCAATAAACCAGATGGCTTTTGATGTTCAGCCTTTACTCTTGAGCAGGTCAAACATTTACCGACATACTCTGCAATGTCAGCTTTCATGTGTGGCCACCAATATAACTTCTTAAGGTCCTGGTACATCTTGTTTGAACCGGGATGAATGGAATATTTAGACTTGTGGGATTCATGCATGATGATGTCTCGTAATCCTCCATGCAGTGGAATCCAATTCCTATCCTTGAAACACAACCTTCCATCTGGTTTCCTTACAAATCCATTCTTGCTCTCAGGCATACCGTAAATCCTTTCCTTTGGTCTGTTCTCTTCCTTAAGTGCCTCAGCTTGCACTTCAAGGATTTGTGTCGGTAGTGGCGATCTGATTGTCATTCCCAAATATCTGACCCTAAGGGGTCTGATTCGTTCCTTTCAACTCAAGGCATCTGCTAAACGTTTGCCTTTCCAGGATGATAACAAATTTCACAATCATAGTCACTCAGCAACTCTAACCAACGACGTTGTCTCATGTTCAACTCCTTTTGATCTAATATATGTTGGAGACTCTTGTGATTGGTGAAAACTGTACACTTGGTTCCATAAAGGTAATGTCTCCATATATTAAGAGCGAATACTACTGCTCCAAGTTCTAGATCATGGGTAGTGTAGTTCTCCTCATGAGGTTTAAGTTGTCTAGAAGCGTAAGCGATTACTTTAAACCTTCGCATCAATACGGCACCCAAACCTTGGATTGATGCGTCGCAATATACCACGAAATCCTCACTTCCTTCGGGTAATGCCAAAATCGGGCTTCGCAAAGCTTCTGCTTCAAAAACTGAAATGCCGATTCCTGTTCGTCTCCCCAAACAAACTTCTTCTTCTTCTGTGTTAACTCGGTTAATGGTTTATCAATTCTCGAAAAACATTCAATAAATCTACGGTAATATCCGGCAAGACCTAAAAATTGACGTATCTCGGTCGGAGTAGTAGGGGACGCCCAATTTTTAACAGCTTCGATCTTGGCGGGGTCAACGTGAATACCTTTACTGTCAATCACATGCCCAAGAAATTGTACCTTCTCGATCCAAAAATCACACTTAGAGAATTTTGCGTACAATTTCTCTTCTCTAACCAGTTCCAGTATAGTCCTTAGGTGTTGAGCATGTTCTTCTTCGTTGCGGGAGTAGATAAGTATATCATCGATGAACACAATCACTAACTTATCCAAGTAGGGTTCGCACATTCGGTTCATTAAGTCCATAAATACAGCGGGTGCATTTGTTAGACCGAACGGCATTACTTGAGATTCGTAGTGACCATATCTCGTTATGAAAGCTGTCTTAGGGATATCCTCCTCCCTAACCCTCATTTGATGATATCCTGATCTTAGATCAATCTTCGAGTAGACACTCGATCCTTGCAATTGATCAAATAGGTCGTCGATTCTTGGCAATGGATATCGATTCTTTACAGTGAGTTTGTTCAACTCACGATAATCAATACACATCCTGAAGGTTCCATCCTTCTTCTTCACAAACAATACCGGCGCTCCCCATGGTTAAGAACTCGGGCAAATTCCTTTATCTGACAATTCCTGTAATTGCACAGATAACTCCTTCATCTCATACGGTGCTAATCTATAAGGTGCTCATGCTATCGGCACTGCTCCCGGTATCAAGTCAATCTGAAATTCCACTTGACGTGCTGGTGGTAAACCAGGCAAATCCTTAGGGAATACTTCAGGAAAGCACTTGACTACTGGCACGTCTTCGAGTCGTTTCTCTTCTGGTTTCTTCTCCGTGATTTAAGCCAAGAAGGCTTGACATCCTCTCTCGATGTACTTCACGACTTTGATGCACGAAACGATGCTTAGACGGGTTTTACTCCGCTCTCCGCGAACGATTAGGGTTTCATCTCGAAGTGGGATATGGACGACCTTTTCGTCACATATGATTCTAGCATGGTTCTTAGATAACCAATCCATTCCTATGACGACGTCGAAACTACCAAGTCTAATTGGCATAAGGTCTATGGCAAAGGGTTCGTTAAGTAGATGTAAAGTACAACCTCGGATAATAGTGTTAGCGCATACTAGTTCTCCATCGGCAAGTTCTATATCATAAGTGGTGTCTAGTTGAGTAGGGGGAATATTAAGTAGGGGTGCAAAAGAAGTAGATACGAAACTTTGGTCGGCTCCAGAATCGAATAGAACTCTAACAAGACGGTTATTAAGTAGGAACGTACCCGTGACTACGTTTGGATCCTGATGAGCATTTCCTTCTCCCAACACATATGCTCGAGCGCGCGCAGTGTTGTTCTTGTCAGGGCATTAATTCCTGCAATGTCCCTTCTTTCCACAAGCATGGCATGTCATTGCCACCGGTTGTAAGTTAGCTCCTGTAGCCTTACAGTCTATAGCCCTATGGCCATTCTGTTGGCATCTCTTACACTTAATAAAGCATTGGCCATGGTGGTGTAGTCTGCACTGGTTGTAGTAAGGGGCGTTTCCAGCATACCCTGGGTTGTTAGCTGGTGCAGCGACATAAGCCTTAGCTGCTTCTTGTCGGCGATTTTGCTGATTATGGTGGTTGTTCCTTCCCTGGTGGTAGTTACGGTTGTGGTTACGGTTGTTGTTGTTGTTGTTTGTCTTATGATCATCAAACTTCCTTATGTGATCATTGTTTCCCTGAGCAAAGTTTCGCTTAATCTCCCTATCTAGCAGCCTTTGGGAAATAGTCATTGCTTCTTCCAAAGATTCAGGCTTTAACGAGGTGACGTTTCCCTCAATGCTCCTCGGTAATCCCTCGATGTACTTTTCTAGAAACTTTTCCAAATCAGGAACCTTTGAAGGGCAAAGTGTGGCAAACTCCTGGAATCTCCTATCATAAGCCCTGAGATCATTCCCTTTCACAACCAATAGATGAAACTCATCTTCTAGTTTCTTGATCTCTCCTCTTGGGCAGAACTTCTTTAACATCTTCTCCTTAAATTCAGCCCAGGTGATCTGATAGGCTTCCTCCACACCTATCTTCTGAGCAGTTGCGTTCCACCAAGACAACGCGTCTTCCAGTAAAGTTCCAGTAGCAAACGAAACTCTATTTTCAGCGGCACAACCGCTCCTCACAAACACAGTTTCAGTTCGCTCAAACCATTGAGCAAGCTCTATTACTCCCTCAGTTCCTTTGAAGTGAGATGGTTTACAATCTATGAAGTCCTTATAGGTACACCTTCGAGTCGCCGAAGACTCGCTTTCAGCAATAGGTCGGTTGTCGCTACTTGATCGCGCCATTGCAGCAGCTTGCTCTTCTAAAGCTGCAGCAACGCTGTCGGCAATCAATTTCTTGATAGCAGCTTGAGTCATAGCAGGTGATGCGGTGGTAGTCGTGGTTTTCCTAGGGGTCATATCTCTATAAAATCGCAAGTGTATAAGTAATAATTCCAACCATCGATCAATAATAAGAGAAATAATGCAACCAAGCTCATAATAGTCGAAATCATCACAAAATACATCACAGTCACACCATGAATACATCAACATAAACCATATCATTCATAAACAATCATCACGACATGTAACAATACACATGGAAATTATAATGAATCTCAATATGGGAGCATAATAAAAGATCAGACAACCAAGAACATCATAAATCAATATCAATACAGTACAATCATAACCAACATAAAGTTTTAATAATTTGAATTCATTGTTACAAAACAATAAGATACAACATTATTAATGCCACAGGCGACAAGTTAAGATGTCTCTTAATGTAATGATACGTCATAGATCTATGAAGGCCCGGGTGCGCCTCCTGATCTCCTCTCTAGCTCTCTGACAATCCTAATCATATCCAACATCTCTAGATCTCGAGCTCTCTCCCGGGCCTGAATCTCCTCAATCGTGGCTGACAGAGTGTGGATGGTAGCACTAGATGCGGCCAGCTCCTGGGTCTGGTGCTCCAGCATCTACTGCGTGATGATCGCTATCTCTCTCAAATCCTTCATCTCATGCCTCTGAACATCTAGTCGATGACCGAACTCAGTGATAGTATCCTAGGCCTCCTCCATCTCTGGCCCCATCATCTCAAATATAGTCTCTAAAGCTGTCCTATGAACAACGAGGTTCCCGACCTCCTCCTGCATAATCTCAATCCTCTCCAAGGATATCTCCTCCATCACGCTCAACAGCTCATCAAGACGATCCCTATGTCTAACCAACCTAGCAGCCAGTAAAGGGATAGTATGGTGTATTAGCTCCCCAATGACCAGTAACACCGCTGAAGAGCCCTCTCCAAGCTCAGCAGCCCTAGGCGATCCCTCAATAAATCTCCATCGACGAATGCACTCCAACAAGAATGACCATCGGCGGGCATCAACCATCCTATGAATGCCGGGTGAGGTAGTGGTCTCAGAAGGGATGGATGAAGGTGACGGGATAGGTGATGAAGCATGTGATGGAATCGGTACAGTGGTAGTCTGAGAGTAGAAAACCATAGGTGGTGGTATAGGTGGTAAAACCTCAGAAGAATGGGGTGCGGTATAGGTAGGTAGCATATAAGGATGTGGCTCAGGTAGTGGTAATATAGGTAATGATGATGGAGATGGTGAAGGTGCTGGTGAAGCCACAGGTGTCAGCTCTGGCGCAGACACAGGTGGAGTGCAGGTGGTGGCACAGATGTAGGTACTGGTGGTGGAACAGTAGAAGCAGGCAAAATACAGACTCGTTTCTGAGCCGTGTATTTGCGGGTAAAGTAACCCTCATGGTATCGAAACAACTCTCCAAAAGGCTCAAGCTCAAAGGGCTCAAGAATCCTCACTCGCTTGCGTCAACGAATCGGTGCAGGCGAGGATGCTGGTGGAATAGAAGCAGCAATATCAGAAGTATTAGAGGCAGAAGACTCGTCATCAGCATTTGAACCGGTATGGTGACTAACATGTGGGGTAGGACGGTCATCAGCCGCAAGAAATTGCTGAGACATAAGATACTGATCATATAGGTACTGCTCCTGTGTCATAGGTCCATAGACAGGACGAAAAAGAGGTTGTATAGCAAAAGAATCAATAGGTGTAGAAGCAACCTCACCCTCCTCGAAGGGCTCAGTCTCGGCAGATGGGTCTCCAGATGGAACAGGAGATGGAATGATAGGTGATACAGGTAGGGTGTCATGGGTAGAGTCAGATAGGTCAATGGTAGATAGGTAGGATGATGCCGGCCTGACGTCATCACTGTCGGACAATATAATGACGGGGGGTGACATGGTACTGTAATAATCCCAATAATAATAGTATAAGTCATTTAGTCTACGTAATGCTACACATGCAGTAGTTATGATGCTAAAACAAGACTTAGCATGATGCATCTAAAATCAAACCTTAAAGCATGATGTCGACAAGCGCTGGCACGGAGGGCACGAAGTAGTATGCTGTAAAATAGTTCGTTTTGAAAAATCGTATGGTTATAGTCCAAATTTTTAAAATCATTTGGTTCGCTATAACCTTGGCTCTGATGCCAATATGTAACACCCCGAAAATTTTAGAACACAGCGGAAGACTTAGTCGAGGTAATTACATAATTGGATCACAGTCAAACTCATAGGAACATAATTCAAAAGATAAAGTTTATATCATTCAATGAAAACTCAATTCTTCATAGTACAAAACATTTTCATAAAGAGAATGCCTTCAAAATAGGTAGTGAGTTTGAAAGGAATGATAAGTTATTTAATGTAAAAAGGGAGGTCTTGTGCCCTTTTGCCAGCTCCGTGCCATCATGCTGCTAGTTCCCTGAGATAAACATGCTAAAAATGTCAACACACAGGTTGAGTGAATCCATAGTAGTTTAAATTATGAAGAAGTTTGAACACAAGATAACAGTTTGAAAAACCCTGTACTCGCGGAATTAGCACAGTAATGAATATGCATAAAAATTAATCTATACATATCGATATTGCTCCTAAGGTTTCACGAAACGCATGCCTTGACAGTTATGTAAGCAATCACCTACACCACAGCGGATGTAGTTGACGAAGGTGCCATCGGGGAAACTATGCCGGATTTCCCCAAGATACGAATATAGCTCACCTCCTAACAAAAATTCTGAATTGCCTTAGGTGGGTTGCCGGTCCCAATAGATCTATTAACTATATTTCGCGCTCACTCGCAAGTGATTAAGGTTCGTGAAAGAGGGACTTGTAGCATAACGAACTTAGGCAATATCAGGAAATAATCGCATACTAAAAATACTTGTGTTCGGTTTATCGCATGTATCTCCCCTCGGGGTTTATAAAACAATTTAAAAAGTGGGACTATTAACTCACCTCGGTAATGTAGAAATCAACTAGTGCTCAAATGAGAACTAATAACGGTTATGAAAAGCAATGAATAGCTCCTGGCTCGCGACCTAAATTAGCGTGATATATACATATTATTATCTGTTTAATGATCTCGATGCGCAAATGACGAATGCGGTATCTTCAAATGAAGTGACGTCGGATAACTCGTTTTAATATGTCTCGAGTTCAAAAATAATTTATAAGGTTAAGTATTATTTTACGTATAATATTATCGTACTATATAAAAATATTTCATTTAAATATTTTTAGTTAGTATATTATAAGTTTGTATTAATATATATTGTAAAAGAAATATATTAAATAAAATGTTTTAGAAATTAAATGTTATTATATTTGTAACAACTAAACCTTTAAGTATGTCAAAAGTTACATTTTAACCCTTAGGTCAAAAATAATTACATTTTTATTCTAAAATGGTACTTTTACACTTTTTCACTTATCTTTCTCAAAATGGCAGTTTATACCCTTGTCTTTTATTACAAATTCACTGTTTCACTTGTGGTCCGAAAGTTTCCAAGTTTTGACACTTTTAGTCCTTTAACGAAATCTTTTGCAAAAATAGTCCAAAGTTAAGTTTTGAAAAAGTGGACTTTTATATTTATAAAAGTTATCATTTTTAACTTATAAAAGGTTACAAATATAATTTTTAAGATGCAAAATGTTTTAATGTTTCATGTTTTCTGCTTCTCGATCTACTGGTTCTACAAAGACAACATTGGGCTCGTTAGCCCGATTCCAAGCCCAAGACAAAGTTTTTAGTTTTGAAAAATGTTAGAGTGGTACTCGATTAGTGATTCGTTTCTTTTCGTAGTATTGTTTGTTTTTCCGAAGAAATACCGGTGAAAGTATGTTCCCCGGGTCGTTCTCCCAACGAATCGTTGAATTGATCTTGTCGACACGGTTTGTAAATCTTGTGAAGTGAATGGGGTTTTAAAAGAGATATTTTGGTTTTTAATTATGCTACAAATGAGAGTAAAATTGTAATTAAAGCAAAGAGAATGAGCAACTAGTGCAAAACA
Organism: Artemisia argyi; assembly: GCA_030686995.1. Lineage (NCBI taxonomy): Eukaryota > Viridiplantae > Streptophyta > Magnoliopsida > Asterales > Asteraceae > Artemisia > Artemisia argyi. Next base: position 124,569,955 of record CM060678.1, read on the forward strand.
CATTAGCAAATAAAATAAACATACTCAAAAGTGAAAGAGAAATAAAAACGTAAAGAAAACTTGACACGACTAATTTGAAAATAAAAATAAAAGTTAAACTAGTCCTAAGATTGCAAATTAAGTTTTTCAAAAAAATAAGACGTAGAAGAAAATAACGTAAAGGAAAAATATATTTTTGGCTTTTTAATTTTTATAAATGACAAAAAATATAAAGACTAATTAAAAGGGAAATGAGTAAAAGAAATAAAAAAAAAAAAACTATTTATTATTAAACTAAAAATGTTTACTAGCTAACGTGACTAAATTAAAGATACTAACTTGTTATATAAAAAATCCTAACTTGATAAAATTTTAGAAAATTTCGGCAGAGTTTCGTTTAGAAATTAAGAAAAGAAAACCTCACTCGATAAACGATGAGGCAACGATTATCTAACTCGATAATCTTGGCTAACTCGCCAGAAGAAATGAAACTTGATAAAAACAATACTTGATAAAAATAAAAAGTAAAAAAAAATAAAAATAAAATTTAAAGACTCAAACTCGGTATCACAAAATATCCTAACTCGAAAGTTTACAAAAAAAACTTAAAGTAAAATTGCACCTAGGTCCCTAGAAGGAGCACCAAACTCGAAAGTCTTTTGGAAAAGTCAAACTCGATAGATCACCTAGGTCCCTAACTGCTAACTCGATATCAAATTGAGTCTAACTCGATAAGAAATAAAATAAAAACAAACTGCAAACTCGATAAACTATAATCCAAACTCGATAGACCCTTTTATTAAACCTAACTCGATAACCTTAAATGTTTCTAACTCGATAGAAATTTAAAAAAAATGCAAACTCGATAATAACATTTAAAAAGCAAACTCGAAAACATTATAACAAAACACCATTTTGATCCAAAATAAAGCCTAAAAACTCATGTTTTTCACCAAATCTTTTACTAATCAAACTAGTTTAACCATAAACATTAAATCCCACCAATAAAAACACAAATTTTAACAACTAAAAATTAAAGATTTTTAGAGAGATAAAGCTAGAGAGAGAAAGTAAAATAAAACACATTCTTCATAAAAATAAAGCTACACTACTCCTACCACTATGAGGACCAACCCTCAACAACCAACCTTTCAATATTGGTGTTTAAGGGGTATTTATAGGCTAGGGGCTAGGGCTTCTCTAATCTTTTACATTGTTGCATATTTAGCCCCTAGACCTTTACAAATCATAAAATTCAAGCCTAAAACATTATAAAATGTAACTAATACAACTTAATATTAAACGTAACGACTGATAACGATCCAAATGCATTTCTTGTAACTTGGAGGATTAGCTTTGACGTTTCTTCCTCGGCTTCGGCTTTTTACCTTTTCCAATCTCGTGCTCGTTTTTGTCGGTTTTTGCTTTGTTTTTGTTCATTTTTTCACATATCCGTACCTGCACATACACAAATACAAAAACACATATATTTGGCATATTTGGCTTGGTTTTTGGTCTTTTTAGGTCCATTTATGGTCAAGAAAAGGTGAGTAAATAAGCACTCACCAAAATCCCCCAGACTAAGGTATTGCCGTGCCCTCACGCAATGTCATCACCTCACGCTTAAGAGATAAATAATTTCAAAACCTCTCTTTACTGACGTTGTAAAGTAGCAATGACGTTCAAAAGAGATATTAAAATCATTTATTCTCAAAAACGCTTCGTTTTCCGATTTTCAGGAATAACAACTACAACTACTATTTTTGTACTTTTTTCATTTATATATGTGACGGTTTGCCTTTACTTTCATTATCAATTCTTATCTGTTGATAACTTTCAGGGTCAACGAGTAGAAACACTTCTCACAGAGAAGAGACCGTACGGATAAAAATCGTCATCCTTGATTTTTCACAAGCTCCCAAACTAAGCGTAAAATCGAGATCATTGTTTATCAGAAGTTAGATGCTAACACTGTCCACAAAAGTTACTTGTGTATTACCTCTTGTCCCCAGGTCCTAAGTTTTGTATCTAAAGATTTTAATTGTGAGAAATGAATTGCTTCATATTTTCTCGTTTCGATATTTTTTTAGTCCGATAGTGACACCTAAGTTAAAACGATAAGTAGTTATTCATTTTCTCTTAAGAACCACTGCAATAGAAATTCGGTCCACATCAAGGAATTTGGGGTACATACAATATCAAAGGTATAAGTTGCGGAGTACAATCACGTGCACCTCATGTGACTGATTACTAATCACTTATCACATGCACCTCACGCGCCAACAACTTATTGATACATACATAGCTCTTATTCAACAATACTACAACTTTCATTTTTTTCATTTTTCACTTTTTTCATACTTTTGATACTTTTTTTTCTTTCTTGACTTTTTTCTCAACATCAATGGAAGCTTATTGGGTAGCTCCAAAACCACATAGATAATCAACTTTTGACTTTTGATTTTTTCACTTTGCTCTTATTTTTTATGTTCCTTGATATGTACCCAACTTCTAAAGCAAAAATTCTCTTAAGAAAACAAAGAACTAAATATTATTCAAACAAAAATACCACTAATTAACCTAGAACATCTATTATATATGGGTGACGTTTCTGATGGGAACAAGGAGGCCACAAGTACCTCTTGTGGGTTTTTTAAATCCCAGTAATGCGATCCGTGTATAGCACGAAACTTCTAAATAAACTCTATCATTCCTCGATCTCCGCAAATTTAAAATCCCAAATAATGAGATCCGCGGATGCTTAGCCATAATCTTATGATTATTTTGGTTAAGGGAGACGAGCTAGGGCTCAACACGCCCGGTCAAGTCGAAACATTTATTTCTACTCTCGCCGGTAGGAAAGTCAAAACAAGGTGTCAAAACTTATTATTTATATCATATATATATATATATATATATATATATATATATATATATATATATATATATATATATATATATATATATATATATATATATATATATATATATATATATATATTTCATTTTTCATTTTTTTTTTCATTTTTCATTTTTCATTTTTATTTTCATTTTTCATTTTTATTTTTATTTTTTATTTTTATTTTTTATTTTTTTTATAAAACGGTGACAAAAATTAAAATTTTTGGTGGAAAACGGAGTTGCGTAAGTTAACAGCTCAGACGATGGTACAGGTCAAATCGAATCGAAGATTCACCCCCCAGACTAAAGTGAAACATTGTCCTCAATGTTTTAAGGGTAAAGGTAATCCTACGTAAAATCTAAGGCCATTTATTAAGTATGCCAAGAGATAAACGTTAGTCGATAAGATTTTGGATATGGTGAATTTCCGAAAGAGCAGCGAAGGATGAGACTCGAGTGGAGAGAACGACAAACCACGAGCACGAGAGTCCTCAAACTTCGGGGAAATTCCTGAACATTCACAAACAACCACAAAAACACGAGTTTGGAAAGGGTTGCCCCCCTCACGTCACGTTATTAAAGAAAATAGAAAATAAAGTAAATGAAATGGATAAGCATGGGGTGCCTCCCACGAAGCGCTTGTTTTTTTATTACCGAGTCACATTAGCTTGACTCGATCCCCGAATTAATTCGTCCTTGGGGAGAGCAGATGGAACGGACAACCGGCACAAACGGAGATGCCGGGGTCAAATACAGTATCCTCACTCCCGGTGGAGTGGAAAAGTGAAGATATGAGAGGATAAGCAAAGAACAGATAAAACACCCAGATGATAAAAGCAAAGACATCATCAGCATCATGGGTGGGTTGGGTGGGTAAAATATTAAGCACAGGAACATCATGTTCATAAGTCTCGTCCACCACTCCAACAACAACTTCATTTACATTGAGCTCAAAATCTTCATCGGGTGGTTTCTCAGGTGGACGAGAAGATGGTAAATCAAAGAGAAATGAATCGGTATTGGAAGATAAATCATCATTATGTAATTCTTTAGTAAGCACGTTCCTTTGAAGGCCATTCTCGTCATTTTCAATATCTGGTTGAGAAATGGTATGAGAAATTTCATCGGAGAACTTCTCGGGAGGAGAATCAAGCATATGATATGAATCCTGGACCTCGGGTTCCATTTCAGACTCATCACTAAGAATATCGAAGACCGGGTTATTTGAAATTTGATTATAATCCGATTCAAAATCAAATAACGGATTCGTGAAAGTCTCATCAAAAGTTTCAGAAACCCTTGGAACAAGGTTATCATCATCCTCATCATAATCATCGATATCTCCACAAGAGTCTTCATCACTCGTGGTGTACTCATTATGAGAATCGGTATAACTTTCCACTTCAACTAAATCTTCATTGCTCATCGGAGGGAGAGAAGTTGACGGCTCTTCATTCAATAATTCTTCAAGTAAACGAATTTCTCCCTCCGGATCAAAATTGGTATCATCAACCATCGTCGAATCGGAATGATTATTAGCAAGACAAGCCTCGATCTCATCTAAAACGACATCGCTCCTCTCAACTGGTTCTAGAGAAGGATGGAAAGAGTCGGAAATGAGAGGATCAGGGGATGGAGTGGGATTGCCACTCGGAGATGAATCTGAAATTTCAAGAACGTCTACGTCGACCTTTTTATCAGCATATAAAGCTCGGATATTCTTCATCTGCTCTTCTGCTAATAATTCTGCAATACTCTTTTCTTCTTCGACGGGTGTAGTTTCAGCCGATGAAGTGTAAATACCCCCAATTTGTATGGAATCCTCATCATCGTCGTCATGAATAAAAGTCTTACGTAATTTAGCCTCTCTTTCCTCGACAAGTAATTCTCCCATGGTCTTCTCATGAGGATCAGGAGTATATGTAGTACGATTAGCCATGAACTCTCGCACCATTGCGGTAAGGGATTTTATTTCTTCATTCGGAACTTGAACCATGTCGGGAATTTGTGGGGGTTGGTTAAAACCATGAGAATCGTAACATGAATTCGGCTCATAAAAATTTTCAGACGATCCCCCACAATATTCAAAATTTGATGAATTTTGGAACGAATTACCATCGAAATACGGTACTTGCTCATACGAGTTTTGATAAAGAGGATTAAAATCGTTTTGAGGATAATTATCAAAACTCGTATCACAAGCATAAGACGTTTCAGCACTCGGGGCGTAACATATACAGTTGATGTATCCACATTGGTTACAAAAACATTGCCCACACGGTAATCCTTCGTCGGACGGATTTCCACAATTAAAACAAGTGAATGGAGACGGCGGTGGTGTCGGATAGTAGTTTGGATCATTTTGAAGGATTGTGTTTCGAACATACTCGGGAGTATTACAAAACAAACAAACTCCATTGTGAATATCACTACCACATTGTTCACACGTACACCAAACACATGAATCTCCGAATAACGGTTCACCACATTTAAAACAAGACGTATCCATAAGAATTATCGGTATAGAGGGTTAAAGAAGAAGAATTAAATGATAAGAAGATAAGAAGATTATTTTTGGTTTTTGAATTATTTGAAAAAGAAAATCAAAAGTAGAAAATGAAAATCTTTTTGTGTTTATATATATATATATATATATATATATATATATATATATATATATATATATATATATATATATATATATATTTTAAGCGATAACTTCCAAAGGAAGGTTCTTCAAAACACAAATCAAACAAACGATCGACGAAATCTTAACAACGCTTCCCCGGCAGCGGCGCCAAAATTGATTCGTTTCTTTTCGTAGTATTGTTTGTTTTTCCGAAGAAATACCGGTGAAAGTATGTTCCCCGGGTTGTTCTCCCAACGAATCGTTGAATTGATCTTGTCGACACGGTTTGTAAATCTTGTGAAGTGAATGGGGTTTTAAAAGAGATATTTTGGTTTTTAATTATGCTACAAATGAGAGTAAAATTGTAATTAAAGCAAAGAGAATGAGCAACTAGTGCAAAACACATTAGCAAATAAAATAAACATACTCAAAAGTGAAAGAGAAATAAAAACGTAAAGAAAACTTGACACGACTAATTTGAAAATAAAAATAAAAGTTAAACTAGTCCTAAGATTGCAAATTAAGTTTTTCAAAAAAATAAGACGTAGAAGAAAATAACGTAAAGGAAAAATATATTTTTGGCTTTTTAATTTTTATAAATGACAAAAAATATAAAGACTAATTAAAAGGGAAATGAGTAAAAGAAAAAAAAAAAAAAAAAAAAAAAACTATTTATTATTAAACTAAAAATGTTTACTAGCTAACGTGACTAAATTAAAGATACTAACTTGTTATATAAAAAATCCTAACTTGATAAAATTTTAGAAAATTTCGGCAGAGTTTCGTTTAGAAATTAAGAAAAGAAAACCTCACTCGATAAACAATGAGGCAACGATTATCTAACTCGATAATCTTGGCTAACTCGCCAGAAGAAATGAAACTTGATAAAAACAATACTTGATAAAAATAAAAAGTAAAAAAAAATAAAAATAAAATTTAAAGACTCAAACTCGGTATCACAAAATATCCTAACTCGAAAGTTTACAAAAAAAAACTTAAAGTAAAATTGCACCTAGGTCCCTAGAAGGAGCACCAAACTCGAAAGTCTTTTGGAAAAGTCAAACTCGATAGATCACCTAGGTCCCTAACTGCTAACTCGATATCAAATTGAGTCTAACTCGATAAGAAATAAAATAAAAACAAACTGCAAACTCGATAAACTATAATCCAAACTCGATAGACCCTTTTATTAAACCTAACTCGATAACCTTAAATGTTTCTAACTCGATAGAAATTTAAAAAAAATGCAAACTCGATAATAACATTTAAAAAGCAAACTCGAAAACATTATAACAAAACACCATTTTGATCCAAAATAAAGCCTAAAAACTCATGTTTTTCACCAAATCTTTTACTAATCAAACTAGTTTAACCATAAACATTAAATCCCACCAATAAAAACACAAATTTTAACAACTAAAAATTAAAGATTTTTAGAGAGATAAAGCTAGAGAGAGAAAGTAAAATAAAACACATTCTTTATAAAAATAAAACTACACTACTCCTACCACTATGAGGACCAACCCTCAACAACCAACCTTTCAATGTTGGTGTTTAAGGGGTATTTATAGGCTAGGGGCTAGGGCTTCTCTAATCTTTTACATTGTTGCATATTTAGCCCCTAGACCTTTACAAATCATAAAATTCAAGCCTAAAACATTATAAAATGTAACTAATACAACTTAATATTAAACGTAACGACTGATAACGATCCAAATGCATTTCTTGTAACTTGGAGGATTAGCTTTGACGTTTCTTCCTCGGCTTCGGCTTTTTACCTTTTCCAATCTCGTGCTCGTTTTTGTCGGTTTTTGCTTTGTTTTTGTTCATTTTTTCACATATCCGTACCTGCACATACACAAATACAAAAACACATATATTTGGCATATTTGGCTTTGTTTTTGGTCTTTTTAGGTCCATTTATGGTCAAGAAAAGGTGAGTAAATAAGCACTCACCAATTAGGCTTAGGTTTAGGACGATTTAGGCTAGCGTTTCACGATCTAAACTTTGCATGTGTGTCGATCTTGTTTCTGTTTGGTTCGAAGATTCGAGTGGTCGAAAAATATTTATGTGTTGTACGTGAAAATAACGAAATATGTGGCCATTCCTATGGAGTGTCGTGTGGTATGCTTGTAAGAAAACGTTTTCATATTTTAGGTTCTTAATGAAACGAGACATGTATAGTATGCATGATATAGAAAATAAGTATTGAAATAGGATCAAGTCACTTACAACACCTCAAGGGTGGTGAAGAGATTCGAATGAGAAAGGTACGAAAGAAATGAGAACGTGTGTAAGTTGTAACCCAAACTTCTCCTTGAATATTAACACACGGTCCAAAGCAATAACCCAAAGTCTCGCAAATGACCCAAACGTCTTGTATGATTCCCTTGTGTCTCGACAGTGAGCCAAACAAAAAGAGTGGTGATTTTTTTTGAGGTTTTAAAAGTATGGTGAGTTGTGAAGTATGTAGTAATGGTTTTTATAGTAGGAAGCAAAGGTGGTTAGGTAGTAAGCATGGGATCTTTGTTGGGTGAGTCCTTGTAGTGTCATTCGAAGGGTGACAAGGTTGTCAAGGGAGTTTCATGTTTGGTCTTGTCGAAGATGGCAAAGTCCTTGTGGTTATGATGAGGCTTTAAGTCTAGGTCAAGGGGGTTTTCAAAAGGCTTATGTACTTGGTTTGAATGGAAAAAAGGAGCATGTGATCCTTGTTGGGGGTAATGGGACATAAGACCCTTTAGTCATTAGCTTTAGGAAAAGGGTTTAAGAATCTTGCATTTGTTTAAGTATTTAGGTGTAGGTAATTAGGGTGGCTTAGGTGGTTTTTGGGTGGTTTTTACACGCGAAGGAAAGAAAGAAAATAGTGGTAGTGTCGAGTTTTATGAGACATGGGAGACAAGATTGTTTCAACGTATATATGTTGCAATCTATTGGAGCAAAGTTGTGTTTGTTTTGGTCTCGACAGGGAACCAACGAAAAGAAAGAAAGAAGAAAAAAAATAAGCTTAGCCCTCGTGGGCTTGTGGTTGTGGTTTCGGCCCGAAAAGAAAAGAAAGAAAAAAAAAAGAAAATGATAGTTGGGCTAGTCCATGGTCCAAGAAGAAAGAAAAAGAAAGTAGGTGTTGGGCTTGCGTACGGGTATCGGCCAAGTCCAAAAGAAAAATAAATAACTTGAGTGGTTAAACGTGCCGGGAAAAATAATATGTCGGAGTTTATATAGAAATAGACTACGAAGAAATCTCGGAAATGCTTGTACGTATATATATCATCATGTGTGTGTGTATATATATATATATATATATATATATATATATATATATAATAGTTTCGTTCGTATAATATATACATCACTAGGTCGGTATTAGGTTCTGTTTCGCGAGTGGAAGCTATTCAATTCACATCAAGTTTCTCGGTAATTCAGTAGTGAACAAACACACGTTTTGGAAATAAAGTAATAGTTCATAGTCCATGAAAATTTAAATTGGCCCACAAAATTGGCCTAGTGATCAGTTATTTATAAAAATGTTCAGTGATAAGCATTACTAAATGACATGGGATAATACAGGGTATTATAGGATCCTACTTCACTCCTATGTCGAGCCGTTAGAAGCTCCTAACATGGGATCATTAGAATTCTCCTACGCATTAAATACAACCAAATATCGTAGTACACCTCCGATCATGTTTCTTAAGACATTCAGGCAAGTTACCAATGGAAGTCTGCCAGTTTTCTTAAGCCTAACATCGAATACAATCATCCATAACAATTATAAACAAGCAATCAACCCATAATTAACATCTAGATTTCACTACATCTAAGCAAACACAAGAAAGATATAGCCTAGCATGTTAAATAAAAGACAAGCGTAAGATATAATCAAACAACACATAGACGTATTGAATGATTTGAAAGAGTACTTATCTTTAATTGAACATGAAAGATTCAAAGGGTTGAAACCCTTGAAAAAGCTAGAAAATTCGACCTAGGGTTTTTTCCCTCAAAGTTGCACACCAATGAATGAAATTTGGAAAACTATATATAGATTTTAAAGGGTGACGGCGTCATGTGTTAAGTTGTGATGCCATCAACTCGCCGTCTTAATAAAAATCGTATTGCCTAGATCTGATTTTGACGCCGTCATGTGTGATTTTCTTCTGGGCCGTCACGTACAAATGGACCCTGACGACCTTGGTGACGCCGTCAGGTCCTATGCTTGAAAACACTCTGGACCGTCACGTGTATTTTCCACTTCCACCTCTTTTGTAACTCTTGACGCCGTCATGTAGAAGATCTTGACGCCTTCAGGTACTGTTCCCAGCAAGGAAAATTGAGACTTTGCCATTTTCTTCACTTTTATGCTCCAAAAACGTCCAAAATGCTTCATTTTCTAGATTTCTCTCCAAAAGTACCTAAAATGACAAAAGGAACGATTTAAGGCAATATTTGATCAAATAATCACGAATTCGGGCTTAAATGACCCCTTAAAAGCAGTTCATTTTTCGCCTCATCAAATACCCTTACACTTGAGATTTGCTTGTCCTCAAGTAAATGCGCTTTTATGCTAATCAAAATACAAGTTAGGGGTCATTTAAAACTAATATAAAAGTAATTACAACAAATAATCGTTCCACTAAAAACCAAAGACAAGCATGGAGGTCATACACTAGCACCTCACAAATAGTGTTTAGATTCTCACATCTCTCGGGTGTAATAAAGTATATATCACAATATGGAAATGGAAAACATCTCTCACTACCTGTCATAGCAAAATAGATTACCATAGGCTTGGGAAAGGATCAAACCTCCACCACTTGGCGTAAGCACCTAGGATAAACTATCAAAGAGGTCTTTTAAAGGGTTATAACGTTAGGTATAGGGATATGGAATACATGGTTTTGTTGGATAAAGGCAATATTTACTGGTGGCGAGTTAATCATCTTGGTTAATTACATGTACAATATGGCGTTGCTAAGCCAAGACTAGACTCGACTTAAGCTAATGAATCAAAAATAACAAAAACATAAAATAAACATACAATGAAACGGGATGGTAGTCCGTATGTTTTTTCTCTTTTCTTTTTTCTATTTTTTTTTTTATCTTTTTCTTCATTTTTCGATTTTTTTTTTTTTTTTTTTTTTTTTTTTTTTTTTTTGCATACACTCTTACCCTACCATCCAAAATAATACATCATAGGGAATGTACATTCCCCTTACACTTGAATTTTTACATACTTTACAATGAACTAATCTAATGACTCGAATCCAGATAATCAAAACACTTTGAGTACTTTTTAAGATTAACGCACATATGGGGGTAATATATGATGTTCTTCCCCATTACTCCACAACACAAGTACTTTACCCCATGAGTCCCAATCGTCCCAAAACAATATGTACAAGATATGACTCGACATAGCAACCATGTAATCAATTAGATAATTAACTAAGGGTTTAAACATGTAACAATAATGCACTAAAGATGAGTACATACACGGAAGGCTAAGGCGATTTGGCTGCACATTTTAGTGGGTTGTAACAAATTCTTCCTTTAAGTAAAATGCTTGAAGTTAGAACGAAAAGATAGGCTCGGAGGAGTGTACTAGGTGTTTCGTGTACTAAAAATGAGTACAACGCTAAGGTGTGGGAAAATTAGTTGACTTTACTAGCCAAGTAAGATGACTTAAATGGTCAAGTAATTACGATACGGGTTTAACACAAGGGTGATCCTAATGCCTCTTATCATGTAGTAAATCCTACTACACGAATGTAGTCTCACTAGCGGTCTCGGGATTCATCACTAACGCAAGTTCTAAAATCTAAATGCTACCGGTACACTCATAAGCACTAATAATGAATGCTTTTCCTATCAAATCTAAAGGCGAACCTCACATATTTGGGTGAAAATTTTTTCTGAATGGTACGGTTTTGTGCTAGTCATACAACTCCTATCCATGAGACGCTTGTTAAGGCTAAAGTTTCACTCCTAAATGTTGTAAAAAAATTTAAATTTGGCGCTAAAATTACACTAACAAGTATTTCTCTTAGTTTTATTACACACATACCATCGAACAAACAAACTCAAGTGCAATTGTATCCTATAAGGTATCATCATTTACCCTCCCCTTACACTTAGGATGAACATTGGCCCCAATGTTCAATTAAAGGATGTAAAAGTGAAATAGGTAAAAGAATGAAACAAATACTCCCCTGATTCGTTCGGTTTGGATAGTGTGTCAACAAGGTTAGATCTTCCTCCAAGAAAATGAACATTCAAAGCTTCCATTCCAGAAAATAAATCATCTTCTTGTCATATATAACCTGTTAAACCTGAGAAAACAAACACGGCAACCTCGCGTAAAATCGGCGGCAATCTATATATACTAACCAATCCTAGAAAATAATGTAAGATATAATGCTTGTGGAATGAATGTTTGTAGATTTTCTGGAGTTTATAAAACTAAAGAATTAACAAAAACTTTAAGACTCTGTTAGAAAAACAAAACTCGCAAAATTTCCAGAATTTTACACATGACGCCGTCAGGTGTTAATTCCTGATGCCGTCAGAAGTGACCTGTAGAAATCTTTACGTTAAGTTTCCGGAAAATTTCTGGAAAAAACTTATGTCCTACTTCCTGGAAAATCCTGCAAAACATCATTATGACTCGATACAAGCATTTGACTCTAACAATTACTAATACACATGTTCATTTAATATTGTGGCGAATCAAGATCAATTTCGTTCTTAGAAACAAATTTGGGGTTTCCCCTTACACTTAGCTTTTGCAAAATACCTTTATATGAAGTTAAGACGAAGTTAAACGACAAAATAAAGCATTTTCACAATTTAGTTTAAATCATGATCCACAAACAATAAAAATAAAATATGCATACGGAAATAAATAAAATCAAATAAACAAACAAACAAACAAACAAATAAAGCTTGGGTTGTCTCCCAATAAGCGCTTGTTTTTGTTCGAGTCACGAGCCTGACTATATCCTTATTTAACGGAAATGGAGGAGGTTTTCCCTACACTTAGGATTAAGTGTGGGTGGAAGTAGCGATACACACCCTTAGGGTGGAAATATGCCTCGTGAGGAAAGAGTGGTGGATGAATTATATGCTCAAAGGGGTGTGCTCCTATCATCATAACCTTACCTAGTTCACTTTGATCAATGGGTGAGTTAAAGTTTTCTCCTAAAAAGGGATCATCTTCTATCAACTTTGAGAGATTCCTAGTTGGGAATCCATCTTGACCTAACAAAACTTGTTTAAACACATAATGTTTCTTATGATCAATCATGAATGGGTGATGTAAGTATGTAAGGTCATTGTTCACTCCTATGTCAGCTTCTTCTCTACAAGGCTTAGAGTCTACTACCTTCAACGTAAAACTACCCAGACTATATGGTTTGATGGGTGGATCGGGACCTTTTTCAATTCCTAAATTCACATCTAACGATGGAAGATTTGGTAATGGTTTTGGTTGAGTCTCCGGTTCATCAAAACTAGGAACTTCCTTAGAACTAAAAGAAAGGTCGTCACTACAAGTGTTAAAACCTATATCCTCTAGTTGTGCTTGGTCCAAGGGTTCTACCTCTATTGGGGTTCCTATAGTCTCTTCTACTTTTTCCGGGTAAGTCACAGGTGGTGTGTGCCTCAAATGATGGTAGGACTTGTGGGGTACTTAGTGAGCTTATGTTATTTACTTCATCATTCCTTGTGTTAAGATTACCTATATCCTCAACATGTGTTTTATTATAATCTAACCCTAACATTTTCCCAAGTATCTCAAGTGCTTCTCTAGGCATCTCAACTTCTATATCCGAATCATAAGGATCATCCTCAATATTCTTACTGCTATATTCAAATTTCCCAAAAGATTCATCATGTGTTTTTTGAGATTCATCATCATCGATCATAAAACCTAGGTCTTTTTTATCAATGTGATCATGTTCGGCTACATCCTCCATCACATCAAGGTCACCTATGTGTTCATCCTGTATTATAGTAGTGCCTAACCATGACATGCAGCTAGGTGGCTCATACAAAACTATCCTATGTGAAGGCTCATACGGAACATAGGTTTCACTAAGTGAGGCATTTTGAGGGGTTGATGGAGCTCCTAAGGTGAATTCTTTAAAAGTCTTATACACTTGGCCTCTTTTCTCAAGGTACTCAATAAAATCAATATAAGATCTCGTCCTCCTCATTTCATTCCTCCATCTTTGTATATCCAAACTGGTGTAATTATATTTTTTATAGTAAAACACTAGTGTCGGACTTGGTAGATTCACGAACAAAGACACAAAGAAAACATAGACTACGAGAAAGCTAAAAATAAAAATAAAAATCTTACTAGAAAGGAATATAGCAAGTAGACCTAATAAAAAGAAATCCTAACCTAGACAATAACTATACCCCGGCAGTGGCGCCAAAAACTTGATGCGTGGGAATTGCACCCTCACAAAAGGTTTTACCTCTCAAGAGATCTTGAGAAGCTTACAACCCCTACCAGGTAGTGTATTTGATCGTTATAGTATAGTATAGCGACAAGTACCAGGGGATTGATCGTTCAACTCAGGAATAGTGTCGCTAGGATTAGAAAGTCTACTAAACTAGATCTAGAGGTGAGGGATGATTCTTTTTGTATTTTTTATATTTTATGAAAGCAAGTAAAAATCTCGGGTTTTGAAGGACTGGGCGGAATTAGTTGCTAGCCAACTAACCCAATTAATCTAAAGATGCAATCAAAATAAAATAAAAGAAATGAAAATACAACTAATATACTAATGTGGTGGTAACAATAATGAGGAAAATTGTATGTACTTAGATTTCATTACTCCCTAGATATCTTTTACAGGTTAATTACCTGTTACAATTGCATGGATGACGGGTCATATTCCTTAACACTAGTCGTAGGGCCGTGTACAATATTCCCTAACTCTATAGGATCCTACTTCACTCCTATGTCGAGCCGTTAGAAGCTCCTAACATGGGATCATTAGAATTCTCCTACGCATTAAATATAACCAAATATCGTAGTACACCTCCGATCATGTTTCTTAAGACGTTCAAGCAAGTTACCAATGGAAGTCTGCCAGTTTTCTTAAGCCTAACATCGAATACAATCATCCATAACAATTATAAACAAGCAATCAACCCATAATTAACGTCTAGATTTCACTACATCTAAGAAAACACAAGAAAGATCTAGCCTAGCATGTTAAATAAAAGACAAGCGTAAGATATAATCAAACAACACATAGACATATTGAATGATTTGAAAGAGTACATATCTTTAATTGAACATGAAAGATTCAAAGGGTTGAAACCCTTGAAAAAGCTGGAAAATTCGACATAGGGTTTTTTCCCTCAAAGTTGCACACCAATTAATGAAATTTGGAAAACTATATATAGATTTTACAGGGTGACGGCGTCATGTGTTAAGTTGTGACGCCGTCAACTCGCCGCCTTAATAAAAATCGTATTGCCTAGATTTGATTTTGACGCCGTGATGTGTGATTTTCTTCTGGGCTGTCACTTACAAATGGACCCTGACGGCCTTGGTGACGCCGTCAGGTCCTATGCTTGAAAACACTCTGGACCGTCACGTGTATTTTCCACTTCCACCTCTTTTGTAACTCTTGACGCCGTCATGTAGAAGATCTTGACGCCATCAGGTACTGTTCCCAGCAAGAAAAATTGAGACTTTGCCGTTTTCTTTACTTTTATGCTCCAAAAACGTCCAAAATGCTTCCTTTTCTAGATTTCTATCCAAAAGTAACTAAAATGACAAAAGGAACGATTTAGGGCAATATTTGATCAAATAATCACGAATTCGGGCTTAAATGACCCCTTAAAAGAGGTTCACCTTTCGCCTCATCACCAACAAATCCTTATGAGCGGAACTGAAATGGGTGTGGAATTGGACGCCAAAATAGGGGTTGCGACTAGTGCGTTTGCGACCTGAAATGGGTGGGTTTTAGGCGATGAGAGCTGGAACAGGTGTCATATACTTATAAGGTACGTGATTAGCATCTTTACGATCAAGTGCTATATTCTTTAGAATTGACAATTACAAATACCAACATTATTCAGTCACATTTTATTGTTTCTGTTTGTCCAACAAGGATGACATAACCTGAAAAGGTTGGAGAATTTGGGATGAAAATTCAGGAAGTTTTTGACATCCTCGAAGAGAAAGACACGGTTAGAGGTGTAGTGGCAGGTAACTTTGTGTCCAGTATTATCGGTTTCGGTTACTTTTACTTTTTAATGGGTGTTCGGGACTGCTATAAAACAGCAGCATTAAAGGACGAATTGGGTCATTTTTAACTAATATTTTTACGTTCTCTTATTTTAATGTAGCTACTTATCAGCATATGTAGCCTTCTGATTGATTATATAAAAAAAAACGCAGCTGTGCCGCGAACACAACCACCACAGTAGAAGACTCGAGACATGTCCGTTACTCGCGTGACTTTAGTATACTGGAATTGGATCCAATGTACCTTTCTATCTTTATTTTCCATGTACGTTTGATACAATTCATATCTATTTTATTTTTTTTGGCCACATACAAAAAAAAAAGTCCCACCGCAATGCGGCGGGCGCCAGGCTACTTGTTCTCTATATATATTAAAGGGCACGGAGTTGAGCACCATGCCTTAAAAAAAAAATTTTTTTGGCTGCTCACGTTTGGTCCATGAAGTAGCCCGGTAAACCTTTGAGTCGGCCCACAAAAATATAGTAAATGATATATTCAGATTTCCGGACATAAACATCATCTTCTTCGACAATTTTCCCAACCGCCTTTCACTACTGTTCATCTTATTTACACCCGACTTGCGCGACAGCTGAAAACGAGGTTAGTGTTTCTTTTTACCGTCTAATCGTCTATTATAGTTAATTTGTTTATTATTTGGTCTTTGTGCTCAACCTCAAATATTATAAGTTATGGGGGATGATTTCCTTTTGTTTGTGGCTGTAGGGATTTGGATGAGGCTTTCAGGATAATTATTAGGGGATTTTCGTTGAGTTATATACACAGCTACTTTCGAAAGAAGCTTTTAACGCGGTACACAGTCGTTGGTATCAAACAGGTAGTTTTTATTTCTCATCTTTATTAATAGCTACTATCATAAGATTAATTAATTTTATTATTATTATTATTATTATTATTATTATTATTATTATTATTATTATTATTATTATTATTATTATTATTATTATTATTATTATTTTTGTTTGTTTAACGATAATAAATTGGTGAAATATATCAAATTTACATCTAATTATAATTATGCGGTCTGCTCATTCGTTATGCGGTCTGCTCCTTGGTTTTAGTTTATAGGTGGGATTTATTTTCTTGAAGTTGTTGAAGCTGAATTAGGAAGTTCGCCTGTGTGGTTATGGAGTGTGGTTATAGTGAAGAAAGTGTACATCGAGGTTGCGTATATTATGTGTTTGATAAAAGAATTAACAAAAACGTTGTTCAACTTATATGGTCTTTGGTGTTAAAATTCATTCTTCGAATTTTTTTTATGCAGGTTCACATTGATTAATAAATCGGGAAGAGTTTTAAAGGCGAGATGGATGAGTTAGGAAGCAATGTGACAAGCTTTTCTATGGATCTTTTTGGAAGCATCCATTGTAGAGGCTATTTATCTTGGTAATCATCTAACAAATTACTAAATAATTGTCTATGTTTGCTATTTGTGTTATGAACATTATGTGTTTTTATTCAGTTGATGGTTGATTGAAATCTTAGGAATCATTGCGTCCTGGTAACAATGTGCATCTATTTATCAGAATAGCGGATCACAGGTTCAGTGTGCTGCAATTATAGGTGTGAAACTCTTATATATAAATGTTCCGTAACATGTTGGAAGTATTTGGATATCCATGAGGCTGATGGCTATCATTTCCCCGGAGCAGCCATCAGTATGCGTTCGCGGGCTCTTGGGAAAAGGCAATACAATCAGGTGTCGAGACTTATGCGCAACTGTTGTTGCTTGCGTTGTCAAAACCTTTGATGATCACAGTTACTTTTCAATATTACCAGTGTTAAAATGGAATAGCCATGTAGACTGCAACATGTGCTTACCATCCTTTTGTTTTGTTGACAATGCAGGTAAGTTTTGGAATTGAACTGCGTTTATTTTTTTATGTTTAGTTGGTATATGTTTAATTGATTAAGTTTAGCCTGTGTATGCATGTGGATGCACGGTTGGTCAATCGGGAGATTAGTAAGAAGGATAAGGTGTAAAGATGTATGAATGCGCTACTGAACTTGGTGATCCTACTAACCAAGGTAACCTCAGGATTTCTTTTCTTGAAGGTAGGTGCAACTGTAAATTGAGTTATAAAGTTTTTAATGAACGAGTTCACGGGGTCTATGACCGGTACATTACAAAGAACTGAAGCCAACAAATCCTTATGAGCGGAACTGAAATGGGAATGGAATTGGACGCCGAAATAGGGGTTGCAACAAGTGCGTTTGCGACCTGAAATGGGTGGGTTTTAGGCGATGAGACCTGGAACAGGTGTCATATACTTATAAGTTCCGTGATTAGCATCTTTACGATCAAGTGCTATATTCTTTAGAATTGACGATTACAAATACCAACAATATTCAGTCACATTTTATTGTTTCTGTTTGTCCAACAGGGCTGACATAACTTGAAAAGGTTAGAGAATTTGGGACGAAAATCCAGGAAGTTTTTGACATCCTCGAAGAGAAAGACACGGTTAGAGGTGTAGCGGCAGGTAACTTTGTGTCTGGTATTATCGGTTTTGGTACTTTTAATGGGTGTTCGGGACTGCTATAAAACAGCAGCATTAAAGGACGAATTGTGTCATTTTTAACTAATATTTTTACGTTCTCTTATTTTAATGTAGCTACTTAGCAGTATATGTGGCCTTCTGATTGATTATTTAAAAAAAAACGCAGCTGTGCCACGAACACAGCCACCACAGTAGAAGTCTCGAGACATGTCTGTTACTCGCGTGACTTTAGTATACTGGAATTGGAACCAATGTTCCTTTCTATCTTTATTTTCCATGTACGTTTGATACAATTCATATCTATTTTTTTTGGCCACTTACAAAAAAAAAAAAAAAAAAAAAAAAAAAGGTCCCGCCGCCAAGCTACTTGTATATATTATAGCACACGGGCACATATTCCGAAATGCACAAGTGCCATATATTAATATTATTTTTTGGGATTTTTTGCTAGGCTACAGGAATCCATGGATTGGTTGTTTAGCCCATTTTCTCAAGCGTCTTAAGCTTGGTCACATTTCTTCATATAAATAGTACATTTATTGTTAAACTGACCAACCAAAAATAAAATAAAAAATAATTCATTTAAAATACTTTCAGTTAAAATGTACAAACATACTTCTAAAAAAAGGGTACACACTTAAAAAAAACTAAATTATAATTAAATCTCTCGCTCAAAGACGATCCATCAAAAAAAATGTACACTAAAACAAAATTTAAAAAACACGGTGCCCTTTACGCAGCAAATAAATCGCAAACTAATCCCTCGCAAAACAAACAAAAATTACCCGCTGCAACGCAGCGGGCTCCCCCAACTTATTTTATTTTATAGTAAGCACATGTGTAAACAATAATTTCATGTGATCCAAAGTTTTTATAATACAATATTACACATGAGTTAAAATACGATATTTTTATCTTAACTTGTGAGTGAGAACTTTTCAAAGCACAATAAATAGTGGGATAAAGCTATTATTATTTTTTTTTAAATGACAAATCAAAGTCAAATTAATACGAGTACTTGTACAATACTATCAAGTTAAAGTGCAACAAAAATTGTTACGTAGTTTTGGGATTATAGCCCAAACATCAATATATTCCTTTAAGTAGACACAACAATGAACATTCTTTTTAAAAATAAGCCCATATTATCCTTTAAAAATAAGTCAAATGCACACTCAAATAAACTCTAATATTATCCCTGTGCCCCCATCCTCTTTCTTCTCAACTCATTCGCCTCCCACTTCCTTTTGGTCTCAATCTGCAAATAAAAAAAATCCATACAATTCTCTGTTGCTTATCCGAATAAAACCCCACTTTAATGTAATAGAAATCATAGGAATTCTTTTAAATGCCTTGCTGCTTATCGAATCACAAACCTACTTCATTTGAACATGTTCGGTTTTAAGATCTCATAGATCTCTCGGGTAGGTGATATTTATTTCTTATGTTTGAAACGAAAAAAAGAAACAATAAAACTGAGGGTTTGTTGTTTCTTTATCTTTTCGAATATTGAAAGAAGCTATGCTTACAAATCTGAGATGTCATCTTTTCCTTTTTGTTTTCGAAAGTTGTTTGTGCTATTTCTTTTGTTCATCTTTCTCTTCTTTTTCGTTTGACTTTTCTTGGACCTATGAAGATGTAACAGATCTGAGGTCGATATGATCGTGAGGTGTAGAGGGTTATTTATAGTTTTTAAGAAACATACGAAAAGGTTCACATTAAAGATTAACTAATAATTGTGAACAAATTAAAAGGCATAAAATGATGACATCAACCCCTTTGTCTTCTGAGAATTGAAGGCTCGATTGTATTGTGGTTGCATTCAAGAATGTAGACCTTTTGGGTTCTGTAACAGCAGTTTTGATGTGGGCATGTGGCTGCATTCAAGTATCTATATGTAAGTGATATGGTTTAATAGTTTTGGCCGGGAATTAATTGGAATGGTGGGTTGTATAGTATGCATTCATGGTTGTAATTTTTGTTATAGGGGTGTTTTTAATGCTATTAATGTATAATTCATAGTCTTGTGGTCCGAATTTGGTTTTATGCTATTTTTTGTTGTACACCATGCTTTGGTGGTTGTATTTATGAAAATTGGGTGCATTAAAGGGTTGTAAATCATACATCAATTGTTGTACATCTGAATTTTTTGGAGGGAGATTCATTCTTCTATTATAAGTAGTATAGATAAGTAATCGTTTAATCATTCAATATGTCTATGTGTTGTTTGATTATTCGTTTTTCTTTTCTTCTTTTAACATGTTAGCTTAGATTATCTAGTATTTGCTTAGATCTAATGAAACCTAATTATTGATTATTGATGATTTGTCTATTGTTTAGTTGATTGATTCACGTTTAGGTTAAGAAAACTGGCTAATCTCTTTTGTGTAAATAGCTTGATCGTCTTAAAAAAAACATAATCGTATGTGCACTACAGTTTTTCTCGTTGTATTTAATGCATGAATTGATGTTAATGATTCTATGATAGTGTACTTAACGTGTGGTCATAGGATAAATTGATATTCATAGAATTGGGGAAGTTAGCACACCCCACGACTGTAATTAAAGAATATAACGCTTCAACTAAAACAGCTGCACTGTGACATTCAACAATTCAATAAAAAATAACTAGGGATTAATTAAGTCTAAGTAAACATGTTTGTCTCCTCATAAGTAGTTCACCACTTTTATTTTATGTTGTTTTAATTTTATGTTTATTAATTAGTTTTTGAGTTAGTTGTCTAGCAACTAATTCCGTCCATTCTTTCAAAAACTGAGATTTTTACTTGCTTTTATAAAAGTATAAAAATACAAAAAGAATCATCCCTCACCTTTAGGCTTCTTCGACATACACTTAAACCTAACGACACTATTCCCCTAGAGAACGATCAATCCCCCGGACATACCTATACTACACTACAACGATCAGGTACACTGCCTGGAGGATTGCAAGCTTATCAAGATCCCTTAAGAAGTAAAACATTTGGCTAGGTCGCAACCCTCACATCATAAACAAAAACAAACACATAGCCAGGTGGCATATAAATTAGTTTTAATAAATTGAATGACTTATATAAGAAAGACTTGAAAGTTGGATGATCTCCAATCTATATTTATACTATCTATAAAGAGAAAACGGTCAAAGTGAAAAAGTGAAAAACTTAATCTTGGTCAAACTTAAAAATTCAGTCATCTATCTAAGGAAACTTACATTATTTTTTGAAAAACATGAAAATTCAGTCATCTATCGAAGTAAACTTACATTATTTCGGAAAGCATATGCAAAGCTGGAAACTATTAATACACATCGAAAATGGGTTGACCCGGGTCACTTCAAACCGGGTGGGTTGACCGGTTTAATTTTACCATTTTTTTACCCAATCCGGCGAGTTGACCGGTTTAATTTGACCCATTTTTTTTACCGGAACAGTTTCACCCGGTTGAACCGTCCGGGTCAAAATGGGTTCTAAAATATTATATTTAATCCTTAAATTCTTAAACTTTTATTATTTTGATTATATAACCCACAAACTTTTTTTTACCAATGAAATTATCTGCCGCTATAAAATCTCGTTGCTATACAAGGGTACTCATCTAGTATATATATATATATATATATATATATATATATATATATATATATATATATATATATATATATATATATATATATATTTTATTCGTTGTTAAATAAATGTCACTTTCAAATGAACAACAATCAAAATAACCCGACAATTAAAGCAAAAGGTAGAAACTAATGGACATTATTTTGATATTTCTTTTCAATGTACATTTCTTTGCAGGAAAAAAAATGTTAGACATGTAAAACAGTTAAACAGGAACATAAATAAAGAAATTGTAGACACCTCATAGAACACACAATTGACCAAGACTTGGAGCCATGAGGCCCATAACATGTTGATCACAAACATGACTTTGGAGTGTGGACATGTCAGCCGTAATTTTAACGCGTTTTTTCCCCACGATTAAAACATGTACATGTATGATATTTCCTTGAATATGTGTTATGTTCAAGATTCTATTTTGCTATGATCCTGATACTTCTGTTTTCATTGAAATTAAATGGTTTAAAATCAGGCATATAAATTAGGGGATGAGATATATTGACCCCTTAATTTTTTATCCGGACCCATCTTATTTTTTATTTTTTATTTTATTTTTATTTTAATTTTTTTTATATTTTTGTTTATGTCAAAAAACTATAAATCGGAATAGAAAATATAAAATTTAATATGTTAAACGCTTAAAATTGTAAGAAATACGAAAAAAAAAAAAAAAAAAAAAAAAAAAAAAAAAAAAAAACTGTGCTACACTGTAAATAACAGGGAGACAAATAGAGGACAAGGGGACAAAAAGGACAACCCAGCACTAAATAAGTTAGATGACAACTCATTTCTGACTTTGTATGTGTACCATCGATCCATAATCCTTTCAATCTTACAAATAACACCACAAAATAAACATAGGGTGCGTTTGGTACCCATTTCTGAGAATCAACTATCACTATGAAAGTGATAGTTGGTGTTTGTTTAGGGTGCCTGGGCCCACAACTATGACTATGAAAGTCCATTATTTTCCATACTCCATATATGGCTAGAGAGTGGGGAATGAAACTTTCATAGTTGAGTACTATCAAACTCATACCCATTGTCATTCCTCCCAACATACCAAACGCACCCATAATTCTTTTTGACATCTTACAAAAACAATACTAATGATTTAAGGTACACAAATTAAAAGTGATTTGTCAGATTTTACAAATTCAGTCCCTAAACTTTTTTTTTTCGAATCTTCTCTCTCCTTTTGGTTTTAACCCGTTACGTGTTTGGTCCCATGACCACTTTTCTATTAGTTTGAAGGTGAAGTGAATATTTAGATAATCGAAATGACATAAATACCCTCTTATTGTATGGTCCTTGTGGTTTGTGGGGTATCACAAATTTAGTCTACAATCTTTTTTTTATTTCAAAAATTTTTTGTCAGAATTTTAGAATTTAAAAAAAAAAAAACTTCTTGACAAAAAAAAATTTTAACAAATTTTCTGAGACATTTCAGCTAAAAAAATTTCAGTAAGAATTGTTTTTTTTTTTTCTTTTTTTAATATATTAACATAATTATAAAAAATGAATTTTGACATGTTTTTTTTTTTGAATATTTTTTTAAAGCTTTTGCAAAAAAAAAAAAAAAAAAAAAAAAAAAAAAAAAAAAAAAGAAGATCGTAATTTTTATTTTAAAATTTGACCGAAAATTAATATTCCAAAGTATTCCAAATTTCTAAAAAAATTGTCAAAAATGTTCAAATTTTTTTTTAAAAAATATGTCAAAATTTTTTTGTCAATATATATATATATATATAGGGTCCCTTTGTTGCGAAAATCATCTTATCTGCAAGAACTGCGAAAACCCTTCTAGACTAATGAGATTCTTTAAAATATTAAAGTTTTTAATTAATTCATAAGGGCATAACAGTAAATGACACTTTTTTATTTTATTGTTATTTTTTTAATGAAATTTCATTATTTCAATCAATTAATTTTCGGATTTTATTTATTTATTTGTTTTTTTTTGCGCTTTTTTTCCAGCATGCTTTGTTTTTAAAATTATTAGTGCATATGTGTTTTTACGATTTTTTTTTTTTTTTTTAGTTTGTGCAATAATTTTTACAACATACATGTTTTTCAAATAGTAAAGTGTATACGTATTTTTTTGATAATGTAAATTTATAACAAACCAAGAACATATATGTTAAAGACAAAGTCGATATCGATTGAAATACAATTGAAATACAAATTTCTAAAAAGAAAAAAAATACATGAATCTAATCGATCTATACGTGTATGCACTAATATTTAACGCAAACGGACATATGTGCAACTTATTGTTATCAATATTTTTAGAAGTCGAACATATATATGCACCTTCAATAATTGTATTTCTTCAACCGCCGCATATTATCATCATGTATCTATGTGTGCATCCACTTCTAAATCTTCATTGCTATCACCGTCTTCATTAATCTGGTACAAACATACCAGAAAACAATTAAACCTAAACTAAATAGGAAATGAACTTTTTAATCATATTTGTCAAACATACATGTTTTAAGTATACATGTTTATAGGCAATCATTTTTTTAAACATACATGTTTTGAACATACATGTTTAACACATATGCACAATCTTGTGTATATTAAACTAATGATGTAAACATGTTTTTTAATAATAAACACAAAACATATATGTTTTATACGTAAACATGTATGTATCTTTCCAAAACATATATGTTTTATAATCCAAACACAAAACATATATGTTTTTTTTAACCAAACCCACAACTACCAGATTAAACCCACAACTAACAACGGAAGATATCATGTCCGTCACAGGATTGTAGCATCTCAAAAAAGGACTAAGGTGTTGTTTGTTTTTGCCAAAAATGTCTTACTAGCGTCTAACATCTTACTAGTCAGACGCGGTCAGACGTGTAGCTTGTTTGTTTTTCTCTAATGAGTCAGACACGGTCAAATCTGAAATGTCTTGCCGAGTAAGATGTGGAGATTACTGATTGAGGCAAAAGCAGTCAACTAAAGTCAACCACAAATGTGGTCAATATAGTCAAACTCCTTAGGCTCAATGCTCCGTGGATAGTATAGGGTTTCCCCGGGTCGTTATGTCCCGACGAGGTGTGATGGTAATCAAAACGGGTTTGTGATCGGGTGAATTTAGACAGAAAAGGGGGTTAAGTGATTTGTATGATTACACTAAGATATGAGGAATGAAAATAACTTAGAAACACTATTGGAACAATTACTGATGATCAAATAACCTAAAACGTGAGTTAAACCTAAAAACGCGCGTTTGAATTTAAAATAAACGCAAACGCGCTAAATAAAAAGTGAAACGTGAGCAAATAAAGTCCTACGAAGGTGAAAATTATATTTTTACAATCCTAATGTTATTAGAAATTTTTTGGAAAATTAAAATTATTTTTACAACTATTTAATTAATTACTATTAATTAATTACTAATTACGAATTACTTTTTAATTAACTAAATTATACTAATTAATAATTAATTATGAAAATTAACTAGAAAAATGAAAATTAAATTTAAAAAAATCTAAAATATTATAAAACTAATTTTAAAACAGAAAACCTAATTTTTTCTACTTTTTAGTTATTAATTATTAATTAAAACTAATTATTTAATTAATTTAATCTAAATTAAATTATAAAAAGTACTAAATGACAAAAGAAAAATCTGAAAAAATTCCTAAAATTATTTGAAGTTATAACAAACCTAAGAAAAATTTAAAAATGAGAATTGCTTATAAATAAGCAGAGAATAAGCCAAAAGGGCTTAAATAGAAGCTATCACCTTTTTTATTTTTGGTTTTTTCTAATTTTTCTTTTACACAACTAATTAACTACTGAGAATAAGCACTTTTTGTGAAGGAACTTTCTATGAAACTTGAAAATAAGCTATGTGCACACAAATAAGCCAAACAGTGAGCTTATAGCTTAGATAAGCTTCAATAAGCTTAAAACAAGCCACACAGAGTACTCAGGCCAGAGAATAAGATACAAAATACTTATGCGTACTTGGAAAAAGCTAAAATGACAAGAAGGTTAAACTAAATAAGCAAAATAGCCAAATAAGCAATTCCAAATTCAATTCAGGTACAAACAAGTTAACAAGGGGTCTTTTGGACCTCTGTGGGACCCACCAGGGTGTATTAGCATACAAGGTGAGACTTGATCTCAAAAGTGGAACTGGAAAGCTTCAAATTAAGCCAATAAGTCAGGCTTATGGCTTATGTTCAAGCTCTGTATGGCTCTTGGAAGGGTGAGTCAAAAACTGGGTGCTCAGCTAAAGTCAGGCAAGTGGTCAACAAAGATGGGACATGCAGCCCTGCCAATTAAGCAAATAAGCAGGAAATAAGCTCAGGTTCTAGAAGAATGACTTAAGGGATTTTCAAAAAGCCCAAGCTCACACTGTGGGAACCACAGGTGAGCAAACTATGAGTGGTTGAAAAAGGGTGGTGTGGACTGAGTACAAGTGCAGGGCATACCCTTGCCCTGCAGGGTACTTTGAACCCACAAATAAGCTACAAACAAAAATCACTAAATTCAACTGACCATGAGTCCTTGTAGTTTAGCTGGGATAATTTAACCTCAACAAATTTCAAGACTTAAATCCAAGTACAAAATTCTATAAAATTCCCACAAAAAAGGAGATTTTGTAACATTAGCAATTTTGACTTTTTCTAATTTGTAACTCAGTTGACTTTGATGAGCTATTTAATGACTGAATTAAGCTACTTTAACCACTAATGAACTAATTTAATGAGGTTATGACCTATAATTCCTAACAGTGAGTGATGTTGATGGATTAAAGTGATGTTTTGACTTCCTATTAAGTAACCACTGGATTTTATGCTCTACTTGACCTAATATTACCTAAAGTGACATGTATAAACTAAAAGTAACCACAGAGACTTCTTGGATCACAGGGTATGATACTGAACCAAACACCCCTTAAAGAACCTGTTTTAATGTTTTTCAAAGCAACTGGATGATCTAACCTTAACTTCTGATTTCTAAGGTTTAAACATGATGGAGTAAGCTTACATGAACACACTAATAACAACAATAACAACAAAACACCCAGGATCAAATTTATACTGTTTGACAGTGAAATCCAAAAAAAACTGAGCAATACCAGATTAAACAAACACAAGAGAATATAATGAGCTCAAATCAACTTAAATACACTAACTAAACTCAGAAACACTAGAATGATGCAGGTTTGAACTAGTCTACAGTAATTGCAAAAGTTAAAGAAAATGCTTACAAAAGCCATCTTGCTCAATAACTTGAATCAAGGACCAAATGACCACTCCCTAATACTCCCCAAGGAGTTCTAACCCACAGCTATCCCTAAGCACTGTGCTCCATGCATTCTTGACCATGAACCTGCAATTTTTATTTTATTTCTATTTTTCTTGGAATTTTTTGTATTTTTGCCTTTTACAACCACAACTGACTTTATGATTTCTAGAAGCTTAAATAAGCTTATGGGAACTTATGTGAACCTGAAATGTCCAAAGAAATAGATAGAAACAACTACTAGTATTTATTTTTTATTTATTTTTTCTTTTGAGAATGTGGAAGTAAAGGAAATTTCATAAACTGGAGATTAACTTGAACCTTGGATTCTATTGATTGAAAACTTCAAATTACAACTGAGATTACAATTTCATTGATTAATTTAAACTAAAACATAAATTTGAAATACGTGAAAATTAAGCTAAAAACTACACACTGCTTCTCAGCATCCCTTCTTCCTTTTATATCAATCTTTTAGGGTTTCTGAGACTTCCTTGGACCTTTCCCACCTAGCTTTACAACCTTTGGATCATTTGCTTCAATCTTGACCGTTTAAAATTCTTGGCGCCCAATTTCTTTTTGGAGTTTTCTTTTGATTATTGAAGCCAGAGGTGTTGATTTGGAGCGTAGTATTTGGAGGGTTAGCCAAGGGGGGTTGAGTGTTGCAGGGAGGTGAAGGCTAGGGGGTGATGATGGTGTTTTCTTGGAGTGTTACTGCAACTAGGGATGGTAAGGTGGAGGAGACGGGTCAAAGGGGGTCAAAGGCTGGGGGGGTATTATTAAAAACGGGAGGGAGTGGGCTGGTGATGGCTTTGGGTGTTGGGCCTTTGGAGTTTGTGGGCTGGGTGTTAGGTTTAGTGGATTGGATTTTAGGGGTAATAATAATATTAAGTCCGGTTTGGTTTGTTGTGAATAAATCCCAAGGACTAAATTTGTAAACTTGCTGAATCTTGAGGACCAGAAATGTAATTTTCCAAAATTCATCATAGGGACCAAGGTTGCCAAGGTGATTAACCAAAAGACCATTTTTTGACAATTTCCAGAAATTTACACCTAGGGACTAATTTTGTCAATTTTGCAAAGTACAAGGACCAAACATGTATTTTTCCCAAATTTTTCACCCCAGGATCATATTTGATAATATTTGACTTTTAAATGCCTTGGGTTGACTTTTCTTTTATTTTAAACCTTTAGGGACTAGTTTTGTCAATTTATGAAACTTGAGGGACTAACACTGCCAATTATGCAAACTTTGTTTGTTTTTCATTTGTTTTTAAACATTTTGCATCTAAAACATATAAAACACACTTTTGGGATAATTTTTGTATTTTGATGCATTTCTGAGTGTTTTTTTTGGATGTTTTGGCAGTTCAAATACGATAAAAATAATGAGTATTTACACACTCATCAATCCCACACACTAAACTATTGCTAGTCCCTAGCAATCTTTTGAGAAAACTTAATGGATTTGAAACTCTTTACCAAAAGCCATCACTTCTGGAGTAGCCAAATGTATCAGTTAAAGTAAGAACTATGGTCCACTTGATAACCATGTGATTTTGAGCAAACCACCAACTGTCAACGGATTTGATTTGTCTTTACCAAAAGCCGTTTGATTCTGGACTAGCCAAATCTTGATGGAATAGTCAACATCTTGGTGAGCTAATTACCAATTATGGTTTTTCCAATGCCTTTACCAGAAGCCATAATCTTGCAGGCTAGCCAACTCATTCACTTTTTTGGATATGGCGAGTTGAGATACCATACAATTTTGGGCAAATTGCAAGCCATCAACGGGTTTGAGATATCTTTACCAAGAGCCGTTTGCTCCTAGATTAGTCAATCCTTTTGTCGTTTAGACATGGCGGATTGATTACCCCAAAATTTTTGAAATAAAGTGAAAATTTTTTGAAAATTTTGGGCCAAAAACGGGGGTACTAGAGGATATAATGTGATAAAATTCGCTAGAATCCCCCCACACTTAGAATTGAATATTGTCCTCAATATTCAAAGTCCCGGCTATTATGCCGACTCTTTGAACGTAAAAAGATAATATTATAAGCTAACTGTGGAAATCATCGTTTTGTATTTTTCACTTTATTTATACGTACATACAATCACACATTTTTTTTTCAACGATATATACATTTCAAATAGCTGTGGGGGACGACCACTCCCCCACACTAGGGTGTTAGAAATTAGAAAGAAGTCAGAGACATGGGTGAAAACCCATGTTGTTGCTACTGTTTTTGGTTATCGAGTCGCTAGCTTGACTCGATCCCCGAATTCAATTGTCCTTGGGGAATGTTTGGAGATCCGGGACAACCATGGATGGTATGTCCTCTCCAAAGTAATGTTTCATACGATGTCCATTCACTTTGAAATTAGGACCGTCATTTTGATATAACTCGACGGTGCCATAAGGATAAACCTTAACAATAGTGAATGGACCAGTCCATCGGGTTTTGAGCTTTTCCGAGAAGATCTTGAGTCTAGAGTTGAAAAGAAGGACTCGATCACCAACGTTGAAAACGCGGTTCTTGATTTTTGAGTCATGTATCTTCTTTGTCTTTTCTTTATAGATCAAAGAGTTCTCGTAAGCTTGATCACGAAGTTCATTTAATTCATTCAATTGAACTTTCCGATGATCACCCGCAGTTTTCAGGTCAAAATTTGCATGCTTGAGGGCCCAATAGGCTTTATGTTCAAGCTCGATCGGTAGATGGCACGCTTTCCCGTACACAAGCTTGTAAGGCGTACACCCGATGGGTGTTTTGTAAGCTGTACGGAAAGCCCAAAGTGCATCATCTAATTTATCCGACCACGATGCACGATTTTCACCAACGTTTCTTTCCAAGATTCTCTTAATGCCTCGATTGGAAACTTCTACTTGTCCACTTGTTTGAGGGTGATACGCAGTAGAAAGACTGAGTTACACCATACTTTTGCATGACTTTATCGAATTTTTCATTGCAAAAATGCGTACCACGATCACTAATTATAGCACGTGGAGTTCCAAATCGAGCAAAAAGAGCTTTTAAAAATTTCACAACAACTCGGGCATCATTTGTGGGTAAAGCTTTCGCTTCAACCCATTTTGTCAAATAGTCAACAGCCACGAGTATGTATTTGTTTCCATGAGATGACGAAAATGGCCCCATAAAGTCGATGCCCCATACGTAAAATATTTCACAAACTTGGATTGCATTTTGTGGCATTTCATTCTTTTGTGAAATATTCCCGTGACGTTGACACGCGTCACAGGATTTGACTAATTCCTGGGCATCCTTGTAAATCGAGGGCCAATAGAAATCGGAGTCAAACACCTTTTTGGCGGTGTAGTTTGGATTGTGGTGGCCCCCCGTGGGACCAGCATGGCAAGCATTGAGAATTTCAGTGGCTTCTTGACCATATACACACCGCCGGATGACTTGATCCGCAAAAATTTTGAAAAGGTAGGGGTCGTCCCAGAAATAATGTTTCACATCTTTAAAGAATTTATTTTTCTGTTGGGACGACATCCCTTTCACCACAAAGTTACCCGCATGGTAGTTTGCAAAATCGGCAAACCATGGGGTAATAGAATGTTGAAAATAAGACCTTGATAGATCTTCTTGAGCACTCTAGAATCGTTAGTTATGTTAATGTAATCACTAACACACTAATAGACCATCTCTGTAACTTGTATTTTTAAAGCAGAAACAAACACAAGTTTAATACTAAGAACTCTTGACCCTCTATGGATCTTTTAATAATAATGAAAAGTGTTTTTTAAAAAACGTAACCCAATACATAATCGTTTGTTCCTTTTATACACAAGGAACCCTAAACCGTTTCCCAAGAAACGTATATTCTAAAACTTCTAAAAGATATGCATTATCACTTCTTAAATAAACTCATGCATATCCTAACTATATTACATAAAATACGGAAATACTATATCCGCAGAAACTAATAATGCTGAAACTAGTCTTCAGTAGATACACTGCTTTAGCAGGAACCAACTCTTCAGCAGTATCCTTCAGCAGTATCCATCAGCAGAATTCTTACTTAGCAGAATTCCCAACAATCCTCCCCTAATCTTGAATTTGACATGGTTAAGTTCAAGATTCTTGATAGATCTTTAAATTTACATACCAAGAGGATTGAAATAATACAGCACCAACAAAGAATCATCATCAGCAGGATCTCTATGATCAGCAAATACTTGAAAGCTCCATTCTTTGCAGCAACAAATGACTAAATGTACATCAAAACAAATTAGTTTCATACTATTCTCATCACATCCAGGTGTGTGAACTCCTGTGAGAGGTGAATCATTGAAAATAATGGATTTAATGTCTCTTTACCAATAGCCATCACTACTGGAGTAGCCAAGTATTCTAAGGTACACTGATAACCACATGATTTTTAGCAAATCATCAGCTATAAACGGATTTGAGATGTCTTTACCTGTAGCCGTTTGCTCAGGACTAGCCAATTATTTTGATGAAAAATCATCTTGGTTAACTGATTACCAAATATGGTTTTCCACTGCCTTTACCACAAGCCATATACATGTGGGCTAGCCAATTATTTGGAATCCATAAAGGAAAAATCCATGGTCAATTGACAACCATTTCAACTCTCAGCATTGAAGCATGGGTGAGTTGATTACCCTATGGTTTTGAGCAAACCATTACAGCTATCAACAGATTTGATGTGTCTTTACCAAAGTTGTACCCTTTGGACTAGCCAACCTTCTGATGGAATAGTCAACATCAGGTAAGTTGATGACCAAAGAATAGTGTGTGAAACACCAAACCTGCATACCTTAAACAGAATACTATAAAACAAAAATGTTAGTTTTTTTTGTTTTTGTTTTTTTTTTTTTTTTTTTTTTTTTGTTTTTTTTTTAATACTAATAATAAGTAAGAAAAACAAATATACAACATTATACCATTAAACAGAAACTGGTCTGGAAGTCTTAATCCTTTGTTTAAAGACTTTCACCAAAGATTCAGCAAACAATCTTGCATTCCCAACTGGATCAGGAGGAATCTCCAACTTTTGTTGCAGCATTTTCTCCATCAGAGACACTTTCAGAGGATATCTTTTTCCAAGATCCATAATAAGCCTTAGACCAGTTGTAGTTTCCAAAACATGTACATAAGGCATAGGATAGAACTTCCAACTCTGAACTTTCCATCTCTGATTGTTTTTCCATATGTCATAGCTAACACCAGTGGGAGTAGAAGAATCAAACAACACTCTTAGATCACCTAATAAATACAATCCAGGCCCTGTAGGAGTATGATTTGCATAATATTTGTGAACCAACTCATTTAGAGTGACCAAATCCTGATGATCAACAAGATGTAGAATCTCTTGAAGAAATGTAAAGGATATAGAAGTTTTATCCAATCTATAAATGGTATTAAACTGGCCATTTTCAGTTAACTCCCAGTGAACCAAAACATCTCTAGTTGCCTCAGACCAATCATCAGGGGATCCTTCTCTTATAAATGAAGCATCAGAAGCATTCACATTTATTAGGCTTTGTGTGGAATGTGAAGTTCTGACTCTAGCCATTCTCTTTGCTCTTCTTCCAGGAACATAAATAGCAGCATGAGGTAGAGAAGATGCATCAGGAACTTCAGCTTCAGCAGATACACCTTCTGCAGCATCAGTTTCCACTGATGGAGTATCCAATTGTTCATCAGTAGAATCCTGAGAAGATTCAAGTGCAGCAGATGCATATTGTTCATCCATAGCCTTCCTCATCTGTTTGGCTCTAGCAGCTTGAAGTTCAACCTCTCTTCCCTTAAGCTCATGAAATCTTGCCAGTTCAGCTTGTTGTTCCTCTTCTAACCTTTCAGCAGCCTCTGCACCCAATCTCTCCTCCTCCATTTGTTTCCTGGTTCTCTTTCTAGATGGAGGATCTTCTGCTATCACTTGAGCTTTACCTTTATCCACATAAGATGAAGCAGCAACATGTGGTACATCAGCAGAAGTATCAGGTAAAGATACCTTTTCAGCAGCAACAGGAATATCTACATTAACAGATGAACCAGCATCAGCAAGAGTGATAGGAATATTCTTAGAAGCACCCATTCCATCTTTGTCATTTCTAGACTTGATTCTATTATACATCTGAATCAATTTGTCATCTGGAAGTGCCCACACTTGTTTCCTAGTCCAAGCAGTATTATATAAAGCACTGCTTTGACTTTTCACATATGTTCTCATGTAATCCCTCTGCTGTGCTTGAGTCATAGGTTTGTCTCTTTTAGCTTTGGCTTTTTGTTCATCTGCTACTTTCTTCCTCAACTTCATCACTTCCACAATTTCAGAAGCCCAGTCCTTTTTCTCCACCCTATTACCAATAATGTCTGCAGCTAAATCAGGATTAGCAAGCACTTGTTTTCCAATATGCTGCCAATCTGACTCATCAAAATCTTGAGCAGCAGCATCCAATTCTCTCTGTCTTTCAATAGGCAAAGTAGAAACATATCTTTGAGTGGCAGACTGGTATGCTGCATCAAACTTGGCTTGCTGTGCCTCAGCCATATCAGAACTCTTCTTATAATCTTCCCATTCTTTGAAGAGTTTTTCTTGTGCACCTCTTTCTTCAGCTGTAACAAGCTCATCCTCAGCTACTTCAGTTCCTTCAGGAAAATCATCATGAGGAACATCCAAATCTTCCATAAGTTCATCATTTAATTCTTGAACATCTCTATCAGTAGATCCTTGAGGCTTGAGGATTTTAGTGATGTCATCAAAAGAAACTTGCTGATTCCCAGATGAATTATGAACAGGGAAATTCACATACACTTTCCCTGCTACAAAGAATGCTTCTCCTGATAAATTACCTTTATCAGTAGATTTGTCAGCAGCAATAATACTTGGTGATTGTTTCTCCTAAAGAAGATCAGTAGTTTCAGCCATAAGCACATCATCATCACCACTAGACACTTTGGAAGATTCAGCAGCTTTCTTTGCCAAATATTGTCTTCTACTTCTTCTTCTGCTGAATTGAATTGGTGGCTTAGATGGAGGTACTTCAGCGGCTTTAAGAGGAGTAACATGAGACTGTCTAGCAACTTCAGCTAGAATTTCAAGAGAATCCAAATTTGCCTCCTGAGAAACTTCAGTAATATCCAATCCACCCTTACTTTGCTTCTGCTGATTCAACTGTGCCTCCAAATCTTGAACCTTACTTTTCAGCCTTTCAATTTCATTACCAAGAGTAGACTTGGTATCAGCAAGCTCCTTTTGGAGATCATCAGTCCTTTTCATGTACCTGCAAAGTGAATCATATACAGAAGTAAGAGTAATAGGGTCCTCTGCTCTACCAGCTGATTGCTCAGTGGTAAGAGGAGCTTCATTGAACCCAGCAGGAGAAACAGACTCATGTACAACATTAGGAAAGCCTTCATCAATTGGCTCTCTCATAGGGCTGGGTGTAGGTAGTCTAGTGAACTCAGGCTCAAGAAGCTGAAATGTATCTTCAAACTCATGAGTTTGCTCAACTGGAGCATCCTGAGATGGTGACATGGTAGGACTAGGTGACATATGTGCAGGGGAAGGTGGTGGTAGTTCAGTAGAAATAGGTAATGGTTCAGCAGTTGTAGCTGGCTCTTCCTCAATTACCACTGAAGGATTACCATCAGCAGTAACACCAGAAGATGATGGATTACCATCATCAGCAGCATTTTGAGTAGGCACATTACCAGCATCATCACCGTCAACTACATTATCATTGTCATGTGGCAACATAGCAGCTAACAAAGGGCGATGTTCCCCATTATAATTTGTTTTCATTGAGGCAAACAACTTAGAACCAAGACTTTTAATAGGCACATGGGTTCTATCTTTAGTGATTATATCTAGAATAATTTGTAAGAACCTAGGGTACATTAAAAACTTATGCTGTTGTTTATCAATATTTTCTAGCATATTTTCAAAAATAAACTTTGAAAAATTATAAGTTAGACCCTTAGAAAGACAAACAATACCACAACCCAATTGTAGAGAGAATTGGTTCCATCCACCACACTTGTTGCTTATACATTGGAGCAGCAAATGCACCAAATACCTCCACTTAGGACAAAATTGATTCTTGTGCCACTTAGTTGTATCAGTACTTTGATATCCAGCTTCCCTTAGCCCAACAAGAATCTCTGTAGTGTTGGAGTGATACACATCATTCTCATCATCCAACTGAAGCTTTGTCCTAATCAAACCTTCTGTCACCACATACTCTACACCTTCAATTACAGCTACAATCTCTGTGTCAGATCTCTTTGCAGCAGATGCCCAAAATTGCTTCACCATTGATTCATAAATCAGATTGGGACTATGTGTCAAAGCATAATGAACCTTTGACCTTTGTAGAAACTCCACCATTAAATCAAATTCTTCATGTCCCTTAGCCTTTTTCAGAATAGCATATTTGTTATGATATCCTTTCAATTCAAGTTGTGCCATTTGAATGAACTTGCGTGAGACGGTTATGAATTACTCAGAGAATTATGGGTTTAAATGTAGTAACAAGCGAATAATTTTGTTTAGGAAGAGATATGCGAAGTGGGTTATATTTGGAAGTTCCCCAATCGTGGTCAAAGTTATCGGAACTAATTATTGACCAAGTCTGACGTGTAATTTAGAAACTTCCAAATTCAAAGTTACCCTTCAGCAGAAATGAAAGTCAGATCTGCTGAGGAATGGTCAACTTCAGCAGAAACCAAGCAAATGTAAAAATATCTTCGGTGAATATCTTGATTTTAACTGTGCCACCCAACTCGCATTAATTATCATAACGCCTAAACTTGGCTTATTTAATCACCCCCAAATAACACTTCTCCGTCATCAATTTTCCCCAAATCATTTTATAACCCTAATTTCCCAATTAACCTCAATTCTCCCTTAAATAATGTCTTCCAAGTCTGAAATCATAAACATATCCTCCTCCTCTTCCTCCTCATCTGATGATCGACCATCATATCCCTCAGAAATAGATGATTCTGATTATGCACGTGAATTAGAAAGGCGATGGAATGCCTTGGAGAGAGGGGAAGCAAGTAATGCTCCCATTCCTGCTGAGAGGCAAGATGTCTCTCCTTTCATTTTCACATCTGATGAAGACTCTTCAGAGGATGAAGATGAAGATCCCTCGTTTCTTCCTCCTTCCACACCTGAGAGATCCCAAACAAGGCCTAGGAAGAGAAATTCATCTCTTCCAACATCACGAAGTGTGGTGTTAGGTCTTCCTTCTCCAGGACCTGGTTCTTCATGCCATGGAAGCAAAGGAGAGGTGAAGAGGACAGATGTCATGGATAAGAGGAAAGGAAAAATGGTGTAGATGAAGATGGGATCTTTCCAGGGACCAAATTACTCGGTTCTTGAGCTTCTTCATCTTTGTTTTCATCAATCCATTCTTCCTCCTCTTCTTTTTCCATTTTCATCTTCAGCTTCATCATTGTACTTGTCATAGCCTCAAGTATTTTGTAATAGATGATAGAAGCTAGTAGAATTAGACTTGGATAGGATTGCATCTTGGGATTTCATTTGAAGTTGTTTGTAAGCTGTAATATGTTCTCAGAATGAATGAAAACTCATTTGCTTTGATCTCTTTATCTTGTAAATCAGTAGAAATCAATCTTAGCCTATTTTAGACTTCAGGAGAAACACATCATAGCAACTATATTAACAACTTGCAATGGCTTTCTGCAAAACAGACACAAACTAACAAAAAGACCAAACAATCTTGCAGAAACATTAGTGGGTTAGTGTTAAAAACTCAAAAATATACAAATTTTACAAAGTTTACATCACAATCCTCCCCTGAGGCATATGCCTCCCCTGAGGCTTATGCCTCTCTTTAAACTTTGCATTTAAGGGCTAAGCATACCAATATGGACCACCAAATATTGAAACCTTGGTCCATCAAATGCTTTGGTTAACAAATCTGCCACATTCTCATCTGTGTGAATTTTTACCACTTTAATTAAATGTTTCTCATAAGCATCCCTGATAAAGTGGTGCCTGATTTCTATATGTTTGGTTCTATTATGAAAAAATGCATTTTTAACAATACAAATTGTACTTTGATTGTCAAAGAAAATAGTAGTATTCATAAAATTATACCCATAATCCAACAATTGATTCTGAATCCATAGAACCTATCCACAACAATTGGCAGCAGCAACATACTCTACTTCAGTAGTAGCAGTAGCAACAATGGTCTGTTTCTTGCATTGCCAAGAAATCAGTCTCCTTCCAAGGAATTGGCAACCTCCAGTTGTGGATCTTCTATCCATATGGGCACCAGCATAGTCACTATCACTATAAGCTGCTAGCTGAAATGGAGACTCTTTAGGATACCAAAGACCTAATTTGGTTTGGCCTTTTAGGTACTTAAAAATCTTTTTGACAGCATTCAAGTGAGAGGTAAGTGGAGTGACTTGATGCCTGGAACATGCACTCACAGCAAATGTAATATCAGGTCTTGAGGCAGTCAAATACATCAAAGAACCAATCATTGACCTGTATAAATGAACATTCACAGGGAGATCAGGATCAATATTGTTCTTTGGTTTGGGAGCCTCATAGGGAGTAGTGGCAGTCCTGACATTCTCCATATCAAACTTTGACAACATATCCTTTACATACTTCTCCTGATGAATAAAGATGCCATCAGGTTTCTGCTGAACCTGTAAACCCAAAAAGAAAGTGAGTTCCCCCATGGCACTCATTTGAAATTCTCCCTTCATCAATTCCTCAAACTCTCTGCACCAT
Source organism: Artemisia argyi (assembly GCA_030686995.1). Taxonomy (NCBI): domain Eukaryota; kingdom Viridiplantae; phylum Streptophyta; class Magnoliopsida; order Asterales; family Asteraceae; genus Artemisia; species Artemisia argyi. Next base: position 124,607,939 of record CM060678.1, read on the forward strand.
GCTTCTTTGGTGGAACCAAAGATAATATCATCCACATAAACCTGCACAAGAATAATATCCCTGGAATCTTTCTTGAGGAATAAAGTCTTGTCAATGGCACCTCTTCTGTAGCCATGCTTCAGTAGAAATGTGGAAAGTCTAGCATACCAAGCCCTAGGAGCTTGATGAAGTCCATAGAGAGCTTTGACAACCTTGTACACATACTCAGGATGATCAAGGTCTTCAAATCCCTTGGGTTGAGTCACATAAACCTCCTCTTCAATCTCACCATATAAGAAAGCACCTTTAACATCCATCTGATAAACCATAAAGCCCATATAAGAGGCATAGGCCAAAAAGATCCTAATTGCTTTAACTCTGGCCACTGGTGCAAAGACTTCATCATAGTCAATGCCTTCCTCTTGTCTAAACCCTTGAGCCACTAGTCTAGCTTTGTTCTTCACCACAATCCCCCTTGCATCTCTTTTATTCTTCAAAATCCATTTTGTCCCAATGGCATATTTACCATCAGGGAGAGGAACCAAAATCCAAACCTGCTGATTCTTAAATTGCAGCATCTCTTCTTGCATTGCTTCAAGCCAACTTGAATCAGCCAGTGCTTGAGGAACACTAGTTGGCTCTATCTGAGAAAGAAATCATGCAAACAGACAATGTTTGAAGTCTGTGTGATTGTCCCTCTTTTGATTGTAGACATAAGAGATGAAAGCAACTTCACCATATTTAGTGTTTTTCACAGTGCTTCTAGTTCTAACAGGTGCTTTAGGATCTCCAATAATCTCTGATAGGGGATGAGCATTATGAATCCTCTTTGTTGTTGTAGGGTTGACATCAATGGTGGCATCAAGGTTGTTGACTGTAGGCCCAAATTCAGTATCATAAGAAGCTGAGTGAAACAGGCCAGGCTTGGGCTGATAATTACCAAGATCAGAAGGACTGGGAAATCTTGTAAAGGGCTTCTCAAAGTCTGTAGACACGTCAGTAGAAATGAGAGAGTGTGTATCATGAGTATCAGCATCTTTGAGCTTATCAGTGGGAATAGGTGTGCCTTCAGTAGAATTGTCAGCAGCATCCTTGTATCCACTGACTGCTTGTGCTGATTGATGTAGGATGGCTTCAGTCTCTTGTGTAACCTTTTCATTGAGTTTCTGAGCTTCCTTTGTAGCAGCATGTTCTTGCTTCTTAAGTCTTGCAAGATCCTCTGCATAATGTGACTCATCATCTTGTTCAGCAGCAGAATGATTACCTACAAAATGGTTAGGTGGAAAAGATGGTACAATAATGGTATGTTCTTCTGGCTCAGAGTCACATTCTGAGTCATCATCCATGGAACCTGCAGGGTTAGAAAGTGGATCTTTGGTACCTGCATTAGGATGAGAAGCATGTCGAGTATAACCCAAATAATCAGTCAAATAATCTAGGTCAAAATACCAAGAATGGCCTTGTCCCTGAGTATTAGGCTGATCTTCAAGAAATCTTAGATTAAGGGTTTCCTGTATCCTTTTGGCATTCATATTATAAACCCTATAGGCCTTGCTATGAGCTGAATAACCTACAATGTATCCCTCATCAACTTTCCCATCAAATTTACCCAGTATATCAGCAATATTCAAGATGGTCACTTTGCAACCAAAAGGCTTAAGGTAATGAATGTCTGGAACTTTCCCAGTGAGAAGTTCATAAGGTGTCTTGACATGATGTCTAGTGATGGATACCCTGTTCAGGACATAACAAGCAGTACTTACTGCTTCAGTCCAAAACATAGTGGGTAATTTAGAGTCTGCAAGCATAGATCTTGCTGCCTCAATTAAGGTTCTATTTTTCCTTTCAGCAACCCCATTTTGTTGTGGGGTTCTTGGAGTACTATAGTCCCTTCTAATCCCCTTAGACTTACAGAATTCTATGAATACAACATTTTTGAATTCTGTCCCATTGTCACACCTAATGCCTTTAACCTTTTTATTAAGCTGGTTTTCAATTAAAGTGATGAATTCTTTCAAAATAGGAGTTGTTTCATCTTTTGTTTTTAGAAAGAATACCCAGCAAAACCTGCTAAAATCATCTGTGATAACCAGGCAGAAGTACTTATGATCAATACTTCTGATAGGAGTTGGACCAAAGAGATCCATGTGCAGCAACTGAAGAGGCTCTGAAATGGTGCTTACAGCTTTTATGGCTTTGTAAGAGGCTCTGTGTTGCTTTCCCTTGTTGCAAGCAATACAATTGTGTTCATTGGTAAAGAGTTTAGAAGGAAGCCCCTGAACAAGACCAAGTTTAGACAACTTATTGATAGTCTTGTAATTAACATGAGCCATTCTCCTATGCCACTTGGTAGATTCATCCTGGGAAGCTTTGGCCACCAAACATGTTAGATCACCTTCTGGCTTGACATCATTCAGATTGAATGTGTACAAGTTGAAGGTTCTAGGAACTCTCAGCAAAACAGTTGTGTCTTCTAGAAGTTTGAAGTCCTTGGAGAGCACAAGACACTCATCTTCAGAGAAGAAGACCTTATTCTTAGTGTCACAAATTTGTGATACAGAGAATAGATTGAAATGCTCCAGTTCCTTCACATAATAAACATTTTCAAAATCTAACAAAGGCGTCTTAATTGTTCCTTTCCCAGTAATTTTGCCATCTCCACCACCAAAGGTTACACTGCCTCCTCCTTCTATGGGCACAAAGTCATGCATCTTGTCCTTGTTCCCTGACATACTTCTAGAACATCCACTATCAACTATACATACTTCAGTACTTTTCAAAGGATGATCCTACAACAACAACAAAAAATATACAAAAGTTAGTACACATTGGAGACTCAAGTCATTGCTGACTTGAGCCTGCCTTGTGGATCATTAGAGATAGTCCATGTAGATGTTTTAGATCCACCATTGTTCTTGGGCCTGTAATGCAAATTTGGTCCCTTCTTTGTCCAAGAACAACCTACTGAGGGCTTCACAGCAGTATCCCAATACCCACCACCATAATACATTGAGTCAAAGTGACTAGGCCAATAACCATTAGAAAAGAAAGAACTAGTAGGTCGAACATAAGGTCTAGTACTGGTTCTTCTCCATGAAGAATGTGGTTCAGCAGAATTGGATTTCTGCTGATGTGGAATAAAAGAGGGTATTTCCTTAACATTCTTCCACATTTCCCTAGGTTTTCTTTGACTAAAGCATACACCCATTCTTTGCTCATGAAAAGTACAATCCTTAATCAAATGAGATTTACTTCCACACACAAAACATTTCTTCTTTTTAGAAGATTTATTCAAACTGAAGGAAGTTCCATAACATGAAAAAGCATTCAAACCACAATGATTAACAGAATTGTTTTTAACAGAACTAGAAATATTGTTTTGCAAAGAATTAAAAAGCAAGTCTTCAGTAGAAACTGTCTTGGTATCAGCAGCAACTCTAGAAGGCTTGTGTGGAGTCTTGGGTGATGTCTTTGGTGTGGTCTTGAAAGTGGTCTTGGGAGTGGTCTTGGGCAGGTCTGACTTCTCACTTGAATCACAACTGGCAAATGAGGTAGACCCTTCATCAGAAGACTTGTCACTGTCACAACAAGAGACAAAGTCAGTAGATTTAATAATAGGGTCTGGCAAGTCACTTGACTTTTTGCCATAGAGATGGTGTGATCCATCAAAGTCAACAGGTATAGTCAGGTCTATAGGCATATGTTCCCCTCTGATAGGTCCAGGGACAGCATTCATTCCCCCTTCCTTAACAAATTTAACCGGTGTTTGATAAGCTAAGGCTGGTTCAGGGTCAAAAACACTAGACATATCAGGATAAGTTAACTCTTCAGGATCTATATATTTCTCATATCCTAATGCTTTTCTAGACCTAACAGATTGGCGACCATCAATCAATTTATTCAAATTAGATGCTCCTTCCTGCCATTTCATACGACCAGCTATCTCTTTATCTAACTTAGCTTGTAATTCTTGTTTTTCCTTTTCTATATCAGATTTTTCTTTTTCAGTACGTCTTAAGTCTATCTTAGCAATTTCTAAATCACTTTCTAGAACTCTTATCTTTTCATCATATTTAACTTGATTCTTTTGAAACCAGACTTTTGTTTTTCTAAAGTTTTTAAAGCCTTTTTATAGGCCTCTACTTCAATATAACACTCATTGTACTTAGGTTTCAAATCATCAAATTCTTGTTTAAGTTCATTGTATCTTACACTACATCCAAACACACAGTTGTGTACCTGAGAGATCCCCATCAAGTAGACTTGTTCCTTCTTGTCCTCTGAAAGTGAGTATGCCAGCAGATTCACTTGTGTAGAAGTAGAAGCTTCCTCTTCAGCAGGTTCATGTTCAGCCCAATCAATCTGGTGATCCAGAGTCACCAAAGCCTTTGAAGGTGTAGCCTTAGAAGTCCCTGATTCCAATGGATATGAGCCATATCTAACTTTATCACCAGACTTCCTCTCCTTGCATTCTCTTGAAAAATGGCCCACTTGACCACAAGTGTAGCATTTAACCTTCCTTCTGTCAAACCTTGATGCCTCTCTTCCATTAAAACCAAACTTTCTTCCAGACTTAGTCTCAAACCTCTTAATGTTCATAGAAATCATTGCTAGCTGCCATTTCAAGTGCATCTCCTCCATCTCCAATGGATCCACCTGTTCAATATCCTCATAAGCAAGAAACTGTTGATGTTCATATTCAGCCACAAATGAATGAACAATATCATCCAATACACTACTGGATTTTGATTTAGGAGCTGATTTTGTCTGGGTTTGAGAAGATGCTCCTGAGGTGTAAGAACTTGAGGCTTGGTGCACAGGTTTTGTGGTAGTGCTGACAAAGGCTGAGTAAGTGGATGGACGAATTGGACTTCTAACATCAGGCTCAAGAGATTTGAGCTTGTTGTAGAGGTCATCAAAGGAGATTAAGTCCAATCCACCCTTTGTTTTTAGAGCAATACTTACTTGCAACCAAGATGGTGGCAAAGATCTAGGAAACTTAGCATTGCAGTCCACATTATCTGGTCTAGCCTTCAGCTGATTAAGCTGACTTAAGATCCGGTGGAACCTGTCATAGCCTTTGTGGATTCCTTCTTCTTCAGATATCTGAAACTCTTGAAACTACTGCTTCAGCATTGACTTCTTCAACCTTCTAGATTCATCATTTCCACCAAATCTAGCCTTTATTGCCATCCAAATGTCCTTGGCATCCTCCATGAAGTGGAAGTCACCCATGTGGTCATCTGGTATAGCTTGGAGCAGAATTGTTCTCACTTTATTCTCCCTTTGCACGATTAGAACCTCTTCAGCAGTTTTGGGGCCTACAATTGTAACTACCCCATAAGCATCTTTAACATGCTTCTTCAGGCTGTTCCCCTTTCGGACAACCTCCCAAAGATTCCAGTCTATGTTTGTGATCCAGTTCTGCATCTTCATGGACCACAAATCATAGTCTTCAGCATTCTTCAAGTATGGAAATTTAGTATTACTGTTGGAGAGGTTGAGTTGTTGGAGAGAAGTGGTGTTTAGGTTCTGGGTTGTATCAACTTCATCGTCCGATCCAGGCATTTTCTTTGATTGGTTTGGATTTTGATGGTGTAAGATTTGTTTTTCTCAGTATCACAGAGACTCTCTCGAGGCTCTGATACCACTTGTTGAAAATAAGACCTTGATAGATCTTCTTGAGCACCCTAGAATCGTTAGTTATGTTAATGTAATCACTAACACACTAATAGACAATCTCTGTAACTTGTATTTTTAAAGCGGAGACAAACACAAGTTTAATACTAAGAACTCTTGATCCTCTATGGATCTAATAATAATGAAAAGTGTTTTTTTAAAAACGTAACCCAATACATAATCGTGTGTTCCTTTTATACACAAGGAACCCTAAACCGTTTCCCAAGAAATGTATATTCTAAAACTTCTAAAAGATATGCATTATCACTTCCTAAATAAACTCATGCATATCCTAACTATATTACATAAAATACGGAAATACTATATCCGCATAAACTAATAATGCTGAAACTAGTCTTCAGCAGATACACTGCTTCAGCAGGAACCAGCTCTTCAGCAGTATCCTTCAGCAGTATCCATCAGCAGAATTCTTACTTAGCAGAATTCCCAACATAGAATCTCCACGAAAGGCAACCGCATTGAGTGTCTCGAGAGGGAAGGTTTCATTAATTTCCTTTTTTTCGAAGACATCTTGATAAGGGTTTTCCAAACGGGAGAGATGATCAGCAGCTAGGATCTCAGCTCCTTTTTTTTTTTTATCACGAATGATGATATCAAATTCTTGCAGGAGGAGAACCCAACAAAGTAGTCTCGGCTTTGCATCTTGTTTTGCAAAAAGGTACTTCAAAGCCGAGTGATCCGTATACACTATGCTTGTTAGGTCACCATTATGTAAACACAAGTATGATTATGTAAGAAATGAGATGAGAATGAGAGTGGGATGATTATGAGAAATTTGAGAAAATGAAATGCAAGAGTTTTCTTAATGTTTTCAAATAACCAACCAAGTTTACAAGAGGCCTAAGACTAGTATTTATAGGAAAGGAGCTAGGGCAACATCCTACTCCTTCCCTTCTTACAATTCGTATGGGCTTAGAGGCCCATGGATCACATTCTTAAGCCTAGTAAACTTAATACAAATAATAAATAATACCTAAGCAACCTAGCATTATTACAAATGACCGAGACTTGATAAAATAGTAAAACTATGGTTCCAACAATCTCCCCCTAAGGGTCGGTCATCATGGTTGCTTGACGTCTTCGTCTTAATCTTTGACTTTCATAGCTTTAGACGTCTTTAGAAATGATTAGAATAATGATGGATATACTTTGCTCTTTATCTTTGTTCTTTGATGAAGTTGTAGTGATTATGTTATGAAGTAATCTGCCGTTCGTCACTCCTGCGTCTGTGGTGGTTGTTCGCCATTCCAACATGCTCATACATCTTTTGAATTCTGACTTATACATGCACGTAGTCCCTTTTCTTCACTTAAGATCTTTGGTCTTTATACTTTGTAGATTCTTCTTTTTTGGCGTAGAATCTTACTTTGAACTTTGTGTTGCTTTGATCTTTGAGGGAGCTTTTGATGATTGCAAGATGCATGTATGAGCATGTGGAATCCGTCATCATGGAAGTGAAGTACCTGCGAGTAGACAGTTAGCAATAAATCACCGGTACTTACGGATAAGGAATTAGAGATCATCAACAGCATATTGTGAAGACTCCTTCTAATCTTTATCCAGGCCGTTCCCATATCAGATACTCCTGAAGGAGCTTACGAGACCTACTAGGTAGCTCAATGACTGGGTGAGTCGCTGGGGATCACTCCACGACTGTAGACCGTAATGGAACCACCGCAAACACTAAGCGTAACCCTTGAGAGGTTACCGAAGTGACCTGCTGTCAAGGCTGTTTGATGTTGACCCTGGCAGGATTTCCGTTCAATCATTGAGGAATACTTATGTAATCCTCTCATAAACGTTCTCGGCAGATTGCTAAGATCTGCGAAGGACTCGATAATTTACAACTGATGCCCATTGATGTAGAACACCAGTTGCAGAAATACTAAGTGTTCCTAAGAGATCTTTGATGTATCTCATGGCTCTAGACTCTATAAGTGCACACCTAGGTTTCTTATGCGGAGACTGGGGAGGTGTCTCCTGCTTCAATATCAACCGTCTCTAAGAGATAGGTCGATAGGTTCCGCGGGTTCCCCGTGAGAATGAAACAAGTCCTTTTAAGAGAACTTGAGTGGTTAAGAAGGTTTAGTGCATTGCGTCACTGGGTCCATGACGACTTTGTCTTCAATACCAGTGTTGTCAGTTGCAACAGCCAGTAGCATACGTATTGAACCCGGTGTCTGCCCTAAGGTTGAATCATCTGGAGGGCTATTTCTTTTCACCCTTTTCTTTACTTTTCTTTTTAATTCTTCAACTCCTTCTTTCCCTTTCATTCTTTTCTCCTTTTTTCGTATCATACCTAAGGACTTCTAATTCTAACTATGGGAGATGTCCTTGGGTAGATCCCTCCGGCTCTGGCGGATCATAGGACTGGTATTCCTATCTTAATCACCTTATAACTCCGACAGTAGCCAAGAAACCTTTGATTGAAAAATCTCTCAAAGTGTTTGTGATAATCAAATATTTTGGTTAACACTTTGAGAGTTTTGTGTACACTTTTGAAGGGCTCCCCCTGCACATGTGCTCATATGTGTTTAATAAATTTGCACATGCGGGAGGAGCAAGCTCTTTTGAATTGATTCACTTTCCGTGAATTAGACCGATTCGAGACACGCTTACATCACTAGATAAACTAGCTTGAAATTATTACCCGGCCTGATCAAGTTCACAGAAAGCTTCTCGAGACGGTACATTTCTACTAAGACATATCCTTTTCGAGACACGCTTACGTGGTTAGTTAAAGAGATGCATTGTCAGCTTTTAGGTGACAACTAGCTCTAGTAACTAACTTGATGTTATTACCCGTCGAGGATAAGTCCTTTCGATGTTACTAACTTGCATTATCTCGTCAATTCCTGGGTCAGTACTGAGTCTAGCTCGCACATGATACAACTTAAAGCTTTGACTTCGTATATTTTAATCACTTTTTCATTTTCTCCCCCTCAAAAATAGCATATAAAATGTTGTTTTTGTTAAACTTTTTGATTAAAATATGCCTTTTTGAGTCTTACGGGGAGATTCACAAAGAACTTTTGATGTTGAGCAAAGTATTTTGTTTTGACAAGTGCTCCCCCTCAACAAGTGATTAGGTCTCATTGAGGTGAAATACTTGTCCTTTTGAGCAGAATGATGAAAAATCATAAAAGTTTGATTAATTCTACTCAAAAGTAAGAAGCCTTCGCTCCTTATGTTTAGGATTGAGGCACTGAAGCGTACCTCAGGGTCCTTTAATTACAAGTACGGGTTGTACACTGAAATGCGTGCACAAGCCATAATAGAAAAATGATTCAATCAATGAAACAATTGATAATGAAAAAATATGACCAAATGTACCAAGTTATTCTTCGTCCGGAAGTGGAGCATCGAAGTTAGTGAACTTAGGTTCTGGTCTTTCGAAGTTTCTGATAGGAAACGATGGTCTGGCACCGATGTAGCTTTCCAGTCGTCTGATCTGTTCCCGTCGAAATAACCTTTCCTCAATCTTTAAGACAAAGTTACGAACTTGTCTTCTAATGCTGGATTTCCATCTAGGTTGTTCCCCCTTAGCTATCTTACGTCGATCATCATTCAACCTTTTGACAAGCCCATCACGAACAAACTTGAGTGTAACATCACAGAATTTATGTACCTCATCGAACCTCATGAAGCTTTGTAGCTTTTTGCTGTTGATGTAGGTGAAACCAAACGGTTCTTGGATGAGAGTAAACTGTGGTGTTTCATAGAGACCATCAAAGTAGAATTGTGGCTTTGTCAAATTGATCTTTTGTTGGTAACTTTCCACTCCAAGCTGAAGATCTTCCACTCTTTCTTGAACAATCAGTCGTCGGATGTAAAGGAGTAGCGATGCCATGAAGTTGTACTGAACGTCTCTATCGAATCCGCGCATTCTACTCTGAACCTTTTCAAGATACATATCTTCTATGTCATTGAGATAAAGGTTGGGAAAGTCTGCTTCGGAGAACTTGTACTTCTTTTCATCTTGTCGTTTAACAACAATTTCACGCATGAATAAGTAGTTAAACCGTTTCGACTGTTGAATCTCCAAGATAGCGATGATCTTTGATTTCTGCTTCACATTTTCCAATGATGTCTCTCCTAATCTGCTTGTATAACCGAGACGACGACGATCAGGCCAATGTTGAATTCCGTGTAGAGCATCTCTGTCATAAGCTATGATGGAGTTGCTGAAAATACGGGTGGTTTCTTCAATGGCTGGAATTTCGTATCTAGCGGCTGGTACTGAGATTGTGAGTGAGGAAGCATATTTCTTCTTGGATATCTCTTGAGTGAGCTGGATGTTACGAAGATCTTTGTTGAAGAAGAAGCTGTAAGGTATCTTGGGTTTGTCTGGAAATCCTTTCAATGGTAATGGTTTGGTCCAGTCGGTGAAGTAAGGTTTTTCATGATTCTTGGAACTTAGATCGATATTCACTTCAGGATTTAACCAGTCAAAGTCGGCAGACATTGCACTAGCTATATTCTGCATGTGATATTCGTATTCGACTTTGTTTCCAGATCTTTTCTTGAGGAATTCTTGTGCATCCCTATTGATTCTGTGGAAAACTAGAAGGGGGGGTTGAATAGTTTTCCCTTCTTTTTCGTTTTATAAAAACTTTGTTTCAAAATGTTGATTAGAATTTATTCAATTGTTTGTTTGAAAAACCTTCAATTAGATTTTAGTATAAAAGCAACATATAATCAATATGATCAATTATATATGTGAACTTTTAGATTAGTTTTCAAAACTTAGTTTTATGAATGAAGCATAGATCAAACTTTATGTGTATAAGTTTTCCTTTTAAAATCTTAAAACGTTTTGTATCAAATTATCAATTAAGTTAAGCTCAACATGAGAAGTGTTAAATATATATATTAGTCCATTTGACCATAACATACAATAATATGTCCTATCACACTATTAACTTCTATGTACAACACATTCAATCATCACAACAATATAAGCAACAATTAAGACATATAGGCAAGCATAGATATAAAGCGATAAATGCAAGAATGAATGAAAAGAGATGAGAGAAAGAACATGCAAACCGAACACGATGATTTATAGTGGTTCGGCTACAAGGACACCTTCCTTGTTCCTACTCCACTCCCCGAGTCACCTACTCGAGAGTTTTCTTCACTACTCAACAAGCTCCCTTTTGGCGGAGAAAACCTTACACACCAATTTACACACCACAATAACTTCACACCTTAATCACAACAACTACACACCAATTTACTACTTAATCACACCACTTCTTCACACCTATCTTCTACACACCAATATTCTACACACCAATCATCTACACACCAATCTTCTACACACCAATCTTCTATACTCTTCACACCTATCTTCTTCACTCCTAACTTCTTCACAACTTAATACTTCCTAACTCTTTCTTCACACCAAGAGTATATTCACACCTTCAAGGCACTAATGTCTTGACACCTTCAAGCCACTAATGTCTTCACAACTTCAATGCACTAATGTCTTGACACCTTCAAGGCACTAATGTCTTCACAACTTCAATGCATTAATGTCTTGACACCTTCAAGCCACTAATGTCTTCACAACTTCACATAAGCACTAACTAGATCCTAATACATCTTTGGGTCTATGATAGGGAGGATACTTCTCTTGCACTTTAAGTGATGAAAGATTGGATCACTTGAAACAAAGATTAATAATCTTATGATCAAAGGGTTTTAGAAGGATGTTTAGAGAGAATTGGATCTGAAAATATTTGTGCAAAAGGTTGGAAAAATTCCAGGTTTGAGGTGGTATTTATAGGGAAAAATTTCTGACAAAATCTGACAGGGGAGCGTGGCCGGTCCCCTTAATTGTGTGCCGGTCCCCTTAAAATTAAGGGGGCCGCCCCTTATAATTAAGGGGGCCGCCCTACTGAAACGGCCAGATTTTCTGTCTTTTAGTGGGGAAAGTTTATTTGGTGAAAAACTAACTAATTTTGGTTAAAAGTTTGAAATCATATATTTAGTATGATTAAAACATTTTTCTTTATTACCAAAAGTGTTTTTCAAAAATATATAATAAGTTTATATAATTAAATAAACTTTGTATTAGTTAATTAAATACCCCTTTGATCATGAAATGTATTAAACACTTGTTTATCCATACCTTAAGTGATTGTTGAAGCATACTTGAGACGTTGAGATGTCGAGGCTTGTTGACGTAAGAATGCATAGATGAATTGTGATCACAAGTAACTTAAGCACTTTACGTTATATGTTGTAACTTACATTTTTGTCATCATCAAAACATGAAGAGGATATTTAGATTAAATATCGTAATATTCATGCCAACAATCTCCCCCTTTTTGATGATGACAAACTATGTAAACTATAACTTATAGTAAAATGTATAAGTTACTTGTTTACACTTCTTCTCCCCCTTTTGTCGAAGCAAAAAGGTGGACTCTAAATGAGACTTCTACAATGCTTGAACTCTTGAGATAGAATATAAAAGGCGAGCTTGCATCATCGTAAGTGAAGCCTTGATCCTATCAACCTCAATGCTCCCCCTTGGTGTATGCTCAAAACTTGTTTTGGCTACCAAAGAATCGAGCGGTGAAGTAATCCTTCAAAACAAAGTTAGTAGACAAGTGCACATGTATATAATGATGATAATGGATATATGCATGAAACTAATAGGGGAACAATATATGGACATATTAGGTATATGCACTAAAAGTATGACACATGCAATTATTGTTTTTAAAACAAAACCTAAATCCAAAAGAAAATTTAGAATCTAATGCAAAGATTAGAACCTAGGAAAATGTAGGATTGGTGGGATCAAGGATGGATAAACTTTGATGGAAGGTTTAGGATAGAATAGGTTTGTGAATTTTGGGAAGTGTAGGATGAAATGGGCTAAAAAATAGAAAAGGGAAACAACACATTCGACCATCAAATGGCCGGTCCCCTTAATTGGAGGCCGGTCCCCTTAATAATTAAGGGGGCCGCCTTATGATTTAAGGGGGCCGCCCATCTGGTGATTCCCAGATTGCCAGAAAAGGGTTTTTGGTAGTGCATTGCAGAAAGGTTGTGTTTTTGGATTCAAACAAGTCCAACTCTTTGAGGCAATTAAACATAGACAAATTATGTAGGCAATTATGTAGCTAAAGCATGTTAACCAAAGAGATTAAGTAATCAAGCAATTTCATCTAGCATGCAAACATACTCATCTAGCAAGCAAAATATAAGTGCTAGGAAACAATAAGCAACATCAAGTATTTCATAACTACATAACTAGGAGAATTAATCCTAATGCGTATTATGATAGCATGGGTTTCTAGACTTGTTACAAACGAAGTCTTAATAGATAAACCATGGCCCTCTTGATTTGATTTAGTTCACTTATAAGTGTCATTTATATAAATATAGATGACAAATATGAGATCACCATGCATGATTTAAAGAGACGTTTTTAGCATTATTCAACAATGTTTGAAAGTAGGTTTTCATGTAGATATGAGAGTTAATTGAATAAAATAGATTCGGTTTTACTTCAAAATGTGTTAATGAAAGGTAAATAAAATTTTCTCAATCTTTGGTTTTGATCAAAACAAAATTGTGGATATTTATTGTGAAAACATCTTATTTAAAAGTGGGATAGTTATTTGAAAAACTATTTTCCAAAATGTGAGGTTTTTGCATATTTTTAAAGATATTAGATTTTTGACAACAAATATCATTAATCATATATTTTAAAAGATGTTTGTTATAGATCTCATGCTCAAGAGGATTGGTTAAGCCTACTATTATCTCATGCTATCGTTTCTACAAATCCTATGATCCAATTGTGGAAAACTAGAAGGGGAATGAGGAGGGATGAGCGTGAATGTAAAGGGAAGGTGATGACAAAGGGTTGACAATTATGGTTTGGATTAATATATCGTTCGACAAGGGTGGATGATAGGGAATCATGGGATTTTTAGGTGTTTTGTTGGTTGACGACCGAAGGTGGATATGTGAAATGAGGTGGTGATGAGTCGACAACACTTGATCATGAGTCGACAACACTTGAAGCTTGGATTTCTTCATTGTGTTCTTCACTTGCTAGTAAGTGGAAATGACGCATTTCGTAATGAAATTCACTTGGATGAGGTGGTGATAACTTTTGGTGGTGGAGATAATTGTGAGTTGATATATTCTTTGATGGATGGAGTGGTGGATTTGAAGTGGGGTTTGTTGGTTGAGGGTTTTGATGTTGTTCAAGTGATGGGGTTTGTTGAGATCTAGTAAGAAGATACTCAATCCAGGTAAAGTGCTCATTCAAAGCAATGGTATGTTGTTGAAGGAAGATGCAACAAGGGCAATTGTTAACATGCTTCTCAATTTGGTTAATGTTATGTGGTGATGATGGTGAGCTTGATTGAGGTGGATCCAAATTGCGTTGAGCAAGATGTAATGCTAAAAGAGCACTAAGCTCATGAGTCTCTTTTAGCTCCTCAACGAACTTCAAGTGTTCGGAGGAAGGTGATGGTGGTGGAGCATGATAATTGTCTTGGGCATGTGAGGTTGTAGGAAGTGGTGGTGGTACTCTAGGTGGTGTGAGGTAGAAGGATATATGTGAGTGAGTGTCATTTCCCTTCCCATTAAATTCATGCTCATCCGGATATATTATGAGACTAATATGACCTATCGGAAAACGACACTAAGGTTCATATGAAATAAGGGTGTAGGATCTAAAAGAAATAAAAATATACCTAGATGAATGATACATATAGAGTAAATCATGTAAAGGCATACAATCAAATCACATAGGAGCAAATAAACATCTAGAAATAACATATATGCGATATGCCTCTAGGAATGAAATCATCTAATGAGAAGCAAAGTTCATAAAAGTAAGCTTAGCGTTAGGTACATTTAGGAAGAGCGATTTAATCAAGTTGGAGAATGAGTATGAGACTATTACTAGTGGTGCTCAATTCAGGCTAAACACGACCATTTTTACGGGTTACACACACCCAACTTCTCACATAGAAGCAATCCAACCGTTAGGTTAAATTGAGTTTCTAGTCAATAGATTCTCCAGTAGTCATTCTCTTTTTAGAAGAAATTGAGTTCCTAAATTCACCTATCGAAGAGTACCAAATATGAAGTTTGCTTGATTCACTAATACTTGGCATAATGTGACTCAAACACCATGTTTTTATGAAGGTAAGTCTACATAATATATTTTACTCACTATCCCAATAGAGATGTGTTAAATGTTAAGATAAGAGTAAATGCAAAGTTTTAATCTTTTGTTCATGATTAACCGGTTATTTGGTTTTGATGACATATTACTTGATTTAATAAATGTGCTTTGATTTATGAATGCTCCTTAGCATATCTTGAAAAATGAATCTCATTAAGATTATTTATCTTAAACGAGATTGTGATTCACAAATGATATCAAAACTAGACATTTATATATTCTAAAGCAAATATTATTTTCTATGATTTTTGCGAATGTTATATATCATAATTTAACTAGTATTTGAAACAAAATGAAGTTTACTTGTTTATGCATTGTGACAAGTTGTTTTTCAATTCTAATAACTTAAATTATTTCAAAAAGAAAAGTGTAGTGCATTATCTTGTAACACAACCATTCATGCTACAAAGAAAATGAAATACATATAATATATAGTGTGTATTGTTCTTAAATATGTATTTTATCTTGTGGTGATAATTTTAAGTAGTGTGAGCAAAGTTTACATATGTTGTTAGTTTGCTCATGTTTGGTTTTTCGGATATGACACATTTATCCATTGCATTGCAATGTAAATTGCTTGAATATTTCGGACGAAACATCCAAGTCGTCAATCCTACTTCATTGTATATTTTATAAATGTGTTTAAAATGTTATTCTAATATTTGGAACACAATTATTGGACAAGTAGATTCAATATGACATTATCAACACAAGTGTGAGTTATGATCCAATGCATACTCTTTTCATCTACAAAGGATGTAAATATTTTCATATCAATCTAGTGTGATTGAGTATGTAGATTCAAGACTATATCATTTGATGTAATCTTGAAACTTAAATAAATAACAATCCAATTTCTTGTCCATACTCAAAAAACATGTCAATTAGATTTGATGAATATATCAACCATAATTTGAATAATGAATTGATATAATATCAAGATCTTTCTTGACCCTCACAAACACTCATTTAAGATAAATAGGCATTTTGATAGTGTGTTCCATTAATCCTAAGATTATTTATGAGTGAGGTTGGTGAATGATTGAAATTTGACTTATTACTTCATGATTGTTATAAGTTTTGTTTATGTGAAAGACTCTTCATTGTTACTTATAATGAACACACTTAGATTTTGAAAATACTTTTTCTTTTATATTACTACTAATGTTTTACAAAGATTCAATTTGTCATATTAAACAATTTAAGGTAAAACAAGGTAATTTGTTGAAAATGTTTAAGTGTGTTGTTAAGAATAGATTAAATTGATTGAAATATTTAGGTGATTAGATTTAACTCATTTACAAGATGTTTGAGTAACATTAAGCCATCTATTCCTATATGCAATGCAAGCATAATAATGCAATCCTAACGCAAGAAATCTAGCATAAGATCAAGTTAAGTATAAGCTAGATAACTAACTATAAACTAATAGAGTACAAGGCACATATGCTAAGATATTCAAATAGCTAAATTACAAATAGCAATGATTAGCAAAGTAAAATCACAAATGAGTTCACATAGCACATAAAACACTTGTCGTCGTTTTGTGTTTCATATATACCAATGTTTACTTAGCTCGATTTTATTTGAAAATAATAAAAAAAATTCCTATCCATTTTAAAATTTAATAAAGATCAATATTTTGAAAACATAAATACTTAATTTTTCAAAGATATATCGACTTAGGAATGCCCGACTCGAAGGAAAAGTTGAAATACAAGTTTTATGTTAAAACAAGACTCAAATTTTTGACCTTCGTGTAGTATTTTAACTTTCTGACTTATTTAAGTTTGTAATGGTTACTTGTAAGTATTTTTAAATGAAAGTAGACTCAATTGCTTTTAAAACGCCGGGTGGCACGACTTCTACGGAGTTACGGTTAATTTTATATGATATTTCAAAGTTTTTGAAAAACTGTCAAACAGACAGGCGGACCCCTTAAATTTAAGGGGGCCGCCCAGTATTTAAGGGGGCCGCCTAGACAATTAAAGGGGCCGCCCATCTGATACTCAAAAATGCAATTTTTGTTAGAAATTGTTTTCTGACTTTGTGGAAAGGTGTGTAACTTTCTGATTTTAAAAACGAACATATAACACTTGTTTTATGTATAATCTTATCTCGAGCTAGTATAATTAGTGTATATAATATCAAAACTAATACAAGTTAATCAACAAAACACTTTTCATATTAAATCCTCCTTAATGGGTAATTTGATACATGGATCGTACTCAATTTTTAAAACCATTTGTTTTGAAAATTTGAGCGACGTGGCTCTGATACCAATTGTGGAAAACTAGAAGGGGGGGTTGAATAGTTTTCCCTTCTTTTTCGTTTTATAAAAACTTTGTTTCAAAATGTTGATTAGAATTTATTCAATTGTTTGTTTGAAAAACCTTCAATTAGATTTTAGTATAAAAGCAACATATAATCAATATGATCAATTATATATGTGAACTTTTAGATTAGTTTTCAAAACTTAGTTTTATGAATGAAGCATAGATCAAACTTTATGTGTATAAGTTTTCCTTTTAAAATCTTAAAACGTTTTGTATCAAATTATCAATTAAGTTAAGCTCAACATGAGAAGTGTTAAATATATATATTAGTCCATTTGACCATAACATACAATAATATGTCCTATCATACTATTAACTTCTATGTACAACACATTCAATCATCACAACAATATAAGCAACAATTAAGACATATAGGCAAGCATAGATATAAAGCGATAAATGCAAGAATGAATGAAAAGAGATGAGAGAAAGAACATGCAAACCGAACACGATGATTTATAGTGGTTCGGCTACAAGGACACCTTCCTTGTTCCTACTCCACTCCCCGAGTCACCTACTCGAGAGTTTTCTTCACTACTCAACAAGCTCCCTTTTGGCGGAGAAAACTTTACACACCAATTTACACACCACAATAACTTCACACCTTAATCACAACAACTACACACCAATTCACTACTTAATCACACCACTTCTTCACACCTATCTTCTACACACCAATATTCTACACACCAATCATCTACACACCAATCTTCTACACACCAATCTTCTATACTCTTCACACCTATCTTCTTCACTCCTAACTTCTTCACAACTTAATACTTCCTAACTCTTTCTTCACACCAAGAGTATATTCACACCTTCAAGGCACTAATGTCTTGACACCTTCAAGCCACTAATGTCTTCACAACTTCAATGCACTAATGTCTTGACACCTTCAAGGCACTAATGTCTTCACAACTTCAATGCATTAATGTCTTGACACCTTCAAGCCACTAATGTCTTCACAACTTCACATAAGCACTAACTAGATCATAATACATCTTTGGGTCTATGATAGGGAGGATACTTCTCTTGCACTTTAAGTGATGAAAGATTGGATCACTTGAAACAAAGATTAATAATCTTATGATCAAAGGGTTTTAGAAGGATGTTTAGAGAGAATTGGATCTGAAAATATTTGTGCAAAAGGTTGGAAAAATTCCAGGTTTGAGGTGGTATTTATAGGGAAAAATTTCTGACAAAATCTGACAGGGGAGCGTGGCCGGTCCCCTTAATTGTGTGCCGGTCCCCTTAAAATTAAGGGGGCCGCCCCTTATAATTAAGGGGGCCGCCCTACTGAAACGGCCAGATTTTCTGTCTTTTAGTGGGGAAAGTTTATTTGGTGAAAAACTAACTAATTTTGGTTAAAAGTTTGAAATCATATATTTAGTATGATTAAAACATTTTTCTTTATTACCAAAAGTGTTTTTCAAAAATATATAATAAGTTTATATAATTAAATAAACTTTGTATTAGTTAATTAAATACCCCTTTGATCATGAAATGTATTAAACACTTGTTTATCCATACCTTAAGTGATTGTTGAAGCATACTTGAGACGTTGAGATGTCGAGGCTTGTTGACGTAAGAATGCATAGATGAATTGTGAGCACAAGTAACTTAAGCACTTTACGTTATATGTTGTAACTTACATTTTTGTCATCATCAAAACATGAAGAGGATATTTAGATTAAATATCGTAATATTCATGCCAACAGATTCTCCTAAGCTCCGCCTTTGTGAGTTTGTTGATGTGAAGATCCTTCATAATGACCTGGGTGAACTGAAGAGTGTTACCAGGAAGAGGTTCTTCTTCTTCCAGAGGAGGTTGAGCTTGGACCATTTCTATCAGCCAATCATTCTGAGGATTGTCATCATTGTCGAGCCATGAATGACGTGTTTTCTTCTTGGATTTCTTAGATATGGATGTGGCATCTTTGTCTTTGGCTTTGGACGGTGATGATGGACCAGCATGAGAATCATGAGTAGGTGGAGCACGGTAATCGGTGTCATGTTGATCTTGGAAGTCATCAGTTTGTTCCATGAAAATTTCTTCATCTTCGGTTTGACCTTTACCAGTAGTTGAGGGTTGTTGTTGAGTTCCAGGAGGAGTGGAGTCCTTTTGTGGTTGTAGAGAGGATGAGGGGCCTGTTCCAGACTTAGATTTCTTTCCTTTGGAGTTTGGGTCAGGATCGTCATCTTTTCTTGTCCGTTTTCTGGTTCCAGCAGCATCTTTGCATGACTCTTTTGACATGTAAGCTACCATAGCATCATACAGGCCTTGTTCTTCAGCTGTCTGTGTGGTTTTGGTGGCAAGGTTGTCGAAGAGTTTGACAAGCATGTCATTGAAGGACAATTCTTGGACGGTTGGAGCCACAGTAGAAGATTTTGCGGTGTGAAGCGTGAATGGTGTAGTAGACAACATTTTCCTCGTAACACTTCTAATTCTGTGATCCAAGTTGTCGTTGATTGGTTTGAGAAGGTTTGCTACCTCAGGAGTGATCATCTCAACCAGATTTTCAGTGAGAAAATCATGTGTTGCAGTTCTGATAAAACCTTCATAATCAGATTTCAAGAACTTGTCGATCAGCTGCGTTGACTCCTGGAATTCCTCAACTTGTTTGGTAAGACTGGTAACCATGTTGGTGAGTTTGTTCACTTGCTCCTGAAGATCAACTGGTTGTTTTGGTTCATTGATCGAATGCTGTTTAGATGCGGTTTCAGAAGGTGTGGGAGATGAGTGCTCGGGTGATGATTCGGACGATGACTCGTTGTGAGAGTCCGAAGAAGAAGCAGGAGGAGTCGGATCCTTTGGTGGAGAGTCTTGAGGAGGTGGAGGTTGCGCTGAGGAAGTCTGCTGAGAAGATGACTTAAGAAATATGTTGGTGTCGAACGCATTCTTCTCTTCGTTTTCCTTTCTGCGACGTTCCTCTGCTTCCTCTGCTTCTCATGCAAGAAACTCTGGAGTAATAAGATATTCATGTTCCTGATCCGTAGCTAAGTTCTCTTGACCGCCAACATTCTCCTCTAAAGTAGCAGTCTCAGTCATGTGGACATCTTCAGTCTTGTCTGTATCCTTAACGTTGTCATCAGGTTGTGGAGCTGATTCTGACATTGTTGGAGGAACCATACTGCTTGTAGCCCCTACATGTTCTGACTGATCGATAGGTGGTGGTGTTGGAGGGTGTGATAGAAGTCGGCTTTCAAGACTTGCTTTCCTCTGTTTTTCCTAAGCTACTTTTCTTCAGCTCTAGTGTCGACAACTATACTCTTCAGTTTGCGTTTATCGACTAATGGTTCAACGATTGGTTCGTCTTCATCATCATTCGGCTCATTGATAGTGACTCCTTTTCTTTTCCTTGTCTCTTCTTCATAAGTTACAAGACTTTGTTGAACGGCAATCTCTGTTGCAGGAAATGCTTCATCAGGTGCTCGGTATCTCAGTTCATAGTCTGGTTCTTCTTCTTCAGATTCTGTATCAAACTCAGACTCGGTGTCAGAAGGTGGAGGAGAAGGTTCATCCCGAATAAAGTACTCTGGAGTTGCCTTCTTCTTTGGCTTGGTGACAGGTTTAGGTTTGGGTGTAGGTTTAGGCTTGGTGGAAGTCTTGGGTTTTGACTTAGGAGCATCCTTAGATCTAGTATGTGGTGAGGCAGTGGTGCTTGTAGTACTCCCAGACTTTACACCTCCTTTGCTACGAGTCTTAATTGTGGTTTCTTCCTGTTCCCCTTTGTAAGCCAGATCATACAACTTGAAGTTCGCCCTTTTCTTGATATTGTCATTCAGAAGGTATTCGGGAATCCTCATTCCTTTGATCTTGGTTGAGGAAGTGGTCGATTTGATGAATGAGATGGTGAAGTCGTCCTCGAAGAGGTGCTTCGGCTCATTAGGATCAGCCATCCTTTTGATGAATTCTGGAGAACTTTTGCAGAGATGTTCAATGATAAGCTTGGTGAATCTTGTGAATGGTATCATAGTCTTCACACGGTCGGTCTGAATACTGTGGACGATATCATTCATGATAGGAACTGCAAAGTCAATCGGTGTCAGAGTCACCATTCCCCAGAATGTTTGCAGGTGTTCGAGCCTTGGATGTTCATGACCACTTTTCCTTCCAGATATAGATCTCACCACCAACAGACAGAATGTTCTCCAAGGCTGAGGGATATACTTGGCATTAAATTGGGAAAGCTTGACTAGAGGTACATCATCATCAACCTCATATCCTAATTCAATGAAGAAGTCAAGAAGTTCCAGGTCAGGTAGTATTGGAGCAAATTCGTTGTCAGTTTGTGGCATGAGAAGGGTTGTACGAAGAATGTCATGATCTACAGAGTAATCTTGGCTATCTAAGGTAACAGTGAAAGACACATCATCCAAGTTGGCCCGAGCAGTAAGCCAGAACTGATGAAGGTAGAACAGTGGAACTGAAGTAGAGCATGTGAGCAGTGGTTTGCAAGGATGTGCCAGTAGGATATCTTTCACAATCATGCATGATTTCTCTGTGATGTTCAACTTGTTGAAATCGACTCTGGGATTGTTGTTGCCAATTGTGACATTGTAGTTCTCGGGAGTGATGTCATCCAAGGTGAGTAATGGAAGAGTTTGTTCAGCAACGTTCTCATTGTGTTCAGCCATGTTTATCTGAAAAGTATCACCATAAACCAAACATCCAAAATTTGTAATGTGTTAGCACAGTTTAGAGTTTGGATACAGATATCTACTTGAGACAGTTAAGCACAAATGCGTCATTTTATTATGAGTCAAATAATGCATATTGCAAATAAGCACAACATGACAATTACAATTCACAATAATCATCACATTACACAACAATAATGAATCACAACATAGATATAACATGACAATGCCAAACATGTATACGGAAAAAAACATATAGCATGGACCTTTTATCGCAAACTTGAGTAAAGGAACAGATTTCGAAAAATGTTATAGTGAAACTTTATCGAGAAAGTGACTTCTCGAAAAAATTCCTCATAATTGACTTTTATCGAGATTTCATTCTATTTCGAAAAATTGCAGTTTATCGAGAAAAACATTTTTTCAATTTATCGAGAAACTTTATCGAGAACTTTTCTTCGAAAAATTGAGTTATCGAGAAACATTATTTTTTGATAAATTTTTCGAAAATCAGATGATTTCGAAAAGTTTTAGCTCAAATAATGAATTTCGAAAAAACTAATTTCGAAAAGATAGAGTTGACCAACTTTTATCGAGAACATGAGTTTCTCGATAATTTTTTGAAAGTTTTCGATATTACACAGATTTCTCGAAAACATTCTTATACAAGAATCTAATCGAATTTTCATGAAGTACACGTACATTTCCTACACACAAAAACTTTTCCAATGATATAGGCCTGTCATCAAGATAGACAAACACTACTTAGACAAAAATCACAAAGATTTCGATAACTTTCAAGAACATGTTTTTTTTCGATAACTACACGAATATGAGACAAGTGAGTATTACGGGGTTCTAGCATATCACAACAACAAGTATGATGCATAACAAGGCACATAGCACAGTAGACAACACTTGAGACACGTTTATCTCGATAATTTTCACGAACGAGGCATACAAGGTATATCGAGAACTAAGCATCCATGGTGTAATTCAACAAAACTAAATCAAACATGCATATAAGAGAGCAAAGAAACATATCCCACCAATAAAATCAAACACATAAGCACTGAACCATATAAACCCAATACGACCCAATATTCCGATTTCGAGAAACAACGTAAACATGATGGAACGTGAAAATAAATGATGAGAAAGTGTTAGAAACAAGCTAAGTAACTAAACCCCATCAAGAATTAAACACCACAACACGTTAATAGCATTTTTCGAAAAAACCTAACCCTAGTTCTCGACATCAAGAAATCACAAGATCGAACCGTTGAAAAACCAATTAACCAAGAACCTATGTTTGTAATGCCCTAGTAAATACATAGGAACTTACAATTTAATGATCAAGGTCGTGGTTAACTCGAATGAATTTGAACCGTGGGTTTCGATGAAAGGGTTTAAGAGAGGTTTTTGAATTGGTGAGTATTTTGTTTGTACGGTTTGTAGTTTATTTGTTTTATTTTATTGAAAGTTTGAGTATTTAACACTTTTAGGTCCTTAGACTTTTAGATAAACAAACTTAGGTCCTAAGGTTTCTTGCAAACATAAGTACCGTTGAGATATGCATAAGTTATCCTAACTTATGAAGATTTAAAACAAATGAGACAAAGAAATGTAGAAGAAATCGTCCACACATTCTGAGAAAAACCGTAAAATATGGGACATATGCAAGTATACCAATTAAAATTGGTAAAAGATTTAAGCATGACTCCCCCTCAACACTTGTAAAGTATGAACAAGGTGTTGAATGGAAGCGATATACTTGCATTTTTTTTTTTTAATGAAAAATAAAATGTGAAAAATCTTTTTGTGTTTATATTAGTTTATAGAAAAGAAAGAAAAAAAACAAACTATTATACATAGATAGTTGTGATGTTTGACGATCAGTGGTGTTTTAAAAACTTTTCCAGATCCTCTGGTGTCAAACATCTCATACCAATTTGGTGGACTAGACTAGTAAACCTGGATGGTGCCAGAGATTTGGTAAGTAAGTCTGCCAATTGGTACTCAGTTCCAACAAAATAAAGTTCTACTGTACCCCTTTCCACATGCTCTTTGATGAAATGATAACGGAGATCGATGTGTTTGGATTTGCAATGATGCACAGTGTTGCAGGAGATAGCAATTGCACTCTTTGAATCACAGTAGATGGGAATCTTGTTGAATAGGTAGCCATAATCTTTAAGTTGTGATCTCATCCAAATGACTTGAGCGCAACAAGCAGACATGGCTACGTATTCAAATTCCGTAGACGACAGTGAAGTGCAGTCCTGCTTCTTAGATTGCCATGACACAAGTTTGTCTCCGAGAAACTGTAATCCACCAGATGTACTTTTGCGTGTGTCTAAACATCCTGCATGATCAGCATCTGAAAAAGCAATTAGTTCAAAACCAGAATCCTTCGGATACCAGATTCCCAAGTTAATGGTTCCCTTTATGTATCGAAGGATTCTTTTGACCTCACTGAGGTGTTTTTCAGTTGGTCTGGACTGATAGCGAGAGCACATGTAGACAGCAAATACTATATCAGGTCTACTAGATGTGAGATACATGAGGGACCCAATCATACTTCGGTATTTGGTAGGGTCAACAGGAGTCCCATGTAAATCAGCATCTAGTTTTGTGGTATAGCCCATTGGTGTATTAAAAGTATCACAAGACATCATTCCATGTTTCTTAAGAATTTCGAGAGCATATTTGGACTGATTTATAAAAATACCACGGGGTGATTGATGAACTTGTAATCCTAGAAAGAATGTAAGTTCACCCATCATGGACATTTCAAAATTATCTTTCATTAATTTTGCAAAATCATTAGAGTAACTTCGTTTTGTTGAGGCAAAAATGATGTCATCGACATATATTTGAACAACAAGTAAGTCCTCCCCGTAGGTTTTTGTAAATAGTGTTGGATCCACCGATCCTTTAGAAAATTTATTGGCTAGCAAGAAAGTGGATAGTTTGTCATACCACGCCCGTGGGGCTTGCTTGAGTCCGTAGAGTGCCTTTTTGAGACGGTAAACATGATTAGGACGCTCAGGATCAACGAAGCCTTCAGGTTGACTGACATAAACTTCTTCACGGAGTTCTCCATTAAGAAATGCTGTTTTCACATCCATTTGGTAAACCACCATATTCCTATGAGCAGCATAAGCCAAAAAGATCCGAACAGCTTCATGTCGTGCCACTGGAGCAAAGGATTCAGCAAAGTCTAGACCTTCAAGTTGAGAGTATCCTTTCGCTACCAGACGTGATTTGTTGCGGATGACTGTCCCTTCTGCATCAAGCTTATTCTTCCAGATCCATTTTAACCCGATGACAAAGACTCCGTCAGGTCTTTCAACTAATTCCCAGACTTCTAATCTTATGAATTGCTGAAATTCCTCTTGCATAGATTCAATCCAGTTGTCATAAGTCATTGCATCTTTAATGTTTTTCGGTTCTTCGTGACAAACTGTGAGTGCATAGATACAAGTTTCTCCATCTGTGTGAAGTCATTGTCTTGTCATAACAGGTGCATCTGGATGGCCAATAATATGAACTAGTGGATGGTCACGAGTCCATTTGTGTGTTGACGGGTGTAGTTGATAAGTATCTCGCACGTTGGCAGGATCCAAGTTGCGTGTTGACGACTCAGCTATATCAGGAACTGTAGTAGCTGGTGCAAACGGATTAATGAACGCATCAGGATCATGCTCTGCGGGTTGTGGAACTGATTGTGGTGTTGGATCTTCAGCTGGATGAAGGGAAGTAGAACCAGTTTGTTCTGCTATAGATGGTGATACAATTGGAGGACCGTATCTCTCAACACTTGTAGAAGTTTGTTGAGGTGAGTCTGGTACTGGAATGTGATCAGGTTGAGCAGCGGAATTAGGTGAGACCTTAGTAGGACGGTATTCAATTGTGTCATCAAATAGTGGAGCAAACAAGGTTTCTAATTCTTTGCGGTTAAGTGGCAATGGTTCAGCTGAAGATGCCGGAGAGTTGAGACGGTTGAATTCGGGTCCTAAGCTGTGTTGCTCAGAAGCCATTTGGGTGAGTTCATCGAAATTAGCGTGAATGGTTTCTTGAATTTCTCTTGTACGACGATTCCATATCCGAAAACCTTTGGAATTTTCACAATATCCAACGAACACTCCGATGTCAGCCTTAGCTTTGAGTTTACCTAAATCATCACGATCATTTTTCGGATAGCAAAGTGCTCCAAATACATGAAAGTAGTCGATGTTCGGTTTTCGTTTGTGAACAATTTGATATGGTGTTTTGCGATGGCGTTTTGTGATCATGCAACGGTTTTGAGTATAACATGCGGTTGAAACAGCTTCTGCCCACAAGTAATCTGGTAATTGAGCATTAATCAACATAGTTCTAGCAGCTTCCACTAACGTCCTATTGCATCTTTCAACCACACCATTCTGTTCTGGGCTTCTAGGAATAGATGTTTGATGTTCAATTCCCACTTTCTCATAATAAGACCTAAGTGTCTGATTTTTGAATTCGGTTCCATTGTCAGTTCTGACGATTCGTACCGTGTTGCGTAGCTGAACTTGAATTTTAGTGAGAAAGGTGATGATCATTGAAGGAGCCTGATCTTTATTTCGTAAGAAATAAACCCAAGTCCATCTGGAGAAGTCATCTACAATTACGAGTATGTAGCGTTTACCGTTGATACTTTGAACACGCATCGGTCCACATAAATCCATATGAAGCAGTTGTAAAACATGATTCGTACTTTGCTCAGGTTTAGATGGAAAATGAGCACGAGTACTTTTTCCTTGTTCACAGGCTGGACATAAGTGATCTTTGGTGAAACGGAATCTAGGAAATCCATCGACAAGTTTATAACGAGCAAGGTCAGTCATGGTTCTGAAATTCAAGTGCGAAAGACGTTTGTGCCATAACCAAGATTTAGTTGACTCTGCTTTGGAGAGAAGACATATCGGAGATGTTGCAATCATATCTGACATTGAGATTGTATAAAGATTGGAGCCACGTGAGCCAGACATAAGATCGTTTCCTTGTAAGTCACGAACAAAGCAAGTTTTCTCACGAAATGCAACTTCTAGATCCCCATCACAGAATTGACCAACAGAGAAAAGGTTGTATCCAAGGCCTTCCACATAATAAACACGACTGATTTCAATGTTCCCGCTGATAAAGTCACCATATCCCATGATAAGTGCGTAATGATCATTCCCGAATCTGACAGTGCCAATGAACTTTGAGACAAAGTTTTTCAACAGTTTAAGATTGCCTGTCATATGTCGGGTGCATCCACTATCAACAATCCAGAGAACGATCTATACCACCTGCATCACCAGAAGAAGACACGGGTGGAACAGAAGTAAGGGTGGAACCCAAAGACAATGCGGGTTCCTGTTGGTTAGTAACACATATATTCAACAATTTAGGAATCCATTTAAAGTCTGGTTTGTGTTGTAACCAACGTTGCCAATTCCAACTAGTTTTTGCTTTCTTAATGTTAAATGCACTAGTCGTTGGCTCATTCCTAGATTTGTTCTCGGTACCTATGGGGGTAACTTCAGCTTCATTAGAAACCGTAGAAGACGGCTTTCCTAAGTTAGACTTAGATGCATTAGTGGGCCTAGAAGGAATGCGTGTCCTACGTTTCTTATGACGATTGAGAAGAGAATTAGCTAAACATTTTGTATGATCACCAGATGATACGCTTTTACGACAAAACACACAAGATGCATTAATATTCAAAACATTCAAAGGTTTATCATTCGTTACATTTAGATTTTGATTACAATTTGCCAGATTAGAATCTAAATCTGATGCAACATGAGTTTTATTCAAATTCCTAAGTTGGTCTTCTACTTCTTGAGCTTCTAGGTGTCCTCTCTTACGTTGCAAGATCCTATTCTTCTTTTTACTTTTTCGCTTGGGTCTGCTAACGCTAGAAGTGGAGACTAGTCCTGTAGAAGTGGAGTTATCAACATTAGTGTTTTGAACAACCTTTCCTTTATCAGTTTTGTTTATTTGATACATTCCTGGTGCTATCACCGTGGTGTCAACCATTTTTCCTTTTTTAAGTAGCTTAACTTTCTCTTTCAAATCAATGATGATGTGATTTTTGTCCTGAATTTCAGACTCAAGTAAACCATTGCAATATTTGATGTCGTCGCGGTTTTGTTGCCATTCGGCGTTTTCAATTTTTAAATCCGCAATTTCTTTCTCGTATTGGAAACATCGACCTTTTAAAGACTCGTTGTTTTTGCAAATCTGACAAGAGTTTGAAACATTTTGACTTTGAAACTTCAATTCCCTTTCAAGACTTTTAGCTTGACACCATTCAAGCCTTTGATTGAGATGACAAATTTCTTTTGAAAATTGTTTTGTCACATCATCATTTTTAATTCTCAACTTTTCATTTTCCAGTTTAAGTGTCTCAATTTCCTCATTCAACAAATTATTATCAACACAATGATCATGCTTAAGCATAGAAGTACCAGAATTATAAAGATCATTCATGATAACAGACAAAATATCAGCATTGAGAACTTGTTCCAAGAGTCGATCAGCATCATTTTTTAAAACTCTATTTCTTTGCTTTTGAACCAAAATGTCATTTTCAGTTGCATTGAAAACGTTTATCATATTTTTGACCTCCTTTTGAAGTTCCTGATCCCAACGTGTAGCACATAGACGGAGGTGTTGAACAATTGGCTTCATTTGTTTTTGAAAAATATCTCTCTTTTCTCGCTCGTAAGCGGATTGAAAAGTTTCAATTTTAATTTCAGAATTACGTTCAATTGTTTCCTCCAAAATTTCGATGTCTTCCATAAAAGTTTTAAAATAATTTAAGACACGACACGTTTTCGGTAAAGGTGTAAGTTCACCGGATGATGGTAAAGGACCATTTATTTGTGCTACAGTTTGGACAGGGGCTGCATTGTGAGATGAAACATATGACTCTTCGATAAACCATGATTTCTCAGGTAAATCCTTTTGAGTAACAAAAGATTTAGAAAGAGGTGGAGCTTTTGAATAGTCATATGGTGTCCAGTGTTGAACATAACTCATTTTTGATCGACTCTCGTCTTCCAGTTCTTCTTCTTCCTCAGTATCAAAAACAACAGCACGCACAATTGTATTATCAAACATGTGATCAATACTGTAAACCATAGGATTTTCTTTGAAAGCTTTATGAAGAAACATTGATTTAAAATCGCAAAGTGCAAATCCTTTATCGGGTCTCGGTTTTAAAGCAAACTTTTGAATCGTTGTGACAGAGTTCCCGTGTTTGTAAACAATGTGACGAAATTCTTTGAGTTGTTTTTCAAGATCAACAATATCACCAAGTAAATCATCTATATACTTCCTTTTCGTGTTTTATGTTCACAAACTCCTTTTTGCAATTTGACAATTCTGTTTCAGTTTTTGAAAGGTCTCTTTGAAGACGTTCAACTTGCATTTTCAATAGACACTTCTCACTTTCAAGTTTCGAAAGCAACTTACCGTTTGACTCAATTAAATCTTGCATTTTACGTTGAAGATCTTGTTCTTTGTTGTAAGAATCTTGAAAAGCTTTTTCAAAACTTTTTGCGTGTTTAATCTTTTCTTCTTGATTTGAAAGCTGAATTTTATAACACTCAATATCTCTTGCAAATGACGCATTTTGTTCTTTTAAAACTTTGTTTTTCTCGTTGCATTTTATTATTTGCAATTGTTGAGCATCCAGTTGTTTAGATAACAATATGAGGTCAGGGTCTGGATCAAATGATGGTTCATGTTGTTCTAAATTATCATGTTTATCATTCTCAATTGGATCATCAAATGAAACAACTGTGTCATCATCAAATATGACAACTGTGCTTATTTGTTCATCTTTTTGAGAGGATGAAGATGATATCGATGGAACAACTTGCGCCATATCTGATTCAGAAGCAGAAGGTGAGACTATTTCATTAATAAAGCATGCATTGAGGTCATGTACCTGAGACAAGCCGTCAGTGTCATATACTGGACCTGAATCATCGAGCTTAAGTTCCTGCATGTTGGCCATAAGCATCATAGCAGCATTGGCTTCCAGATCTTCCATGTCATCATCGTTGTTCACATTTGCCATGAAGTTGTTGTCCTGTTCAGGGAAATGTCCATCTTTTTCATCTTGAAGAGCCATGAGTAATGCCTGCTTGTGAAACTTACTACCCCGAGTTCTCGGTTTGGGACATGCTGTAGCTATATGACCTTGTTCATTGCAATTGTAGCACCAAACTGCATTCCCTGAGCTGGAGTTCCTTGTAGCAACTGAGTCAGACCTTTGTTGAGGAGATGCTGAGTTGTTTCTGAACCCAGTATTGTTACTAAACCTCTGACCATTCCCATAATTTCCTGAAGAGCTTCCTGAACCAGATCGACCATAGCTACGATTCTGAATTTCCACTCTTCCATCATTAACAACAGCTTGATTTCTTGTGTTTGAAGATGAACGTTGACGGTTGTTTGTTTTGTTGGAGAATTTGCTGAAAGCACGAGCAATAAGAGCAAGTCCCTGATTCAACGTATTAAAGTCATCATCGTCATCATCATTGGAGTTGGAGTAGTACACAGCATCATTGTTGTTTGACGGAACAAGTTGAGTAGAAGAATCTTGTAGAGATGAATCATAAGGGATCATTTGGTTCGAGGTGGAAGATTGTGGATAACTGAAGTAGTTCTGCTCTTGAACATATGCATGATTTGACATTGGTGGTGGAGCATAGGGAGATTGAGCTACGAGAGCCAAAGAATTTGGTGTTGAAGTTGGTGTGTATCCTCCTCGTAGAGCTCGATCTTTTTCCACTTCAGGTTCATGGTGTTTCAGAAAATCATACAACAAACCATATGGAGCATCATGAAGATTCTTCGTTTGACGAACAAATGTCACATATTTATGCCAATCAGGGCCAAGACTACCAACAAATTTGGAGTTCACAGCGATCCTTGGTACTGTGATTTTGTGACGTTCCAGATCATTGACCACATTAGTGAAACGATGATAGTAGGATTCAAGTGACTCTCCAGGTTCAATTGTGATGTCAGTGTATTCCATGTAAAGCTTGGATTCCATGTCATCTTTGTTTAATTGAGTACCTTCCATAAGGAGATGAACGTGTTCCCACATAGCTTTGGCTGTTTTCTGAGCATCGACACTTCGATAGATCGGATTAGGTATACCTTGAAGTATATAAGCCATTGCATACTGATCAGCTTCACGATGTAGTTTCTGTTCTTCAGTGAGTGCAGTTTCTGGAAGGGGTCTATCACCAGGAGGACGTGGAGGATCAGCATTTGGATCACCAGCTTCAAATCTTGTTGGCCACTCAAATGGTCCTTCAAGTATCACTTGCTTTAAGAACTGCCCATGAGGTTTCTTTAATTCAAGAAATCTTAAGAATCGACTTAACCATTGAACATAGTTACCAGGTGTTAGCATTGGAGGTGTCTCAAGTGATCCTGCCTCATGTCGGGATTGTTGAGTTGTAATAACTTCACACATTCTGTCAAACCAGTGAGGTTGTTTGGAGGAAAACTGAGTGTTTTGTAGTGGCACTTGATATGGTTGTTGTTGAGGAAGGAGCTGTTGTTGCATCATTAGGTAATGTTGTTGTGGATTGTATTTAGGAGGTTGTTGATTCATTATGTGCGGAAGGTATTATTGTTGCTGATACTGCTAAGGTTGTAGTTGCTGAGGTGTTTGTTGTTGAACATGAGGAAAGTAGTGATTAGGTGGCTGAGACATCTTAGAACACTTCTGTAGAAATGGATCTTGTAGAAAGTGTAGAATTAACCAATTATCGAGAAACTTAGCACAGCTTCAGTTTGCAAAATATGAGATTTCGATAACAGGTTTTGCGAAACTTGGCAGATTTTCGAGAAACACAGTTTTCGAAAACTTTGTGGATCTTTATCGAGAAACAAGATTTCGAAATTGGCAGGTTTATCGAAAAAACAAGGTTTTCGAAACTTTACAGCTTTTATCGAGAAACAAGATTTCGAAATGTGGCAGATTTATCGAAAAAATAAGATTTCGATACTATTAAATTAGTTTCTCGATAACTTTTGTGATTTCGAAAAAATGTAGGTTTTCTCGAAAAACACAAAATTGCGAAACTTAGTTTTCGAAATTGTACAATTTCAAAAACTTTCCCAAAAGTCGAAGTACTTAACTTTCTTATACAAGAAAGAAAATACCGAGTCCACACAAACGAAGTCGAGGTAGTGCACTTTGAGAAGATCTCGAAGAAGGGAACTTGTAGGTTCTCGATAATGTGTAATTTTTGTTTTTCAAAGAAAGCAATCCTAAAACTCGTTTTTATTTCAAGATACTTGTACTTTTGTGTATAAAATGAGTAGATCTTAAAGAAAGTATAAAACTTTTAAGAAAGTTTTCAAACTTGAGAAGATTTCGATAAAAGTACAACTATCCAAAATCGAATAATTTAGTAAAAAGTTTGGAACTTTTTGGTTTGTTTTGATTTTAAACACAAGTTTGTAAGCAAAGATGTGAGAAAAACCAAGAAACTAACAAAAAATTTAAAAGTTTTACAAACAATTCGAAAGAAAAAAAAACGATTTGTTAAGAAAGAAATCAATGAAAAAAAAACAATAACTACACCTTCCTCTAGCGAATGATACCACTTGTTAGGTCACCATTATGTAAACACAAGTATGATTATGTAAGAAATGAGATGAGAATGAGAGTGGGATGATTATGAGAAATTTGAGAAAATGAAATGCAAGAGTTTCCTTAATGTTTTCAAATAACCAACCAAGTTTACAAGAGGCCTGAGACTAGTATTTATAGGAAAGGAGCTAGGGCAACATCCTACTCCTTCCCTTCTTACAATTCGTATGGGCTTAGAGGCCCAAGGATCACATTCTTAAGCCTAGTAAACTTAATACAAATAATAAATAATACCTAAGCAACCTAGCATTATTACAAATGACCGAGACTTGATAAAATAGTAAAACTATGGTTCCAACAATGCTTTTGGTCAAGATCAAATAAGACCGGAATTTTTCAAAGGCATACACCACAGCTAGTAATTCTTTTTCAGTGGTGGTGTAATGACTTTGAGCCTCGGTCATTGTTTTGCTTGCATAGTGTATAGGCTGAAAGTGTTTAGACATGCGTTGCCCCAAGATTGCCCCTATTGCATAATCACTAGCATCACACATAAGTTCAAAGGGCAAGTCCCAATCGGGGGCAACAAGAATCGGTGCCTCAGTAAGCTTTTTCTTTAAAGTTTCAAAAGCTTCTACGCACTCAGGTGAAAAGATAAAAGGAGCATCCTTTTCGAGGAGATGGGTCATAGGCCGGGCGATCTTGGAAAAATCTTGAATAAACCTACGATATAAACCGGCATGACCCAAAAAGCTCCTAATACCTTATACGGTAGTGGGATGAGGTAATTTTGCAATGACATCAATTTTGGCTTTGTCAACCTCAATCCCATTCTTTGAAATTTTATGGCCGAGGACAATGCCCTCTTTGACCATAAAGTGACTCTTCTCCCAATTTAGACATAACTTTGTATCTTCACAACGTTTGAGCATGTTGTCTAAATGGGAGAGACATGATTGAAACGAATCCCCAATGACCGAAAAATCGTCCATAAAGACCTCCATAGTTTTCCCGATCATGTCGGAAAATATGGACATCATACATCTTTGAAACGTGCCCGGAGCATTACATAAACCAAATGGCATACGTTTATAAGCAAAAGTTCCATAGGGGCACGTGAAAGTGATCTTTTCATGATCTTGCGGATCAATGGGAATATGAAAGTAACCCGAGAAACCATCGAGGAAGCAATAGTACTCATTCCCCGCTAATCTCTCGAGCATCTGATCCATAAAGGGCAGAGGAAAATGATCTTTGCGGGTGGCGTCATTTAACTTGCGATAGTCAATGCAAACACGCCAACCCGTAACCAATCGAGTTGGAATCAACTCATTTTCCTCGTTTGTGACAACAGTAATGCCACCCTTTTTTGGAACACAATCTACTGGGCTAACCCAAGGACTGTCCGAGATAGGGTAAATCAATCCGGCATCAAGAAGTTTTAAAACTTCTTGTTTGATCACCTCATGAATTTTTGGATTCACCCTTCTTTGTTGTTGGACTGCTGGTTTGAAGTCATCCTCCATTAAAATCTTGTGGGTACAAAATTAAGGGTCAATGCCCTTGATGTCGGAGAGTCTCCAAGCAATTGCTTGTTTATGTGACTTCAAAACCTTTATTAGAGCAGCCTTTTCCTCAACACTTAAATTTTTAGCAATTATGATGGGTAATTTATCATCACCCTCCAGAAATGCATATTCAAGATGAGGCGGCAAGTCCTTAAGTTCAACCATAGGAAAGTCATCAGTTATTTCAACATTTTTGACTTCCTCTTTATGAAGTACTTTTGGAGGAAGAGGGGGAGATGGATCTTCGTTTAACAATTTTTCTAGCAAAAGAATATCCCCCTCAGGATCAAGATAGTCCTCATCAAATTTACCCGAATTGAACTATCTTGGGCGAGAAAAGCCTCGACTTCTTCCAAAAGGAAGTCACTTCCCTCAAAAGGAGTGAGAGAAAGGGAAGAGTCGGATATGATAGGCTCAGAAGATGGAGTGGGACTGCCACTCGGTAAGTAACCAAGAAGTTCTTGAGAGTACTCCTCAGACGCAACATCAATGACATCAATTCGGTTAACCGATTCGGCGTCATAATTAGAGGAGTACCTCGAAGTTTGATCGATGCTAAACGTTACTGCTTCATTACCAACATGAAGAGTTATTTCCTCTTCGTGCACATCGATTAATGCACGAACCGTCCTTAAGAATCCTCTCCCAAGAACGAGAGGAACTCGTGGGTCAGCATCGAAATCAACAATCACAAAATCTGCCAGAAAATGGAAGTTTCCCACCTTTACAAATACATCCTCAGCAATGCCGACGGGACGAGATGTTGAGCGGTCTGCAAGCTCGAGAGTCATGCAGGTGGTGGTGAGTTCTGGAAGAGAGAGATTTTTCCATATTGAATAAGGCATCAAGTTGATGCTTGCACCTAGATCGGCCAAGGCGAAGCACTCAACCATTCCGGGGAAAACACATGGGATGAGAAATTTTCCCGGATCTCCTAGCTTCTCAGGAAGCTGTTTCAAAAGAACTGTAGAGCAGTTTTTATTGAGTGGAGTTCGTGCCATTTCAAATAGTTTCTCCTTATTGTTCAACAGATTTTTGATTGTCGATGCGAATTTAGGCATCAAAAGGAGAGCATCCCCGAAACTGATATCAAAATGAATATCTCGGAAAATTTGAAAAAACTTTTCCATTTAATGATTGGCTTTTTCGCAGAGCTTCTGGTCTTCTAACCGAGATGGATATGGTAGTGAAGGTTTGGATTTAGGGTTCTCTCCAGGAGTTGTTAGTGGTTCAAAGACAACTCCTGGTTTTGGTACGGTTTCTGGTACAACCTGTGGGTGGACGTGTGTGGTACTTCGTGGGCTAGTAAATTGCACCTTGTCCTTTGTCACCTCAGTCTCACTCTCTACTACCTTGGGAGGAGAAGAAGAGGTAGTAGGAGCTATGGGTCCATCATAGGAAACACCACTTCTCGTTGTGATCGCTTTAACATTGCCCTTCGGATTAGCGATCGTGTTGCTAGGTAAAGTATTACCTGAGCCCGAGGGTCGATCATTTAAAGACTTCTTAACAAGGTCTGTGATCTGAGTCATCATCACCCTATTCACTTCCTCCTGACATTTCATGAATTGTCTCAACAACTGCTCATGTGAAGGGCCAGTTGGAACAATTGCTTGAGTATGGTTAGGAGAAGCTTGGTTAGGGTAATTCTGAGTAGTTGGAGTGATGGCTTGATTTTGATTGGGAAAATTCTGGGCCCGGTTATTTTGATTGGAACTGTGGTTTTGAAAATTTCCCTGATGTTGGTTGCCATGTCCATGAGAATTGTTTCCCTGATAGTTGTTTTGACCTTGGTTTCGATTGTAGTTTCCTTGATTTTGGAAACCTTGGTTTTGGTTATGATGGAAACCTTGGTTTTGGGTTTGATTGACATTTCCTTGGTTTTGGTAACCTTGGTTTGTTTGATTCTAATTTTGGTTCTGGTTACGGTTTTGGACATTAGGGTTTTGATTGAATCCGGGGGTCCAAGGAAATTGTTGGAACGATAGCTTAGAAGATTGCGGTCCCCTTGCGGTTGGTAGTTATTACCTCCCGAATTATAGGAACCTTGAGCAGCATATACGTCCTCATGAGTGTAACCACTAGTGGCTGGACACTCGGAATATGAATGTGGACCTCCACAAGTTTCACAACTTTGATTGACGGCCTTGGCTTGTTGATTTTGGATACTTTGGTTCATCCTCAACATAGCCGTAGCGAAATCTTCCATCTTTTTAGTGAGGACCACTATTTCAGAAGATGCTGGAGTGACAGACTTACATGACTCTTCCCTCTCAGCTGAGGAATCCCAGAAATTATGATGGGCAGTCATTTTTTCAATGAGATCATAGCACTCTTCGGGGCGCCTTTTCATAAAGGTCCCACCAGCAGCAGCATTGAGAATATCACGGTGTCTCAATGTCAACCCATTATAGAAAGTATCTATTTGGGTAACGAGTAACATGTTATGGTTAGGACACCGATCAATTGAGAGCTTATAGCGTTCCCATGCCTCAAATAGAGACTCTTCGGGATGCTGACGAAAGTTACTAATGTCATTTCGTAACTTGGAAACCATGGATGGTGGAAAGTATTTGGCTAAAAATTTAGTCACCATTTCTTTAAAAGTGTGAATCGAATTCTTAGGAAGTCGATCAAACCATGCAGTGGCATGATGGGTTAGAGAATAGGGGAAAAGAGATAGACGAAGGGCATCATCGGAGACACCATTCTGCTTCATGCTTTGGGTGACGGTAAGAAATTTATCAAGATGCTTGTTTGCATCGTCACCAGGTAAGCCATAATATTGGCACGAATTCTGGACTTGTTGTATCATGTGATGCTTAAGTCCAAAATCAGTGGCAGCAATGTTAAGAGGGGCAATGGGCCCACCTCTTCCGAGTATTGTGGGTTGACACAACTCCTCCATCGTTCGGAGATCAGGAGCTGCATCATCTATGATGGGTGGTTCTTGATTACCGTCCATTTTCGGAACTGGATCCTCAACAATAGGACATAACTCAGTTACGTTTATCAGTTGACGATTTCGTTTCGATTGTGAACGAGTGCGCATGCACTAACAACAAAATTTCAATAAAACAAGATCGAGGCAAATCAACAGTGAACTTAAACCAATAATCACGAATGAATGGCTTCTTTAAGAAAAGTACACCACTCACAAGGATACAAAGGCAAGTTTTAAATCTTTTGTTTGGGAACTTATTATGTCCACACCCCCAGTTGGTAGGTGTTCTGCCTTGGTTTGGGATGGTTTGTTTTTATGTAGTTTATTATTCACAAGAAAGAGACGAATATTTTTGGGTTTTTGTGCATGGGTTAAAAACTTTTGGACAATATTTTTGGTATCGTTTTGTTTACCAAAATCGTATTTCTTTAAAAATCACCTTAAAAGAAACACGATATAGAAAACGCGACGATCTGTTTTGTTTGTTTTTTATTTTTTTGGTGTTGTTAACACTTTAGGAAAAGTGTTAATGAAGTTTTTGTTTTATGATTAAGATTTTACAAAAAGGTGGCGGTGTTTATACAGTGATGAATGAAAAACCACTAATCTCTAAAAAACGTTTTGAATACGCAGCTACCTCCCCGGCAGCGGCGCCAAATTTTGATTGAGGCAAAAGCAGTCAACTAAGTCAACCACGAATGTGGTCAATATAGTCAAACTCCTTAGGCTCAATGCTCCGTGGATAGTATAGGGTTTCCCCGGGTCGTTATGTCCCGACGAGGTGTGATGGTAATCAAAACGAGTTTGTGATCGGGTGAATTTGGACAGAAAAGGGGGTTAAGTGATTTGTATGATTACACTAAAATATTTGGAATGAAAATAACTTAGAAACACTATTAGAACAATTACTGATGATCAAATAACCTAAAACGTGAGTTAAACCTAAAAACGCGCGTTTGAATCTAAAATAAACGCGAACGCGCGAAATAAAAAGTGAAACGTGAGCAAATAAAGTCCTACGAAGGTGAAAATTATATTTTTACAATCCTAATGTTATAAGAAAATTTTTGGAAAATTAAAATTATTTTTACAACTATTTAATTAATTACTATTAATTAATTACTAATTACGAATTACTTTTTAATTAACTAAATTATACTAATTAATAATTAATTATGAAAATTAACTAAAAAAATGAAAATTAAATTTAGAAAAATCTAAAATATTATAAAACTAATTTTAAAACAGAAAACCTAATTTTTCTACTTTTTAATTATTAATTATTAATTAAAACTAATTATTTAATTAATTTAATCTAAATTAAATTATAAAAAGTACTAAATGACAAAAGAAAAATCTGAAAAAATTCCTAAAATTATTTTAAGTTATAAAAAACCTAAGAAAAATTTAAAAATGAGAATTGCTAATAAATAAGCAGAGAATAAGCCAAAATGGCTTAAATAAAAGCTATCACCTTTTTTATTTTTGGTTTTTTCTAATTTTTCTTTTACAAAACTAATTAACTACTGAGAATAAGCACTTTTTGTGAAGGAACTTTCTATGAAACTTGAAAACAAGCTATGTGCACACAAATAAGCCAAACAGTGAGCTTATAGTTTAGATAAGCTTCAATAAGCTTGAAACAAGCCACACAGAGTACTCAGACCAGAGAATAAGCTACAAATAACTTATGTGTACTTGGAAAAAGCTAAAATGACAAGAAGGTTTAACTAAATAAGCAAAATAGCCAAATAAGCAATTCCAAATCCAATTCAGGTACAAACAGGTTAACAAGGGGTCTTTTGGACCTCTGTGGGACCCACCAGGGTGTATTAGCATACAAGGTGAGACTTGATCTCAAAAGTGGAACTGGAAAGCTTCAAATTAAGCCAATAAGTCAGGCTTATGGCTTAAGTTCAAGCTCTGTATGGCTCTTGGAAGGGTGAGTCAAAAACTGGGTGCTCAGCTAAAGTCAGGCAAGTGGTCAACAAAGATGGGACATGCAGCCCTGCCAATTAAGCAAATAAGTAGGAAATAAGCTCAGGTTCTAGAAGAATGACTTAAGGTCTTTTCAAAAAACCCAAGCTCACACTGTGGGACCCACAGGTGACCAAACTATGAGTGCTTGAAAAAGGGTGGTGTGGACTGAATATAAGTGCAGGGCATACCCTTGCCCTGCAGGGTACTTTGAACCCACAAATAAGCTACAAACAAAAATCACTAAATTCAACTGACCATGAGTCCTTGTAGTTTAGCTGGGATAATTTAACCTCAACAAATTTCAAGACTTAAATCCAAGTACAAAATTCTATAAAATTCCCACAAAAAAGGAGATTTTGTAACATTAGCAATTTTGACTTTTTCTAATTTGTAACTCAGTTGACTTTGATGAGATTCTATTGAGCTCTAATGATTGATGATGTTGTGATAAGCTATTTAATGACTGAATTAAGCTACTTTAACCACTAATGAACTGATTTAATGAGGTTATGACCTATAATTCCTAACAGTGAGTGATGTTGATGGATTAAAGTGATGTTTTGACTTCCTATTAAGTAACCACTGGATTTTATGCTCTACTTGATCTAATATTACCTAAAGTGACATGTATAAACTAAAAGTAACCACAGAGACTTCTTGGATCTCAGGGTATGATACTGAACCAATCACCCCTTAAAGAACCTATTTTAATGTTTTTCAAAGCAATTGGATGATCTAACCTTAACTTCTGATTTCTAAGGTTTAAACATGATGGAGTAAGCTTACATGAACACACTAATAACAACAATAACAACAAAACACCCAGGATCAAATTTATACTGTTTGACAGTGAAATCCAAAAAAAACTGAGCAATACCAGATTAAACAAACACAAGAGAATATAATGAGCTCAAATCAACTTAAATACACTAACTAAACTCAGAAACACTAGAATGATGCAGGTTTGAACTAGTCTACAGTAAATTGCAAAAGTTAAAGAAAATGCTCACAAAAGCCATCCTGCTCAATAACTTGAATCAAGGACCAAATGACCACTCCCTAATACTCCCCAAGGAGTTCTAACCCACAGCCATCCCTAAGCACTGTGCTCCATGCATTCTTGACCATGAACCTGCAATTTTTATTTTATTTCTATTTTTCTTGGAATTTTTTGTATTTTTGCCTTTTACAACCACAACTGACTTTGTGATTTCTAGAAGCTTAAATAAGCTTATGGGAACTTATGTAAACCTGAAATGTCCAAAGAAATAGATAGAAACAACTACTAGTATTTATTTTTATTTTTTTTCTTTTGAGAATGCGGAAATAAAGGAAATTTCATAAACTGAAGATTAACTTGAACCTTGGATTCTATTGATTGAAAACTTCAAATTACAACTGAGATTACAATTTCATTGATTAATTTAAACTAAAACATAAATTTGAAATACAATCTTTTAGGGTTTCTGAGACTTCCTTGGACCTTTTCCACCTAGCTTTACAACCTTTGGATCATTTGCTTCAATCTTGACCGTTTAAAATTCTTGGCGTCCAATTTCTTTTTGGAGTTTTCTTTTGATTATTGAAGCCAGAGGTGTTGATTTGGAGCATAGTATTTGGAGGGTTAGCCAAGGGGGGGGGGGGTTTGAGTGTTGTAGGGAGGTGAAGGCTAGGGGTGATGATGGTGTTTTCTTGGAGTGTTACTGCAACTAGGGATGGTGAGGTGGAGGAGACGGGTCAAAGGGGGTCAAAGGTTGGGGGTATTATTAAAAACGGGAGGGAGTGGGCTGGTGATGGCTTTGGGTGTTGGGCATTTGGAGTGTGTGGGCTGGGTGTTAGGTTTAGTGGATTGGATTTTAGGGGTAATAATAATATTAAGTCCGGTTTGGTTTGTAGTGAATAAATCCCAAGGACCAAATTTGTAAACTTGCTGAATCTTGAGGACCAGAAATGTAATTTTCCAAAATTCATCATAGGGACCAAGGTTGCCAAGGTGATTAACCAAAAGACCATTTTTTGACAATTTCCAGAAATTTACACCCAAGGACTAGTTTTGTCAATTTTGCAAAGTACAAGGACCAAACATGTAATTTTCCCAAATTTTTCACCCAAGGATCATATTTGATAACATTTGACTTTTAAATGCCTTGGGTTGACTTTTCTTTCATTTTAAACCTTTAGGGACTAGTTTTGTCAATTTATGAAACTTGAGGGACTGAAATTGCCAATTATGCAAACTTTTTTCGTTTTTTATTTGTTTTTAAACATTTTGCATCTAAAACATATAAAACACACTTTTGGGATAATTTCTGTATTTTGATGCATTTCTGAGTGTTTTTGGAAGTTTTGGCAGTTCAGATACGATAAAAATGATGGGTATTTACACACTCATCAATTACCTCTGACTACCTCTTACTACCTCTTAGCTTTGCATACTTTTGTTTTTACATCTTTTCAAGAGTCATTGATCTTTAACAAACAAAGAGGATACACCTTACCTGAGACCTCAAAAAGATATAAGCCGAGATAAACCTAAACACTACACGAGTTTTTTTGTTTGTGGGTTTGAGAAAAGGGGTGTTCGATCATCAGTTTGTGTGTTATAACATCAACATCAAGGAAAATCATATTTTGTGTTTTGCTAAAATATTGTGGCTCGAGTTAAGGTTGAAAGAAACCAGGAAGTAAAATGTTGTTGTGTGTGAAAGTGATAGAGGCGTGAGAATAGGAATAAAAAAAATAAGGATTGAACTTATATATCATTAGGTTTAGGGTTACTTAGTGGATTTGTTGTTTGGGCCAAAATAGATTAGAGATTATGATTTTTGGGCTGAA
Source organism: Artemisia argyi (assembly GCA_030686995.1). NCBI lineage: Eukaryota > Viridiplantae > Streptophyta > Magnoliopsida > Asterales > Asteraceae > Artemisia > Artemisia argyi. The sequence goes on from CM060678.1 coordinate 124,649,793, forward strand.
TCAATTTCATTATGGGTTTGTTGGTATTAATACTATTTGGTGGAAGTTTTATGTGTTATAATTTGTTTTGCGAGAATTTTGGTTTAATATGTACTAAAAAATTAAAAATTAAGATCATTCAGACATTTATAAAAAAAACAAACATTCTTTTATCAAGATTCAGACTTTATAACCATATCTTACTTACTAGTAAGATGTGGTAGTCAGATTCAGACCCAAAACATCTTAATAAAACAAACACACCCTAATATTTAACTGATTTGCAATCTGTTTAAAAAATCAATTCATTCAATTGTGGTGCAAAAAATAATAAATAAATTTTGAGACCACTTTATCTTCAATATGATTATAAAAAGAATAAACAAACTAATTAATAATAAGCAAATGAAAATTCTTCTTAACTGGACTCTATATACACTATCGAAATGGATGACAGGAATAAAAAAGCATGTTACATAAAAAAAATATAAATCACAACCTCTTAAAAATAATATGTACACACACACTCATTGTTATCATCATTAAAATAAACATGATCAAACTATCATCACTATATCACCATGAGATATACTAAAATAAACTATCATCATCTACCGATCGCTTGTTGTGAACAAAGAATAACAAACCATATGGTGCAAATTTACACATCTATCATTGGAGTGCATCATTGATAAGAACATATATTAATAAACTATCATCACCATCAAACACTAAAAGATACAGATTCAATCGACCAAAATTTTTCCATTTTTTTTGGTAGATTCGAATATATAAACTGAAAAAGAAGGCATATTAAGAAAATCAAAATAACACTCCTTACCAACGTTAATTTCGCCATTGTCATCAAAAAGTTGGTCCGACCCTTGGACTTTTTAGGGAGCCTTTTCAAAATAAAAAATCATATAAACGAACAATATCAAATCATATAAAAATAAAATAACAACAATAAAACGAGTTGCATAATCGAAAGAAATAATTGAAAACTAGTTTGCACCTTTGATCAAAACCGAAACTTATACAAGTTTTATGAAAGAGGTTGCAGAGTTTTCTTTATGGTATTTGATATAGAGATCGAATATGCTTCTTCATTTTTTCAATCGAACAAATGACCAAAGAAAGAAGGTGAGGGAGAAGAGAGGCGGCAGTTAGGGATGGAGAATGAACCGTATAATTTTTTTTACCTAGTTATGATTATTAATTCCTTAATTAGTGGGATATTTACTAATAATAAGATTACTATAATACCCTTTTTACTTTTATCAGATTTTACTTTTTTTTTTCTTTATTTACTAAACTGCCATCCTTAATTTTGACCATTGATCAACAAATCTAATGGCTAAAAGGTGGTTCTCGCAGTTCTCACAGACAAAAGTGGTTCTCGTAAGAAAGTTACACTATATATATATATATATATATATATATATATATATATATATATATATATATATATATATATATATATATATATATATATATATATATATATATATATGTGTGTGTGTGTGTGTGTGTGTGTGTGTGTGTGTGTGTGTGTGTGTGTGTGTGTGTGTGTGTGTATATATATATATATATATATATATATATATATATATATATATATATATTCTGCCAAAATATTCAAAAAATTTTTGTAAAAAAACTTTTGTTAAAAATTTTAAGAAAAATTCTGTCAATTATTTTTATTTTTATTTTTATTATTTTTTAATTCTAACAGAAATTTTAAGAAAAATTATGTAAGAAAACTTTTTGTCAAGAAATTTTTGAAAATATTTTTGTCAAAAAGTATTGAAAAACAAAAAAATAATAAATAATAAATAAAAATAATGAAAAAAATGAAAAATGTTAAAAAAAAGTATTTTGACAAAAAAAATTTAATCAAAAAATTAATACTAATATTAATTAAATGTTAAATTGGAAAAGAAACTCATGGACTAAATCGTGATACTCCACAAACCACAAAACCACAAGGACCATATTTTTAAATATAAGTGGGTATTTATGTAATTTCAGCCTTTTAAAAATTAACTTGACGGTTAAACTAATAGAAAAAAGTGGTCAAGGGACCAAACATATAACGAGTCAAAACCATTAAAAAAAATCCACAAAAAATAAAGTTAAGAAACTAAATTTGTAAACCTGACAAACTATAAAGACCATTTATGTAATTAACTCCAACTAAAAGCAAGTAATGATCAATTATGTCATTTCAGCCTTTTAAAAATTAACTTGACTGTTAAACTAATAGAAAAAAGTGGTCAAAGGACCAAACATATAACCAGTCAAAAAAAAAAAAAAACATCCACAAAAAATAAAGAGTAAATTACATGAATGGTCCCTGTGGTTTGACAAAAATTTCACCTGCCGTCCCTCAAACTTAAAAGTTGCATGTATGGTCCCTGTCGCTGCCAAAAAATAACATGAATGGTCTCTCAGACTAACTGTTGTTAGTTTTTTCCATTAGTCCATTTGCACCGTTAGTCCTTTAACGACCGTTTGCAACAAACATTTGCACCGTTAGTTCTTTCATACTTTTTTGTCTGTTTTTATACGTTTTCGCCCATTTTCTTACGTTTTCATCAATTTTTCTTACGTGTTGTCTGTTTTTCTTACGTTTTTTCCGTTTTCATACGTTTTAACCCAGTTTCTTACATTTTCATCCGTTTTTCTTACGTTTTTATCCGGTTTTCTTACATTTTTCCAGTTTTCATACGTTTTTGTCCGTTTTCATACGTTTTTTGTCCGTTTTTATACGTTTTCGCCCAGTTTCTTACATTTTCATCCATTTTTCTTACGTTTTTGTCCGTTTTTCTTACGATTTTTCAGTTTTCATAAGTTTTTTACGTTTACATAAGTTTTTGTCCGTTCTTACGTTTTTTTCCGTTTTCATTTGTTTTTGTCCGTTTTTATTGGTTTTTATACGTTTTTGTCCGTTTTTCTTACGTTTTTGCCTTGTTTCTTACATTTTCGTCTGTTTTCTTACGTTTTTTTTTTTATTTTCTGACGTTTTTGTCTGTTTTTTCTTACATTTTGTCCGTTTTTCATACATTTTTTCCTAAATATGTTTAAATTTGGTTTTCTTATAATGGATGAAAACATAAGAAAAATGGATGAAAATGTAAGAAACTAGGCAAAAATGTAAGAAAAACAGATGAAAATGTAAGAAACTGGATGAAAACGAAAAAAATGTAAGAAAAACAGACAAACACACGTAATAAAAATGGATGAAAACATAAGAAAATGGCCGAAAACGTATAAAAACGGACGAAAATGTATGAAAGGACTAACGGTTATGTTTGTTGCAAACGATCGTTAAAGGACTAACGGTGCAAATGGACTAACGGAAAAAACTAACGACAGTTAGTCTGAGGGACCATTCATGTTATTCTTTGGCAGCGATATGGACCATACATGCAACTTTTAAGTTTGAGGGACGGTAGGTGAAATTTTTGTCAAACCACAGGGACCATTCATGTAATTTATTCAAAAATAAAGTTAAGAAACTAAGTTTGTAAACTTGACAAACCATAAAGACCATTTATGTAATTAACTAAGTGATGATCAAAGATTGAATGGTATCATTTGACTTGAGTGGGGTGCAGTTGACCACAACGTGTTTGACAAGCAACTTTTGTGGAATTGGTGGTCTATTCGCAAGTAAACATGTGAGATGACGATACATTTTTCTCATCATTCACCGTCAAAATGTCCCTCATGACGCTTTCATTCTTGCCTAGTGGATGATGTCAATAATTAATAATATCATAAGTTATTGATATAATTATATACACCAGTAAGTATAACTTTTTTTTATTTTTTTTTTATTTTTTTGTATTTCACAATTTTTGAGAGGAGATGGTCATATATAAAGTAGCCAATTTTTTTTTATAAATCCAACTTTTATCATATAACACATCAAGCAATCTTAGTCACTCATTTTTTTTTTTATTAAAATAAAAAAATAAACTTACACCATTTTTTTAAAATTTAAATATTTCGCAAACCGTAAATCGTCAAGCTACAAAAAAAATACCATTGCGACGAGAATTAAATTATCTTTCTATAGACATGCATTGTTATATACTTTCGACGAACTTTTTTTTCGATGAACTTTTTTTTTTTGCCCAAAAAAATCATATATGATTCGATTTTAACAAATCATATATGATTCTTACGAATCATATATTCGTAAGAATCGAATCATATAGGATTTTTTACGAATCATATATAATTTTTACGAATCATATATGATTCTTTCTGGGTGAAAATTAAAAAAAAGTTCGTCGAAAGTATATAACAATGCATATCTATAGAAAGATAATTTAATTCTCGTCGTGATGGTATTTTTGTAGCTTGAAGATTTACCGTTTGCAAGATATGTTGTTTCGAGAAAAAAGATGGAAAATATAAATGGGTGGCTATGATTGGTTGATAGGTTCTATAGCATGTATGGGTTCTTCATGAATCTCAACTCATATAGAGTATCACTCATACACACTTCATTGTCTATATCATATGGCCATAAGCATTTGTCCGCGTTGCTTCATTTTCGTCGTTTCTAATTGAAATTCCTACTCGATCAGTCAGATTTTAAGATGAACCCTATAATGCATTAAGTTACATTGCATAAGACAATTACTGTAGTAGTTAAGATAGGCACACGATTTCACTAGGAAAAGCCAGTGTTATGCATGGCACTGATTATCATTAATGGAATGCGGTACCCAAAGCTACAATATATTAATTTTTGGTTAGTTATTTTATTTGTTAAAGAAAAGTATATAGTAATATTGTGAATACCTTTGAGCAGGTCAAGACAGATGACGGTCTGAATGCTTCGGCTTCCTTTGTGGTAAATGCCAATCCTCTAAATCGTGATCCTCATTAATGAAAGAGTGAACTTCACCATGCAATTTGCAATATGTTGTCAAACATTTTACCACCACTTGAAGATGGTGAAAAGGGTAACTGGCCTCCACCTGGTATAGACCCCGCACTTAACTTATGGTATGAAGCAGTTGCACGCATAAAAGTGTAACTCATGCATTGGACAGATAAATATAGCAAACATATAGTTGTAAGTAAATGACCGTATATTTTTCTAATATAGAGTTTGCACTGCTTCTTTGCATAACCTTACTTGGTTCTCCTCGTATATTGAAATTATAACGGTTGTTTCTTGTTTCACCATGTTAGGTTGCTTATGCTTTGGTGACTTTACTTCTCTTTCTTAGTGATCCTGTCGTATTTCTCAATAACTTTGGTCCTCATATAGAGCAACTGTACAAGCATCTTCGGGTAACATTAGTTTAACACATTGTCTAGAGATACATTTGAACATCACTATTTACAACCTTGTTTTGACATTTTTCTTTCATTGTGCTTCATTGACAGCTCATGACATTGGCCATTATGTTCCAAAAGCAAAAGCTGCAATTTAGTCCATATTGAGGTCATGCAATCGAGCTTATAGTCAGGCTATTTTTACGTCTTAAACAGCCCACATACGAACTAATTTATCTGGCAGTGGGGAGATGATGTTTGATGCGTGGGAATTGCACCAGGCTTTACCTCTTGAGGGATCTCGAGAAGCTTACAACACTCACCAGGCAGTGTACCTGATCGTTATAGTATAGTATAGTATAGTGACAAGTAACGGGGGATTGATCATTCAACTCTGGAATAGTGTCGCTAGGATTAGAAAACCTAAGAACTAGGTCTAGAGGTGAGGGATGATTCTTTTTGTATTTTTATATTTTTATGAAAGCAATTAAAATCTCGGGTTTTTGGAAGAGTGGGCGGAATTAGTTGCTAGTCAACTAACCCAATAACTACGATGCAATCAAAATAAAATAACAGAAATGTAAATTAAACTAATTACTAATATGGTGTGAACAATAGATGGGAGAATTGTGTTTACTTAGATTTCACTACTCCCTAGATATCTTTTACAGGTTAATTGTTTGTTACAGTTGCGTGGATGACGGGTTATATTCCTTAATACCAGTCGTGGGGTGGCGTACGTACTTCCCCAACTCTATGAACCTCCTACTTCACTCCTATGTCGAGCCTGCAAGAAGCTCCTAACATGGGATCACTAGAATTCGCTCATGCATTAAATACAACCATAAAAACCTTAGTACGCATTGGTTCATGTTTCTTAGGACGTTCAAGCAAGTTACACAATGGAGATCTGCCAGTTTTCTTAAGCCTAACATCGAAATCATTCATCCATTACAACTATAAACAAGCAATCAACCTATAATCAACATCTAGGTTTCATTACATCTAAGCAAACACATAAGAGATCTAGCCTAGCATGTTAAAACTAAGACAAGTGTAAGATATATTCAAACAACACATAGACATGTTGAATGAATTGAAAGGATACTTTTCTCAATTGAACATGAAGGGTTTTAAGGGGTGGAAACCCTTAAAAATACTGTAAAAGTCGTGCTAGGGTTTATTAAGTTCGACCCTAAAATTCTCCTCTCTTTAGAATGAAAATTACAAAGAATATATATAGATTTACTAAGGTGACGGCGTCAAGAAGAAAGTTCTTACGCCGTCAACCCGCCGCCAAAACTATAATCGGATTGCCTAGATTCAGATCTGACGCCGTCATGTGTAATGTTGCTCTAGGCCGTCACCACTTTTACTCTTGACGGCCTTGATTTGACGCCATCACGTTTTCACTGGGCCGTCATCAAAATTGCTCTTGACGCCATCACAAAATTGCTCTTGACGTCGTCAGGTACTGTTCCCAGCAAGGAAAATCAAAACTTTGCCGTTTTCTTCACTTTTATGCTCCAAAAACGTCCAAAATGCTTCCTTTTCCAGAATTCACTCCCAAAGTACCTAAAATCACAAAAAGAATGATTTAGGGCAATATTTGATCAAATAAATTCAAATTCCGGCTTAAATGACCCCCTAAAAACGGATCATTTTTCGCCTCATCATATACCCTTACACTTGAGATTTGCTTGTTCTCAAGCAAATGCGCTTTTATTCTAGTCAAAATACAAGTTAGAGGTCATTTAACACTAATATAAAAGTAATTACAACAAATAATTGTTCCACTAAAGACCAAAGACAAGCACGGAGGTCATACACTAGCATCTCACAAATAGTGTTTAGATACTCACATCTCTCGGGTGTAATAAAGTATTTATCACAAAATGAAAATGGAAAATATCTCTCACTACCTGTCATAGCAAAATCGATTACCATAGGCTTGGGAAAGGATCAAACCTCCACCACATGGCGTAAGCACCTAGGATAAACTATCAAAGAGGTCTTTTAAATGGGTTATAACGTTAGGTGTAGGGATATGGAATACACGGTTTTGTTGGATATAGGAAATCTTTACTGGTGGCGAGTTAATAATCTTGGTTAATTACATGTACAATATGGCGTTGCTAAGCCAAGACTAGACTCGACTTAAGCTAATAAATGAAAAATAAAAAAAACATAAAATAAACATAGAATAAAACGGGATGGTAGTCCGTTTTTTTTTTTTTTTTTTTTTTTTTAATATTTTGTGCGCATACACTCTTACCCTACCATCCAAAATAATACATCATAGGGAATGAACATTCTCCTTACACTTGAATTTTTACATACTTTACAATAAACTAATCTAAGGACTCGAATTAAGATAATCAAAACACTTGGAGCACTTTTAAAATAAACGCACATATGGGGGTAAAATATGATGTTCTTCCCCATTACTCCATAACATTAGTACTTTACCCGTGAGTCCCAATCGTCCCAAAACAATATGTACAAGGATATGACTCGACTTAGCAACCATGTAATCAATTAGATAATTAACTAAGGGTTTAAACAAATAACAATAATGTACTAAAGATGTGTGCATACACGGAAGGCTAAGGCGATTTGGTTGTACATTTAAGTGGGGTGTAACAAATTCTTCCTTTAAGTAAGATGCTTAAAGTTAGAAATGAAAAGATAGGCTCGGAGGGGTGTACTAGTGGTTTCATGTACTAAAAACGAGTACAACACTAAGGGTGTGGGAAAAATTAATTGACTTAACTAGCCAAGTAATATGACTTAAATGGTCAAGTAATTATGATACGGGTTTAACACAAGGGTGATCCTAATGCCTCTTATCATGTAGTAAATCCTACTACACGAATGTAGTCTCACTAGCGGTCTCGAGATGCATCACTAACGCAAGTTCTAGAATCTAAATGGTACTGGTACACTCATAAGCACTAATAGTAAATGATTTTCCTATCAAATCTAAAGGCAAACCTCACATATTTGGGTGGAAATTTTTTCTGAATGATACGGTTTTGTGCTAGTCATACAATCTCCTATCCATGAGACGCTTGCTAAGGCTAAAGTTTCACTCCTAAATGTTGTAAAAAATTTTAAATTTGGCGCTAAAATTACACTAACAAGTATTTCTCATAGTTTTATTACACATCTACCATCAAACAAACAAACTCAAGCAAAAGTGTATACTATAAGGTATCATCATTTTACCCTCCCCTTACACTTAGGATGAACATTGTCTCCAATGTTCAATTAAAGAATGTAAAAGTAAAAACAGGTAAAAGAATGAAATCAAATACTCCCCTGATTCACTCGGTATGGATAGTGTGGTAAGAAGGTTAGATCTTCCTCCAAGAAAATGAACAATCGAAGCTTCCCTTCCAGAATATAAATCATCTTCTTGTCATACATAACCTGTTAAACCTGAGAAAACAAACAAGGCAACCTCGCATAAAATCGGCGGCAATCTATATATGATAACAAATCCTAGAAAACAAATTAAGATATAATGCTTGTGGAATGATGTTTGCAGATTCCCTGGAGTTTATAAAACTAAAGATTTAACAAAAACTTTAAGACTCCGTTAGAAAAACAAAACTAGCAAAATTTCCAGAATTTTACACATGACGCCGTCAGGAATTTCTTCCTGACGCCGTCAGAAGTGACCTGCAGAAATCTTTACGTTAAGTTTCCGGAAAATTTCTGGAAAAACTTTGTCCTACTTCCAGGAAAATCCTGCAAAACATCATTATGACTCGATACAAGCATTTGACTCTAGCAAATACGAATATACATGTTCATTTAATATTGTGGAGAATCATGATCGAGTTTGTTTCTTAAAAACATATTTGGGGTTTCCCCTTACACTTATCTTTTGCGAAATACCTTTGGATGAAGTTAAGACTAAGCCAAACGACAAAATAAAGTATTTTCACTATTTTATTTTGAAACATGATCTACCAACAATAAAAATAAAGCATGCATACGGAAACAAATAACAATCAAACAAATTAAAAATCACACAAAGCATGGGTTGCCTCCCAAGAAGCGCTTTTCTTTATTTACGAGTCTTGTAGCTAGACTCAAGGTCATGGGTTACTATGTGACCTCATCTCTCGAGATGATGTACCCCATATAGTTGCGATCATTACTATCGTGGTAGTGGTGTTTCAATCTATCGATACTCGCAGTCACCTCTCCTCCTCCTTTACTTCTCAAGTTAGCCATCCCACTTTGGCTTATGCCCTCAATTGTGAAAGGCCCATACCAAAAGGGACTCGGTTTATCGGGAGGTATCGTTACCTCTAAGTGTCTTAAGAGTACTAGGTCCCATTTTTCGAATGGTACACAGTTCCTCGTTGATTGACCATGTTCAAACTCGACATGAACTTTGTTGCTTTTGCTTCCTTCTTGTTTAGTTTCTTTGTAACTTTTGATTCTCGCCTCCCTTGCAAGTATCTTCTCTTGAACATGAATAGGCGATGTGTCAATATTGTTTTTGAGCCTTCTCCTCATCAAATTTTCTTGCGCATATCGCGAGGTCATGGGAAAGCTAATCTTTCTTTTTCCTAATTTAAGCTCAATTTTCCTATTTTCATACCTAATGACAGCTCTTGCGGTGGTAAGAAATGGTGCCCCAAGGATTATTGGCATGCATCCACCCCCTTTATCATCGATGACCATGAAATCAACGGGATACATGAATCCCGCGACATTGACCAGAACATCTTCTGCGATTCCCAGGGGGTACACGTAAGAGTGTTCAGCGAAGGATAGCCTAACACGAATGGTGGCTGGCATTTTTGACGTTAGTTGGGTGTAGATAGTTAGGGGCATAAGATTTACTTCCGATCCTTGGTCGGAGAAAGCGTTTAGACATTTTAAATTCCCAATGCTGACTGGTATCTCGAAGTTCCCACACGCCATCTGCTTAGTAGCCACTTTTTGTATCAGTAGTTTCTCAAATATCGGTCCCCCAGGTAATGTATCATACTCATCTTTTCCCTCTTCCTCCTTCTCTGAACCCTGTTTGGAGGATTGGTTACGCCCATCACCCTTTATCCAATTTGTTATGGTGCTTTCGTTTATATCATGTTTCAGGTAGTAAATTAAGGGTTGAGATTGTGGCGGTTCTTCTGTGGTTTGTTCCCTAGGGGTTTCTATTTCCTCATTATCCGTATGGACAATTGTGATGGAATTAACAAACCGGGTAGTGGGGGTGACGCTCTCTTTCCTCAGTAACATCCTTTCAGGGGTTTTCTGGTTGGCATACTCCTCCACTAGGCTCATCATCTCATTCATTTTCTCTTGCATCTCCTCCTTTTGTTTATAGACTGCTTCCTCAAATCTAGCAAGCCGCTCAGGATGGGTTGCCATATATTCTCTTATCTGAGCTTCAAATTTCGGGCTAAGTTTTTCAGGAGGAGAATAAGGTGGGGCATAGTTTTGAAAGGTCTCAACATTCTCTCTAGAGGGTGACTCTGATAACGGCGTTGAAGTCATTTTCGAGACAGAATTGACAGCAGCCCGTCTAGGACTTAAGGGTCTCTTTTGCCTTTCCTCGAAATAGTCAACTTTTGCCTCAAGTTTGAAAAGGAGTTCATCAGAGATTTGATTAGTCCCTCCAGGTGTCGAGATTGCGTTGATGGACGCTTTTATAGTGTGATTAAACTCCCATAACTCTTGATTATTGGTGGCAAGTTCGTCAATAATTGCCCAAGACTCCTCGGCGTTCTTATCACGCAATCTACCTCCTGCGGCTCGATCGATGGTACGTTTAGTGTGATAGTCGACATGGTCATAGAAGATTTGAACTAATAACCAAAGATTTATACCATGATGAGGGACTTTGTAGATTAGATCCTTGAAACGAGCCCACGCTTCATAGAAAGTTTCACCCCAATGTTGCTCAAACATCAAGATGTCATTTATAAGCATCACAGTCTTCCCCGGTGGGAAGAATTGAGCAAGGAAACGAGTGGTGCGATCATCCCATGAGGTGATGGATCCCGCGAGGAAACGTTCAAGCCATTGACTAGCTTGATCACATAGAGAGAATTGGAATAGGCGTAATCGGGTCGACTCTCTAGTTGTAACATCAAGGTCTATAGAATCTACGATTTTAAGGAAGTCCTTGAGATGTTGATTAGGATCTTCGGATCGAAGTCCATGGAATGCACATCCGCTTTGCACCAACCGGATGGTGTCGGATCATAAGGGGGACACATTGGCTCCTTGGGTGAGCTCAATAGTGTTTCGAATGCCTTGGTGGCTAGGTCGGGAATACTCTCCTAGGGTTCGGGGCCTAAGAGGTTGGTTTGCTAGTGGTGGATTTTGTGGGTGGTCTTGTTGTGGTGGGTTGATGGGTTCAAAGATGTTACCACCTTCCATGATGTCGGATGGTAAAGAGTTACGAACAAAAACACGAAGAAATAGATAGACTAAAGAAAACCTAAAAACAAAAATAAAGTCTTACTAGAAAGGAATCTAGCAAGTAGACCTAATAAAAAGAAATTCTAACCTAGACAATAACTATTCCCCAGGCTGCGGCGCCAAAAACTTGATGCGTAGGAATTGCACCAGGCTTTACCTCTCGAGGGATCTCGAGAAGCTTACAACCCCCACCATGCAGTGTACCTGATCGTTGTAGTATAGTATAGTGACAAGTACCGGGGGATTGATCGTTCAACTAATTTATCTGGCAGTGGGGAGATGATGTTTGATGCGTGGGAATTGCACCAGGCTTTACCTCTTGAGGGATCTCGAGAAGCTTACAACCCCCACCAGGCAGTGTACGTGATCGTTATAGTATAGTATAGTATAGTGACAAGTAACGGGGGATTGATCATTCAACTCTGGAATAGTGTCGCTAGGATTAGAAAACCTAAGAACTAGGTCTAGAGGTGAGGGATGATTCTTTTTGTATTTTTATATTTTTATGAAAGCAATTAAAATCTCGGGTTTTTGGAAGAGTGGGCGGAATTAGTTGCTAGTCAACTAACCCAATAACTACGATGCAATCAAAATAAAATAACAGAAATGTAAATTAAACTAATTACTAATATGGTGTGAACAATAGATGGGAGAATTGTGTTTACTTAGATTTCACTACTCCCTAGATATCTTTTACAGGTTAATTGTTTGTTACAGTTGCGTGGATGACGGGTTATATTCCTTAATACCAGTCGTGGGGTGGCGTACGTACTTCCCCAACTCTATGAACCTCCTACTTCACTCCTATGTCGAGCCTGCAAGAAGCTCCTAACATGGGATCACTAGAATTCGCTCATGCATTAAATACAACCATAAAACCCTTAGTACGCATTGGTTCATGTTTCTTAGGACGTTCAAGCAAGTTACACAATGGAGATCTGCCAGTTTTCTTAAGCCTAACATCGAAATCATTCATCCATTACAACTATAAACAAGCAATCAACCTATAATCAACATCTAGGTTTCATTACATCTAAGCAAACACACAAGAGATCTAGCCTAGCATGTTAAAACTAAGACAAGTGTAAGATATATTCAAACAACACATAGACATGTTGAATGAATTGAAAGGATACTTTTCTCAATTGAACATGAAGGGTTTTAAGGGGTGGAAACCCTTAAAAATACTGTAAAAGTCGTGCTAGGGTTTATTAAGTTCGACCCTAAAATTCTCCTCTCTTTAGAATGAAAATTACAAAGAATATATATAGATTTACTAAGGTGACGGCGTCAAGAAGAAAGTTCTTACGCCGTCAACCCGCCGCCAAAAATATAATCGGATTGCCTAGATTCAGATCTGACGCCGTCATGTGTAATGTTGCTCTAGGCCGTCACCACTTTTACTCTTGACGGCCTTGATTTGACACCATCACGTTTTCACTGGGCCGTCATCAAAATTGCTCTTGACGCCATCACAAAATTGCTCTTGACATCGTCAGGTACTGTTCCCAGCAAGGAAAATCAAGACTTTGCCATTTTCTTCACTTTTATGCTCCAAAAACGTCCAAAATGCTTCCTTTTCCAGAATTCACTCCCAAAGTACCTAAAATCACAAAAGGAACGATTTAGGGCAATATTTGATCAAATAAATTCAAATTCCGGCTTAAATGACCCCCTAAAAACGGATCATTTTTCGCCTCATCAATGTTCGAGTACTTGGCCATCCCTGTTGTGAAAGGGAAAAAGAGTGAGCTGGAGAAGTTTGCTGGTGGGCTATATACTACTAGTGTGAAGGTATCTGTAAGTATTATAGATTGACCTATAAATGTGTTATAGATTGACCTATAAATGTATTATAGATTGACCTATAAATGTAATCCATGCTTCAGGACGTCGAGAAGGATGTGAAAGCTAAGACAGAAGAGGAGGTCGGAGCTGCGAAGACACTTTGTTCTCCATTTGACCAACTTGAACTGCATGAAGGTATTTTTTAATTAGAGGACTTTTCTAATTCTGTTTGCGATCCCCGTTAAATTCATACAGATTAATAACACTAAACTGTCTGCTCGTTTTGTTCTACAACTGCAGCAAAATTGGTATTTGAAAGCAGATAAACATCAGACCGCTTTTTCCATCAGCTCTTCGTAAATTTATTCTTATCTCTTAAATGCAAGCACATGCACATACACATACAAATTAAACACAGTCATCGATGGCAAGAAAGGATATTGTATGTGCTTCTAACTTTTGTCTTTTCTACTTAAAAGAGACGGAGAATATCCAGATGATGAGATTAGTACAAAAGTTAGTGCTGCTAGTGAAAGGTAGTACTGCTAGTATAAAGTGAAGACTGCTTAGAGATTAAGATTGCTCGAAGTTAATACTGCTAATTTATTAGTTACAACTGCTAGTTATAAGTTAGTAGTGTTGTTTCATATAGTTAGTATTGCTTGTATAGTATGATATGTATTAGACTATTAGTTGTTTATGAAAAAGATTATAGATAATTAGGAAAGTATTGTAAGCCGACTAGGACTCCTTGGTGTATAAAAGGAGGTCCTAGGGTATAGAGTTATATACAAATTTTATATTTACAATTTTATTGTATTTGAATTTGTTTTGAAATATATTTGAATTTGTTTTGATATATATTGATTTCTTAAATATGACTAAAAGATGTATATAGTCACACTTATTATCAGTTTTGGTCACTATTTGCTTTATTCGTTGTGTGACTAAATATTACATAAGGCCACACAAACATAAAATTCACATGGCCATTGGATGATCTAAAGTCACACAAAATACACATTTCTTCATTTTAAACAGCATATGGTCACACTTATTAACATTTTGGCCACTGTTTGCTTAATTGTATGTGACTATATACCCAAAATAAACATGCTTTGTGTGACTAAATATTATAAAAGGCCACAAAAACATAAAATTCATGTGACCATTGGATGATCAATAGTCACACAAAATACACATTTCTTCACTTTAAACAGCATATGGCCACACTTATTAACACTTTTGGCCACTGTTTCCTAAATTGTATGTGACTATATACCCAAAACAAACATGCTTTGTGTGACTAAATATTACAAAAGGCCACACAAACATAAAATTCACGTGGCCATTGGATGATCAATAGTCACACAAAATACATATTTCTTCACTTTAAACAGCATATGGTCACACTTATTAACACTTTTTGCTACTGTTTACTTAATTGTATGTGACTAAATACCCAAAACAAACATGCTTTGTGTGACTAAATATTACAAAAGGCCACACAAACATAAAATTCATGTGGCCATTGGATGATCAATAGTCACACAAAATACACATTTCTTCACTTTAAATAGCATATGGTCACACTTATTAACACTTTTGGCCACTTTTTGCTTAATGGTATGTGACTAAATACCCAAAACAAACATGCTTTGTGTGACTAAATATTACAAAAGGCAACGCAAATGTAAAATTCATGTGGCCATTGGATGATCAATAGTCACACAAAATACACATTTCTTCACTTTAAACAACATATTGTCACACCTATTAACACTTTTGGCCACTTTATGTTAAATTGTATGTGACTAACTCCAAAAAAACAACAGCCATTGTGTGACTAAATCATAACAAACGTCACATTTATTGTATATTCATGTGGTCACATGACGGGAAATAGTCACACAAAATACACATTTACTTGAATATATCATCTCAAATGTCACATATATTATATATTTATGTGGCCAAAGGTTAAAAAATAGTTACTCTCAAAAAACATTCGCGTGACTATAAAGTGTTTACGGTCACTGATAATGACTAATCAAACAAAACTTGTGTCTAATTTGTCACACATATTCGGGGTTTTGGTCACTCTTTTTTTTATGGAAAAGGCCACGAACTCATCAATGTGACCATATGCCACCTACGGTAGCGGGACTTTTAGTGAACACAACGAAAAAAACGTGTGTGACTATATGCATATCGTCATACATTTTTGGCGTGGCCAATAGCACTTTCTGTACCAGTGGAAGGAGATTCCAATTAAAATTAATGTTTTTGCTTGGAAAGTTCAAAAGGATAAACTGTCTACGCGGTTGAATCTGTCTCGGTTAGGCATAGATATCCAATCTATTTTGTGTCGTAATTGTGGTGTGGGCGTTGAATCTTTGGCACACCTTCTTTTTGCTCTATCTAAGGTTAGTAGATGGTGGGGTATTTCCTTTTCAGATTTCCAATCGTATGAAGAGTGGCTTCTTTGGTTTATGGGTCTTCGTTTAAGTTGGAAAGTGAAGAATGTGCTAGAGGGTATCTTTTATGTGATTTGGTGGAAGATTTGGAGCTTTAGGAATCAACTCTTATTTGGTACAAGTATTCCTAGAAGGGCGACCATTTTTTATGAAATTGTTTCTCAATCTTATACTTGGTGTTTCAATCGATGTAAATTCAAGTTTAATTGGATAACTTGGATGAAAGACCCTAATCTTGCTTTTTGTAATATTTTTTTCTAGCTTCTTGCTAGAGTTTTAATCTAATTTTCGGTTCAAAAAAAATAATATCATATGTGGTAAAATTTGGAGCTTTTGAAAATTCGAAGCCTTGGGCGGCCGCTCATCTCGTCCAGTACCCTAAAACCTGAATATTGATATATAAGACGTCCATTTACCCGTTCACATCAAGAAATTATAGGATCCGATATCGGCTTGCCAACTTCCTTGTCTAACGAGTACTAAAGATATAGAATACAAGTCCACGAGCTTTAAGTATTGCATCATTCAAACGTGGTTAATGGGGGTTGTTTGTTCAAGGGTTTTATTTTTATTTTTATTTATTTATTTATTTTTCTTTTTTTTTTTTTGGAAATATGTGATTTCTGGTAGGGTTATAGATGAACCAAATGTTCAGGTAATATGTCATGAATCGTGCGGTAAAATGTTAGTTTATATTCGTTTATTTATTAAATGAACGAATATTAACAATATTTTATATCCGTTTAAACGAACATGAACAAAATCTCGTTCACTTATTTATATTCATGAACATCCGATTATACGTTCGTTAATGCGTGTTTATATTCATTTATTTGTTTAACTTTGTACATTGTATATTTTTTGTTAGAGTAAATTACACCGTTCGTCCTTGTGGTTCGCGTTGACGGGCGTCATTAGTCCCTTGACCAAAATAACTACACCGTTCGTCCTTAACGGGCAAACATTTGGCGTCGTTAGTCCCTCCCCCACTAACGCTTGTTAAGTGTTGTTACACATGAAGTCCCATGAGGGTATACTAGTCATTTCGCAAACCAAAAGGACGAACGGTACAAAAGGACGAATGGTGCAGTTTTTTTATTTTTATTTTTTTTAATACGTTCGTAAGTTCCGTTTTAATACGTTTTCATTTTTTTCCCCTTTTTTTCATCTATTTTTTTTTAAGTTTTCCTCTGTTTTTTACGTTTTCATCCGGTTTTTTTTTGTTTTCGTTTGTTTTTTTCCATTTTCGTCCGTTTTTTTTTCGTTTTCATCTGTTTTTTACGTTTACTTCTGTTTTTTTACGTTTTTGTCCGTTGTTCTAACGTTTTCATACGCTTTCGTCTATTTTTTACGTTTTTATCTATTCTTAACCTTTTTTTTCGGTTTCGTCCGTATTTTACGTTTTCTTCGTTTTTTACGTTTTCATCCGTTTTTTTCGTTTTCGTCTGTATTTTTACATTTCCTCATTTTTTTTATGTTTCATCCATTTTTTCCGTTTTCGTCTGTTTTTTTTTACTTTTTTCTCCGTTTTTTACGTTTTCATCTGTTTTTTTGTTTTTGTCTGTTTTTTACGTTTTTGTCCCTTTTTTCGTTTTTGTCTGTTTTTTTACGTTTTCGTTCATTTTTTTATATTTTCATCCCCTTTTTTTGTCTGTTTTTTTTTTTTTTTTACATTTTCATTCATTTTTTAGGTTTTCACCTATTCTTTTACGTTTTTGTCTTTTGTTCTAACGTTTTTATACGTTTTCGTTTATTTTTTACATTTTTCATATGTTTTTATCCATTAAAAAAATGAACGAAAACTTATGAAAACGTTAGAACAAAAGACGAAAACGTAAAAGAATAGGCGAAAACGTAAAAAAACGAACAAAAACGTAAAAAAAAGACAAAACAAAAAACGGATGAAAATGTAAAAAAAATGAACGAAAATGTAAAAAAATGAACGAAAACGAAAAAAACGTAAAAAAACAGACAAAAACAAAAAAACGGATGAAAACGTAAAAAAACGTAAGAAAATGTAAAAATACAGATGAAAACGAAAAAAAATGGATGAAAACGTAAAAAAACAAAGGAAAACATAAAAATACAAACGAAACCGAAAAAACAGTTAAAAATTGATAAAAACATAAAAAAAAGATAGACGAAAGCGTATGAAAACGTTAGAACAACGGACAAAAACGTAAAAAACAGGTGAAAACGAAAAAAACAGACGAAAACGTAAAAATACGGAAAAAAAAACGGATGAAAACGTAAAAAAACAGAGGAAAACGTAAAAAAACAGAGACGAAAACGAAAAAAATGGACAAAAACGTAAAAAAAATATACGAAAACATATTAAAACGGAACTTACGAACGTATTAAAAAAAATTGCACCGTTCATCCTTATGGTTTGTAAAATGACAAGTATACACTCATGGGACTTCAGGTGTAACAACACTTAACAAGCGTTAGTGGGGGAGGGACTAACGATGCTAAACGTTTGCCCGTTAAGGACGAACGGTGCAGTTTTTTTGGTCAAGAGACTAACGACGCCAGGCAACGCAAACCACAAGGACGAACAGTATAATTTACACTTTTTGTTATAAGCTTTAAAAATTGGTATACTCAACCAATTGAACACACATAAAACACAATATTTTGTATAGGTTTTTGTTTGTCTACATTTAATTATGTTCGTTCATTTAAAATAAGCGAATACAAACAAATGAATGAATATGAACAAGAAAATTGTTTGAAAATTTAGTGCACTTGAGGGATTAATTCACACCTGGTAATGGTTTTGGAGGTACGGAGTATACACCCATTTGGTCACTGAATCCCCTGACTCAATAGTGGTTATGTATTGATTCTGCTGATAGCATTAATCTATTTCTGCTGATAGTGTGATTCTACTGACAGTGGATTCTGCTGCTAGTTTCCACTGCTAGTGTTATTGTTTCCACTGATGTGTTAACATTACCACTGCAAGTGTTATTATTTCCACTGATAGTGTTAACATTACCACTGCTAGTGAAATTGTTTCCACTGATAACCACTGATTCCTACTATTATGGAAAGTATTATGATATAATTAATGGGCCGTTAATTATATATAATTCCATGGGCTAGGGTTTGAGTATTCTCTATTATAAATAGAGGTCATAACATTCTGCATGATTACGATCAACACAAGCCCTAAACACTTGAATACAATTCTGTTCTTGATTTGTGCCTAAAACAAGAACATCACTTGGTCTTATCCCATAGAGATATTCGCGTAACCCAGGCATAGGGTCGAATAGTTTCTATTGGAAAGTGATACCACAATTTCAAGTGAATATCCGGTACCTTATTGATTATCTTAACCCTAATCTGGGAACTTGCTAACACATAATAACCAACAATCAATAGAAACTATTAGTGATAATCAATGGCTGCTGCTATGAGACAAATGGCTGCTAACTTTTCCAAGTTGGAAAAGTTTGAAGGTGTTGATTTCAGAAGATGGCAAAAGAAGATGCACTTCTTGTTGTCTAGTATGAATGTGGTTTATGTTCTGACAACTGAGATTCCAGAAGATTTTGGAGATGATGCTACTATGGATCAGATGTGGGCAAGAAGCAAATGGGAGAATGATGATTATGTTTGCAGAGGTTTAATTCTCAATGGTATGTCTGATTCTCTTTTTGATATTTACCAGAATGTTGAAACTTCTCAAGAACTATGGGATTCCTTGGAATCCAAATATATGGCTGAGGATGCATCAAGTAAGAAGTTCCTTGTAAGTAATTTTAACAATTACAAAATGGTTGATTCTAGACCTGTCATGGAACAATATAATGAACGTCTTAGTATACTTGGTCGATTCACACAACACAAGATGAACATGGATGAGGCTATTTCAGTCTCTTGTATCATCGATAAACTACCTCCTTCTTGGAAAGACTTTAAGCATATGCTGAAACATAAGAAGGAGGAGTTAACTCTTGTTGAGTTGGGCAGTCACTTGCGCATTGAGGATTCACTCAAAGCACAAGACATTGACAAGCCAAAGAGTAGCAATGCTACTGGTCCATCAGTTGTCAATATGGTGGAGCATAACAACTCCTCCAGGAACAATGACAACAAGGGCAAGCGTAAGCATCAAGATAACACCAAATCTGATATTAACAAGAAACCCAAAGTGACTTGTTGGAAGTGTGGTAAAACTGGACACTTCAGGAAGGATTGTAAAGGTGTAAAGATTGGCAATAAAACCAATGGATCAGGCACAAGTGGAGGGAATGGTAACACCAATTCTCTGAAAGGTCAGAATATAATTAATAAGTCTTTTGAGTTACATATTTATATGAAATTTATTTTGTGCAGGATGATGATGTTGCTTGGTGGGTTGACTCTGGTGCAACAATTCATGTGTGTAAAGATAGAAGCTGGTTCAAGACTTATGAGTCAATGAATGATGGTTCTATTCTTCATATGGGAAACGAGTCAACTGCCCTGGTGCATGGAAAAGGATGTGTTGTTTTGAAGTTTAGTTCTGGAAAGATTGTTTCTTTGTTTAATGATTTACATGTTCCTGATATTCGAAAGAATTTGGTTTCTAGTAGTGTTTTGAATAATTGTGGTTATAAACAAGTTATTGAATCTAATAAGTTTGTTTTATCTAAACATGGTGTGTTTATTGGTTTTGGCTATTTGTGTAATCAAATGTTCAGACTTAATATTGTTCATGATAATGTTAATTCTGCTTTTATATCAACCTCTAAACTTAATGATTCAACCATATGGCATGCAAGACTTGGCCATGTACACTTTAAAAGAATGCGAGATATGTCTAAGGATGGATTAATTCCAGCCTTTGATATGGACACTGAAAAGTGTAAAACTTGCATGATGACCAAAATAACTAAGAAACCATTTCAAAGTGTAAAACATGAAACTAAAGTTTTGGAGTTGATTCATAGTGATCTATGTGATCTACATGCTACTCCCTCTTTAGGGAACAAGAAATACTTTGTGACATTTATTGATGATGTTTCTAGGTTTTGTTACGTTTATTTGTTACATACTAAGGATGAAGCATTAGATAAATTTAAAGTATTTAAAACTGAAGTTGAACTGCAACAAGGGTCTCTAATCAAAAGATTTAGGACTGATAGGGGAGGTGAGTACATGGATACTTTGTATTTTCAGTCTGTTGGTATAATCCATGAAACGACTGCCCCTTATATTCCTCAGCAAAATGGTATTTTTGAAAGGAAAAACAGGGTGCTGAAGGAGATGGTTAATTCCATGTTGTCCTATTCAGGGCTGAGTCAAGGGTTCTGGGGTGAAGCTATGTTAACAGCTTGCTATTTATTAAATAGGGTTCCCAATAAAAAGAACAAGATTACCCCTTATGAACTCTGGACTAAAAAGAAACCCAACCTGAATTATCTCAGGGTTTGGGGTTGTAGGGCTGTTGTAAGACTCCCTGATCCAAATCAGAAAACTTTGGGTGAAAGAGACATTGAATGCATCTTTGTTGGATATGCTGAGCATTCTAAGGCATATAGGTTCTATGTCATTGAATCAAGGGATGCACTATTTGATGAGAATAGATTCTCATCAGTCCCTAGACCAAATCAAAGAATTCCAAATGGAACTGATGACATTGGTGTATCAGAGGTCCCTGATGAATTATCATCTCAGGCCCCTGATGAGGTTGTGGAACAACAACCTGAACCTGAGCTCAGAAGGAGCAATAGGGTCCGGACTCCAAAGTCATTTGTACCTGAGTTTCAATTATACTTAATTGAAGGTACAAGGAGTGAGGTCTCTGACCAATACTCCTATTGCTTCATTGTTGAGGATGATCCCAAAACATTTGAAGAAGCAATGAAGTCCCAGGATGTTGCTTTCTGGAAAGAAGCAATTAATGATGAGATGGAATCCATCATGGGCAATAACACTTATGTGTTGACTGATCTACCACCTGGTTGCAGACCTTTAGGTAGCAAATAGATTTTCAAAAAAAAATGAAGGTAGATGGAACTGTTGAAAAGTTCAAGGCAAGACTAGTTATTCAGGGCTTTAGACAAAAGTCAGGAATAGACTATTTTGATACTTATGCTCCTGTGGCTCGTTTCAGTACCATAAGATGGCTGATTGCTTTAGCGTCAATTCACAATTTGATTATTCATCAGATGGATGTGAAGACAGCTTTCTTGAATGGGGACTTAGATGAGGAGGTTTACATGAACCAACCTGAGGGCTTCATCATGCCTGGCAATGAAAACAAGGTGTGTAAACTGATTAAGTCTCTTTATGGACTAAAACAGGCACCTAAGCAATGACATCAAAAGTTTGATGAAGTGGTTTTGTCTAGTGGTTATTTACTTAATTAGGCTGACAAATGTGTATATAGCAAATTTGATGAATCTGGTAAAGGAGTCATCATTTGTCTATATGTTGATGACATGTTGATTTTTGGCACTGGCCAAAATCAAGTTGACCTTACAAAGGAATTTTTGTCATCAAAGTTATCCATGAAGGATATGGGGGAGGCTGATGTTATCCTTGGCATTAGGATTAAACATGAAAGTAACAAAATTTCTATCTCTCAGTCTCATTACATTGAGAAGGTGTTGAGGAAATTTAATTACTTTGATTGTACTCCAGTGAGTACTCCTATGGATACAAGTGAGAAGCTAATGCCTAATACTGGCAAAGTTGTATCTCAACTTGAGTATTCTAGGGTGATTGGTTGCTTGATGTATGCCATGACTTGTACAAGACCTGATATTGCTTTTGCTGTGGGTAAATTGAGCAGGTATACTAGTAATCCTAGTGCTCATCACTGGAAAGCAATTCAGATGGTCTTTAAGTATTTGAAGAGAACTATGGATTATAGTCTCTCATATACTGGTTATCCTTCAGTGTTGGAATGATACACTGATGCAAGTTGGATCAGTAACACTGAAGACAATTCGTCTACCAGTGGCTGGGTATTCCTACTTGGTGGAGGTGCAATTTCTTGGGCATCCAAGAAACAAATTTGCATTACCAGTTCAACCATGGAATCTGAATTTGTGGCTTTAGCAGCTGCTGGCAAAGAAGCTGAATGGTTGAAAAACTTGTTTCTTGAGATTCCATTGTGGCCTAAACCTATAGCAACAATTTCTATCCGTTGTGATAGTGCTGCTACATTGGCAAAGGCTTATAGCCAGATGTACAATGGGAAGTCTAGACACTTAGGTGTCAGGCATAGCATGATTCGTGAGCTTATCATGAATAGGGTGATATCTATAGAGTTTGTTAAATCTCAACAAAACTTAGCTGATCACTTGACGAAGGGTTTGGCTAGACACTTAGTTTTGAAGTCTGCTAAAGGGATGGGTTTGAAGTCTAACTTAGTCACTGAATGCTAAGACACCCAACTTCCTCCTGAGGAAACTTGGGAGCTGAGTTCAATGTGGAAAGCTGAATATTTAGTGGACTGGAGCACATGTTTTATTGTCATCCCAATGTTTGTGCTTGGAACCTGCTGGAAAGGAGGATGAAGTCATAACTTCTTAATGGTTATTTTTTTTTTGAAAAAGTGCTAAGCAGGAGCATGAATAAAGAGGAACCACCTATGTAAATGTTGAAGTTTTGCCACTTCAGGAAGCTTTGGACTTTTAGCTTTTACAACATTTATGAATTGGATATGGACACATGGCTTGTATAGTGTCAGGAGTATTTAAGTGTTTGAAAACTTGTGTGTATTTATCTTCAGGTATTCAAATGGGTTGAAGGGTTCAATTCTTAGAACACCCTAATTCTCGAATATTTGAACGTATATGTACTAAGATGGAAATTCAATCTTCAAGATATTTTCATTTATGCATTTTTTTTGTTTTGTGTTTATTTTTTCATGCAAAGGAAGTGAACTAAATTTGGGGAGGATTGTTGGAAAATTTAGTGCACTTGAGGGATTAATTCACACCTGGTAATGGGTTTGGAGGTACGGAGTGTACACCTATTTGATCACTAAATCCCCTGACTCAATAGTGGTTATGTATTGATTCTGCTGATAGTATTAATCTGTTTCTGCTGATAGTGTGATTCTACTGACAGTGGATTCTGCTGCTAGTTTCCACTGCTAATGTTATTGTTTCCACTGTTGTGTTAACATTACCACTGCAAGTGTTATTATTTCCACTGATAGTGTTAACATTACCACTGCTAGTGAAATTGTTTCCACTGATAACCACTGATTCCTACTATTATGGAAAGTATTATGATATAATTAATGGGCCGTTAATTATACATAATTTCATGGGCTAGGGTTTGAGTATTCTCTATTATAAATAGAGGTCATAACATTCTGCATGATTACGATCAACACAAGCCCTAAACACTTGAATACAATTCTGTTCTTGATTTGTGCATAAAACAAGAATATCACTTGGTCTTATCCCATAGAGATATTCGTGTAACCCAGACATAGGGTCGAATAGTTTCTATTAGAAAGTGATACCACGATTTCAAGTGAATATCCGGTACCTTATTGATTATCTTAACCCTAATCTGAGAACTTGCTAACACATAATAACCAACAAAAATTGTTCATTCAAGTGTCCATGTCCGTTCATTTTTCGGATTAAAATTAAAGAAATGAATATGAATAAGATTCTTTTCGTATCCATATGGTCCTTTACGGCCTTAATTTCTTGCATGTTATTTGGAGAAAATCATTTCTGGAGACCTTCAAATATTGACACTATTTATTTGGAGAAAATTATTTCTGGAGACATAAACTTAACTTACAGTAGAAACTCGATAAATTAATACTCGATTATTTAATAAACTTTCTAAGATAATATTTTTTGCCGGTCCCGACTCGGGGATAGGGTGCTAAATTAATAATTCGCTAAAATTATAAGATAATACATTTTTGATAATTTCTTTAGACCCCATATAAAATATAAATTAATAATTCCTTATGTGTAGCATATTACATGAATGATTTATGAAGGTTTCTTGAAAAATGACTCAATTGTCTTTTGTTTTTTGTTGAAATCAATTTCCCCTTAAATCTCGTCTCTAATTTTCCTTAGCATGGTAAGAACTTCTTGTTGTGCTTGCATAATGCTCTTCGAATCTCGTCTGTCATTGTTGTTTTTTTCACACCTTTAAGATGGGAAGCCATGTTGTGTGTATGATTTGTTTGTGTTAACCTATTTTGATCTTGTATTTATATATAAAATATTTTTAATGTCCATAAAGTGATACATTGAATACAAAAAGCATAATAAGGTGGGAGATTGAAGGTTTTTTTCAAATTGGGCCGTTCATTTGATATACATGCATTGTATACAATAATTAAGAGGAAGCTTGAAAGGTGTTTGTAAACTAAGTATTCTACTATAAATTAATAAAATATTAATTAATATATAAATTAATAATTATTAATTTATCGATTAATTAATAACTCTTTTAATTAATAAATTTTAGTGGTCCCAAGTATATTATATTATAGAGTTTCTACTGTATTTTAAACCTAAAATTGTATCTCAATAATTCGACCCACCTTTTTACGGTCTAACGAGCTAATAACACACTGTTTAAGCAAAAAATTAATCAGTTTCAAGTCTACCAATCATTTCTCATTCGATTTAGACTTCGAACATTAGATCACATGTGTTCAGGACGTAAGCATTTTTCTCGCACATCATTACGTCAGAGTATTCATATAATCATATGTACTACAGTATTGGTCAAGAGAGTAACTGTTACTACTATAAAACACTGAATATGACTCTTATCCGAACCTGAGAAGTGGATGTGGACAAGAGTTAAAACTAAAGTGACTTTAATTAAATCGTTATGCAATTCATCCATCTGTTATGGTTATACATTAGTGAATTTCTATACCGAATGTGTTATGTTTTTAGTCTTCTTATTTGCTTATAAATAAGTCTAGGGATTAAAGTGTTAAGCTTAAACTTATCTTAGTCAAGTAAGAGTCGGTTGATTGGCTTATGTTCCAGCCCAACCCGTTTCTTGTTTTACAGCCGACTTACAAAGTCGGTTTTCTTCCCCCTCATCTCTATAAAAGGAGGTGAGGGGGGAAGGGTTTATGTACGTCATTCTTTCAATACTTAATCAAGATTCGATTAAGGGATATTACCTTGTGTGATTGTTTCTTCTTTTCTGTCGACATCATAATCTGCTGTGGTGTGTTCGACTTCACGATCTAAGTCATCCGCTCTAGTAAACCAGGTTGTAGGGTGTCGAATCCTACAGAATGTTTACTTATCTTATTTTATAAAATCTTGTAATATAATAATTAATGAATTAAAAATGCACAATATGATACGAAGAAAAGAAAATGCACAATATGATACGGCAAACTGAAAAGAACATCAACGTGAAGTTACGTGGAAGTACGAAAGAGGTTGAGTTCACATGCGTGACGTTAGGATGAACAGATGAAGAGGGGACCAAAACATTTTAAGTCTGAATGCCAAGAACAATTTAAACATGTTTAAGACCTTTAAAACATGTTTTTTTTTTTTTCCTGTTCTAATCATGTTTAAGAGCTTATAAAACATGTTGCGAAAACATTTAGCTGGAAGGTCGACGAAATTTAGTTTTCAGGTCTTCATGCCACTATTTAGCGAATTTTGTGTAGCTTGAATATATCTTAAAGAACATACACTGAAAGTGTAGTATGACCAGAATTGTTTGATCTAAGGTTTCAATAATGGGTTTATCTTAGTGTCAGGATCATGGTTGATTAATTATTTATCTGCTTTTTTGGATTTTTACGTAATGATATGATTTTCTTTAACCAATTATGCATTATGTTGAGTTTAAATGTGAGAGATTCCTCCTTCAAGTCATTTCCTAACAAGTTTTTGGCTCGTTCGAGCTTTTTAGGTCATTATGAACGAAACTATTGTTTGTGTTGTCAATCGGGATATCTTACCGGTTTTATTATTTTATACATAACTTCTGTAACTTATGTAACTTAAAAAAAAAAAAAAAAAAAAAAAAAAAAAAAAATCCTTTGTAAAACATGGAATAACCCTCAACCCCAACCCCCAATTTGCTTATAAATAGCCGACTTGTACGTCTCATGACAAATGAACATATACTCTTTTGTTCCTTAAACTTCACAAAACATAAACCATTTCCCACTCTTCACTTTTCAAATGGAAAACATCACTGATGTCAACTGGGAATCCATCCTTCAAACGACAGAAGATAATAGGTATTATTATTATTACTGCATGTTTCATTCATCTTAGCCATGTTTTTTATCACTTACTTAAATAACTTGATAGTCCAAATTTCTCATATGTGACCAAAAAAAAAGTTTTACGTATTTTCAGCTATGGTTTTGAACTTTATGATATGATTTGCGTATATATGGCTTAATTTGAGGTGATATTGACTGTTATATATAGTTGGGGTGTACTCAGAGGGGTCTCGGAAAACATCACTGATGTCAACTGGGAATCCATCCTTCAAACGACAGAAGATAATAGGTATTATTATTATTACTGCATGTTTCATTCATCTTAGCCATGTTTTTTATCACTTACTTAAATAACTTGATAGTCCAAATTTCTCATATGTGACCAAAAAAAAAAAGTTTTACGTATTTTCAACTATGGTTTTGAACTTTATGATATGATTTGCGTATATATGGCTTAATTTGAGGTGATATTGACTGTTATATATAGTTGGGGTGTATTCAGAGGGGTCTCGGAGGGGTGTGCAATACGTGCCGTCGCACAAAGCATCCACTAAAAAGGATCACATTTTATTGGTTTAGCATATAAATAAGTATAATATTAAACATATATGAATTATATAATTCACGTTTATACATAATTTCTCTTTAGTTTACAAGTGGATACGGCTTCTTTGTTGTTATTGCCTAGAGCCACCGAAAACCACGAGACGGCCCTGGGTGTACTAGAGGAGACTTTTTCGAGCTACTCTGATTCAAGTTCTCCAGACGGAGGACAGTCGTCGTCGCCAGCATCGAAGAACGTAGTTTCGGAGAGGAATAGGAGAAATAAGCTGAATGATAGGTTGTTTGCACTTCGAGCAGTTGTTCCTAATATTAGCAAGGTTTGACTCTCCACATTTTTTATTTTTTATTATTATTTTTTTTTAGAACGGCAAAACATATAATGCATATCTTGTTTTAGTAGGGTAGTTTGGAAGATTATTTGTTTCACAGTTACAACTTTTTTTGTGCTTTAAATAGTTAAAGGACGATGCAAATTTATATATTGCTTTACAAAGACATGTGTTTAATTTAAAATCATTGTTTATTTGCAAGATTCTGATGCATAATTGATATTAACTTTGCTTTAAGGTTTTACTTAATTTGTTAAATCAAAAGATACTCAAGGAGAAATGATTATTTGGCCCAACTAATAAGCTTAAAAATCTGTGTAACTTAAAATATGATGATGACAAATGACAAAATTCAGAGAACGTATAAGGAGAGACTGAGAACTCAAGTCATGTGTCGAACTGAATGAGATATTATTCTAGATTGGTTTTTACGCGGATTTGTTTTAGACAAAGAGTCAAAGAGTCTGCACTGTTTTGGATTTGAGAACTTCAGTTATAGCATTTGTAGATGGTAATTTCAAATATTAGTATAATTTTGTTATAGTGAATTGTATATACTAGTTAGTACCGAGACCTCAGGAATAATGCTTCATAGTTACATATTGTGCATATTTTGTACTATAAGAAAATGTTATACTTGGATATATAGTTCAGTAAAATTATAACTTGCGCCTTTTTCTTTTCTTGAAGATGGATAAGGCGTCAATAATTAAAGACGCGATTGATTATATCCAAACATTGCAAGATCAAGAGAGAACAATCCAAGCAGAGCTAATGGAACTTGAGTCTCAAAAGCTAGAGCCCGAGAATTTCGGTTTCAATCAAGAGAAGTCTATGTCAATGGAAAGATCAAAGAAGATAAGAATTGAGCAAGCTTTTGATTCGAGTGGATCAAGCTCATATCCCCTTGAAGTTCAAGATGTAAGTCAGTGCTTATTCAACGTTTTAAGCTAGATGCAATGGCGAATCATATTTGATATTGATCTTAACTGAATATAATACTCGACTTTTAGCATCAGTTAATGAATATGTTTAATGATTAAAATGAAAGTATGTTAATATGACAGTTAAATGTGTCATCTGCGGGAGAGAAGATAGTGTTGGTGAACCTAACATGTAACAAAAGAAGAGATACAATTGTGAAGCTTTGTGAGGTTTTTGAATCTTTGAAGCTCAAGATTGTCACATCCCACATCTCTGCTTCTTCAGAAAGGCTTTCAAACACTCTCTTTATTCAGGTAACACTCAAACACATACTTTTCAAATAAGTAAAAATAAATAAACCTTGCTCACGTTTAGAACCACGGACTCCTCCACGAATGACGACCGAATATGTTAACGAATGACAACCCCATACCACACCGTATGCTCCATAAGACATCCTTGCAATCATGTTAATTTGCCATAAGATTCATTTTATTAAATGGCTCAAACATATATAAGACCTAACGACATATATAGATAAATTGTACTTTAACCTTAAGTTTATAGAAACCTAGAGAAAAACCTTGTTCTAAAATTCTTCAGACAATAGTTGTTTGTAATTGATTTGATATGTGTGATTTCTCAATAAGTTAACAAGGACATGCTTATTGGCTGTTAGTTTAATATATTATCAAAAGTATAAGTTATGGATAATTATGTAAATTAACATATGCATATATTAATATTTTTTTAAAAAACTATTGGCTCATCTTCTATAAACGGTAAATTAGGTCAAAACTTATAAAATCATTTAGAATTATCATTGTAACCGATAACTATTACAAGAAATTAAATATATAAAATCATGGATGAGTTTAGGTTACGAACAAATAAATGTACATTAAAACGTCGGTTATGCATGTCTTGAGTATAAGAATGATTAGTTAGTATAATTTGAGATGTTGTTAATAGAATTTGTTAAGATGGTGAGAAAAGAAATGTTGTCTCAACATGATTACGCTAAGATAAAACGAAGATTGGTTCATTACATCTATAACAAATATGAAATCTATATTGAACTTTTCCCCATTAAGGAATTTTGGTTATGAAGAAAAGGTTACGGGCTAACTAATGTAAAACTTAGCACCAACTTTATTTTGGATTTTAATATGAAATGATGAATACATATTAATTTCTTAGAAAAAAAGGTTTTTATTTTCAAATGCAGTATGATTCTATGTTTTATTATCATAAGATATCAGATGAGTCTATATGTATCAGATTTCTAATAAAATATTTATAAAAATTGGACCAAGTTTATTTTGAATTGATATAAGGGTATGACAATTCTTTATCATATATTTTCACGATGTTCAAACAATATATTCTCACCATGACCTACATGTTTAAAATATTAATAACATCTTTGTCCAAAATGCAAATATGATAAGGGTGTTTTGGCTATCTACAGCTATGAAATCAAGGATTTAACTTTATGCACTTGATTTTATTGAAATTTTATCATTTCCCATGAGATTGACATCTTTAGTCACATAAGTCCTTATTAG
This sequence comes from Artemisia argyi, assembly GCA_030686995.1. Lineage (NCBI taxonomy): Eukaryota > Viridiplantae > Streptophyta > Magnoliopsida > Asterales > Asteraceae > Artemisia > Artemisia argyi. Next base: position 124,680,379 of record CM060678.1, read on the forward strand.
CTTAACAAATTATTGCTCGTGTATGTAATTCAACAACTTGATTCGTGTAACAGGCTGACGAGGAAGAAATAGACGTGTTGAAGATAAAAATAGAAACAGCCATATCGACCTTAAATGACCCTCATAGTCCAATGAGCATGTGATCAAATTTATCAGTTTTAGATTTCTGTAATTAGAGATTGTAACGCTCCGTGGGCTAGGATCATATGTCCCTTTCGTTTGCAACGACCTTAACCAAACACAAGCCTGAGAGTTCGGTTTTGGGGTTCATCGTATTAGCGTGGCATTGCATTGTTGGCTCACTGGTTTATGTTTAGTTTCAGTTTTGGGCCTAGCCTAATTTATGTCCTAGTATAATTCGAATGTATGCATGTATATATACATTATGTTGTGGTTTAATATAATTTTATGGGGAATTAACCTATTTTAATATGGTATCACTGCCTCAAGATCCTCTCCCACAAAATCCTAATAATTCTATTTGACCCTGCCATTTTAGTCGATTGTATCTTTTTTTAGTTATTCTCTTTTTATGATTTGCTAGCTTTGCTTGTTTTTTTTTTTTTTTTTTTGAACGGCGGCTTTTATTAAAACTAGCAAAGGCTAGAAGAAGAGATTACAAAGAAGATAAAGATGCTAACGGATATTGTAACCAACTAACCCAACTATAATTAAACTTAGGATTTCTAGTTGAAATCCATAAATAAGATTGAGAAACTATAGCGTCCCAAATCATCGACTTCTTAGGAGGAGCATTAGAGAAAAGCAAGTGATTGCAATTCCAAATAGACCACAAGAGGGTCCCCCCCCCCCCCCCCCCCCCTACACCTTCAAGAACCAAACGAACCTTACTCGGAACGGAAGGAGAATCAAGCCAATCATACCACTCCGACATATTAGCATAAAAAGGAATGCCCAACGCCCACCAATTAGCCAATAAACCCCATAAATCTTGAGCCAACCCGCAGTTGAAGAAAATGTGGTTAACAGATTCGATGTCATCAGTACAAATGGGACATAAAATGGAACCAATATCAATACCTTTCCGGTCAAGGTTAACCCTCGATGGAAGCCTGTTAAGCTTCAATCTCCACAAGAACACGTTAACTTTAATCGGTATTAAATGATTCCAGCGAGTGGCCACGAGATCCATGTCAAGAGTTTGAGAGTCCACCATATTGTGAACAGAAGCAACAGAAAAACTATTACATCCGTCTAAAGACCACTTCCATGAATCTCTTTTGTTTGATAAAGAAACGCTCCGAATAACATCCTTTAAGGCATTATATTGAATAGATTCAGCACCACCCCTCGGGTCACGTCTAAACACCGTGTTCTAGTCAACCAAAGGAACCCTGCTGGCAATGGAACAATTCTTGTCGATATCAAGCATATAAATACGAGGGAATTGAAGTTTAAGAGGTTGGTTACCACACCAAATATCTTCCCAAAAATGAGTCGAAAGCCCATTTCCAATATTGCGGGTATACTTGGAAAGCAAATCGATACCTTGGTTATTAAGGTTGTAGATAGAATGGAGAATTGCACCCCAAGTAGTGCCCTTGGAACAAGAGGAAAGCAAATCCATACCTAGCTTTGCTTGCTTGCTTTGCTTAATCATGTCATAGCATCATGACAAGAAACACACCACCACCAAATCCGCCTAAACAACCCATTGATATATATAGAAGGGATCCAGTGAGAAGAAAAACTAAAATAAGAAGAATAATAGGATTTCTAGCCACATATTTCAAATAGGGGGGGGGGGGGGGGTAATTTAAGGGGGATTCATTTATTTTTGTAGGTGCATATGAAATGTGTAGTTAAGTTAACTTCCATTTTAATACGTGGTATGCTAAGTCTACTAAAGTAACAAACAATGCATGCATGCATTCATGTGGAGGACTTGCTTATGAATTAGCAGCCTAAAACTAAGGAAACATGATGGTCACATCTAAACTATCATCAAGTTGTTCTTTGATCTGTTAATGCCATATGACTTACATGTGCTACTAGCCCATGTAGTCTTCGTCCATGTATCATTGCCTTTTTCGCAAATTTCCTCACAGGGGTTTCCACATCGATACAATCAATAAGCCCTGATACAACCATTTTTTTTCTCTTTAAGATAGAATCATAGAAACATACTCAATGCCCACAAGATTAGATACCATCTTCTTAATCTTACGAATTTCGCTTTCGCTATCAAAATATCCCAGCCAAACAAACAAGGATTTTAAACTAATGCGTGCCAACTGGCTGGAAATAATTCTGTCATGGTTTCCTTCTCATTCTTAGCGAAGTCATTGATTGGTACAAGAAAAGGAAGAAAAAGATGTTGCTCTTTAAAGTAGATTTTGAAAAGGCCTTCGATTCGGTTAGTTGGAGATACCTCGATTTCATGTTATGCAACCTTGGTTTCGGTCCAATATGGAGATCATGGATTAAAGCTTGTCTTGAATCCTCTCGGTCATCGATCTTGATCAGTGGCAGCCCCACCTCCGAGTTCAATGTTAGACGAGGTTTGAAACCAAGAGATACCTTATCTCCTTTCTTGTTCATTATCATCATGGAGGGTCTTCACTTTGCGCTTTCAGAATCTATCCGTTCAAAATGGTTTAATTCATGGTATTAATATTGGTACTTCAGATTTAAATCTCAGCCACTTATTCTTCGCTAATGATGTCATAATTACCACAGACTGGAGTGCACACGATTTGAACAACATTATCCGCATATTCTAGGTTTTCTTTCTTGCTTCAGGTTTGAAAATCAATATTCATAAGTCCAGTATTTATGGAGTTGGAGTATCTCTTGATGAAGTGCATATTATGGCTTGTAATACGGGTTGTAAAGCGGGTTCGCTCCCTTTCACTTCCCTTGGCCTTCCTATCAGTTCTAACATGTCCCTCATTGCTAATTGGAAGCCTTTGATTGATAAATTCTATTCGAAACTCTCATCTTGGAAGGCTAATCTCCTCTCCTTTGGTGGTCGCCTAACGTTTATCAAAGCTGTCCTAGGGAGCCTTGGTATTTATTTTCTTTCACTTTTCAAAGTTTCAGCCGCGGTTTTGAATTCTATGGAGAAGGCTCGCGCTACTTTTTTTTGGGGGGCTCGCAAGATTCGAAAAAGCTCTCATGGTTGTAATGGTCTAATGTTTTAGCTTCTTTCGATAAAGGGGGTCTTGCTATTGGGAGCCTGAAAACTTTTAATCTTGCTTTGCTTCATAAATGGAGATGGCGGTTCTATTCCTCTCCTGATTCCCTATGGATTAACGTTATTAAAGCCTTGCATGGCAGTGAAGGTGGCTTTGATCTCATCGGTTGAAAATTCAATGGTATTTGGTTTAAGGTTGTCAGGACCTCTAACTATTTACATTCAAACTCTATTCTTCCATTGGATTTTATCCGTTTTCAGGTGGGTTGTGGCTCCCGTACTCGATTTTGGAAGGATGTTTGGCTTGGCAATACTCCTTTGCCCATTAGTTTTAACAGATTGTTCCGTTTAGAACAAGACAAAAATTGCTTCGTTGTGGATCGTTTTCCAATGAACAATGGTCCTGGAACTGGTCTAGTGGCACTCTTGGGATTCGAAATTCTGCACTTCTTAATAATTTGCTTGCCGATATCAGTCTTCTTGACATTAGAGTTGATGCGGACAAATGTACCTGGTCTCTAGCAAATGATGGGTTGTTTAATGTTAGAGAGTTGAGACGCCTAATCGACGAACACGCTTTGCCTTCTTTAGATACCAAGACGACTTGGGATAAGTCTCTCCCACGCAAAGTTAATATCTTTATTTGGCGGTTGAAGTTAGATAAGCTCCCACATCGACTTAATCTATCTTCTAGAGGTATTGAAATCCCGGAGATATCTTGTCCCTCTTGCAACGGTAATGTGGAGTCTAATCTTCATATCTTTTTTCAACGCAATTTTTCAACAGAGATTTAGAGGATTATTAGAAGGTGGTGTGATAACTCTTTTCCTTTTTTCGACTCTAACGCTCATTGGATTGAATGGTTGAACTCTTGGCCCGTTTCTAGAGACAAAAAGTATCGTCTTTTCGTGATTATTGCGACTTGTTTATGGCTCTTTTGGCGGTATCGTAATGGTGTTATTTTTAATTCTCATTCCTTGAGGAAAAGTGGCATCTTTGATTATATTAGTTTGTATTCTTTTTCTTGGATAAAGCATAGAGGTCGATTGTCTAGTAGTTGGAATGATTGGCTTAAATCGCCTTTGTAATTTGTAATCTTTAGCACCTTGCTAGTTTTTTTAATAAATCTGCCGCCGTTCAAAAAAAATTAATACACGTGTATAGATTAGTGAAAAACAATTCATGTATGACGTAAACATATTGACAATATTATGCTTCCTTCATTGTCTTTCGGTACAAGATGGAATAAATATTTGCCTAGGAAGATAAATATTTTTATTTGGCGTTTTCTCTTGGATCGGCTTCCCCATCGGCTAAATCTCTCGCTCCGTGGGTTGGAAATTCCCTCGATTATTTGTTTAGTTTGCAGTTTAAGCGAGGAGTCTTTGGATCATCTTTTCTTCTCCTGTCCAATAGCTGCAAATATCTGGCGTAAAATCCGCATCTGGACCGATGTTTCATACCGGTGTTTACTTCCAACAGGGAATGGATCGAATGGATTGATAATTGGAGATCTGCTACTTCAAGAAAATCTCGTTTGTATGTCATTATTGCTACCACTCTTTGGTTTATACGGTGATTTCGAAATAGTACTGCTTTTAGCTCTCAATTCATGAGGCAAAGCGATATTTTTTATAATATTCAGTTAGTCTATTTTTCTTGGTTAAAGTCCAGAGGTGCTAAATCTTGTAATTGGTTAGATTGGATTAGACTCCCTTTGTAATTTCTTTAGCTTCTTGTTGGAGTTCTTTTTTTCTTAATATTATTTCGCTGTTAAAAAAAATTCATGTATGACGTATGTTTTGAAGTGAAATTTAATTACTGGTTTCTACAATCATTTTCAAGCGTGGAAATTTATCATGGTGATTATTGAATTTTTGTTGATTGATAATACAATCATTGATCATGGCTGATTCTTATTGACTTAAACGGTAATTAAATCATGAAATCCCAATACTGTTAAAAAGGTCCTATTAGATTGCAATGTTTCTTGTGATGCAACTAGCGAAGAAAAAAGACGTCGGGATAGTGAAATGTAGGTCAGTACTGTTAGAATTTAATAACCATGACAATCATATATATATTCTAATATCAAGTAGTCACATATGCGGAAGCTAGGATCAAGAATAACACATACAAAGATTAACTAAAACATAAATAGGAACGTACCGTGGTGATTCTAGCCCGAACAAGAATCAAAAGCAATTGTATTTAACAATATGAAGAACCCTAACTAGGGTTTATATGAATTAGGGATCTATTGATTAACCCCTTACCGTTTTGTTAATCGATCCAAGATACAATCAATAGTGTGATTGTACCACGTTCTTGTACACACGTACTATTAACGAATTAAAGTAAATGCTAGTTTAAATTAATACACAAAACAATATATTTGTTTTATAAAACAAAACCAATCGACTGATAAATGCAAACCACCAAAATCACCTTTATGGCTTGTCATTGTCGAACAGTGTTACAAAAGAAAAGTAAACCATTGAATTTACATACTGTACATGTACATGCGTACAGTTATATAAGTCGACCGGAAAAACAAAGTGGTGTATTAAGTTTTTGGATTTTAACGTGTGTACTAGAGTCACCAAAATAAAATCCTTGACTTTGCTTTTATAGGATACAAAACTTAGGGAACAACTTAGGGCTTGAGTTCTAGATCCTTCTTGTTCTCTATTTTTTATCCTTGGTCCTTATCTTTTGTATGTTAGTCAATTTTCATTAATTACTAACATTCATTATTTGTTTTGTGTAATTAATAATTAAATACAACATTTTATATTAAATTATTAAACTTTAATTCTCATACGTAAAGTGTGCAATCCCGTGGTCTCGAGTTCGATATTAGACATACGTTTATTAATATATATCCATAAACTCCAACAGCTCCCACTTGGATATCTATTAATAACATAATGACATTGGTAAGCGTCTAGCAACACGCCAATGCCCCTAGTTCAACTCAAGTAAGGTCTCCTGGAAAAACCTTTAATGATTCATCATTATTATTATTATCCTTTTGTTTCTAATACCACGTTAATAAAGATATGGATCTTAGTCATTCTTTAATTAACAATTCTGTTTCTCGTTGTTTATGATTGAGCAAGATTACCAAAACATCTGAACGTATTCCAGATAGACTTTGGGCGTGCGCACGCAAACATCTTGTCAACCCTACGAGGGGCCCAGCAGTATTAAACTTCTGAACAAATCAGAAGGAACAAATTCTTTCTTGACTACAAGAATAACCCATGAACTTTGCAACACTTCTGAAAACAACCCTTATAACTCCCTGTTACGGTGAGCGGTAGATTGCTTCACAAAAATGCACTACATCCATGACTCTTATCTGGTATCTCAAGTCTGAGGATAATAAATTCATGATTTACTTACTGACAAGATCCATAAAGTAAAATCATGCATTTGGGATAAGTCCTATATTCAATTCATTGAATATCATGTGAAATTGGTGTGTCAACGCATCAATATACTTTCAAGTATATTCTTAACCAATACTCAGATTTGTCTTCGTTTAATGATATTCCCATATCATCAATTGACAACGGACAATTTAGAATAACATAAGTTATTCACGGATTTAAACATGCAAATATAGGACACAATTTATTATTAATGAAAACAAACGTACTAAGTACTTTAATTCATTATAAATAATAATTGCTTAATGTCCTTTTATCCAAATACCAAAATAGATCAATGCATGATAATTCTAGTTAATGAATCTTGTCTCAAGTAATGACTTGAAGACAACTATGCCTCAAGTAATGACAATCATACTTGTTGACAAGGCATTATTTCAACTAACTATAATCTATCCGAATTTTGAGAATACTTCTTTCAAGAATCCAATAATTAAAATTCTTGTATGTGTAAATCCAACTATCTTGATATAGCCACATAATTTTTCATAAATAGTGTGATATCCTCAATCACCAACTTATGACAATCAAACTTTCAAACCTTTTAAAGTTTAAAGTATTCTAATTCTTTAATGTTTAATGCAACTATGCTCTTAGTTGAGCACAACTAGTTCTCATGAAATCCTTCATGACTAGTTATTGAGTGTCATCTCAATTAAACCAGCATCATTGTATATTAAACACAATATGCTCTTTAAAATTTCCGTAAACTTAATATCCATTGTGTAATGCTTAGGAGCTATTCCAGGTTGAGGATCATTATTCTAATTTCAAACATTTTCCATTAGAATATCTATTACACAAGTTATATAATAACTTTTAATTGGATATTAAATATTGTCAAATCATTACGCACTTAAGAATGATACAACAATAATATAATGCACATGAAAATCCTTCAGTCAAACTTAGATTTTATTCATGTTTGATCTTTACAAATATGTATATCCATTTTGTCATCCAAAATAATATATCATATTCTATTTAGAATTTATTTACCGCACTTGTTCATTTAATAATAAACTTTTGTTTCAAGGTTGTATGTTATATTTCCTAAATCTTTCAAGTAAAGTTTCATTCCAAATTAAGTCTAACCTTTTACTTATATGGAATGTTACTCTACAATATATATGATTTAGTGAATCAAACATAATACTCCCACTAGCTTTCAGGAATACTTATAAATTATCTTATTTCAATTATAAATCAATTCATGGATATAATAATTAAACATAAGATTAATCTTCTAGATGCATGCATTTATCCATTCATGAATTATTGCACTTTGTACACTTCCAAAGATTTACTTGAATTCATAAACTCCTTTTTGATTACTTATCGTCCTCGCTCAAGTAATTATTCAAGAAAGAGTTTTTGATATTCCATTGTCAAATTTCATATTCATATAAATATGACAAATACCATCTTTGTATCTTTAATGTGCTTAGGAAAGATTATTCAATCATAGTTAATTGCTTAAGTATAATTAATAATCTTGTCATAAGACATACATTAAGATATGTATACAATTTTTGTCCATATAATTATTACACAAAGATTTAAACCACTAGGGTTATATTATCTTTGAATAAACTCATCTTCATTCTCTAACTATTAAGAATTAAGATAAACCAAATTTTAAATTTGAATATCTTTATGAACAGCATCTATAACATTCATATTATGAGTAATTTACCCAATTCATTATTTTTGGTAATACTACATCATATAATCATCAGCATATTAATTAAATATCTGAGATATCCAAGTGGATCTATGAATGATGATTCCATCATCTTGAGGTTTATCATTTACATGTTAAGCCTCATCATGATTTTAACCAGTGTGGTTTTAGAAGATTATGTATCTTGTAATTCTATCTTTTCAAGATAAAATACTCCCACTTGCCTTTAGCATTATATAGAATATAAGTACTTAGCAATTAGAGCAACAATCCAATTTTCTCTTTTAGGACTTTACAAATACGCATTGATAGCTCTTTGTTAATAACCTTCACATAAGTAACTTAACAAATTCAGAACTTCAATTTTAAGACTTAATGTGATTCATCACATTTCATAATTCAATAATGTCTTATTAATCTTCTAGGAGTCTAATTGAGTATATTCAAGTCATACTCAATTTCTATCCTTGATAACTTTTAGAAGAATAGAAATCATAGTTATCTTCAATCAAACAATCTAACAAGAGTTTGATTTCCTAACTGAACATACCATCTTTATGTGGTATTTCAATTAGAATTAATATTGTAAGAAGATCTAATAATATATATAAGATAACCATATTCCTGTTGGCATACCTATTTACCAACTAAATCAACTTAATGGTATAATAGTATTTTCAAGCCAATTGCATGCATTATAACAAGTACTTATTAATCAAGTCACTTTATGTTTATGTCTTATAAAACATAAACTTGTTATAATCCCACTATTCGTTATTTAATCATTGATCAACTCAATGACTTCTTGTATATGTCTTAATTAATAGACCATAACAAGCTAACGTCTTACTTAATTATAAGTCTTGTAATACTTAGAAGACTTCATATTTATAACTATACAATAAAGTATAAACATGTATAATTAAAGTAATCTTTGAACACCATCATTTGGTTTCAATAATATTTTCAAGTTAACACACTACCTTATTTATTTATGTCATTCTAAGAATACATAATTATTGAAGTAGTATTATATTACTTCATGCATTTATGTCATTCGAATAATACATAAATATTAAAGCTGAAGTAGTATTTTTATTTGACACATATGTTCTAATAGATGTCTAATTTAGAAACAGTAAATTATCCATGTTGGTCTCACGCACACATGGAAATTCACCTTGTTATTAATATTTAGCCTGCGTCTCACGTTTACTAAATTTCAACACCAAGTGTTTCTAAGATTAGATGTATTAATCTAATTAGAATTATAATCTCTTACTTGCAGTTAAGAGAATCCTTTAAATCATATTCTTATGTGTTGTACTTTGCACACAATGAAGATTTCTCCCACTTGTGCATGGTACAACACCATGTACCACATAAACAACACGCACGCGTTTGTTAATGTGAATAATATGATTTGTGTCATTAACATAACTTAGTAGATATAGAGTTTACTCAATCAATCAAGGAAACGTACATGACTATCCTTGAAAATATTAGTGTCTATATTTGGAAAGTAATTACCTTGAGATATTCAAAAGATAATCTAAGTTACAATCAAGACAGTAAGTCTTGTAACTCCCACTGAATTAGAGAACATAATAATAATCCCTTATTCATTCATAAGAACACAATACTCCCACTGAATTTGACAACATTGTAAATGTTTTATTAATCAGTGAAAGAAATAATGCACTATTTACTTTCCTACATCTTTTAAGAAAACCCATTCAAACAATTATATAGGTTATAAAAGAATGTAATCTACTATATAAATGTGATTCATCACATTCCAAATTATTAACTTGAAAAGGCTTGGGCATGCAATTTCTTCCTGTATAGATCTATCATTCCAACAATTGTATGTAGTATCTTTAAATGGTCAAATCAAAACAACTAGATAAAATAATCTAATTTGTCTTTTACCATTATGCAGTAATCAGTCTAGCTTCTACTTTAATAACTCATAAGGTGCATATACTCTTACTATTAAAGTTTGCTATGAGTTATGTATTTAGAATTTAGACAATTCTATTCATCCTATTATACCTTTCTCATTCATGAAAAGGAATAGGATTTAAGTCTCACACTTCTCGTAATGGAAAGAAGACTATATTTATTCTTTTTGTAAATATTGACTCTAACCAAAAACCCAACCGGGTGTAGATCAATTAAAAGAATAACTTATGTTTACGGTTTTGAGTTGCATTAATACATTTAAAGAATTTTACAAAATTCCTTTTTAGTATTTTCGATAATTTATATTTCCAAGAAAATATAATACCCAAGGTTATATTCATATAACCAACTAATTTCTTGAAAATCTAGGATCCAACTTTACATAGATTCCACCACATCAGTTGATCTGCTAGTGGTGAAAGTATAAAAGATGGTAATCTGTCGAACAATAATTGGCAAACACTTTTCCAATTCCTAGATCATTATGGGATTTGCATCAAATTGATTCATCAATTTGTCATGTAAGCATGTTTCATCCCATCTCATGCCTTAAGCTCTAGGTCTCACGCATCAACTTAATTAAGTCGTCTAACTTAGAAACTGCAGATTCTCCATGTGTGGTCTCACGCACACTCGGAAATTTACCTTGTCATTAACATTTAGCCTGCGTCTCACGTTTACTAAATAAAAACTTCAAGTGTTTCTTATAGTTAGATGGCATGTAACTTAAATTTTAGGGTATAAATTTTTGATGTGAAAATCAAAACATGTATAAAGATGCATGCACTCATCTTTATAACATAAGTTTTCAAAAAAACTTTTTATATCCGATTCGTGAAATTAATACACAAAGTTTTACTTGAGGTTTATGCCAAAACCCTAAGATGACTTTCTACAACATATGATTTTAAAAGTAATTCGTTTAAGACATATTCAAGATTGTGATAACCAAGGCAGACTCTAAGGCTCTTTTCAAAGCCTTCAAATCACGGTTATGAATATCATCTTAAAAGACTTAATTTTAAAAGTATATTTGCACAAAACATCATTCAAGCAAAAGTTTATGGATTCAATCTCAAAATAGTGACAAAGTTTGAATTTTGCTAGTCTCGCCTGGGAGCTGATTACCGTGCGAATCGGACCACGATTGGCAATAAGACCTTGCAAGACTCTTACTTTATCACTTTAGGGTTTCACAATTATTAGTCCGTATTAATTTTCTTTATGAAAACAACCCTTTTATTGCTTACAACAAGTCCAACCGAAAAACAATAAAACAAGTATCAAAGAAAATCAAAACAACCAATAATAAATAAGTGAAACAATTAGCCACATGCAATCCGTATTAGAAAAGATCCTAATAAAACCAATTCTAGGTATAATTATGCATGCAATCAACTAAGGCCTTCTCCTCTTAATGGAAGAGAGCCACATACATTGACGAATCAATTGCGTAGGCCAAAGCTAATAAACACACCACATAGCATATATAAATCGATTTTAATATGTATTGGAGTCTTCCCCAATTTTAGATCTATCTAAAACATGTGATAAATAAAAAAAAAACAACAAGATCCATGACTAACATGCATGTTTCGTCACGGATAAAACCTAACAATTAGCACATAGGTCACAAGATACGTTCACTTAACCGGTTAATGACCTAGGGTTTCTAGTGATTACACATAATCCAAGAAAACCACAAAACCCTAATTAGGGTTTCATGGAAAATCGACCCCCCCCCCCCCCAAAATTAGGGTTAGGGTTTCGAATTTTTCAAAAAAAAATTTAAAAAGAAAAACCCTAGATCAAAACATGTATCTAAAACACTTAAAGATCCGATTTTAATTAAGTTTTAGTAATCAATTACATGTTATCCATGGCTCGTGATGCCACTGTTAGAATTTAATAACCATGACAATCATATATATATTCTAATATCAAGTAGTCACATATGCGGAAGCTAGGATCAAGAATAACACATACAAAGATTAACTAAAACATAAATAGGAACGTACCGTGGTGATTCTAGCCCGAACAAGAATCAAAAGCAATTGTCTTTAACAATATGAAGAACCCTAACTAGGGTTTATATGAATTAGGGATCTATTGATTAACCCTTTACCGTTTTGTTAATCGATCCAAGATACAATCAATAGTGTGATTGTACCACGTTCTTGTACACACGTACTATTAACGAATTAAAGTAAATGCTAGTTTAAATTAATACACAAAACAATATATTTGTTTTATAAAACAAAACCAATCGACTGATAAATGCAAACCACCAAAATCACCTTTATGGCTTGTCATTGTCGAACAGTGTTACAAAAGAAAAGTAAACCATTGAATTTACATACTGTACATGTACATGCGTACAGTTATATAAGTCGACCGGAAAAACAAAGTGGTGTATTAAGTTTTTGGATTTTAACGTGTGTACTAGAGTCACCAAAATAAAATCCTTGACTTTGCTTTTATAGGATACAAAACTTAGGGAACAAGTTAGGGCTTGAGTTCTAGATCCTTCTTGTTCTCTATTTTTTATCCTTGGTCCTTATCTTTTGTATGTTAGTCAATTTTCATTAATTACTAACATTCATTATTTGTTTTGTGTAATTAATAATTAAATACAACATTTTATATTAAATTATTAAACTTTAATTCTCATACGTAAAGTGTGCAATCCCGTGGTCTCGAGTTCGATACTAGACATACGTTTATTAATATATATCCATAAACTCCAACAAGTACGTGGGTGCTGGGGTCTTAAGGGAGATGTTGAAAAAGTGGGCTAACTAAAATGTAAACTTTCTTTAAATTTCTGTGGATGTATCAAAAGCTCTGTGGATGGTGGATATATCAATCCCCATCATGTTAACAGTTAGCTTTTAATACTCAAGCTAAAAACTCTCGCAAATTACTCAAATAAAAAACTCTCACAAATTTTGTATTTAGATACAATTGTAAATCTTACCAAAAGAGCTCATACATACATATAGATCTTCTTATGTCGAGTTTCAGCATGAGAAAATGGACCATTTGTTTTTAGCCTTTTTAGAATTAATTTTGTCTCACAACACACACACACACACACACACACACACACACATATATATATATATATATATATATATATATATATATATATATATATATATATATATATATATATATATTTTTTCCTTTTCTTTTCTTTTGCTTTTTCTTTAATATCTTATTAATAGAACAAACTGGAAAGGAATATAAGATGCGCATACAGTTAGCCACACATCCAACTTGATTTGAATCCAATGTTTCACCTTTTGTGACCAAAATGAAAAAAGGGATTTAAAGAGAGAATATGGAATCAAGAGGACCACAAGCAACGACATATATGCCTTCAAAGTTCAACCCTATCTAAATGAAGACTCTCTTTTCAAATAGCTAAAACACAAGTCGAAGTAAGCTACAAATATAGATGCATAATGTATCAGTTCTAACATCTTCCACATGAAGAATACAAAAAAGTTGAAAAAAGAAAGTAGGGATTAACTGGCACGAGAAGGATCTTTTCACTTTAATTTCTCAAATATACAGTCGAATTGATTTTGTGTTTTACTTTAAGGATAATGTATGTAGAGGCAACCTAATATTTTTTATAGACCGCTTAACTATGTGTTTATATTCGTTTACACAACTTTTGTCCACATCTATGCCCGAAAACTACAAAACTTACTTAAGGAGTTAAACTCTAACTTAATTTAACAACACAAATTAAAATCCTGATGTGAAATACTAATTACATCCTTAATTTTAAACGCGATTTTATATTATCAAAAGTGTTTAGGACGAATAAATTCAAATTTCGAGACTAGACTTTTATTTGTATTATTTTAATATATTAATGTTACGTTCATTCTTGCCGTTTCATAATTATCCGGACTAAATTTGTACGAAAATTATGTTAACAAAAACCAATGTTGCAAAAATCGTGAGTCGATAGTGAGGCGGTTGACCATCCTTTAGCGTGTAATAGGTGATTAGAAGGCCTATTACCTTGTAATTGCCGATTACAAGGCCGATTACCTTGTAAAAATCAACAAGGTGGAAGGTCGTGTACTTTGTAATTGCCGATTACAAGGAGTAGTTAGGTAGCATATAAGTTAATTTTAATAAACAAGTAACTTATATGAGAAAAACTTGATTTCTTTCTCTTCTTTCTAAAGTAAGAATCCAAAGAAAATACGCTCTAATCTAAAATAATCATGTATATTTTTATTTTGATCATTGTAAATTAAATGTCAACTTTGAAAGAACAATCAAAATAATCCCGCAATTAAAGCAAAAGGTGGATACAAATGAACACTATTTTGATATTTATTTTCAAATCATTAAATCTGGTACATTTATTTGCAGGAAAATATTGTTATACATGTAAAACACATAGCATAAATAAAGTAGACACCTCATAAAACACACAATTGACCGGACTTGGAGCCATGAGGCCTACAACATGTTGATCACAAACATGACACTTTGACTTTGGAGTGTGGACATGTCAACCGTAATTTTAATACGTTTTTTCCTATGATTCAAACATATACATGTATGATATATTTCCTTCAATATGTTATATGTTCAAATTCTATTTTGCTATGATCGTGATACTTCTGTTTTCATTGAAATTAAATGGTTTCAAATCAAGCATCATTTCTAACTTTGTATGTGTATTATAATCTTTTTACTCTTACAAATAGCACGACAAAATAAACAAAATTCTTTTTTCGAATCTTACAAAACAATACTGATGATTTAAGGTACACAAAACTAAAAGCAAGTGGTGATCAAAGATTGAATGGTATCATTTGACATGACAGGGATGCAGTTGACCACACGTGTCTGACCACCAACTTTTTGGAATTAGTCTATTCGCAAGTGAAATATGTGAGATGACACGATACATTTTTTTCATCATCCACTATCCCATGAGTTTGTTTATGTCTATATAGCCAGCATGCTTATTTGGTTTTGGTTTATGTTTTATAAGTTAATTTCTTGTGGTTTATTTTAAATTTATTTTGGCTTATAAGTTTACAAAATAAACTTATATAAGCCGCCGAAAAGTTTCAAAAATAAGCCACAAAAAATAAACTTATGAAATATAAGCCCCATAACGCTTTCATTCTTGTGCGGTTAACGATGTCAAACTTAAATAAATTCATAAGTTATTAATATAATTATGTAAGTGTAACCCGTTTTTTGTATTACACAATTTTTGAGATGAAGAAGATGGTCATATATAGAGTATTAATCGTACACAATTTGTTATGTATATCATATGGCCATAAGCATATGTCTGTGTTGCCCCATTTCAGTCGTTTCTTCAAATTCCTACTCGATCGGTCACATTTTGAGATGAATCCTATAATCCATTAAGTTACGAGGCCCTATGTCACATTGTATGCTTTAAGTTACATTGCATAAGAGAATTACTATAGTAATTAAAGATAGGCACACGATTTCACTAGGAAAAGCCAATTTTATGCATGGTACTAATTATGAAACCAAACCCATATGGTCAAAATCTTGATAATACGCCTAGGTAATTTTCCTCTTGATTCATCTCATGGAACTTTCTTGTTCTTGTTTTATTCATTGTTTTGCTTTTGCTTAGGCATATGATAATATATGCTTAACATGATTGATTGTCCGACTATCATTGTTTGACGCAACTAGCATGCTCAAAAGTTTGTTCGAACAGTTCGTAATAGTTTTGCTTTTGTCTTAGTGGCTCTGCGATTTCTAAAAAATTATGCATGATAGTTTTGAAAAATTATGCATGATAGTTTTGCTATCTTATTAGCCTGTTTTAAGATTGATGAACCAATATTCTCATATGTTGGGTGCTACTAACTAGAGACTTGACTATGGTCGTCTGTCTTATTTTGCCCCAAACCACTCCACGAGCGTTGGTTCTGACACCAATGGCACCATTCGTCGGTGGTGCATCGGTTTAGTCCTTTTCGGTTTGGCGACGAGGAAAGGGACGACAGTAGGCCCATTTGACCCTTTCCAAACGGTAATATTATCATTTTTTCCCCTTTTCTCTCATCCTTTTACCCAAGTAAATATACACATTATATACCTTTTTTTCACACTTCCACAACTACAAAAACAACTATTATCTATATAATTCAACCCAACAAATATCTTTATCGTAAATGGACTCAAATTAGGCAGCAAAGAGCATCAAGAAGATACTTACGCAGAGAGCGTTTGGTGCCATTGATCGTTTGTGGCATGAATACTTTGCCAGGACATTAGTTTTCCCCACGGATTACATGCGCAAGGAATTGTTGGAATTGTTTTATCCGTATATGTCAAGGTATAACTTGTTATGCCCAACCACCACTACTTCCGTTTTTTTTTTTTTTTTTTTTTTTTTTTTTTTTTCTTCAAGGCGTAGACGCAACCGTTTTACCTATTTTTAATGTTTTCCAAAAATGTAATTCCGTCATACGCCAATTAGTGTACACTCCCGATGCATTGAATACTTACACATGTGTCGGCAAACATCATACAATTGTTTGGACAACTTTTGTAAATGTGTATATCATCTATGCTCGACCGAGTACTTGAGAAAACTAACAATCCAAGATGTCCAACGTTTTACATGCTAAATATCAAGAGATGCATGGTGATCTGGGTATGTTCGGAAGCATTGATTGTAGACATTGTCCTTGGAAATTTTGTCTAGTAGGATGGAAAGGCCAATTGCAACGAGGTGATCAAAGATGTCCAATGATCATGCTCGAAGCGGTTGCCTCTTATGATTTGTGGATTTGGCACGCTTACGTGGTCCTGCGGGTTCGAACAACAACATCAACGTCTTTATTGAACGAGCATTCGGGGTGCTTCAAGGAAGTTGGGCAATCATTAAAACTCGGCACGACAATATAGTGTCAACAAATTACGAAGAATCATTTACACTTTTGTGATTTTACACAACATGATCACGGAAGACAATGGCCGCGCAATAAGTCCACTTGAGGAAGACTATAAGGCTAACTAGGAAAATATCCCGCAACGTTTAAAAAAATCTGAAATTTTTTCATAAAATATAAGACAGGTGAATGAAGAATCCCAAAACAAATTAAAATTCACAGGTAAATTGTTACGAAAAAACTATGTGCATATTTCAAATGTTAAGAAATCGTATTTGATTTTTTTTTTTCATAACAATTTACACTTGAATTATTTTTTTTTTTTTTATTTTTTTATTTTTTTCTGTGATTCTTCATTATCCAATGTCCTTTACCTTGTGGAATTTTTTCATATCGTAGTTTTACAAACCCATACATAAAATAGGGGTTTTTGTGTGATTTATGGTTAAAATCACATAGTATTCTTTTCGTAACCAATCATATATATATATATATATATATATATATATATATATATATATATATATATATATATATATATATATATATATATATATATATATATATATATATATATATATTGGGGGGGGGGGGGGGGAGGGGAAGAGGGGAGGTATTTTCGTTCACAATCGTCCTCTATCTTTTCTCCAAATATTTAATTCTCACATGAACATATCCCGAGACCCCAGTAAACAAATAATAGAAGTATTACATATATAATTTACTCAATATGTTCTCATGATTTAATTATGTCAAGACATAAAAGGAGGAATCTCTCGCATCCAACCTCAACATAACAAATAATCACTTAAAGAAAATCAAACAGATTGTGTTATAATAGTAACTCCATCATAATATGAGAACTTCTTCAATCAAATGATTGTTAGTTCAAGTCCTGTTTAGTATATGCGAAATGAATGTATCGTGTATATATTTGTGAGATAGATAATTTGCCGTTCAATAAATAGAAAATAAAATAATTATGTCATGGCATATTTACAACATTTTACAGTTATATCTTTATTTTGTAAAATATTTTAATAAATTTGAAAAGAGGTTTCACATAACACATATGCATCAAACATTTTGAGATTATGAAACGGTCCACTTTTTAAGCATTTCATGTATGCCACATAGAGTTTACTAAAAATTTAGAGTAAATTGCAAAAATCGTTCTTGTGGTTTAGCCAAATTGCACGTTTCATTTGTCATTAAGTGCAAAGATGATAGTTGACTGCACTGTTACGTGCACTTTTGGTCCGTTGACTTAACTGGCGTTAAATGAACTCTATTAGCAGTTACACTTTAGCCCCTATTGGCTAACCACCATTGCAGCACCCATCCTTTAAATTTTAGGTTAAAGGATGGGTGTTGCGATGGTGGTTAACCAAAAGGGCTAAAGTGTAACGGCTAACGGAGTTTATTTAACGCCAGTTAAGTCAAAGGACCAAAAGTGCACGTAATAGTGCAGTCAACGTACCATCTTTGCACTTAATGAACAGTACAGATGAAATGTGTAATTTAGCTAAACCACAAGGATGATTTTTGCAATTTACTCAAAAATTTACTATGTGTGAAGTACACAAATTTGTTAAGTTTCAAACGTTTCAGAACTCGTATAGTGAAGTGGATCACTGGATCCCATCTTTTGGCAAAATATTACATTATTACACTTGCTATTACTATAAGGTCTATAACTACAAATGGTTACATAATCAATTGAAAACAAACGATTAAAAACTAAAAAAACACAAATAAGTGAGTGAGTTCATATCTAAGAGACTAAGATCAATACAGAAAGACAAGTCGATCTTTTTGATCATATAAGAACATATACAAGAAGGGATACACCATAGAGAAATTATGTTTTGCGAAACCTAAACATTACGATTAATATTTGAAATTATTATAATGTTTTTTAAAGATAACTATGGTTTCCGATTTAGTGTCCGAATAATTCATAAGCTTTGAACCTACCACCACACAAACTAAAACCAAGTAAAGTCTTTCATTTTCAAGAAGTTGGTGTGACAACTTCAAGATTGTTAACTAGCAAAAATTGAACTTTAGACCTCCTATATTTTAATGTGATACTTTCAAGCCTTTTTAACACTAACCCACTCCTAAATGGTTAATAAATTATAATGTTCTTCATCAAAAAAAAAAAAAAAAAAAAAAAAAAAAAAAAAAAAAAAAGTCACACAATATCCATCTTGAATATGAATTTTGCACTTTTGTTAAATGTAAGAACGAGACAAAGTGCAGGAAAAAAAAGAGTCAAAGAGAGAATAGGGAATCTACACGACGACAAGCAAAGACATATGCTTTCAAAGTTCAAAGTTAAAAGTTCAAAGCCTATCTTAACAAGACTAGCCCCTTTTCAAAGTTTAGTTCCCATCTTTAATTAAGGCAATATATAAACACGTGATTCATCTAAGCTTAATAATATGCTTTTTGAAGAAAGATAGTGCCATAACCTGAATACATTTTAAAGTTGGTTTGGTCCCAAGTGTGGTTCAAATGTACAGTGGAAAGCTGATACAGAACTCATTTAGTCCTTTAGACAAGGAAATTAAACCATCATCAAATGACTTAATGGTAAGACACATCGTCTATTCACGAAAGATTTTGTTCCAACCTCTCTAGCGATACTTGGGGGTGCCATGGAAAGGGTTGGAAACAATCCCTAGGTCGGATCGCGTTCATTTGAGTCAAAGACTCGCCGACTCACCTTCCCAAGACAGGGTCATCATCGAGAATTCGGAGGCCTTGGGTGAAATATAAATTAGACCCTCAGAAGTTAACGGTAAATTAAAAGTTTCTACTCTACTTCATATCAAATATAAAACAAACTAGCTAAGAATAAAGTGTAATCGTTATGACATTCTTTATTTCAAAATCTACAATCAAATCTTCTTTGTAAATTTGTTCCAAAATAAACTCTAAACCTTATGAGAAATATAACCAAAAGCCTATTGAGATACAATTTAAATCATTTTTGATGATAGAAAGTTGATTCACAGCTAAACTCGTAATGCTTTTTGTTTGATAACTTTTCAAGTTCACTTGCTTCTATGTTTTGGGTCATTTGAAATTATCGAAATAATATCACGTTTAACTCTCACAACATGAAGAAATGCGATATTTTTTATTATTGCATTCTTTTAGTTTCTTTTACTTGGTTAATATATAGAGGTAAGAAAGTTGCTAGTTGGACAGATATGCTATGTAATCCTTTATAATTCTCTAGCATCTTGCTAGTTTTAATATATCTTTTGCCGTTAAAAGAAAAAGATATGAAAAACAATTAAGAGAATAAAAGAAATAATCGCATGAGCAAAAGGAAGTATTACATTATATTTGTTTTATTGCTTTTATCTAGATTTTTTTTGTTTTTTATTTTTAGGTGACTTAGCAGTAAAAATACCAACCTTTTAAGAGGAGGTCAAGGGTTCTAATTTAACGTGCAGAAAATTATTTCTCTTGTGGCCAAAGAGTTCATCTTCGCTGGGGCTATCCAAAAAGATAGTTGCCTTGAGATTAGTGGATTCGCAATGGCGAGTCAGAAACCCAATTAAAAAAAAAAAAAAAAAAAAAAAAAGTTATATAATATGACATAAAATTATTAAACATTAAAGAGCTGATAAGTTTTCTGTTAAATAATGCCCAATTTAATAAAGATACACAGTATAGTCCAGCAATGTATTAATTTTTTGAAAAGTTATTTCCCTTGTGGCCACAGAGTTTCATTTGCGCTAACTTCGTGCAATCTAAAGATATAATCGCTCTGGAATTAATCGACTGGCAATGTCGAGTCGAAAACCTGGTTAAATAAAAAAAGAAAGGAAAAAAGTAAAAAGAAGAAAAGAAATGTCGTATATGACATAAATCCACTTAAACATTAAAGCGCAGATAAGTTTTCCTTTAAGGCTAGATGGCAAGGGTGTGTTTTTTTCACCTTACACATCATTGACATTTTAGATTTCTCTTTCCTCTCATTTCCCTTCACTCCCACCCACCTTTTAGTAGTCAAGGTCACCTCTAACTTCACTTTTCATTAAAATATCCACTTTATACAAATGCACTCTCACTAAATACCCAACACACACTTATGCACAAACTAAAAAAAAAAAAAAACATCAAGCAACACTTATGGTGAACCGTTCACCACAAATCGTCTTGGGAGGAGTGAGTCACGCGTGGGTGGAGGAGGTGGGCAAGGTGGTTCATGCGTGAGTTTGCAAAATAGTGAGGGCATCACCATGCCTTGCCATCTAGCCTAATTAATGCCCAATTTAATAAAGATACACAGTATAATCCAGCAATGTATTAATTTTTTGAAAAGCACGTATTTATTTATATAATAATAACATGTGCGGTAAATTTTGAAGCTTTTAATATTTCAAGGCCTTGGATGGCAGCTCACCTCGTCCAGTACCCTTAAAAACCGCAATGTCCCCAGATAACCTGATGAATATGGATATGTAAGACGTCTGTTTACCCGTTTACATTAAGAAATGATACAATTGAATATCGGCTTGCCAACTTCCTTGTCCAATGAGTACTAGAAATATAGAATATAAGTCCACGAGCTTTAAGTATTGCATCGGTCAAATGTTTAGGGTTTGTTTGGTCAAGTTTTTCTTTCGAAAAAATATGATTTCTTGAAAGTTATAAATGAACCAAACGTTCATTGAATATGTCATGAATTGTGCGATAAAATGTTCGTTTATGTGCATTTATTTGTGAAATGAACGAATATGAGCAATATTTTATATTCGTTTAGTTAAATAAATGAACATAAACAAAAATCTCGTTCACTCATTTATTTTTATAAACATCCGATTATATATTCGTTAATGTGTGTTATGTTCGTTTATTTGTTTAACTTCATATAGCGTATATTTTTTGTTATCAATTTTAAAGATTTGTATACTCAACCGATTGAACACACATATAAAACACAATATTTTGTATATGTTTTGTTTGTTTTTATACATTCATTTAATCTCTAAATAAACGAATATAAATGATCACAAACTCATTTTTTAATAAATGAACATGAATAAGAAAATCATCCGTGTAAGCATTTGTGTCCGTACATGTATCCAACAAAATTAACGAACGAATGTGAGCAAGATTCCACCCGGTTCTTTTACGGCGTTAATTTATTGTGTTTTAATACCTTGTGACTTGTAACCATGTTATCATGAATATGATTAGTTGATTACTTTTGTTCCGAAGAAATAAAAGAATCGGCAAAAACCTTCAAATATTGACACTATTTATTTTGAGAAAAAAATTTCTGGAAACTAGGGCCATAAATGTATCAAATGAACACGAATGAGGCCTTATTTATATTTGTTCGTTTAATTTTAACCAGACTAATAAACGGATATGAACGCTTGAGCGGATGAATTTTCTTGTTCATGTTCATTTACTAAGAAAATGAGTTGTTCATCTATGTTTTATGTACATTCATTAAGATACTAAATGAACCCTAAATGAACTTATGCATAATTATGTTTTATAAGTGTTGTTTTGTTTAAACAAACCAGTTTTTAGACAAAAATGCACCGTTGGTCCCTGAACTTTCCCAAAAACATCGTCTGGGCCACAAATAAGAGAAAATCGACGCCAGGAGTCCAGAACCCAACTTTTGAGGCCGAATGCGTCCCTTGACCAGTTTGGTCTCGGTCAACGCACGATTTGTGTTATATTTTGAGGGGCATAATAGTCCTTTCACAATTTAACTATACATCTAAATCCTAGTTAAGCCAACAAACGTTAGGGATAAATCACGAACTTGACTTTGCAAGTTGACCGTATCTTCCTTGATATGCTTGTTAATTTTGCGAGCGAACCAACAAACCCACCCACCAAACCCCTATACGGCTATACCCACAGAAGGAGAACGAAAGCACAAGGAATTTCGTTACTAGATACACTGACGAAACCCTACAAATTCTGGGCTTACATGAAGAGCAACGCATTTCTGGCTTCGTCCATGGTCTACGTAACCGGAACCTTGTGGAGTTTCTATCTACAGATCTGCAGGCAACATACAAAGGCCTTATAGTAAAAACATTGTTTTACGATAGAGTTGTAAGCTACATATTCTTGTGTGCATATCTGACTTTCAACTAGGGGGCTTGATGATGTACCCTCCGATTAGCTCGAAGGACACCCCTTCGAGTGTAATCGCAACCTACATAATCGAAGGCTCTGGCTAGCCTCCTAAAACTTTCCTTGGCGTAAAACTAATCATCAATGATCTAGTTACCAAGTGGGAATTCGCCAATCGAAGGATTAAGCCCTTCGGGGTATCTCTCGATAAGTTTTATGGACGGAACAATGCCAAGTCCAATATTGGGGAGACCAAGTCTTACCCACGTCACCTCTTCCTCTTTAGCACCCCCGCTAAACCCGGAGGAGTGGGGCACTAACCCCTAGCGGTTACCACAAATCATGGGACGCCCCCATGATCTCCATCAAATGTGTGACCACTCTCCCGGACCGTTTTCTTCACCTATAAATAGTCCTGGACGATGACAAATCTGGTATGAAATCTATCTCACCTTACTTTACTACGCATATACTTAAACTCTCATACCAATCATTCATTCACACGCCGGAGGTGGTTCGCAGGGTCCAACCCCTGCGCAATCACTTAACGTAGTGTTTTAGTATTTCTTATTTCAGGTTATATCCAAGCTTGGCGCAATCACAACACCCCTCATTTTCCTTTGATCACCATCGAAGGCCTGGTAGTGCAAAATATTGTACAATCAGTGGCGCCATCCGTGGGACCCGCTACAATTAGTCCCGTTATTTCCAAGCAAAATAACCAAGTCAAATACACTCGCTATTATTCCGGCATGAATTCAGAACGAGAAGTTACACCCCCACCGGGTTTCTCGTCCTTAACCCCTTTACCCGTAACAGACGCCAACAACCTGCCGCCAATCACGGTCTCCACCTTTACTACACGATCTCATCCTGAAATAACGCCCAATCACCATGCATCCACTTCGGCCAACCCAGAACTCATCATTAGCCCCACCTTTGTCGACGCTAATTATGAAGAGTTAAAGTCCTTGCTAAGGGCTCGAAGGAGACAAATCAGAAATACGGAGATGCGTAGGGAGTTAGAATATTCCAGCGATGAGTATGATGAGGAGATCGAAATGGAACCGAGACCTTCAACCCATAGGGCCCACCACCCTATCCTGCGCATTGGGTCACCTGTAAGTAGAAGGGTTGAAGGAAGAAGCGTAGGATTCGAAGGAGTTCCCGAGAGAACACCCACGAGGAGGGAAGGAACTGTCGCCGAAGGCTCTAACGGGAGGAGTCGACAGAGGGAGAACACGGAGGTAAACCTACCCCCATTATTGGCAGCTCACTTAGGAAGGACCGAACAAGGAATCCCTCTACAGCCCTCCCACGCGTCTGGTGTGGAAGGTAACCTAGGCTCAGTCAACACAGGAGGGAGTCTTCCCCCCATTGGCCTGCATCCTTAATTCCCGGTCCAGAGCTACCCTCCAATTCTTTATCCCCAAATCAATGGGCAACCTGGCAATCAGTATCCCTCACAAACTACTGTACCCTATAATCCTTCCATGGTATACCCCCCGTATACCATGTATACTGGTTACACTCCAAGCACGAGTACGCCTCATCCTTTCTATGTTAGTCAGCCTTCTTTAGGAGTACCCCCTCCTATTAATCCATACCATACTGTTCTGATGAACGTACCACAGTATGCCCATCCATATGCTGAGCCCGTGGGCCCCACTACACCCTTCGTGAGAGGGATCGAAGATTATCCCTTGCCGGATGGTTTAAAGATGCCTTCACATATAGGCACTTACGATGGAAAGGGGGACCTAGATAATTTCCTACATTTATTTGAAGGAGCTATAAGAATGCAGAAATGGGCCATGCCAGTAGCCTGTCACATGTTCACATATACCCTCCGAGATTCAACACGTATTTGGTAGAATGGGCAGAAGCTAGGAAGCATTATCAACCTTGATGATTTGAAGGCTAAGTTTCGATCTCACTTCAGCCAACAGAAGAAATTCACAAGAACGCACCTCACGGTGCACAATATTAAGCAGAATGAGAACGAAAGCACAAGGAATTTCGTTACTAGATACACTGACGAAACCCTACAAATTCTGGGCTTATTGATTCCTCCCGGACCATACTGCTTTTATTTATAAGCCACCCACTTGTTTATAAAATGGATAACCTAATAATAAAAGTAAACGGGCGACAGCCCGGGAGAGGAAGGCAAGTTTACCAAGGGTTTAAATATCCTTGGATCGTTTATGTCCTGGTGAGGCGTGATATTCTAAATACAATGACTTGTGAATTGTTGAAATAATATAGTATAGGAAAAACAGGAATCTGATTGACTAACACTGAATGTGAATAGTAATAGCTCTGTCACAGCTAGTTCATTTAAGAAACGTACAATCAGAAACCTTAAAATGATAAAGTATTTACAAACGTACGTTTAAGTTTAAATAAACGTAAACGTAACGTATAAAACAAAACTTTCCCAAAGAGGGAATTTGCATGCCTTAATGGCTTAAATGCAAATTAAAAATAAATAAATTAAATTACTATATTTACAAAAATATTTAAAATAATATTTACTAGAGTTATATTAATTACTATATATAACTATTTATTAACTATTTATTAATTAACTAAATATAAAGAAACTTAATTATTATTAATTAAAACTATTTATAACTATTTAATAATTACCTAAAAATAAGAAAAATATAAAAAATTACTTAGAAAAATAAAATTAAAACTTAGAAAAGTTAAAAATACTATAAAAGAAATTTTGAAACTAAAAATATATTTATTATACAACTATTCTATTTATTACTAATTATTTACTTATTATTTATTTATTAATACTATTATTTAATTATTGTATATACTAAATAAGCAAACTAAAATCTACAACTTTTTACATAATTCTAAAATACTTATAAAAAGCTAAGAAAAATATAAAAAACTATATTTAATATACAAAAATAAGAAAACTTAATTTAAAACTATTATTACTTAATTAAACTAATTAATACTAATTTAATTATTATACATACTAAACTTATTTATAAAATTATAAAACTTTTTATAAAACTTCCTAAGTATCTTAGGAATACCTAAAAAATATAAAAAGTTTGTAAAAATTATAAATAAGCAGATTTAAAAATATATTATTTATTATTTCCTAAAACCTAGTGAAACTATATTAATTATTATATATATTAGATGAATAGTAAAAAATCTGAAAAAATTACAGAAAGTATATTTACTTATAAAGATCCTAGGAAAAATAAGTTGGAGTTGCCAGCTTATCCAGATAAGCTAGAATAAGCCACACAGTTCCAATAAGCCAAAAGGAAAAAAATGGGTTAAATAAGTATGGAATACCCCTTCCAACGGAACTGGTGCCCCAGAGCAGTTGGAAGGGGTGTGGGATATTATGCATGTTACTAGCCAAGAGGTCCTGAGTTCGATTCCCACCCACACCCAAATTTTTGGAAATTTTTTATTTTTTATTTTTTACTTTACACATCTATTTACTAACTATATATAAACAACTTTTAAAAAGAAAATTTTTTTATAAAACACAAATAAGCTGATTTGAGAGCTTATGAATCACTCAGTCAAGCTTATGCTTGACTGTGTGGTTTTTGAGCTTTCAAAAAGCTTTAAATAAGCTACAAGCTGGAACAAAAGAAAAGAGAAATATAAAAATAAGTTAAATAAACATAAAAGAAGCCAAAGAAAAGAGAAAAAGAAAAGAAATAAACTTATTCGTGGGCTTAAAACTTATTCAGTTGAGCTTTTGGGCTCATAGTGGTCTCATAAGCTCATAATAAACTTGAAAAAGCTATACAGAACTAAATAAATGAAAAGAAAGATGTGTACATGTATTATGGATATATTTATACAAGCTTGGTGCACTGGATTCACCAATAAGCTTATTATAAGCAAATAAGCAAATCCAGTTACACCTCAATACCAAACACCCCTGCAGTCAAATGGTTTGGCAATTTAAACTTGTCAAACAAGCTTAAAAGGTCAAAATGGATATTGAAGCTGCAAGATGGTCTGGTAGGCTTCTCAAAAAGCCCAAGCTCACCTAGTGGGGTCCACTAGTGAGCTTGTGAGAGGCTTATGAAAAGTCACCAAAATGACTGTGTATACATGGATTCCCAGATACACAATCAAATGGGACAAACAAAAAGCACCATGCAGCCCTAGGAAATGAGTTGCAAAATAGAATTTAAAAGCTGGGCCTTGTAGTTTGGTGGATTGGCTTCTCAAAAAGCCAATCCACATAAAGTGGGGCCCACTGTAGAGCTTTTTGTGTGCTTATAAAAAGGGCTATTGAACACTGATTTGCTCAGTGTTCAAATGAGATGGACAAAGTTACAAGCCACAAGCAAGCTTATGTAATAAGTCTTGAAATGAGATGTGAGCTTGAAAACTTTGATACTGGTTGGTAAACTTTCCAAAGAACTAAAAATCACTAGATAAGACTTATTAATAAGCCCTATTATTCTGAGTGATCAGTGTATTAAGTGATTTTTAGCAAAATGTCAAGCTATGTTTAGCTTATCATATAAGCTGTAAAGCCCTAGATAAGACCAAACCCAGTGTTATGGACACTTAAGCTTCCATAAAAGCTACAAGGTACATAATCTTGTCCACAAATGAGCTTTTCACAAGCTTATGAAGTAGGATGGTTCTCCTGAGTAAGCTGGTGCACCAATATGCTCAGGAAAATAGGACACAAAGTTTGAGGTTGAATAAGCTGTTCAAAAAGCTACCAAACTAAGAAACAAGTATAAACATTAACAACAAGCTAGTAGGGCTTTATATATAACAAATTACACAGATTCAAGTCCAAAGGTCCACAATCTACAAGCTTGTGGATTTGGACTTGAAGCTGTGAGACAGGGCAAAAAGATGCTCAAATAAGCAAACAAATAAGCTATAAGACATAGAAACTAAAAATTAATAAAAATATAAATAAACAGATAAGCAACAACTTAACAAAACCCTAAAAGCATTAAACATGAAACTGAATAATAAAGGCACAACAAAATTATCTTTTTATTCAAAAACCTGATAAAAGGGAATTTGACTTTTATAGTTTATGATCAAAGTTGACTTTTATCAACTTTGATCTTAATTTAATCACAAAACATGTTATATAAAGCTATAATAATAAGAAATTTACAAAGTTTAACAACATTTGAACACATAAATGGAATTTGGACATATGAATTTAAACAGACACAAAATTAAGACAGTTAAAAAGGAAAATTGACTTTACACACAATAAAGCTTGGTTATGACCACATATCTGAGCTAAAGGATTCTTAGTAACACACACTCAAACAAGAATAATACTACTAACATCCATTAACACAGATTAGACAGTCATTAAACTCAGTGAGCAACAAGATAAATTTGAAATAGAATTTATCCATGAAAGACATTACCATTAAGCTTAAAGGGGTGTCAAGCCCTCAAATGGCTTAGTGGTCATGCAGACATAGAAATAAACATCACAAAACTTCTCATGACCCCTAATCACAATAGTTCCAAACAGTCCCTTATCTTTCAATTGTCAAATGAAACCTAAGGTTTTCAATGAAACTGTACATAAACCTGAATCCAAACTACATAATAACATATATTGAGAGTAAATAGACAGATAGACAACAATTAAAACATCATCAAACAATGATTGCTCATGATCCATTTTTTTACAGCTAAAAATGGATCATAAAGCAAATCCATGAACTAAACATATACATACAAATTTATAACATACAAACAGTTAATAACAACTATTAAACAACAAAACATGAAAATTAAAGTAAAATAAAACATGAACAGTAATTTTGCAGAAATGGTAAAAATTGCTTACAAGATGAATAAGACTGAGGAACATGGAACCAAGGACAAGGTTACACCTATTAGTTTCCAAATAAGCTTCTAATACCCCTAGCACTCCAAATTCACCCCTGCTTCATCATCTTCTTTATTAACCTGGGATTTTTTTATTTTTTCAATGATTTTCTTGTAATTTTTTTTATTTTTGATTTATAATGATCAAAGCTGATGTTAAATGATTCAATTGGCTTGCATAAGCTTGTTTAAGCTTATGTAGTGTCTATTTGGAAACATGTAACACTTTGAACATTTAACAAGAATTTAAAAACTTAAAATTTAAATGACAATTATGAAATTGCATAAAATGTAAAGATAGAAACAATTAAACTGTAAATAATGATCCATTAAACTTGTTTAAGGTTTATTACATCATTGAAAGCAAGTAAATGACATTTAATTAATTGAAAGCAATAAATCTAATCTAAGTGACAATGGCCGTAGCCAAGGTGTTTCTTCCTCTTGCCCCTCCTCTGCCTTTTATAGTCCATTTGAGTTCCCTGAGTCATAAGGATGAAATCCCACCATTCCAATTGAGCTCCACGTGTCCTATTCATCAACACCTGTTTAAAAGGAATTTGGCGCCAAATTCAATTATAGCAATTGGGAGGATGTGAGGGTGTCTATTGGTGGAATTGGAGGTTGAAGGGACAATTGGGTGAGATAGTGGGCAAGGGAGGTGATATTTGAGTGTGACAGGGATATTTACAGGGTAGGGTGAGGTAGCAGGTTGTAGGTGTGATACGTGGCACCTCCTAGGGTAAACCTAGGAGGTGGGTTTGGTTGAGGAAGTGACAGAAAGGGTGGTGAGGTGGAAAGGGGTGGAAGCTGGTGGTGGAGGGATGGTGGATGGAGTAGCAGGAGGTGGATAGAGGTTGGGGATGAAGACGGGGTCAAATGGTCAACCCTGGTTTTTATTTAAAAAGGTTTGGGCTTTTGTATTTTGGGCTGGGTGTTTATTTTTGGTGGGCTTTTGGATATTAAAGGGTTTTGGATATTTAAGGATTTTGGATTAAAGGGTGTAAATGGATCCGGTTTGTATTTTTAGCCCAAGGACCAATGTTGTAACTTCTGAATTCATGAAGGACTAAACCTGTATTATTTCATAAGTTATCACAAGGACTAATATTGCCAAGTTATATAAACCAAAAGACCTATTTTGCATTTATTACAATTTAAAACACCCGGGGGACCTTTTATGTAATTTTTCAAAGTTGAGGGGGTGAAATTGTAATTTCCCAAAAGTTATCAAAATGTTCCAAATTCTAAGTTTATGAATAGTACAAGGGTGTTATTTGTAAAATTTCATTTCAAAACACCCAGGGACTAATTTTGCCAATTTTATAACTTGAGGGGTAAAAGTTGTCATTTTGTATAAACTTTTATCCAGGGGTCATAAGTAAACATTTTTGATTTCCCAAGGACTAAAGTTGACTTTTCATTCCAAAATAAACTTCTAAGGACTAAAACTGTCATTTATGAAACTTGGGGGACCTATTTTGCCATTTGTGCAATTTTGAACTTCAAGGGTAAAATTTGTCATTTCATGATTCCTGGGGGACTATTGTTGACTTTTCTTCAAAATGATTTTCCCAGGGACCATTTCTGACATTTCTTGAAAGTTCAGGGACTGATTTTGCCAAGTGTGCAAACTTTGCACGTTTTCCTTTGTTTTCAATCCTTTTGCACCTGAAACATATAAAAACACAATCCAAAGATATTTATAGTATTTATGTGGTATTTCTGTGTGTTTTTAACTGTTTTCGTATTCTAAATGGAACAGAAATGATGAGTTTTTATGAACTCATCACTTATATGAAGAGCAACGCATTTCTGGCTTCGTCCATGGTCTACGTAACCAGAACCTTGTGGAGTTTCTATCTACAGATCTGCAGGCAACATACAAAGGCCTTATGGTAAAAACATTGCGTTATGATAGAGTTGTAAGCCACATATTCTTGTGTGCATATCTGACTTTCAACTGGGGGGCTTGATGATGTACCCTCCGATTAGCTCGAAGGATACCCCTTCGAGTGTAATCGTAACCTACATAATCGAAGACTTTGGCTAGCCTCCTAAAACTTTCCTTGGCGTAAAACTAATCATCAATGATCTAGTTACCAAGTGGGAATTCGCCAATCGAAGGATTAAGCCCTTCAGGGTATCTCTCGATAAGTTTTATGGACGGAACAATGCCAAGTCCAATATTGGGGAGACCAAGTATTACCCACGTCGCCTCTTCCTCTTTAGCACCCCCGCTAAACCCGGAGGAGTGGGGGACTAACCCCGAGCGGTTACCACAAATCATAGGACGCCCCCATGATCTCCATCAAACGTGTGACCACTCTCCAGGACCGTTTTCTTCACCTATAAATAGTCCTGGACGATGAA
The DNA here is from genome assembly GCA_030686995.1 of Artemisia argyi. Lineage (NCBI taxonomy): Eukaryota > Viridiplantae > Streptophyta > Magnoliopsida > Asterales > Asteraceae > Artemisia > Artemisia argyi. Next base: position 124,711,954 of record CM060678.1, read on the forward strand.
AAATCTGGTATGCAATCTATCTCACCTTACTTTACTACGCATATACTTAAACTCTCATACCAATCACTCATTCACACGCTGGAGGTGGTTCGCAGGGTCCAACCCCTGCACAATCACTTAACGTAGTGTTTTAGTATTTCTTATTTCAGGTTATATCCAAGCTTGGCGCAATCACAACACCCCTCATTTTCCTTTGATCATCATCGAAGGCCTGGTAGTGCAAAATATTGTACAATCACCCACCATAATTACACAAACCCTTTTGATAAACAAAATTAAAACTCAAAAAACCTGATTCACTGAAAATAAAAATAGAAATCCAAAGTTTAATTTCCCAGAACTCACTAAACCAAATCAAATTCCAACAATACCATGTCTTTTGGACGTAATGTTATCGCTACCATGTCGGATTATATTAGCAACATGCTGGATAACGTGATCACTAATATAATGAATCATTTGCAACTAAAAGATGCAGTGATGACCGATAGTTTAGCGAAAAACTGGAGGTTTAAGTGGACGTTTCTGATCGATATCATAGTTGATGAGGATTTCTTTTATTTTTTGACAAATAAGTTTGATGGGAGGCGTGTTACTAGACTGCTACTTCAGCTCAAAGGTCCTGTAAGAAGGTTTGTGTTCTCTGTAGAGCCCAAAACGTTGTTTAGACAAGATGACTTCAATTATGAATAGATTCATGATTGGCTTTTGCAATTAGCTCGGCGAGGAATTGAGGAGCTCATTATTCGAAACTAGTATGGTGAACCAGTTACATTGCCAACCCAATTGTACCATCATATGAAGTTGAAACATTTGGAACTTCATTGGTGTACTTTTCCTAGTTTGGTATCTTTTATATGTTTTCCAAATCTCTTGAGCTTAGAATTATTATCTGTCATTTTTCACAACGGTAAAATTTAGGAGTTTATTGCTGGTTGTCCCTTAGTTGAGTCTCTTAAAATGAATCGTACTCATAAAAATGAGATGAGACTATCGGATATTGCACAACTAGGGAATCTGAAGAAGTTGAATTTGTCATTTGGTGTTTGGAACCATCCCACAACAATCACAACTTACAATATCTTTCAGCTGAGTACTCTTCCCAAACTTGAGTCGCTTACACTGGGTTTTGAGGAAGGTAAGACCAATTTCAGTTTCACACTTCAAATTACAGAATTCTAAAGTAATGTTTAATACTTAACAAAAGTAATCTTTCAAACTTACAAAAAGTTGACATTTTGTAGTTGTTGGCAGAAGGTAGCTCCAGGATGAATGTCCCTATGGGATTTGTATCCCTCAAGACTCTAAATCTATCAGGAGTCGATTTTGGGAACAATGCAATGGTATCATTCATCATTCAAATGGTTCGTGGAGCTCCAAAATTGCAAATGCTAGAAACCAGAGTAAGTGGAATGCATATGTATCAAATACATCATCTTAAATTGCCGTTGTTGTGCATCTCAATACTATCTCAATTTGCAGGCTTCATTGGAAAGTGATCTCCCTTTGGAAATTTATTCATTAGATTTACGCAGCAACAGAATGAGGTTGGGGCAACTCGAGAGTGTGGTGTTTAGATCTTTTCCTAGATCAGTGAAAGAATTAACAATAATAAAGTTCATACTTGCGTGTTCCCCTTGCTAAAGATACTTTATATCAAGCTCAGAAATTCGAGTCATGATGACTCTGAAAATATGAGGATGAATTGAGAGTTGGCTAGGGAGCTGTTGAAACTACACCGAGCTTCCTCCACAACCGTTGTGGAATTCTTCTAGTGTTTGTTGTTTATGTATGGGTTGAATACCATAAGACAATTAACTTCGCATTTTGTTGTTTAGTATTTGTTTATATGGTTTCATTAACTTTAGGTTGTAAAAACAATGCATAATTTAGGTTGTTCATGAGTCGGTTTCTTAATTGTGGTAAATGGTGGTTGACTTTAGTCATTGTATCTTATGGATTTGGGTGTTTGACTAATTGTCTTAGTTTTGAAATATTCATGGTATCTTATGGATTTGGGTGTTTGACTTTAGAAAGTCAAACTTCCATATAGCATTTCGAATTGGCATTAGAAAGTCAAAATTGATAATACCATTTACATTTGAGTCTAGAAAGCAACATGCAATCCATGACTCAAATGGTAAATGACTTTTTTTTTTAACTTTGACTTTATAATGTCAGAATTCCAAATCCATAAGTCAAGTGGTGGTCCATGATTTGCAACAGTCACCTAAACTGCTAGTGATATCAATAACAACAAAATTTGCAAAACCAAATTTAACCAACAAAAATTGGTACCATTGAATGTGTGAGTAAGGATTTAATAGGGTGGGATTAATTATTGAATGTCAAATTTAGGGACCAAATGTGAACACTCAACTTAATAATGGGTGGGAGTGTTTAGTATGACAATGGCAACATAGACAAATTGAGGGACCTGTTGATATAAATAATGCATAAAAACGTTATTCATATTTTTCGATATCCCTAAGTTTTGACGATCATAAAATGTAAAAACATTACACGCAAAATTAATACGTAAACAAGTATTTAGCAACTAATATCACTTCATCCAACAAAATCACTTAAGGTATGAATAAACAAGTGTCTAATACATTTTATGATCAAAGAGATTTTTATTTAAACATTACAAAGTTTATAAAATTATATATACACTTTATATTTCTTTGAAAAACATATTTGGTAATAAAGGAAAATGTTTAATTCATAATAAATATATATGAATTCAAATTTTTAACCAAAATCAGTTAGTTTTTCACCAAATAAACTTTCCCCACTAAAAGACAGAAATTCTGGCCGTTACAGGTGGGCGGCCCCCTTAGTTTTAAGGGGGCCGGCCACGAATTAAGGGGGCCGGCCACACTCCCTTGTCAGATTCTGTCATAAAATTTTCCCTATAAATACCACCTCAAACCTGGTATTCTTACCACCTTTTGCACGAAAATTTTCAGATCCAATTCTCTCTAAACATCCTTCTAAAACCCTTTGATCATAAGATTATTAATCCTTGTTTCAAGTGATCCAATCTTTTCATTCCCTCATCTCTCTAAGTGCAAAAGAAGAATACTCCTTCAAGAATCAAGTTAAGAAGTATTGTACATTTGTATATATTGTCTAGTAGTTGTGTATATTACTTGTAAAGGTGTAGAAGGCTTGAAATTAGATAGATCTAGGTGTGTTAGTTGTGAGTAGAAGTAGTGAAGAAAAAGTAGAGTTGTGAAGAGCAAGAAGTAGTGAAGTAGTGAAGGTGTGTAGTAGTTGTGGAGTGTACAAGTTGTGTAGAAGTCGTGCTAAGTTTTGTAGTGGTGTGAGATTGGTTCTAGCTACAATTAGAACCCGACATTTAGCTTAGTGTCGTTAATTGGTGTAAGCAAAAGTTGTGTAAGGTTTTCTCCGCCATAAGGGAGCTTGTTGACATAGTGAACAAAACTCTCGAGTAGGTGACTCGGGGAGTGGAGTAGGGCAAGGAAGGTGTCCTTGTAGCCGAAACACTATAAATCCTTTGTCTCGCAGTTAGATCTTTCCGGCACTAACTTATTACTTAGCTTACTTACTTACATCTCGTATATAGCTATAATTGTCTATATTATGCATGTGTTGAATTTACATATTTAGCTTACAGCGTTATTATTTTTCATACCTCGATATTGTTGTTCATATTGTTCAAGGCTTGAGTTCACATAAGATCGAATCAAAGTTTTAAGAGTTAAAAATGCTTTAAAACTAAACTAAGTTTTCATAAATAAAAAGGGACGTAAAAATACTTGTCTATATTGTTGTTGTTCACTTGCGTAGATATAAGTTCTTATAAGTAATACTCATCCATATTGTTATTATTTACTTGCGTAGATATAAGTACTTATAAACATACAAGTATTGATCTCACATAAACTAGAAACGAAGTTTTGTTTTAAACAACTAAATTTTCATAAAATTAAAAAGACGTAAAACTATTCAACCCCCCCCCCTTCTAGTTTTCCACAATTGGCATCAGAGCCAGGTTAAACAAGATTTTTTAAAATATATTGTATTTTAAAACTTGTATCGATCTATGGAATTGGAAAAATATTTAGAAGGTCAATCTATGCAAAGACCACCACTATTTGAAAGTGATTGTTTTCTTTATTGGAAAAATCGATTCGAAACTTATGTGAAATCGAAGGATCTAGATCTTTGGCATGTTATTACTAATGGTGATTTTTCTCCTATACAATATAATCCCGAAACTAAAAGGGATGAAATTGTACCTTTTGAAAAATAAAATGATGATTTAAAAACGAAACTTGCTAAAAATAATGAGGCTAAAATGATAACTTATAATGCGTTACCACGCAAAGAATATGAAAGAATTTTTATTTGTAAAACCGCAAAAGAAATTTGGAATTCTTTACTAATCACTCACCAAGGTAATAGTCAAGTTAAGGATAATAAAATAGATCTTCTTGTACAACAATATGAACAATTTACGATCCCAGAAAAGGAATCAATAGATAATGCTTTTGCTAGATTTAACACAATTATCACAAGTTTAAAAGCACTTGATGAGAATTTTTCTTGTAAGAATTTTGTTAGGAAATTTCTTAGGGCTCTTCATCCAAAATGGTGAGCTAAAGTTACGGTGGTTGAAGAATCAAAGAATTTGTCAACTCTACAACTTGGCGAATTGATCGGCAACTTAAAGGTCTACGAAGAAATAATAAAGAAAGACTCCGAGATGGTCAAAGAAAAAAGGGAGCAAAGAAAATCAATTGCGTTGAAAGCTAAAAAGGACTCTAGTGACGAAGAATACTCAACCTCCAAAAGTGATGAAGAGTATGCTATGGCCGTACGAGACTTCAAGAAATTCTTCAAAAGACGAGGAAGATACGTTAGGCAACCATATAATGAAAGAAAGTATTTTAAGTGTGGAGATCCAAATCATCTTATTGGAGAATGTCCGAAATTGTCAAGAAGTCAAAACCACAAGGCCTTTGTAGGAGGAGCATGGAGTGATAGTGATAATGATGAAAAGGAGACAAAAAAAAATGAAAAGTGTCTCATGGCAAAGGCATCCGATGAGGTACGTTCTAAAACCGAATACTATAGTGATGAACATTTATCTTTAGATGAAAAAGACTTAGATAACGAATATAGTAGATTGTGTAAATTAGGTCAAAAAGGTCATAGCTAAAAATAAGTCACTAAAACATATTAATAATCAATTAGAAAATGAAGTACTCGAATTAAAAATTAAACTACAACATTTGGAAAAAGAAAAAGAAGTTTTTATAGAATGTAAAACATGTTTAGAGGTCAAAAATGAAAACGAAAAACTTAAAAATGAAAATTTCAAACTTGACAAGTTTAAAAATAGTAGTAACTCACTTAAGAAAATAATAAGTGTTCAAGAAACTTTGGGAGATAAAACCGGTCTAGGATTCGACTTAACTAATGTTTCAACTAGTGAAAATAAAAATGGAAAGTTTGAATGTGAATCTAGTAAACAAAAACCATTAGACTCAAAACCTAAGTATGTACCTATAAAAGATAGAAAAATACCTATTGCAAGTGATGAGGAAGTAAAAAGTTTTTATAAACCATCATTAAAAGCCAAAACCGGATTTTCTAAACTAAAATTCAGATCTAAAACTCCACCTCCAAATAGACCAAATAATCCTCATCCTCGGTCTAAAACCCCTCAACATAGGAGAAATCAAGGTAGACAAAACTTTTCTAATAATAGTCACCCAATGTGGAATTATCCACATCAACCAAGCTTCAACCCATGGGGAATACTTCCACCATACATGCATCCTAGTCAATTGCAAACCATCTTTGGTTCAAACAACTTTGGACAAATGAGACTCTGGGAACCAAGTGGCTAAGTTGTCACTTTTTGTATATATTGGAATCTCATCTACAAATGACTTCTATAAGTCAACATGGCAAGTTGATGTGTTTGAAAATTTTTTATTGAAGACTAAAAGGTACGCGCTTCTTTTAAGTTCATCGTTAAAATTTATATTCTTAGATTAATAACTAGTTAGATTAATGCTTACTTATTAAGCTAGTAATACTTACTTACTCACGCATTATGAACCCCTCTTAGTTGGCTTTCATAGGATTGAAATAAAATTGTTCCTTGTCAAACAACATAGAAAATGGAAATCTTCTATGTCCACTAGTAGAAAACTCATGGTGTTGAAGTGAAATGAGTCAAGTGGATTAATTATGTAACACCTAAAATCCGAGAACATGTGAAAAGACCAAATTGCCCTTACAAATTTGAAATTTAATTAAAAGCTTATAAAGTCTCCAAATAAATCCCAAACTTCAAACAATGCACAAGTTATGTATCCAAATAATTTTAACTATTACATTTAACATTTATACAAGTGGTAAAATTACCAAAATACCCCTACAAGAGCCGAATGAGATAAAATGAATTTTAAGGAGATTTAATTTGATTTAAATTGTGCAAAATAAGGAAAATAATCACCAAAGATATTTTGTCAACCCATATCACGAAATTTCTGGTCCTTCCCCCCCTTATACCACACGGCATTCCACTTTAAAAAGTCAATCCATATCTTTTCTCCTAAACCCTAATTGCCGACCTAAAATAAACACATAAAGAAATTCTCACAGCCTCCATTCGACTCTCCCATCACTCTCAAGTATTTTTCTGTGATTCATCAACATCCTAAGAAGCCAACAAAAATCCCATTCGAATTGTTGAAGCCTTACACGATCGTAGCATTTGTTTTCCTTTGTCGAACCCTAGAAAAGAGGTAAAATGTTTCTGCTTCAATCGACCACTATATAATTCATCTATCATTTTTCTGATGTTCCTTACATGTAATAAGACCCACGAAAATTGGTTTCAAGGTTGCTAGGCCTTTGGTGAAGTCGTGACGATTTTTGGAGTGTTTTAGCCAATCGAGTATACATCTGATCGAACTGCTGTTTCCACACGTTCCAAAATTGATTTCGTATTTTTCTCAGACCCTTTATACCTTATAAACATCAAATAAATTGTTGGATTAGACCCATGCATGCTCGACATCCCTTTCGTGATTTAAAACCCTAAAAACGAGTGTAATTGTGTAATATACTTTCCGATCCATAACAATTCCTAATAAAATTTATTTATACTTGTTATAATGTAATATGATCTGGAAAATTATTGGAAGAATTATCATGGCTTGAATCATGTGTTTTCGAATTATTTTGGTTTATCAATTTTTAAATAAAACGTGTATAAATAAAGGGGAAAAATCCATACGATTTGATTTTATGAATTAGGGCTTGTTTTGTAATGATTAATGATCTTTAATGTGCTGGAAATGATTAAAAATGGATTAGGTTTGATTAGGGTTTTTAATTCCATGATTTTATGTCATGCGATTTGTGTTAAAAGGTTTTGGGTGAGTTTTGTGAACTTTAAAACTAAAGGGTTATTTTTGAAACTTATTTTGGGCTGTATACTGTTCGACAAAAATATAAGATGAGGGTGTTAAGTGTAATTTTTGCATATAAATGGATTAAAATGTATTTAATGATTAATTAGGGTTTGTTTTGAAAATAATTAAAAAAGAGGGACTAAAAATGTAAATTTTAGAAACTTGGAGCTGTTTTGAGTAATTAAAAGTATTCAAGGGGTTTTGTGTCATTTTGGTAATTAAATGGGTTAATATGTAATTATTGATAATTAAAGGTTGAAATTGTAAATTTAAGGGTTAAATATGTAACTTTGATAACTTGAAGGACTTAAAGTGTGAATTAAGAATATTTGAGGATCCATTCGTATAATATATTAAAATAAGGGATCATTATGTAAAATGGATAAGTTAAGGGTTTAAAGTGTAACTTTGAATACTAAAAGGTTTAAAGTGTAATTTTGGAAATATAAGGGTGTGAAAGGTAAAGTTATGAAACCCTAAGGACCAAATGTGTAAATATGTTAAAAGATACTTTGATTCCATTAATAATGACTCAACTTTCTAATTATGGAAACTTTCTAAAAGTGGAAACTTACTATTTATGGAAACCTGCTAAAAGTGGAAAGTCACTTTAAATGGAAAGTTACTAAAACTGGAAAGCCGACTAAAATGAGAAATCTGAATTGAATAAGTTATTAATAACAAGCCGACCATTAATTCGTGTAGATTTGCTGAAGAAGGAATTTTGCTTTCGACCTTTATGTTTCTGTCATGTGTGCACTTGCGGTTTAAGGTACAGATATTCTGACCTTTCTCAAAAGGTTTCTCATGATCTCTTTCATATTCTGATCCATTAGTTCCCGAAGTGATGCCATTTCTATGATCCACTTTACTTGAACTTTCTCTGTTGATCCCACTTGATATGACCTCCGTTATGAACCTATGCTATGAAAACCTTCTTAATGATACCATGGAAATGTTTTGAGAAGAACCGATTTGAAAAGATGTTTATAAATGATGTTAAATTTCTTTTTAAAAGAAAGGTTATTTAACTTTCATGAACACTATATTTTGAAAGACCATTTTATGAAAACTGTTTTAAAAGATTATTTAAATTGGACTTTTAATAGAAACTTTTGAAACGGACTTTTGAACTGAACCATGAATTGATTTTTGAATATGAACCTTGACCTGATAAACTCTGATTGGACCTTGAATACTATTTCTGATATGAACCCTTTGTTATGAACTGCTATTATGAACCTTTGATATGATTCTGAGATAAACCTTTGCTATATGACCTTTTGCATGACTTTGAGACCTGACTCTTAGTTTGATACCCGAGCCATTTCTGTTTCCCTACCTATGGAGGTACCATAGGCATGTCTGTGATGCACCACTGGCATGACTCATGTGTGGGTGAGTGATTTCTCACGCCGTCCCTTTTATGATTATCTGCCGGCTATTATGACTTTGAGTATATGACTTTGAGATTGACTTTGAGTAAGGGGCGTATGGATTGCAATCCTAGACATGTATGCTTAGTGGATTTAACTATGACTTTGAGTTGACTTTGAGGTGACTGGTACTGTGTGCTATACATGCCTTTCACAAATTCTGGGAGTTCGCTATTCCACCCATTCGAAGAATGAGGACACCCCTCATATTATCTGATTATCTGAGAGGACTCCCCTCTATATGATTATGAAGAATTATGGTATTGACGGCTTATATGATATGATATGTTTCTGGGCTCGTGGTAGATGACTATCCTTTCTTCTTTCTGTTCTATTACTCTTTTATCTATTCCTTATGATATTCCCAATGCACTATACTTCGGTTCTGTTTCAGTATCATTGCTTCGTATATGTATCTGTTCACTGGGCTTTTTAAGCTCAGCTGCATTTCCTTTTCCTGCGGCAGGTTTTAGTAGGAAGCTGGGTTATGGGAAGAGAGTGTGACTGGACTTAGAAGACGATGCCTTGATACTTATGCTGGACTAGAGATGATTAGAAAAAGTTTCTCTTTATTAGAATTAGTATTTATTTTGTAACATTGTAGTTTCAGATTTTTCATTTGTAACCCTGAATTTCTTTGTATGTATGAATCATATGCTTGTGTTTGTTCTGATAATGTCACTGTAATGTAATACTTCTACCCTTAACGGGTTGGGGTGTTACAATTATGGTATCAGAGCCCAGGCTGCGATTCGTAATACATTTACCCTTGACCTGTGAAGTTTGGACCCCTAAGTTTCCCTGTAGGCGCTCATAAGACAACCTTTGAAACTTTACATTAGGATTCCCCATAGGAACCTATGTTATTACCAGTGAGGAATGGGTAGACTAAGACGTTTATGTAAGTATCATTTGCTTCCGCATCACTCTGATCATGCCTTTGCTCTTAGATAAGCCTTATGAGGACCTTTGTTTCAGAAGTTAGGAGTTTTGCAACTTAAGCTTAGTAACCAAGTAAGTTTGGAATACCTCGGAAGGCTACCTGGATACCTTACACATTTAAGTTTCACCTTCAAATTTTGATCTCCGCCTCCGATTTGTTTGATAAGCTGTTTGACACCTTTTCGACCACATCGTAGGTCATTCAACCACAATGTGTTCGACACATTCTGTAAATTCATTACTTATGCTGGGTATGAATGTATCATCCGATACTACTTAACTCTGTATGATCCATTATTACTCCTATGAGAATTTTGGTAATTATGAACCACGAATATGAGAAGTTTTGTTTCCTCTCTTTGAATGATGAACCTTGTTCTGCCAACCGTTTCCTTTGGAAGGGTATGATGTAAATACTATCTCTATATGGATTTGTTAACTAAGCATGATGATGCTGATAACTGAGATTCTGTACCTCTCACAATTGACGATTATACGATATTCGTATTACCAATGATACACATCCTACCTGCTACTTATGCTAAGAAGCTAAACGAAATTCCCACACATTGAACTGTTCGTTTATCCATCCCAACATTTTTGTTGAACCATGTACTTGACTCTGATATATGAACTATCTGTATGATTTGACGGCTGTATTCACTCTATGAATCCTTTGACCTTGAGATGTCTGATTGTACGGTCTTTTGGACTGAATGGCTATTCGTGAAGATACCATAGACTACCATATCTGAAATGTGACCTTAAAAATCTGCTTCACCCTATTCCATTATGATGACTCTCTACATCTGCTAAAATTTCTGTCACTATGGAAACACCTACCTCAAACTCATGTGATTACCAAGTTGTCCTGAAAACCATTATTATCAACCCTTGGAAAGTTCTACTATTGGGAAATATTTTGTCATACGAAGATTTTCCGGTATTCTCTGATGAACCTTTTGGTACTCCTTCCTGCTTAAGAAGTAGAGTGGACATTGAACTGATATCAGTGAAGAAACCATGGTGCCATAGAAGTTGAGAGATTGAAGGAGCTGATGGAATATGATTTTTAACCTTGGTGATTCTCTTTAGATGCTCTTGTTTGTTTATGAAGAAGAACGAGAGAAGTATGCGATGACGTATCGACTATCGTAAACTTAAACGTACCACTATGACTAATCATTATCTGTTTCCGCGTATCAATAATTAATTTGGTCTTCCTTTGAAACTCCGCGTCTGATTGCATCATTTTAAATTTGAAGGACTGACGTTGATTGCATCATTTTAAATTTGAAGGACTGAAGAAGCAACCACAAAAACTTCTAAGAAGGGGGTTAACTAACCGAGAGTAACCTTTGGGAAGTATTTCAGTTCCTGAAGAAGAAAGAAGGCGATGTGAAAATTCCCTGAGATGATTTCTGAAGTTACCTTTGCACTCGTTATAACATTTATGAACTTGAATGATGCCAATGGTGTTGGTTAGAATAATCATGTTTTTCGCGTGTTTTGGACAAATTGTCATAGTATGACATTGTGTTGTGTTCTAAAACGAAAGAAGAACATAGAGATTATTGGTGAGACGACCCTTTGTCCTGGAAGAGAAATTTGATTGACGTTCAGAAAGCATAATAGACAACCCTACCCTGTATAATGTAAAGACAAAGCTTTCACAAGAGGGACCAAGATTGAAGACCGTTATCGGAGTTAGAAACCAGGTAGAAGAGTATTGGGAGATGGTTGCGACAAGCATTACCATGGAAGAAGCATATAAGAAGGAGAGAGGAATTGGGATAATGCTCAATCATATATCGTGCAACATGTGAAGATTTTAGTTTGGGCACCAAGACAACCAGACCAAAGAAGACGAACCATTCAACACACAACCTGAAGTCGACAACAACGTCATGTACCTTTAAACCTGGAGTTGTATTGGAAGACCTGTCGAAGACACGCAGTCTTGTTTCTCTATTCATTTTAGTTGTACTAAGATGAATTGAGAGCAGAAGCAAACCTGCAGATGGAGGGATGCGCAGTAATCGCGTCAGAGACTGCCGTTACGATACCACACTACCAAGAGGAGCTGCTGAAGACCGGAGGAACCAGACTCGAGTTTAAATTCTTTCAATCATGAGGTAAGACGGACAAGAATAAACAGACTACTCCAGCTTGGAAGAAATTTTGAAATTGGTAAATGAGTGGACGGATTTGAAAGCGGACATTGTGTTTAGACGAGATGATGCTGTAAAGAATTGACGTTACTGATGACGTACCTTAATTTTGAATGACATTCTCGGATCTCCGTTACTCTTCGAGTAATTTCGTTCTCTTAGTTATGTTGTTTGATTTTGGTGACCTCTGAGACTATAGGTGGACTAGGTGGATTTAAATAAGTTTGGGTGTTCACGACTTGAGATAAAGTATGATCATCATGAGGGCATATGTATATGATGCCAGTATTATGACGCCTGGCCAACGTGATAATACTTACATCGTATAACGTGCACTTATGGTGGGCATGTGATATTTCGAGGAGTGCCTTAGAAGCTTTAGAATTCTGGCATCTGATCAAGATCATCTGAGTTTAGTGAGACTTTAGGTTCATTCTACCTATACGTTTGGTATGCTGTCCTTGTTATACGATTCGATACGTTTGGACTCTCGACACGTGTTTTGCTGATCTTTGCAACTTCTGATAAGAATCTTAGGTTCCATTATGAAATTTCTGCCGTTGACGACATCTAACGATATGCTTTTTGTCCGTATACGTTTCGCATTCGTTGAAGTTGTTCATTATGATCTGCTATGAGTAAATATCTGATTATGGACCTTGAGGAAACGGGACCTGTTTGTTTATGAGAATACCTCTGGAAGGTTATCTGAAAGCCGAGACTATTTGAGAAGCTGAAGAGTTAAACCTTATATCACCCCATGTTTGCTACGATTCAATGTACTCTCATCTGATTCGCCTAATCAATTCGATGTAAATCCTATGAATTTTTATACCTCTTCTTGGAGAATTCGTTTATCATCCGTTATGTTTGGTACATTATCCTTTTGATTCAAATTCAATATGATATGCCCTTCTGAGAAATCTGAAACTGTTTTGACAATAATTACGAGTCATGAGAAACCAGTTGGTCTGAATATCTTTTGGAAGAACCTTCCTGGGCGTGAAAATGTTTGTGACGACTTTTGCGGTTTGCTACGACTTCGTCTAACTTTGCGACTTCAAATTTCGAGGACGAAAATTTTCTTTTAGAGGGGAAGAAGTTGTAACACCTAAAATCCGAGAACATGTGAAAAGACCAAATTGCCCTTACAAATTTGAAATTTAATTAAAAGCTTATAAAGTCTCCAAATAAATCCCAAACTTCAAACAATGCACAAGTTATGTATCCAAATAATTTTAACTATTACATTTAACATTTATACAAGTGGTAAAATTACCAAAATACCCCTACAAGAGCCGAATGAGATAAAATGAATTTTAAGGAGATTTAATTTGATTTAAATTGTGCAAAATAAGGAAAATAATCACCAAAGATATTTTGTCAACCCATATCACGAAATTTCTGGTCCTTCCCCCCCTTATACCACACGGCATTCCACTTTAAAAAGTCAATCCATATCTTTTCTCCTAAACCCTAATTGCCGACCTAAAATAAACACATAAAGAAATTCTCACAGCCTCCATTCGACTCTCCCATCACTCTCAAGCATTTTTCTGTGATTCATCAACATCCTAAGAAGCCAACAAAAATCCCATTCGAATTGTTGAAGCCTTACACGATCGTAGAATTTGTTTTCCTTTGTCGAACCCTAGAAAAGAGGTAAAATGTTTCTGCTTCAATCGACCACTATATAATTCATCTATCATTTTTCTGATGTTCCTTACATGTAATAAGACCCACAAAAATTGGTTTCAAGGTTGCTAGGCCTTTGGTGAAGTCGTGACGATTTTTGGAGTGTTTTGGCCAATCGAGTATACATCTGATCGAACTGCTGTTTCCACATGTTCCAAAATTGATTTGGTATTTTTCTCAGACCCTTTATACCTTATAAACATCAAATAAATTGTTGGATTAGACCCATGCATGCTCGACATCCCTTTCGTGATTTAAAACCCTAAAAACGAGTGTAATTGTGTAATATACTTTCCGGTCCATAACAATTCCTAATAAAATTTATTTATACTTGTTATAATGTAATATGATCTGGAAAATTATTGGAAGAATTATCATGGCTTGAATCATGTGTTTTCGAATTATTTTGGTTTATCGATTTTTAAATAAAACGTGTATAAATAAAGGGGAAAAATCCATACGATTTGATTTTATGAATTAGGGCTTGTTTTGTAATGATTAATGATCATTAATGTGCTGGAAATGATTAAAAATGGATTAGGTTTGATTAGGGTTTTTAATTCCATGATTTTATGTCATGCGATTTGTGTTAAAAGGTTTTGGGTGAGTTTTGTGAACTTTAAAACTAAAGGGTTATTTTTGAAACTTATTTTGGGCTGTATACTGTTCGACAAAAATATAAGATGAGGGTGTTAAGTGTAATTTTTGCATATAAATGGATTAAAATGTATTTAATGATTAATTAGGGTTTGTTTTGAAAATAATTAAAAAAGAGGGACTAAAAATGTAAATTTTAGAAACTTGGAGCTGTTTTGAGTAATTAAAAGTATTCAAGGGGTTTTGTGTCATTTTGGTAATTAAATGGGTTAATATGTAATTATTGATAATTAAAGGTTGAAATTGTAAATTTAAGGGTTAAATATGTAACTTTGATAACTTGAAGGACTTAAAGTGTGAATTAAGAATATTTGAGGATTCATTCGTATAATATATTAAAATAAGGGATCATTATGTAAAATGGATAAGTTAAGGGTTTAAAGTGTAACTTTGAATACTAAAAGGTTTAAAGTGTAATTTTGGAAATATAAGGGTGTGAAAGGTAAAGTTATGAAACCCTAAGGACCAAATGTGTAAATATGTTAAAAGATACTTTGATTCCATTAATAATGACTCAACTTTCTAATTATGGAAACTTTCTAAAAGTGGAAACTTACTATTTATGGAAACCTGCTAAAAGTGGAAAGTCACTTTAAATGGAAAGTTACTAAAACTGGAAAGCCGACTAAAGTGAGAAATCTGAATTGAATAAGTTATTAATAACAAGCCGACCATTAATTCGTGTAGATTTGCTGAAGAAGGAATTTTGCTTTCGACCTTTATGTTTCTGTCATGTGTGCACTTGCGGTTTAAGGTACAGATATTCTGACCTTTCTCAAAAGGTTTCTCATGATCTCTTTCATATTCTGATCCATTAGTTCCCGAAGTGACGCCATTGCTATGATCCCCTTTACTTGAACTTTCTCTGTTGATCCCACTTGATATGACCTCCGTTATGAACCTATGCTATGGAAACCTTCTTAATGATACCATGGAAATGTTTTGAGAAGAACCGATTTGAAAAGATGTTTATAAATGATGCTAAATTTCTTTTTAAAAGAAAGGTTATTTAACTTTCATGAACACTATATTTTGAAAGACCATTTTATGAAAACTGTTTTAAAAGATTATTTAAATTGGACTTTTAATAGAAACTTTTGAAACGGACTTTTGAACTGAACCATGAATTGATTTTTGAATATGAACCTTGACCTGATAAACTCTGATTGGACCTTGAATACTATTTCTGATATGAACCCTTTGTTATGAACTGCTATTATGAACCTTTGATATGATTCTGAGATAAACCTTTGCTATATGATCTTTTGCATGACTTTGAGACCTGACTCTTAGTTTGATACCCGAGCCATTTCTGTTTCCCTACCTATGGAGGTACCATAGGCATGTCTGTGATGCACCACTGGCATGACTCATGTGTGGGTGAGTGATTTCTCACGCCGTCCCTTTTATGATTATCTGCCGGCTATTATGACTTTGAGTATATGACTTTGAGATTGACTTTGAGTAAGGGGCGTATGGATTGCAATCCTAGACATGTATGCTTAGTGGATTTAACTATGACTTTGAGTTGACTTTGAGGTGACTGGTACTGTGTGCTATACATGCCTTTCACAAATTCTGGGAGTTCGCTACTCCACCCATTCGAAGAATGAGGACACCCCTCATATTATCTGATTATCTGAGAGGACTCCCCTCTATATGATTATGAAGAATTATGGTATTGACGGCTTATATGATATGATATGTTTCTGGGCTCGTGGTAGATGACTATCCTTTCTTCTTTCTGTTCTATTACTCTTTTATCTATTCCTTATGATATTCCCAATGCACTATACTTCGGTTCTGTTTCAGTATCATTGCTTCGTATATGTATCTGTTCACTGGGCTTTTTAAGCTCAGCCGCATTTCCTTTTCCTGCGGCAGGTTTTAGTAGGAAGCTGGGTTATGGGAAGAGAGTGTGACTGGACTTAGAAGACGATGCCTTGATACTTATGCTGGACTAGAGATGATTAGAAAAAGTTTCTCTTTATTAGAATTAGTATTTATTTTGTAACATTGTAGTTTCAGATTTTTCATTTGTAACCCTGAATTTCTTTGTATGTATGAATCATATGCTTGTGTTTGTTCTGATAATGTCACTGTAATGTAATACTTCTACCCTTAACGGGTTGGGGTGTTACAATTATGGTATCAGAGCCCAGGCTGCGATTCGTAATACATTTACCCTTGACCTGTGAAGTTTGGACCCCTAAGTTTCCCTGTAGGCGCTCATAAGACAACCTTTGAAACTTTACATTAGGATTCCCCATAGGAACCTATGTTATTACCAGTGAGGAATGGGTAGACTAAGACGTTTATGTAAGTATCATTTGCTTCCGCATCACTCTGATCATGCCTTTGCTCTTAGATAAGCCTTATGAGGACCTTTGTTTCAGAAGTTAGGAGTTTTGCAACTTAAGCTTAGTAACCAAGTAAGTTTGGAATACCTCGGAAGGCTACCTGGATACCTTACACATTTAAGTTTCACCTTCAAATTTTGATCTCCGCCTCCGATTTGTTTGATAAGCTGTTTGACACCTTTTCGACCACATCGTAGGTCATTCAACCACAATGTGTTCGACACATTCTGTAAATTCATTACTTATGCTGGGTATGAATGTATCATCCGATACTACTTAACTCTGTATGATCCATTATTACTCCTATGAGAATTTTGGTAATTATGAACCACGAATATGAGAAGTTTTGTTTCCTCTCTTTGAATGATGAACCTTGTTCTGCCAACCGTTTCCTTTGGAAGGGTATGATGTAAATACTATCTCTATATGGATTTGTTAACTAAGCATGATGATGCTGATAACTGAGATTCTGTACCTCTCACAATTGACGATTATACGATATTCGTATTACCAATGATACACATCCTACCTGCTACTTATGCTAAGAAGCTAAACGAAATTCCCACACATTGAACTGTTCGTTTATCCATCCCAACATTTTTGTTGAACCATGTACTTGACTCTGATATATGAACTATCTGTATGATTTGACGGCTGTATTCACTCTATGAATCCTTTGACCTTGAGATGTCTGATTGTACGGTCTTTTGGACTGAATGGCTATTCGTGAAGATACCATAGACTACCATATCTGAAATGTGACCTTAAAAATCTGCTTCACCCTATTCCATTATGATGACTCTCTACATCTGCTAAAATTTCTGTCACTATGGAAACACCTACCCCAAACTCATGTGATTACCAAGTTGTCCTGAAAACCATTATTATCAACCCTTGGAAAGTTCTACTATTGGGAAATATTTTGTCATACGAAGATTTTCCGGTATTCTCTGATGAACCTTTTGGTACTCCTTCCTGCTTAAGAAGTAGAGTGGACATTGAACTGATATCAGTGAAGAAACCATGGTGCCATAGAAGTTGAGAGATTGAAGGAGCTGATGGAATATGATTTTTAACCTTGGTGATTCTCTTTAGATGCTCTTGTTTGTTTATGAAGAAGAACGAGAGAAGTATGCGATGACGTATCGACTATCGTAAACTTAAACGTACCACTATGACTAATCATTATCTGTTTCCGCGTATCAATAATTAATTTGGTCTTCCTTTGAAACTCCGCGTCTGATTGCATCATTTTAAATTTGAAGGACTGACGTTGATTGCATCATTTTAAATTTGAAGGACTGAAGAAGCAACCACAAAAACTTCTAAGAAGGGGGTTAACTAACCGAGAGTAACCTTTGGGAAGTATTTCAGTTCCTGAAGAAGAAAGAAGGCGATGTGAAAATTCCCTGAGATGATTTCTGAAGTTACCTTTGCACTCGTTATAACATTTATGAACTTGAATGATGCCAATGGTGTTGGTTAGAATAATCATGTTTTTCGCGTGTTTTGGACAAATTGTCATAGTATGACATTGTGTTGTGTTCTAAAACGAAAGAAGAACATAGAGATTATTGGTGAGACGACCCTTTGTCCTGGAAGAGAAATTTGATTGACGTTCAGAAAGCATAATAGACAACCCTACCCTGTATAATGTAAAGACAAAGCTTTCACAAGAGGGACCAAGATTGAAGACCGTTATCGGAGTTAGAAACCAGGTAGAAGAGTATTGGGAGATGGTTGCGACAAGCATTACCATGGAAGAAGCATATAAGAAGGAGAGAGGAATTGGGATAATGCTCAATCATATATCGTGCAACATGTGAAGATTTTAGTTTGGGCACCAAGACAACCAGACCAAAGAAGACGAACCATTCAACACACAACCTGAAGTCGACAACAACGTCATGTACCTTTAAACCTGGAGTTGTATTGGAAGACCTGTCGAAGACACGCAGTCTTGTTTCTCTATTCATTTTAGTTGTACTAAGATGAATTGAGAGCAGAAGCAAACCTGCAGATGGAGGGATGCGCAGTAATCGCGTCAGAGACTGCCGTTACGATACCACACTACCAAGAGGAGCTGCTGAAGACCGGAGGAACCAGACTCGAGTTTAAATTCTTTCAATCATGAGGTAAGACGGACAAGAATAAATAGACTACTCCAGCTTGGAAGAAATTTTGAAATTGGTAAATGAGTGGACGGATTTGAAAGCGGACATTGTGTTTAGACGAGATGATGCTGTAAAGAATTGACGTTACTGATGACGTACCTTAATTTTGAATGACATTCTCGGATCTCCGTTACTCTTCGAGTAATTTCGTTCTCTTAGTTATGTTGTTTGATTTTGGTGACCTCTGAGACTATAGGTGGACTAGGTGGATTTAAATAAGTTTGGGTGTTCACGACTTGAGATAAAGTATGATCATCATGAGGGCATATGTATATGATGCCAGTATTATGACGCCTGGCCAACGTGATAATACTTACATCGTATAACGTGCACTTATGGTGGGCATGTGATATTTCGAGGAGTGCCTTAGAAGCTTTAGAATTCTGGCATCTGATCAAGATCATCTGAGTTTAGTGAGACTTTAGGTTCATTCTACCTATACGTTTGGTATGCTGTCCTTGTTATACGATTCGATACGTTTGGACTCTCGACACGTGTTTTGCTGATCTTTGCAACTTCTGATAAGAATCTTAGGTTCCATTATGAAATTTCTGCCATTGACGACATCTACCGATATGCTTTTTGTCCGTATACGTTTCGCATTCGTTGAAGTTGTTCATTATGATCTGCTATGAGTAAATATCTGATTATGGACCTTGAGGAAACGGGACCTGTTTGTTTATGAGAATACCTCTGGAAGGTTATCTGAAAGCCGAGACTATTTGAGAAGCTGAAGAGTTAAACCTTATATCACCCCATGTTTGCTACGATTCAATGTACTCTCATCTGATTCGCCTAATCAATTCGATGTAAATCCTATGAATTTTTATACCTCTTCTTGGAGAATTCGTTTATCATCCGTTATGTTTGGTACATTATCCTTTTGATTCAAATTCAATATGATATGCCCTTCTGAGAAATCTGAAACTATTTTGACAATAATTACGAGTCATGAGAAACCAGTTGGTCTGAATATCTTTTGGAAGAACCTTCCTGGGCGTGAAAATGTTTGTGACGACTTTTGCGGTTTGCTACGACTTCGTCTAACTTTGCGACTTCAAATTTCGAGGATGAAAATTTTCTTTTAGAGGGGAAGAAGTTGTAACACCTAAAATCCGAGAACATGTGAAAAGACCAAATTGCCCTTACAAATTTGAAATTTAATTAAAAGCTTATAAAGTCTCCAAATAAATCCCAAACTTCAAACAATGCACAAGTTATGTATCCAAATAATTTTAACTATTACATTTAACATTTATACAAGTGGTAAAATTACCAAAATACCCCTACAAGAGCCGAATGAGATAAAATGAATTTTAAGGAGATTTAATTTGATTTAAATTGTGCAAAATAAGGAAAATAATCACCAAAGATATTTTGTCAACCCATATCACGAAATTTCTGGTCCTTCCCCCCCTTATACCACATGGCATTCCACTTTAAAAAGTCAATCCATATCTTTTCTCCTAAACCCTAATTGCCGACCTAAAATAAACACATAAAGAAATTCTCACAGCCTCCATTCGACTCTCCCATCACTCTCAAGCATTTTTCTGTGATTCATCAACATCCTAAGAAGCCAACAAAAATCCCATTCGAATTGTTGAAGCCTTACACGATCGTAGCATTTGTTTTCCTTTGTCGAACCCTAGAAAAGAGGTAAAATGTTTCTGCTTCAATCGACCACTATATAATTCATCTATCATTTTTCTGATGTTCCTTACATGTAATAAGACCCACGAAAATTGGTTTCAAGGTTGCTAGGCCTTTGGTGAAGTCGTGACGATTTTTGGAGTGTTTTGGCCAATCGAGTATACATCTGATCGAACTGCTGTTTCCACATGTTCCAAAATTGATTTGGTATTTTTCTCAGACCCTTTATACCTTATAAACAGCAAATAAATTGTTGGATTAGACCCATGCATGCTCGACATCCCTTTCGTGATTTAAAACCCTAAAAACGAGTGTAATTGTGTAATATACTTTCCGATCCATAACAATTCCTAATAAAATTTATTTATACTTGTTATAATGTAATATGATATGGAAAATTATTGGAAGAATTATCATGGCTTGAATCATGTGTTTTCGAATTATTTTGGTTTATCGATTTTTAAATAAAACGTGTATAAATAAAGGGGAAAAATCCATACGATTTGATTTTATGAATTAGGGCTTGTTTTGTAATGATTAATGATCTTTAATGTGCTGGAAATGATTAAAAATGGATTAGGTTTGATTAGGGTTTTTAATTCCATGATTTTATGTCATGCGATTTGTGTTAAAAGGTTTTGGGTGAGTTTTGTGAACTTTAAAACTAAAGGGTTATTTTTGAAACTTATTTTGGGCTGTATACTGTTCGACAAAAATATAAGATGAGGGTGTTAAGTGTAATTTTTGTATATAAATGGATTAAAATGTATTTAATGATTAATTAGGGTTTGTTTTGAAAATAATTAAAAAAGAGGGACTAAAAATGTAAATTTTAGAAACTTGGAGCTGTTTTGAGTAATTAAAAGTATTCAAGGGGTTTTGTGTCATTTTGGTAATTAAATGGGTTAATATGTAATTATTGATAATTAAAGGTTGAAATTGTAAATTTAAGGGTTAAATATGTAACTTTGATAACTTGAGGGACTTAAAGTGTGAATTAAGAATATTTGAGGATCCATTCGTATAATATATTAAAATAAGGGATCATTATGTAAAATGGATAAGTTAAGGGTTTAAAGTGTAACTTTGAATACTAAAAGGTTTAAAGTGTAATTTTGGAAATATAAGGGTGTGAAAGGTAAAGTTATGAAACCCTAAGGACCAAATGTGTAAATATGTTAAAAGATACTTTGATTCCATTAATAATGACTCAACTTTCTAATTATGGAAACTTTCTAAAAGTGGAAACTTACTATTTATGGAAACCTGCTAAAAGTGGAAAGTCACTTTAAATGGAAAGTTACTAAAACTGGAAAGCCGACTAAAATGAGAAATCTGAATTGAATAAGTTATTAATAACAAGCCGACCATTAATTCGTGTAGATTTGCTGAAGAAGGAATTTTGCTTTCGACCTTTATGTTTCTGTCATGTGTGCACTTGCGGTTTAAGGTACAGATATTCTGACCTTTCTCAAAAGGTTTCTCATGATCTCTTTCATATTCTGATCCATTAGTTCCCGAAGTGATGCCATTGCTATGATCCCCTTTACTTGAACTTTCTCTGTTGATCCCACTTGATATGACCTCCGTTATGAACCTATGCTATGAAAACCTTCTTAATGATACCATGGAAATGTTTTGAGAAGAACCGATTTGAAAAAATGTTTATAAATGATGCTAAATTTCTTTTTAAAAGAAAGGTTATTTAACTTTCATGAACACTATATTTTGAAAGACCATTTTATGAAAACTGTTTTAAAAGATTATTTAAATTGGACTTTTAATAGAAACTTTTGAAACGGACTTTTGAACTGAACCATGAATTGATTTTTGAATATGAACCTTGACCTGATAAACTCTGATTGGACCTTGAATACTATTTATGATATGAACCCTTTGTTATGAACTGCTATTATGAACCTTTGATATGATTCTGAGATAAACCTTTGCTATATGACCTTTTGCATGACTTTGAGACCTGACTCTTAGTTTGATACCCGAGCCATTTCTGTTTCCCTACCTATGGAGGTACCATAGGCATGTCTGTGATGCACCACTGGCATGACTCATGTGTGGGTGAGTGATTTCTCACGCCGTCCCTTTTATGATTATCTGCTGGCTATTATGACTTTGAGTATATGACTTTGAGATTGACTTTGAGTAAGGGGCGTATGGATTGCAATCCTAGACATGTATGCTTAGTGGATTTAACTATGACTTTGAGTTGACTTTGAGGTGACTGGTACTGTGTGCTATACATGCCTTTCACAAATTCTGGGAGTTCGCTACTCCACCCATTCGAAGAATGAGGACACCCCTCATATTATCTGATTATCTGAGAGGACTCCCCTCTATATGATTATGAAGAATTATGGTATTGACGGCTTATATGATATGATATGTTTCTGGGCTCGTGGTAGATGACTATCCTTTCTTCTTTCTGTTCTATTACTCTTTTATCTATTCCTTATGATATTCCCAATGCACTATACTTCGGTTCTGTTTCAGTATCATTGCTTCGTATATGTATCTGTTCACTGGGCTTTTTAAGCTCAGCCGCATTTCCTTTTCCTGCGGCAGGTTTTAGTAGGAAGCTGGGTTATGGGAAGAGAGTGTGACTGGACTTAGAAGACGATGCCTTGATACTTATGCTGGACTAGAGATGATTAGAAGAAGTTTCTCTTTATTAGAATTAGTATTTATTTTGTAACATTGTAGTTTCAGATTTTTCATTTGTAACCCTGAATTTCTTTGTATGTATGAATCATATGCTTGTGTTTGTTCTGATAATGTCACTGTAATGTAATACTTCTACCCTTAACGGGTTGGGGTGTTACAAATTATTAACATAGAAGTAAGATTAGATTTCTCGCGTTAGAAAACTATGGATGAAACAAGCTCTCGTAGTCTATGGCATTAAGTTAGATAAGTGTGCAACAACAAAGGAGCTATATAAGTTAGGATAGACCCTGTTCAACACTCTCACATCAAATGTATAGAACTACGTCATCAATCACTTATGATCATAGGTTATGTAGAAAAGGTAGCTTTGGAAGATAACATTGCCAATATGTTTACCAAACTCCTTAAGCGTGAACTATTTAATTACTTGCATTTAGGATTAGGAATGATGGAGCAAATTGATTGAATTCTTAAGAATGCTTAAAACTTTCTGAAATTTCAAAGTTAAAAAAAAAATCTCTGTCAGATGGGCGGACCCCTTAAAGTTGTAAGGGCGGCCCCCTTAAATATTAAGGGGACCGGCCACACTTTAAGGGGGCCGACCATCTGAGCTTTAAAAAAAATCCAGTTTTCTTTTCTTTTTCATTAATCTGAGTCTAGGATTCTATTTTGCACAAAATTAGGAGTTGGGATATTTTGTTAGTGCATCAATATGTTTTCAAAGGAAACCCTACTTCAATTTTTAAAATCATGCTCATGTTTAGGAAAACTCATTGTTGAATAATGATAAAAACGTTTTTCTATCAAACCATGCACAATAGTCTCACTCTCGTTGTCTATATATATATAATCCAATATATACATATACATGACACTTAGAAGTGAGCAAAGCTAAATCAAGGAGATCAAGGATCGTTTCTTAGGAAAAATTGTTTTTCTTTTATAGGAGTCAAAACGATCTTAACTCCGTATTTGTTTCATATAGGCACACACTAGAACAAAATCAAGAATTACGCTATCACATTTGTTCCATCACTAGTGTCTCACTCATTAGTTGCCTTTGCCCTTGCTCTAAGTTAGTCATGTTAGGTAGAATGCCTTAATTACTTGATTTATTACTTTATTAAGTTTGCATGCATGCTTAGTTGTAATTATATTACATGTTAATTCGCCTATATACTTTTCATGCATATTCCATTAAGATAATACATGCATATTTGCCTAAAGAGTTGGACTTGCCAAAAACCAAACCTCATAATCTTTACACACTCAAACCTCATAACCTTTACTCACCCATACCCTTCTACAATATACTCAAACCTCATAACCTTTACACAATCAAACCACCAAAGTGAAATAAAAAACCAATTCATTCCTTCCGTGAACATCTCTCTTTCACTCTCACCAATCACACCACTAGATACTCGTTTCCCATCCTCACAAATAACTCCATCTAGTCATCCTCACAAAAAGATTCAACCATGTAACCATTGACTACACTCTACAAAGTGTGTCATCACCACTACAACTTAACCCATGAAGGTCAAACCATACTTCATGATACACAAACCTCATGTTCACTCAAATGAACCATTTCAAAAACCACATCATAATAACCAACCATCCATCTCATCACCCAAGTACACCTTCAACCTTGCTCCCAAAAATACACCTTCATCTCACCCTTCACCTCCAACACACATCACCATAATCCACTATGGATTCACCGAAAACTTCCATTTACAAAACATCAAAGAAACAAATGATCCTCATCATCACTCCTAAACTACTCTTCATTGACTAATCCAAAGATGACAACACAACCTCATCACCTCAACTTCAATGCTCATCTCCTAGTGTACCAAATGGACCATCTAAAACACCCTCTACTCGTGGAACATCCTTTACTTCCATACCTTCATTCTTATCCATACATATCTCCACCACCAAGAGTATCACCACCACCTCCTACCAACACACATGCTATTCCCATGTTACATGACCAATCATCCATAACAACCGCACTCCACCATCATCACCTTCCTCCGAACATATAAAGTTCGTTGAAGAGCTCTAAGAAGCTCATGAGCCTAGTGCTCTTCTTGTCATGTATATTGCTCAACGCAACTTGGACCAACCACCTTCATCACCCTACTCAAATTGTCTCCCTCACTCTCTCCATTTAGAGCAAGTTGAGCAACATACACACTTTTGTCCTTGTTGCATTTACCTTCAAAAATAAACCATTCTCTTGGATTGAGTATCTCCTCACTAGGTCTTTTCCAACACCCTCACTAACACAAGAATCAGACCCTCAAACAAACACTTCCTTTTCATATATTGAGAATTTGTTCCATCAACAACCACCAAAATATCCAAACTATCCAAACACCATTCCTAAAAAAATCTATCTCCACTAAATCCAACTACTATGCTTCCCATCTTCAAATAAAATCCCCACAAACCTTTTGTGTTCCAAGCAAGTCCAAGAGACCTCAAGTTGGCAACTTAGTATTATCTAGTGTAATTCAAATGGTTCTATTAATGAATGCTTCTTATTAAATGCACTCTTATTAGTTCTCTTATATTTGTTCTATGCATCATATATATATTGCGTGTGCTTTAAATATTTTTGCAAGCATTCCATATCTCGATTTTTTTGATGACCTCAAAACGAGGGGGAGTATACGTCAAGGGGGAGCACTACATTCGTCGGGATATCCTTTTTGATGCTAACAAAAAGGGGGAGAAGTGATATAAACTCATACTAAAAGCTTGTATGTATATTAATTTTTAGTTTAATGAGTTTAGATTTTGTAATCATAAAAAAGGGGGAGATTGTTGATATAAATAATGTATAAAAACGTTATTCATATTTTTCGATATCCCTAAGTTTTGACGATTACAAAATGTAAAAACATTAAACGCAAAATTAATACGTAAACAAGTATTTAGCAACTAATATAACTTCATCCAACAAAATCACCTAAGGTATGAATAAACAAGTGTCTAATACATTTTATGATCAAAGAGATTTTTATTTAAACATTATATATACACTTTATATTTCTTTGAAAAACATATTTGGTAATAAAGGAAAATTTTTAATTCATAATAAATATATGAATTCAAATTTTTAACCAAAATCAGTTAGTTTTTCACAAAATAAACTTTCCCCACTAAAAGACAGAAATTCTGGCCGTTACAGGTGGGCGGCCCCCTTAATTTTAAGGGGGCCGGCCACGCTCCCCTGTCAGATTCTGTCAGAAATTTTTCCCTATAAATACCACCTCAAACCTGGTATTTTTACCACCTTTTGCACGATAATTTTCAGATCCAATTCTCTCTAAACATCCTTCTAAAACCCTTTGATCATAAGATTATTAATCCTTGTTTCAAGTGATCCAATCTTTTCATTCCCTCATCTCTCTAAGTGCAAAAGAAGAATACTCCTTCAAGAATCAAGTTAAGAAGTATTGTACATTTGTATATATTATCTAGTAGTTGTGTATATTACTTGTAAAGGTGTAGAAGGCTTGAAATTAGATAGATCTAGGTTTGTTAGATGTGAGTAGAAGTAGTGAAGAAAAAGTAGAGTTGTGAAGAGCAAGAAGTAGTGAAGTAGTGAAGGTGTGTAGTAGTTGTGGAGTGTACAAGTTGCGTAGAAGTCATGCTAAGTTGTGTAGTGGTGTGAGATTGGTTCTAGCTACAATTAGAACCCGACATTTAGCTTAGTGTCGTTAATTGGTGTAAGCAAAAGTTGTGTAAGGTTTTCACCGCCATAAGGGAGCTCGTTGACATAGTAAAGAAAACTCTCGAGTAGGTGACTCGGGGAGTGGAGTAGGGCAAGGAAGGTGTCCTTGTAGCCGAAACACTATAAATCCTTTGTCTCGCAGTTAGATCTTTCCGGCACTAACTTATTACTTAGCTTACTTACTTACATCTCGTATATAGCTATAATTGTCTATATTATGCATGTGTTGAATTTACATATTTAGCTTACAGCGTTATTATTTTTCATACCTCGATATTGTTGTTCATATTGTTCAAGACATGAGTTCACATAAGATCGAATCAAAGTTTTAAGAGTTAACAATGCTTTAAAACAAAACTAAGTTTTCATAAATAAAAAAGGACGTAAAAATACTTGTCTGTATTGTTGTTGTTTACTTGCGTAGATATAAGTTCTTATAAGTCATACTCATCCATATTGTTATTATTTACTTGCGTAGATATAAGTACTTATAATCATACAAGTATTGATCTCACATAAACTAGAAACGAAGTTTTGTTTTAAACAACTAAGTTTTCTTAAAATTAAAAAGACATAAAACTATTCAACCCCCCCCCCCCCCCCCCATTCTAGTTTTCCACAGGACCAATTGTGAAAAAATATTCATTCTTAAAACCCTTGATTGTCTCTTCCCTAAGACGCTACTTACTTTTGTGCGTTAACCAATAAACCCATTCCACCGCCTTTTCCTCACGCATATCTAAATGGAAGATTTCCCAATGTAGAATGCACTTATGAAAGTGGTTGATTCTTGATGCTTAAATGATCGAATGAGAATGTGGTTTGGGCAAGATGCTGCTAAATAAGGGGTTTTTTTAAACCTAATTCATGCCTGTATTGATCATTTAAAGAGGCTGATTCCCAAGCGTAGGGAGCTGATTGAGGAAGATGAAGCTTTGGGAGAGTGTGGTATGGCGCATTCCAGTTTGGTTGCGCTTAGATAAACCCAGGCCAGACACATTGACCAACTTGCTCGTTTGATAAAGATTTATGGGGAAGCTGATGAAGGTATTCGTAAGCAGGAAAGTTATGTTGATGCCATGGCTGAATATAATTAGTCAGTTTTGGGTATTTGATGGGGGTAGGTTAATGAGGTGTTTTCGTACCTTGTTTTCCATGTTTAGGTTGTTACAAGGTTATGTAAATATATCTTTTGTTTGGTTGATAAGGAAGGGTTGTTCTACTTCCTGATGTTATTGTAATGTACTGTAACTATGATGCAATATAAATCTATGTTTTAGCAGTTCCAATTGTGCTATTTGGTGTACTGTCTGTATCAGCAAAAAAAATCTATGTATGCAAATGAAGCTTCAATTTTGGTGTTTACATTTTATGCGTTTGCTAAATTGCATTTGCATTTTCTAAGGAGTGCTTGGAATAACCCAATTTGACTTATAAAGTCAGCACCTACCAAACAAGTGTTACTAATAATCCATTTGAAATAACCCATTTAAGGAGTTGTTTGAAATAACCCATTTTTAATTATAAAGTCAACACAGACAAAAAAAAAATAGTAACAAACGTGTATAGTTTTAATCAATTAAAAAATCCTATGTATACATTTGCAGCTTTAATTTTTGGTGTTTACATTTTATGAGTTTGCTATTGCATATGTAGTTTAGGGGGATTGTTTGGAATAACACTTTGACTTATTAAAGTCAACACATACCAAACAAGTGTTAATAATAATCCGTTTGAAATACCTAAAATTATGCATATACATTGCATCAAACTTACAAAACATTGTATGTGAACAAGCCCATATGGTTTCAAACTTACACAGATAGTTACAGAACATTTTCTAAGCATTCGTCAAGTTTTTTCTGCCCACCATACATACAGGCTACTAGGAACAAGTCCATATGGTAGGGGTGGAAATTCTCGACACGACACGATAAACGACACGAACCCGACATGAAGTTAAACAGGTTTGAGTTGAGGATAAACAGGTTTGGGTCAAAAACAGGTCAACCCGTCTAACCTGTTTAATAAACGGGTCGTGTTTGGGTTGAGCAAGTGTTAAACAGGTCAACACGTGAACCCGTTTAAGTATATAAGCCTCTAAAAATAAAATATATAACTTGGTTTTAATGTTAGATATGGATTAAATGTATTTTGGTATGTTCTTATGATTATAACTCAGATTTTATTGAAATTGACGCTTATAACTTATAACTCAAATATCATTGAAATTGTCGTGTAGTTATTTGTATATTATTTTTATCATATTTTAGATCCTTATATCATTTTTGCATTTAAGCTAGTTAAATAAACAAACCACAAATCTTATTCACTACTTGACCTATTTACTTAAACGGGTTAAACGGGTCACAAATGGGTTACACGTGTTATGCAGGTCTGGGTTAGGGTTGAGCTTCTTGACACGATTAATAAATGGGTTGTGTTTGGGTTGAGGTTATTTCAACCCGCCAACCCGCAAACCCGAATATGTCAACACGAACACGACTCGATTGCCACCCCTACCATATGGGTTATCTGAATCAGATACTACAAAAGCTGTTTATTAAAGAACATTCATCCAAGTTACAAACAACCATCAGCACACATCAAACTTTAAAAGTCTCTGTGACTTGTTTGTTTCATCACT
This sequence comes from Artemisia argyi, assembly GCA_030686995.1. Classification (NCBI taxonomy): domain Eukaryota; kingdom Viridiplantae; phylum Streptophyta; class Magnoliopsida; order Asterales; family Asteraceae; genus Artemisia; species Artemisia argyi. Next base: position 124,741,588 of record CM060678.1, read on the forward strand.
TAGAAAGAAGCGGACCATTGAACCTTGACTAAACCCTACTTCCGCCCTTAACTCCCTGAAACTAGTTGATGAAACAATTGCCACTTTCCTCCTCACCTTCCCTTAACCAACTTGCACAGTTTTTTCACGCACTTCGAACACTTTCTCCATCTTTTGATGCTTTACAACAACGAAAGAGAACCCATACAAGTTGTACTTCTTCACAAGTGTTGATGGTATAACCTGTTACAAAATGTACAAAAGTAAGCCTAAGTGTTTTTGGAGTGATTCTATCAGACATTATGATCTATCAATCATCCTATCAGAACCACAATATCTCATAAAAAATTGACAGCTACACATCTTAATAAGCAACCGTGTCACTACTGCTTCCCAAACAGGCCAAATACATAGAACAAAATATAGGACCACATCAACCACGCATAAAAGAAGTATAGCAAAGTTTGGAATACACTTACAAGTTGCCCATCTCTCCAGAAGTATGCAGTCAGCTTTCTATAGAATGCCCTTTCTTCTTGGTCATGGACAGTGTGAAACGTCTAATTACACATCTAGTTCATACGACGGGCTTCAAGTTAATAATACATAATTAGTTACAGATAAGCCAAAATGTTACACTGATATCATATACTCCATGTAGTTAAAGTTAATCAAGATAAATGATGACATCAAATAGTCCAGATATTTTAGTGTCTATTTCCCACTAATATGCTCGTTATTTGTACTTATTATTAGGATATATACTTTTATTTCGTTATAATTTGTATCCAGTTTACAAATGATCATAGGAGCTAAAGAGACGTGGAAATTGGAAAGAACTCGTAAAAGATACACAACTATAGTATGCTGAAGAAAGCTACAGCGTAACTTACACTCTCCATTACGCCGTAGCTAGGAATTCAAATATGAAGACTAAATACAACACGGAACAAGGACTATGGCATAACCATAACCCTTAGTTACGCCATAACTATTTCAAGACTTAAAAGAATTCCTAGTGATGAAGGTTACGCCGTAACAATTATGTGGAGTTACGGCATAGCAATGACACCGTAAGTGATCCAAGATCCAGAATTAAGCTACGGCATAGCCCACTTGAAGACTACGGCGTATATGAAAACCTAAAAGAAGTTACGACGTAACCAGTTACATCAACTATGCCGCAACCATTGCTATGGATAAGTTACGGCGTAACGAGTTACATCAACTACGCCGTACCCAAATCATAGAGTTACGCCGTAGCAGTGTCGGGCTTATAAATACAACCCTAATTTCTGCATTTGAAACAACTCCTACACCACCAAAAAGCAGAGAATGAAGGAGGGTTCTAGCAAGTCATTCCACGACAGCATACGGAGCATTTTCAAGGGAGAGATCACGCCACAAACACCATAGGTTTTATTTATCATTGTGTTAATTACATTATCGAATTATGTCTTCATTTCTTATGCACAACATTGATTCAGCTTTACTTTTCAACATGATCAGCTAAGCACCTTTGGTGCTAACATAGTTATGAATCTTATATTGTTATGATTATGTTTTCGTACTATTCCATAATGCTTCTAGTGTGTGCCTGCTTAGTTCATCGTTAGATCCTCTAATTGTGGTAGTTTTGAAGAACCGGTTGTACTCGGTACACTAGGGAAATAGACCAAACGAATCTAGTGTAGTTGAGTTGCAAGGGAAATGGTAAAGCAGACTGTAAGTGCTAGTCATTGACCTTGTGTGCAAAATGACCAAAGGACCAGCTTCCGGGTTGGATAAACTTAAGTAGTTAGATGTATGGTCTAAGATCTGAAAATCAGGGCCATACAAAGATAAGTCTAGCATGTAGTGGTACTTAATGACTTAAACTAGTCTACCATACGTCGGCTTACTTACAGAGAGAAGGGCCTTTGTTCCCGATAGGATTCTAGGGAGATAGGCTAAGGAACTAGACCAAATGAACCTAGTGATATATGTCCACCCCATTTGTTGCATTCGAATTGTTTTATAGAGAACATAGTCATGGCAATATAGGATGACTAGCTAGGCTAGTACACTTTCTCCCTATTGCTCACAACCTTATTTTATTTTATGCATTTTTTGTTTAATTAATTAATTCAACTCTTAACAGTTTAAAATATGACACCTAGACTTAGATAAAATCCACCTCACATAGCTCTTGGGACGACCTTGGTATTACCATTTACTATTCTACACACGATCGGATACACTGTCCGTTAATGCATTAAGGTAGACCTTAGGTAATCGAGACTATTATAAATTTAAGACCTTGTTAGTAAAACATGCATCAAGTTTTTAGCACCATTTTCGGGAAGCTATAATAGGATTTTTGTTTAAGTTTTTTATTTTTGTTAAAAAATTTTTTGTTTTTCTCATATTTTCTTTAAGTTTCAGGGATTATGGCTGTTGTCGACATCGATACGTTGACTCTTGAAAAATACCTTGCTATGGCTAGGGATGAGCAAGGGTCGGGCCTCGTAAGGCCGGTTATTCGAGCAGATATTCAGTTTGAAATCAAGGCTCAGTTTATGAGAGAATTGTGGAATAAACTCTTCACTAGAAACAAAACTGAAGTTGCATACAATCATGTTGAACATGCCTTGTACGTTACTAGCCTCTTCAACATTCCAGGGCTTTCTCATGATGATGTTATGCTTAAAGTGTTTTCAATGACACTTATTGGAGCTGCTCGAAGATGGATTCATAGGTTGCCTGGCGGAACCATCAACACTTGGAATCTCCTCAAAAAGGCTTTCATTCAACGTTATTGCCCTCCTTCTAAGACGGCAAAACAATTAGAAGAGATTTACAATTTCAGATAGGAAACTAATGAAACGTTGTACCAAGCTTGGGATAGGTATAATGATCTCCTATACAGGTGCCCGACACATGACTTGAATAAGCAACAGATAGTCAACATCTTCTACAAGGGAATTAACATCGCAACAAGGCATATTCTTGATTCTCAAGGACCTATCCTATGGATGACACCTGTTCAGGCCCTAGATATTATTCAAGACATGGCCGACCACTCACAGAAGTGGCATGATGGAGGAATGTTAGGTCACTATTTTATATTCATATGATCATAGAATCTTAAAGAGAGAAAGTAAGTAGAGAGAGAAAGTGGAAGGAACTCTTATGTGAAATGAAATAAGGAAGATGTTATTACCAAGAGAACCAACACCCTCTAAGTAGGGGTTACATTGCTATTTATACTACTAGTCTAGTGCTTTACATGACTTTCTACTTGTTACACAACTAGCCCTTAGACTTTAACAAAACATGTAAACTTGGTAAAAATAACATAAAACATATTAAAACATTAACGTACTAATATAATATTACAACCTATTACAAAACTCAATGACCGACTATTGCTTTAACAAAGTGTATTCCCAACAATCTCCCCCTAAGTGTTGGTCATCAAAGGTTGCTCGACGTCGTCATCTTCTTGACTTTGACATAGTAGTTGATGTCTTCAAAAATGTTGCAAAATCTTTCATCGTTCTTTGATCTATGTTCTTTGTTGATATGGTAGTGATCATCTTATGAAGTTGTTTGCCTATCGTTACTTTTGTTTCTGTGGTGGTTGTCCGCCATTCCAACATGCTCATATATCTTTGGATTTAGACTTTCATACACACGTAGTTCCATTTCTTTCACATTGATCTTTAGTCTCTTTACTTTATAGATTCTTCCATATGATGCAGAATCTTTTGGAGAACTTTGCGTTGCTTAGATCTTTGGGGCAGCATTCATTGACTTCAAGATGTATGTATGAGCATGTGGAATCTATCGCCATGGAGGTGATGTGTAGCTGCAGGTAAAAAGTTAGCAATAAACAACCGGTACTTACAGGTAAGGAATTAGAGATCGTCAACAGCATTGTGTGAAGACTCCTTCTAACCCTTACCAAGGCCGTTCCCATTTCGGATACTCTCGAGGGAGCTTACGAGACCTACTAAGTAGCTCAACGAATGGGTGAGTCCCTGGGGATCACTCCACGACTGTAGACTATTTTGGAACCACCGCGAACACTAAGCGTAACTTACAAGGAGTTACTGAAGTGACCTGCTGTCAGGGCTTTTTGATGTTGACCCTGGCAGGAGTTTCCGTTCAATCATTGAGAAATACAAGGGTATATTCTCTCATAAACGTTCTCAGCAGATTGATAGGATCTGCGAAGGACTTGATAATTTTACAGCTGTTTCCCATTGATGCAGAACACCAGTTGTAGAAATATTAAGTGTTCCTAAGAGATCTTCGATGTATCTCATTTCTCTAGACTCGGTAAGTTCATAATTTGGTCCTATGTGAAGATTAGGGAGAGGTCTCCTGCTTCAATATCAATCATCTCTAAGAGATAAGTTGATAGATTACACCGGTTCCCTGTGAGAATGAAACAAGCTCTTTTAAGAGAACTTGAGTGGCTTAGAAGGTTAAGTGTAGTGCATCACTGGGTCCATGACGTCTTTATCTTCAATACCGGTGTTGCCTTAGCAACAACCAGTAGCATATGAATTGAACCCGGTGTCTGCCCTAAGGTTGAACATATGGAGGGCTATTTCTTTTCACCCTTTTCTTTACTTTTCTTTTTAATTCTTCAACCCCTTCTTTCTCCTTTCATTCTTTTCTCCTTTTTTTCATATCATACCTAAGGACTTCTAATTCTAACTATTGGTGATGTCCTTGGGTATATCCCTCCGGCCCTGGTGGATCATAGGACGGTTTTTCCTAACTTTAGTCACCTTATAACACCATGACTATCCTATAATTGCCATGAAACCATTTATTGAAAATCTCTCAAAGTGTTTGATATTATAAGACAAGTTTAGATAACACTTTGAGAGTTTTGGTTTACTTTTGAAGGACTCCCCCTTCACTTGTGCTCATGATTGTTTAATAAATTTGCACATGCGGGAGGAGCAAGCACTTTGTGAATTGATCAACTTTCAGTGAACAAGACCGATTTGAGACACGCTTACATCACTAGTTAGACTAGCTTGAAGTTATTACCCGGCCTGGTCGAGTTCACAGAAAGTTTCTCGAAATGGTACATTTCTACTTAGACAAATCCTGACGAATTTGAGTGTTTGATCCCCGAACTTTTAAAGCTCATCATATCTCATGAGTTTGTTGACATTATTTTTAGTGTAGACGACCCCAAAAGTTTGTTGTAGAAGGTGAAAGGTTTCATCTTCGGGATGCCTGGAATTTGCATTTGTGGAGCCGTGAAGTTGAGTGCTGCTTGATAGCTTTCAACTCCTAATTGTGCATCCTCAACTCTTGCCCGGATGATGGTTTGACGCATGATGAGAAGAATAGAGTTGATAATGTCATACTGAAGGCTGGCAGGCAGATGCTGAAATTTGCCTTGCACCTTAAGCAAGTACATATCTTCGATGTCGTTGAGATTCAATCGATGATAAACTGCTTCACTGAATGTGTACAACTCGTCATCATTACGTCGAACCACAATTTCGTGAAGGAAGTTGTAACCAAATCTTCTACTTGTAAAACCATTTGCGCATCTCTGGCCAGTGAAGAGTACACAAAGTTGCTTCAACATTATACTTGTATACTGATGTTGAGTACAATCCTCTTATTTGTTCTTCAAGATCATCTAGAGGATATGAGGCGGCTTTGAATTTGGTGAGAGATGAAGCATAACGGTGTTCTGGATCAGTTTTCTCATGCACAAGATATTTCAGATCATTGTTGAAGAAATATTGCTTCGGAATCTTTCGTCAGTTAGGAGGACCAATGAGAGGTAACGGTTGAGAGAAATCTTGAAAATTGAAGTCATCAGGATCTGTTCTAGTGTAAATTCTATTCCATGCAGGCCTCTTTTCCCATGTTATATTCTCTGACAATATTCGTACAACTTCGTCAACATTGTATTCAAACTCAAGTTCCGTTGTTGTGCAAGTTTTGAATTCCGTGAACCCTGCTGCTCGAATCTTAAATAAGTCTGAAAGTTGAAGTTTCTGAGTCTTCATCACTTTCTTGATCCGTTTGGTGAAGTTAACAATTGATCCTTCAACAGGTTCTTCTGACTCAGGAATATCAGGATGTGCATCAACCATTTCGTCAAACCAGTTGTACGTTGGTGCATCGGGATTAATCCATTCTGGAGCTGGAACTAATGGAGCTTCCTTTGGTGGTTCTTCAATGTTTTCGGTGATTACTGGTGAGATGTCATCCATGGTTTCATGTACTCCTGGTTCATCGGTGGATTGCATAGGAATTGCATCATCGGCTTGAATGTTGACATTTGAAGTTAGAGGTCTGGAGGTAGAGCCAGATTTTCTCTTGCGTTTGTCTTGTTGCTGTGGTTGGTCATCCGGATCCGAATCGTCATGACAACGTTTGGTTGACTTTGTCTTTTTGCAAGGTTTGTCTTTCTTTTCCGCCCTTTTCATTGACTTTATCAGCACTTTACGAAGTTCTTTCTTAGTCGGATCATTCATGATATCTTCTGACAACTTACCCTTGAGATCACTAACAGAAGGGTTCGGTGGCTGAGTCTGAATTGTGATCGGAGTAGTCTGAAATTTCTGCGAAACAATACCTTCAAGATTTTCTCTAACATAGTGTTCCACAGCAACTGGGAGTTTCTCACGAACATATTTTCTAACTTCTCCTGGTAGTCTCTCCTTCACCTGGTATTTCACAGCTTCGTCAAGATTGTAAACCTTGACCTGCTCGAATTCCTTCTGCTGTTCTTTAACTTGTTTTTGATGCTTCTGAAGTTGTTCTTGTAGCGATTTCAGCAAGCTTGGATGAATGGCTGTTGGTCGATCTAGGGTTTGCTGAGGGCGAACTGGTTTAGGTGATAAAGGTTGAAGTTGTGTTGGATTTGGAGTTGTTTCATCATCGACACCAACTATATCGATAGTTGTGTCATCTCTATCACTCGTATCATCCTGAACCTCATCAACACCGTCGAATTCATCATCACTTTCATCATTCACATCTTATACCTCTTCATCAGTTTTCTTTTCTTCATCACTTTCTGTCTGTTCTCCATCATCACTACCTTCTTCACCTCCGGACTCTTCATCATTTTTGCTTTCGGAATCATCCTTATCTTTAACACTTTCATTTGCTTCATCGAGAGTAAGTCTTTGTTCAGAACTTGAGGACTCTTCTTCATTATCTGATTCATCATCTTCTTGATCAGTGTGTGATAGTGTTCGTGAGCGTGTTTCTTCAGATGATTGTTCTCCTTCTTCTGATACAGGATTCACCATTTCAACATCTTGAGTGCCAGAACCTTCACCTTTCTTCATGAGTTTGGAAATTCTTTCCTCTTCCGATTGTTTACTTGCACGTATCTTTTGTTGCAGTTGTTCTTCTTCTTCAGATTCGGATATTGGTGAAGTTACAGTTTCTTCCAGACAATCTTTGGCTTTTCCCTTTGCTGCTTGTTTCTTTTTAGTCATTGTAAGCTCTTGTGTTTCAGTCTCTCCCTGAACATTTTCTTCCTCATCAGTCTGTTCATAACGAATATTAGTCAGTTTCTTCTTGGGTTGACGAGTGACTTTCTTTGTTCTCGACTTGGCAACTATCTTGCTTTTTGTCGCACTTTTAGCTGCAGTTTTCCCTTTCTTCATAGTTAAACTGACTGAATTGTTTCTTTGAGCATTGTCATACTCCTCAAACGCTTTAGTATTACGAACGGCGTCAGTTAACATTCTTTCAGGAATTCTCATTCCTTGTTTCTCGGTGTTCGTTTTTTGAATTCTGGCCTGTGAGTACATATGATCCATGGCAGTTGTGTGAATTTTATCCTCCAGTCTTAAGATCAATATCTGAATATGTATGCATGAAATGAGCTATGAGACACTTAGTAAAATGGTAGAATGGAATTCTTGAGGTTGATGCTTTCTTAAACTGTCGGGCTTGATGAACCATGTATTTCCAAATTAATTGAGCATAATCAATAGGTTCATATTTTATAATCCCCCAGTAGATTTGCATGAGTTCAAGTGATGGATGTTCATGCCCGGTTTCTCTGCCAGTTACACAATTGGTGAGGATTGAGTATAGGGTGAGCCATGGTTGTGGAATATACTTTCTGTCGATTGAGGTAAGATTGGTGAGTTTGATCTCTGATTCATCATACCCAAGTTCACGAAGAAGACTGATAATCTCGGACAATACAGGAGAAGGAGTGAATTTCTTGAAGTTTCTGGATCCTTCTGCAGGTAAACCAAGAACAAAGCGGAAGGTTATCACATCAAACTGAATGTCTTTGTGATCAAGACGAATTCTCATCGTTTTGTTGTCTCTGCTGACTTCAAGAGATTCCCAGAACGGTGTCAAATAAACTCAGGTACTGCGCATGAGGTTGTGAGGATGTGTCGAATGAAGTGTCCTTTCAAAATCTCCACTATGAATTGACATGTTGGATGGCACAGGAGTGTCTTAAGATCAACCTTCACGTTAGATTTTCCGGCATTCCTTTCTTCTCCTTGAATTAACTCGTGTCTAGGTGTTGATGCTAGAGGCATATTTGTATCTGAAATGTATAGTACAACCAAAAAATACAATATGGTGATATTCATGTTAGTGTACATTCCATAATATACGTTACCATCTCGATAAAAATCCAATCATACACAATTAAGAAAGCATACTCATTTATGAAAGACTTATTCGACACATATAGGTAACTCGATAAAAACAAGCATGTGAAAGCTAACTCGACAAGGAAACACAACTATTATGCCATACTCGATATACAAGAAACATGTTTACTCGATAAACACTTATGTCATATTCGATAAATAGAAGCAATCCTAACTCGATAATTTTGAAAAAATTTGGACAGAGTTTTGTTTCATGTGAGATATAAAATAAGGACCCATACTCGATGGTCCTTTAGTGATGCTCCTTACTTGGAGAAAGAACATGTTACTTGATAAGCGTGAAGTCAGTTTACTCGATAATGATACAAACCATGCATACTCGATAAGATACCTAACTCGATAAATATCCAATAGAGCTTCCTCGATACGCACACTTAGAGAGCTCCATACTCGATAAGGAATTCAGTTTTGCTTACTCGAAGTATAAAAACAACTTTTATCGAGTAAGAAATTAGATTTCTTACTTAGAAAAATTGTTTGAATGCTTCGAGTAAGGAAAAATGAATCCTTACTCGATAGCATTGACGCCTACTCGATAAGTTCATCTCATACTCGATAAATTCATCACATATCGATGAGTTCATCACTAAACTCGATAATATCCATAAAAACCAAAAAATTTCTGATTGATTTGGGCCATGGGAATGCTTGACTTTGTTGTAATATGGCATCTAAAAGCATAATCCATTCCTAAATCAAACAAAAGCCTAACACTTTACTCACAAAAGATCAAACAATCAAGCACAATCAACCAATATCAAGCAAATGTAAATGTAATGACAAGAAACTTTAGGCACATGTTAAGGGAACATATATAAGCAACATACAACATTCATATCATACAAACACCAACCCAGAATGTGCCAGCCAATTTTTCGAGCCCTAAAAACCTAAACTCATTAATTCATCAATCCTAATGTATTATAGACTAGAACAAAGATGAAATCTATCATTTAAAGACCTACCAAAGCATCATATCTACTTTAATTATCCTCAAACATCAAGATTAAGAAGCACCCAAATTGATTGCTTAAACCCTAAAATTCGATTACAGACAAATGAACCACAGAAAAGCAAAGCAAAAATGAGGCGAGTGATAGATGCAACATAAAGAATTATTTAAGCACTTACAATCAAAGAAAACTCAAAAAACTCAAAATCTTGGTCGTGTGGAAATTTTGGCAGCGTTTGGGTGAAGTATTTGTTTTTTTTAAATAAAACCGTGTTTGTGTTTATTATATATATAGACAACTTTAGGGTATTGACATAATTGGTCCTTGTACTTAAATACAACTCATTATTTTGACACTTTAGCATTTTAAGTCCCTCCAGTTTTTGACATTACTCCCCCTTGAACCAACACAATATATTGAAGACGGTTTAACAAAGCTTTTGGCTCAAGAGTTTTGTCGGATAAGATATAGATGATGAAAAGTGAAAAAATGATTGATGACGATTTGAAGATTCATCAAAACATTCTCTTATATTTGAAAAACTTGTCTCCCCCTTAAAATATGTTTTCTTGAAAAATTTGAAAATTTCTTGAATAAAAACATATTTTGACTTAGGGAAGTTTGTTTATGAAGAAAAAAAGTTGTTGCTGTTTTTTTTTTTATTTATTTTTTTTTTATTTTTTTTTTTTTTTTTTAAATCAGTGAGAAAGAAAATATTTTTGTGTTTTTCTTGGTTTTATATTTTTATACTTTGTTTTTGAAAGAAATATTTACAATATAATTTTGATGTTTGACAATCAATTATGTTTTAAAAACATTTCCAGATCATCTGGAGTGAAACATCGCATATCAATTTGGTGGACTAGATCAGCAAACCTTGTTGGAGGTAATGCTTTGGTGAGCAAGTCTGCCAATTGGTATTTAGTTCCCACAAAGTATAATTCAACTGTACCCTTTTCGACATGATCCTTGATTAAATGATGTCGGAGATCAATGTGTTTGGACTTGCAGTGATGAACGGTGTTGCAGGAAATTGCAATAGCACTTTTGGAGTTACAATAGATTGGAATCTTGTTGAATATGTAGCCATCGTCCTTAACCTGTGATCGCATCCAGATGACTTGAGCATAGCAAGCAGACATAGCTACGTATTCAGATTCTTTTAATGACAATGATGTGCAATCCTGCTTCTTTGATTGCCAAGACACAAGCTGCTTATCTCCTAGAAACTGTAAACCACCTGACGTACTTTTGCGTGTGTCTAAACATCCTGCATGGTCAGCGTCTGAAAAAGCAATTAGTTCAAAACCATAATCCTTTGGATACCAGATCCCCAAGTAAATGGTTCCCTTTATGTATCAAAGGATTCTTTTAGCCTCATTGAGGTGCCTTTCAGTTGGTTTAGACTGATAACGAGAACACATGTAGACTGCAAAGACAATATCTGGTCTACTAGCTGTGAGATACATGAGTGACCCAATAATACTACGGTATTTGGTAGGGTCAACTGGAGTCACATGTATGTCAGCATCTAGTTTTGTGCCAAAAGCCATTGGTGTATTATAAGTATCACAGCTTGTCATTCCATGTTTCTTTAAAATTTCCAAAGCATATTTGGACTGATTTAGAAAAATTCCACGGGATGATTGATGAACTTGTAGTCCTAAAACGAACGAAATTTCACCCATCATGGACATTTCAAAATTATCTTCCATTAATTTTGCAAAATCATTTGAGTATCTTTTGTTTGTTGAAGCAAAAATAATGTCATCGACATATATTTGAACAATTAATAAGTCCACCCCGTATGTTTTGGTAAATAATGTTGGATCCACCAAACCTTTAGAAAATTTATTGGCCAGCAAGAAAGCAGATAATTTGTCATACCACGCCCTTGGGGCTTGCTTGAGTCCGTAAGGAGCCTTTTTGAGTCTCTACACGTGATTGGGACGTTCAGGATCAACAAAGCCTTCTGGTTAACTAACATAAACTACTTCACGGAGTTAACCATTCAGAAATGCCGTTTTCACATCCATTTGATAAACAACCATATTCCGATGAGCAGCATATGCCAGAAAAATCCGTACAGCTTCAAGTCTAGCCACTGGAGCAAAAGATTCTTCAAAATCAATTCCTTCTTCTTGGAAGTATCCTTTACCTACCAAGCGTGATTTGTTTCGTATGACAGTGCCTTCTGCATCCAGCTTATTTTTCCAAATCCATTTTAAACCAATGACAAAGACTCATTCAGGTTTTTCAACTAATTCCCAGACTTCTAATCTTTCGAATTGCTGAAGTTCCTCTTGCATTGATTCAATCCAGTTATCGTAAGTCATTACTTCTTTGATGTTCTTCGGTTCAGTTTGACATACTGTGAGTGCATAGATGCAAGTTTCACCATCTGTTTGGAGTCGTTGTCTTTTCATGATTGGTGCATCTGGGTGGCCAATGATTTGTACTAAAGGGTGATCTCTTGTGCATTTGTACGTCGAAGGGTGAAGTTGGTAATTTTCTCGCATGTTAGCATGATCCAAATTGCGTGTTGAGGACTCAGCAATCTCAGGAATTGTTGGATCCGGTGCAAACGGGTTAAAGAATGTATTTGGATCATACTCTGCGGATTGTGGAACTGATTGAGGTGTAGAGTCTTCAGCTGATTGTCGTGAGTTGGGCACGGTTTGTTCTGCAGTTGTTGGAGATGCAATTGGAGGACCGTCTTTCTCAACAGTTGTTGTAGTTTGTTGAGGCGTGTCAGGTACATGAATGTTGTCAGGTTGTGCAGCGGAAATTGGTGAGACCTTAGTAGGACGGTTTTCAATTGTATCATCGAACAGCGGAGGAAACAGAGTTTCCAATTCTTTGCGTGAGAGAGACAATGGTTCAGCTGAAGAATCCGGAAAGTCCAAACGGTTTGCTTCGGGTCCTAAGTTGTTTTGCTCAGAAGCCATTTGTGTGAGTTCATCAAAATTAGCATGAATAGTCTCTTGAATCTCTCTTGTACGACGATTCCATATCCGAAAGCCTTTGGAATTTTCATAATATCCAACGAACACTCCAATGTCAGCCTTTGCTTTAGGTTTACCTAAATCATCACGATCATTTTTCAGATAACAAAGTGCTCCAAATACATGAAAGTAATCGATGTTTGGTTTTCTTTTGTGAACAATATGATAAGGGGTTTTGAGTGTAACATGCAGTTGAAACAGCTTCCTCCCATAAGTAATCTGGTAATTGAGCATTGATCAACATGGTTCTTGCAGCTTCCACTAACGTTCTGTTGCGTCTTTCGACTACTCCATTCTGTTCTAGGCTTCTTGCAATTGATGTTTGATGTTCAATTCCGACTTTCTCAAAATATGACCGAAGTGTCTGATTCTTAAATTCTGTTCCATTGTCAGTTCTAACCTTTCTGACCGTGTTGCGTAACTGAACTTGAATTTTTGTGAGAAAGGTGATGATCATTGAAGGAGCTTGATCTTTACTTCGAAGAAAATAAACCCAAGTCCATCTGGAGTAATCATCAACAATTACAAGTATGTAGCGTTTACCATTGATACTTTGAACACGCATCGGGCCACACAAATCCATATGAAGCAATTGTAAAACATGATTCGTACTGTGTTCAGTTTTTGAAGGAAAATGAGCACGAGTACTTTTTCCTTGTTCATAGGCAGGACATAAGTGATCTTTGGCAAAACGGAATCTTGGAAGACCATCAACAAGTTTATGACGAGCAAGCTCAGTCATAGTTTTGAAATTCAAGTGCGAAAGACGTTTGTTCCATAACCAAGATTTAGTCGATTCCGCTTTGGAGAGAAGACATATCGGAGATGACATCGAGATTATATAAAGATTTGCTGCACGTGAGCCAGACATTAGATCATTTCCTTATAAGACACGAGCGAAGCAAGTTTTCTCACGAAATGCTACTTCTAAATCCCCATCGCAAAATTGACCAACTGAAAATAGATTGTGACCAAGGCCTTCAACATAATATACTCGACTAATTTCAATGTTCCCACTGACGTAGTCACCGTATCCCATAATTCGAGCGTAATGATCATTCCCAAATCTGACAGTGCCGATAAAGTTTGATACAAAGTCTACTAACAGTTTGAGATTACCTGTCATATGTCGGGTGCATCCGCTATCAACAATCCAAAGAACAATTTGAACCACCTGCATCACATGAAGACGAAAAAGATGGAACAAAGGTAAGGGTCGAACCCAAAGAAGTTGTGGGTTCCGGTTGGTTAGAAGCACACATAGTTAGAATTTTAGGAATCCATTGAAAGTTTGGTTTGTATTGTAACCAACGTTGCCAATTCCAACTAGTTCTAGCTTTATTTTTTGTGAATTCACTAACTTTAGGCTTGTTCCTAGATTTGTCCTTTTGAACTATGGGGGTAACCTCAACATCATTTGAAACAGTGGTCGGCGGCTTTCCTAAGATTGACTTAGAGGCAGTAGTGGACCTAGAAGGAGTGCCAGATCTATGTTTCTTATGACGATTCAAAAGAGAATTAGCTACACATTTTTCATGATCACCAGATAATACACTTTTACAACAAAACACACAAGATGCATTAATATTCAAAACATTCAAAGGTTCATCATTCGTTACACTGAGATTTTGATTACAATTTGCCAGATTAGAATCTAATTCAGATGCAACATGATTTTTATTCAAATTCCTAAGTTGATCTTCTACTTCTTGAGCTTCTAGTGTTCCTCTTTTACGTTTCAAGATCCTATTCTTCTTGTTACTTTTTCGCTTTGGTCTGCTAACGCTATTAGTGGAGACTAGTCCTGTAGAAGTTGTAGGATTAACATTAGTAGTCTGAACATAATTACCCCTATCAGTTTTGTCTAGTTAATACAATCCTGGTGCTATCACAGTGGTGTCAACAAACTTTCCTTTTTCAAGTAGCTTAATCTTCTCTTTTAAGTCAATGATGATGTGATTTTTTTCCTGAATATCAGACTCAAGTTTTCCGTTGCAATAAGCAATGTCATCACAGTTTTGTTGCCATTTGGCGTTTTCAATTTTTAAATCCGTAATTTCCTTCTCATATTTGAGACACTGATTTTTGAAAAACTCATTGTTATTGCAAATTTTACAACTTTTCGAAACATTTTGACTCTGTAACTGCAGTTCACGTTTGATACTTTGAGCTTGACACCATTCAAGCCTTTGTTTGAGTTGACAAATTTCGTTTGAAACTTTTGTTTGCACATCATCATTGTGTATCCGAATAATTTCATTTTCTTCTGTCAATGTTTCAATCTCAGTTTTCAATAAATCATTATCAATAGAGTGATCATCAACAAGCATAGAAGTACCATATTCATAAAGTGCATTCATTATTACAAACAAAATATCAGCATTGAGAACTTGTTCCAAGAGTCGATCAGCATCATTTTTTAAAGCTATGTTTCGTTGCTTTTGAACCAAAATTGCACTTTCATTAGAGTTGAAAATATTTATCATTGATTTGACCTCTTTTTGAAGTTCTTGTTCCCAACGTGTAGCACAATGACTTAAATGTTGAACGATTGGCAAAAATTGTTTTTGAAAAATTTCTCTCTTTTCTCGCTCGTAAGTAGATTGAAAAGTATCAATTTTTATTTCCGAATTACGTTCAATTGTTTCTTCCAAAATTTCGATGTCGTCCATGAAAGTTTTGAAATAATTTAAAACATGACAACGTTTTGGTAAATGTGTAACGTCACCAGAAGATGGTAGAGGACCATTTATTTGTGCCACAGTTTGGACAGGAGCCGCATTTGAAGATGAAACATATGACTCAGTGACATACCATGATTGCTCAGGTATATCTTTTTGACGAACAAAAGATTTAGAAATGTGAGGTCTTGCTGAGTAATCATATGGTTTGCAAAATGGTATTTGACTCATTTTTTGTCGATTCTCTTCTTCAAGTTCTTCTTCTTCCTCAGTATCATGTACAACAACACGCACAATCGTATTATCAAGCATTTGTTCCATACTGTAAAGCTTAGGATTTTCTTTGAATGAGTTGTGAAGAGAAGTTGATTTGTAGTCACTAAGTGCAAAACCTTTATCGGGTCATGGCTTTAATGTAAATTTATGAATTGTTGTGACAGAGCCCCCGGTTTTGTATACAACATTTTGAAATTCTTTTAGTTTGCGTTCAAGATCCACAATTTCACCGAGTAAAGTATCTTCTCTTTTCCTTTTCCGCACTTTATGTTCACAAAAATCCCTTTTGCAAGTTGACAACTCTCTTTGCGTTTTTGAACGCTCATTTTGAAGTTGTTCAACTTGTTGTTTGAGTTCACGTTTTTCATTTTCGAGTTTTGAAACCAGTTTTCCGTTTGACTTAATTAATTCACGCATTTTGTGTTGAAGATCTTGTTCTTTATTGTAATATTCTTGAAACGCCACTTCAAAACTTTTTTCACGTTTGACTTTGTTTTCAAGATTTGAAAGTTGTATTTTATAGCACTCAATATCCCTGGTTAGTAACGCATTTGTTTTGTTTAATGTTTTATTTTGCTCATTCTTTTTCTGAATTAGTAAAATTTGAGCCTGTAGTTGTTTGGCCATCAATATCTAGTCAGGGTCAGGATCTGGATCAGAGAAAGGTTCATTTTGTTCAACATGATCATGTTTGTCATTCTAAACAGGATCATCAAATGAAACAACTGTGTCATCATCAAATATAACAACTGTGTTCATTTGTTCATCTTCTTGAGAAGATAAAGATGAGTCAGATGAAACAACTTGCGCCTTATCTGATTCAAAAGCAGAGGGTGATGCTATTTAATGTATTAGACATGTATTAAGATCATGTACCTGAGACAAACCGTTAGTGTCATACACTGGGCCTGAATCATTCAATTGAAGTTCCTGCATGTTGGCCATAAGCATCACAGCAGCATTAGCTTCTAGATCTTCCATGTCATCATCGTTGTAAGCATTGGCCATGAAACTGTTTTCTTGCTCAGTGAAAGTTCCGCCAGCTTCATCTTTGAGAGCTAGGAGTAACGCTTGCTTATGAAACTTGCTTCCCCTTTTGGACAAGCAGTAGAAATATGACCTTTTCCATTACAATTTTAGCACCACACTGCATTCCTTTAGGAGCACCTGAGTTGTTTCTGAACCCTCCATTGTTGTTAAACCTCTGTCCATTCCCAGAATTTCCCGAATAACCACCAGAGCCTGATCTTCCAAAATTACGATTCTGTATCTCAACCCATCCATCTTGAATGACAGCTTGATTCCTTGTGTTAGACGAAGAGTGAAGACGGTTGTTTGTCTTGTTTGAGAATTTGCTGAAAGCACGAGCAATAAGAGCAAGTCCTTGATTCAACGTATTGAAGTCTTCATCTTCATCTTCATTGGAATTTGAGTAGTACATTGAATCACTGTTTTCATAAGGAACACGTTGATTTGTAGCAGAATGCTGGGAAAAATCATATGGGATCATCTGATTTGAAGTTGTAGGTTGTGGGTAACTGAAGTAATTCTGTTCTTGAACATAAGCATGATTTAACATTGAAGGTGAAGCAGTGTGAGATTGAGCTACGAGTGCCAAAGAATTTGGTGTTGGTGGTGGTGAGTAACCTCCTTGGAGAGCTCGATCTTTTTCCACTTCAGGTTCATGGTGCTTCCGAAAATCATATAACAAAACATATGGTGCATCACGAAGATTTTTGGTTTGACGAACAAATGTCACATACTTTTGCCAATCAGGACCAAGGCTACTGATAAACTTAGTATTCACTGCGATCCTTGGTATTATAATTTTATGTCTTTCCAAATCATTAACAACATTAGTGAAACAGTGATAGTAGGATTCAAGTGTCTCCCCTGGTTTAATTATGAAGTTGGTGTATTCCATATAGAGTTTTGATTCCATATCTTCTTTGTTCAATTGAGTGCCTTCCATTAGAAAATGAACATGTTCCCACATGGCTTTAGCCGTTTTCTGAGCATCAACACTTTGGTAGATTAGATTTGGAATTCCTTGAAGTATGTGAATCATAGCATACTCATTTGCTTCGCAATGTAGTTTTTGTTCATCTGTAAGTTGAGTCTCTGGAACATGTTTTTCAACAGGAGGACGTAGAGGATCAGCAGTAGGGTCACATCCTTCAAGTATGGTTGGCCACTCAAATGGTCCTTCAAGGATCACTTGTTTCATGAATTTACCATGGGGTTTCTTGAGTTCAATAAACCGTAAGAATCGACTTGCCCACTACACATAATTTCTAGGTGTAAGCATTGGGGGGTGTGTCAATTGATCCTGCCTCATGTCTGGATTGCTGAGTTATTATTACTTCACACATCCGATCAAACCAGTGAAGTTGTTTGGACGAATACTGAATTGGTTGTTGTGACATTTGAAATGGTTGTTGTTGAGGAATGAGCTGATTTTGTTGCATCAAAAGATGTTGTTGTTGTGGATAGAGCAGTTGGTGATGATACTGTGAAGGTTTTTGATACTGTTGTTGTGGATGATATTGCTGATGTTGATGATACTGTTGTTGTGGATGATTTTGCTGTTGTTGATTTGAGTAGTAATAATATGGTGGTTGAGACATGTTTAGTGATTACGTTAACTTGGATCTTTAAAGGATAAACAAAGGTTGTTGTTATAGGTTATGTGTTATGGCCAAAATTTACGGAAATAGGTACTGATTACCTTACTCGATAAAAAAACAAACTGTCCTTACTCGAAAAACAAACTGTCCTTACTCGAAAAACAAATGTCCTTACTCGATAATTAGTTACTCGATAAAAGATGCTTGATTGCTCGATAAGATGCTTGCTTACTCGATACTAATTGTTTACTCGATAAAGACAAAGAAATCAAGTATAGTTTGGCCTTTGTATTAAGCAACAGAGAACCTTACTCGATAAACGATAAGGTGGGATTATCTTATTTGATAATCTGGCTAACTCGCCAATGTTACTCGATAACCAAAGAGCTTAATCGATAACAGTTCTCCTTACTCGAAAATCTACAGCCTTACTCGATAAACTACAGCCTTACTCGACAAACGACAGCCTTACTCGATAAGAGCGTCAATGAACAGTAACAGATTCTTAAAAAACAGCCTCTAATCCTAATTTTTTTCGACCAAATCTAACCTAAAGCAACCTATATTATCCCTTAGCGAATGATAACTTGTTAGGTCACCATTTTATAACATATGATCATAGAATCTTAGAGAGAGAAAGTAAGTAGAGAGAGAGAGTGGAAGGAACTCTTATGTGAAATGAAATAAGGAAGATGTTATTACTAACCAAGAGAACCAACACCCTCTAAGGAGGGGTTACATTGCTATTTATACTACTAGTCTAGGGCTTCACATGACTTTCTACTTGTTACACAACTAGCCCTTAGACTTTAACAAAACATGTAAACTTGGTAAAAATAACATGAAACATATTAAAACATTAACGTACTAATATAATATTGTAACCTATTACAAAACTCAATGACCGACACTTGATTTAACAAAGTGTATTCCCAACAAGGAAGTACCAGGAGCATGGGCGGAAGTTTAGAAGGTATAAATATTATAATTAACAAACTTGAGAATCTTGTCAGGGAAATGAAGAAGCTCAAGGAGAGTGTGCATGCTATACAAGTAGGATGCGACATTTATGAAGGAGCTTACCTTGCAAGAGATTGCCCATTGAACGAGGAAGAAAGAAGGTTGAAGAAGTCAAGTATGGAGAAGGGATACCTTTTCATGGAAATGATGATAACGGATATCGTATGGGATCGCAAGGATTCAATTCTCGATCGTATAACCAACCCACTTTTGGGAAGAGGATGTCTACTCTTGAAGAGTCAATTCATAAGTTTTTGGATGAATCTAAAAAGATAAATTGAAAGGGAAAACTGGCTTAAAAGTTTTCAAGAAGGGACTGAAGCTAATCTGAGAACCCATGACGAGACTCTTAGAAACCTTGAAACCAAAATTGAATTGCTATCAAAGGATGTTCAAGAACAGGTAGTGATTGAGAAAGCTGAAGCTTGCATGGCTATATCCACAAACAACGAGCCTCTTGATACTCTTCCTGAAATAAATTTGCAAGACAGGAAGGAATTACGCCGTAACATTGGTAACAAATTACGGCGTAACCAAGATTCAAAGGCTAGGGTTGTCACCAATGCTAATGGTGATGCGACATTAAAGAATGAAGAACTCAAGGTAATGACTAATCCTTCCCAAGCTAATACTAAGCAACCTAAGAATCCTGCTAAAATATCATTTAAGCTTGAGACGAAATACCATTGGTGTGTTGCTATTTCGGCTTATAATGAAAGAACATACTATCTATGGCCATCATGCGATCCAAAACAAGGAACTTTGTGATGGAGGAGGTAATGAAGAAAGGATACGAAGTAATAAGCATCTCTGGACCTTTACTAATGATAAAGAGAGGAAGAACTTGGAGTGGAAAGGTATGATTGCTTTTGACGAATGGGTGCAAATAGTCTATGGAAAGGTTGATAGAGATAAAAAGTTGAGAATTTGGTCGGATATAAACAGCATTTATGATATTGATAGTGACCCTAATATCCTCAACGAAATAGAGAATGGTATTGATAATGACTCAAGTGATGATGAAAGAAAGGAAATTGAGCGCGATCATTGGTGTGAGAAATAAAAGATTACAACGCCGATGAAGAATCATTTTGGGCTTCTTGTGACCCATATGGTAATAAATGCACCGATGGTAGCAATAATAATAGGGTCAGAAAAGTTGAATATTGTTGGACATCCACCAATGACAATAGTAGGTGTGAATTACCGTGGGTGGATAGATTAAGTTTTCATAATTAGGTTAAAATAAGATATAGTAGAGTGGGCTCGTCGGCTAAAAAGAAGATTTGGAAAGATTACATGGAGGCCGAGTCCACTAGTCACCAAGAAGAATCAAATGAAAAAGGAAAGGAATATGTCACAAATTGGAATGAAGAGATGGATAGACGAATTAGTGATTTGATCGAAGACCAAATCGAAGATAGTTGGTACAAGGGAACAGAGTCTGATGATGATGACCTCGAAGGAATAGAGGACTACATTGATATACAAGGATATGATGGGCTTATGGACATTGATGATGAAGCCTACGAACAACGCAGGTGCAAGTTACTACGAATCCCCTACAAAAAGCCACCACCAATCCTTGTCAAAACATTCGAGGAAATTAGATACTCAATTAGTCCTGATGAGAAGTTCACAAAGATCGTAAGTCGAGACAAAAAAGAATTCCTTTGAACTTCTACAAACGTTGCGTGGGTACGGCATAATTTGATGAGAGAGACGAATGAGCTTGGTCAAGTCCGTCGACCACCTACGTGAGGACCCGTGGGATTGAGTCTAACTTAAAGACTCGTTAATAAAGACTCGTTAATAACCCGTATTATCCCTTTTCTCTTTATAGTTTAGTTTTTATTGGTTTCGTATGTTTGTTTTATATTTTGCAGGAATTGGAGCAAGGAGGATCGAGAAGACCTCATTACTGCTGGAATTAAGGTGCTCGGATCATCAATTATGGCATAGCTGGTCCCTGTAGTTATGTCTTAACCATCCTCTTTATATTTGATGGCTCCATGTTTTTCATTAATTAAGGCGTTGCCTAGTTATAAGGTTACGCCGTAACATCTTTCTGTAACAAATTTCTCAAACTTTAAAACATACATACCATAACCTTATCTTAGTAACTAAATGAAATTTGTGGGTGTATTCACTGTAAACGCTCACGAGTCTACACTCGTCCACTTAGAACACCAAGTGGTTTAAAAAGCTAGTTGCATACGTTAAATGCAACTGTGATTCCTACAAAAGTGAGTTAGGTTTTATTTGGTTTTGTTTTTCTTTTTCTTTTTCTTGAATTATGCTTGTGGTAGTATCGTGATTTCAGGGTATTGAAGTTTGCTCATGGTGGCAAGTCGAAGGCACGCATTCTTTACGTGGTCCTTCTTTCATTTTGGAGCAAATTTCAGGGAAGTTCTCGCTTTAATTCTGCTTTCTCCTCTTTTATATTTCAATTTTTAGTACAAATGGGACTTTGTACAATTCAAGCGGGGAGACGGGAGTAGAATTACTACTTGAACTTATTTTGCCCTCATTTTTCTAGTTTATTTTGAAATTTTGTGCCATTTTTAAAATTTTGACATGTTTTTCTAAACCTAACTAGAATAGACCTTAGCCGAGCACATTTAACCCTTGAATTTCTATGGTGAAATTTAGTGTTAGACCCGTTTCTCATATACCTGAACCCCATCCTAGATTAAATGGACTAAAGGTCTTATGTGATTGGTTAGTCAACAAATGTTGCATAATGGTCAAACCCGATAGTCAAACTGATAGTCAAAGAATGTGTTAGAAGGTTATGAAAGTATTATGAGGCATAAATAGAAGGAAATAGACTTCAAGGGCTTAAGTTGCCATTGTAGTAAATGTGTTATAAGTTAGTTGTGGCCAAAGTAAAAGAAACGAAGCTTGAGGGACCAAAGGTGTCATTTGGGAGAGAACTTTGATATGAAGAAAGCTCCTTATACTTAAATCCCTGGACTTTCTCATTTGCTCTAGAATTTGATGGTATTTTCATATATGTGTGTGATGGTGTCGGTTTAGAAGAAAGGAAAAGGAAGGAAAGGCTAGTTGGTGGCTTAGGAAGAAGAAGATGAAGATCTAATGTCCATAGTCTTTCCTAGCAATGATCCACCACACGTAAGTATTCTAATATTGAAGTTAATGATGATTAGGAGGTAAAAGTTACGATTAAAAGTGGGAAATCATCATATGATCAAGGTATGATCATATGATGATATAGGGTGGAAGGTTAGTATATTTGATGGGTTATGTTAACCCTTAATTTTGTTATTAATTGTTATGTTATTAGGTTTGTTGATGATGGTGAAAGATGATGATGATGATGTTATGTTAATGATGATGATATTGGCTTGATATGCTTAGCTTGGAGCTAAGGTAAGTAGAATGACGATGACATGATATTATATGGATTTCTAACATATATGTGTTATGTATGTCGTGTGATTAGTAATAATGGATTTATGATATGCCTAAGTGTGGCGATGTTTGTAATCTAAGTGATGATATGTTGTCATTGAGTAAGTTGATGTGTATATGCTTGAGTATGACTTAGTGTAGGAGACCCATGAAGTAAGTGTTTGATATTGTAATGCTTATATGTTTGATTGAAGTGTAATAGTATGTTATGATCGTTTTACTTACTAAGCGAAAGCTTATTGTTTAGTTGACAATGTTTTGTAGGTTGCTCATGGGTGAAGCTATGGCTTGGATATGGATTGAGGATTTGGTTTGTAAGCATTTAGGAGCTTAGTATAGAATACCAAGCTCTATAATGGTATCGTGCCCCCGTGAGTCTTTTACCGAGTTGTATATGCGTACTCATGTGTCAAAGTTATGTGGTGGTATGTTAAAGTCAAGTATGTCTAATGGTTCATGTTGTAAACGGGTCAAGTAAATTTGTAAACGTTTTATTATGTTAAGATAATGGTTTCTGGAAGGTTTGAGGTAATACGGAAGTGTTATAAATGGTTTGAAGTGTAAATGGGTCAAAACGGGTTTTGGCACAAAACCCGTCAAATTGTAACGTATATTTCCAAGAATCAAATGGTAAATGTTTTCACATGGAAATGAGCTTATTGATGTACTAAGTAAATCTGGAAGGTTTGGTGAAATAACAAGTTCGGGAGGTCGGGTTTTCAAGTACGGGAATTGAAAATGTCTGGAAAGACATAATGGGATGAACCCGGGCGGTTTGGAATCAAACCAGGTGGTTTGGGCCAAACCTAGAAGTTTGAATCTCAACCCGCGGTTGAGATTTGATTTTAAGATTTTGTAAATTTTCAAAAAATCATATCTTTTAAACCGTAAGTCGTCACGGGTCGCGCTGTAACAACCCGCATTTTCGGGACTTTTCTCTTATTCACTATTCATCAGTTACTATTCATCGATTACTATTCACCGGTCACTATTCATCATTTTACTATTTATCATTTTCGGAGTCAGTTTGTGATTCCGAGAAGCGTTCAAAAATTTTACTATTCATGTGACACTATTCATTCCCGAAGGGAAATCACTATTCATGATCATCGTTCGTCATTTCGTAAACTGAGTTTACGAGTTTTCAAATTCGCGTAACCAGTTAGGTTTAGCTGCGAATTCATGCATCATTCATTAATGACATTTCATATTGACTGGAGTAGTCTACACATTATCATCATCACTTGAGAACCTACACGGATATGCATTATTTCTAGATACGTATGCTTAATTTATAATTAACGATACCACTCAGTGTTACTACTAACGTATACCCAATACTCCCGACTATGATCCTAACATATTTTTATACTCATTATAATAATATAAAAATTATATTATTATTTTACCCAGTGTTTTTAAATCAATTGCTATATTATACGGTCGGAGCTTAAAACTCCGTCGGTTTACGATATTTCAACCCGATGATTATTTTAACACCCGATTCTCATCAGGAATATAATTTTATAATTTTTACAACTTCGTCATACTTTACTTCATCTCGTTATGATTTATTTTTAGTTAACTCGGTACCCGATAACACCCATTGCACAACAAAAACTAAACATACACATGTGTTACTAGACAAGATCATTAATAAGCCCCAAATCCTTCCTTTTCTTTCCATGGTTGCCGCCCCCCCCCCCCCCCCCCCCCCAGCCTAGTCCATGTGACAATTATTTAAAACTAAGACCAAGACCATAAGATATCTATACTTCATTTCATACTTTCATTCATACCAACAACTAGCAAAAGCTTTCATCATTTTTTTTTTCTCTCCTTCCTTGTGTGTGGATCGGCCAAGAACAAGGAAGAACCAACAATTATTCAAGATTAAAGTGTTTATCAAGTATTAGTAATAATCTAGTTTGGGTTTTGAAATAAAAACCACAAAGATTAAATAGGTTTTCATCATCTAATCACACCATCCTTCAAGTAAGTATAACAAACTCATTTTTATAATTTTTCCAAGTTTATACAAGATCCATATGGTTTTTATACTAGATCTACATGCATATGTTACTTATACCACTTTATTTTAAACATACCAAACTTTGAACCCTAGAAAGTGATTATTGTTAGATCCTTGTTAGATCCACTTGGTTTATGATGTTTAGGAACCCATGACACCCTAAGAAGGTGTATGGTAGGATTAGACTAGTTTTGTGGTGATTGAAAGTGGTCTGGTTAAGCCTTGAACAAGTTACAAACTAGAAAACTCATTTTTGGCACTAATAGAAAAGTGGCTGTCCTTATTTTGAAAACGTGGCCAACTCAGTAGGTTGTGGGTAATATTTGACCAAATATTTAGAAAATACATTCCGAGACGAAACTATAGCCGAAAACGGGGATAAAAACGAGTTAATAACGAAGGAGATATGATTTTCCGAATATTAACAACGAAAAATACTTTCAAATATAGGTTATGTCCCAAATCGCCAATTTCAGAAAACTCAGGGGTTTCCGGGTAACATTGGGTTAGATATTCAGAAAATACTTTCAAAAACGAAACCGTGGCCGCTTGAATCACTAAAATCCGAGTTACGACGAAAAAGATATACTATTTTCAATTTTAACGACGAAAACTATTTTCTGAAAAATTACTTGCTGTCCCACGATTTTTATGGACTGTTTCGAGGCCTAAAACTTGATCTAGCCGTCCCGACTTATCAAAAATATATTAGTATGTTGTCCCACGATTCCGGGGATATAAAGAACGTAGAAAACGAGCTTATAACGAAAAAGATACAAGCGTTTGAACTTAGACGATTTTTACAAATTTCCATCAGCTTTTCTATTACTATTTTGCCGCAACACTGTCTTTGCGAGACACCACTTTTTCGGCTGTTTTTCTTTATGATCGGATCAGTTTGAGTCCGAGCCGTAGCTTTATGAAATCAAGATCTTCCAACAAGCTTTTCAAATCAATTGGCCGTTCGTCGAATAGACTTATAACGAATAAACTACGACCTCGTCTATATACTTGATAAACTATATATATTTTGACAGCTTTTACTATAATGAAATTTTCTAAGTGTTGAATATAATACTTTCAAGTAACAACAATAAGAGTCGATTTCCTCATCAATCAAGACCCGTATAGCCAAACGTTAAATAACACGACTTCAAAATATTGTTACAAGGTTTTCAAAAACGCCGAGCTTGACCATTAACACTTAACGT
Source organism: Artemisia argyi (assembly GCA_030686995.1). Lineage (NCBI taxonomy): Eukaryota > Viridiplantae > Streptophyta > Magnoliopsida > Asterales > Asteraceae > Artemisia > Artemisia argyi. The sequence goes on from CM060678.1 coordinate 124,767,494, forward strand.
ACAATATTTCGCGACTAGTTTTACGAGGCCATATTGGGCATATTTTCAAGAAACAAAAATGCTATTTTGCGACGAAAACCTTATATTTGCCGATAGAACGCCAAACAAGGATCGTGGAGTACCGTTTCAACGTATTTACATGGAAAGTGAGTATTAACTTAACGAGACGTCAAAAATGTATTTTTCGACGATAAACGCTATTTTCAAAACTAACGAGTGGTATCGATAACATACGTATTTGCATGTGTAGCATCATTTCATTGCTTACACTAGATCATATCGTTCGTATTAGGTTGCGGTTAGAGATCGTGCCTCATTTCAGTGTATCCACTTTTGTCATCATAGCTATCGCACCAGGTGAGTTCATAACCCCTACTTTTACTTGTTTTACAACTGTTTTGGGGGAAGATACATGCTCGATACTATTTAAATTCAATGCTTGTTTTACTTGAACGCAATTCATTTTCTCAAACATTACTGAATGGTTGAAATACTTGTTCTATGTCTTTATACGATTTGAATTACTTATGGGGAAGAATACACTGCTTGAATTATTTTTGTATAATGCCAAAGTATTAAATTCCATACATTGCTTAAGTTAACTTACTACCACTTTAAGTCCCCTTTATTATCATGGACCGTTAATTTCTGGTACTAAGCGAGAGTGAGTGGATAGATCTATCGAGGGTGACGCCTCCATTCGCGTTGGGTTGCTCCAACGGGACGAATGCATTTCATGTCTTAACGAATTGAGTGTCTGGTAAACACTCTGGCGAGGCATTACAAAGTCTAGCTTCGGGGTCATGAGCTTAAGAGACAATGTAGTTTTACGACTGAAAAACTTATTACTTTACTTTATACTTGGGCTATTGTACATACGATTAAAGTTATATACTGATGGTTTTTTTATAAACTTTATTACTGAATTACGATGCTTTTGCATCAACCTTATTACGGATTCTCCAATTGACTGATTTATTATATGGCCTCATGGACTAAATCATTTATATAGCCGTTTTGCTATATTTATCTTAGAATTTAAACACAAGTATTACTTTTGTTCACGTAAACGTATTACTTTTGGCAGTGGGTCGTAAACACACAGGTTACAAGTCTCTTATGGCGGGACTTGTAGCTGAGTGGATTTACGATGCCTTTGTTGGGCGATCTTTTCTCTGTAGGCATTATTTGTTAAACAAACTCTATGAACTCACCAACCTCGTGTTGACACTTTAGCATGTATTTTCAGGTTTTAACCTATGGCACGCTACAGGAGGTTTTGGCAGGGCATGGCATGGTCATAGAAGACTCTGATTATTCATTTGGGGACCGCTCTAAAGTATTTTAATGGCCTACTTCCGCACTACTTTTAACAATGTAAATTCAACATTTTTGATTAAACCATTTTATTCTAAATGACTGAAGTGACAACCATTTTTGAACTTGTTTTGTAATACCAATTGAGTTACACCCCAACGACATGTATGCTTCCGCTGGACCCGATTCTGGGGGTGTGACAGATTGGTATCAGAGCTTTGGCTATAGCGAACTAAGTGTTTTTAAAACCTAGACTATAGCTACTTTTACGAAAACTTAACCCTATGACCGTCACGTGCCTGCCTGCCAAGCTGAAGCCTCATTTATGGTTAGCCGCTGACTTAAGTGATGAGATTTGTGTCTCATTATCTGATATACTATATTCAATTATTATAGTTGATTACTATAATTGTCTTTCATATAAGCATGTTCACGTATCATATATGTCATCACGTTATGTTTTTCCTTGCATGGTTTCATCATTTGACCTCGAGTTTGGTCACCTGCTTTTGTCTTTCAGAACGTCTTGGTGTTGGTGAAGGACATGGTATTAGTATAACTGAGCTGAGTATTTCAAAATTCATGGAACCTCGGTGGAATATAGACTGGTCATCTATATTCAACCCGGGATAGTGAGATATAGGCTGACTACCTATGTCTGACTCAGAAGTGAATTTTGTAACACTGAGAGTGGTTATAATAAGATTATGTCTGGATTGAATCCCCTACTCAATTTCCAAATGTTTCATTCATGTGTGTGTATATTCTCGTTGTTGGAACCTTCATACTTTTCATTACTTTGTGAACCACCGATTGAAAGCACGTCAACTGGTCATTTCATCTCATGAACATTCACGTCTATGCACGATACACTTACATTACAGTATTTTCTTTTATCACAATCTCATTTTGTTGCAGTTGTCACAGTCCTTTCCCTTCTCACCATCACTATCATTTCCCTTTCCCCATCCCCATATATATAAGGAATTAGCTAACACTCTATAGATTCCGATGTCACTTATCCCTCACTACTCCCTATATTGATAAGTGGATATTATCAATGACCTCCCTAGGAAAGACTTTCCATACCTTCTATGAGGATAATCCCTTGGTACATTAAGATCATTCAAAACTCAACAGAAATCTCAGGATACCACAAAACCATTCGAACCACTATCCCTGGCCTGATTGCCACAATTCCACCAACTGGAAAGTATTGGCTTGACTGAATTACAAGATTAGTTTCGATGCGAATGCTCACTAAGCAACACTATAGAGATACATCCAACCTCCTAACCAAGACTACCGAACCTTCAATTGAACATGTCCGCGCCAATAGACTTTATTCAAACATGTTAGACACCTATGCATTTGTGCAGACATACATACCTAGCTATTTTATCCTCTTGATACTTTTACTTTAAATGGATTTTTCTCCAAACTACGGTTATACAAAACATATATCTTGTAAGAAATACTTTTCTGAGGCACTTATTTTGACAAGCGAATTTCTTTTGATTAATCTTTTACAAAACTATTGAATGTTAGAAAATTTTAAACATCGATCTTTGGTAAACAATACTATCCATCTAATGTTGAAAATTGTCCTATCTTGCATAACTATTAAATTTTGAAACATCAAGAAAAATGTTACTTAAAAAGCCGTTGACTTAAAGTTATAAATTTATTTATTCCGGGAAGGTTTATGAACAAAACACAATCTCAACACAAACTTTGAAAATCAATCACTATATTACATCACTTATACATTTAGGATTTTGTGAATTGACGACATAGACCTTGGGGAAAATCTTAGTAATGGAGACCAAGCATCATAGGTGGAGAAAGACTCAATTCATGACACTCCTGCAGAGGAATCACAACCTTATCCTAATCTATTATTTTCAATAACACCCTTGACGGACCTAACCTTGTAAGCCTTTCAAAACAAGATTCATGATACTCATCTCAATTACTCCTAATAGAGGAATTTAATTCACCTCAACTCCTAACAATTTCATTAAGATCTCTTTGGAACCACACCAACTATCATCTGTAGACCAATGGTCAGAATTTGAGATTGATTCAAACCTAGGGAGATATGCCCAAATCGGGTGTGATTGACACTAGAAATGGTTGGATTAACCATTTGCCATAAATCAAATTCAGTTGCAACCATAGTTACCACACGAGCTTAGAGACTACACCATTCGAAGCACTCTATGGTCGAAGTGCCAACATCCATTGACGGATCAAAACTTGGAAAAGCCCAACTCACTAGTCCCGTAAGCATTCATGAAATAACCAGGAATTTCCTACAAATCAAGAATCAGTTACAAGTTCGATAAACGGCAAACCCTTAGAATTTTAAGTTGATGGCATGATTATGTTGAAAGTTCTGCCTAGGAAAGGCATAATACCATTCAGAAAACTTCAGAAAGTTAAACCCAATACACGTTGAACCATTTACTATTTCTGACAGAGTAGACCTAGTGGCCGTCAGACTTGAACCTTGTTAGAGCTCAATAACTTACACGATAAAGATCATCATCTTTTCACCAATACAACTTCAGAGACCAACACAAACTGAACTTCGGGACGAAGTTCCTTTTAAGGTGGTGAGACTGTAACAACCCGCATTTTCGGGACTTTTCTCTTATTCACTATTCATCAGTTACTATTCATCGATTACTATTCACCGGTCACTATTCATCATTTTACTATTCATCATTTTCGGAGTCAGTTTGTGATTCCGAGAAGCGTTCAAAAATTTTATTATTCATGTGACACTATTCATTCCTGAAGGGAAATCACTATTCATGATCATCGTTCGTCATTTCGTAAACTGAGTTTACGAGTTTTCAAATTCGCGTAACCAGTTAGGTTTAGCTGCGAATTCATGCATCATTCATTAATGACATTTCATATTGACTGGAGTAGTCTACACATTATCATCATCACTTGAGAACCTACACGGATATGCATTATTTCTAGATACGTATGCTTAATTTGTAATTAACGATACCACTCAGTGTTACTACTAACGTATACCCAATACTCCCGACTATGAACCTAACATATTTTTATACTCATTATAATAATATAAAAATTATATTATTATTTTACCCGGTGTTTTTAAATCAATTGCTATATTATACGGTCGGAGCTTAAAACTCCGTCGGTTTACGATATTTCAACCCGATGATTATTTTAACACCCGATTCTCATCAGGAATATAATTTATAATTTTTACAACTTCGTCATACTTTACTTCATCTCGTTACGATTTATTTTTAGTTAACTCGGTACCCGATAACACCCATTGCACAACAAAAACTAAACATACACATGTGTTACTAGACAAGATCATTAATAAGCCCCAAATCCTTCCTTTTCTTCCCATGGTTGCCCCCCCCCCCCCCCCTAGCCTAGTCCATGTGACAATTATTTAAAACTAAGACCAAGACCATAAGATATCTATACTTCATTTCATACTTTCATTCATACCAACAACTAGCAAAAGCTTTCATCATTTTTTTTCTCTCCTTCCTTGTGTGTGGATCGGCCAAGAACAAGGAAGAACCAACAATTATTCAAGATTAAAGTGTTTATCAAGTATTAGTAATAATCTAGTTTGGGTTTTGAAATAAAAACCACAAAGATTAAATAGGTTTTCATCATCTAATCACACCATCCTTCAAGTAAGTATAACAAACTCATTTTTATAATTTTTCCAAGTTTATACAAGATCCATATGGTTTTTATACTAGATCTACATGCATATGTTACTTATACCACTTTATTTTAAACATACCAAACTTTGAACCCTAGAAAGTGATTATTGTTAGATCCTTGTTAGATCCACTTGGTTTATGATGTTTAGGAACCCATGACACCCTAAGAAGGTGTATGGTAGGATTAGACTAGTTTTGTGGTGATTGAAAGTGGTTTGGTTAAGCCTTGAACAAGTTACAAACTAGAAAACTCATTTTTGGCACTAATAGAAAAGTGGCTGTCCTTATTTTGAAAACGTGGCCAACTCAGTAGGTTGTGGGTAATATTTGACCAAATATTTAGAAAATACATTCCGAGACGAAACTATAGCCGAAAACGGGGATAAAAACGAGTTAATAACGAAGGAGATATGATTTTCCGAATATTAACAACGAAAAATACTTTCAAATATAGGTTCTGTCCCAAATCGCCAATTTCAGAAAACTCAGGGGTTTCCGGGTAACATTGGGTTAGATATTCAGAAAATACTTTCAAAAACGAAACCGTGGCCGCTTGAATCACTAAAATCCGAGTTACGACGAAAAAGATATACTATTTTCAATTTTAACGACGAAAACTATTTTCTGAAAAATTACTTGCTGTCCCACGATTTTTATGGACTGTTTCGAGGCCTAAAACTTGATCTAGCCGTCCCGACTTATCAAAAATATATTAGTATGTTGTCCCACGATTCCGGGGATATAAAGAACGTAGAAAACGAGCTTATAACGAAAAAGATACAAGCGTTTGAACTTAGACGATTTTTACAAATTTCCATCAGCTTTTCTATTACTATTTTGCCGCAACACTGTCTTTGCGAGACACCACTTTCTCGGCTGTTTTTCTTTATGATCGGATCAGTTTGAGTCCGAGCCGTAGCTTTATGAAATCAAGATCTTCCAACAAGCTTTTCAAATCAATTGGCCGTTCGTCGAATAGACTTATAACGAATAAACTACGACCTCGTCTATATACTTGATAAACTATATATATTTTGACAGCTTTTACTATAATGAAATTTTCTAAGTGTTGAACATAATACTTTCAAGTAACAACAATAAGAGTCGATTTCCTCATCAATCAAGACCCGTATAGCCAAACGTTAAATAACACGACTTCAAAATATTGTTACAAGGTTTTCAAAAACGCCGAGCTTGACCATTAACACTTAACGTACAATATTTCGCGACTAGTTTTACGAGGCCATATTGGGCATATTTTCAAGTAACGAAAATGCTATTTTGCGATGAAAACCTTATATTTGCCGATAGAACGCCAAACAAGGATCGTGGAGTACCGTTTCAACGTATTTACATGGAAAGTGAGTATTAACTTAACGAGACGTCAAAAATGTATTTTTCGACGATAAACGCTATTTTCAAAACTAACGAGTGGTATCGATAACATACGTATTTGCATGTGTAGCATCATTTCATTGCTTACATTAGATCATATCGTTCGTATTAGGTTGCGGTTAGAGATCGTGCCTCATTTCAGTGTATCCACTTTTGTCATCATAGCTATCGCACCAGGTGAGTTCATAACCCCTACTTTTACTTGTTTTACAACTGTTTTGGGGGAAGATACATGCTCGATACTATTTAAATTCAATGCTTGTTTTACTTGAACGCAATTCATTTTCTCAAACATTACTGAATGGTTGAAATACTTGTTCTATGTCTTTATACGATTTGAATTACTTATGGGGAAGAATACACTGCTTGAATTATTTTTGTACAATGCCAAAGTATTAAATTCCATACATTGCTTAAGTTAACTTACTACCACTTTAAGTCCCCTTTATTATCATGGACCGTTAATTTCTGGTACTAAGCGAGAGTGAGTGGATAGATCTATCGAGGGTGACGCCTCCATTCGCGTTGGGTTGCTCCAACGGGACGAATGCATTTCATGTCTTAACGAATTGAGTGTCTGGTAAACACTCTGGCGGGGCATTACAAAGTCTAGCTTCGGGGTCATGAGCTTAAGAGACAATGTAGTTTTACGACTGAAAAACTTATTACTTTACTTTATACTTGGGCTATTGTACATACGATTAAAGTTATATACTGATGGTTTTTTTATAAACTTTATTACTGAATTACGATGCTTTTGCATCAACCTTATTACGGATTCTCCAATTGACTGATTTATTATATGGCCTCATGGACTAAATCATTTATATAGCCGTTTTGCTATATTTATCTTAGAATTTAAACACAAGTATTACTTTTGTTCACGTAAACGTATTACTTTTGGCAGTGGGTCGTAAACACACAGGTTACAAGTCTCTTATGGCGGGACTTGTAGCTGAGTGGATTTACGATGCCTTTGCTGGGCGATCTTTTCTCTGTAGGCATTATTTGTTAAACAAACTCTATGAACTCACCAACCTCGTGTTGACACTTTAGCATGTATTTTCAGGTTTTAACCTATGGCACGCTACAGGAGGTTTTGGCAGGGCATGGCAAGGTCATAGAAGACTCTGATTATTCATTTGGGGACCGCTCTAAAGTATTTTAATGGCCTACTTCCGCACTACTTTTAACAATGTAAATTCAACATTTTTGATTAAACCATTTTATTCTAAATGACTGAAGTGACAACCATTTTTGAACTTGTTTTGTAATACCAATTGAGTTACACCCCAGCGACATGTATGCTTCCGCTAGACCCGATTCTGGGGGTGTGACACGCGCCACCCAGCGTTTTGAAGATAATTGAGTCTAGTTTCATTTAAAAATAGTCTCAATGTCTGAATGTTTATGGATTTTTACAAATGGTCAAAAAAGTTACTGAGTGTCTGTTAAAGTAAGGTCGTTTCCGCGTAAAGTTTTAGTTTTTGATCAAAGCGGGCACGGGGTGTAACATTTAGCCTATTCGTTTCCATTTATTTACCCCAAATACACCAAATATTGAGTGTGCCGGTAGTTTGTAAACTTTAGAACTTGGCCTTTACATCATTTCGAGACCATAGCCGAGTAGTGTGTCTAATGTGGGCTTATTCACACATCCTTTTTAGGCCTTAAATCAGACCAAATACACCAAATACTAACCAAATATGCCAAGAGAATGTGTGTTTTTGTATTTGTGTATATGCAGGAACGGATATGTGAAAAATGGACAAAAACAAGCCAAAATCGACAAAAACGAGCACGAGAATGGAAAAAGGTCACAAGCCGGAGCCGGGGAAGCTTAATGATCAAAGAAAGCCATAAATGTCAAAAGAAGTCCTTAGAAGATTTATAAAGTTGCAAGAATGGTCCCTGATCGAAGTTTGAAGTGATTGGCAACTTTAGTCCCTGCACTTCCAAATAATTACAAAAATGATCCTTTGAAGAAACATTGGAAGAAAAGTCAATATGCATCCTCCATAATTCAAAAATTGTCAACAAAGGCCCTTGGATTATATTTTGAAGAATTACAATTTCAGTCCTTGGAAATTTCAGAAATACATATTTGGTCCCTTACATAACATTTCTACTAATAAAAACCTTACACTGATCCTAAACCTTAACCCAATATAACCAAAGCCCAAACACCAAACCAAGACACAAGCCCACTTCCCTTCTTCCCATTACCCGGTCCAAACCAAACACCATTACCCGGTCAACCTTTACAATTACCCGGTCAAACACAGCTAATAAAATCCCCAAAATAAACTTCCGCCCCCCAATTTTACCCAAACCCAGTTTTACTACTATTCATGAACCCTAAAAAATACCACACTCCAATTACCTCATACTAAAACAATTACCTCATGATTGGGGTTCTAGAATGTCAGTAGATGTCAGGACACTTGGACCAATAAGAGTATACACGCAGGATTCATTCACTCACACATGATCCAAGGGCTAAGGATGATTGGAAGTGTCTGGAAACGCATCTAAAGGCTGAGAGGGACTCAAACTAACACAACCTCACAAGGATCAATGACCTGGCATTCCTCTCTCATCACCTATATAAACCCCCTCCTCACTCACGGATGAAGTAGTAGATTAGGAGTAGGAGTAGTGTAGTTTAGGTAAATTTTAGTGTTTCAAGATTATTAAAATTTAGTTACTGTTACCAATTATTTTTTTCAAGTATTGCAGTCTTTACATTATATTAATGAAATCAGTTTTTATTGCAATTTACTTTTAAAAGTTCAAATTAAGCTTCCAATTCTCATTTACATGTTCTCAGTAGTTAATTCAAATTAATCAATAGCTTGTAGTGATTGTTGTGGTTTAAATTCTGTCTCAACTTTGTTAATTGTGCTTGGTCAACAATAGTCAAAGGCAGCTTATCCAATAAGTTGTGCCTATTTTGATGGTGAGGAGTGATAGTCTAGTCTGAGACAGGGAAGCAGCTAGCCTGTCTAAAGATAGGCTGTGTGGGAGAGCCTCTCTATTAGGTTGAGAGGTGTTTAGTAAGTTTTTCTATTTAACTTTCTGCATACTCTTTTAGTTTTAGCTTTTTAATTACAGATTTTAGCTAAATTATGCTTATTTTGTTTATTTAGAATAGTTGTGTGCGTTAGTTAAGCTTCTGCATGTTCTAGTCTGTTTCAAGTTTATTCTGCCTAGTTGATCCTTATTCTGCATCATTGTGTTCTTGTGGTTTGTTGCTGAGTTTCTTAGTTCTTATAGCTTTAATTTTAGATTAGAAATTCAGATTAATCATTAGTTTAGGCACTTAAGCTCTATATCTGCATATCTTAGTGTAATCTGCCATTATTAGGAGTGTTTGGCTTAATGGTGTGTTGTGTATTCCTGGTATCTATTTGCTTTATCTTCTGCACACTTAAGTCACTGTAGGCTCATTTAGGTTATATAAGCCACTAAATTAGTCACTGTAATAGCAATAGTCAAAATCAGTTAGAAATGTCATTTCTGTTGGCATTAGTGGTAGTGTGCATCTATTAATCTCTATATTATTAGGTTTAGGGTAGATTCAAACTAATTAAGTTATTAGGCATCTCAACATTACATATAGGATAAGCTCTGATCCATAAAATCTAAAAAAGGTCAACAAGGATTGCATCATAAAAAGTCAAACATAGGCATAAATTTGGTCCAAAACCATCTGATCTCAGGCTATTTTATGTAATCAATTCAGTTTAGAAGTGTGATTTTCTGGTGTATTTGGCAACTTAGTAGGTTGGAGAGACTTTTGCCCCCACAAGCTCACTCCTATCAGCTTTCTTGAGGCAATATGATCAAGATCTCTTTATGTTTTAATGATGACAAATAAACCATCGAAACACATAAAATAACAAACGTTAGCTCAAAATCGCCGGAGCCAATGTCTGCTCCTGCCGCGCTGCCCGCGCGTCAATGCGCGGGTGACGCGTCAGGAGTTTGTATGGTTCTGGGCGAATTTTGAAAGTCGGCTTTCCCCTTACCCGACAAATGTGGATCTTTCAATACAGATATGAATATGTTATGTGCTTAATTGAGAACACTCGAAACGAGTTTTGAGACTTGAGAGATACTACTTTTAAAGCACCCATTTACGGGAAAACGCCAACTCATGTTTTCTAACTATCGCCTCGAGCCAAGGCTTTTCTAAACTTAGGGAGCTTATATATTTCACGTAACATCGTGTTGAAGCATCCACATGCTCATATCCCGTGCTTACGTCTTCTCTAATTACGTTACGGATTTACTCCCTTATTGGTCAAACTAAGTCAAAGGTCACTTTGCGTAAATGCACCCTTTCCTACTTGGGTTATGCTTTACATCAAGGCAAAGCACTTAACTTGTTTGAACCAAGGTATTAGTTGAGAACGTCGAGTCGTGGAAAGTCACGAGATATGAAACTATCGATTCTCGACATTGTGTTACTTGAACTTATAAGTAACCTATGATTTTCTCAACCTATAATCTTAATTGTCAAAACCTTTTCGTCTTAATGACAATTAGATTATGCCTTAATCTTCTCTTAATCCCATTTATACAAAAGACAAAACCAATCATATCCAATCATATCCAAATCAAATATTATCTTACACAATCTCTTACACCCTTACATATTCCCTTACACACTACATCTCAACCATCCATTCCCTTACAACACATCTCAACCCTTCATATTAAACACATGCCAATTGTTGGAAACCCTAATATGGCTCCTCTTATCCTAGCCATTGATTTCAAATTACAATACATCACAACCATCCATCCAACCTCTCATCTCTATATCATCACATGGGTTTGATCTCAACCATTGAATTCAAACTAAACTCATCTCAACCATCCATCCAATCTCATCTCTATATCACCACATGGGCTTGATCCTAACCATTGAATTCAAATCAAACACATCTCAACCATCCATCTAATCTCTCCTATCTATACCACCACATGGTTTTGATCTCCACCGTCCAATTCAAATGAAACCATCTCAACCCTTCATTTCTCCATTCCCCCCAAGCAAAGCATATTCCTTGGAATATCCTCCTCAACCCTAACCTAGGCATATTTGATCTTAACCATTCATTTCAAATAAGATCATCTTATCCATCCATATTCCACACATGCCAAATTATTTGAAAACCAAGGGAGGCTCCCTTCGATCATATCCATCCAATTCAAACCATTTCATCTCAACCCTCCATCTCATTCTTACCCCCCAAGCATTGGAATATTCCTTGGCATATTCTTTCTCTCTTTTCTATGCCATGTGAGGAGATACACTTCTACCCCTTCCAAATTGTAACAATTCGCAATTTCAGGTTAATTACTATTCCCGGAAAATTTCACTATTCACTTTTACTATTCATTTTTCCCAAAATTTGATTTTTGTTTCTTGGCCTCGAGTGATAAATCATTTCCATGGCAAATTAAAAGTTTGACACTCATCAGATCATTTTCGCGAAAGTTATTAAGGAATTACACGTTTTAGGGTAAAACGTCATTCAAAAATTCTATGCACAACGAAACTCGACCCTGTTAATTTTCCCCGTATCAGAAAAATGTTTGATACACTCATGATTTATTTGAGAATAAATCATGACTGAGAAAAACATGACCAAATAAACCTCGGCCGTGAAAAACAGGAATTTTCATTTTTAAGCGCTTTTACTCAGCCGTAATCTTAGCCTATACCTGCACCGCTTTTCTAAGATGATTTGAGTTTTCACATTTTTGGAAAAAGTCAACATATTTTTCTCTCCTCCTTTGACCAAAAATCATTCCTTGATTTAATAAATCATTCCTTGATTTTTAGGCTTACGGTTTTATGTTTAAAAGACATTAAATACCAACCGACACTAGACTGAGCCCAGTCTAGACATTATAAGTCATTTTAAATCATTATTATCGTATTAGAAAAGTAACATTTTACTTTTCTCAATTTTACACAATATTCGTACGTTTTACGTATTACGCGTTTTAGACCCGTGTTTCCAGTTTTAGCAGGGTTTTAGCACCCCAATGGAACCTACCACTCATTTTATATTTTATTATGGAGTATTTTGACAAGTTTAATCATTCTTCCAAGTTTCGTATTTTTACGATACCCGGTTTTACGTTTTGTGACGTAACAACTTTCGGTTAGCACTTTACGGAGTCAAAACTAACTACATAAGCTTGGATAATACCATCAAAAGCCAACACTTCCTCCCCAAGTTTAGTAAACCGCCTCTAGGGGGGGAGTCATCACCATGTGGCTTGATCTCAAGCTAGGAGGCCTTAGATCCTTACATGTGTTAAACTTGCTCACCAAGTGTTGACATGTCAAGGTTTGTAACCTCCTCAAGCTACTATAAAAGCCCCTCCTCCCCTCCTTTGTATGCCACACAACACACACATCAACATCTCATCCTTAGCAAATTCTCTTCCAAGTTTCATGCAAGATTCAAGAGCTATAACAACATAGAAACACTAGTTAGGTTTTGATTCATCAAAACACTTCCAAACCTCATAAACTTTGGTGATTTCTCTTGAGTTTGAATCCACTCAAGTGACCTCAACTTTCATCATCTCTCTTTCAAGAATACAAGAGTAGAAAGATTGCATGAAGAGAAGTGGGTTGAAGCTAAAGTCTATCAAAGTCCTTACCTTACATGTTAACTTCCTTTCTTTGTTGAAAGCCAAAAGTTGTAAGCAAAACCCTAACATACTTCTTGTTAAATATCATAATCATGTTATTTACATATCATTCATGCTATATTATGTCTTGCGATCATGTCCATGATGTATAAAAATGGGTAAAACAAGTTATTGTAAATGATTGTTAAGTTAAGTTATTTAAACAAGTAAACTAGTGACTTTCTTGGAGAACCACGACCAAAATAGTACAAATATGATATTGGACACTTACTTACTGTTAAAGAGGACCTAACAAGGAAACCATAGCAATTTGAACCACCTAAAACGAGTATACAAGTCAAAAGTTATGACCATTTGAAGTTACCAAAACTTTGCGGCAAAACTGCCTAAATAGTTTCTGTGACAGAACCTTAAACACGAAAAAAGAGGCCCTTCTGGTCCGTTTCATGAAAAAGTTAAAACACGAAAGTTGTCCGGAATCACGTTTTCTTCAAAAACTCAGGTGCACGTCTCCAGAAAACCAATAACGAATGAGATTTTTCTCAGTTTATTAACAGCTATTTTACATATATATGTCACAATATAATGGTTATGGTTTATAAAGACCAAAGAGGGCTTATGACCTAGAATCAAGACCACAACCATGGCTAGAGCCAAGGTTGAGTCTCAAGACCGTGGAAAAATGACCAAAGGTCATGGCAAGGCCATGACTAAATGACCATATAAACTTACTTAGGCAAAAACATGAGCCAAAGAGTTGGCGATAACTTAAACATACAATTTGGATCTACTTCATCTAAAAGAACCATGAGATATTACAAGAAATTGTCATACAAGTTATAAGAAACTTACCCTAATAACAATCTTCATGTAAAGATAAACTTTCCTAAGTTTATTCAAATATTGGACATGTAACTTTTCGGATCAAAACTTATATATATATATATATATATATATATATATATATATATATATATATATATATATATATATATATATATATATATATATTATCAACTACTACAATAGTAGGGAGCCTCATGTGAGGAGTTCATTATGTAAGCCGTCGAGATGAGTTGTGAATTTACGAATTAAAGTGTCCTGGCTCCTCGAACGTTTACTAACATGACTTCTAAATTATGTCGGCCAGAACGGTAGTAAACAATATATAAACTATACATGTTTCATGAATCATTTCTTTTCAAAGACTTATACTATACATCGTACCACATCATGGACTAAATTCAAGACATACATATATAGGCAATTCTTCATATTCTTAGACATTATTCCAAACCTAAGTTGCAACAATTATTCTAGGTTGCTCGTAGAAGTTCTTACGGCATATCCATCATCCTCATTATACATCATCCAACTCAAGGTGAGTTCGTAGCCCCACTTTCTATTGTTTAACTATTTTACAAACCCATGGGGGGATACATGCTATTATTTTTCTACTCGAACACAATGCTTTCTACTGTATGCTATCCGACTATGTTTTATTATCACTAAGTAACATCCTTGCCAAACCAAGATCCCTTATTATGAACCATTTAATTACTAGTAATAGTGAGCGCGAATATTATGAATAGGCCTATTGGGATTGACGAATCCCATTTGTGTGGAACAACTACGTGTCATACGCTTAGTGAATTAATAACCGTTCCGGGCGTATAACAACGTAGCCCATCTTTGTTTTCCAACCATTGGTGTAAGCCTATAACTCACACTACCAACATATTGTGTTCAAACATTAAACAAACTCTATGAATATCACTCAACCTTTGTGTTGACCTCTCAAGCATGTATTTCAGGTTCATGATGATCAAGGATGGCACGGAAGGGCACGGATACTCAAGAGGGCTATAAATTTTATTATCATTCAAAAACTCATTTAATATAAATTGTAAACATGGAACTATCTGGGACCTCATTTTGTAATCTCTGATATTTATATAATATGAATGATAAATCCTTTAAAACGACTCAATTAGAGTTCGTTTTCTATTATTGTGACTATTGTGCCGTCTAGTAACACCCAGTTTGAATTCCGCTGCATCCATGAATTGGGGGTGTTACACAAATTACCCTATCTACACCTTAAACCCTTGGTAATTAGGTTTCTCTTTAAACACTTCACAAATGATTTTCCAAATTGGCTATTTGAGTTGGTAAACCTTAGAATGATTAATGTTAAGGTTTAGTGTGAAGTACAATTGGGGGTTTAGCAAGGTAAGGCATTTATAATTCCAAACACCCAAAGCCTCGGGAATATTTTCCCTGGGTGTCTGGCGCGCCTCCCATGCATCAACGCGTGGGTGACGCGCCGGCCTCGGTAAAATATTCCCAAGTTGGGGCTTTGCCTATAACTACCATGCCTTTCCTCTTGTATTCCTCACCCCTTGCCATTATTCTTTCTCTCTAAACACTCTCAAATCTCTCAATCTCTCTATCTCTAATCTTGTGTTCTTGATTTCCACACTAACATCTTTGGAAGAACACATATCTTTGCAAGGGAAGAATCACAAGAACCTAATCTACTCTTGTGATTGTGTCGAGGGTCTTCTTTTTTATACTCTTTCTATTACAATCAAGTCTCTAGGTTAGGTTAGGACTTGGTTGATAAACAAACATATATTCATTCATTCAACTGTTTGTAAGGGAAGTCTTGTGTCTTGGTGACCAAGCCTAGAACATTGGGGATCTAGTTGGGGTTTGATACTTCCGGGTGGAATTCTTGGTAGTGATCTTTGTGATCCTTAGGTAAAGTCGAATCGTGAGATTCTTTGGGTGGTTTCCGAGGGCGGAATACTGTTAGTGAGTAACTCCTTCTTTGTGAGCATCGATATTGGTAAATATCGGTGGAGTGAATTGTAACAGTTTGTAGTCCACCGAAAGGATTATACTAGTGAATAGTATCAGAGTCGCGGATTCGAAACTGGACATACGGATGGTATAAACCCCCCATCCCGAACCAGTATATATCGTGGTGTCTTTCTTTACTCGCATTATATACTTTGATTGTGTGTGGTTGTTTGGATTGATTATATAACCACTTGGTCTTCTTTGAGGCTTAAAGTTTTTAAACATCTTAAAAGCCTAAGAAACCGTATTCACCCTCCCCCCTGTGGTTCTACAATTGGTATCAGAGCGGTATACTCAAGTTTTCGAGCATTAAAGCCTTCCCGAGAAGTCGTTTTAAGTCAAAAACTTCTTTTCCAAAAAATCTAAAATCCTAACTAAGATTTTTGGTAAAGTAGAGCATAGATCCATGGCTCAAGAGAACTATGTTGAGGGGTGTTCTATGCAAAGACCACCTTTGCTAGAAACCGATGGGTTTTGCTTTTGGAAAACCCGATTCGAGACCTATGTTAGGTCCAAAGATCTTGATTTGTGGGAAATCATCCAAAATGGCAACTTTGAGTTTATGGTGGAAGACACGGAGACAAAGTTGTTGTTGAAAATCCACATATGGATCTTAATGATGATGAAAGAAGAAAGCTTGGTAAGAATGATGAAGCTAAGATGTTGATCTATAATGCTCTACCTCGAAGGGAGTTCGAGAGGGTTCATGTTTGCAAGACCGCCAAGGAAATTTGGCACTCTCTCATCATCACTCATCAAGGCAACTCTCAAGTGAAAGATTGCAAGATCGATTTACTCATACAAAAATATGAGAAGTTCTTAATCTCGGATGAAGAAACCATTGATAATGGGTACCCAAGGTTCAATGCTATAATCACTAGTCTCACGGCTCTTGATCCTAGATTCTATAACAAGAACCATGTGAGAAAGTTTCTTCGAGCACTTCCTGTGAAGTGGAGGCCAAAGGTGACGGCCATAGAAGAAGCCAAGAATTTTGAGGAACTACCTCTTGACGAGCTCATTGGAAATCTCAAAGTCTATGAGATGATTCTTGAGAACGACAAGGCGAGTACCAAAGACAAGAAGGAGAAGGTTAAGTCTTTGGCTCTTAAAGCTAAAGTTACTAGTACTCAAACTAATAATAATAGTGATGGTCAAGAAGATAGTGATACGTAGGAATGGCACCAGGCTTTACCTCTCAAGGAATCTTGAGAAGCTTACAACCCCCACCAGGAAGTGTACCTGATCGTTGTAGTATAGTATAGTGACAAGTACCGGGGGATTGATCGTTCAGCTAGGAATAGTGTCGCTAGGATTAGAAAACCTAATTACTAGTGCTAAAGGTGATGGATGATTATTTTTGTGTTTTTATATTTTTTAGAAAGCAATTAAAAATCTCGGGGTTTGAAGGATTTGGGCGGAATTAGTTGCTAATCAACTAACCCAATACTAAATATGCAATCAAAATAAAATACAAGAAAAGAAAATAAACTAAATTATACTAAAGTTGTGAGCAGTAAATGGAGAAAATGTGTTTACTTAGATTTCACTACTCCCTAGACATCTTTTACACGTTAATTACTTGTTATAATTGCATGGATGATGGATCGTATTCCTTAATATCATTCATGGGGTGGCACACATAACTCCCCAATTCTATGAGCTCTTATCTCCTCCTACACCATGCCCAGCACAACTATAGGGATTGTAAACAGTGGCTCATGCATTAAATACAACCAATAAAGACCTAGTGCGCCTCGGTTCATGTTTCTTAAGACGTTCAAGCATGTTACCAAGTGGAGATCTGCCAGTTTTCTTAAGCCTAACATATAAATCATTCATCCAAGACAAGAATAAACAAGTAATCAACACATAATTAACATCTAGGTTTCATTAGATCTAAGCAAACACAAGATAGATCTAGCCTAGCATAATGGAATTAAGATAAGAACAAGATATAGACAACCAACACATAGACATATTGATTGAATTAAAGGAACACTTATCTCAATTACAATGAAAGGTATCAAGGGTTTGGAACCCTTGAAAAACCTGTAAAAGTTGCACCAAAATCGTACTTAGGGTTTCTCCAAAAACCTCTCTCTTATGTGTGAAAATTAGAAAACTATATATAGAAAAATAGGTATGACGGCGTCAAGACAAAGCTTGTGACGCCGTCACCTCGCCGCCAAAACTATTCTCGGACTGCCTTGATCTATATTTGACGCCGTCAAGACTTAAACATTTCCAGGCCGTCATGACTTTTTACTCTTGACGCCCTACCTTCGTGACGCCGTCAAATCTGTACTGGGTCGTCATGGACTTCTGTTCTTGACGCCGTCAGAGAATTGCTCTTGACGCCGTCACCTACTGTTCCCAGCATGGAAAATTAAGACTTTGGCGTTTTCTTCACTTTTATGCTCCAAAAACGTCTGAATTGCTTCCTTTTCCAGATTTCTCTCCCAAAGTACCTAAAATCACAAAAGGAACGATTTAGGGCAATATTTGATCAAATAAATTCGAATTCGGGCTTAAATGACCCCCTAAAAACGGATCATTTTCGCCTCATCATATACCCTTACACTTGAGATTTGCTTGTCCTCAAGCAAATGTGCTTTTATTCTACTCAAAAGACAAGTTAGGGGTCATTTAACACTAATATAAAAGTAATTACAACAAATAATCGTTCCACTAAAGACCAATAGGCAAGCACGGAGGTCATATACTAGCACCTCACAAATAGTGTTTAGATACTCACATCTCTCGGGTGTAATAAAGTGTAAATTACAATATAGAAACGGAAGATATCTCTCACTACCTGTCACAGCAAAATAGATTACCATAGGCTTGGGAAAGGATCAAACCTCCACCACATGGCGTAAGCACCTAGGATAAACTATCAAAGAGGTCTTTTAAAGGGTTGTAACGTTAGGTGTAGGGATATGAAATACACGGTTTTGTTGGATAAAGGAAGTTTTACTGGTGGCGAGTTAACAATCTTGGTTAATTACATGTACAATGTGGCGTTGCTAAGCCAAGACTAGACTCGACTTAAGCTAATAAATGAAAAATAACAAAAATATAAAACAAACATAGAATGAAAAGGGATGGTAGTCCGTATGTTTTTTTTTTTTTTTTTTTTTTTTTTTTTTTTTTTTTTTTTTTTGCATACACTCTTACCCTACCATCCAAAATAATACATCATAGGGAATGAACATTTCCCTTACACTTGAATCTTTACATACTTTACATTAACTAAACTAATGACTCGAATTAAGAAAATCAAAACACTTGGAGCACTTTTAAGATTAACGTACATATGGGGGTAATAAATGATGTTCTTCCCCATTACTCCATAAAATAAGTACTTACCCATGAGTCCCAATCGTCCCAAAACAATATGTACAAGGATATGACTCGACTTAGCAACCATGTAATCAATTAGATAGTTAACTCAGGGTTTAACAAATAACAATAATGCACTAAAGATGAGCGCATACACGGAAGGCTAAGGCGATTTGGGTGTACATTTAAGTGGGGTGTAACAAATTCTTCCTTTAAGTAAAATGCTTAAAGTTAGAAATGAAAAGATAGGCTCGGAGGGGTGTACTAGGGGTTTCGTGTACTAAAAATGAGTACAACGCTAAGGGTGTTGGAAAAATTAGTTGACTTAACTAGCCAAGTAATATGACTTAAATGGTCAAGTAATTATGATACGGGTTTAACACAAGGGTGATCCTAATGCCTCTTATCATGTAGTAAATCCTACCACACGAATGTAGTCTCACTAGCGGTCTCGGGATGCATCACTAACGCAAGTTATAAAATCTAAATGCTACCGGTACACTCATAAGCACTAATAGTAAATGCTTTTCCTATCAAATCTAAAGGCGAACCTCACATATTTGGGTGAAAAATTTTTCTGAATATACGGTTATGTGCTAGTCATACAATCTCCTATCCATGAGACGCTTGCTATGGCTAAAGTTTCACTCCTAAATGTTGTAAAAAAATTTAAATTTGGCGCTAAAATTACACTAACAAGTATTTCTCATAGTTTTATTACACATCTACCATTAAACAAAACAAACTCAAGCGAAAGTGCATATGTAAGGTATCATCTTTTTACCCTCCCCTTACACTTAAGATGAACATTGTCCCCAATGTTCAAGTAAAGAATGTAAAAGTGAAAAAGTAAAGAGAATGAAATCAAATACTCCCCTGATTCGCTCGGTATGGATAATAGAGTGGCCAGGTTAAATCTTCCTCCAAGAAAATAAACAATCAAAGCTTCCCTTCCAGAATATAAATCATCTTCTGGTCATACATAACCTGTAAAACCTGATAAAATAGACAAGACAACCTCGCGTAAAATCGGCGGCATCCTATATAAGTTACTAAATCCTAGAAAACAAGATAAGATATAATGCTTGTGGAATGAAGTTTGCAGATCTCCTGGAGATTATAAAACTTAATAATTCACAAAAACCATGAGACTCCGTTAGAAAAACAAAACCGGTAAAATTTCCAGATTTTTACACCTGACGCCGTCAAGAGTAAACTCCTGACGCCGTCAGAATTGACCTGCAGAAATCCTTATGTTAAGTTTCCGGAAAATTTCTAGAAAAACTTGGTCCTACTTCCTGGAAAATCCTGTAAAACTTCATTATGACTCAATACAAGCATTTGACTCTAACAAATACGAATACACATGTTCATTTAATATTGTGGAGAATCATGATCGGTTTGTTTCTTAAAAACATATTTGGGGTTTCCTCTTACACTTATCTTTTGCAAAAATACTTTTAGGTGGAGTTAAGACTAGGCCAAAACAACAAAGTAAAGTATTTCCACTATTTAGTTTAGAAACATGATCAACCTACAATAAAAATTAAGCATGCATACGGAAGCAAATAACAATCAAACAAATAAAATCACACAAAACATGGGTTGCCTCCCAAGAAGCGCTTTTCTTTATTTACGAGTCTTGTAGCTAGACTAAAGGTCATGGGTTACTACGTTACTTCATCATTGGTTTCACTCTCCGATTGTAGATACTCCTTGTAGAAACCAATCACCTTTTTCTCAACCACCCCCATAATTATTTGGGCAAATTTCTTATCGACTTTATACTTTGGTCCTAGGGCCAAGCAATCTTTGTAATAAAGACTCTTTTTTTTCCATACATAATCCATGCCCTTTTTCTTATCCTCTTCATTAGTATCCTCAAAAGCACCAACGTTGTCCTTATCAAAACGGGATATAAATCGAAATTCTTTCATCCTATTAGGCATCCTATAAGTGATACTATCGGTGTTACTTGCAAATCGGATCGTTCCTTCTATCTCATCATATTCCAACTTAGACTCCTCAACAAACGGTTTGCCAAACACAACATTTGATAACCGACAATCAATAACATTAGCAAGATCTTCCACAATCATAAAGTCGATGACAAAAGTGAAATTACCAACAAAGACATGTAGACCTTTGACTCTCCCGACAAAGTTACAAACTCCACCGGGGTATTTGGGATCTTTTCTAGGTTCAAGTCTTGTTTTCACTATATCATTATAAACAGTTGAGGACATAATGTTGATTGGAGATTTAAAGTCAATGTAAGCATTGCTAATGTGCCTATACCCAATCATACATGGTATCTTAGCATTCTTAGGATCGCCTCTCTTGATCTTTGGTTCAATTATGGTGAAAGGAGATCGCGGGTTCTCAATAAGATTATTATAATATGCAATATCCTCCTTAGTGAGGTATAGATTAAAATAGTCATTAAGCTTTGGATCTATTTCCCCCTCTTCAAGTCCCTCAATAGCATTCACAAAATCATTAGGCCCTAGGTCCTCATTTGAGTACAAGGCGGTCGCTAGGTCAGTAAATGCATGTTCGAGCTCAACCTTGATCAAACTATTAAGCTCCCTAAGTTCCCTAATCTCACTCTCAATTTGTTCACGTAACAAAGCCACTTCTCTAGGGGAAAGGGGTGGATTCGCGTTTTCCATAATGGTCAACGGAATAGTCAATGAATTTGATTTACTAACAAAGGCACAAAGAAAAAGATAGACTAAAGAAAACCTAAAATTAAAAATAAAATCTTACTAGAAAGGAATCTAGCAAGTAGACCTAATAAAAAGAAATTCTAACCTAGACAATAACTATTCCCCGGGCTGCAGCGCCAAAAACTTGATACGTAGGAATCGCACCAGGCTTTACCTCTCAAGGGATCTTGAGAAGCTTACAACCCCCACCAGGAAGTGTACCTGATCGTTGTAGTATAGTATAGTGACAAGTACCGGGGGATTGATCGTTCAGCTAGGAATAGTGTCGCTTGGATTAGAAAACCTAATTACTAGTGCTAAAGGTGAGGGATGATTATTTTTGTGTTTTTATATTTTTTAGAAAGCAATTAAAAATCTCGGGGTTTGAAGGATTTGGGCGGAATTAGTTGCTAATCAACTAACCCAATACTAAAGATGCAATCAAAATAAAATACTAGAAAAGAAAATAAACTAAATTATACTAAAGTTGTGAGCAGTAAATGGAGAAAATGTGTTTACTTAGATTTCACTACTCCCTAGACATCTTTTACACGTTAATTACTTGTTATAATTGCATGGATGACGGATCGTATTCCTTAATATGATTCATGGGGTGGCACACATAACTCCCCAATTCTATGAGCTCTTATCTCCTCCTACACCATGCCCAGCACAACTATAAGGATTGTAAACAGTGGCTCATGCATTAAATACAACCAATAAAGACCTAGTGCGCCTCGGTTCATGTTTCTTAAGACGTTCAAGCATGTTACCAAGTAGAGATCTGCCAGTTTTCTTAAGCCTAACATATAAATCATTCATCCAAGACAAGAATAAACAAGTAATCAACACATAATTAACATCTAGGTTTCATTAGATCTAAGCAAACACAAGATAGATCTAGCCTAGCATAATGGAATTAAGATAAGAACAAGATATAGACAACCAACACATAGACATATTGATTGAATTAAAGGAACACTTATCTCAATTACAATGAAAGGTATCAAGGGTTTGGAACCCTTGAAAAACCTGTAAAAGTTGCACCAAAATCGTACTTAGGGTTTCTCCAAAAACCTCTCTCTTATGTGTGAAAATTAGAAAACTATATATAGAAAAATAGGTATGACGGCGTCAAGACAAAGCTTGTGACGCCGTCACCTCGCCGCCAAAACTATTCTCGGACTGCCTTGATCTACATTTGACGCCGTCAAGACTTAAACATTTCCAGACCGTCATGACTTTTTACTCTTGACGCCCTACCTTCGTGACGCCGTCAAATCTGTACTGGGTCGTCATGGACTTCTGCTCTTGACGCCGTCAGAGAATTGCTCTTGACGCCGTCACCTACTGTTCCCAGCATGGAAAATTAAGACTTTGGCGTTTTCTTCACTTTTATGCTCCCAAAACGTCCGAATTGCTTCCTTTTCCAGATTTCTCTCCCAAAGTACATAAAATCACAAAAGGAACGATTTAGGGCAATATTTGATCAAATAAATTCGAATTTGGGCTTAAATGACCCCCTAAAAACGGATCATTTGCAAAAGGTATCTCTAAAACCTTCCTCTTCTAATAACTTAGATATTATCAATTTGCAAAAGGAGAATGAGGAACTAATTAAGTTTAATGATAATTTTAGAAAAACCCTAGATAGAGCTCTAAAAGAAAAACGTCTTCTTGAACTAGAAAATGCTAAATCTAAAGAAAGGGTTTGTGAACTTGAAAATAAAGTAAAAACACTAGAACATTGCAAAGAGATGTTTGAACCTTGTAAAAGTTGTGAAATACTCACACTTGAGGTTAACTCTTTGAATGAAAAAGTGTTGGAACTTCAAAAGGAATCATTAAGCTTTTCAAAATATAAAAAGAGCACAAATGATTTAGAA
The DNA here is from genome assembly GCA_030686995.1 of Artemisia argyi. Lineage (NCBI taxonomy): Eukaryota > Viridiplantae > Streptophyta > Magnoliopsida > Asterales > Asteraceae > Artemisia > Artemisia argyi. The sequence goes on from CM060678.1 coordinate 124,791,425, forward strand.
GAATTAATAAGTCGACAAAAAGTGTCTCAAGAAAAGGGAGGTCTTGTTTTTTTTCAAAAAAGGTACAACCACTCCTATAAGCCTAACAAAACCTATAACATTTGTAAAGGCTAAAGAAAACGAGACTCCAAAAAATCCCCGAGGCTGACGCGCTGGCTGACGCGTCAACGCGCCATTAGCGCGCCAGACCTCAGAGGAAAATTGGATATTCATTAAATGATGACATTAAACTAATTACTCCTCAAGCTCATCTTGTAAGTACTCGAGGTAATCAAGCTCCCATTGCAAGAAGAGAAAATCCGAAACAATTTTGCAACTCAAGCTCTCGCAATGGACTTGGATACTCACAACCTTGAGTAAATCATAGACCACTTTTGCCTACACCTAATATGAGATCTTTTACCTCATACAACCAAAAACCATCTTTTCAAAATAACCAAAGAAGAAATTTTTCTAACTATGGTCGAAGATCTTCTCAATACCAATACAACAATTACCAAAGAAGAGACAACTTCTATTCAAACCAAAACTCCTTTAGACCTCAAACATATCATAACTATAGACCAAGTTATCAAACTCAAAATGACTATCAAAACAATCCTTGGTCCGCCTTCTCTAAATTTGGTATTGAGAAATTATGTGCCTTGCTTCAAGACCCAAGAATGTTTAACTTGGGCACTTTAAATGCTAACCAAAATGGACCCAAGAAACAATGGGTACCAAAGGCATGGGTTATACTTTTGTTGTAGGTTTGCCTCAAAAGTGATCTACAACCGGATGAGTGTAGATAGTGGTTAAACTAAACACATGACCGGGAATAGAAGATTGTTCACATCGTACACGGCGTATAATGGCAATCAAGTCATTTTTGGAAGCAAACTTAACGGCAAAATTGTCGGAAAAGGTAATGTCCTTCATGACTCCATAGAAATTTCCAATGTTGAGCATGTTAGGGGTCTAAGTTTTAATTTGATTAGTGTAAGTCAATTATGTGATGATGATTGTGAGGTCAAATTTACTAAGGTAGATTGCACTATTAGTAAAAATGGTGTTGTGTTAGCAAAAGGTCATAGGAGAAATAACTTATATACATGCAAGTTGGGTGATAACTCTAAGCAACACATATGCCTTACGTCCATGGTGGACAACTCAACGCTTTGGCATAGGAGGTTAGGTCATGCCAATATGAGGTTAGTTCAAAACCTAGCTTCCAACGAGCTAGTACGGAATTTACCAAAGTTGAGCTTTGAAAGGCATTATTGTGATACATGTCTAGGGAGTCAAGGACAAACCAATAATAGGAATATAAAGGAAGTGACAACTACTAAAGTTTTAGAATTAACTCATTTGGATTTGTATGGTCCATCTCCAATCCAAAGTTATGGAGGAAACTTCTATTCTTTAATGATCATAGATGATTATTCAAATTACACTTGGATATTTTTCCTAGAAAACAAGGATGGTGTCTTGAATAAATTCAAAATTTTAAGAAAGAAACTTGAAAACCTACTTGATTGTTCCATTGCATCAATTAAAACAAATCATAGTAGCGAATTTGATAAAATGCAATTTGGAACCTTTTGTGAACAACATGGAATATCTTATAACTTATCGGGCCTGTTCACTTCTCAATCGCATGAGATTGTTGAAAGAACACATCGTAAGTTAAGAAAGATGAGTCGTGCAATGCTTGACGAGCAATCCATTCCACAAAAGTTTTGGTGTCATGCCCTAGATACCGCTTGCTACATTTTTAATAGAGTCTACATAAGAAAGGTAATTAATAAAACACCTTATGAAATACTTAGGAATAGAAAAACATCCTTAGAATATTTTAGAGTATTTGGTTGCAAAGTATTTATACTTAACACCAAAGAATATCTCACCAAATTCGACCAAAAGTCGTATGAAGGGGTGTTCCCAGGATACTCTCAAAATACTAAAGCATACATAGTGCTTAACAAGGAAACAATGAAGATTGAGGAATCTCTCAATGTGACCTTTGATGAGAGCATGCCTGAGCCTAAATCATCTCCTTCGGTAGAAGATGATATGATCAATGAACCCTTAGTTCAAGATCAAGAAAGGTCGCCAACATTACAAGTTAATGTTTCAGATGAAGGCAATCCTAAGGAAGTGAGAGAAGCGAGGGGTCATCCCATACAACAAGTCATTGGTGACTTGAATAAAAGGACACTTAGGTCACAAAACAAACAAGTCTAAGTTTTGGCATGACATTTTTCAAAAAGTCCAAATTGCTTTGGGATAGGTTTGGATGCTAAAACATGCATCTTAGGCAAGGTTGTCAGGATCGGGATCCTACCTAGGATCGTTTTCACCTTCAAAAGATCGGGATCGTAGGATCGGATCGGGATCGTAAGATCCTATGAAAATGTATATATTATTGTATAAGAGTTGTAGCTTTATACTTTTATAGAATATTTTATATGATAAATGAATTTAAATGAATGATAAAAGAAAAAACAATAAGAAACATGAGCTTCTAGTAGGATCGGATCGTTCACGATCCTACGATCCTGTGTGCGATCCTACGATCCTACAACGATCTTGCTCCCCTCGAGATAAAAACATAGACTTGTAGTAGGATCGGATCGTTTACGATCTTACGATCCTGTGTGCGATCCTACGATCCTATACCGATCCTGATAGAATTAAGATCCTACGACGATCCTGGTAGTTTTTTATATGTAGGATCGTAGGATCGTACGATCCTACGATCAGGATCGCGATCCTGACAACCTTGATCTTAGGAGAACAAACTTTAGGTGCTATTAGAGCTTATGTGATTAAGGCTTATGTGGAGGCATGGATGGAAGATTAAACAAATGTCTTCCAAGAGGAAAGATATGCATCAATTCATTATTCAAACTATGATTGATAAATATCCAAGATTCTGCATGTCTATACTATGTGCTTGAACAATCTTGAATTTTTTTTTTTTTTTTTTGATATGACAATTCTTCACAACTCACACTTGTGTTCAAGATGTTGTATCCAATTCATCTTGTTCTCCTTATATGATAAACTACATGCTACATACCCAAATTTAAATGAATAATGCCTCATAGTTTAAAATTTAATGCATAGCTTAATGATTTATGATGCATCTTAATGGTAGGTAGCATATGTATTTTGTCCACATATCACAACTTAATAATCAACTAGATCACTCATTGCTCTTTGAATAACTTTTCTCATGATCATGTGATCCATGCACATTTACCTTTCCTATATATTCTCTTCTTCTTGATCTTCATAATTTGTATACCTAATGAGGAATCTTGGTACTAATTGCCTTAATACCCGTTGGATAATAAGTGTCATCACTCATATCTAAATCCCACTTTACTATTATTTAAGGATTAGAGATCTTGTCTAGCATTACATCTTAAATCTCAATCTAAGTCAAAAATGAATAATCAACCACTCTCTCCAAACAATGTTCTTGACAATTTCATCCTCCAAAGTAATGACACTAATTCCTTGAGTGGAAACGATGAAGGTGAAGAAATTGCTAACAACAATGTTGTCCCTCAAACTACAACCAAGAATGATGGGATAGGAAATGGGTGGTTTTTGCTAAACAATCAACAACAATATCCTAGGATCAACCTTGAAAATCTTTTGCAAGATGATGTCTGGAGCAATCCACAAAATGTTCAAGCCACATCACCCCTAACTAAGGGAATTGGTGATGAAGAAGTTTGGGAAAAGATAAGGAAGCCCTTAAGCCCAAAACTTTGTGAAGGCAATCATGCAATTTGTTGCGAAAACACAATTGACATGCTTAATGCTATTAAGGATCATAGAGAAGAAACCCGTAAGATGCTCAAATGTCTTCATGACGGTGTTAAAATGCTTCAAGCACTTGCCTCAAACATGAAATGCATTGTGCATCAAGATAGGGGTGTTGACACATGTGAGGACAATCTTGTAGATCACAAGAAATAGTCTCATTATAACATGTATTGTCTTAGTGTCTTTGTTAGATACATTTTGTGTATTTTGTGATCTCTTAGTACTATGATCTTGTTGTAACTTTAGCTCTCATGATTTATCATAATAACAAATGCACTTCTCTCAACCTTGTCATGCTCAACTATTAGTTATTGGAGTCATATGGGACAAATATATATATATATATATATATATATATATATATATATATATATATATATATATATATATATATATATATATATATATTGTGGACTAATCCATGTCGCAAGTATCCAAATGGTAACCTAACCCATCTTGGAACTTTCACATGTAAGGATCTCTTGTTGGTTGCATGTTGTGATTTCTATGTGTAGCTAGGCCACCGCAAAGGTGAGGCTCTTCACCCATGGATCCCCACCTTGAAACAAGGGGGAGCAACGATCTAGGGGGAGCTATGTTCAAGGGGGAGCACATTCGGTCCCGCCTTTTTGATTTGACAAAAGAGGGAGAAAGAAAGCAAGAGCGTGAAGACCATTCAAGAAATGTTAAAGGCTTCATCAAATTACATGACAAAGGTCAAGACACGCAAGCTACACCAAAGGCGCGCTTTGTCTTCGCTAAGTTTGGTAATTTTATTTGCTTTCGGTTTTTGTTTGTTATCATCAAAAAGGGGGAGATTGTTGAGGCAACATGATCAAGATCTCTTTATGTTCTAATGATGACAAATAAACCATCGAAACACATAAAATAACAAACGTTAGCTCAAAATCGCCGGAGCTAATGTCTACTCCTGGCACGCTGCCCGCGCGTCAACGCGCGGGTGACGCGCCAGGAGTCTGTATGGTTCCGGGAGAATTTTGAAAGTCGGCTTTCCCCTTACCCGACAAATGTGGATCTTTCAATACAGGTATGAATATGTTATGTGCTTAATTGAGAACACTCGAAACGAGTTTTGAGACTTGAGAGATACTACTTTTAAAGCACCCATTTACGGGAAAACACCAACTCATGTTTTCTAACTATCGCCTCTATCCAAGGCTTTTCTAAACTTAGAGAGCTTATATATTTCACGTAACATCATGTTGAAGCATCCATATGCTCATATCCCGTGCTTACATCTTCTCTAATTATGTAACGGGTTTACTCCCTTATTGGTCAAACTAAGTCAAAGGTCACTTTGCGTAAACGCATCCTTTCCCACTTGGGTTATGCTTTACATCAAGGCAAAGCACTTAACTTGCTTGAACCAAGGTATTAGTTGAGAACGTCGAGTCATGGAAAGTCACGAGATATGAAACTATGGATTCTCGACGTTGTGTTACTTGAACTTATAAGTAACCTATGATTTTCTCAACCTATAATCTTAATTGTCTAAACCTTTTCTTCTTAATGACAATTAGATTATGCCTTAATCTTCTCTTAATCCCATTTATACAAAAGACAAAACCAATCATATCCAATCATATCCAAATCAAATATTCTCTTACATAATCTCTTACACAATCTCTTACACCCTTACATATTCCCTCACACACTACATCTCAACCATCCATTCCCTTACAACACATCTCAACCATTCATATTAAACACATGCCAATTGTTGGAAACTCTAATATGGATCCTCTCATCCTAGCCATTGATTTCAAATTACAACACATCACAACCATCCATCCAACCTCTCATCTCTATATCATTACATGGGTTTGATCTCAACCATTGAATTCAAACTAAACTCATCTCAACCATCCATCCAATCTCATCTCTATATCACCACATGGGCTTGATTCTAACCATTGAATTCAAATCAAACACATCTCAACCATCCATCTAATCTCTCCTATCTATACCACCACATGGTTTTGATCTCCACCATCTAATTCAAATAAACCATCTCAACCCTTCATTTTTCCTTTCCCCCAAGCAAAGCATATTCCTTGGAATATCCTCCTCAACCCTAACTTAGGCATATTTGATCTTAACCATTCATTTCAAATGAGATCATCTCATCCATCCATATTCCACACATGCCAAATTATTTGAAAACCAAGGGAGGCTCCCTTTGATCCTAGCCATCCAATAAACCATTTCAACTCAACCCTCCATCTCATTCTCCCCCCCCCCCCAAGCATTGGAATATTCCTTGGCATATTATTTCTCTCTTTTTTATGCCATGTGTGGAGATACACTTCTACCCCTTCCAAATTACCCTATCTACACCTTAAACCCTTGGTAATTTGGTTTCTCTTTAAACACTTCACAAATGATTTTCCAAATTGGCTATTTGAGTTGGTAAACCTTATAATGATTAATGTTAAGGTTTAGTGTGAAGTACAATTGGGGGTTTAGCAAGGTAAGGCATTTATAATTCCAAACACCCAAAGCCTCGGGAATATTTTCCCTGGGTGTCTGGCGCGCCTCCCACGCATCAACGCGTGGGTGACGCGCCGGCCTCGGTAAAATATTCCCAAGTTGGGTCTTTGCCTATAAATACCATGCCTTTCCTCTTGTATTCCTCACCCCTTGCCATTATTCTTTCTCTCTAAACACTCTCAAATCTCTCAATCTCTCTATCTCTAATCTTGTGTTCTTGATTTCCACACTAACATCTTTGGAAGAACACATATCTTTGCAAGGGAAGAATCACAAGAACCTAATCTACTCTTGTGATTGTGTCGAGGGTCTTCTTTCTTATACTCTTTCTATTACAATCAAGTCTCTAGGTTAGGTTAGGACTTAGTTGATAAACAAACATATATTCATTCATTCAACTGTTTGTAAGGGAAGTCTTGTGTCTTGGTGACCAAGCCTAGAACATTGGGGATCTAGTTGGGGTTTGATACTTCCGGGTGGAATTCTTGGTAGTGATCTTTGTGATCCTTAGGTAAAGTCGAATCGTGAGATTCTTTGGGTGGTTTTCGAGGGCGGAATACCATTGGTGAGTAACTCCTTCTTTGTGAGCATCGATATTGGTAAATATCGGTGGAGTGAATTGTAACGGTTTGTAGTCCACCGAAAGTATTATACTAGTGAATAGTATCGGAGTCGCGGATTCGCAACTGGACGTACGGATGGTATAAAACCCCCATCCCGAACCAGTATATATCGTGGTGTCTTTCTTTACTCGCATTATATACTTTGATTGTGTGTGGTTGTTTGGATGGATTATACAACCACTTGGTCTTCTTTGAGGCTTAAAGTTTTTAAACATCTTAAAAGCCTAAGAAACCGTATTCATCCCCCACCCCCTCTACGGTTCTATAAGCTTATTGGGACTGCTTATTTAGCCTGCCTAGTTTAGTAGATCAAACTCTTTTCTGTTTCCGTTATATAGGCTGCAATTGAGTTTTGTTGATCCTTATTCTGAGATTTGTGGCTCATTTGAGTTCATTTGTACTTAGTATTGCTTATTTCACTATTTGGGTCACCATTTGCTTAATCTGTTTGGGCTTGGGCTTATTTCATTGTACTTATTTGAACTGTTTGATGCTATTTCTATGTTTTTGAGTTCCATCTGGCCTTAATCCTGTTCATTTGAGCTTAATTTAGTCAAAAACACATTTGATCAAAGTTTTAACAAGTTTGGGTCAAAGTACTTATAAATAAACACTCCAAATAAGTTGTTTCAAAGCAATAAGCAGTTCCATAGCTTATTTTTCAATTTTTATATTTTTCCTAGTTTCCAAATAATATTTTAGAATTTCCCTGAATTTTTCATATTTTTCTGAGTTCATTTACTATTTTTCTTTTTTAATTTTAGTTTTTAATCAATTTTTAATACTTTTTAATTACCAAAAATTCCAAAAAAATCAGAAAAAGCCTAAAAATCCAAAAATATTTTAGAAATTAGTTTTCAGTTATTTTAGATTTTTAGAAATTTATTTTCAATTTTATTTGCATTTTTCTTACTTTCTAATTAGTTTAAATAGATTTTAATTCCTAAAAATTACATAAAAAGCCAAAAAAATTAGTTTTAAGTTTTAAAAATAGTTTTTAGTTATTTTAGAATTTTCAAAATTTATTTTTCAATTTTCTCACTTAATTTGCATTTTCATTTAATTTTTAAATAGTTAAATTAGTTTTTAATTCATACAAATTAAATGAAAAGTCAAAAAAATATTTTTTTTTTCTCAAAATTTTCTTTTATCATTTTTAACTTAGAAAAATAATTTTCATGTCCGTAGGATTACTGTTGCTTAAATTTCACGTTTTATTTCGCGCATTAATGTTTATTGTGCATTTTAGCTTACGTTTTTTATTCTAAGTTGCGTTTTAGGTTTCCTTACTTGAATTACGTGCTTAATTGATTAATTGTGTTTCATTTTCATATTCATTAGTGTAATCTCATCAAAATCACTTTTTCCCACTTTCACATCACGTTTCACGAATCGGGAATTCAAAATTCCATTCACCCTTCACACGGACTACGACCTCGGGTTATCCGTATTTCTTGCGGATTTCTTTGAGTAATACTATACTATATAATATGATTTGATTTTATCACATCAGTGTCGATTTTGCTTGATACATTTGGAAGGAACAATTTGAGAAGGCAATATTTTATGATTATCACCCAAATAGCCTATATGTGTGCGTTTATCGATTTGTCACCTCGACTTCTCGAACCCCGTGTTAAACCCTTTGTTGCACTCACCATTAGTGCAAGATACCCCTAGATACGCCCTTTTGATCTTTCCTTTCATTTCATACCCTTATCATATTTATTTCGATATACCTATTCGCCTTAGCCTACCGTGTAGTCTTAATTTATGATTGGGAAGTCACCGTTTTCTCAAGTTCAAGATTCAAGTAAGGAGGTTCAGAAATTACGCCTACGTTGAAGACATATCTTAAAGATCATTGAAGACCCCATAAATATTCTCATACATGATTCATCTCAAGTGGGGGGATGTTATTTTTAGTATTTTTATGTAAAAAAAATGTGAAATTCAATATGTAGATATTATTGTTTATGGTGCAACCTTGTATAGCACCAAGTTTATGAGCTTATCAGAAATAGCATCAAGGAGGCTACCTTGATCACTTATGAAGGTTTGAGTTGGTAGCATCTTTATTCCAACATGAAGACCAAGTAGTGTGTCCGTTATAATGTCTGCTAATGGCACACTAACTTGTATTATGATCCAGTTTTTGCATCTTGGAGATTTGATTTTGGATGAACAGCGGGCGATGATGACTTGGTTATAGGTAAAGACTATTTGCTTCTTTTTATTTTTACACCATTATTGTGCATCCCATGTCTTATCCTACCCTTTAGTCACGAAGCATGCTTAGGTGAGGGATTTGAGCAGGAATTGGTGTCTTGCCCGGCGTTCCGGTCATGTATCAATGTTCTTTGTCGCCTTCGCCGTAGTATGTTGGTAACGACACTTCACCCTAGCCTTATTTAGGTTCACCCAATATTGTCTTCAAAGATTGTTTTGACCTTAGCTCTAGTGGTGGAGATTTATGTAACCGCCAAGCCTATGATAGAATACATGCTATGACTGTGCGTTGAGTGATCACCCTGAAAATTGACACTTATATTAGAGAGAGTGTGAGTGTTTGATCCCCTTTTCGTGAGGTGTTCGGCTTTGAAAATTCTAGCATAGGAAGTTTTTAATCTCGTACTTCTCGAGTAATTTTGGGGGATATCTTTTTAGAAATAATTCTAATAAGGTCTACTTGAGGGCAAGTAGAGTTCGAGTGGGGGGATATTTGATGACATCAAATAGTCCTGATATTTTAGTGTCAATTTTCCCCTAATATGCTCGTTATTTATAATTATTATTAAGATATATACTTTAATTTCATTATATTTTGTATCAAGGTTACAAACGAGCATATGAGCTAAAGAGATGCAGAAATTGGAAATAACTCGTAAAAGATACACAACTATAGTATGCTAAAGAAAGCTACGGCGTAACTTACACTCTCTATTACGCCGTAGCTAGGAGTTCAAATATGAAGAGTAAAGTCAACACGGACCAAGGACTACGGCGTAACCATAACCCTTAGTTACGCCGTAACTAATTCAAGAATTACAAGGATTCCTACTGATGAAGGCTACGTCGTAACCATTATGTGGAGTTACGGTGTAGCAATGACATCGTAAGTGATCCAAGATCCAGAATTAAGCTACGGCGTAGCCCAATTAAAGACTACGGCGTATATGAAACCCTAAAAGAAGTTACGGCGTAGCCAGTTACATCAACTTCACCGTAACCATTGCTATTGGATAAGATCGTTTTACGATTACACTAGCTACGGCGTAACTACCTCATAGAGTTACGCCGTAGCAGTGTCGGGCCTATAAATACGACCCTAATTTCTGTATTTGAAACAACTCCTACTCCACCAAAAAGCAGAGAATGAAGGAGGGTTCTACCAAGGCACTCCACAACAGCATACGGACCATTTCCAAGGGAGAGATCACGCCACAAACACCATAAGTTTTAGTTATCTTTGTGTTAATTACATTATCGAATTATTTCTTCATTTCTTACGCAAAACGTTGATTCGGCTGTACTTTTCAACATGATCGGCTAAGCACCTGTAACAATCCACAAAACCTCATTACTCTTATTCCCATTACAAATACCTATAGTAGGTATTTCATAGGTAAATTTTTGCATTTTATGTGCATTTATTACTTGCATGACTCACTAAACCTGCTCATGTATCTACACAAGCCAAATAACTCAACACTCACATCCTATAAACCCCTGGTATGTCAAGCATAAGATCACCACAAAACCATAATAAGTAATCTATCAATCTAACACACTAAAAATATCACAAAAACCCTAATAAACCTTAATTAAACCCTACTTAGGTCTATGTGCTTATTTGATCCTATATGCTTAACTTAACTAGTATGAAAGTGTCCAAGGCTTAAGTATGAGTTACCTTAGGAACATTAGGATACCTTAGGACTATTAGGCATTAGTACAACCCTTTAGAACTTAGGTACAACTCCCTTAAGCACAAAACCATAACTAAGTCATAACTTCCTAGAATTAGGTCTAGACTATCCCAAAACTTCACCATAGATTACCAACACTTAGTATAAGCCTCTTAGGACCTAGGATTAGTTATTAGACACTCATAAGACACTAATCTAGGCACAAAACCCTAGGATAAACCCTAATCTCCCACTAAACACAAATAGGTCACTTAGGTCACAAAACTAGGTCAAACCTTCCCAAATCGTTCCCATAAGTTACCATCACTTAGTATAAACCCTTTAGGACTTAGGATTAGTCACTAAAAACTCTTAGGAACCTAACCTAGGCACTAAACCTTAGGAAAAACCCTAAACTCTCACTAAGTAAAACTAGGTCAAAACTTACCCTAAACTAGTAAAACCTAAACATAAGCACCTCAAACACCTCAACCAAGCACCCTAACACCTCTCCCTAGTTAAGCTAGCACCTTAACACCTTACAAGCACCCACACAATTAGGTGCATCACCTACTTGTCACCTACTTATCTAAACCACCACTAAACCATCACTAAATCATGACTAATCACCCTAAACCACCACTAATCCACCACTAAACCACCACTAATTCACCACTAATCATCCTAAACCATCACTAAACCTCCAAAGAAGCTTACAAACACCTCCAAGCTAGCATACAAGTAGATGATGCACCTACTTGTCACCTCATTGTGCCGTGACTTCACCACCACCACAAACACCCCTATACCGCCTATAGCCTCCATGACTCACCATGGTAGCTTCCATTAGTCACTACTAGCATGTAAGAGTCACCTCCCCCTCCTAGTGACACCACAACTCCCCAAACTTTGTCACCAAGGCTTGCGACCCTATAAATACCCGCGACTCCCTCTCCATTTCATTCACCCCTCTTCTCTTCTTTTCACCTCAAACCTTCTGTAGTACTAGTAGTTTACGAGTTGTAGTAGACATAGGAGTCAAGCAAACCAAGCCTTGAGGCCTTGTTAAGTCGTGTTGCCATCGAGAAAACCCAAAACCTAGCTTAACCCTCGTTAACCCTTCACTAACCAAGTAAGCCTTCACTTTTAGTTCTATTAGCTTTAGTTTAGTCTTAGGATAGTATTAGGATGCCTTAGGTCCCCTAGGAACCCTTGCATGAGACTTGAACCATTTCATTTACTAGTTTACATTTTAGAACCCTAAAATGAGTCGAATACATGTTTACATGCTATATGTGGAAAACTATAAGGGGGGGGGGAGGTTGAATAGTTTTACGTCTTTTTAATTTATTGTGAAAACCTTTGTTTACTTTTAAAAACTTAGATTCGATCTTTATGTGAATTCAACTCTTGAACATTATAAACAATTATATGTAAGTAAATAAAGACAAGGCAAGTAAAGTAATGAAAGAAAAGAGATGGAAAGATCTAACCGCGACACAAAGAATTTATAGTGGTTCGGCTACAAGGACACCTTCCTTGCCCTACTCCACTCCCCGAGCACCACACTCGAGAGTTTTCTTCACTATTTCAACAAGCTTCCTTATGGCGGAGAAAACCTTACACAACTTTTGCTTACACCAATTAATGACACTAAGCTAAATGTCTAGTTCTAATCCTAGCTAAAACCAATCTCAGGACTTAAATCACAACACAACTTCTTCACAACTTTATGCAACTTTACACAACTTCACTTTCTTCACAACTTCTATTTCTTAGCTTCTTTACAACTTCTTGCTCTTCACAACCTCGATGCTCCAATTTCTTCACTACTTCACAACTAGCTCTTCACAACTTTGAAGCTCCTATTACTTCACTACTTCACAACTCCTATCTCTTCATTACTTATCACTAATCCTATACTTCTCTACTCATCCACACTTTCACTTCTTCATAAACTTCAAACTAATCTAATCACCTATGTTTAGATCTAACCAACCAATATGCAAACCTTATACACAAGTTAATGAATGATTTACAAATTATAATATACAAACAACTTAGATAGCAAGATGAAACTAAGTTGTAATACTTCAAGTATTAATTGATAGAGGTATTCTTCTCTTTGCACTTGAATGGTTGAAGCTTGGATCACTTGGAAACAAAAGCTTAGGATTGTATGATCAAAGGATTTATTAGAAATATTAGGAGAGATTTGGACAGAATGTTTTAGTGCAAAAAAGGTGAGAAAAAATGTCAGATTTGAGCAAGTATTTATAGGAAAAAAATATTGTTCGGGAGCGTGGCCGGTCCCCTTAATAATTAAGGGGGCACCTAGTATAATTAAGGGGGCCGCCCAAAAAAATTTTTCAGAACTTTTGTCTTTTTGTGGAGAAGGTTTTCCCTGAAGAATATAGCCGTTTTTGGGTAGAAATTGAATTCAAAATATTTATTTTTAATAAAATATTTCTTTATAAATAAAAAACATTTTGTATAAGTTTAAAAATGTTTGTCCCACTTTATAAAAAATGTAAGGTTTGTAAAAATAAAAAATCTAGTGATTTAGAAAATGTTCCTTTGATCAAAAAATGTATTAGGCATTTTGTTTATTCATGCCTTAAGTGATTGATTTGTTAAAATGAATATTTACTACTAAATACTTGTTTACATCATAATCTTTTAGTTTAATGAGTTAACATTTTGTGATTATCAAAATGTAAAGATATCGAGAAATATTAATAACATTTTTAGGCATTATTTATATCAACAATCTTACCCTTTTTGTAGAATCAAAAAGGTTATGCCGACTAGTTTCGTAAATGAAGTTAGACGGGATGAAAGCTCCCCCTTGATGTGTGCTCCCCCTCGTTCGAGGGCACCAAGAAATCGAGATATGGAATTCTTGCAAGAAAAATATTAGAGGCACAAGCATATATAGCAAAATATGGAAAACAACAAGCATGGAAAACAAATATCAAGGACACATAACAATTAATTCAAAGTGATTATGTTGAAGATCCTAATTTGCCAAAGACAGCCATCGGACTTGCTTGCAACAAAAGGTTGGTTGATTCTTATTTGATAGTGAAAATCATAAGCATATAGTATGCTTAGATGATTGATGATGGAGTGTTTGGAATGAAAATGGTTAAGTTCGGGTAAGGTTGTTGGATTAATGGAGTTATATGTTTGGGTGCATGGATGTTGAAGAGTTTGGAGGTGGTGAGATAGGAGCGGAAGAGGTTGATTGAGGGTTTGGATTTTGTTCAAGTGATGGTATTGGTTGAGATCTAGTGACAGGATACTCAATCCAAGTGAAGTGTTAATGAAATGGTTTATTTTTGGAGAGAGATGCAACAATGATAGTTGTTGACATGTTATTCAACTTGATTCAAGTTGTGGGGTGATGAAGGAGAGCTAGAGGGAGGTTGTTCCAAGTTGCGTTGAACAAGGTGTAAGGCAAGAAGAGCACTAAGCTCATGGGCTTCCTTGAGTTCTTCAATGAACTTCAAGTGTTTGGAGAAAGGTGATGATGGTGGAGTGTGGTTTTTATTAGGGATGGATGATTGGACATATAACATAGGAATAACATGTAAGTTGGTAGGAGGTGGTGATGATACTTTGGTGGTTGAGACATATTTAAGTTTGACTAATCATGAATGGATGAGGATAAAGGTATGGAAGAGGAGGATGTTCCTTGAGTGAAGAGTGTTTTGGATGGTGCATTGATAGATTGAACAAGAAGTGAGGTGTTGGTGATGAGATTAGGATTGTGCTTTCGAGATTGAGTATGTTCTTCATATGAATTATTTGGGTGAGATGAAGGTGTATTCTTGGAAGCAAATATGGATGTTTGGTTATTATGATGAGGTTTGTGAAGGGATTCAATGGAATTAGCTTGAGGATCGGGAGTATAGTTCAGAACAAATGTGGGTGGAGGAATTGGGTGAGTATGGTTTGTAACTTGATCCAAGTTGAAAAGGTGAGGTAATGAATTTAAGTATGAATAGGAAGGTGGGTGATGCAAATTGCGTTGTGCAAGGTGCATAGTATTGAGATCACTAAGATCATGAAGTTGGTTTATTTCATCACGGAATTTTTGCCTTTACATGGGAAAGTGAGTTAGATCATTTGGTGGAAATAGATGGAATTGAAGTGTGTAGTTGGAATTGAAGTTTGATGTTTGACCAATGTGATTTGGATGTTGAAAGGTTTCATTGAATGTGGTTTGAGGTTGAGATGTGTAGTTTGAGATAAAGGTGGTTGTTTGGTCAACATGGCGGGGTTTGTAAACTGGTTCAATGGAATGATTTTGAAGGTTTGGAAGTTGAGATTAACAAAGATATTGTTTGGAGGAAATGGATGAAATGTAGGTACGTATTTGGCAGCATGGGTGGATGCTTTGACCATTATAAGGATTGAGGAAAGGTTCATTTGAGTGTGCTTGAAGGTTGACTGTATAGTTGGAGACATAGGAGGAATTTGGTGTTGGTTTGATGGGATAGGACATGATGAGATGAGTGGAGATTGTGAGGAATGGGAGTGTTTATAGTGTAGGAATGGTGGGATCAAAGATGGATAAACTTTGATGAAAGGTTTAGGATAGAATAGGTTTGTGAATTTTGGGAAGTGTAGGATGAAATGGGCTAAAAAATGAAAAGCTTCTGAAATCCCGACCATCAGATGGTCGGTCCCCTTAAATATTAAGGGGGCCGCCCATCTGGTGGATTCCAGATTACTAGAAGTGGGTTTTTGGCAGACAATTATAGAAAGGGTTGTGTTTTTAGGTTCGGTTTCAAACAAGTCCAACTCTTTGAGGCAATTAAGCATATACTAATTATGTTGGCAAAGCATGTTAACCAAAGATATTAAGTAAACAAGCAATTTCATCTATCATGCAAACATATATATCAAGCAAGTAACATATATGGACTAGGAAACAATAAACTACACCAAGTATTTTCTTAATTATATGATTAGGAAGATTAATGACCTATTT
This sequence comes from Artemisia argyi, assembly GCA_030686995.1. Classification (NCBI taxonomy): domain Eukaryota; kingdom Viridiplantae; phylum Streptophyta; class Magnoliopsida; order Asterales; family Asteraceae; genus Artemisia; species Artemisia argyi. The sequence continues at coordinate 124,807,285 of CM060678.1, forward strand.
GATGGATCCTAATGTGTGCCTATGTGCAATAAATGGGAACTTATGATAGCATGGACTTCTAGACTTGTTACAAACAAAATCTAAATAGACAAACTATGGTCCTCATGATTTGTTTTGATTTTCTTATAAGTGTCATGTACATAGGTATAGATTACAAATATGAGATCATCATGCATGATTCATAGAAACGTTTTTATCATTATTCAACAATGCAAGAAAAATTAGTTTTCATGTGTTTCCTAGAAAATTAGTTTTCATATGTTTGGAAATAAGTTTGTACATATATTTGAATAAAATAGATTGGGTTTTACTTAAAGGTGTGTAAATGAAAGGTAAAAAAAATTTTCCCAAACTTTGGTTTTGATCAAAACAAAATTATGGATATTAATAGAGAAAACATTTTATTTAAAAGTGGGATAGTTATTTGAAAAACTATTTTCCAAAATGTGAGGTTTTAGCATATTTTTAGAGATATTAGATTTTTGACAACAACTATCATTAATCAAATATTTTAAAAGATGTTTATTAAAGATCTCATGCTCAAGATGATTGGTTAAGCCTATTATTATCTCATGCTATCGTTTCTACATATCCTATGATCCTAAAGGAAGTGATGACGAAGATTTATATATTAGATGCGAGAGTGTTGAATGGGGTATAACCTAACATCTATCGTTCCTTTGTTTTCGCACGCCAATTTAACTTAATGCCATAGTCTACGAGAGCTTGTTTCATCCATAGTTTTCTTACGTGAGGGATCTAATCCTACTTCTATATTAACGATTGATCCACTTAACTCATTTCACTTCATCACCATGAGTTTGCTAATAGTGGATATAGAAGATTTTCATTTTCTATTTTGTTCAACAATGAACAATTTTATTTTATTCCTAGGAAAGTCAACTAATGATGTTTCAATGATGTTTCTAGGTTATAAGTATATAAGCTATTATGTACATATATATGTATAAGAGTTACAAACAATATATATGTATAGCTAAGCATTAATCTAATTAATCATTTATCTAAGCATGCAAATTATAGCGATGAACTTAAAAGAAACGCGTACCTTTTAGTATTCAATGGATTATCTTCAAGCACTTCAAGTAACCATGTTGACTTATAGAAGTCATTTGTAGATGAGATTCCAACTTCTTCCAAGAGTGAAAACTTAGCCACTTGGTCCCCATTGTCTCATTGGTCCAAAGTTGTTTGGTCCAAACATATTTAGCATTTGGCTAGGATGCATGTATGGTGTTAATATTTCCCAAGGATTGTAACTTGGTTGATAATTTCACATTTGATTTCTAGTGTTATTGTAATTTTGTCTATTTTGATTTCTTCTAGGTTGAGGTGTTTTAGATCTTGGATGATGATTGTTAGGTTTTCTTGGTGGTGGAGTTTTAGATCTTAATTTTGGTTTAGATGATCCTACTTCGGTTTTTAAGGATGGTTTATAAAAGGGTTTTACTTCTTCATCGTTGGCAAGAGGTATTTTTCTATCATTAATAAGTATATATTTAGGATTTGATTCTAAATGTTTTAGTTCATTAAGTTCACTTTCAAATTTAACATTTTTAGTTTCACTTGTTGAAGCGTCAATAGAGTTAAATCCTAACCGGTTTTATCTCCGGATGCTCTTTGAATACTTATTATTTTCCTAAGTGAGTGACTACTATTTTCAAATTTATCAAGTTTATAAATTTCTTCCTTAAGTTTTTCATTTTCATTTTTGAGATCATGACATGATTAACATTCCTCAAAAAATTTCTTACCCTTTTCTAAGTGGTGTATTTTAGCTTTCAATTCAAGTATTTCATTTTCTAGTTGAGTATTTATGCATTTTAGTGTTTTATTTTTAACCATTACTTTTTGACCTAATTTGCATAATCTATTATATTCATTATCTAGGTCTTTTTCATCTAATGATAAATTTACATAACTAAAGAATTCAGTTTCGGAATGTACATCTTTTGACGTCTTAGCCTTAAGACACTTTTCCTCCTTTGTGGTTTCTTTCTTGTCCTCATCGCTATCACTCCAAGCACCTCCAATGAACGCCTTGTGATTTTGATCTCTTGACATCATTGGACACTTTCCGATGAGATGATTTGGATCACCACATTTAAAACACTTCCTTTCATTCTTCCCATTCTTGTCATCTTTACTTCTTTGAGATACTTTCATTTCATCATGCGGTTGTTTAACGAATCTTCCTCGTCTTTTGAAAAATTTCTTGAAATCTCTTACGGCCATAGCGTATTCTTCATCATCACTTTCGGAGGTTGAGCTTTCATCGTCACTAGACTCCCTCCTAGCTTTCAAAGCAATGGATTTGCTTTGTTCTCTTTTTCCTTTGACTATTTCGGAGTCCTTCTTTATTATAACCTTGTGTACTTTCAAGTTCCCAATTAATTCGTCAAGTTATAGAGTTGATAAATTCTTTGATTCTTCAATAGCCGTGACTTTAGCTCGCCATTTTGGATGAAGAGCCCTAAGAAATTTCCTGACAAAGTTCTTACTAGAAAAATTCTCATCAAGTGCTTTTAGACTTGTGATGATAGTGTTAAACCTAGCAAAAGCATTATCAATTGATTCCTCTTCCGGAATCGTAAATTGCTCATATTGTTGCACAAGTAAATCTATTTTGTTATCCTTAACTTGACTATTACCTTGGTGAGTTATTAGTAAATAATTCCAAATTTCTTTTTCGGTTTCACACATAAAGATCATTTCGTACTCTTTACGTGGTAACGCATTGTAAATAACCATTTTTACTTCATTATTTTTAGAAAGTTTTCTTTTTAAATCATCATTTTGTTTTTCAAAAGGTACTATTTCATCTTTATTTTTTGGGGATTATTTTGAGTAGGTAAAAAATTACCATTAGTAATAACATGCCAAAGATCTAGATTCTTTGATTTCACATAAGTTTCGAATCGATTTTTCCAATATAAAAATCCATCACTTTCAAATAGTGGTGGTCTTTGCATAGATTGCCCTCTAAATATTTTTCAGATTCCATAGATCGTTACAAGTTTTAAAATACAATATACTTTAAAGATCTTGTTAGACGTGGCTCCTGATACCAATTGTCAAAAACTAGAAGGGGGGTTGAATAGTTTTACGTCTTTTTAATTTATTGTGAAAACCTTTGTTTACCTTTAAAAACTTAGATTTGATCTTTATGTGAATTCAACTCTTGAACATTATAAATAATTATATGTAAGTAAATAAAGACAACGCAAGTAAAGTAATGAAAGAAAAGAGATGGAACGATCTAACCGTGACACAAAGAATTTATAGTGGTTCGGCTACAAGGACACCTTCCTTGCCCTACTGCACTACCCGAGCACCACACTCTATAGTTTTCTTCACTATGTCAACAAGATCCCTTATGGTGGAGAAAACCTTACACAACTTTTGCTTACACCAATTAACGACACTAAGCTAAATGTCTAGTTCTAATCCTAGCTAGAACCAATCTCACGACTTAAATCACAACACAACTTCTTCACAACTTTATGCAACTTTACACAACTTCTCCTTCTTCACAACTTCTTGCTCTTCACAACTTCGATGCTCCAATTGCTTCACTACTTCACAACTAGCTCTACACAACTTTGAAGCTCCTATTACTTCACTACTTCACAACTCCTATCTCTTCACTACTTATCACTAATCCTATACTTCTCTACTCATCCACACTTTCACTTCTTCACAAACTTCAAATTAATCTAATCACCTATGTTTAGATCTAACTAACCAATATGCACATGTTATACACAAGTTAATGAATGATTTACAAATTATAATATACAAACAACTTAGATAGAAAGATGAAACTAAGTTGTAATACTTCTAGTCTTAATTGATAGAAGTATTCTTCTCTTTGCACTTGAATGATTGAAGTTAGGATCACTTGGAAACAAAAGCTTAGGATTGTATTATCAAAGGATTTATTAGTAAGATTAGGAGAGATTTGGACAGAAGGTTTTAGTGTAAAAAAGGTGAGGAAAAATGTCAGATTTGAGGCAGTATTTAGAGGGAAAAAAAAATATTGTTCGGAAGCGTGGCCGGTCCCCTTAATAATTAAGGGGGCCGCCTAATATAATTAAGGAGGCCGCCCAAAAAAAAATTCAGAACTTTTGTCTTTTTGTGGGGAAGGTTTTTCCTGAAGAATATAACCGTTTTTTTTTTTTTTTTTGTAGAAATTTGAATTCAAAATATTTATTTTGAATAAAACATTTCTTTATAAATACAAAACATTTTATATAAGTTTAAAAATGTTTGTCCCACTTTATAAAAAATGTAAGGTTTGTAAAAATAAAAAATCTAGTGATTTAGAAAATGTTTCTTTGATCATAAAATACATTAGGCATTTTGTTTATTCATACATTAAGTGATTGATTTGTTAAAATGAAATATTAATAACGTTTTTAGGCATTATTTATATCAACACTATATACCCTTTATATGATCTATAATCTGAATTAGATAACTTAAATAAGCTAATATTAGTTAAACATAAGCTAAAAAAAACTTAGTTGTTACATAAAAATATAAGTTACATGCATTTAGGACTAGTTTTGCAAAACTTTACATGCATAAGGGTATATATCATAAATTCCTAAAACTATAAAGTCTAAGGACTGTTTTTGACATTTCCTAGAAGTTATAAGTGTAAGGACTAGTTTTGCAAAGTATTAAAACCTTAGGATAGAAACTAAAATAAGTTATAAACTAAAACGGACTAGTTATGCAAATATTATAAAGTTAAAGGTCTAAATGGTAAATATAGAAAACTTATAAGTTTAAGGACTAATTATGTCATTTTCTAAAAATATAGAAGTCTAGGGACTAGTTGTGTCAAGTATAGATAGTTATAAGTATAAATAATATAAGTATTATAAGTTTAGGGTAGAAAATGTAAATATACAAACTATAAGGGTATAAAGTGAAAATATTATATAATTATAAAACCTGAATAAAGTTAGAAGCATAACACAATAGTAGGGAGCTTCATGTGAGGAGTACTATGTGGATATTTCGTTTTGACGAGTTTGTTGGGTTTACGAATTAAAGTACCCTGACTCCTCGAACGATTATTGCATATACTTCTGAGATATGATGGCCCGAACGGTGTTATGATTATAACTTAACCTAATAACAATATAGCTCAATAGTAGGGAGCTTCACGTGAGGAGTATTAACTTCTGAATTATGATGGCCCGAACGGTATTATGTTGATAACATAATACAATAGTAGGGAGCTTCATATGAGGAGTCATATACTTCTGGATTGTGATAGACCGAACGGTGTTATATTATACCTAAAACATTAATGAACCTAAGAACAATAACTTAAGAAACTTAAACAAGATAACTAAAGCTTGACATACATCCAAACCTACAACACACTATGATACGTGAGTAAGGCAGTCTAATTCTCGAGTCACTTATTACATCACTTAGATTTCTCTAAGCCCAGGTGAGTTCATAGCCTCATACTCTTTTTTTTCACTCTAAATGCTTTACAAACCCTGTGAGGGGGATACATGCTACTTGTTGTCTTAAAATCGAATACAAGTCTTTTTCTTTGGTTGTTGCACGAGTAAACTAACTGCCACCACTACATAACCAAAATTCATGAATCTAATCGTTTGGGATATTTTACCCATGCGAACGCAAATATAGTTGATAGATCTATAGGAGTTTGACAACTCCCGTTGGTATTAACACCTCTCTGGGTGGTACCAATAAGTACTATATTTGAACCCACTGAAGGTTTAACTTTGGCAAGTTATCCTTCCCATCCCCTCATGGTTGGGTCTGCAGCCCCCATGACTCAGATTGTTAACGTGTGGTTTATGAGCTTTGTGCAACATACCCCTGATGCGTGGGAATTGCACCAGGCTTTACCTCTCGAGGGATCTCGAGAAGCTTACAACCCCCACCAGGTAGTGTACCTGATCGTTGTAGTATAGTATAGTGACAAGTACCGGGGGATTGATCGTTCAACTCAGGAATAGTGTCGCTAGGATTAGAAAGCCTAAAAACTAGGTCTAGAGGTGAGGGATGATTCTTTTTGTATTTTTATATTTTATAAAAGCAAGTAAAAATCTCGGGTTTGGAAGAGGGTGGAATTAGTTACTTGTCAACTAACCTAACAACTAAGATGCAATCAAAATAAAATAACAAAAATGAAAATAAAACTAATTTAACTAGTGGTGTAAACAATAAATGGGAGAATTGTGTTTACTTAGATTTCACTACTCCCTAGATATCTTTTACAGGTTAATTGTTTGTTACAGTTGCGTGGATGACAGGTTATATTCCTTAATACCATTCGTGGGGTGGCGTACGTACTTCCCCAACTCTATAAGCTCCTACTTCACTCCTATGTCGAGCCTGCAAGAAGCTCCTAACATGGGATCACTAGAATTCGCTCATGCATTAAATACAACTATAAAAACCTAGTACGCATTGGTTCATGTTTCTTAAGACGTTCAAGCAAGTTACACTATGGAAGTCTGCCAGTTTTCTTAAGCCTAACATCGAAATCATTCATCCATTACAACTATAAACAAGCAATCAACCTATAATCAACATCTAGATTTCATTACATCTAAGCAAACACACAAGAGATCTAGCCTAGCATGTTAAATTCAAGACAAGCGTAAGATATATTCAAACAACACGTAGACATATTGAATGAATTGAAAGGATACTTATCTCAATTGAACATGAAAGGTTTCAAGGGGTGAAAAACCTTGAAAATACTATTAAAAACGAGCTAGGGTTTATTCAAGTCGACCCTAAAATTCTCCTCTCTTTAGAATGAAAATTACAAAGACTATATATAGATATCCTAAGGTGACGGCGTCAAGAAAGTTCTGACGCCGTCAACCAGCCACCAAAAATATTCTCGGACTGCCTAGATCCAGATCTGACGCCGTCATGTGTATTGTTGTTCTAGGCCGTCACCACTTTTACTCTTGACGGCCTTGATTTGACGCCGTCACATTTTCACTGGACCGTCACCATTTTTGCTCTTGAAGCCGTCATCAAATTGCTCTTGACACCGTCAGGTACTGTTGCCAGCAAGGAAAATTAAGACTTTGCCGTTTTCTTCACTCTTATGCTCCAAAAACGTCCAAAATGCTTCCTTTTCCAGAATTCACTCCCAAAGTACCTAAAATCACAAAAGGAACGATTTAGGGAAATACTTGATCAAATAAATTCGAATTCCGGCTTAAATGACCCCCTAAAAACGGATCATTTTTCGCCTCATCATATACCCTTACACTTGAGATTTGCTTGTCCTCAAGCAAATGCGCTTTTATTCTAATCAAAATACAAGTTAGGGGTCATTTAACACTAATATAAAAGTAATTACAACAAATAATCGTTCCACTAAAGACCAAAGACAAGCACGGAGGTCATACACTAGCACCTCACAAATAGTGTTTAGATACTCACATCTCTCGGGTGTAATAAAGTATTTATCACAATATGGAAATGGAAAACATCTCTCACTACCTGTCATAGCAAAATAGATTACCATAGGCTTGGGAAAGGATCAAACCTCCACCACATGGCGTAAGCACCTAGGATAAACTATCAAAGAGGTCTTTTTAAAGGGTTATAATGTTAGGTGTAGGGATATGGAATACACGGTTTTGTTAGATATAGGCAATCTTTACTGGTGGCGAGTTAATCATCTTGGTTAATTACATGTACAATACGGCGTTGCTAAGCCAAGACTAGACTCGACTTAAGCTAATAAATCAAAAATAACAAAAACATAAAATAAACAAAGAATGAAACGGGATGGTAGTCCGTATGTTTTTTTCTCTTTTCTTTTTTTTTTTCTTTTTCTTAATTTTTTCGATTGTTTTTTTTTTTTTTTTTTTTTTTCTTTTTTTTGCATACACTTTTACCCTAACATCCAAAATAATACATCATAGCGAATGTACATTCCCCTTACACTTGAATTTTTACATACTTTACAATAAACTAATCTAATGACTCGAATTAAGATAATCAAAACACTTGGAGTACTTTTAAGATTAACGCACATATGGGGGTAATATATGATGTTCTTCTCCATTACTCCATAGCATAAGTACTTTACCGCATGAGTCCCAATCGTCCCAAAACAATATGTACAAGGATATGACTCGACTTAGCAACCATGTAATCAATTAGATAATTAACTAAGGGTTTAAACAAATAACAATAATGCACTAGAGATGAGTGCATACACGGAAGGCTAAGGAGATTTGGGTGTACATTTAAGTGGGGTGTAACAAATTCTTCCTTTAAGTAAGATGCTTAAAGTTAGAAATGAAAAGATAGGCTCGGAGGGGTGTACTAGGGGTTTCGTGTACTAAAAATGAGTACAACGCTAAGGTGTGGGAAAAATTAATTGGCTTAACTAGCCAAGTAATATTACTTAAATGGTCAAGTAATTATGATACGGGTTTAACACAAGGGTGATCCTAATGCCTCTTATCATGTAGTAAATCCTACTACACGAATGTAGTCTCACTAGCGGTCTCGGGATGCATCACTAACGTAAGTTCTAGAATCTAAATGCTACCGGTACACTCATAAGCACTAATAGTAAATGCTTTTCCTATCAAATCTAAAGGCGAACCTCACATATTTGGGTGGAAAATTTTTCTGAATGGTACGGTTTTGTGCTAGTCATACAATCTCCTATCCATGAGACGCTTGCTATGGCTAAAGTTTCACTCCTAAATGTTGTAAAAAAATTTAAATTTGGCGCTAAAATTACACTAACAAGTATTTCTCATAGTTTTATTACACACCTACCATCAAACAAACAAACTCAAGTGAAAGTGTATCCTATAAGGTATCATCATTTTACCCTCCTGTTACACTTAGGATGAACATTGTCCCCAATGTTCATTTAAAGATTGTAAAAGTAAAACAGGTAAAAGAATGAAATCAAATACTCCCCTGATTCACTCGGTATGGATAGTGTGGTAACAAGGTTAGATCTTCCTCCAAGAAAATGAACCATCAAAGCTTCCCTTCCATAAATATAATTCATCTTCTTGTCATACATAACCTGTTAAACCTGAGAAAACAAACAAGGCAACCTCGCGTAAAATCGGCGGCAATCTATATATGATAACAAATCCTAGAAAACAAAGTAAGATATAATGCTTGTGGAATGATGTTTGCAGATTCCCTGGAGTTTATAAAACTAAAGATTCAACAAAAACTTTAAGACTTCGTTAGAAAAACAAAACTAGCAAAATTTCCAGAATTTTACACATGCCGCCGTCAGAAGTGATCTGCAGAAATTCTTACGTTAAGTTTCCAGAAAATTTCTGGAAAACTTATGTCCTACTTCCTGGAAAATCCTGCAAAGCATCATTATGACTCGATACAAGCATTTGACTCTAACAAATACGAATATACATGTCCATTTAATATTGTGGAGAATCATGATCAATTTTGTTTCTTAAAAACATATTTGGGGTTTCCCCTTACACTTATCTTTTGCGAAATACCTTTGGATGAAGTTAAGACAAAGCCAAACGACAAAATAAAGTATTTCCACCATTTTATTTTTGAAACATGATCTACCAACAATAAAAATAAAGCATGCATACGGAACAAATAACAATCAAACAAAATAAAAATCACACAAATCATGGGTTGCCTCCCAAGAAGCGCTTTTCTTTATTTACAAGTCTTGTAGCTAGACTCAAGGTCATGGGTTACTACGTGACATGGGTGAGTTCCTCGTTGAGGACATCTTTGGGATCAAACTTAGGTTTCAACTTCCTATCGGTTTTCTTAGTACGGTATGACCTTTCAAACTTTTCTCCATCTGGATCATACAAAATCATCTTCATGTTCCATGATCCGTCACCCTCCTTAGGTGGCTTGTCCCACCTCCATTTACACTTATCCCCCTCTCTCTTCCACTTGTTCATCTCTATGTTAATAGGCATTACGCTTAAGAACTCAATCATTTTCCTAAAGACTAGGGGGTCCTCAAAAGGATCTAGCTCTTCATCTCTAACTATGAGTTGTTCCACCGAATGTGTTTTGTCTATGAAATCTTTTTCTAGGTAGAATGGGCGTTGAGGTCCTATAAAATTTCTTTCTACCCACGGTCCATATCTAGATGGTCTCCTATTCATCTCTACCTAATGTGGTGTCGGCTCATCCTCACAATCGTAGCTATGTTTCTTAACATCATATACCGACCAAGTATCACCCTCACCTACCGCTATCTTAGACTCCTTACAATCTATCATGGCGTTAGCGGTTGCTAAAAATCCTCTTCCTACTAATAGTGGGCATGTAGTATCACTAACCATATCAAGGACGTGAAAATCCGCTAAAATAGTTAACTTCCCTACGTGAACAACTACATCCTTAATCATCCCAACCGGGTGGGCGATACTCCCATCCGCTAGACCAATTAATACCTCCGTCTCCTCTAACTTTCCTAGGTTGAGAGTGGTGAAAAGGGATAAGGGAATCAAGTTGAGGCTTGATCCTAAATCGGCCAGTGTGTCGAAAGCTTCGGATCTTCCTATCTTACAAGGCAAAACAAATATACCCGGATCATCAAGCTTTTTAGGAAACTTGTTTTGAACGAAGGCGGTCCCATTTTTACCTAGTTTAAATTTCTCATATTTTTCTAGGAGGGCACTGTAGTAGGGAGCACAGGCTAAGACATCAATGACGGGGCGTTCAAGGTGGAGCTCCTTGAATTCATCGTCAAGGTCTTGCGTAGGAGGTGTTTCAACTATACTTTTGACCGGTTTGATATCGGGTGTTTTATTTGATTGGTCCTTTTGAAGAATTTAGTTTTGCTTGAAACACGTGCTCATTGATTTAACCGAGTAGTATTGCGGACAAGAAGTGGGTGACGAAACTGATGATATGGAATTAACGTTTAGTTTCGGGTTCTTGACCGTGTCGCTTGGGAGTGCTCCCATTTCTCGGTCATTGAGAACTTTCAACAATGTGTCAATTTTGGTGGTCATCTCGCTTTTCTTTTTTTTTAAATCGGCTTCAAACTTAGATATGTGAGCTTCTTGAGATGCCATAAACTTGGACATCAATCCTTCAAGATTGTTGGTACTACCATAGTTGTTAGAAGGATTGTTGTTGAAAGCACGGTTGGAGGGTGGACCGTTTAGTTGGTAACGATTAGGCGGATTGGGAGAAGTGTTTGGGTTTTGTTTCCACCTAAGGTTCGGGTGATTTTTCCAAGAAGGGTTGTAGGAATCACCGTAAGGGTTCAGCTCGGGTTTGAAAGTGTACCACTTATCTCCTGCTTCGTCAATACGCGAGGATGCGTAGTCCGCAAAAGCTGTTCCGGGGAGTTCCACGCAATCACGAGTGTCATGGGGACCACTACATAATTCGCATGAAGAAGTGATTTTGTTCACTTGGCTTGAAGGCATAGGAGCTTCGTAAGATTTCATGAGAAACTTGACTTGGTCCTCAACTTCCATGATCCTACGGTCGGGAGTGCTAGAATTGTTCGAAGGCAAAGATATTGCCTTGACCGTTTTGTTCAAATCACGGGGATCATTCCAACTTTCGTTGTCATAGAGAGCAAGATCTTCTATGAGTTCCCACGATTCTTCCGCACTTAGATCACGTAGCTTGCAACCGGCCGATTGGTCAATGGTTCGCCTTGTGGAGAGATCGATATGGTCATAGAAGATTTGGACTTGGAGCCAAAGATCTATGCCATGATGAGGGACTTTTTAGAGTAAGTCCTTGAAACGAGTCCATGCTTCATATAGAGTTTCACCTTGACGTTGTTGGAACATCAAGATATCAATTCTAAGCTTGGTAGTTCTCCCCGGTGGGAAAAATTGAGTAAGGAAACGAGTGGTGAGATCATCCCATGAGGTGATGGATCCCGCGGGTAAATGTTCAAGCCATTGACTAGCTTGATCACGTAGAGAGAATTGGAATATGCGTAATTGGGTTGACTCTCTAGTTGTAACATCAAGGTCTATAGAATCTACGATTTTAAGGAAGTCCTTGAGATGTTGATTAGGATCTTCGGAACGAAGTCCATGGAATGCACATCCGCTTTGCACCAACCGGATGGTGTCGGATCGCAAGGGAGACACATTGGCTCCTTGGGTGAGCTCAATAGTGTTTCGATAGCCTTGGTGGCTAGGCCGGGAATACTCTCCTAAAGTTCGGGGCCTAAGAGGTTGGTTTGCTAGTGGTGGGTTTTATGGGTGGTCTTGTTGTGGTGGGTTGATGGGTTCAAAGATGTTACCACCTTCCCTGATGTCGGATGGTAAAAGTTATGAACAAAGACATGAAGAAATAGATAGACTAAAGAAAACCTAAAAATAAAAATAAAATCTTACTAGAAAGGAATCTAGCAAGTAGACCTAATAAAAAGAAATTCTAACCTAGACAATAACTATTACCCAGGCTGCGGCGCCAAAAACTTGATGCGTGGGAATTGCACCAGGCTTTACCTCTCGAGGGATCTCGAGAAGCTTACAACCCCCACCAGGCAGTGTACCTGATCGTTGTAGTATAGTATAGTGACAAGTACCGGGGGATTGATCGTTCAACTCAGGAATAGTGTCGCTAGGATTAGAAAGCCTAAAAACTAGGTCTAGAGGTGAGGGATGATTCTTTTTGTATTTTTATATTTTATAAAAGCAAGTAAAAATCTCGGGTTTGGAAGAGTGGGCGGAATTAGTTGCTAGTCAACTAACCCAATAACTAAGATGCAATCAAAATAAAATAACAAAAATGAAAATAAAACTAATTTAACTAGTGGTGTGAACAATAAATGTGAGAATTGTGTTTACTTAGATTTCACTACTCCCTAGATATCTTTTACAGGTTAATTGTTTGTTACAGTTGCGTGGATGACAGGTTATATTCCTTAATACCATTCGTGGGGTGGCGTACGTACTTCCGCAACTCTATAAGCTCCTACTTCACTCCTATGTCGAGCCTGCAAGAAGCTCCTAACATGGGATCACTAGAATTCGCTCATGCATTAAATACAACCATAAAAACCTAGTACCCATTAGTTCATGTTTCTTAAGACGTTCAAGCAAGTTACACTATGGAAGTCTGCCAGTTTTCTTAAGCCTAATATCGAAATCATTCATCCATTAATACTATAAACAAGCAATCAACCTATAATCAACATCTAGGTTTCATTACATCTAAGCAAACACACAAGAGATCTAGCCTAGCATGTTAAATTCAAGACAAGCGTAAGATATATTCAAACAACACATAGACATATTGAATGAATTGAAAGGATACTTATCTCAATTGAACATGAAGGGTTTCAAGGGGTGAAAACCCTTGAAAATACTGTTAAAAACGAGCTAGGGTTTATTCAAGTCGACCCTAAAATTCTCCTCTCTTTAGAATGAAAATTACAAAGACTATATATAGATTTCCTAAGGTGACGGCGTCAAGAAGAAAGTTCTGACGCCGTCAACCCGCCGCCAAAAATATTCTCGGACTGCCTAGATCCAGATCTGACGTCGTCATGTGTATTGCTGTTCTTGGCCATCACCACTTTTACTCTTGACGGCCTTGATTTGACGCCGTCACGTTTTCACTGGACCGTCACCATTTTTGCTCTTGACGCCGTCATCAAATTGCTCTTGATGCCGTCAGGTACTTTTCCCAGCAAGGAAAATTAAGACTTTGCCATTTTCTTCACTTTTATGCTCCAAAAACGTCCAAAATGCTTCCTTTTCCACTCCCAAAGTACCTAAAATCACAAAAGGAACGATTTAGGGCAATATTTGATCAAATAAATTTGAATTCCGGCTTAAATGACCCCCTAAAAATGGATCATTTTTCGCCTCATCAACCCCACTCATGATAATTGTGCATGCATCATAATTATTACAAACACACTACATTTTCCCAAATGGGTGTAAAAACGAAACCCGGGGAACTTGTATTCACTAACACTTAAACCTATGACTCTCACTCAACACCTAGTGTTGACTTTTTAAGCATGTATTCTAGGTATACTACTTCTACGGAGATATGGCAGAAGGAGGCACTGAGCTCGGAGGACTTTTAACCTGGTTATCATTCAAACATAACCTAACACCTAGATTTTTTGGACCTCATCAAAAGTAAAAGTATATCTTTTACCAATAAAACTCTGATAATTAAATGAATGATAACTAAATTTCTAAAACGTCTCTTTTCGAGTCGTTTTCTATTACTGTAACTGTAATTCTATGAAGTAATACCCAAAACACTTAATCCGTTGCGATTAGTGAAAAATGGGGGTGTTACAGCACCTTTGGTGCTAACCTAGTTATGAATCTTATATTGTTATGATTATGTTTTCGCACTATTCCATAATGCTTCTAGTGTGTGCATGCTTTGTTTATCGTTAAATCCTCTAATTGTGGTAGTTTTGAAGAACCGGTTGTACCCGGTACACTAGGGAAATAGACCAAACGAACCTAGTGCAGTTGGGTTGCAAGGGAAATGGGAAAGCAGACCGTAAGTGCTAGTCATTGACCTTGTGTGCAAATCGACCAAAGGACCACCTTTCAGGTTGGATAAACTTAAGTAGTTAGATGTATGGTCTAAGATCCGAAAGGCCGGGCCATACAAAGATAAGTCTAGCATGTAGTGGCACTTAATGACTCAAACTAGTCTACTGTACGTCGACTTACGTACAAAGGGAAGGGCCTTTGGTTCCCGACAGGATTTTAGGGAAATAGGCTAGGGAACTAGACCAAATGAACCTAGTGATATATGTCCACCCCACTTGTTGCATTTGAATAGTTTTATAGAGAACATAGTCATGACAACCTTATTTTATTTTCTACATTTTTAGTTTAATTAATCAATTCAACTCTCAACAGTTTAAAACGTGACACCTAGACTTAGATAAAATCCACCTCACATAGCTCTTGGGACGACATCGGTTTTACCATTTACTAGTCTACACACGACCGGATACACTGTCCGTTAGTGCATTAGGGTAGATCTTACGTAATCGAGACAATTATAAATTTAAGACATGGTCAGTAAAACATGCATCAATAAACATACCATAGTCATGAACTTGGTGACAGAGGGCATTCATGACTATGTTGGTGTTGTATGTCTCCACTGTTGTGACTGCCCCTCCATCACGTTCAAATAACAGTACATTATATTCTTCCTTCGGGACAACCTGAGTAAACACCATCCATTGGCAAGGTTTCATATTCAAGTCTTGGACAAGCCTCTCCCAACCACACCCAAATAGGAAGGAGTGGACGTATCGATCATATAGATATTCACTTTCAAACTCCACATTGTACTCAGTCGTGTTAGTGGTCACCACGAGATGCTCAGTAGGGGTTGGACAATTCAGATACTTCAGGAAATCATCTGGCAACCACTGCATAATCAGAGATGTGTTTGTCACTGGCACTAAACATCTCCAAAACTGAGCAGTCTCGGGTTCATAATTATGAAACTCCTCCCCATACTCACTGTAACAGTCTCGGGTTCATAATTATGAAACTCCTCCCCATACTCACTGTAACAACTTACATAAAACACATCCTCACCCTCTTCTACAAAATGTATGTAACCAACTTCCGAACATGTGATGTTGTGCATAACAAAATCATTCCACCTAGCACCCTCAACAACACACACTAACTCTAACACTCTCCTAACACTTACTCTCCGTCTAATGCCGGTATAGTTAACTAAGTAAATATGACAATTCCCATGATACGAACCTCCTAAAACGTAATCCTTATGTAGTTCATGTATATCATAATTAAGTTTTAAGCATTGTCAATAATAAATAACACTTAATTCATATATGGTGTTAACTTACAAACTCATCCAAAACATCTTCAGGGTCCTCCACAGCGCAAAGAAATTGATTCTCATGCATAACTACTGCACTAAAGATTAAGATTATAAAAAATAATGTTTGAATGAAGTAAAAATTATTACCTGGTATGTGTGTTGTTTGATTTTGCGTGCCTTGCAACTTCCTACGGTATGTGTTTGTGAGTGTGTGATTTGATCGGATGAAATAAGATATAATGTGGGTAGCTTTTTGAGGGTTGTGTTCGGTAAAGTTTGTATCTTGTATGTGACAATGTATGTGTCAGATGATCGGGTTTTACTCAATTGTCAATGGTTGGGTGTGGGTTTTTTGGTTCCCGCGGAAATGGTAATAGACGTATTGAAACGATACGGTCAAGTTGCATAGTTAACAATGTATGAGTACACTGTTGGTCCCTCAAGTTGAGCGTCGGGTTTAGCTTGGGTTTAGATGTATAGTTGAATTGTGAAATGACTATTATCCCACTGAAAATATAACACAAACGTGCATTGACCGAGGCCAAACGGGTCAAGGGACGCATTCGGCTTCAAAAATGTGGGTTTTGGACTCCTGACGACGATTTTCTCTTGTTTGAGGCCCAGACAATGTTTTTGAGAAAGTTTAGAGATCAACGGTGTATTTTTGTCCAGTTTTAAAGTATACAATTAAAAGATACATAATCGGATGTTCACAAAGGACACGACTTCGTTCATGTTCGTTCATTTAACTAAACGAAAATAAATAAACGAAGATAAACAAACTTTTTACCAAACATATTCACTGAAGGTTCAGTTCGTTTACAACATTAGAACTAAACTTAACTTACTTTGAACCTAAAATTGTATGTCAATAATCCATTGTTTCCGATAACATGACCCACCTTTTTACGGTCTAATAAGCTAATGACACACTGTTTTATAACAAAATTAATCAGTTTCAAGTCTACGAATCATTTCTCATTCTTTTTAGACTTCGAACATTAGATTACACGTGTTCAGGACGTAAGCATTTTTCTCGTACATCATTAAATCAGAGAAGTGGTTGTGGACAAGAGTTGAAACTAAAGTGACTTTAAATCGTTATGCAATTCATCCATCTATTATGGTTATACATTAGTGAATTTCTATACCGAATGTTTACTTATCTATTTTTATAAAATCTTACAATATAATAATTAATGAATTAAAAATGCACAATATGATACGCCAAACTTAAAAGAACATCAACGTGGAAGTACGAAAGAGTTTGAGCTCACATCAGTGACCACACCGGAGTTCAAAGTTAGAGGGCTAGGTACCCTGCGCCAAGCCTTGCGTTTTCCCTCAAAACGCCACCGGACGGCGCCAGCGCCATATCGGACCTCGCATTTTCCCGTCTCGCGCCGTTATGACCAGCCCAAATGGTCCCGGAAAACGCAACGCGATGGCGCCAACCCCATACCGGACCTCGCGTTATCCCGTCAAATGGTCTCGTTTTTCACTTTTATTTTTCCTCTCTTTTTTGAACATTTGTGTTTGGTTTCTGGAGTGATAATTTGGGTAGAGATACAGGACATGTGTGGAGATGGAGGACATTTGTGGAAATGGAGGACTTGTGTGGAGGTAAAGGGTTTTAGGTTGAGATGGAGGCTGTTCAAAAAAAAGGTAGAGATGGAGGACTTTGTGTATTTTATGGAGTATTATTAATTTGTGCCCTACATATGCTTTGGGTTGGGCCTTTTGGGCCGGGTACATTGCCATTTTTTTACTATGAAATATGAAACAACAACAACAATAACGTAAATATACTTATATACTACTAATCTTTTTGAGCAAATACTTATACTACTAATCATCAAAGGTTTTATCCTTTTATGTGCTTGAAAGATTGCTTAATGTTGTTTGCAAAAGACTAGTGTACGACTGGTCTAAATGTGGGGTAATCCGAGTGTTAAAAAATGGTAAATATTTGGTTAAATTTTGAATGTATTTTTTAATTAATTAAATGTTAATTTTAGTTAAATATATATTTTATTTAATTAAATGAAAAAAAAAAAAAAAAAAAAAAAAAAAAGTGTGGGGTCTAAGGGTGCACGATGGCACCAGAATCTGGTGTTATAGAAGGAGGGGTGTTTTTGGTGTTGTGATAAATTCTGATGTTATAAGAAAATGTGCTGATGTGGCAGCACTTTTCCCATAACACGAATAGGACGGCTTGAAGGGTACCTTATGCTCTTAGGATGAATAGATCAAGAGGGGACCAAAACAAGACTTTTAAGTCCGAAAGGCAAGAACAATTTAAACATGTTTAAGACCTTTAAAACATATTTTATATAGTGTTCTAATCATGTTGCGAAACATTTAGCTAGAAGGTTGACGAAATTTAGTTTTCAGATCTTCATGCCACTATTTAGTTAATGTTGTTTAGCATGAATATATCTTAAAGAGCATACCCTGAAAGTGTAGTATGACCAGAATTGTTTGATTTAACGGATTTATCTTAGTGTTAGGATCATGGTTGATTAATTATCTGCGTTTTTTTTTTACGTGATGATTTTCTATAACAGATTATGCTTATGTTGAGTTTGGATTTGATAATAGATTCCTCCTTCAAGTCATTGTACTTTCTACTCATTTCGTCACAATTAAGTTTGTTATATCTAATAGCAATACTTAGGTGACTTTAAATATAGTTTAAACAATATTAACATTATATTTAGTTTAAATAAAGTTTAAGGTCACTTAGCTTTTTTTTTTTTTTTTTTTACACAAATTCATACTTAGATTAAGAAACTAGTGTCTTGGCTTGCAAGCCAAGCATTTAATCGTCTTATGGAATTCGTATAGTAATATACCATAAAGATTCGTACACCCTTTTTTTTATAAAAAGAGGTGAGAGGATGCTAGTTTGAACATTATTCTTTGATATTTGTTAATTAATGCAATTTAACGTTCGAGCTCACTTGTGTAGTTACTTTGAGTCAATATATATTACACGCTAGATTACAACATTTGTTGGTTTTTTATCCAACAAAGTTTTTAGCTTGTTTGTGTTGTTAATGTTGACATCTTACCGGTTTTTATTATTTTATTTTTATATATAACTTTTAAAAGAAAGATTCCTTTGTAAAACGTCGAGAAATTTTCGTCCTAATACGACAACAATAAACCTCCCAAATTGCTTATAAATAGTCCACTTGTCACATGAGGCATGACAAATAAACATATACTCTTTTGTTCCTTAAACTTCACCAAACATAAACCATTTCCCACTCTTCACTTTTCAAATGGAAAACATCACTGATGTCAACTGGGAATCCATCCTTCAGCAAACAGAAGATTATAGGTATTATTATTACTATTATTGTTTCACTCATCTTAACTATATTTTCGATCACTTATTTGAATAACTTGATAGTCCAAATTTCTCATATGTGACCAAAAAATGTTTTACATATTTTCAACTATGGTTTAGATTTGCTTATATGTGGCTTAATTTGAGGTGATATTGACTGTTACATATAGTTGGGGTGTACTAGAGGAGACTTTTTCGGGCTGCTCGGATTCGAGTTCTCAAGACGGAGGACAGTCATCGTCGCCAGCGTCGAAGAACATAGTTTCCGAGAGGAATAGGAGAAAGAAGCTGAATGATAGGTTGTTTGCACTTCGAGCAGTTGTTCCTAATATTAGCAAGGTTTGACTCTCCACATTTGATTATGTCTTCACTTTATTAATCATTATCCTAAACAGTTGTTAAATATTATATGCCAAAACATATAATGCATATCTTGTTTTAGTAGTTTGGAAGATGTTATTTGCGTCACCAAGTTACAACTTTTTGTGCTTTAAATAGTTAAAGGAAGATGCAAATTTATATATTGCTTTAAAGACATGTGTTTAATTTAATGTTAATTATTTGCAATAATCATGATGCATTATTGATACTTAACTTTGCTTTCTTATTGTTAAATCAAAAGATACTTAAGGAGAAATGATTATTTGGCCCAACTAATAAGCATAAAAATCTGTGTAACTTACAATATGATGATGACAAATGACAAAATTCAGATAACATATAAAGAGAGACTGAGAAAATACTCAAGTCATATGTCGAATGAATTAGATATGATTTTAGATTGATTTCTAGGCAGCTTTGTTTCAAACAAAGAGACTACAGCAGTGTTTTAAATTTGAGAACTTCGGTTATAGCATTTAATTTGTGATGGAAATTTCAAATGTTAGTGTGATTTTGTTACAGTGAATTACTCCGTACGAAGTAACGAGACATCGGGAACTTCATAGAATCATATTGTGCATATTTTGTATAAGAAATTGTTGGACTTGAAATATAGTTCAGTAAAATCATAACTTGCGCCTTTTCTTTTCTTGAAGATGGATAAGGCGTCAATAATTAAAGACGCGATCGATTATATCCAATTATTGCATGATCAAGAGAGAACAATCCAAAAAGAACTAAAGGAACTTGAGTCTCAAAAGCTGGAGCCCGAGAATTTTGATTTCAATCAAGAGACAAAGTCTATGTCAATGGAAAGATCAAAGAAGATAAGAGTTGAGCAAGCTTTTGATTCAAGTGGATCAAACTCGTATCCCATTGAAGTTCAAGATGTAAGTCAGTGCTTATTCAACATTTTAAGATGCAATGCGAATCATATTTGATATTGATCTTATAACTAAATAATAGACTTTTAGCATCAGTTAAAAACATTTTTCTTAAGATGTTAATATATTTCTTTAATGATTAAAATGAAAGTATGTAAATTTTGACAGTTAAATGTGTCATATATGGGAGAGAAGACAGTGTTGGTGAGCCTAAAATGTAACAAAAGAAGAGATACAATTGTGAAGCTTTGTGAGGTGTTTGAATCTTTGAAGCTTAAGATTGTCACAGCCAACATCTCTGCTGTTTCAGAAAGGCTTTTCAACACTCTCTTTATTCAGGTAACACTCTTCCTTTTTTAGCTATGTTAAAATTACAGTTGTACTTCACTCGCGCCACATAAGCATCGCGTTACTTCTGGATCTCCACCGGTGTCTATCATTTTTCTCCTGTTATGTTTTCATCATGACAACCAATTAATATCATTCATACACATGTTCTTCTAATAAAATAAAAATTGCTCACGATTAGAACCACAGACTCCTCCACGAATGACGATCAAATATGTTAAGAATTAATGACACACCGTATGCTCCATAAGATACATATCCTTGCAATCATGTTAATGTGCTATAAAAATCATTTTATTAAATGGTGCAAATATATAAAACCTAACAACAAATATATTTATATAGATAAACTGTACATTAACCTAAGCTTAGACCTATGTTTACAGAAACCTTAGAGGCAAATCTTGTTCCAAAATTCATGGGAGAATATATATAAGCTGTTTTAAGAAATAGTTAATTAGATATGGGATGTGATTTCTCAATACGCTAACAAAGACGTGTCTATTGGCTGTTAGTTTAATATATTAGTATCAAAATTATAAGTTATCCATAATTATGTAAATGAACATATACATATATTCAATTTAAAAAACCTATTGGGTCATAAGTAATTAAGATTTGTTGATTCGATAGTATAAGTTTGAAGATTTGTTGGACAGAGACAATGATCATATATTCATTTTGTATTGCTAAAGACACCTTAATTATTGATATGCTAAAACTAAATCACTTTATATCAATAAGCAATTTAGAAAACATAAGAAGATACAATGTATCCTTTACTTCTTTCTTCAAGAAACATAGTGTGAGGAACGTGTTTTTTTTTTATATAAAGTTATTTGAATAAAATAAAGGTTTATAAATATAGAAAAGTGCTTTATTATATTATCATGTTGAATTGATTTACTTGAAAAGGATCATTCTAATGTGGTAGGGTTAGCAAATTTGATTTTTGGAAAGGTGTTGGGCGTATAATCTGTTTAGTAGGTAGTTAAGATCTTGAGATAATGTGTGTCTTGTTTGTCTCAAAACTAATTTGAATTTAATTATGAAAAGAAATATACGCTTATGTGACATTTAGTGATATTTTCTTGTTCTTTTCTCATAAGTGGTTTACTCTAATTTTGTATTTTTGTTGCTTTTAGAGAAATTTATTCTACAATTAAAAAATTAGAATTGTTTGTTTAGCAAAAAAAAAAACAACAACAACAACAACAACAACTGCTTATCACAAAATTTTAATCAGTTAAGCTACAGGCTTTTTATTTTTACTACTGCAAAAACGCAACACTCATTTATTTGTTACTCAGTAAATGTTTCTTCCACGCTTCGGACCGGGATGAAGTTGCGATTAAGTCATGTTTGAGTTTCATTGTTACTACGTACTTTGGTTATGAAAAAGAAGGTTGCGGGATAATGTAAACTTTAGCAACAGCTATTTTTTGATTTAAAGATGAAATAATGATTAATACATATTAGAAAAGGTTTATTATTTAAAAATGCACTATGAATCTACTTTATCAAGATTCAGGACGTTCATAAGAAATTAATTAATCTATCAAATAATTCATCAAAAATTGACACATTTATTTTTTGTAATTGATATAACGGTAGACAATTTCATTATCATAAGTTTTCATCATCTTTTTCATATAGTATGTTCTCACCATGATCTACATGTTTTCATATAATATGTTCTCACCATGACCTACATGTTTATAATATTAGTAACATCGTTGTCTAAAATGCAAATATGACAAGGGTATATTGACCATCTTTAGCTACGAAATCAAGGATTTTTAACTTTATGCACTTGAGAGAAAAGTTCAATACGAAACAACAATTATCTAAAGAACAAATAACAAGATCTCAACCATCCATCTATTTTAAATCTAAAGGTCCAGATTTAGCCTCATTTTAATATAATTAATTATTTAAGGGTACTTTTGTCAAATTAAACACATGGTCTGGTAACCACCACCACCATATCCACCACCTCCCTATCTTCTTCCACCATATCCACCGCCATCACCTCCATATCCACCACCTCCTTTACGACATCCACCGCCGCTGCCGCCGCCGCCACCTCCACTCCTCGACTGAGCCTCGTTCACTAAATGATACGCTTCCAAATCTGCTCTCCACATCAAACCGATTACATAACAATACATTTAATCTCATCTCATCTCCTTCAAACTCATCTTACCCGGTCTCCATAACCGAATCACAAACATAAATACATCCTAACCAACTGTTGACGTCATGTGCTTCTTAATCCAGGTCAATAAATCAATTGAAAAAAAGGCTTCAAGATCCTCTCACGGGTCACAGGTAGGTGTATGTCAAATCATGTCTTGATCCACCATGTGTAATAAAAGATATTCTTTCCTAATTGATATACCAATTGGTTTGTGATATCCTTGCTTTTTTTTTCATATACAATTGGTTTGTGATATGTCTACATTTCATGGTTTCTTTTTATTTGTCTTTTTGTTGACTTAGTGGAAGAAATGGTCTTATATTTTATTTGTCTTTTCATTCATTGTGAATCCCAAAGGATTCATTGTGAATCCCATATGATGCACCAAAGAATCCTATGGGATTCACATTCAATCCCTTGAATCCCATTGGATTCATAATGAATCCTATGGGATGCACCAAAGAATCCCATGGGATTCATACTGAATCCTTTGTGATTTATCGACAAGATAAATCATACAGAATCCCGTGGGACTTTTTTACGAATCCCGTGGGATTTTCCTTGACGGAAATTTTTTTTTAAAATCGTCTTTTTACAAATCCCATGGGATTTTTTTATGAATCCCGTGGGATTTTTCTGGATGGAAATTTTGGGAAAAAAATCGTCTTTTTACGAATCCCATGGGATTTCTTTACGAATCCCGTGGGATTTTTCTGGACGGAAATTTTGAAAAAGAATTCTTTTTAAGTGGGATTTCTTTACGAATCCTGTGGGATTTTTCTGGACGGAAATTTTGAAAAAAAAAATCGTCTTTTTACGAATCCCATGGGAAATTTTGAAAAAAAAAATAATCTTTTTATGAATCCTGTGGGATTTCTTTACGAATCCCGTGGGATTTTTCTGGACGGAAATTTTGCAAAAAAAAAAAAAAAAAAAAAAAAAAAAAAAAAAAAAAAAAAATCGTCTTTTTACGAATCCCATGGGATTTTTACGAATCCCGTGGGATTTTTCTGGACGGAAATTTAAAAAAAAATCGTCTTTTTACGAATCCCATGGGATTTTTTACGAATCCCATTGGATTTTTACGAATCCCGTAGGATTTTTCTGGACGGAAATTTTGAAAAAAACAAATCGTCTTTTTACGAATCCCATAGGATTTTTTACGAATCCCGTGGGATTTTTCTGGACGGAAATTTTGAAAAAAAAAATCGTATTTTTACGAATCCCATGGGATTTTTACGAATCCTGTGGGATTTTTATAGACGGAAATTTTGAAATAAAAGTATCGTCTTTTTACGAATCCCATGGGATATTTTACGAATCCCGTGGGATTTTTCTGGACGAAATTTTGAAAAAAAAAAGTTCGTCGAAAGTATATAACAATGCATATCTATAGAAAGATAATTTTTTTCTCGTCGCGATGATGTATTTTTCGTAGCTTGAAGATTTACCGTTTGCAAGATATGTTGTTTTTTTTTTTAAATGTGGAAAGTGGTTTTTATATTAAATAAGCTAAAATGTCAATTTTGCCCTCCATTTGTTATTTTTTGATTTAATCTTAGCCATTAGATGAAAGATGGATGAATGGTTGAGATTGATTTATTTGTTTTTTAAGTGATACTTGTTTTACGTAGATCTCATCTCATGCACTTGATTGTAACGGAATTTTATCATTTCTATCGCATGATATTGACCTCTTTAGTCACAACAGTCCTTATTAGCTTAACGAAATTATTGCTCGTGTATGTAATTTAACAACTTGATTCGTGTAACAGGCTGACGAGGAAGATACAGACGTGTTGAAGATACAATTAGAAACAGCCATATCGACCTTAAATGATCCTCATAGTCCAATGAGTATGTGATCAAATTTACTATTTCTACATTTCTGTAATTAGAGTTCGGTTTGCAACGACCCTTACACAAGCCTGACTGCCAGAGAGTTCGGTTTTGGTGCTCATCGTATTTGCGTGGCATTGCACTGTTGGCCCACTGGTTTATGTTTGGTTTCAGTTTCGGGCCTAGCCCAATTTATATCCTAGTACAATTCAAATGTATGCATGTATGTATATACATTACCTTGAGGTTTAATAAGATTTTGTGTGGAACTAACATGTTCTAATATTGTATCACAGCCTCAAGATCCTCTCTTATAAAACCCTAAAAATCCTATTTGACTCTGCTATTGGTCGACTGTAATTTTATTTTTTTTAATTATTATTATTATTTGTTTGTTTTGCATTAATCTTGTCATAGCATCATGATGGGAAACACACCACCACCAAATCCGCTTAAAATACCCATTGATAAGGCTTACTCAATTGCTAGTATCAAGGCGCGTATCCTCACAACCCTTGATCTAGATAAGCTAAACTATAACTCGTGGAATGTGTTATTCAAACGCTTTTGAAAAACCGACGATGTACATCATCACCTAGCCACTCCAAAAAACCTACGATGTACATCATCACCTAGCCACTCCATCCACCTATACGAGTACCGCCTCTATTCATCCTCCCCATGATTCTAGTGACTCATTGGTTGTCATGTGGATGTATTTCACTATCTTGGTTTAAAATTGCACGCATCGTTGTGGTCGCATCGCGCATCAGAGTGATGCATTTGAAAAAACGTAACGCGAAACCTGATGCGAGGTTGTTCCAGGATGCGGCCTAATGCGAACGCATCAAGTCGCAGCAGTGTGATGCTCACAACGGACGCAATGGGCACATCATGTCGCAAGAGTGTATTGCTCGCATAGTAAATAGTAATTGACTTTTGACATTGTCATTACTCGCTAGGAATATATATATATATATATATATATATATATATATATATATATATATATATATATATATATATATATATATATATATACACTAGTTTTCGAAGCCCGCCGTTGGGCGGGCATGACTTATAAGTCCTCCCGAGCATATTAGCGCGAGTGTAATGTTATCCATAACTTGGTGCAAGACAAAGTTTGGCCATCCGTTTTTGCTTGCTATGCCGAAATGGAATTGGAAAATATGTCGTGTGTTTTCCAAGCTCCTAATGAATCTAAAATTATTGCTTTGAAACGATAGCTGGCAAAACAATTTGTATAAACATGTGTTAGCCTAATTGCAATTTAGTTATATATAATATAATGAGTGAGTAGGGGTGCAAAAAACTCGTCATATACCTGTATTCGAAAGTAGGCATCGTTCTGTATTTGTTACAGTGGCCATGTGCAAACCCTTCTTAAAAAAAATTCAACATGATTGGCACCTTTTATAATACCAACCGTATGGTTCATCTATTTATAAGATCATTGCATGCGTTGTAAACCGCACACATCAATAAATTGTTGAAATCTACTGCTTGAGAATGCCTCTATCACTAATTTATGAATTTGGACTACAATTCCTTCACATCATGTAGTAACTGATATATATTAAGTATGTATTATGACGTCTTATGGTTCGAATGAAGGGAGCAAGTTAACCTTAATGAGAATATTAACCTTCTTTTTTTAACTCCGAATCTAACGAAGAGCCGCTCCCAGCCTTATCACGATGCAGTCTCTTACTTTCCCCCTCTCCTGAACCTTTATATCAATTAAAAAAAAATACTTAAAAGTTCAAAATCCTGAGCATCAACATGTATAAACATAGCTCTAAAGAAAACTTTAATTAAAAAAATTTGTTAAAAGTAAAATCATGTAAAATATATAAAAATATTATGTTAAAAACAACAATTATAAAATAAATAAAAATGACAGTATTTTGTTTGATAACTAATATTAAAAAAGATAAGTTGGCAGGTTGCGAACAACTTGATACACATAGATGTTTACTTATCTTTTCAATTTCGCAAATGGCGATTAAATTGTTAAGTTCTTGTGCAAATGGTTCGCCACTTCTTTCCAACTAATTTTATGACCCTAATTTATAATTAAAATGACTTCGCGAATGATTCGCTACACTATGGTGAATTCGCAAATGCTATGCAAGAAACTTGCGAATTTCATGCATATATTTTTTTAATTCATTTTTTAGGGTTAGTTGTTCAACTTTGATTGTTTAAATGACTTTTTAAATTGTTTAGCAACAATTCATATTTCTATGACATTGTTCCATAAAAAAATAAAAAAAAAAAAAAAAAAAAAAAAAAAAAAAAAAAAACCTGTTGTAAACTATGAGTTCATTATCTAATTTTTATGAATGAAAATTTTAACTACTTTGCCTGTCACTTCTACGAAGATGCAAAATATCATGAAAAACACACTTAATTCCTCTATGTAGGGGTGTTCATAGTTCGAGTAATAAACTGAAAATCGAGCCGAACCGAATTTGTCAAAACCGAACCGAACCGAATTAAAATTTTGGTTTTCGGTTTGGATATGGGTTTGGCTATATGAACCGAAAACCGAACATATATATATATATATATATATATATATATATATATATATATATATATATATATATATATATATATATATATATATATATATATATATATATATATATATATATATTATATTATCTTATATATATATATATATATATATATATATATATATATATATATATATATATATAATGTCCATTAAAATTTTATACAAATATAAAAAACAATTTTTATGCTTGAAATATTTTTTTGCCAAAAATATATATAATTAAATTTAAAAATATATATGTAAATAATGTAATTCAAGTATAAAATTCGGTTTTTGGGTTTGACCCATAACTGAACCGAACTTCGGTTTGGTTCTTGGTTTGGTTCGGTCATATATTTTTGGTTCGGTTCAGTTTTTGGTTATGACCCAAATTTTTTTTTAACTGAACAACCCGAACCGAATAAACCGATTAACCGAGAACCGAACCGATGAACACCCCTACCTCTATGCATACAAACCAAAAGAACATGGCCTTTAGCCCCAAACATATCTTTTTCTTAATACACAATATACAGATACAAAATCGCAACTTCATTTCCTCATATTGACATTGATAGTTGCTAAAACAATCGTCCAAAATCTACCATCAATGAGAAAAATTTGTAAAAGCACTCTGACCTTAACGATAACCTTACTTGCAACATATATAGCTTAGTAGCTTACTATAGGTGTGCGCACAATTAGATGTCATGTTTATGGTTATGGTTGATGACCAAGAGTGCTTGAATGTGAGTCCAATTTGCATTTTCTTGCAACGGTGTCAACCAATTATCCACCTGTGAGACAAAGAGATGAAGGCATGACTGTAGTTTCTATTTATTTAAACAAATTCTAAGCTTAGAGCTTAAGAGTCATAAGGATCCATTACTGTTGAGCAATAACATTAACAATTCGTCGTACATGTGGGAACTATAAAAAGGAGTATAAAGAAGAAAAGTGAATGCTTGCAGGGACATGGTTGATTAGTTTAGCAACATTAGGAAGAAAGTACAACATAAAGCAATCTGGTTGGCATTCCTTTTGCTAAGAACCCCTGAAATGCATCACCAAATATAATCAAAGTCCCAAAACCCATACATATTCATACTGTTAAAGTTACTTCCATGGGCATAAATTTTGTCACTATTGATTAATCATTTATATACTACATCAGTCCTAAAATTAAAATGTCATTTCTTATCTTCAACAATGGCTTTCATGATCTACCACTAACCGTGAATCTTAGCATCCCGCTCTACCTATTTTTCTCACCATTTATTCTTACCTATGCAAAAGCAACTGATCTTGATCGACATCAAAGTTAAGGTGTTTGGAAGTGTGCTTTGAATGTATTTTTGTTAGTAATGCACTAATGCCACCAATGCCATCTACATCTGTAACAGAGGTGAATGGAAGAAACACTAATGTGCTTTTAAGCACTATTGTAGATAGAGGTTGCAAAATGGTCGGTTTGGGTGAGTTATGGGTCGAAATGAGTTGGTAAGCCGTTTTGATAGCAACCCCAAACACGCTATATTTCCATATATAGTACTACTTATGGAATGAATAACGTATGTACCTTCAGAATAGGGGAAAAAACCTGCAAGCGCCCGAATTCACAAACCCCGCTCCTTGCACCACCCCTCTCTGGAACCCATGTCCTGGCCCATTACCCATTATCCATCTACCACCATTACCCATTACATGTTTGCTTACATCATCATTGTGCTTGCATCATCATTATTCATCATGTTGTTTGTTGTTACAGATTCCACGCTCCTATAACATCTACACAACAAAACATCATAAGCATTTATGAAGCTACTTATTTTAAGTGATATTATCAGTGTAAAAAAAAGACCAAATCAACAGCTTTTGCCACACGCCAAAAATCTGCTAATCAGCTTAATGATAAATAAGTAAGCACATATATAAGCAATCCCAGACCCTTTATCTAGATACACAGATTGCATAACAATGTATGCAAAAACAACTCTACCAAGAATCAAAGATCTTTCTTAACTTTCATCATCTAAAAAAATCTCTTTTAGAGGATGTTTGGCATTGTTTACTTTTTATGCTTATTTGTATATTTTTCATCTTTACAACCCACTAAATAAACCCACATCAACAACTACAGCAGCACGATAATTATACTACCTCATTTAGTTGTGACCCATCTATAGTATAATCTTAGCACAGCAGCACCCGAGTGCTACCTGTTGGAATATCATACCACTTAGAAAAGCTGACAACAACAGTTGAAACAAATGATACAATAGCTTTTTGAGAGAAATAAGATAACTCACCGGGTATCATTTACTAACTTGATTGCTTCTTCTTCTGGTGAAAATGTTATCTCACCATGGATGTACTGTTGTCAATAATGATGCTGGCTAGATAAAAAAAAATCCCTTTTTCAAATGTTGGAGACGTTGCCCTCCTGACAATATGGTAGCACCTTCACTTCTGGATGTCTCAACAAACATCAAAAGCTTCTCAGACTAAAATATTTAAAAATTTAAAATTAATCATATGGATATTTTTTATAAGAACTGGGATGGAATGAAACGATAAATATTTGTTCCATACCAGTCCACTACTAACCACAGTCCAAGCCTACAACCTTCCTCCAGCGGGTCTCAAATCTTGATATTTGGGTGCCTATGAATATTATCCCAGTAAGGCCAAGTGTAGGCGGTGGTTGTTTGCCAGGATCCTGGTATTGCCAGTGGATACCCCTAGGCCAATTTTGTTCCACAAACTCGACATTTGTTGAAAAACATCCTATTCTTGCATCTACCCTTAGTATTGATGCATCAGTGGTGAATCTAACACGCTGGTACATGTGCATAATTATTAAAAAGAAATATAGTATGGGAAGGGGGTTTTTTTATGTTTTATTGAGATTTACCTTTTGGGTTTCTCGCTTCATCTGTAATAGCACGTTTAATGGCACACGGTACCTTAATCTATCTTCCTTAACATTTGTGCGTCTTTCTGTTTGGATTTCTATAGCTGATGGTTGGTCAGAATGTTGGTTATACCTGTTGAAAAGCCAAAACCGTAAGAGAGTTGTAAAGATTTTTGTTTTGTTAATTCAATGTAAAAGATTTGTATTTACACAGCTACTTATTAATAGATGCTACTTTAGACTTACTTTTTATAAGCTTAAACATGGACCCGAATGGAGAAATTGGAATGTAGTAAAACCTTAGCCAAAATATGACAATGTAGACCGGAGTTTGCAAGTGGCTTCAGCAACAGGTTTTCTGTCTCCATCAGAACTCCTTCATTAAGTGGACCATTTATGTCCTTCAAATGTTGTTACATCCAGCAAGAAAAAATAAGCATTCTCAGTTTCATTCTTTATATATGCAATATACCAATCTGCCTGAAACAACACATCCATTACCATTAGTAACTTTTTCTTCTTTCTATCACTAAAAACTTACTATTCTTTCCAATCATAAAACTACATAACTACAGTAATAATCAAAAGGTACCTTTGTAAACGACGACTTATTCCAAGAATACGAAATCCAAAGGCTTCCCCTTACAACACACACTTGCAATGAGACTTTCCAACGCCACTCGTTTGCTCCACTGCAAATAAGCTCTTCCATGTCACACTTATCTACGTACTCAAGCGAATAGCATTCTCGAACATACGCAAACAAACAACCTGGTTTTTTGAGAGAATCGGTGACGCTGGTTTTTTGATAACAATAAAAAAAAAAAAGGCGGTGGAGACTGGGTTTTTTATATAACAATAGTAACACCAACACACTTAAATCCATTTCCAAACCCAAAAAAATCAGCTGAATTTTAGTGTTCAAGAATAAGTACCTGGTAAGTTTCATCTACAATTACTAAATCCAACACATATGCGCATGAAAAAGTTCCTGGGCATGCCTTGATCTGTTACATTTTTCTGCTGAAAGACAACTGATGTTGCATATCCCGTTGCAACATATTTGGCTTTGGTTTAATAGTTAATTGTTGTGGCAACTTACATGACTGTGTTTGTGGTACTGCCTCTTGCTGCTGCAATTCCATTTGTTACCTTTGGCCTTGCGCTGTCATTACAACAAAAGATCCCCCTTTCGTCTATAAAAGAAAGCATTAACAGTATGCCAACATTGCATTGAGCATGGGTCATTACAAAAAAAATATAAAAACCTACTCATGAGTAGGTTTGTGCTGATTCTATTATACGAACTGTTTGATATTGGCCAGGTAAAGGGTGCGTTAAATTGGCTAAAAGGGGATCAGGTCAAACGGGTTGAAAGTAGCCCAAAGTCTAATTTTAACACATACAAATATTAAGGTTATTAATGTTATAATATTGGGTGAATCCCTAAATGGAAAGCATTAGTTATTTATAAAAAAAATAGGACAAATAAGTATTTAAGAGTTTACCTGACGTGGCATGTAATGATTAAATGCCCGCTTCAGCTCAAACAGGTTTGCCATACCCACCCACTTATCTTGACACATTTGGAAAAACCTGTTACTGTCTTAAGGATGGAAAGCCAAATAGGTGGCTGAAGGCGGCGGTGGCATAAAAGTTATCATGACCTGAAATGCAAGTGTTAATATTCGTAAGCGTATATGTGAATCGAACACCAAAGTAATCTTTTGTAACATGCCTTCATACCTTCATACGAATGCATAAAAATACTATGTGGAGCACAAGTAAGCTTAATAGCGGTTAAAACAAATATCATATAAATGCTTACCTCTCAAAATAAGGATATAACATACTTTAAAAAAGAATGATATATTGGCAAAATCACCATAAGCTCAAGTTGCACCTTCTATATTAGTAGCATGAACTCCCTATGATTTGATCATCAAACGACGACACAATATCTTTAATTTCCTTTGTCCTGATATAATTGAATCAAAGTCATACAAATTCTTACACACGATTACTTTCAATTCAATTAATTCTATGAAAAAAAAAAGAAAGTGCTTTCATCGATTGTTTAAACATTAAAGAAAGACATAAAAAATTAGCGCAAAAAATATACATACATGAAATTAGTAATACTAATAGAAAGAAGAATACCCTTATTTGTGTTTCGTCAAATAACATAGAAGTCGAGAAGAAAGCAGCAGCCGTTATGCAATGCAGTTGATCTCATGCCTCCCACCAATATCTACATATTCTCTTCAGTTTAAGGTGATACGTATCCTGAGTTTGGATGAACAAAATTTCAACCTTTAATATATAGGAACTTTAAGATTATAAGCTATAGAATTGTCCTGCCATATGAGTATAAGTTTAGAGCCGTAAGCATATCAAAGATCACCTACAGATTAAACACAATTATCGATTAATGTACATACGATTAATGGATTGTGTTATTTTTTTTAGTTTTATTGATAGAAAAGAACCAAATGTTGTAATACCAAGCAGGTCCCAATCAATTTCATCAACATATTTCTTTCGATCTCTATAGACAACCCTTGCACTATGTTATTATTCTTGTGGATTTTGAACCTGCTCCATCATATTTGAGACACTTAATAAAAGTAAGGATAAAAGGCTATACTTTGTGTATAAATATAGAGACTCGGTTACTAACAGGTAAGGATTTTAAGAAGTTTATATACTCGGTCCACATAGGCCCAGAAGCAATGTCAGATCCTGCTCAAACATAAATAAACAAATAAACAACTGATAGATTAACATGCCAACATAACTGAGCATAAAATCATAAGCTTTTCTGGTGTCCTCTTGACCCTCCGGCTCCTTTTTATTGGCTTTCCTGATAAAGTTGATATAACACCGCCTGCAACATAAATGAGCGTAATACATATCAGATATAAAACAAATTAAGCAACATTAAATAAAAAAAAGTTCATCAAAAACTACATTGATGCCTTGTTTATCAGTAGCAAAACTTAAGGTTAAGCCATGAACTTGTGTAAAAATAAGCTGGAACTACAACAAAACGTGACTTTTAGCAATAATAACCTAGATTTTATAACTCGCCTGGAGGGTTTAGATGTGTGCGTTATGTTTTAGTGTTGCAGAATGGATAGGGTACGTAGAATGAAGTGGAATGAGTTGGGCCGGGTTCTAAATAATAAGTTTTATAACTGGCATTTTTTTTTTTTTTTTGAGTTTATAGATTTGGCTTTGCATAATCTATTCAAAAAATAGTGTTGCTTTAGTGGTTAGCATGTTGTCAAATTTACAAAACGTCCAAGTTCGAAACTATGTTGTTGCTTTTTTTAAAAACATATCCTTAATGACGAATATTTAAAAAAAATTATAATAATTCCGGAAAAAAAATTAAAAAAAAAATATTTAATGAATTAAATTATAAAAGTTGCTTACATGGCCAGAATGTGATGACATGGCACATAATGAATTACTTGGCAATGAGGTGGCGTTTACGTGGCATTATCTACGTGTAACGCCTCCTGTTATATATAATATATAGATATAGATATATATATATGTGACATATTTGATATTATAACATTAAGTAGTATCAATATGCACGAGACTTATTTCATATTTAATCATTTACTAGTCAGTAATTTAAGTAGAAATATTTTATATTTTGTAATACATTTTTTTTAAGATAATAAGGATGTTCATATTATTCAACTTGACAACGAGATCTATAACATGGCCATTGAAAATCTATCAGTGAATGATTATTTTCAAGAGATTAAGTCCAAATCCGATCTCCTTGCCAATCTCGGTTCCAAGGTAAGTGACTCGGTCTTTTTACTTATGCCGCTAATGGACTTCGTAGTAAATTCCCGAAGATTACCCGGATTATCGTCATAGGGAAAAGCTCCCTACTTTTAATTGCACATTCTATGGTACTTATTGAAGAGAGTGATTTGGTTGCTCAAACAAATGCTAAATCATCTTCACTCTACATCCTCATCCCCTACCATTCTTGTTGTTACTAACACAAGTAATGATAGGAATACCTTATGAATGCCTCGGGAATTGAACAATGTAAAAATTTTCAACGTGGGTCGTGTTTTGTACATGGCCTTAATGACTATAGACCCCGTCCCTCGACCAATGCAAATAACTCAAATGAGAAGTGGTGGAAACTCTTTTGCCAATGCTCGAACCAACCCCACGTCTCATAATAGTAGTCGTGGCCCAACAACTTCCCAACCCTCTCGTCAGCCCACTCTGTGACAACCGTCAAACTCTGGTTAGCAACCGTAGAGTTTTTATTACGTCTCGGACTAAACTTACATGTGTTAAGTTCATTTTGTGCTTATCGGGTCATTTTATGCTTAGATTTTCTTTTTATTAGGAAACCTTGTTTACGATCACGCCTTCGAACTAGGATCTTATTTAAACGTAGTTTAAATGTCACGATATGCTCACGTCTTTCTAAATTATTAGAGTCACTCACAATTATAAAATCTAGGTCATATTATACTTCACAACTTTTATGACATCCGGTAAACTAAATATCGCACTTTAGACTTTACGTTTTAACACAAGACTTTAACTAAACTTACACAACAACAACAACAACAACAACAACAACAAATAAAAATAAATAAATAAATAAATAAAATAAAAATAAAAATAATAACACACACACACACACAAACACACAACACTTATCCCTCCCCCCCCCCCCCCCCCCAAACACCGTAGGCGCCAATTTTGAAACCTCCAAAACCACAAGTTTACTTCTCCCATTTTTCCCATAAACTCGTTATCACCCTCAATTCAAAACTAACACACACAAAACTTTTCTCTCAACCAAAAATATTTTCTCTCCTCTCCCTTTTGCTCCTTGTGACCGGCCAAGAACCACCACCATCGCTTTCTAAAAATCTTGATTTGATTCAAGGTTTATACACACAAAGCTAGGTCTTGTTCTTCTATAACAAGATACTGCTTTTGTTAGCCACTAAGCACATATTTAGAACACTCCATCACCACACACCTGAGGTCATTCTCATCTTCATTTGAATATTCTTGAAGGTAAAGCACGGGTGCAAGACGACTTGTGTCTATCTTGCACCCAAAAGCTCTTAAAATGGGTCTTTTGTAACTTTTCTGTTGTTTATATTTTATTGACTATTGAGACATATAAGCTACTGAGTTTTTGCTGTTAAAACACTCATAGAAAGTTATAAAAATGTTTAGTGATGGGTTTTGGTTGTTCTTGTTAATGGTTGATAAAGAATGAGTCCAAAAAGTAACCTAAAATATACTATTTTGGTCATTTTAAACACTTTTAAGTTCATGCAAGAAAGCTAAGTTTTTAATAAATGCACTAAAATGATGTTAAGACATGTCTAAAATGAGATTAGGGTTCATTTAAGTCATTTGTGGATGTTTGGGTAAAGAAAGATGCATGATAATAGGCTAGAAAACCCTAACAGTTTGGTGAGTTTGATTTTATGTCAACTTCTATGTACCATGACTTAGTCAAATATCAAAATATAGACCTGTTTCTTGGCTCTAAAATCAAGTATTGTGAGTTAGCTATCCAACCATGGTAGTTTGGTGAAAATATCTTTTCATTTGGTCGTCCAAAATGGTGAAATAAACCAAGGTTGCAAAAATCGTGAATCGGTAGGAGGCGGTCGACCACCTTGTAGCTTGTAATCGGTTTAGGCGGGATTAATCGGTGATTAATCGGATTAGCATTTCTGGCAAATTTTGGGTATTTCTGACAAATTTTTGGTATTTCTGACAAATTTTGGGTATTTCCGGCAAGTTTTAGGTATTTCCGGCAAGATCTTTTCTAAAAAACAACATGTAATAGATTTAAACAGATACTATAATTGATCAAAATAAGTTTACGGTGAATTTTGGGTACTTCCGGCAAGATTTGTAGGTTTCCGGTAAGTTTGACCACCATTGACCGCTGTTGACCATGGTTGACTTATTTGTTAGACCCAATTAAATAAATCAGCAAGGTTGGTGGCCCTGTAGTGCCTAGGCGGTGATTAATCGGCCTTGTAGACCTTTTTTTGCAACACTGAAATAAACTAAAGTGTCAAAACTGTTTGTAAAACTCAGAAACATTAGGTCGACTTCTAAAGGGCATAAGTTGGTCATACTTTATTCTTTTTACTCAAACCAACTCTCAGAGTAAATTTTATGTCTTATCCAAGGTTGCAAAAATCGCTAGGCGGTAGCGTGGCGGTCGGGTACCACCTAGCGATTAATCGGTTAAGCGGTGATTAATCGGATTGGATTTTTTATATATAAAATTATAAAATTTTGAAACTATATGCTTGATTTGGCCGATCTAGCCGTTTTTTTTTTTTTTTTTTTTTTTGGCCAATTTATCCCTGATTTGGCCGATTTTTATCCGTAACCAAGTTGGCAGATTTATCCGATTTTTATCCGATTAATCGGTATGTTGACTGATTTTTGACCAAATCAATTAATAAAGCCGATTAGTGAAAATCGTGGCGATTGATCCCCGCCTAACAATTAATCGGCCGCCAAAGCCGATTTTTGCAACAGTGGTCGTATCTACAAAACCCCATTGGTCGTGCATTAAGAGGCAAAATAATAAATCCTCCATAACCGTTTTAAGTTGAAGTGTTAAACTGTCCAGTTTTTTCCAGATTTGTTCAAATGACTTCATTAGACTATAACTTACTCATACATGTAGTTGGTAACTTGAAATTGATATAGGAGATATTTAAAGTATTAACTTGAGTCTCCCGTTGGCCTAGTACATAAACTTTGATTTAGACCTTCTGCTCGTTGAAATGCCTAAGTATGTCCAAAACTGAGTATGATTCTTAACGGGTCTATTTAAACGGGTAAAACCACTTTCTAAAATCTAAAAAAATTCATGAACACTCTTAAGACATAATATATTGATATGTGTAAAGGGTTAGTCCAGTGATGCATAAACTTGGTCAAACGATCACCTGATGTGACTTAAAATCGGGAGAGATTCGTGATTTTATGTAGAACGAGGTAAGTGACACTTAGTAACGAGTTTAGATAAACAACCTTACTAATAAACATAGATTTTGTCCGAACATATCGTATAGAGTCTAATAAGTGTTATTTTACTTGTCTTAGGTCTTGAGTAGAAGGTGCATATTCGTCGGGTCTTCTTAGTAGTCCTTATTGAATCGTACTTGTCTCCTTTAGTCTCCGACTAAGGTGAGTAATTACAGCCTCCTTTTTTTTACTGTTTTACGTACTTTTGGGGTAAAATGCATGCATTATACTTGACTAAAAACTTGGTTGTGTTTTTATGACTTCGCGTATGATTTTTATTATACGTATGATTTGATAAATTGAGACTTCGCATATTATTTTTAATATACGTATGACTTTGCTAAATTGAGACTTCGCGTATAATTTTCGATATACGTATGAATTTGCTAAATGGAGACTTCACGTGTTATTTTTGATACGTATGACTTGATAAACTTAGACTTACGCAAATGGTGTGTCTATTATTGTTGGAGATGTGGGTGTACCATTCGTACCCCAAGATGTCGTACCGTTCGTACGCTCTCACATTGTTAGTCCCCCATCGGTTTGCTATTCACACTCCAATTTATACGCACCATTTGTGTGCTCCCCTGTTTACGGAGTGTAAGTATTATGGATAGTGGTATTTGAGATCAGCCAACGTCTCATTCCCCTGTCTACGGAACGCATAGTATCTATATAGGGGCGCTTGTGGCGTGACACTTTTATACATTTTACTTTTTTGTTTCTTACTTACAACAAACTGTTTTTGACTATTTGATGAGTTTTTTTTTTTTTTTTTTTTTTTTTTTTTTTTTTTTTTTTGACTTACTTTATATTATGGAATTGTGTGTGAATCTATATGTTACAAGTTTTGTATGTGCGGGACTTGTAATAGGATAGGTTGATATGAATTTTACCATGAGGACTTCTTTTAAAATATTTTTGTATTATATATAAAACATGTGTACTCACCAACTATTTCATAGTTGACATTTTTCTCATGCATTTCAGGTAATCGTCAGTAAAATATTTATTAA
This sequence comes from Artemisia argyi, assembly GCA_030686995.1. NCBI lineage: Eukaryota > Viridiplantae > Streptophyta > Magnoliopsida > Asterales > Asteraceae > Artemisia > Artemisia argyi. The sequence goes on from CM060678.1 coordinate 124,845,735, forward strand.
GGCACTTGCATTGGAGTCATTTCTATTGTCATCTCCATTATCACATTTTCCAAGACAATATTTTGTGAACCAAAATTTATTTTATTTGCCAACTTGTGGCTAAAACTATTGTTGTATTGTCGTAATACTTTATTTAATCATGTATGGTATTATCTATCGTCTTATGCTTGTGCCTTTCACTGTTACATTCCGTGTTTCCACTTTAACCGGGTGTGACACACTCCGACCCAACAACAAGTACCTAGCTTTAACCCAATTCACTCGCATGTTGTCCCTTGCATTAGCCCAAAATACACAGCCCAACCAAGCATGGGATATGTATTTTTTTGGTTGGGTTTGGATCCGGCACTTCCTAATGTCCAACACCACCCCACAACCCAATTACAACAAGCTCATGTGGTTCCTGCATACTAAGGTACTAATATATTGTTTCTTGGCCATTATTCATACAATGTTCCTAATACGGTTCCATCCCAAGCTATTATGCTTCCACATGCGTTTCAGACGATGACACTCTAAGATCCAGCTTAGAATATAGATACTGGAGTATCATCTCACAGGGCCGACAACACATGTAAATTCACTTCTATTAGTAATTACAACATTTATCTACTTGTGTTTGTTGGCAATGGGCAGTCTATACATGTGACTAACACGGGATATAGCTTTTTGTACACACGTCATAAACCTTTTCACCTTCATCACATCCTTGTAATACCTTACATAATTAAGAATTTAAATTTTGTTTGCAAATTTATTCGTGGCAATGATGTCTCTGTTGAATTTGATGCATATATTTTCTCTGTGAAGGATTACCACACCCGCAAGCTTATTCACCGTTGTGACAGGGATCTTTATCCTGTCACTCAACAACCATCTTCTCATGGTCCATTTCTTTGCTTTCTTTTAGTCACCATGTGGCACAGACACCTTGGGCATCCTAGTGAAGATGTGCTTCACTGTCTAGAGTCTCGTCATTTGATTTCTTGTAATAAATCAAAGTTGTTCGCTTTGTGCCATGCGTGTCAATTAGGTAAACATGTTAAGATTCTATTTTATAGTTCTGAGTCAAATGTTACGTTTGTATTTGAAATTATCCACTCGGATTTGTGGACATCCTCAATTTCGAGTGAAAGTGGTATTCAATACTATGCTATTTTTTTAGATCATTTCTCGCATTTTGTTTGGGTTTATCTTTTGCATAAAAAATCTGATTAATTTGATACTTTTGTTGCTTTTGGTGTGTACGTAAATAACCAATTTAATGTTGAATTAAGGCTTTGCAATGTGACCATGGGGGTAAATATGACAACAACCGATTTCATGCACTTTTTTGCCAATATGACATGAAGTTTCGGTTTTCATGTCCTAAGAATTCCCAACAAAATGAGAAATCTGAACATATGCTTCACACCCTTAACAACCTTATTTGGACTTTTTTCTTTCAAGCGCATATATCTCCCTCATATTAGATTGAAGCCCTTAATATGGTACCTCATTTTTCCAATATTCTACCTTCTACCGCCATTAACAATGAGATACTATTCACCAAGCCTTACAACAAACAACCATCCCATGATCATTTGTGTGTGTTTGGATGTCTGCTATCCTCACATTTACTTTGATCCTAAACTCCAAACTGGTTCCACACAGTATGTATTTCTTGGATACCCACCAATAACCGTGGCTATAGGTGTCTCGACTTATCTTCTAATAAAATTTTTATTTCAAGACATGTTATTTTTAATGAGGAGGTATTCCCATTCGGGTCCATGACCCCTCACACACCACCAAATTACGAGTTTCTTTTTACCAATATACCTCCTCTTGTTCCTGCCACTTTTCCGAATCCTACTGGCCCATTTGTGGAGCCCATTATTCAACTAATACGTCACTGGCCCAACAAGCCTCACCTACTTGGACTATTACCCCTCCATCCCATTCCACCCGTGTGCTAGCCCAATTTTCGCAGCCAAAACATCTCACCATCAAGTTCGGTCCATCAGTCGCCAGTTAATTCCGATTCGGCCCAGCCTCAACAAACGGCCCACATTCCTACTGTCCTCGACAAACACCAACGCCATGGTCAATCGTGCAAAATTGGGAATTTATAAACTTCTTAAATGCATGAATTATAACGTTACTACCATTTCCCACTTCCTTGCTCTTATGCACATGCCCTCTGTGACCCTAATTGGCTAAAGTCTATGTTAGATGAATACAATGCTTTAATTACTAATGGTACGTGGGTCCTTGTAGCCCCTCCTTCTAATGTGAATGTTGTGCGTTCTATGTGGTCTTTCAAGCATAAGTTTCATGCAAATGGCTCTTTGAGTAGCTACAAAGCTTGGCTAGTTGCTAATGGCTGTAATCAGCAGCACGGGATAGATTGTGACAAGACTTTTAGCCCGATGGTTAAACTGGCCATTATTTGTACCGTTTTGAGCCTTGCATATTCACATGATTGGCATATTTATCAGCCGGATGTCTTCATGGTCATTTATCTGAGACTGTATATATGCAGCAGCTGCTTGGGATTGTTGATTCTACTTACCTTGATTATGTTTGTTATTTGTAGCATTCGTTATATGGGCTTAAACGGGCTCCTCGATCCTGGTTTCAGCGCTTTGCTAGCTTTGATACACGAATCAGTTTTCAGCACAGTAAAATTGACACGTCCTTATTTATATTTCATCTTGGGTGTGATATTGCTTATCTCTTGTTATATGTGGATGATATTATTCTCACAGCTTCTTCTGTAGTTCTATTACAGCGTATTATTGCCATGCTTAGTGATTTTGCTATGACAGATCTTCGCTCTCTCAACTATTTCCTTGGTATTTCAGTCCAGATTTGCTGAGGGAATTCTTGAGGAGCTCGTATGAAGAATTGTAATTCGTGCCGGACCCCTGTTGATACTGAGTCCAAGCTTGATCCCGATGGTGATCCAGTTAGTGATCCTACTTTATATCGCAGCATCGTTTTACACGACCATATTTGTCTATGTTGTTCAGTAAGTCTATCTTTATATGCATGACCCTCATGAACAGTATTGTACTGCTTTGAAGCGCATTTGCGCCATGTTCATGGTACTATTGATCATTGTCTTCAACTTCATATCTCTTCTATTGATTGAGCTGGTTGTCGCACTCATCACTCTACATCAGGTAATTGTGTATTTCTTGGTGATTATCTTTGTTCTGTCTCGTTTGTGACACTTCTATTTGCATGTTACAATACTTTGAATGTGCTGAAATAGGTAAACAAGATAACACTCCAATATCTTAAATGGACATACAGGGTAAAAATTAAGTCTTTAAACCTCTACTCCCAACAAGCTTAGAAGTTTATATGTACAAGACACGGATATGGACTGAATGCTATCTAGCGACATTTCCGACCATAAACAAAGATTTGGGAAGTTAACAAAGATACATAGTTCTAAATACTAACGCAATGACCAAAAAGTAAAAACATTTGTAGCATCAATCTTTAAGCAAACTCATGGCCAAATCCCTGTAACTGACTTTCTTCTTCTTTGAAGGCCCGGGATTAGGATCAAAAGTCGGGGTTTCTTTCTTGGGAACAGGTGGATCCAAGATCATACTTTCTGTAGGCTTTGGTTCTAGGCTCGGGATCATGTCTAATAACATGGCTTGGACAGGGTCTACCATGACTTCAAGTTTATCGCTTACTTTATCAGTAGCATCATCACCCCTTTCATCGCTTACTTTATCAGTAGCATTATCACTCCTTTTGTCACCATATTCTGGCATGATATGTGCATCAGGAGGTACATAAATATTTTCCTCTAACGGTTCTGTATCTTGTACAATCGTATCTTTCATTTCATGATGGATTTCATCTAAGGAAACTTCGTCTTCATCTGATACGTATTCATGTATTTTCCCAGTCTTGTTGCCTGCTCTTGCCCTAGTTCTTCGAGGCTGGTTGAGACCCGTTTTACCTCTAGTACTTGTTTTTGTTTTAGTTGGTCTCCCTCTTCTCTTTAGGCCATATTTTTCCAAAGTTGGTACTTCTGCTATTACATTTTTTCCCTTCTCAATTTTATCTTCTTTCTTGGTACTTGAAATAATTTCTGCCTGAAGCGCATGCTCACTGCATCTTACACAAAGTTGATACATAAATAGACAGTTGAAGTCTTCTTTTCCATTGTTTGACTATTAATCAAATATCTAAAATATATACTGATCTTGAGGGACAATTGGAAAAATTCAATGCCATCAATACATTGTTTATGAGTACTTACTCAGACGAGGTTGATTCTGCTAAACCAGTGGGCCTCAAACTGTATTCCTCCTCTTGCAAAAGCTGGTCCTTATCAAAACAGTCTTCTAGCCACTGACAGTCGACTATATGTAAAGTTTTATTCTTTATAATACGCCTATCCGATGCCGAGAAACTGTATGGTGCATATTAAGATTAGAGCCATGATATCATATCCAAAAGAAGGATTGTAAATATTATTACCTTTTTACTAAAGTATCGAATTCCACATGAAACCCTGGGAAAGACATGACGATAAAATGAGTGACATTAGAAACAGAATTGCTGACTTTCCCACCATTAAAGGAAACTTCAAGCTTCATCCTCCTCATTGTAAGTTCAAGTAAAGCTTCCCAGTCCGAAATCCTTCAGATCAAATCCATGGTTTATGATTAAGGTTAGAACTGCAAATATAAAAAAACAAGAAAAAACAGGTCAAAGAATTTGAGCAGGATCTTACAGATGGTTTTCTGGAATATAGAAGTACATGCAGCACCCACTGAACCGTGACCATTTATCGAGAGGACAGTATTTCTTCTTATAATAGTCTAGGGCTTTAGCATCTTCAGATCTATCGATGTTATTCAAAAGCTGGAAACAAGAGAAAACAGCTTAAGGAAACATTTAGATATAACTGTGAATAACTAATGATTAGTTGATTACCTGTTCTAAATCTTTAATGTCGATATCCAAGTAGTAAGTGTCTGAAAATTCATCAATATCTTCTTGTAACTTCTTCTTTGATGACTCGGAAAGGACAAGGAAATGCCTATTGTACCAACAAAAAAAAAACATTAGATAAGACACTTCCGTTAAGATAAAACAAAAGGATGATAAAGGGTAAAATTGTAATTACTTTGGCTGTAAAGGAACAAGTTTCTTCTGAGAACAACAATCAAGCAGCCATGAGTAGTGTATAACATCACCATGTCGTTTTGCAGCTTGGAACTTAATCCCTGCCAGATGACGTCCGTGTCAATTTTTTGAAGGTAGAAGAAAAAATTAGGTAAAAAGGGTACCTCTAGTTTCTGCAGCGATACAGTGAGTAACCGAGTTATTCAAATTCATTGAAAAAGTACCACCATTTTCTGCCACCATTTTGTGCAGTGAATCCAAGGAATGACTCGAAGGTACATTTGCAAAGTCTGTAAAGGTTCAGGAAAGACTAAATATAATATATATATTCGAAGTACTTCTAATTGTCAAACAAAAGAGCATTGAGGGGCATGTGTAATAAATTTGGTAGAAGGATACAAAACATCATGTTTGAAAATATCAAGGTCTCTCCCTTAATCTGAGAAATATCAGTCTGGAGAAGATGAGAAGGAACCAAAGGGCCACTCTTCTTATCTGCAGTCTTTGATGACTTTGATCGTTTGGGTTTATGTTCCTGTTGATTTTCACGATTTGCCCCCCATTGTGTTGTATGATTGCTAGCATGCACTAATTCTACAAAAGCTGCAAGAATCAACTTGAATATGTAAAGCACTTACCATAAAAAGTTACAATTACAGAAAAATTTCCACAACAAAACAGGAGCAATATGACTAATATGTAAAATTAAGAACAATTAAGCCACTTACATTCCACATCGAGGCATTCATGCCAAGGTTTATCATCTCTCACTCTGTCTATACGGGGGAACCTCAGGCTGTACGGAGCAGCAAAAACCTAACAATTAAAAGAGAAATGAAATGTCACCATCTTACAAATCGGTCAAATTGCACAAAAAGAACAGTTCAAATTCTATAGCTATACCTCAGACCGAATTGTACGGATGTCGCAATTGATAGAAAGTATGATTGATCTGCGCAAAGAAGAGAGGGATACGGTGAAAAGTTTTCACATTTAGATAATTAGATGACATCCATTTAACTAATTACACCGAAAAAAAGCTTACTTCTCGGGACTATCAATCCAGACATCGGGTCTCTCTTTTGAGTTATTTGTGACCTTATAATAGCTAGGAGGACCCTTCTTTGGGTATTCATATTTCCTGCAGTTATTCTTATTAGTGGGACCCCAAGACTTGTTGATTCATTCATACTTCATAATCAGTGTTCAAACAGAATTTATTACCTAAAATATGGCTTTAGTTTAGTTACAACAGCGTCAAGCTCCTCATCAGTGAGCCCAGTACCCACTCTGCAGAAGGAAATGAACCTGCAAATATATATTGTATATATTTCACGGTTTGAATTATCAATGGAATCATGGTAGAAAAAACAATAATTAATAAGTTCAACGTACCGCCTAGGATAGCTATTTGAGGCTGGGCGTTCCGCAAGGCCCACCAAAAATTGAGCAACCTTCAATCAGGAAATCTTATAGTTCATAAGTCCATTTTTAAGCAATATGATAACAAAGCAAGAAAGCATGTCCGTCAATGAAAGCTTATATACAATCCTCACCTGTCCGCCACGACGACCAGAGCCATAGTATCCCCCTACGAAAATATATTTGAACTTAATCATATACCAAGACAATGAAACATCTTCAAGGAAGCAGAAAAATTAAACAAACCTATAATGAGAACATCCAAATCAGATCCAGGTCTAACGTATTCAGGCTTTAATTTTAACCACTTGCCACTCCGATCACTAGGTTCCCATTTGGAGTCAAGGTCTTTTAGAACAATTCCTTCATCTCTATGTTCAAACATATCAAATCGATATAATGTTATGCATAATAAATGTGTTAATTTAAGCAGCGAACAGTCCTACTAGAAGTAATAGATAAACTTAAATATTAATATATTAGAAATTAACAATATAAAAGGGCAATATTTTCAGAGTGCAAATGGTTTGACAAACAAAGCACTAGATTTACTTCATTATTTAATTAAAATAGTTCACTGACCTGTTCTCAATGGTTCGTTTAAAAAATGTCTCGACATCATCAACACTACGAGCAACACGTGACCAATATGGTTCCCCTGAATTGCCAGCAATAATTGCAAAAGGAATATGTCAACAGTGTCACAAGAGAAAATAATACAGGTTTTCAATATAGTAGATATTTCTGTTTAGTACTCGGTAGATACTATAATCTATCTTACAACTCAAAAAAGCTGTAGGTATGTTACCACTACAAAGTATGAATTATGCAGATTGAAAATTTCTGAATCCCTAACCAAAAGCAAAAAAATCCATTGAAAATAAAATGAAAAGAATGACAGCAAAAATCAACATTCAAACAAAAATCACTCAAAGTCAATGATACTTAATAAGTATAAGGAAGATTGATATAGAACTTTTTACCAGCAGGTGTATGAACATTAAGACCACCATCAGGAACCAAAATTTCCAGACGACCCTTGACTGGCTTCACAACCTTTTTTAGTAGCTCATGACGTTCCTTTAGACTTTGATGGATAACACTCGTGTCTCCATCATATAAAATATCAAATGCAACATCTAACCGTATCAGAGTCAGGGTTTAACATATTTAGAGAAACAAATACAATGTAAAGGGCTAAAAATTTTAGACTTCACGCAAAACAGAAGGATACAGCATAACTGCAATAAAGGAAAAAGATAGTCAGCGTTTTCCTTAATGGAACATTTAACGAATCAAGAGAAACAGGAACTAACCTGTCGCTCACTAGCAAGTCCCTCCCTTGCTGCCTTGGCTGTAAAAAAATGATAAGAATTTGAATAAACTATGCAAAATGCGGCAAAGAAAAAATAGATGGATAATCATTCAAAACCTATTTCTTGATTAGAACCAAATTCAGCAAACCGGTCAGTTGATGTGTCCCAAACTAACATTTCCCCATCAAGTATACATCTGTAAAGAGAGTCGAGGAAAATCCAAAAACAGCATCACATATGATTGCAAATATGCACACAGAACATAAGAGTATAGATGTAGTCAGGTACAATATCTTACAATATTACAACCACATTTACCTGTCAACAAGAATGTTTTGCATAATAACATCTGACATTCCATGAATATATTCCGGATGATCAAGAAAGGTCCTGCAACATGAATTAATCAATCAAAGTTTTATTCGAGTAATAATTCAAGGTTGTTTAGCATAAATTTGTAACTAGATGGTCCGTTGTTGAGTTTTAATTACTTTTTAAATTTAAAAAAAAAAAAAAAAAAAAAAAAAAAAAAAAAAAAAACACACACACACACACACACACTCACTCTTAAGCTTTGCAGATTAAAATATTTACTATATATAGTCATTAGAAAGTGTACATCCACTGAAACAAAAAAGGAATATCAAATGAAACCCAAAATATATACTGTACTGGATAAGGATTCAATTCTAAGGATGTGTAATACCTAGAAAAGAAGTGTATTTCTTTTCCATTCTTATGGATTTGGATGCGGTCACCATCAAATTTGCATTCAACGACAACTTCCTTCCCATGAAGCTGTAAAAAGAGAGTAATAAAAGATGTAACCGAGGGGCCAAGATAAAACTGTTTTGGAAAATATCTTTAACATCCAAAACAGCAAGTCAAATTTAACTAATTCAATGTCTCCTCAATAACGATGCTTTTTTCAGCAGAATATAAACTGTCTAAAATAAAAGCAACAGAGTATACCTTTTTCCATGCGCTAGCTGCATTAGCGACCCTTAAAGCTAACTGAGGTCGTACAGCTTTTCCAACCTCTATATCCTGAAAATGAGGTTATAGCTGGTTAAAAATGCACATTAGTAAGATGGACCCTAAACTGGACTGAAACATAATGAGATGTTATTTACCATCAAAATCAGATCTAGTTGTGTGTAGATAGACACACATACACACACACATATATGTATCAAGCATGTGCTACTGCTATGTAATGTATGTTTGCAAGTAAAATTAGAAGACTAGAAGACAGGAAGCTAGAAGATTTTGGGACAGAGGAAAATGTTTTATATCATAATTTTTTAGCTCAACTGGAAAGACCGGTGCATACAGCATGCTGAAAACAAAACAATTTAAATCAATACCTGACGCTTGTGCCTTTGATGTCGATCTCTCAACCTTTCACAAACTAGTTTTAGGTCACATGTGACATTGAACAAGTCTTCAGCATCAGGATGAAATTCATGGAAGATGCTTTTTTCACTGATTCCCAACTTAAGATCTTAGAAAAAACAGATCAAGAGGTAAGGAACAAAAACAAATATAACTCTACACATGATAACAAGGAGCAAAAACAGTTTTAAACAAGGAATAAGTACCAAACCTTTAAGGATAATCATGACGATCCACTTCATTTCTTGTGCATTTGTTTTCATGATCAGCTCAGAAAGAACCGCAGTCTTCTCTGTTCTGTCATAACAGATAACTAATGAGAAACGTAAACAACGAAGAGAAGAGGAACCGAAATAGAAAGTCTGAGTCAGCCAAGTAGACTCATACATTACAAGTTGGACGAATTTAGGCAAGTGATAAATAAGTACTTCTTTGTTGATTTTAATACACGCCAAAAGAGACTACACCAGCATACCTATTTTCACTTGATGCCAAGCGATCGAGCAAGTCATTTAACTCTTTAATTGTTAGTCCACCAGAAATCATTCCCTGCCTCCTCTGTAAAACCTGCTCACACCCAGTGGTAAAACTTTATGCAAGGATATTTGCCTTTAAGTAGGTGCTCACCAAACTGTAATACTAATACATACAGCTACGCAAGATTGACTTCAACTTATACATCGCTCACTATACATATTTTAATGGCCCGATCATTATTTTCTCTGAAGATTCAAAATTTCATGTCTTAATATGAAAGTTTATCATGATTGACCATCGAAGTCAAACGACATCTTTGTTACTGGAGTGGGACATATGTATAAGCTAAGCTAACTGGTGCATAAATTTGCCAAGAAAAATGCTAATTTCCAAATCCTCAATCGAAGCCATAACTTCTCCCAAAGCTTTTGCCTTTATCTTAATTCCAATGATACTAGCTTAAGCCTTTAATCAACATAAAACCCAATGAACTAGTATTCACAAACAACTACTTCTGATTATAATCACTTCCAGCTTAAGAATATCAAAACCAATCTACTAAACCTTAAATTCGTTAATCAAATCCCAAGTCTCTTACTATTTTCGAAAAATTAACCTAACTAACTGCGGAAAAGAAAAAGAAACTATACTTCTAGTTTAAAATAGAAAATACCAACATACATTTTCATTTGTCGCATTTGGTCATCGTACTTTTCTTATACATCCATGTTTGTGCCTTGTTTTGTAACCTGTAATCTAAATTTTTTGAAGAAATGATTGGGAGGCCTAAGGATATGCCTAAACATGCATGGTAACATTATGTTGCTTCCAGGTGATGGACTCACTTCTTTACAAACCAATAAAACACTAGCACACATGTTTAGGTCTCCCAATCATTTATCAATTTTTGTATACACATAATTTTAACATTATACATAAATCTAACAATATTACGCATATATTCCACATTTATATAAAATGTCTATCATTTTCCATTTCATAATGCCCAAAACCGACATAAAGTCATCTTATAAACTCTAGCAATATAAACAAAAGTACACCGAAACTAAACAACTTTAACCACAAATCCAAACATCAATCCTCACCTCGGCGGCCACGAGGGCGAAATTGCCAACATTAACACCGGTCTTGGCGCCCCCTTTCCTCCAATTAATCAACCTAACAGCATCCTCACTATCTCTACTCATCCCCAACGCATCAATGATACAAGTAGCAAGCACAGACTCCTTCAACCCATACGACCCGCGCTCTCGATCCAGATTCGGAAGGATCAACCGGACCGCGGAGAAATAGTCGGAGGGTTTGCAGTATGTGTCTATGAATTTGCGAAACTTGGATCTTTTTTTGGAGGATTGTTTGGATTTTTGGATCCAGGTGAATAGGCTTACCATTATGCTGAATTTGGTGGATCCTGTTGACATTTTTTGGTTAGGGTTTGGGTTTTTGGGTTTGGGGATTTTGAATTTTGGTGGTTTTTATAGGTGGTGTTGATCAGGTCAAAGGCTTTCCGTGGAAGCTTTGAGTAGTTAACTAAAAAGTGATTATTTATTTTTTTACTTTTTACTTTTTATGTGTCGTACAAAAAGGATTTGCTATGATTAATGTGAGATACTACGAGGACAAACGGGAGAACGAGTAAAAGAATGTGTACGTTCGGTGAAAGTAATTGAGGGGTTGCTTGGTGGGGTTAAGAGCTAGCGGTAAGGTAACACACTTGGGTGTGTTAAGCCCAGGGGCGGTTTTGGGCCGGCGCAACATCAGCAACCGAGCCGGGCCCATCCTACTAAGGGGCACTAAAAAAATTTCTACCCATTATATGTACTAGGCCCAATACTAAAAATAAACTCTGTTAATTATTTAATTAAAAAAATAAAAAAACGATTACCTGCTATCGCTTTGCAGTTTGCCCGCTTCTTCAGTTCTTTTTCCCCTCCTAGTCTCCTACTGCAGCAGCAGGTATTATCTTTTCTTTTTGTTATCAATTTTAATTTTTTTAGTTATTAATGGGTGTTTGGGAGTTGGGACCATGGATAAGAAGTTTGGATATCTTGTTCCCTTCTTTTGGGCTGAATGTGGGAATTCTTGCATTTAAAAATCATCGGCTAACCCCAAAATAATTCTTGGCCTTGATTAATTAAATTGCAATAACTTCAGATTTTTTAAATGCATATGGTATATTTTTATTCAAGTATAACTATGGACAAAAGGGTGAAGGGCTAGTTATCAATTTTAATTTTTTTTTAGTTATCAATTTTGCCTAGTTATCAATTTTTAGTTATCAATTTTGCATAGTTATCAATTTTAATTTTTTTTTTTTTTTTTGCATAATTGTATACATATACTGATATACAGTATATATACTCAAATTGAGTAATTGATATTTGACAAATGACAAATTGTTAAATAATGTTAATTTTTTTTTTCATATGTAATTGCTTAAAAAAAATTATGCCTCCTAAACAAGCATCCGGTAGTTTAAAACGAAAAAGAAAAGCAAAACAAGTGGCGCTTATAAAGTCTCAAAAAGGAGTTATGAATAAATTTCTCAAAAAACAAGATGCGGGTCTTTCTAATGTTGATGAACAAAATGATGGTAAAAGTAATACTTTTGTTGCAAGAATGATTTTTGTGCGTATTTTTAGTTTTCGTACTTGATTATGGTCTATGGATATTATAATATAGGGGCACTTTTTTTTTTCTTCGTGCCAGGCCTAACTTTTTTTTGACGTTCTTAGCACCGCCCCTGGTTAAGCCTTAACTCACCAACTTAACACACTGTGTTATCTTACCATCACTGAAAGTCAAGAGGTGTGTTAACTCGCTTGGGCAAGCGGTTAACGCACGTTAAAGTGTGAAAAATGGGGAAAAAATTTACACTTTTGGCCCTTGTATTATTTGTTTACTTTTTGTATACGAAAATGAAAAATTACAAATTCCACCCCTACGATTTCAAAATCAAATCACAACTTAAATTCAAACAACAAGGCGGGATAAATTCAAATTCAAAAAAACGTTTAAATTTCAAATTGAAATTCAAACAACAAGGCGGTTAACGTTTAAATTTCAAATCATACAAACGGTCTTATAAATAGCCATTCCCACACACAAATCACACACACAAATCATACAAATTCTCTCAAATGTCTAACAACAATTCATCAGATAACTCGTCAGTATACAACACCCCCCAGAAGAACTTTTACCCGTATTCCCAAACTACAATCATCAATCCAACAATACACCACCAGATTTGTTTCAGGTTGTTTAGGGCTTTTAATTTTCGTTTCGTTGTTTGATGTTTTAATTAATTAATCGTAGTTTTAGTTAATGTTTAATAATTGTAGTTTAATTAAGATGTTTTTATGTTTAATTAACGTAGTTTAATTAAGATGTTTTATGTAATGTAATATTTATGTTTTAAATAAATGAAGTGTTTGTTAAATTTTGGGGTTGAAATTGAAAATATTTGGGGTGGAGGTGAGTTAAGGTGAGTTATAGGTGAGTTACCTTACCGGGGTGAAAAGTCAAGAGTTAAGGTTAAAAGGTAAAAGCTGACGTGGCGCTGAGGTGGCAGTGTGTTAAGCCTTAACACACCACCACCTTACCACATGCTCTAAGGGGGTGAGGAATGGATAAGGTATTTATTAAGGGCTCACCTCCCTCATTCCTAGAGTAAATTGGGGGTAAGGTATTGATTACCCACCTCACTCATTCTTTTGCATTCTTTTCCCTTTCCCTTTCCTTTTCTCTTTCCCCACTTTGAACCAAGCGGAACCTAAGTTGTTTGAACAAGAGATAGTTGTAGATAAATTGAGATATTAACAATTGATATTATTTATATAAGTTATATAAAGCAGTATTAGATTTTGAAAGATTTTGAAAAATTATTTAATCCATATAAGTTGTCTGTCAACAAAACTTATATTTTAAATAGCTTATATTATTTAAAAAATTAAACATAATCTTGTGTGTCAAACATGCTCAAATGAACATTTTCTAAAACTTGTTATTGAGAACATATATAATTTAATATTTAGGTTTGTGAACAGCATTAGAGAGAAAGGTATGGTAACGAGAAGTCTTGCCGAATCCAACTGGCAGAAGAACATGCGTAGCCGGATGCCCTCCATGATATCGCCACTGTCTACCGAAGGAGCATTCACCACTTAAGTGGTGAGGATAACGACAAAAGAAAAGTATTTTTTGTTTTTAAAAAAATAAGTTTTGTCTATTTGGTGTTGTGTTTTAATTGGGTATGGTGAGGCCCAAATGACATGTTGTGAGTAAAGAAGTGTTTTGAAGTGTGAGTATTAAAAGTAAATATGTTGATATAACATTAGATGGGCCCAAATGGTATGTTCTCACGCCGTTTGCTATTAGTGATAGTTAAGGAGTAATTTCCTTTTGATTTTAGTGTACAAAATAACGTACAACTTGTCTCAAAAGAGACAAAATATTCGAATTAACAAAATATTCTAAGATCTATATAGTGTCGAGGAGGACACACTTTTTGTTGGGTCTGAAATCGATCCAAATTGTCTCTGACAAGTATTTAAATAGCCTAATACACCCTCTGAATGTCAGTGAGCATAAAAGTCTCTGATAAAGATCAGAAAGAATGTCACTTCATAACTATCATATGAACCTGCTAGTTATCAAAAGTGAAATACTCTTTGATAGTTATAATAAAACATGTCTCCCTGATTGTTATTAAGAAGGTATTACTCACTGATAAAAGAAATTTGTGAGTGTTGTATAAAGCTCAACCAACTGTCTAGATTCATGAACGTCAAAGACCATATGAAGAAAACACTTCACAAACTGATGTTGTGTCAGGGAGTGATTTACAAGGAGCTTCAAAAAACACCAGGGTCACTGAGATCTAACAAATGTTTCTCTGACTTTGAAGACTTAGTTCAGTTTTAACAACCTGTACATCTGAAAGCATGGGTGGAAAACTTCTTGGGAAAGATAAATTCAATTACTTATCGATACCAAAAAAAAAAAAAAAAAAAAAAAATGGGACTATAAGTTATCAAATCGGGTAAGCTGAAAGTATGCTCAAGACTAGCTTACTAGGCACTTGCCTATCTGTTGCTAGTTGACTAGTTACCATGCACCCAATTACATCCACTGTTTCCCTTTCTATATAAACATAAGGTTGTAACCGAGTTAAGTACATATTCAAACTTAGAAATTATAAGTATATATTAAAGGAGATAGGAAACTACGTCGTTTTGCTATCACCTTTTCCCGCCAAAAAAATCCTCTGGCCCAGCCCAACAAATATTTAGCCTGTTTCCTTTCTTTTCCTACCTAACCTGGCCCATTTATGCGATAATAATACTCCGGTCTCACCTCCATCTTATCCTTAACCTTCCACAATCATCTTCTAGAGTCATCCAGCAGAATCGCATAAAGCTTCGACACCCTAACCATCTCACCTCCATCTTAAAACCCCCATGTCGATATTGCATCGGTGGTCATAGGTATGTACTCATATCAGTGTTTTGGTGTGGTGTTTTTTATTTTTGTTGTAAACAAGGTTAGGGTTTAAACATTATTGTTGTGTTCTGATGTTTATGTTGTTCTATAGGAATAGTAAAAATGATATCAGATGTAGTATAAGTTGTTAAAAGATTTATATTTTTATTCATTTCTGTTTCTTTAATTGCAGTTTCCAATTCCAATTATAGGCGACTTCTTCCTAATTTCATTAAGGTATTGAAATTAGGTCACCGAAGGATTTTTATGTGTTGGAGGAAAATTATTTTTTCTTATAATTTATAGTTATAATTTCTCTTGCTGCCTTTTATTTTTTGTAGGTACTCTGATTCTTCAAAAAATGAATAGAATGTGCGTTTTTTTAAAACGAGTGTTGCTTTTGTTGTACGTTTAATTTCTTTCGTTGGTTATTGAGTTTTGATTTAGGTCATTGGGTTTTTTGTGGATTATGACAAATTTGGGGAACATTGATTGCTTAAGTAGTTTTATAAGTTTTACATGATGGACGTATAGGAGACTAATGATTTTTTGATGTCGAAATTAAAAATGTAAATGCTTTTAACTACTTGCAGCGAACATATACCTATGAAATTGTAAAGGATCTTCTTGGTGATGGAATATTCGTATTCGATGGCCGGATGGAGACAAGTGGCGAGAACAAAGGAAGGTCTCTAGCTACGAGTTTTCAACTAAAGCCTTGAAAGGAAGTTTTCAGTAGTGTAATCATTCACAACCCTCTTCTGTCCAAATTCACCCGCTCACAAACCCGTTTTGATACCATCACACCTCGTCGGGACATAACGACCCGGGGAAACACTGTACTCACCGGAGCATTGGCACCAGGCAGTCTGACCTTGTTGACCACTCACCTTGGTTGATTTGGACTGACCGTTTGGAGCCAATCAGTCTACATCATTTAACTCAGGAGGGGTCGTAGATCTAAGATATGGTGGTCATTTAAATTGTACATATAATTGCGAAATGACTGAAAGTCATCTATTATTAAAGATTTTGGATTTCTAGGCATTTTTTTTAGATTGCAAGTTAGATTATTTTAATGAGCCAGAGAGTATGTAGAGAGAGAGAGAGAGAGAGAGAGAAAAAAAAAAAAAAAAAAAGTAGTATTCATATAATAGTATAAGTTAGTAGTATGGATGCAATCTATAGTATATGGCAACATTTTTTTGGCATAATACATAAGCATGAACATCAGTAAACAACAAAAGCATATAGGTAAATGTAAATAGCAAAAAAAAGAGTGTAAATTAACTTACCTGTTGGTATACACTGCAGGCTTGTAGTTTTGGATCTTCACTAATAGCTGCATGAAGGAGATAACATTAACGTAACAAAAGTATTTGGAAAACAACCAAGAAGTAAGAACAAAGGTGAGACTATTAGCATATCTATGTAAAACAAATATTCTATTTTTTTTTATTATTTTTTTTTTTTTTTTTGTATTCTTGTTGATGGGTGCAATGGCAGATCAGATAAGAGAAAATGTATGATGGAAGATTCTAGTTTTTTGATCATATGTAGGGAATGCATTTATTTTATATGAAGAAAGTACAACGGTGGCAATACATGTGGCAATACATCCCAAATACTTGTTGGAACAGTGCAATGCATGGGAAGTTGCTACAGGAAATTGTTGGGCTGGTTAACCATCAACAACAGGAATATCAGTAGATTCCCACAAATAATTTGTAAAGAATTGGCTACAGGAAGCTTTTGGTTGATTAACCATGAACATTGGGAATAACAGTAGATTCCCACTTTATGCATCACATGTTTTGTAATTAGCGAAGTGTAAATTATCTCCTTAATCTCGTGAACAGTTGAAATAACAGTAACTCCCCTATTTGTAGCCACATATTTCGCCATTTTGTTTCTGTAAACGCATTCTTAAACACGTTTTTTGTTAACCCATATCCTAGGTTTTAGATATACAGGATAATGAGTGAATCTGTGTGTCTAGGAGTAATAAACAACCCAAAACAACCTCCAAAATAAATCTCTTGTAACATCAACTCTTCATTTTGTAATACATAGTTTTCAACCAAAAACTTAACGCGTCTCGGTTATTACTTACCCCAAGCGCAAACATTCATTTCGTAACCATAAATAGTTTAAATACAACAAAACATATAAACTCACATCCCAAATGTACAAACATATCATAAACATTAAAACCCAAACACAAACACCAAACATCATCATTCGAACACTAACAACCTTAAGAACATGCATCACATCACTCCAAACATATGCAAACCAAACCAACTTAACCCAAGGCCAAAAACTACATTCACACATGATCATCAATGGCTTTTTAACTTCACCAGTATCAGTCACAAGCCTTATTAACATGTACTCAAAATGCAACCACATTTTCGACGCTTATTCGGTTTTTAACATGTCTAGTGAACCCAATGTGTTCGCGTATAACGCGATAATAGCTGGGTTCATTTATAATGACATGTTAAAACCCGCGATAAGGGTTTATGAAAAAATGAGGGGGGAGGGGGTTATGGTGGATAGATATACTGTTCCTTGTGTCGTTAAGGCGTTTTCGGGTACTGGGGATGTTTATGGGTTAAAAAGGGTTCATGGGTTGGTTTTTAAAGTTGGGGTTAATGGTGATATGTTTGTTGGGAGTAGTTTTGTGCATGGTTATTTGAAGTTTGGGATGGTGGAAGAGGGGTATAAAGTGTTTGAGGAAATGCCTGAACGAGACGTTGTGTTGTGGAATGCGATGATTAATGGGTACGCACAGATTGGTGAAGTGGATAACGCGTTGGAGTGTTTTAGGAAGTTGAGGGGAGATGGGTGTGTGATGAGTAGGTTTACTGTGACTGGGGTGTTGTCGGTGCTTACGTTAAAAGGGGATGTTTGGAATGGGAAGGGTGTTCATGGACTTGTGACGAAGATGGGGTATTTTTCTGGTGTTGCGGTTTGTAATGCTTTGATTGATATGTATGGTAAATGTAAGTGTTTTCGTGATGCTATGGATATTTTTGAAGTTATGGCTGTTAAGGATATTTATACATGGAATTCGATCATTGGTGTTCATCAACAGTCGGGTGATCATGAGGGTACTCTTAAGCTTTTTGACCGAATGTTGCGTGATGGATCTTTTTGTCCTGATTTAGTCACTGTAACAACCGTTCTTCCAGCGTGCTCCCATTTGGCGGCGTTGAGGCATGGAAAGGAGATACATGGGTATATGATCACAAAGGGATTAGGTAATCATAATGGTGAAGATAGAGCCGATGATACTTATATCAACAATGCTGTAATGGACATGTATGGTAAATGTGGGAGCATGAAAGAAGCTCAATCAGTTTTCGACCATATGGGTGGTAAAGATTCGGCTTCATGGAACATCATGATCATGGGTTATGCAATGCAAGGGTTTGGGAACGAGGCATTGGACGTATTTAGCAAAATGTGTGAAACAAATATGATTCCTGATGAGGTGACATTCGTCGGAGTTTTATCCGCTTGTAGCCACTCAGGACTAGTGAAAAAAGGTCAAGAATTTTTAAGTCAAATGAAGTCAAAATATAAGATAATACCAACGGTTGAACATTACACATGTGTAATTGACATGCTTGGTCGTGCTGGATTGCTTAAGGAAGCATATGGATTGATATCTGAAATGCCAATTGAAGCGAATTCAGTAATGTGGAGGGCATTTTTGGCGGCATGCCGTGTTCATGGAAATGGAAAATTGGCTGAAATTGCTGTGAGGAAAGTGGTTGAGCTTGAACCAGAGCATTGTGGGAGCTATGTGTTGATGTCTAATGTGTATGGAGCAACGGGTCGGTATGAAGAGGTGTTTGATGTGAGGGATAATATGAGACTACAGAATGTGAAGAAAACATTAGGGTGTAGTTGGATCGAGTTTAGAGACGGGGTGCATGTTTTTGGAACAGGTGATCGGGCACATCCTGCTGAAGAATTGATTTATAATGAGCTTCGATCATTGTACATGAGCATGGGCCTCTCCCAGACGACTTGAAATGGTGCAAATGAATGGACAGATGTCCTAACTTCGAATTTATTTTGTTGTTCAAAGGATATGCAGCATAGGTATAGCGTATTGCTGAGTTCTTTTCTGGTTAAAAGGACTTGGTATGTAACATTTTTGCCATACTATAACGCCGAAGTCGTGATTGAGAAGTGATTGAAAATTTTGAGGAAATTTTTGTTAAGATGTTAAAAGAAATATTATGTTGTGCAAAATCGTTGTAAGAATTTAAGCAATATATAACCCTTTATAAAAGTTTCAAGAATTAGCCATACTCCCTGGTTTCAAAGTGCTTAGACCAGGTGGAGATGTTGGCCACCACTACAACAAGCCTTATATTTCACAATTCACACATACAGATGTGAGATGTCTCTTCCAACCAAACACAATTTCATCTATATTAGTCAGAACACACACACACACACACACACACACATATATATATATATATATATATATATTGAATTTTTATTTTCAGAACCCTGTTAAGTGCGAGAACTGCGAGAACTCTAATTTTGCATTAGAAAACATGCGTGTTCATATAAAACATGTATGTTTTCTTACATACACCTTAATACACATACATCCATAACATAAGTTTGCATATAAAAACCTGTTAAGTGCAACAAATCAATGCAAAATGGTTTTATTTTTAGAACTCTGTTAAGTGCGGGAACTGCGAGAACTCCAATTATGCATTAGAAAACATGCATGTTCATATAAAATATGTATGTTTTCTTACATATACCTTAATACGCATGCATGTGTATTAAGGTGTATGTAAGAAAACATACATGTTTTATATGAACATGCATGTTTTCTAATGCAAAATTGGATTTCTATTACAAATGTAGCCAATTGGCTACATTTCCTTTGAATTTTTTTTTAATAATGTACAGTTCAGTCCCTGTGGTATGTCCCTGACACACATTTTCCCCCTGTCCCCACCCTTTTTTTCAAAGGAAATGTAGCCAATTGGCTACATTGTAATGTAGCTATGTTATCCCCTATATATATATATATATATATATATATATATATATATGTGTGATTTTGTGTATATAAATATTGCAACTATTTATAAAACAACCATATAAAAGGACATACTTCACAAGCTTTCTTTGTTGTTATTACTGCCTATGTCAAGATTAAATGAAAAAAAGCAAGAACAACTCGTCCAAGCTTTATAAATAGTACATTTGAGATGAGTTTTAGAAAACAAAGCTTCAAATACCTTTACTACAATGAGTCAATCACTTACATTTCACATCCTGTAACTGTTGTATCCTCCTAAACCTCCTAAACCTGAGGCTCCATAACCACCAAATGATTGTCCACCATAATTCGATGAAGATTGGTACGATGAATTCCCCAATTGGGAATAGGAAGACCTCAAGCTTGACTCAAGACCGCTATAGCTACTTGGAATCGACTCTTTGCGCCCATTGACACATTCCTGTTGATCAAACCAAACAAATTTAAAACCAGCCAAAAACCTCCTCACTTCCCCAAACAAAATATCGACCGCATATTTAAGTTCTAATAAATTAATCAATTAAGTCATTTCTGTTGAAGTGGGGTTAATTGATACAAGTTCCCAATAGTTGATGGCATATGCTAATCATAAGTCATCAACAATATTAGCTTTGACAATAAAAATAATACACATGTATGCATGCATGTAATGTGCATTACGTTTATTTAAAAAAAAAATAATACTGTAATAAAAATAAAAATAAATAAATAAATAAGAAATATATATGAGATGTTTAGTGTTACCTGAATAAGTTGTTGAGCTGTCGTAACTTGTGACGATGTCCCTTTTATTTCAACTGTAATTTCATCTGGTAAACCTCTACTCTCTTGCACGGTCAGAATTGCACCACTAGTCCGACGGATAAATGCAATGTTTGTCCCTCCAACTCCAATGATATCCTCAGCATACTCTAGAGGAATTTGCATCGTTTGAGCTATCTGGTTAAGTCAAGCAAAACAAAATATAATCAAAACTGCACAAAGTGAGCAATTAATAAATCTTAAATATAGTCCACAAATCCCCCTCCCACGCTACGTTCTTCCGAAATTTCCTTTTACTTTCAATTATGTCCAGTTTTCTTAACCTTTCGCCACATCACAAACAAATCCCACACTACCATGAAATTTTAGCAACACTGCGATCTTAGTATTTCTAAACTCATGGAATTATTTTAGCGAGAATCAAAGACAGAAAATGAAAAGATGACTACAGACCTGAGTGACAAAAGGTCCACCAGCTCGAGCGATTCCAGGAGAGCGTGTTGTGGGTAGCCCTGTAGATAGGGCAGGATCACGGCCATACAAGGAAAGTCCATGGGATGTTAGAAGTGATTCTCGCTGGGGTTGTTCACGGTCAAGAAAGAGTGTCTCTCTTCTCATTGGAAGAGCATAATCAGCACCACCTAACCCAAGCTGTGAGCCAACATTGCGTAGCATGGGTTTGTCAGCCCATGATGTTTCCACTTGCTGTTCTTGTGGGGCTGCTGCTGCCGCTGCTACATTCTGTACACAGCACATCACTATTTATTATCATGAAAATAATGATATAGTTATAAAGAAGCAAACTGGCACTTGCAACTACTTACAGGTTTTTCAAACAAAGGTAGAACACTACGGTCTACCAAAAACTTCCTCAGGTGTCCTATCACGGCTTCTAAAGCTTTCAGAACCTTGATAGCTTCTCCCTGGATATCCACAACCCTCTCCTCTGAGTTGGCAGCTACTGCTGGCACGTCATCTGCCAGATAATGTCGTTCAGAAATAATGAAATATATACATACTTTTTAAACAGCTAAATATGATGATTTTGAATTCAAGGCACATTTGTACTACCTGATAGCACCCGCACAGGACAACCAGTGCTTTCCTGTATTGACTTAATTACTGTTCCTTGTTTTCCAATCAGACTTATAGCTTGCATTGATGGGACCAATAACCGAATTGAACAGAATGGAACAGATGCTATACTCTCACCCTCATTTTCAGGAAATCCATTAACACGTTTGAATATTCTTATTGCAGCATCCATTGCAGGAGAGAGAGGTAGCTCTGCTTCTTCTTTGCCAGATACCAAAACCTAACAAACAACACAATCAGCAGACATATCTAAAGTCAAATACATCACGCGTATGATTGTCAAATGAATAATACTCGAAAGATATATACAGATATTTAATCTCTTTGATATCTCGAGGCATCTATTTGCAAGTGGCCTTCATGTTTATATTTAAGAACCTATTTTGTTAATGTTAAAAAATATCTGAAATGTGAAATTCCTTCTATCTTTAGACGTTAAAAACTTAGATCTCTAACTTCAAATATTTCAAAACGATGCCTTGAGTTATATACAAACATATCTCAAGGCATTGTTTTGGTAGTGGTTTTTACGTCATCCACTTAGCTTTCAGCTTTGAGGATTTATTTTGTTAATGTCTAGAAATATGACTTCTGTAGTGAAATGTAACAGCCAGACCAGAAACTTAGAGTGAGAAAAGATAAAGAAAGCAAGAAGGTAACCACAGTTCCATTCCGAATAGTAAAACAATCATGAATCCAACAACATTAATAATTAAACAAAAAATAGTTACATCACGACAACCACAGATAGTTATTATATATAACCAACAGTTCTATGGAAAGTTTTATCCTAAAATAACAATGAAGTTACTACGAATAAAAATTTATTACCGTATACGAGAAGAATAAAAGCTACCACAAGGAAAATTTACAAAACTAATGATAGTATGACTAAGGTAGTTGAAGGGCGAAAGCAACCTCAAGGCGATGTGCCTTCCCTAGGGACTGCCTGAGTGAACTCTTTACCCTGTGTGCATATGATAGAGTCTCACATGATAACAATGAGTTAATAAAAACATTTTTACCTTAAATCTTCATTTTTAATGGGAAAAGACCAAACAAAGAGAAGTTTATTTAAATGCATAAAGTCTTAAAGCCTACTATCTTTATACAGAATAATCATTGTCCAAGTTCTCATTTCCTATTTCCCCATCGGCCCATCGTGTCCAAGAACTACTGTATCATCTTTTCATCTACAAGATCCTCTTTGGATTCATCTAGGAGTGCCCTACTTGTAGATGAGGATTACGGCCGGATGGAACACTGTGATTACTAATTAATTGATATAATTATTATTATTTTTTTTTAAAAAGGAAGAAGAAGAAGAAGATCCGGTGTATTAGAAAAATAGCCCTTATAGCAAACAGTCGATTGTCTGTCGACTGACCCGCCTTGGCGACTAAGCGACGCTTTTTGTCGCCCACTCGTCCCAAACAAATGCCTGACTTTTTGGAATGAAGAAGATTCAGTGGAAAAGCCTTGCCTTAGCGCCAAAGCGCTTGCTTTTCTCACTTTGGACTAGCTTGAGTATCACCAGATACTAAATTTAGCCATTACTTTCTTGATTTTTGAGCATAAGAAGTCTTAGGGCTGTAAACGAACCGGACGAACACGAACGGAGCCTTGTTCATGTTCGTGCGTTTAATTTTAACCGGACAAATAAATGAACATAAACGCTTAAACGAACGCATTTTCTTGTTCATGTTCATCTATTTAGAAAATGAGTTGTTCATGTTCGTTCAGTACGACACTAAATGAATGCTAAACGAACATAAACGATTGAACATAAATGAACATAGACAAACAAATATAAACATTATTAAATTATGCACAATTTATTGTTTGATAAGTGATGTTTTGTTTAAACAAACCAATTTTAAAATTATACAATTAAAAGATATGATATACGAACATATATAAATAAATGAACATAAACGAGCGTTAACGAACGCATAATCGGACGTTCCCGAACATAAATGAACGAACGCGACTTTTTGTTCATGTTCCCCATTTAACTAAACGAATGTAAAATATTGTTCATGTTCGTTCATTTAATAAATAAACAAATTTTTTACCAATTGAACTTTTTACCAAACGTTTACAGCCCTAAGAAGTCTACTTAAACAGAGTGAAAGCAGTACAAAGTACATGCAATATCTACAAACAGCTGTGTCCTTTAAATTTTAGGAAATCTTTAGGATTTGATATTTACTAAACGAAGCTCTCTCATAAATTGTGGAAAGGGAAGATACAGATACCTATTGATATCCTCATCATAAAAGTCCTTAGTTACTGGCTAATGTTATTTAGCGGGTAGATTATACACCAAACATTAAGCGTTGAAATTTTGTTCTAGTGATCAACAAGTTTACTTGGGTAAGTGAGGCAAACCTATGCACCTATTCCATAAAATAGAAGATCCAATCTATACAGACTATGGATGGGAATCCTTATGGCTTATGCTTTGATGATAATTGCACCTAAAACAAAAAATGTGCAGTTAAAGCTACTCACATGCACAGTTTGGTCCTTTCACCATACACAATCATTTCCCAACCCTCTATGTGGACCTCATTTTATAATCAAATTTTGCAAAATCACAATTTTCTATATTCCAACATTGAGCTCAAGAACTTATGTTACAAGTCAACAGTGTTGAATCTGTTCACAAAATAATTAATAAATTAATTATTTTGGAATAAGTGCACAAAATGTCAGACTTGAACTAGAGAAATACTAAACAAAAATGCTGGAATACAATTCCCACCCGTCGCAAAGTGTGAACTAGGCGTCAGCTTTGGCAACATGCAACATTATGTGCATCTTTGCTACATGTAGGGGTGTAGCAAACAATAGAAGAGCCTCTCATGAGAGCTTGTATGAATCAAATTTTATCCTTGGGTTGGTCAGGTTTGAATCAAACAACATTGTGTAGAGTTCAGAAGTAACTCCATGTTGTTTAATGCCTGGTGTAATGATCTACCCACTAAGTTACATTTACTTGCAAATTAGAACTCTCGTTCTGAAAGAATCATTGGGTCTCTTCCCTTTTAAATGGTTATGAGAAAGCCTTAGTAACATATTATGGCACCCTCAATTCGGACACGAAAAGATGACAAAAGTCACATTCAACCATGTATTAGTTTGATATAAGGAGAATTATATAGCTTAGTTTACTGATACAACCATCTTCTAACTTAGTAAAAGATTTTTAGGCTTTGAATAACCGAGAGTCCAAAATATTTTATACTATAACTCTATAAGCTATTTACTTGTGTTATTATGTCATAAGAAACTTAAATACTTACGGAATACATAACTAGAAATTGATGAGCTAGGTGCACTGCTTAAAGCCATGGAAGACAAAAACTAACGTGACTACATAATTTCAAGTGTGGCTTAAGGGGTGAGGTGTGCTACAATAATATATTGATGGTTAAGCATCAAACTAGGAGGAAAAAATTGGTCCAACATCATATGATTTGCAAATGTTCACAAATGTTCGTATGTTTGATTGTCCCCCTTATGCTACAACGACCTCTTGCTTTCAATTCAAATTATGTTTTATCTTAATTAGTGAGCATATTTCAATCCAACTTTATTAATTCAAACGAATAAAAAAGAATGTTTAGTTGGTAGCAATTAAGCCACTAAAGTTGCCAATTTGACTTTCTTTCTCATACTAAGATCACACTCCAAGTATCATATTGATGTAGCTTCTATTTAACCCTAAGCCTTTTGTTAAGAAGCACATACACGTGTCATTTTTTAAATAACGACTCTCTTAGGGTATGTTTGGCATTAGTAGGAGCTGGAGCGGATCGCTGGAGCTGGTTGCTGGAGCATGTCGCTGGAGCTTTTTTTTACATGCTCCTTCAACTAGCATTCCATTTAGTAGCTTATTTTCTTTACATGCTCGACTTATTTTTAATGGTAGCTTATTTTTCTAAAAAAAAATAAACTCATGCTATGATAAGCTCTAATAAGTTCGCGCGCCAAACATGCCCTTAGAGTTAACAAAAAATGGCATCAACACAAAATACCTAACCAAATCGGAAACTTTATAAGACGAAGCAAAGATCAACCAAAAAACTCACGAACTAAGAATAAGAAAGAGATGTTCATATAATAAGGGGACATTCTAGCCTATAAACACATACACAAACAATTCGCTAATAACAAAAAGTCAAATTATAAAAAAAAAAAAAAAAAAAAAAAAAAAAAAAAAAAAAAAAAAAAACTCACAATGCGATCAGGAACGCCAGCAGGCGCGTCAAGCACACGTATCCTCGCCTTCGTTTCTTCACACATCTTCCGAATAATATCACCTTTCCGTCCAATTATGCTTCCAACTTTAAGCACCGGCACTATCAACCTAAACACACACTCTCCTGGCCATCCAGGCCACTTCTTCTCCGTCGCCGGAGATGATTCCGTCTCCGGCGGTGTAATTTGATCCGGTGCCTCCGTTTCTACGACTGCGGTGGGGGGTTCTGTGACGGCGCCGTTGATGGAAGCCATTGATTAGTGTTTGTGTGTGTGTTTTAGTGTGTGAGGGTTAGGGTTTTGTTTTGTTTTGTTTATGGAGAGGGGAATTAGGGGGTTGACGAATAGGGATCTGTAACGGAACTCTTGTACTTGGAGTGAGTGAGGACAATTTTACCCTTTACACCTCTTATTTAGTACTAGTACTATATTCTTCTAAATGAGTAAAACAGTGAATCCCGTCGCAGCGAGGTATAATAGGTGAGGTATAATAGGTGATACATAGACCTCACATCTTTACCTGAGAGTAAAAGGATTGCTTCCAAAATAGGTTGTTAAGGTGAAGATATTGTCTTAGATTTTTTTTTTTTTTTTAAGATCGAGATTATGAGATCGATTGAAAGATGTTAATTTGTTATGTTTTTGTTAACAATTGATGAAGGAAATTGATTTCTTTTTCTTCTTTTTTTTTTCATCATTTAAGATAAGTTTATATGATATTTTCACTAACATGTTAATGTTTAAAGTCGGTATAATAGTAAAATACGCAAATAGTAAGTTTTAATTGTTAACATTAATGGTTTAATGAGATAGGAAAAATACGCATGAGTTATAAACGTTAAAAACACACTGTCTGTAACGCAAAGAGTCCAATACTTATATATGGAACAGCGTATTAACTTATTTTTCAGTCAAATCAAAATTCGGTTCTTCAAAATCTTCAACATCGTCAAGGAACTATAAAAAGCGTCTATCATTTTCTATGTTTGGGCTTAAGTGAAACGTGTCCATAATAATTGCTATTTTACCAAAGATAGTATTCCAAATATACCATAATAATTGTTATTTTACCAAAGATAGTATTCCAAATATAGTATCTTTGATCTGTGTTAAGGTCTTATTCCAATTATAGTATTTCGACTCTATTTAATATAGGTTACGCAATACCTATGATGGGAAATTTCAGATATGCACATGAATTCCAAGCAAAAATAAGAGAAAGACGCAAGAAAACTCATTTAAAGTGTGTTTCCTATGATCAATTGTAACATGCCGCCCATTCATACCACAATATTGTTCGCTTTACTCGTATGCTCACGGCTTTATTTTTGTAGCCTTATGTGAAGATTTTCCGGCAGGTCATCCAAGCCAGTACGTACTCTCACATGAGCATGCTTAACTGCCAATTCCTAAGAACTCCACCCGCAGTAGACCAAAAAACGTGTTGTGTCATTATAAGGTGAATGTTAACTTATGTCCTTAACATCTCCCTTGTGTGTCAGCAGATGTGTGGACGGCTATCTCTATGATACACCACTCTTCTCACCCCCTCAATAGAACTCAATGTCCTCATTGAATGGCGCCACACACCCTGACATCCGACCAAGGGTTGCTCTGACCACTTGAATAGTGTATCATAGAGATAGCCATCCGCACATCGGCTAGCAATAAGGGAGATACTAGGGACATAAGATAACATTCGTCTTACAATGACAATAACGCGTTTTGTCATCTACTGAAGGTGGAGTTCTTAGGAACTGGCAGTTAAGCGTGCTCATGTGAGACTAGTACTGGCTTGGATGACCTGCCAGGGAAGTCTTCACATGAGGCCAAAAAAAAAAATCGTGAGCCTGCGGGCAAAGCAGACAATATTGTTGTCTGAGTAGTCGGGATGTTACAAGTGGTATCAGAGCAACCCTTGGTCGGATATCAGGATGTGTGGCACCACTCAATGAGGACATTGAGTTCTATTGAAGGGGTGAGAAGAGTGGTGTATCATAAAGATATTCATCCACACATCGGCTAGCACACAAGGGAGATATTATGGACATAAGATAACATTCACCTTACAATGACAACAATGCGTTTTGTCGTCTACTACGGGTGGAGTTCTTAGGGACTGCCAGTTAAACGTGCTCATGTGAAAGTAGTATTGGTTTGGGTGACCTACCGAGAAGTCTTCACTTGAGTGCCACAAAGCAATGCCATGAGCCTGCGGGCAAAGTGGACAAAATTATGGTCTGAGTAGGCGGAATATTACATCGATTGTCTTTATATCCATAGTCTAGAAGTGATTTTGCATGAAAAGTGGTTGTCGAGAAAATATGTTATCATATGTTATTTCAATTGCCAGCCTTTTTTAGGAAAAAAAATGCGTGGCAACCGTCATTTGCACCATTTAGATTTGGGGGCACTACCCCATGCCCCACCTCCTAACCGGCTAGAATGAGCGATGTGACTACGAGGAGTGCAACCTCTTGACCCATCGTTCGTCGTGGCCCAAATCAGATTAACTTATACGAGAAAGATTCCAAAAAGGACTACATGGAAATTTATCGTGTTTAAAAGATTTAACTTTTCTAAAATGCATCGCAACATGATGATACTCGCTTTCTTACCTAGATGAGCGTCCGTGCATAACAACGAGGTTTTTTAGCAGCAAACAACTATAGTTGCAATATTGTGGTTAAGTGTTTCGTGTAACGTGAACTTTGAGAAAATACATAAATATCAATATGCTCCACTATTAATCTTCATAACGCTCACTTTCATCAATTAAACTGTAAATCTTTTTCCGTCAAAATACCAAAACTTGATTCTCAACAATTGGTGTTGGCATGTCTTCATCATCTTCATCATCATCCGACATAACAATAACATCATCCCAGTTTCAGTTTAACAAATTGAGATTGAAAACTGGTTTGGGAACGGGATGAAGTTGTATATTAACAAAGAAAAGCAGTGCACAAGTAGGTGTTATATAAACGACCATGAACTAAAGCAAAGCAGTGAAACAACAAACGATAAATAAAAAAGCATAATGTACTAACCTCAACATCAACATTAATATATATATATTTTTTTGATTATTCATTTCCTCAACTTAACTATTAATTACCATAAAAGTAAGAAAAATGTTATGGTGCTTACAGTTTATATAGTAGAGATTAGAATGATTATCTTGAAACTATTAGGTCCATGTATCAAGGTTCTTTATTAAATAATAAAAGAATGGAATCGTACACGCATATTTATCAATTAAAAAGAAGCATGTAACGCATATTTGTAAAACCATGTTTTTATAAGTTTCCATTTCTTAACTTCCATTTTTAATTCTCTATCATTGTTAAACCTTGTTTTTATAAGTTTCTATTTTTCAGTTGACATTGTTTTTATTAGTTGACAATTTTAAAGTTGGCATATATTTATCGGGTCTTTTGACATTTTACCCAGAATTTTAAGGTGCGTTTGGTACCCATTCCTGGGAATCAACTATCACTATGAAAGTGATAGTTGGTGTTTGTTTAGGGTGCCTGGGCCCACAACTATGATTATGAAAGTCCATTATTTTCCATACTCTATATATGGCTAGAGAGTGGGGAATGGAACTTTCATAGTTGAGTACTATCAAACTCATACCCTTGTCATTCCTACCAGCATACCAAACGCACCCTTAAAGTTGGCATTTAATATAAAGTTTAACTAGTATCAAGAGGTAGATTAGGCAAATCATTTTACTCTGTTATAAGCAATTTAAGATTTCGAGAATAGGCAAATTTGCCATTTGTAAAGTTTCGAAAATAGGCAAATTTGCCTTAGTAAACACTTGGTGATAATTTTTCTAGTGTAGTTCAGAAACATCATTTAGACTAAAAAGTCGAAATTCATTCAAAATCCACAAATGATAAAACAAGATAGAAAAAACAGATCTTGATATTAAAAAGCATTTGTCTAGGATAGAGACTTTTGTTGACTTTGATGAGCTCTCATAACATTTCTTAAGGCTCATTGAAAATATTTAGTTTGACTAGCAAAATATTATCTGTAACGTGGATAGGTGCAAATACGTCACTATCATGATCACAAGAAAATACAGCTTTCATATGACCACAAGAAGCCTTCTCCTAGTATATTTTTTACATGATGGTCCATCTCTGATCCTAGATTCTGGACCCGACTAGTGTATTGAGCTGGAACCAACACGAGGATTTTGTGCATGTATCGCAAAAACGTTGGACCATCTCATGCATAAGACACGAGTGAAAATGACATTCTACTTGGAATAATAATTGAAGATGCACACGGAACAACCGTTATGGTTTCTTAACGAATTAGCAGAGCACATATACAACCGACATAGACCAAATCACAACCTATACCAATTTAACGCAAAGATTGTGGTTATCCTTGAGCTCAACTCAACGCAAAGACTGAATAGTCCATCCAAGATACTAACACGAAAGAAACAGCGGCAACATACAAAAACCAAGAAAATAGTATATAATTATGGCTTCATTGTTTTTCAAAATATAAAGAAAAAGAAATAATAAGACCCAAATTCTCTAAACATTTTTCAGGAAGAAAGTAAAAAAGTAAAAGAAAAAAAAGACCAAGGGAAACTGTAAACTCGTCTTAAGTCTAAAAAGTTGCCCTTTTAGCACCACCATTATCACACAACACCATTACTGTGATGAAAGAAAGAACAAACAGACTATACAACTATTTTAACATAGTCGAGATATCACCTTCCCACCAAATTTTACTTACCGATTAGGAAAAACTTTAAACAGGGATGACATCAAGCTTTGATGAGTCTTCACATCTCAAAACAATGCCCTCGAGGCTCATGGGAAGGAGGCATCTGGTCCATTGGCATCCAGTTGGGACTGACTCCGATGGTGGAACAATCATTAACACGTTGTTGTGTCTCTGCACAATTCCCATCACGCTCACGGTGCTGCCTTCTTTAATATACCTACAATTTGTTAAATTCACAATCAATATAAGTGAATAAAAAAGATAAGGTAGCTCAAAATAAGCACGAAGTCGTCAAATTTAGGAGGGTGTTTGGCATTGCATCATATAAATGAAACGCCAAACACCCCTTTAAAAAATTAAATTATTAAAGAATACAGGTGAAGTTGGGTACCCTTCTTTGAGGCGCATCACACGATCTTCCATAGGAATATTTCTGTCATTCAACCATCTGGTGAATTGTGGAGATGAATCTACATTTGACTGGTCAACTTCTATAACAGCAGATTCCTCAACATATGGAGTCACCCGAGCACCGTAACCAGTTTTAACTAATGCCCTTAAGCCAGATTGGAAGTCAGATATATAGAAATCCACAACATGCCTCTGCAGATATTTACGCAGCATTTTAGTAACAGCTATAAGCTTTCTAACCTTCTTATGTTAGAACTTTCAGAAAAAGTGTCGCGAGAATAAAACATCATCTTAGAACTAGATACAAACACACAACATAACTACATAAGCATAACATTTCAGTGGTATTTAGATATTTGCCAAGTAAATATAAAATTTCCTTAAATTATGTGTCAAAATCGCCAACATGTTTTTCATAAGCTGGAGGCAGTACAAGATTTGAGAATCTAGAATGTAGTCCTTGAACATTAATTCATATACAAAAAGTATCTGTTCCGTACCATAATAGATACATAGGTACCTTTCAATTGCTATCCACAAGCTTTGACAAAAAATCAATAATCATTTCCGTTACTAATTTATCACCTACATTATCCAAATTATTACTGTATAAGATAGCTGTAAAGTTCAATGTGGTCATCTATTTAAAAGTTAAGAATCTTCTAATCAATTAATCATGAATCATGAATCACTGAAGTCATATTAATCATTTTAGAAAGTCAATATATATGTCTTCTTTTTGGAACTTAGTGAGTATTATATTTTCCAAAAAGAGAATATTCACTTTTTGTAAAGCTAAAATACACATGCAAATCTAAAAAAAAAATATAGGCTTATGTCCTGGGATCCTAACAACTGTATAATTGATCATCAATTAATGGTTTTAATACAATAATGAGTTCATGACAGCTTTAGTCACCCAAAAATTACTAAAATAACCTCAAAATTCTTTAGCTGTGAAATTGAGTATTATTCTCACCTCCATTGTTCGCAGACCCCAGGAAAAGCGACGATGTGTGGGGTTGGCAGGTTTTGAACTCCATCCTCGATATTCATATAAACCAGTGGATGTATAAACACATCTGGGAACCCTTTGAAATGATGACTCCAGAGGAACATTTCCACAAGTAACCACCTTCAATAAATCAAGAATTTCATAAGCAGTAGAATTATCCATATATTTAGTATGAAAAACAAATATAAGATCATATAAAAAAGTTTAGAACTTAATATTAGCTGATCTGTTAAACACGAGCAAAGATCTTTAACCACATGAATATGATGTTAAATCTGCTCATGGGTTATAAATAGAGCAAAGATGTATAATACATTAAGTTTTCTACTATATCTTATAGAAAACCCTAGATAGATGCTGTCCAGAAACTTACATATGATTTGCTGATCTACCATCTTTATTGCTCAATGTGAGTAACATAAAACTTTTTAATGCTGATTTGAAGCAAAAAATAAAATTTGATACTAAGACCTCTATTCTTCCTAATTTTTTGGAAGACAATATATATTAGTGTATTTTTCCGATGTTGAAGTGTAGTCTCAAAATGACAAACCATAAACGCTTGAGCCACACACCTACCTTGGACGAAGAAAAACAAATAAGTATCCATGCATTAAGGGTGCACTCATTTTGACATGATTGGTCACAAACTTGCAACGTGTCAATGAATAATGATTGGTCACAAATTCGCATTTCAAGTTTACAAAAGCGTTCTTTTATACTTTCTTACACCAACAGTGTTTTAAACTTTTCTCTATAGTAAAAGAATCTAGATATAATCCATAAATGGTGGGTGATACCTAGAAGACATAATACCTAATAAGAGAGCATTTATGAGTTATGACGTAGTAAATATCCCATAATAACGCTCGAGTAAAGTGCACATAATGATCCAAAAATTTTAACACGTGACGAAATCCCAAAGACTAAACTACTCACACAATAAACATAATTTTCTCAATACCCATCAACATAGCATGCTTCATAATGAAGTCATTAAGATCTCAACAAACACAAAGATTTGAAAACACAGGACTAGGAATAAAAACGGAGTAGCAAGTTAAGTAATTAAATAGGAGTATATATATTTACGAACAACATACCCCAGACACCTTAACAAACTGCCCATTCTTTGCGGTTCTAAGTTCAGCATCTGGATACCCATCGATAAAATCAATTAAAGATTTCCTTCCCCAACATGAAAAGGCCGAACTGCCAACAATTATATAAACTTAGTAATAAACTCCGTCAAAATCGCAAAATAACAAACCAAAAGATTTAAAGAAAAACACGCAGCCAAGAGAATAACCTGGAGAAAGAACCCCCAGGCTCCTTCCGAAGGTAAGTAACAGCTTGGTTTTTAGCCATGGTGGTTCGTGTTTTACCCTGCCCTGTAGACTCAGTCTGACCTGACCCCTTGCGCGGTGCACCAGCTGAGTTAAGCGGTCCAGATGTAATAAGCCCTGTGGTAGGTAGAACTGGAGGTATAGGACCAGAATTATGCCGAGAAGCGGGCAACCCTCCACCTTGAGGTCCAGAGGATTTCCTGATGGGTTCCCCATGTTTATTTAAAGGACCAGAACTAGCTTTTTTCATTGACGATGAACCAGGACCAGCCCCTGATGAACCCATTCTATTAGAGGAATTTGATGACATCTGGTTGGAATTGCCACCAAACGACCCTTGTCTTAAAGGGGCACTAGCTATAGGTCCAGATTTTCTAGGCCTAGAAGTAGCATTATCTACATCAAACATTTTTCCAAGTTCACCGGACTTTTTTATGTCACCACCAGTGTATGGCACTGCGGTTGAGGACATAGTTGGCGTCCTCTCTTTCGGCTGTTCAGGCCGACCCGATACATATAAACCATTATTCAACTGATGAGATGGAAACCGTGAACTCATAGGTAATTCTTTCTTGTATCACAACAATCTCAAATACGTACGAGCAAATGATCCTTTTGTAATATCAGTCTAGAGCAACGAAGTCGACACGTAATCAAAACCTACCAAAACAAATAATACATCATCAATTTCCTAACATTCCAATTAATCACAAAACCGTGGATAGAAAGCAAGGTCTACAACTTTAAGTACGTAACATAAAGTCACACTATCATAGCTACCTTATTACCACATTTTGTACTGAATCAATGCAAAACTTTAACGTGATTCAATCATTCAAGAATTCACATCATATAAAAACAAAAATGCCAAAATCATACAGTTATATACAATTATACATTTAAAGTAAAAAATAAAACTAGATAGCTGACTAACAAATCTGAAGTATAAATCCCAATAAAAAACTAATACAAAAATATTAAAAAAACATCTAACAACTCAAAATTCAACTTCACTACAGGATCCAACTATTCTAAAAAAACATAAAAAAACCAATAAAAATGATTAATTTCACAAACCCAAATCCCATTAACAAAAACAGATCCAAACACCAAAATCACACCTACTAAATGTACAAGATCTACTAACCGCTAAAAACCAAAACTTTATCAACTGGGCATCCTTAAAAAACCAAAATAAAACTAACCCAAAAAATAAAATAAAAAACACTAGCTTTGAAATGTACCTACATTAATCACAAGAACTGGAGATCAAGAAACCCTATAAAAAGACTAATAATAGTTGGATTTAATTGAAATAAAAAAGGGGATTATTTATATGATGATTATAGAGTGATTGACTGAAAAAGATATTAAAAAAAAAGTGTGTGTTAAGTAGAGATACCTTGTGACGAGAGAAGTATAAGCATGGTTTGGTTTGATCATGAGAGAGAGAGAAGAGTTTTTTTTAGAGAGAGAGAGAGAGTTAAAGTGTTTGTGTTTGTTTGTTTGTGTGTTTTTAAGGAACCTTGATGGGAACACTATTGTATAGTTGTGTACTTGTTATTTTTCTTTGATTTGCTTTGAGTGTACGTATTGGACTAACCTAACAGTGTTGGTTGCAGCTATGGTTATCGACTTATCCTGTTATGTAAACTTTTACCTCGTAACATTCTTATAACACAAATACACACAAACACACCGAGCACTTTAACGGGTGTCTATAACGCACCCAACGGTGTAGTTATGGCGGCGTTATAGACACCAAATTGTGCCTATAACGAGCTGCACCGAGCATTTTAATTGAGTGTTTGAGAATTGATTTTGAATAAAATAATGAGAAAATTGGAAACTAACTTACTGACGATCTTACTGCTATTTTTATTACCTACATGTGAAACGTAAATCGCGTATTAACATGATTAAAGAGACATATGGATATGATTTAAACTCTCGTTAAGTTACATGGCGTCCACCAATATTGAAGAAATTCTAGGTTACCGTAATTGTAAATCTTATCTAATTGCAAAACAAGGTTTGACAAAAAAAATTGAAAATGTTGAGGTTGCGTTTAGTTGGGAAAACACCTTTATTTTCTACAAAATGTTTTGTAAAAAACAAGAAAAACAGAGATCGCGTTCAAATCAACGTTTTTCAATAAAATGTTTTGCAAAACACAAAATTAGAAAAACTACAAAACAAATTTTAGTTATTTTCCTTTGTTACCCGCAACCCTCCTTCCCCTTCTTCAAAATAAAAAATACAAACATCAATTAAACGTGTTTTCTATATTTTCAAATATTTTCTCCAACTAAACGCACCCCTGATTATTTGCGTTTTTCTATAGAGAAAATTTACTTAAAAGAACATGTTGACGCAATTATTTTAACTGTTGATACAAAAGTTGGGCTTACCTTGTTTGGACTCCTGCTCTCGTACCAATTAGAACTTTAGTGCTTGTGAAACCTGCGCACTAAGAAAGCAACAACACCGTTAGGCTTATCGTGGGATTGTCTCCCACGTTTAGACTCCGGCGTGAGAGTAAGTAATCGGTTTTAGGGTTTGTAGAAGAGTTAGGGATTGTGTAAATCGTACCTTTCAATGAGAATATGTAATTCTATATATATGGCGCAGAAACCGTGTAGGTATCTTGCTCCTTACTCTTCGAACTCGTGGTGCTTATCTTAGGTAAGGATATCTATCCGTGAATAGAAGATCCTTATCCCTTAATTATGCGTACCGGTTGGGCTTTGGGCTTCGTGAGCCCAAGCCGTTGGTATTAATGGCCCAAGTCATTTGTCATGATAACCCACTCGTGGTGGGTTTGGGCCTAGTAATGTCTATAATTTGGGCTCGTAGCCCAACTATAGGCTATACGTCATCATGTCCCCCCAGTCTAGTGTGCGCGGCACGTAGTCGCGGATACTAGACTAAAGGAACGAGCGGCAAGCGTGGCAGGAAGAAATTAAATATTTCCCGCCCAAAGGATAGGAACAATGAACCTAGTTCCAAATATCACAAAGGGTGCCTCGAGAAACGGGGGAGCTATCCACGTGTGTCTCGGGAAAAGGGGAAAAGTGCTTGTACTCTTCACCTCCCAGCCACACGTTTGTGAGTGGATTCCACGTGGCATCCCATTTAGGGTTTCTTAGTCGCTTATATAAAGCACCGCCCCCCTTTCACTGTGTTTCACACAGTTAAAAACGTTTTTTCACCATTGGCAAATTTTTCGAAAGCTTTGTCTCTCCTCGATCCTCTGTATACGTTAGGTAACTGCGCGTGCGCAATAATTTACCAAATCTTATTTTATAAAATGGTTGCTCAATTACACGACTTTCGCTCTAGGTTGGATGAGGATGATGTACGTCAATTTTCCTCTGACTTCTTCATTCCTCTCGACGTCCACCCTGAAGCACCAGACGTGGATGCGTGCATTGCTGATTTCCCCGATGGGAAAATTGGCTTGTATACACGCTTTTTTAATTACGCGAATCATCGTGTGCCCATTTCTGTCTTTTTGAGCAACGTGCTCAATCATTATCAACTCCATATCTCACAGCTGCACTGTATAGGTGCGGCTAAGGTAACAAACTTTGAGATTAACTGTCGGTTATTGGCTATCAATCCGACGGTTGACCTTTTTCGTGCGTTTTACCACACAACGTGGTCGCACGGATGGGTTTCGTTTGCTAAGCGCGCAGGGCACCTCCAATGTTATGAGGAGAAGGTAGATTCTCTACGGCATTGGAGAGAGTACTTCTTTTGGGTAGATGATGTGGTATTTCCGTCGCGCTTTGAGTTCTATACTCAAAAATCGCTACCGAGGGATGAGCGTTCTATCCCTGGTTCTTTCAGTGCTGTGGATGCAGACATAATTGATGCTAACCGCATTCCCATTAACTCCTATCCTGAGGAGTTCTTGGTGCATATGGGGCTGAGCCAAAATTATTTTGATGGTGCGAACGAGGTTCCAACCTTTCTTGATGAGGACAGCCAGGGTGGGTGCTCATCCTTTTACTGCATCTATAACGTAAGTGTTTTGCATTCAATCTTTTGAATAACTAACTTTGTTCTTTTGTTGCTTTTCATTTGTTTGTCGCAGAGATGGATTTGTTCTCTGTTGTAAAGCTGAAGGAACCGAAGCGTGTGATGATAGGGGTGCGCCCCTTGAGGGAAGGTGAGCAACCCATATTACAGGCCACAGCGGG
The DNA here is from genome assembly GCA_030686995.1 of Artemisia argyi. Classification (NCBI taxonomy): domain Eukaryota; kingdom Viridiplantae; phylum Streptophyta; class Magnoliopsida; order Asterales; family Asteraceae; genus Artemisia; species Artemisia argyi. The sequence goes on from CM060678.1 coordinate 124,883,939, forward strand.
GCACCTGACTACGTTTGCTGTTGTTGCGCAGCAAGACTCTCCTCCTGCAGCTGTGCTTGTCGCGCCAGTACAGGTTGTTCCTCCTACTGAGGAGAAGTCTCCTGTGGGGGAAGAGACGCATGTTGAGGCGTCTAACAGCGTGGAGATTTTGGAGTCCGCGGAGGTCCGCAAGAAGAAGCGCAAGGAAGCGTCTTCTGGTGGTTATGTAGGTGGTACCTCCAATAGGAGACATCGTTTGATCGGTGAAGATGAGTCGGACGCGCCAGACGAGATGTCTGCTACTAGCGCACAGAAGAATCGGGCCGACTCTTCACCACTTGTGTAAGTATTTTCGACTGTAACTATTTCTTCTTATTTTATTATATATGTCTGCGTACTAACTGCATCTTCTTTATCTCATAGGGATCATGCTGCAGAGGGTGATGCAGCTTTTGTTGACCGTGCTGCGTCGCCCAAGGTTGCTGATGTAGAGGAGCCTTTGAAGGCTATGGCGCAGATGTCTGCGCGGGAGTTGGTTGAGGAGCTTGCTAGTGTTGCTACCCGCCAGGCTGAGTTGGTCACTCAGCTAAAGGCGCGGGCCGTCGTTGAGGGAGGCGGCCTTGCTCTGAGGGATGAGCAGATTGCGCAGCTGAAAGCGCAATTGGCGGAGGCTCAGGCAGAGTTGTTAGCTGCTGATGAGCGCGCCAAGAAGGCGACTGAGGAGAAGCTGGTAGTTTTGGCTGAGCTACAACGCGAACGTGGGGAGTCGCAGCAATATAAAGCTGACCTTGCCTGGGGGTAAAATACTTAGAGGAGAGGAAGAATGAGCTTTGCGGTGAGCTTGCTAAGTTTGGCAAGAAAGTCGAGGACTCTGTGGAGGTGCAGGAAGAGAAGCTGCGCCGTCTCAGCATAGAGTATGATGAGGAGCTGTATCCCCATCTGATGTCGACTATTGCAGAGCGCAGGTACTTGTTGTACCTTAATTTCCTTATATATTTTGTGTTTCTTTTCTAATGCCTTTGTCGTTGTTTTCGCAGGTGGTTGATCAGCCATGGCTTGCGCTTGGCTGCTGTGGGGACTTTGGAGTCCCCAGAGGTTGTGAGCGCTTTTGGGAGAGTGGTGGAGTGCGCCGTTGCTCGTGGCAAGACGCAGGCCGTTGAAGAGTTGGCTGAGGCGCAACTGCTCAAGGTATCTCCCTCTGAGGTGCCTGAGTATAATGCTGATGCCTACGACGAGCTTGTGCAGGCGATGGAAAAGATGAGGCTTTTTGAGCTTCCCCATATTGCGTAGCTGGAGCGCGACCAAGATTATCCCATTCGAGTGATCATGCAGGGATTAACACTTGGGAGGCATATAGCCGAGAACGCAGAGGCCGAGGCTGATTTCTTCTTAAAGCCTGATGAATCCCAACTGCAGGTTCCTGTATTTGCGCGACCGCGGGATATCCTGAACCCCTTCGCTCTTGAGACGGAGGTGCCACTGAAGGAAGTGTTGGAGCGCCATGAAGAGAGGGCAGCAAAGAAGAAAGGTCTTAAAGGGAAGGCCACTCTCTGTGGTGTGGGTGCTGCGCATCTTCCTAGGTCGGATGGCATTGCAGTCAGTGTGGCGATAGTGTCGCAAAGAGATGCGTTGTTGTTGAAGAAGCTTAAGGAGGCGGGAAGCTCAGTTGAGCCAGAGTCCTCGCCCAAGCGCGTCCATAGTGTATAAATATGTACAACTCGTAGTTGTTGCTTTTGTAAAAAACTCGTAGTTTTTAGTCAATAAAATATTGGACTCTTTTGTGCACATAAGTTGTTTTTGTACTTAGATTTTTTCTTGTCTTTATTACGTGAAAGACTTATCTAGAGTATCAAACGTGCAAGTAAGATCTTGTATTTGAGCCCAAAATTTGTTTGTTAAGTTCGTGACTTAGGAGACGTTTGCGGTCCGTAACCTTATCAAACGTGCGAGTAAATGAGTAGCGTACTGCGTTTATCATTTTTTGGTGGCCAATTGTTTTGGTTTATTAGTTCGTTTTCAACTTGTTGTTGCGCATTCGTTGTGAGATGCGTACTAAAGTCATGAGCTTGTATGAATTTAGTGTACGAACTTAGGAGTCAATTGTTTTGAACTCATGTGGTGGAGTGCAGCGTACTGCGAGTTCCACTATGTAGGAGTCAATTGTCTTGAGTCCATGTTTTGTTAAACGCGCACCATGTGCAATAAAGTGCATCCATCGTGGGATGTACTTATGAACTTACTCCAACGTCTTGATAGTAAGGTGTTTAACAAGGATACGTGATCCGATGTTGATGGGTTTGCAACTGATGAGTGTATAAATACTCATCATTTCTGTTACATTTAAACTGCAAAAACATATAAAAACACACAGGAATGCCTTAAAATACATAAAATTATCCCTGGATTGTGTTTTTATGCAAAAGGATTGAAAACTGATGAAAAATAATACATTTCACATAATTTACAGTTTCAGTCCCTGAACTTTGAAAAATTGGCAAAACTAGTCCCTGGTAAATCAAAACTTGTACAAATGTCAATAAAGGTCCTTGGGATTCATAAGTTGTAAGAAATAGTCCTTTAAAGTTTAAAATCATATATTTACAACTTTGGTCCCTAAAGTTTGAAAAGTGTCAAAATTAGTCCCTAAGGTTTTAAAAATAAGAAAATAATAAAAATAAACCTTATACAATTCTAAATTGACAAAATTGGTCCTTATGATAACATTTGAGAAGTTACAAAATAAACCCTTCAACTTTCAGAAAATTACAGAATAGGTCCCTGGAGTTTGAGGAATTGGCAGAAAAGGTCCCTGGGTTTTTAAAAATAAAAATATTACATCTTTGGTCCTTGGAATATTCATAAAAGGCAAAAATTGGTCCTTATAAGTAGTTTGGGAAAATTGCAAAATCAGTCCTCAATCTTTGCTCAAATTACAAATTTGGTCCTTGTATCTAAAAAACCAAACCGGACCCTTGTGTTTATTATAAGCCCCAAAACCAAAACCTGGTCCAAACACAACTAGCCTAGCCCACCCTTTTTATATTTTTTGGGCCTGTTTTGTTTCCCAGCCCACCAAGCCAACCCAACTCACCCTTTTAATAAAAACGGGCGTTGACCCCCGTTTGACCCTCATCCCTCCCAAAACCATCATCACTGTTCACCCCTCTCCTTCCTCACTGCAAACCAAAACCAGGTGGTTTCACCACCTGTCCACCTCCACCTCACCACCAATACAGCTCACCACCAACTCCCTTCCACCACCCTACACCTAACCCTGCTCCATTAAATGCTGTTTTCACAATTTTTCCCACCAAACTAGTTCACTTCCCCTGTTTTCACCAATACCACTCCAACTTATCTCAAACTTGTTCCCTAAGTCCCTACTACAATCCAAAGTTCTTTAATTGAACTCTATCAGGCTGCAAGCAACCTAGGAGACTTTGGCGCCAAAAGTAATTTAAACGGACAAGATTAATTTGACCCATCCAATGGTGAGTTTTATTGATGGGAAAGGTTTAGAGACACATGGGGAGTTCAATTATGCTATAAAGAAATAAGGGAAAGCAGAAGACAGAGATATCTAGTTTTAATTTAAAATAATGTATGTCGATTAGTTTAATTCTCAAATTTCCTTGTATCTTTAAGCTTTTCAAGTTGTAATACCTGACTATCAGTGAGTTTTAAATCTTTGGTAATAATAAATTTCAAGTTTCATGTATAATTCTCAAGTATGCAAATCTTCTTTTTGCTCAAAAATATCATATAGCTTAGTTGTTGTTTGCAGTGGAACTTAAGGATCAAATAAGCTCACTTAAGCTCCCATGAAGCTTTATAAAGGCTTCTAGTAACTTAAAACTCAGTTTAGCTAACAAAACTCAAAATTACAAAGTTGGTCAACAATAGTCAAATTGTGTCATTGTGGTTTGAATTCTGATTCAGAAGCTATTTGGGAAAGGAAGCAGCTGTGAAATTGGGTTAGTGGCTTATGGAAGCCTTAGGATTGATCATGGTACTTGGTTCTATGGTTTGGGCAAGATTGCACAATGTGAGTTGATTCTAGCTTTTTCAATTTCTTACTGATTCATAGTAGCTAATCTGATTTGTGTTGTTGTTTTGTTAACTTCAAGTTTATTAGTGATAATTTAAACTAGAATTAGTTGGTAGTTAATTATATCTCTTGTGATTTAACCTTTTGGTTTAACTGTCATTATAGTGAAAATTGGTATATTGGAATTTAGCATGTTTAGTTCTTGTTTCTGTGTTATCACAAGCTCAGTAAAATCTAAATAGTTAACTAGAATCATAACTTAGCTAATTAGTGTTTGTTTATTTCAAAAACTCATCAATACTGCCATTATAGGGGTGTTTGGATCAAGCTGTTTGGCTGAGCTTTTGTTGTGTGTTATTGAATTTCTTAGCCTAACTTAAGTACTTAGGGTAATAACAAGTTAAGTTGGTCATCAAATCAGTCTCAACTAGACTCAAAGTCAAAATTACCAACAAATTGGCTTTAACTTCTGTCTGTATGGAATTCTAAGTAACACAAGTCTCATTTGATCTCACAAATACTAGTTCTAGCTCATTTTAGTCTTATTATATCTTAACTAACTCATATCAATCAGAAAATCAAGCTGGAATCTCAATTTAGTCAACTTAGCAAGAATATATAAAAAGTCAAAATTTGCATGTTCAGATTTTCATCAAAATGGCAATAATTTTCATGAATTTTGTGTTGTGATTTGGGATCTGAAAATTGTTGTGAGTAAACCCTACCAGCTGAACTTGTTAATTTCATAGTTTGCATATTTTTGTGATTTTTTCTATTGGACAAAAATGCCCCTTGAACTGAGCTGCAGGGCAAGGTGATTGCCCTGTCTCAGCAGACCTAAGCCACAACACCAACTTTTGTGGTGATTTGTGAATCACTCAGTGGGTCCCACACCTTACAATTTGGTTTTCCCAACCCCCCTCCTACCAGACTTGAACCATTGACCCTTGGTTTGACCATTTGACCACTAGGCCCCACCTGAAATCATCTTGGAAGGTTGTCCCAAATCTGTCTCAGCAACATCAACAAGCAAGTGCTTATTGTTGTTGTGTGGCTTATTTATCTGCTTATTTGATATAATCTCACTCAAACTAGTTCACATAAGTCAGAGAGATAAGCTTTTGCCCTTGTGGACCCCACATTAGACCATTTGTGCTTAAATCCATCCACAGTCAACAAAAGTCAACTGTGTGGTCTAATAAGCATTCATAGTGCTTATTCTGTGTTTATAAATTATTTACCTTTATTAAAGTTTCTTATTTTAAGTATTTTATTAGTTTTATAAAAGAAAAACAAGAAAAAACCAAACTTAATTATAGTGATAGCTTCTATTTAATAGAAATTATCTATTTAATTTTCTTTTTAGCTTATTTATAAGCACTTCTGCTATTTTATATTTTTATTAAATCTATTATATATTAAAGTAGTTTTATAAAATTTTCCAGATTTTTCTTTTGTCATCTAGTGTTATTTAGAATTAATATTAGTTAAATTTATAATTAAATAATAAATAAGAATTAAATAGCATAATTATATTTTATAAAGTACTACATAGTTTTTATAATTTTTATAGCTTTTATATAAGGTAAAGTAATTTTATAAATTTTTCCAGAATTTATACTGTTCATTTTCTATTTTTAATAATATAATTAGTTTAATTGATAAATAATTAATAAATAGAATAATAATTAGTAAATTAAATTAAAAAATACGTAAAATAAAGTTTTTATAATTTTTTAGGATTCCTGTAATGGTTAATTAGATATATAAAAATTTTCATAATTATCTAAGTCTTTTTAGTATTTATAATAATTTAAATCAATATAATTAGTTAAATAATAATTAAATAATAATTAATTAATAATAAATAGATAAATAGTGTGAAAAATATAATTTTAATTTTAAAATAAGTTTTATAATATTTTAGATTTTTAGAAATTTTAATTTTAATTTTCTAGACTTATTTTACATTTTCCTAATTATTAGTTAATTATTAAATAATTAATAATAGTTATTAAATAAAAATAATTAATTAAATAGTTTTTAATTATAAAATAAATATTTTAAATTTATTTAAGCCCCTAAGGCTTATAAACTCCTACTATTGTTAAAAGTTGTTTTTGTTTACGTTTAATTAATAAACGTTTACGTTTTCCTGTCCCTTTTCACTTGTACGTATCTGATTTCACGTATTGATTGATATAGCTTATTAAAGCTATTCACTCTTATATTTCAGTAGTACAGTCACTTAAACCCTTTTCCTGTTCAATTCACCTGATCTCAAAGTCGTTTTATTTCAGATTTCACATCTCGTTGGGATCTAACGATCCGGGGAAACACTAAACTCATCAGAGTATTGGCCTAAGCTGTTTAACTTGTTGACCATAACTTGGTTGATATTATCTGACTGTTTAGCACCAATCAAAATTTGGCGTCGCGGCCGGGGAGGTGTGCTGCGTATTACGACTTTTTGAAATATCTGTGAGTTTGAATTATCACACTTTGTTATATATCATCTTTTTATTTTTATTTTTAGTTTCCCGTCACTCTAAGGATTCTTAGAGTCGTCTCTAGTGCATGCGCACTCATTCTTCTAGGTCAACAAGCCCTTTACGTGAGCTTGTCAGAATTCCTCGAAGACGCCGTAGACGTTCTGCCCCAACAGCCGTATCTGAGGAACGTGCTGTTTCACCTAAGAAAGTTATCATGGCAGATGACCGTCCGATGAATGAGCTTCTCCAAGCACCCATTGAGGGTTACGGAGACGCTATTGTTGTCCCAGCCATTGTGGCTGAATACTTTGAGCTCAAAACCGGGTTACTAAATCTAGTAACTTCAAGCCAATTTTATGGTTTTGAGAGGGATGATCCCCATGCTCATATTCGATGGTTTAATAAAATTACTTCTACCATCAAATACAAGAACGTCCCTTCCGAAGCAGTCAAACTTCTTCTTTTCCCATTTTCTCTTGAGGGAGCAGCCCGGATTTGGCTGGAAAAACAACCTCCTCGTTCCATAACATCATGGGAAGATTTAGTTACCAAATTTGTAAACAAATTTTTTCCCCCGTCCAGAACGACAAGTCTTAAAAATGAAATCATCAAATTTACTCAAAGGTTTGATGAATCGTTTGGTGACGCATGGGATCGTTTCAAAGAATTGCTTCGTCGATGTCCTCATCATGGTTTCACTGAATTGATGCAAATTGACACGTTTTATAATGGTGTGAGTCAATCTGACCAAGATTCTCTAAATGCCTCCGCGGGAGGTAATTTTTTGAGCAAAACCACAAAAGAAGCTTTAGAAATCATTGAAAATAAGTCCAAGGTCCGCACTACACGCACAAAACCATATCACTCCCAAGTGAGTGTTGATCCGTCTTCTTCATCACCCGTGAGTACTTCTAGCACCGATGCTAAGATAGATAAACTCACGGACGCCATTCAAGCTTTGGTTCTCTCAAGCCAGAAAAAAGTCACTTTCACACAAAACCCTTCACATGCTGAAGTTAAAAAGGTGGAAGTTTGTGTCACTTGTGGTGGCCCACATGCTTACTACAATTGTACTGCCACCGATGGTAGTCCTTTTGAAGCCAATGCCTTAGCCGATACTACAAATCAGGGGGTAATCAATACCGTCCTCAAATGGAACCAAGCTACCGTGCTAACACACATATGGGACCACCCGGGTTTAATCAAAACCCAAATTTGCAAAACAGAAACCAGAATCAACCTCGAATGAACCAAGGTTATCAAAACCAAGGGAATTTCAATCCTGGACAGAATCAAGGTTTCCACAATCAAGGAAACTTTAACAGAAACAATTTCAACCCCGGAAATCATTTTCAGGGAAATGGTAATCCAAATCAGGGAAATTTTCAGCCACGACAAGGTTATAATCAAAATAATCGTGTCCAAAATTTCCCCAACCAAACACAAGCCATTCTCCCAGCTCCACAATCATCATCTGATGAGTTGTTAAAGCAGTTCATGAAAACTCAAGAAGAGACAAACAGGTTGTTGGTCAGCCAGATTTCTAAAATCAAGAAATCTTTAAATGAACAACCCTCGGGCTCTGGAAAACTTCCGAGCAACACGATCACAAACCCGAGGGGCGATGCAAAGGCGATCACGACCAGGAGCGGAGTTTCATATGATGGACCCACTGTTCCCACTACCCCTTCTTCTTCTTCTTCTCCCAAGGTAGTGGAAAATAACACCGAGGTAAATAAGGACGAAGTACTTCCTACTCATAAGGGAGGTACCCAAGACGTCCCACCTCATGTTGTCCCGAAACCCAAACCAAAACCTAGAGTTGTTTTTGAACCAAATGATATTCCAGTTGAAACACCTCAGTCCAAACCTTCTACCTCCTCTATTCCTTACCCGTCACGCTTGAGTGAGCAAAAGCTCCGTGAAAAAGCTAGTCACCAGATGGATAAATTCTTTCAAATCTTCCAAGATTTGCATTTTGACATTAGCTTTGCGGATGCTATTATTCTGGTGCCCAAATTTGCATCGACAATCAAACACTTGTTAAGGAACAAGGAGAAACTGTTTGAAATGGCAAAGACTCCCTTGAATGAGAACTGCTCAGCAGTTCTTTTAAAGAAGCTTCCCGAGAAGCTGGGAGATCCTGGAAAATTTCTAATACCATGTGTATTTCCGGGAATGGTTGATTGCTATGCCTTGGCCGATCTTGGTGCAAGTATCAACCTAATGCCATACTCAGTTTGGAAGAAACTTTCTCTTCCTGATCTTACTCCTACCTGCATGACTTTAGAGCTTGCAGACCGATCGATATCTCGTCCTCTCGGCATTGCCGAGGACGTGTTTGTGAAGGTAGGAGAATTTCATCTCCCCGCTGACTTTGTAGTGGTTGATTTCGATGCCGATCAAAGGGTCCCTCTCATTGTTTGGAGGGGTTTCCTTAGAACGGGCCGTGCTCTTATCGATGTATTTGAGCAAGAAATCACTCTGCGTGTGGGTAATGAAGCTGTTACATTTAACCTCGATCAAACCTCGAGGTACTCCTCCAATTATGATTCTGAAGCAGTTAATCAAATTGATATCATAGACATTGCTTCGGAGGAGTACTCTCAAGAGTTTCTTGGTTATTCTCATAATTCTGTGAGTGGGGATGCCACTCCATCATCTGAACCTATCATTTCCGACTCTTCCCCTTCTCTCACTCCGTTTGAGGGAAGTGATTTTCTTTTGGAAGAGGTCGAGGCTTTTCTCAAAAGTGATTCAGTTCCATCGGGAATTGATAACACTGAGATTGATCTGGAGGGAGATATTCTTCTTCTTGAGAGATTGCTAAACCAAAACAATTCTCCTCCACTCCCTCCCGTACAACTTCATAATCAGGAAATCAAATATGTTGAGGAAAATAATGATTTTCCTGAGGTCGAACTCAAGGACTTACCTCCTCATCTTGAATACGCATTCTTGGAGGGTGATGATAAATTACCCGTCATTATTGCTAAAGGTTTAAGTGTTGAGGAGAAAGTTGCTCTCATAAAGGTCTTGAAGTCAAACAAGCAAGCAATTGCTTGGAAACTCTCCGATATTAATGGTATTAACCCAGATTTTTGTACACACAAAATCTTGATAGAGGATGACTTCAAGCCTGCAGTGCAACATCAAAGAAGGGTGAATCCAAAAATCCATGATGTGATTAAACAAGAGGTCCTTAAACTTCTTGATGCATGATTAATTTACCCTATCTCTGACAGTCCATGGGTTAGTCCCATTCATTGCGTCCCAAAAAAGGGTGGCATTACTGTTGTCACTAATGAGGAAAATGAGTTGATTCCAACTCGGCTGGTTACCGGATGGCGTGTTTGCATTGACTATCGTAAGTTAAATGACGCTACCCACAAAGACCACTTTATGCTGCCCTTTATGGACCAGATGCTTGAGAGATTAGCAGGGAACGAGTACTATTGTTTCCTTGATGGTTTCTCAGGATACTTCCAAATCCCCATTGATCCATCAGATCAAGAAAAGACTACCTTTACATGCCCTTATAGAACCTTTGCTTATAAACGTATGCCTTTTGGCTTATGTAATGCTCCAGGTACATTCCAGAGGTGCATGATGGCTATATTTACCGACATGATCAGTAAAACTATGGAGGTCTTTATGGATGACTTTTCGGTCATTGGGGATTCATTCCAAACACGTCTCACCAATTTAGAAAAAATGTTGAAAAGGTGTAAAGACACCAATCTATGTCTAAATTGGGAAAAGAGTCACTTTATGGTCAAAGAGGGCATTGTCCTCGGCCATAAGATTTCCACGAATGGGATTGAGGTTGACAGAGCTAAGGTTGATGTCATTGCAAAACTGCCTCACCCTACTACCGTCAAAGGTATTAGGAGTTTCTTGGGTCATGCCGGTTTCTATCGTCGATTTATACAAGATTTTTCTCAAATCTCACGGCCTATGACTCATCTCCTTGAAAAGGATACTCCTTTTATCTTCTCACCAGAGTGCATCGAAGCTTTTGAAACATTAAAGAAAAAGCTTACTGAGGCACCCATTCTTATTGCCCCCGACTGGGATTTACCCTTCGAGCTTATGTGCGATGCAAGTGATTTTGCTATCGGTGCAGTCTTGGGGCAACGCAAAACGAAACACTTTCAGCCTATCCACTACGCAAGCAAAACTATGAACGAAGCTCAAACTCATTACACCACTACAGAAAAAGAATTATTAGCTGTGGTGTATGCTTTTGAGAAATTTCGGACGTACTTAATCTTGACTAAAAGCATAGTGTATACGGATCACTCGGCTCTTAAATATCTATTTGCAAAACAAGATGCAAAGCCGAGATTGCTTCGTTGGGTTCTCCTCCTCCAGGAATTTGATATCATTATTCGTGATAAAAAAGGAGCTGAGAACCTGGCTGCTGATCATTTGTCCCGATTAGAGAACCCTCATCAAGATGTGTATGAGAAAAAGGAAATAAATGAAACATTTCCTCTCGAAACACTCAATGCGGTTGCTTTTCATGGAGATTCTACTACCCCATGGTTTGCCGATTTCGCAAACTATCATGCGGGTAACTTTGTTGTGAAAGGGATGTCAACCCAACAGAAGAATAAATTCTTTAAGGATGTTAAACATTATTTCTGGGATGACCCCTACTTATTCAAAATCTGTGCGGATCAAGTCATCCGACGGTGTGTATATGGACAGGAAGCCACTGAAATTCTTAAGGCTTGCCATGCTGGACCCACTGGGGGACATCATAGTCCTAATTACACCGCCAAAAAGGTGTTTGATTCCGGATTCTTCTGGCCCACAATTTATAAAGATGCCCAGGATCTCATTAAAACCTGTGACACTTTTTCAGCGTCATGGAAACATTTCACAAAGAAATGAGATGCCACAAAATGCTATTCAAGTATGTGAAATATTTGATATCTGGGGCATTGACTTTATGGGTCCATTTCCATCATCCAGAGGAAACAAGTACATTCTTGTGGCAGTTGATTATTTATCAAAGTGGGTTGAAGCAAAAGCTTTACCCACAAATGATGCCCGAGTTGTAGTGAAATTCCTGAAATCTCTTTTTGCCCGTTTTGGAACCCCACGTGCTATTATAAGTGATCGTGGTACGCATTTCTGCAATGACAAATTTGATAAAGTCATGCAAAAGTATGGTGTAACCCACCGTCTTTCTACCGCGTATCACCCACAAACAAGTGGGCAAGTTGAGGTTTCAAATCGTGGTATCAAAAGGATACTTGAGAGGACTGTTGGTGAAAACTGTGCTGCCTGGTCGGATAAATTAGATGACGCACTATGGGCTTTTCGTACAGCTTATAAAACACCCATTGGGTGTACACCTTACAAGCTTGTGTACGGAAAGACATGTCATTTACCGATGGAACTTGAGCACAAAGCCTACTGGGCTTTGAAACATGCCAACTTTGACCTCAAAACTGCGGGTGATCACAGAAAAGTTCAAATGAATGAATTAAATGAACTACGTGATCAGGCTTACGAGAACTCTTTAATCTATAAAGAAAAAACAAAGAGAATACATGACTCAAAAATAAAGAACCGCGTTTTTAACGTTGGTGATCGAGTACTTCTCTTTAACTCTAGATTAAAGATCTTCTCGGGTAAATTAAAAACCCGTTGGACTGGTCCATTTACTATCACTAAGGTTTATCCGTATGGTACCGTTGAGTTATCTCAAAATGACGGTCCATGTTTTAAAGTAAATGGCCATCGTGTGAAACACTACTTTGGAGAGGACTTCCCAAACATGGTTGTCCCGGATCTCCAAACTTTCCCCAAGGACAATTAAATTCGGGGTCGAGTCAAGCTAGTGACTCGGGAATCAAAAACAAGCTACCTCATGGACAAATCAATTCGAGGTCGAGTCAAGCTAGTGACTCGGTAATCAAAAGCGTAGCAATATGGGTTTTCACTCATATTTCTGATTTCTTTCTCTTTTCTACCACCCTAGTGTGGGGGAGATGCCCCACATGTTGTATATATGTATATATCTTCAAAAAAAAAAAGTTCAAAACAAAAGAAAAAAGTGAGTTTGTATGTAAATAGCCTAAAATAAAGGTTATTAATATTTCCTTCTTACGTTCTAAGTATCGGTTTAACACCCGGTGTTTTGAATATTGAGGGCAATATTCATTTCTAAGTGTGGGGGGGGGGGGGATTCTCACGAATTCAAACACATGTTCCATCAAGCACCCTCATTTGATCAAAATTTAAAGTTTTTTCACACTTAGAAATGCAATAAATGGTATCAATCCTCCATGTCTAACCCACAACAGGATTGGCTAGTCCAGGAGCAAACGGCTCTTGGTAAAGACATCTCAAACCCGTTGATGGCTTGCAATTTGCCCAAAATTGTATGGTTCCTCAACTCCCCATTATCCTTAAAAGTTAATGAGTTGGCTAGCCCGCAAGATTATGGCTTGTGGTAAAGGCCGTAGAAAATCCACAATTGGTAATCAGCTCACCAAGATGTTGACTATTCCATCAAGAGTTGGCTAGTCCAGAAGCAAACGGCTTCTGGTAAAGACAAATCAAATCCGTTGACAGCTGGTGGTTTGCTAAAAATCACACGGTTATCAGGTGTGCCACAGTTCTTACACCTGGCTACTCCAGAAGTGATGGCTTTTGGTAAAGAGTAAAAATCCATTAATTTTTTCTCAAAAAGATTGCTAGGGACTAGCAATAGTTTAGTGTGCGGGATTGATGAGTGTGTAAATACTCATCATTTCTGTTACATTTAAACTGCAAAAACGTATAAAAACACACAGGAATGCCTTAAAATACATAAAATTATCCCTGGATTGTGTTTTTATGCAAAAGGATTGAAAACTGATGAAAAACAATACATTTCACATAATTTACAGTTTCAGTCCCTGAACTTTGAAAAATTGGCAAAACTAGTCCCTGGTAAATCAAAACTTGTACAAATGTCAATAAAGGTCCTTGGGATTCATAAGTTGTAAGAAATAGTCCTTTAAAGTTTAAAATCATATATTTACAACTTTGGTCCCTAAACATTGAAAAGTGTCAAAATTAGTCCCTAAGGTTTTAAAAATAAGAAAATAATAAAAATAAACCTTATACTATTCTAAATTGACAAAATTGGTCCTTATGATAACATTTGAGAAGTTACAAAATAAACCCTTCAACTTTCAGAAAATTACAGAATAGGTCCCTGGAGTTTGAGGAATTGGCAGAAAAGGTCCCTGGGTTTTTAAAAATAAAAATATTACATCTTTGGTCCTTGGAATATTCATAAAAGGCAAAAATGGTCCTTATAAGTAGTTTGGGAAAATTGCAAAATCAGTCCTCAATCTTTGCTCAAATTACAAATTTGGTCCTTGTATCTAAAAAACCAAACCGGACCCTTGTGTTTATTATAAGCCCCAAAACCAAAACCTGGTCCAAACACAACTAGCCTAGCCCACCCTTTTTATATTTTTTGGGCCTGTTTTGTTTCCCAGCCCACCAAGCCAACCCAACTCACCCTTTTAATAAAAACGGGCATTGACCCCCGTTTGACCCTCATCCCTCCCAAAACCATCATCACTGTTCACCCCTCTCCTTCCTCACTACAAACCAAAACCAGGTGGTTTCACCACCTATCCACCTCCACCTCACCACCAATACAGCTCACCACCAACTCCCTTCCACCACCCTACACCTAACCCTGCTCCATTAAATGCTGTTTTCACAATTTTTCCCTCCAAACTAGTTCACTTCCCCTGTTTTCACCAATACCACTCCAACTTATCTCAAACTTGTTCCCTAAGTCCCTACTACAATCCAAAGTTCTTTAATTGAACTCTATCAGGCTGCAAGCAACCTAGGAGACTTTGGCGCCAAAAGTAATTTAAACGGACAAGATTAATTTGACCCATCCAATGGTGAGTTTTATTGATGGGAAAGGTTCAGAGACACATGGGGAGTTCAATTATGCTATAAAGAAAGAAGGGAAAGCAGAAGACAGAGATATCTAGTTTTAATTTAAAATAATGTATGTCGATTAGTTTAATTCTCAAATTTCCTTGTATCTTTAAGCTTTTCAAGTTGTAATACCTGACTATCAGTGAGTTTTAAATCTTTGGTAATAATAAATTTCAAGTTTCATGTATAATTCTCAAGTATGCAAATCTTCTTTTTGCTCAAAAATATCATATAGCTTAGTTGTTGTTTGCAGTGGAACATAAGGATCAAATAAGCTCACTTAAGCTCCCATGAAGCTTTATAAAGGCTTCTAGTAACTTAAAACTCAGTTTAGCTAACAAAACTCAAAATTACAAAGTTGGTCAACAATAGTCAAACTGTGTCATTGTGGTTTGAATTCTGATTCAGAAGCTATTTGGGAAAGGAAGCAGCTGTGAAATTGGGTTAGTGGCTTATGGAAGCCTTAGGATTGATCATGGTACTTGGTTCTATGGTTTGGGCAAGATTGCACAATGTGAGTTGATTCTAGCTTTTTCAATTTCTTACTGATTCATAGTAGCTAATCTGATTTGTGTTGTTGTTTTGTTAACTTCAAGTTTATTAGTGATAATTTAAACTAGAATTAGTTGGTAGTTAATTATATCTCTTGTGATTTAACCTTTTGGTTTAACTGTCATTATAGTGAAAATTGGTATATTGGAATTTAGCATGTTTAGTTCTTGTTTCTGTGTTATCACAAGCTCAGTAAAATCTAAATAGTTAACTAGAATCATAACTTAGCTAATTAGTGTTTGTTTATTTCAAAAACTCATCAATACTGCCATTATAGGGGTGTTTGGATCAAGCTGTTTGGCTGAGCTTTTGTTGTGTGTTATTGAATTTCTTAGCCTAACTTAAGTACTTAGGGTAATAACAAGTTAAGTTGGTCATCAAATCAGTCTCAACTAGACTCAAAGTCAAAATCACCAACAAATTGGCTTTAACTTCTGTCTGTATGGAATTCTAAGTAACACAAGTCTCATTTGATCTCACAAATACTAGTTCTAGCTCATTTTAGTCTTATTATATCTTAACTAACTCATATCAATCAGAAAATCAAGCTGGAATCTCAATTTAGTCAACTTAGCAAGAATATATAAAAAGTCAAAATTTGCATGTTCAGATTTTCATCAAAATGGCAATAATTTTCATGAATTTTGTGTTGTGATTTGGGATCTGAAAATTGTTGTGAGTAAACCCTACCAGCTGAACTTGTTAATTTCATAGTTTGCATATTTTTGTGATTTTTTCTATTGGACAAAAATGCCCCTTGAACTGAGCTGCAGGGCAAGGTGATTGCCCTGTCTCAGCAGACCTAAGCCACAACACCAACTTTTGTGGTGATTTGTGAATCACTCAGTGGGTCCCACACCTTACAATTTGGTTTTCCCAACCCCCTCCTACCAGACTTGAACCATTGACCCTTGGTTTGACCATTTGACCACTGGGCCCCACCTGAAATCATCTTGGAAGGTTGTCCCAAATCTGTCTCAGCAACATCAACAAGCAAGTGCTTATTGTTGTTGTGTGGCTTATTTATCTGCTTATTTGATATAATCTCACTCAAACTAGTTCACATAAGTCAGAGAGATAAGCTTTTGCCCTTGTGGACCCCACATTAGACCATTTGTGCTTAAATCCATCCACAGTCAACAAAAGTCAACTGTGTGGTCTAATAAGCATTCATAGTGCTTATTCTGTGTTTATAAATTATTTACCTTTATTAAAGTTTCTTATTTTAAGTATTTTATTAGTTTTATAAAAGAAAAACAAGAAAAAACCAAACTTAATTATAGTGATAGCTTCTATTTAATAGAAATTATCTATTTAATTTTCTTTTTAGCTTATTTATAAGCACTTCTGCTATTTTATATTTTTATTAAATCTATTATATATTAAAGTAGTTTTATAAAATTTTCCAGATTTTTCTTTTGTCATCTAGTGTTATTTAGAATTAATATTAGTTAAATTTATAATTAAATAATAAATAAGAATTAAATAGCATAATTATATTTTATAAAGTACTACATAGTTTTTATAATTTTTATAGCTTTTATATAAGGTAAAGTAATTTTATAAATTTTTCCAGAATTTATACTGTTCATTTTCTATTTTTAATAATATAATTAGTTTAATTGATAAATAATTAATAAATAGAATAATAATTAGTAAATTAAATTAAAAAATACATAAAATAAAGTTTTTATAATTTTTTTGGATTCCTGTAATGGTTAATTAGATATATAAAAATTTTCATAATTATCTAAGTCTTTTTAGTATTTATAATAATTTAAATCAATATAATTAGTTAAATAATAATTAAATAATAATTAATTAATAATAAATAGATAAATGGTGTGAAAAATATAATTTTAATTTTAAAATAAGTTTTATAATATTTTAGATTTTTAGAAATTTTAATTTTAATTTTCTAGACTTATTTTACATTTTCCTAATTATTAGTTAATTATTAAATAATTAATAATAGTTATTAAATAAAAATAATTAATTAAATAGTTTTTAATTATAAAATAAATATTTTAAATTTATTTAATTTGCATTTAAGCTCCTAAGGCTTATAAACTTCTACTATTGTTAAAAGTTGTTTTTGTTTACGTTTAATTAATAAACGTTTACGTTTTCCTGTCCCTTTTCACTTGTACGTATCTGATTTCACGTATTGATTGATATAGCTTATTAAAGCTATTCACTCTTATATTTCAGTAGTACAGTCACTTAAACCCTTTTCCTGTTCAATTCACCTGATCTCAAAGTCGTTTTATTTCAGATTTCACATCTCGTTGGGATCTAACGATCCGGGGAAACACTAAACTCACCGGAGTATTGGCCTAAGCTGTTTGACTTGTTGACCATAACTTGGTTGATATTATCTGACTGTTTAGCACCAATCAAAATTTTGTTACTCAACGAATACTTTAGTAGGTTTACTCATCCTGTCTGCCCTCGTGTGGTCTTAATATGTGCATGCACGCCATGTAGGCAATAATATAAACAGAATTGAAACATAAATAGATAATGTAAGCAATAATGTTGAACTGTGTTGTGGAGTTAGCTAGAAACCACAACGTTTTATTAATTGTTGCAATTGCAGAAATAACAATTTCCTAAGAAAAAGGAAGAGGAAATAAATACACCAACATTTATTGAGCGCTTACTAAAGTGCGGATGTGTTAGTGTTTGGCTCGTGGCCTAAAGGTAGCATCTCTTAAGATTGCAAATGTTCCAGGTGCGTGGTAGCTCGTGGCCTTTCATATCGCGTACTCTGTACGCACCGTCACCTAATGCCTCTGTGACCTCGTAAGGTCCTTCCCACTTGGGTCCGAGTTTGCCCGTGTCCTCTGCGTGGCTGGCATCGTTGGCGCGGTATACGAAGTCCCCTGGTTTGAAGGAAGTGTTTCTGACTCTTGCGTCATAGTACTTCTTCATCTTTGATTTAGCTTTTGCTTCGCGGATAGCTGCCCTTTCGCGTCGTTCTTCCAACAGATCTAAATCGATGCGTCGTTCATCATCGTTTGTTGCGATGTTGACCTTCGATGTACGGATTGTTGGCATTCCAATTTCTGCTGGTATAACAGCTTCTGTCCCGTAGACAAGAGAAAAAGGTGTATCGCCATTGCTGACTTTGACCTCTGTGCGGTGAGCCCACAAGACATGCGATAATTCGTCCACCCATCTTCCTTTATGTTTGTCCAAGCGCGCCTTGATTCCTTCACCCAGGCTACGATTCGCGCGTTCTACTAATCCATTTGTTTGTGGATGTTTAACTGACGCGAAGTGCTGTGTGATGTTTAACTGTGCGCACCAATCTTTGAATGGGTTATCACAGAATTGTTTTCCGTTGTCCGAAATAATTTCTCCAAGTAAGCCAAAGCGGCATACAATGTTATCCCAAACGAAGCGTTTGACCTGGTTACCTGTGATACTTGCCACTGCTTTTGCCTCGATCCATTTGGTGAAGTAGTCAATGGCGACAATGAGGAACTTGAGTCCTCCTGCCGCGACTGGAAAGGGTCCAGCAATGTCAATTCCCCATTTATGGAACGGCCATGGTGAGGTGATGGGGGTTAACTCATGTTGTGGCCGACGCGGAATGGGTCTATGGACTTGGCAGTCGTTGCATCTTCTAATCATGTCTCGCGCGTCGCGGTGCATGGTAGGCCAATAGTACCCGGATCGCAAAGCGCGTGCTACAACAGACCGTGGTCCTGAGTGCATGCTGCAAGATCCAGCGTGGATTTCCCGGAGTACGTAATCTGCCTGAAGAGGTCCGACGCACCTGAGACATGGTTGTAGGAATGAACGCCGATATAGGATACCATCTCGAAGTTCGAACCTCTGCGCTGTGCGCCGTATCCGTCGGGCGTCCTCTTGTTCCTGGGGGAGTGTTCCCTTACTGATAAAATCCATGATGGGTGTCATCCATGTGGGATTTTCTTCCTCTATCACTGTGGATACTTCCATCTCAGAGATGGATTTGTTTTTTAAGGTTTCCACCAACACCTGCTTTGACAGGTGTGCAAAGCTTGTGGATGCGATTTTGCTAAGCGCATCTGCTTTTTTGTTTTCTCCTCGTGGGATTTGTTTGATGGAAAACTTGTCAAAATTCTTGATCAAGGATTTGGCTTTATCGAGGTATTGGATCATGTGTTCTTCTTGAGCCACATACTCACCTAACACGTGGTTAGCGACTAGTCGTGAATCCACATTAGCTTCTAGGTTGCGTACACCCATTTGATTTGCTATGCGTAGTCCAGCCAGTAATGCTTCAAAGCGTAGGGCGTAAGTATGCTCTGTTCCATCTGGGCTAGTAAGGATAAGACCTGCGCCTGATCCTTCTGCGCATGAGGATCCATCTGTAAATGGAACCCATGGTTCTTGTAATGGTACTCCCATCTTTGGTGATTGAGTATCGTCATCTGGCTTCTCGATAATGAAATCAGCCAATATCTGTCCTTTGATCGCGGTGCGCGGCCTATAGGAAATATTATATTCGCTCAATAACACACTCCACTTTTGAAGCCGCCCTGATGCATCAGGTTTAGAGATAACCTGCTTGATGGGTTGGTCCGTGATTACAGCTATCGGATGTGCTTGGAAATACCTACGCAGCCTTTTAGCTGCGAATACTAGGGCTATGACCAGTTTCTCCATAGCGGTGTAGTTAGTCTCTGTCCTCTTGAGGGCTTTGCTTACGAAGTATATAGGTGTTTGAACGGAGTTTCTGTCCGTCAGTAGTACCGCGCTGACTGCTCCATAGGTTGCGGATAGATACATGATCAATTCTTCCCCTTGTCGGGGTGCAACGAGTTTTGGTAACTCTGCTAGGTTCTGTTTCAGCTGCTGGAAGGCTTCTTCCGCTTCTGGAGTCCACCGAAAATCTCCCTTCTTTGTGCACTTCGTGAGTGTTTTAAAGAGAGGAAGTGATTTTATCACACCCCCAAAATCGGGTCCAGCGGAAGCATACGTGTAGCTGGGGTGTAACTCAATTGGTATTACAACACAAGTTTTAAAAAAAATGGTTTTCACTTGAATCATTTAGAATAAAATAGTTTAATCAAAATGTTGAATCTACATTGTTAAAAGTAATGCGGAAGTAGGCCCTTAAAATAGTTTAAAACGGTCCCCATATAAATAATCAGAGTCTTCTATGACCATGCCATGCCCTGCCAAAACCTCCTGTAGCGTGCCATAGGTTAAAACCTGAAAATACATGCTAAAGTGTCAACACGAGGTTGGTGAGTTCATAGAGTTGTTTAACAAATAAAGTTTATAGAAAAATGATCACGCAGCAAAGGCATCGTAAATCCACTCAGTTGCAAGTCCCGCCATAAGAGACTTGTAACCTGTGTGTTCACAACCCACTGCTAAAAGTTATATGTCTGGTAGTCAAGCACATGTGGTCAATATAGTTCACGAATAAGGGCACATAGTACAACATAAGTCAAGGTCGCTCCGAACAAGGGAGACTTGAAGTCACTCTGCCACCTAGGCAAAGAATTATTAGTCACTCCGCCGACTTGGCGAAGAATTATTAGTCACTCCACCATGGCGAGAATTATTAAGGATGCTCTGAACAGGAGAGACTTTATAGTGTTGCTCCGAACAAAGGAGACTTAGTACGCTCCACCAATAAGGTGAGACTTTAGGGTTAAGAACGCTCCACCAATAAGGTGAGACTTTAGGTCATAGTACATACAGTACATTAAGTTCAAAAGTTCAAGTCGAGTTCAAGAGTTCAAAACAAGTTATAAGGTCAAATGAGTTCAAAGAGTCAAGTAGTAATTTATGTAAAAACGAGCATGTATTCTCCCCCAAAAAGTTCACAAAACCATTTAAAAGAGTAGGGGCTATGACTCACCTGGTGCGAATAGCTACGATGACAGAAGTGGATACACAGAAATGAGGTTCGATCTCTAACCGCAACCTAATATGAATGATAGTGATCTACTTAGATCATTAAAGGATGTAATGAATGCACATGCACATGATACCTATACCACTCGTAACTTGAAAATACTTGTTATTGTCAAAGTAAAGTATTTTCCATACTTAAGAAAAATAAGTCCAACTAGAATAATAAAAACTTGTCATAATATATCGTATATAAAAACGTTAGTGTTATATTCCTCGTTTTGAAAACCTTAAGATATCGTCTAGTAGTCGCATAAATAAACCTTGGGTCGTACGTATTTCGTTAGTTAAAAAATAAACTCCTTGAATAAGAAATCTAGAAAATATCTCATTTAGTACGTAGTTATATTATTTCTAGTAATGACTAAATATATATATAGTTTTGACGATTTTAAAACATGTATAACTTGGTCGTTTTAAGTTCATTTTCCTCGTTCTTTATATCCACGGATTCGTTTTAGTATACACTAATATATTTTCGATAGCTCAGCTCCTCTAGGTTACGTTTAACGCCTCTATTTGCCCGTCGAAAACTGCCAAACAGCATGCAGTTTTTCAGAAAATAGTTTTCGTTGTTAAATTCGGAAAATCATATCTCCTTCGTTATTAACTCGTTTTAATCCGTTCTTTCGCCCACGGCTTCGTTTTTGAAAGTATTTTCTAAATATTTGATCAAAAATTACCCATCATCCACTGATTTTCCCACGTTTCAAAAATAGGGACAGTAGGTCAATATGTAGTTTCAAAAATCATTTTCCTAGTTTCAAACTTGTTTCAACTTCAACCAAACCACTTTCAATCACCACAAATCTAGTCTAATCTTACCATACACCTTCTTAGGGTGTCATGGGTTCCTAAACGTCATAAACCAAGTGGATCTAGCAAGGATCTAATTAAAATTATAGATCTAAGATTAAAGAGTGTTATTGTACAAAGTTTATAAAATAAAGTGGTATAAGCTAGCATATGCATGAAATCTTGAATGGAAAACATATAATCATGAAAAGAACTTGAAGAAATCATGAAAAAGAGTTTGACAACTTACCTAGCAAGGATTAGTGGATTTAGATGAAGAAAACTTGATAATCTTGAGTTTTTATTTCAAAACTCAAACAAGAATCATTAAAGGAACAATAAAATGGCTTGATCTTGGAAAATTTATGGTTTTCTTGGTGTTCTCCTTTCTTGGTTGATTCTCACACACAAAGGGAGGAGAAGAGAATTTTTGTGCTAGTTTTGTTGTATGTTTAAAATGAGGGTTGTGATGAAAAGGAGTATATATATATGGTCTAGCATTAATGGTGGTCAAAAAGTTGGTCCAAGGGGGGGACATATGGGTGGCAAAAGGAGGGAAACAAGGAGGTTTGTTGGGGGCTAATTAATAATCTTGTCCATGAGCATGTATTGGTTAGATTTGTGTATACATTAGGTGTTATCGGGTACCGAGTTAACTAAAAATAAATGTTACCGAGGTGAAATAAAATACGACGAAGTTGTAAAAGTTATAAAATAATATTCCTGATGAGAATCGGAAGTTAAAATAATGATCGGGTTGAAATATCGCAAACCAACGGAGTTATAAGCTTCGACCGGAAAACGTAACAGTTGATTTGAAAACACCGGGTAAATTAATAATATAATTTTGATATTATTATTATGAGTATGAAAATGTGTTAGGACCATAGTTGGGATTGTCGGATCAATTATTCAAAATAATAGCTCATAAGATAACGTTTATTAGGTTGATAATCGTACGTGTACAGAAATGACGCAACTCATGTATAAATGACAAATTTTCTCCGGAGGTGAATAGTGTTTTATGAATAGTAAAATTTTAAAACGCTTCTCAGAATCACAAACTGACTACGAAAAAGATGAATAGTAAAATGATGAATAGTGATCGATGAATAGTAACCGATGAATAGTAAAGGTGAAAGTTCGGGAAAAGACCAGAATTTACGAGTTGTGACAGTCTCTACCCCTTAAGGGAACTTCGTCCCGAAGTTCAGTTAACGTTGGTCTCCGAAGTGTTATAAAGGTGAAAATTTATGAGACGAAATGACCAGTTGACGTGCTTCCAGGCGGCGGTTTACGAGGTGATGAAAAGTATAAGCGTTCTGACAACGAGGGTTTACACACACATAAATGAAACATTTAGAAATTGTGTAGAGGATTCAATCCAGACAGAATTTTATTATAACTATTCTCAGTGTTACAAAATTCATTTCTGAGTCGGATATAGGTAGTCAGCCTATGTCCTACTATCCCGGGTTGAATATAGGTGACTAGTCTATATTCCACCGAGGTTCCATGAATTTTGAAATACTCAGCTCAGTTATACTAAGACTATGTCCGTCACAAATACCAAGACGTACAGAAAGACTAAGGCAGGTGACCAAACTCGAGGTCAAATGATGAAACTATGCAAGGAAAGACATAACGCAGTAACATATATGATACGTGAACATGCTTATGAAAGACAATGATAGTAATCAACTAGAATAAGTGAGTATAATATACCAGATAATGAGACACAAATCTCATCACCTAAGTCAGCAACAAACCACAAGTGAGGCTTCAGCTTGGCAAGCAGGCACATGACGGTCATAGGGTTAAGTTTTTCGTAAAAGTAGCTATAGTCTAGGTTTTAAAAACACTTAGTTCGCTATAGCCAGAGCTCTGATACCAATCTGTCACACCCCCAAAATCGGGTCCAGCGGAAGCATACGTGTAGCTGGGGTGTAACTCAATTGGTATTACAACACAAGTTTTAAAAAAAATGGTTTTCACTTGAATCATTTAGAATAAAATAGTTTAATCAAAATGTTGAATCTACGTTGTTAAAAGTAATGCGGAAGTAGGCCCTTAAAATAGTTTAAAACGGTCCCCATATAAATAATCAGAGTCTTCTATGACCATGCCATGCCCTGCCAAAACCTCCTGTAGCGTGTCATAGGTTAAAACCTGAAAATACATGCTAAAGTGTCAACACGAGGTTGGTGAGTTCATAGAGTTGTTTAACAAATAAAGTTTATAGAAAAATGATCACGCAGCAAAGGCATCGTAAATCCACTCAGTTGCAAGTCCCGCCATAAGAGACTTGTAACCTGTGTGTTCACAACCCATTGCTAAAAGTTATATGTCTGGTAGTCAAGCACATGTGGTCAATATAGTTCACGAATAAGGGAACATAGTACAACATAAGTCAAGGCCGCTCCGAACAAGGGAGACTTGAAGTCACTCCGCCACCTAGGCAAAGAATTATTAGTCACTCCGCCGACTTGGCGAAGAATTATTAGTCACTCCACCATGGCGAGAATTATTAAGGATGCTCTGAACAGGAGAGACTTTATAGTGTTGCTCCGAACAAAGGAGACTTAGCACGCTCCACCAATAAGGTGAGACTTTAGGGTTAAGAACGCTCCACCAATAAGGTGAGACTTTAGGTCATAGTACATACGGTACATTAAGTTCAAAAGTTCAAGTCGAGGTCAAGAGTTCAAAACAAGTTATAAGGTCAAATGAGTTGAAAGAGTCAAGTAGTAATTTATGTAAAAACGAGCATGTATTCTCCCCCAAAAAGTTCACAAAACCATTTAAAAGAGTAGAGGCTATGACTCACCTGGTGCGAATAGCTACGATGACAGAAGTGGATACACAGAAATGAGGTTCGATCTCTAACCGCAACCTAATATGAATGATAGTGATCTACTTAGATCATGAAAGGATGTAATGAATGCACATGCACATGATACCTATACCACTCGTAACTTGAAAATACTTGTTATTGTCAAAGTAAAGTATTTTCCATACTTAAGAAAAATAAGTCCAACTAGAATAATAAAAACTTGTCGTAATATATCGTATATAAAAACGTTAGTGTTATATTCTTCGTTTTGAAAACCTTAAGATATCGTCTAGTAGTCGCATAAATAAACCTTGGGTCGTACGTATTTCGTTAGTTAAAAAATAAACTCCTTGAATAAGAAATCTAGAAAATATCTCATTTAGTACGTAGTTATATTATTTCCAGTAGTGACTAAATATATATATAGTTTTGACGATTTTAAAACATGTATAACTTGGTCGTTTTAAGTTCATTTTCCTCGTTCTTTATATCCACGGATTCGTTTTAGTATATACTAATATATTTTCGATAGCTCGGCTCCTCTAGGTTACGTTTAACGCCTCTATTTGCCCGTCAAAAACTGCCAAACAGCATGCAGTTTTTCAGAAAATAGTTTTCGTTGTTAAATTCGGAAAATCATATCTCCTTCGTTATTAACTCGTTTTAATCCGTTCTTTCGCCCACGGCTTCGTTTTTGAAAGTATTTTCTAAATCTTTGATCAAAAATTACCCATCATCCACTGATTTTCCCACGTTTCAAAAATAGGGACAGTAGGTCAATATGTAGTTTCAAAAATCATTTTCCTAGTTTCAAACTTGTTTCAACTTCAACCAAACCACTTTCAATCACCACAAATCTAGTCTAATCTTACCATACACCTTCTTAGGGTGTCATGGGTTCCTAAACATCATAAATCAAGTGGATCTAACAAGGATCTAATTAAAATTATAGATCTAAGATTAAAGAGTGTTATTGTACAAAGTTTATAAAATAAAGTGGTATAAGCTAGCATATGCATGAAATCTTGAATGGAAAACATATAATCATGAAAAGAACTTGAAGAAATCATGAAAAAGAGTTTGACAACTTACCTAGCAAGGATTAGTGGATTTAGATGAAGAAAACTTGATAATCTTGAGTTTTTATTTCAAAAATCAAACAAGAATCATTAAAGGAACAATAAAATGGCTTGATCTTGGAAAATTTATGGTTTTCTTGGTGTTCTCCTTTCTTGGTCGATTCTCACACACAAAGGGAGGAGAAGAGAATTTTTGTGCTAGTTTTGTTGTATGTTTAAAATGAGGGTTGTGATGAAAAGGAGTATATATATATGGTCTAGCATTAATGGTGGTCAAAAAGTTGGTCCAAGGGGGGGACATATGGGTGGCAAAAGGAGGGAAACAAGGAGGTTTGTTGGGGGCTAATTAATAATCTTGTCCATGAGCATGTATTGGTTAGATTTGTGTATACATTAGGTGTTATCGGGTACCGAGTTAACTAAAAATAAATGTTACCGAGGTGAAATAAAATACGACGAAGTTGTAAAAGTTATAAAATAATATTCCTGATGAGAATCGGAAGTTAAAATAATGATCGGGTTGAAATATCGCAAACCAACGGAGTTATAAGGTTCGACCGGAAAACGTAACAGTTGATTTGAAAGCACCGGGTAAATTAATAATATAATTTTGATATTATTATTATGAGTATAAAAATGTGTTAGGACCATAGTTGGGATTGTCGGATCAATTATTCAAAATAATAGCTCATAAGATAACGTTTATTAGGTTGATAATCGTACGTGTACAGAAATGACGCAACTCACGTATAAATGACAAATTTTCTCCGGAGGTGAATAGTGTTTTATGAATAGTAAAATTTTAAAACGCTTCTCAGAATCACAAACAGACTACGAAAAAGATGAATAGTAAAATGATGAATAGTGATCGATGAATAGTAACCGATGAATAGTAAATGTGAAAGTACGGGAAAAGACCAGAATTTACGAGTTGTGACAGATTTGTCCGCTGATTTGGACAAGAATCGGTTCAACCCGGCCAGTTTGCCGTTTAGTGACTAGACTTCTTTTAGTGTGCGCGGTGAAGGTAGTTCGATGACCGCTCTTGTTTTCTCTGGACAAGGTTTAATACCATCGGGTTCTATTAGGTATCCAAGAAACATGCCTTCTGTTGCTCTAAAAGTGCACTTCTTAGGATTCAATTTCATGTTTATTCTTCCCAATGTTTTAAACGTTTCTTCTATGTCACGTACCAATTCTTCTTCGGTATGACTTTTTATGACTAGGTCATCGACATAGGCCTCCAAATTGTGTCCTACTTGCTTCTCAAATGCGTTGTCCACTAACCGTTGGTAGGTGTCTCCTGCATTCTTTAAGCCAAAGGGCATTTTTGTGTAGCAATACACCCCTTAACTCGTGTGAAAAGCTGTCTTCTCTTCATCCTCCTTGGCCATTTGAATTTGGTGGTATCCTTTGTACGCGTCTAAGAAGCATTTAAAGGGATACCCGCATAGGGATTCTACTTTCCAATCGATTTCTGGTAGTGGGTAGCAGTCTTGTGGACATGCTTTGTTGAGATCGGTGAAGTCCACGCACATTCTCCAGCTACCATCGCTTTTCTTTACCATCACTGGGTTGGAAAGCCAATCGTGGTAATAGACCTCTTGCATAATCCCTGCATCCACGAGCTTGTGTACTTCCTCTAGGATAGCTTTTGCGCGTTCTGGGGCTTGGCCCCGTTTCTTCTGGCGTATTGGAGGATATCCTTATCGGATTTCGAGCTTATGTTCAGTAATGGCTCTCGGCACTCCAGTCATGTGTTTGGGTTCCCATGCGAAGATGTTTAGGTTCCTTTGTAATAATGCGCACACAGCTGCTTTGCCCTTGTCGGACAGTGATCCCCCGATTGATATCTCTTGGTCAGGATAGTCTGGGTTGATTGCAACTTTCAGGTTTGTCACCTTGTTCGTGTGCTGTTCTGGAGCGCGCGGAATTTCATCTGACACTATGTTGCATTCTCTTGGAGGTGCTGTAGTGTTGTAGAGGGTGACAATCCCTCCTTCCACTGGGAATTTGAGCATCCCATGTGCTGTGGATGGAACTGCGCGCATAGCTGATATCCCGGGTCTCCCAATGATGCCATTGTATGACGAAGGAGACCTGATCACCATGAAATTCATCTAAGCCGTTGTAGAATGGTATTCATTACCAATGACCACCAGTATGCGTAATTGCCTCATGGGCCAAATTTTTTCACCTGTGAATCCAGTCAGCGACATCGTGGCTGGAATTAACTGGTTTTGGATATCAGGTTTTAGCCTTTTGAAGCATTGTTCATACATGATGTCCGCAGATGCTCCTCCATCGACATACATGCGGTGGATCTCATGACCACCCGCTTGTATTTCGATGGTGAGTGGTTCGATTACTGCGTTGTCCGCAGTGAGGGTGGGGAAAGAGATATGGTTTCCCTTGGAAAACCTTTGGCTGACTTTTTGTTTCGTACTTCGCTGCCATGATTGTATCATGTATATCGTATCAGCCTTATTTTTTGGTATCTCCTTTTTTGCCCCATTCCTTTGCCTATCTTTCCCTTCTTTGATGTTTTTAACGAGGTGGTCCATCTTTCCTTCTCTTACTAATTTATCAATTAGCTGGCGTAGTTGAACGCACTCGTCAGTGGTATGACCCTTCTGTCCGTGGTATTCGCAGTATCCTCCTCCGATGCGCTTTTCTTCCGGGGTTAACATTGGTGGAGGTTTTGGGAAATTTGTTCCTTCTGTTGCGAATATTTCTTTAGGGGTTTTTGTGAGTGGGACATACTTGTCGTTATCCCTTCCATTATTTTGGTTGCGGTAATTCCTGTTGCGGTTGCCACTTTGGTCATTGGATTGTCTCCTTGACTGTTCTTGTGGTTTAAAGGTTGAGTAACCTTTTTTGCTGTCTGCCACTGCCGCTTCCCCTTGGACGAAGGATCTGGTGCGCTTTGTTAGTTCATCAAAGCTTTGGGGTACTTTTTCATTTAGCTTACGTATCAGCTCTGGGTTATTGATCCCGTTCATGAACCCTGATATTTTTAGTACCTCGGGGCATGCCTTGACTTGCATGCATTCATCCTTGAAGCGCTCCATGTAAGCGCTTGTGGATTCCCCTTGGCGCTGTTTTACTCTGGCTAGTTCCACAGGGTTCTTTGCGCACTTTTTTCGTTGCGTGAAATTTAGGCGGAATGCTTTCCGCAGCTCTTCAAACCCATTTATGCTTCGTCGTGGAAGCTTGCTGAACCATGTTCGCGCGTTCCCCACTAATGTAGAGTTGAACATATGGCACCACACAGGTTGTGGCCAGTTTTTGATAGCAGCTGCTGACTCGAAAATTTTTAGGTGATCATCAGGATCACCCGTGCCATCGTATGTTTTCACATTGGTGGGCATGCGCCTTTTCTTGTCATCTGAGAAATCGCTTATGCGTCGCGTGAACGCATCAATTTTATGGCGACGCCAAGGAAGAGAAATATCATCATCTTCGTTGTTCCGGCGTCGGTTCTTAGATTTCCAATGTCCCGTCTCTCTGTCCTCGTTGTCCGAGGAGCTGCTTGAGGAAGAGTTGTTTCTCCTACGACGCTTGCGTCGTTTATCCTCGGAGTCTGAATTTGAAGGACTTGTACTTGGGGAGTGGTGTTTTCTCAGCCTATCTTGGATTCTTCTGCTTCCTGACCTTGAGGTGCTTACGCTTGGTGAGCGTTGTCGTCCAAGTCTATCTTGTATTCTGCGACTACCAAGGCTATCATGGACACTGGTGTGCTTCGCATTGTCTTCGTAATCCTCCGAGTATTGAGAGTTAGATGCTGTACCAAGTCTATCATGGACATTGGTACGCCTCTCACTGTTTCTGCGCTCATGTTGGCGTGGTGGAGATTTTTCTTGGTTAAAGTTTAGTCGATTTTGCAGATTGCGGCTTGACCTTTTCCTTGTTTCCTCTTGCATGAGACGAGTCAAAGTCTCATAATGTTGGGACACGAAATCGTTTAATGCCACTCCAGGTGCATCCTCTTCTACTGCGAGGATGTTTGTCTCTGCATGGGGTTCCCTCTCTCTATTAGGTGCTCCCGGTGGTACAATATTGTCCACTATGGGTGCCACCTGGTGGGGAGTGGTAAAGAGGGTGCGCTGAATGTCCTCAGCGCTTGAGACTACGGTCGTAGTTCGGGTTGTTCCCAAAGGCAACTCTACCGCGGCCAGGATTGGAGTTACATTCGACTCCCGATGACCAGCCGCACTGGTTGTTCCAGAGGTTGGCTTAGAAGTCGAATCTTGATGCTTCTTCCTATGCGAATCATCACGTGTTTTCTCCATCTGCGGAGTCCGCTGACCTGAGTTCTTGTTTTTTGGCATTCTGGTCTTGAGTTCTTAGTGTAGGGTCCCACGGATGGCGCCACTTATTGATACAAAAGTTGGGCTTACCTTGTTTGGACTCCTGCTCTCGTACCAATTAGAACTTTAGTGCTTGTGAAACCTGTGCACTAAGAAAGCAACAACACCGTTAGGCTTATCGTGGGATTGTCTCCCACGATTAGACTCCGGCGTGAGAGTAAGTAATCGGTTTTAGGGTTTGTAGAGGAGTTAGGGATTGTGTAAATCGTACCTTTCAATGAGAATATGTAATTCTATATATAGGGCGCAGAAACCGTGTAGGTATCTTGCTCCTTACTCTTCACACTCGTGGTGCTTATCTTAGGTAAGGATATCTATCCGTGAATAAAAGATCTTTATCCCTTAATTATGCGTACCAGTTGGGCTTTGGGCTTCGTGAGCCCAAGCCGTTGGTATTAATGGCCCAAGTCATTTGTCATGATAACCCACTCGTGGTGGATTTGGGCCTAGTAATGTCTATAATTTGGGCTCGTGGCCCAACTATAGGCTATACGTCATCATTAACAAACAAATTTTCATTAGTATATGTAGGCATACCTCGCACTATCTCACTTACGATACTTATTTCTTGAAAACGCATAATGTTGTTTGCAAATTCAATCTCAAACACAAGTCATTTGTTGAAAACGCATAATGTGGTTTGCAAATGCAATCTCAAATACAAGTATTTGATATAATTATATCTCTTATAAATATTTATTAATTTAAAAATTACGAGTGACATTAGCCGTCTTAAATAAACGGTTTAAAAGATGTTTATTTAAGTTGCCGGAACACAAAACCGCTTACTTACGAAGGGAACAAGAAGAATTGATGAAACATATCCGTCTAATTGACTGGGTAAAAATGTATTTCCTAAGTTTCGTATTTTTTTATGTGTTGTATGTTTTTTTTATTTTCCGTAGCATTTTTTTCTTCATATCATTTTTTTTTATGTTTCGTGTTTTTTATTCGTATTGTAATTTTATTTTAATAAATGAATTTTAGTTTATTTGAAAAAATAAAAAAGAAAATAAAATTGCGGTGGGTAGAGCTCAAATGAAGAAGTTGTTTTGTGTTATGAGTGAGATGGTATTTTGAAGTGAGAGTGTTGAAGTGAGGTGGCACCCGGTGGGACCTAAATGAAGAGATTTTAGACTACAACATACCTTATGCTCTTAGAGCACTAGGTATCGTAGTGCCATCCCGCTGGTGCCGTGGGAAAAAGTGCTGCCACATCAGCACATTTTCTCATAACACCAGAATTCACCATAACACCAAAAACCCCCTCCCTCCTATAACACCAGTTTCTTGTGCCGTCATGCACCCTTGGACCCCACATATATAATTTATTCTTTTTTTCATTTATTTAAATAAACAAACACATTTAATTAAAATTAAAAATTCATTAATTAAAGAAATACATTAAAAAAACATAGAATAAAAATAAATGATACATTAAAAATAACGATATATTAAAAAAGTACAACTTAGTGATCCAGGTTCCATAAAAGCTCCATGATATAGGACTCTACAACCCCAATTTATTTCACATATAGGACTCTACAACCTCAATTTATTACTCTGAAACTATATTTACTCTAAAAATACTGTTTCACAACCCTATTGTAAACAAGGCCCATTCTTAAATATATATATATATATATATATATATATATATATATATATATATATATATATATATATATATACTAAAATACGTATGATACGTGGGGATCGCATCAGGTTTTATCTCTCAAAGGATCTCGAGAAGCTTACAACCCCCACCAGGCAGTGTACTTGATCGTTGTAGTATAGTATAGACAAGTACCGGGGGATTGATCGTTCAACTCAGGAATAGTGTCGATAGGATTAAAAAGCCTCCCAAACTAGGTCTAGAGGTAAGGGATGATTCTTTTTGTATTTTTATATTTTATAGAAAGCAATTAAAATCTCAGGTTTTGGAAGAGTGGGCGAATTAGTTGCCAGCCAACTAACCCAATTTATCTAAGATGCAATCAAAATAAAATAACAGAAATGAAAATTAAGCTAATTATACTAATGTGGTGTAAATAATGATGAGGAAAGTTGTGTTTACTTAGGTTTCATTACTCCTTAGATATCTTTTACAGGTTGATAGCTTGTTACACTTGCATGGATGACGGGTCATATTCCTTAATACTAGTCGTAGGGCCGTGTACAATATTCCTTAACTCTATATGATCCTACTTCACTCCTATGTCGAGCCGTTATAAGCTCCTAACATGGGATCATTAGAATTCTCCTACGCATTAAATACAACCAAAAATCGTAGTACACCTCCGATCATGTTTCTTAAGACGTTCAAGCAAGTTACCAATTTAAGTCTGCCAGTTTTCTTAAGCTTAACATCGAATACAATCATCCGTAACAACTATAAACAAACAATCAACCCATAATTAACATCTAGGTTTCACTACATCTAAGCAAACACAAAGGAAATCTAGCCTAGCATGTTAAATACAAGACAAGCGTAAGATATAATCAAACAACACATAGACATATTGAATGATTTGAAAGAGTACTTATCTTTAATTGAACATGAAAGATTCAAAGGGTTGGAACCCTTGAAAAAGCTGTAAAATTCGGCCTACGGGTTTTTCCCTCAAAGTTGCACACTAATGATTGAAATTTGGAAAACTATATATAGATTTTACAGGGTGACGGGGTCATGTGTTAAGTTGTGACGCCGTCAACTCGCCGCCATAATGAAATCGTATTGCCTAGATCTGCTTGTGACGCCGTCATGTAGGATTTTCTTATGGGCCGTCACGAATACTTGGACCATGACGGCCTTGGGTGACGCAGTCATCTCTTATGCACAAAAACTCTCTGGATCGTCACGTGTATTTTCCACATCCACCTCTTTTGTAACTCTTGACGCCGTCATGTGGAGAGCCTTGACGCCGTCAGGTACTGTTCTAGCAAGGAAAATTGAGACTTTGCCATTTTCTTCACTTTTATGCTCCAAAAACGTCCAAAATGCTTCCTTTTCCAGATTTCTCTCCAAAACTACCTAAAATGACAAAAGGAACGATTCAGGGCAATAATTGATCAAATAATCTCGAATTCAGGCTTAAATGACCTCTTAAAAGTTTTTCACTTTTCGCCTCATCAAATACCCTTACACTTGAGATTTGCTTGTCCTCAAGAAAATGCGCTTTTATTATAATCAAAATACAAGTTAGGGGTCATTTAACACTAATATAAAAGTAATTACAACAAATAATCGTTCCACTAAAGACCAAAGACAAGCACGGAGTTCATATACTAGCACCTCACAAATAGTGTTTAGATACTCACATCTCTCGGGTGTAATAAAGTATATATCACAATATAGAAATGGAAAACATCTCTCACTACCTGTTATAGCAAAATAGATTACCATAGGCTTTGGAAAGGATCAAACCTCCACCACTTGGCGTAGGCACCTAGGATAAACTATCAAAGAGGTCTTTCAAAGGGTTATAACGTTAGGTGTAGGGATATAGAATACACGGTTTTGTTAGATAAAGGCAATATTTACTGGTGGCGAGTTAATCATCTTGGTTAATTACATGTACAATATGGCGTTGCTAAGCCAATACTCGACTCGACTTAAGCTAATAAATAAAAAATAACAAAAACTTAAAACAAACATAGAATGAAACGGGATGGTAGTCCGTATGTTTTTCTCTTTTCTTTTTCTATTTTTTTCTTTTCTTTTTCTTGATTTTTTTTTTTATTTTTTTTTCTTTTTTTTTGCATACACTCTTACCCTACCATCCAAAATAATACATCATAGGGAATGTACTTTCCCCTTACACTTGAATTTTTACATACTTTACAATAAACTAATCTAATGACTCGAATCAAGATAATCAAAACATTTGGACTACTTTTTAAGATTAACGCACATGTGGGGGTAATATATGATGTTCTTCCCCATTACTCCATAACACAAGTACTTTACCCATGAGTCCCAAGCGTCCCAAAACAATATGTACAAGATATGACTCGACTTAGCAACCATGTAATCAATTAGATAATTAACTAAGGATTTAAACATGTAACAGTAATGCACTAAAAATGAGTGCATACACGGAAGGCTAAGCGCGATTTGGTTGCACATTTGGGTGGGTTGTAACAAATTCTTCCTTTAAGATGCTTAAAGTTAGAAACGAAAAGATAGGCTCGGAGGGGTGTACTAGGGGTTTCATGTACTAAAAATGAGTACAACGCTAAGGTGTGGGAAAAATTAATTGACTTTACTAGCCAAGTAATATGACTTAAATGGTCAAGTAATTATGATACGGGTATAACACAAGGGTGATCCTAATGCCTCTTATCATGTAGTAAATCCTACTACACGAATGTAGTTTCACTAGCGGTCTCGGGATGCATCACTAACGCAAGTTCTAGAATCTAAATGCTACTGGTACACTAATAAGCACTAATAATGAATGCTTTTCCTATCAAATCTAAAGGCGAACCTCACATATTTAGGTGGAAAATTTTTCTGAATGGTACGATTTTGTGCTAGCCATACAACTCCTATCCATGAAACGCTTGCTAAGGCTAAAGTTTCACTCCTAAATGTTGTAAAAAAAATTAAATTTGGCGCTAAAATTACACTAACAATATTTCTCTTAGTTTTATTAAACACCTACCATCAATCAAACAAACTCAAGTGCAATAGTATCCTATAAGGTATCATCATTTACCCTCCCCTTACACTTAGGATGAATATTGTCCCCAATGTTCAATTGAAGAATGTAACAGTGAAATAGGTAAAAGAATGAAAACAAATACTCCCCTGATTCGTTCGGTGTGGATAGTGTGGCAACAAGGTTAGATCTTCCTCCAAGAAAATGAACATTCAAAGCTTCCCTTCCAGAAATATAAATCATCTTCTTGTCAATTATAACCTGTTAAACCTGAGAAAACAAACAAGGCAACCTCGCGTAAAATCGGCGGCAATCTATATATACTAACAAATCCTATAAAACAATTTAAGATATAATGCTTGTGGAATGAATGTTTGCAGATTTCCTGGAGTTTATAAAACTAAAGAATTAACAAAAATTTTAAGACTCCGTTAGAAAAACAAAACTCGCAAAATTTCCAGAATTTTACACATGGCACCGTCAGGTATTAATTCCTGATGCCATCAGAAGTGACCTGCAGAAATCTTTACGTTAAGTTTCCGGAAAATTTCTGGAAAAACTTATGTCCTACTTCCTGGAAAATCCTGCAAAACATCATTATGACTCGATACAAGCATTTGACTCTAACAAATACTAATATACATGTTCATTAAATATTGTGGCGAATCAAGATCAATTTCGTTCTTAGAAACAAATTTGGGGTTTCCCCTTACACTTAGCTTTTGCAAAATACGTTTATATGAAGTTAAGACGAAGTTAAACAACAAAATAAAGTATTTTCACAATTTTATTTTGAAACATGATCTACCAACAATAAAAATAAAGCATGCATACGGAAACAAATAACAATCAAACAATTAAAAATCACACAAGACATGGGCTGCCTCCCAAGAAGCGCTTTTCTTTATTTATGAGTCTTGTAGCTAGACTCAAGGTCATGGGCTATCGTGTGTTGCTTATGCTCACATACCCTAGGGTGAGCCATCTAATAGTCGCCTCATCTTTCTTATAGTCATCACTTAACTTTAAACATTCGTGATAATACCTTTTATTTTTTTCATGAGGATATTTAAGCCCTTTCCTTTTATCATTCTCACTCAGCATCTCAAGGGGTGGATACCTATTACATTTATCCATAGAAAAATCCTTGAACCTAGGGTGTGCACGGGGCATTTGGTAAACAAAATCTTCATCCCCATCCGAGAATGTAATTAACCCTTCCATAAGTTTTTCATCAAGGTTGGTTAACCTTTTGAAGGGTTTCCCAAACACAACTTGGGATAACTTACTATTGATAAATGCTCCTAGATTCTCCATAACCATGAACTCAACAAGATAAACAAAGCTTCCTACAAACACATGCAATGACATTGCCCTAGCAATAATATTATCTCCCTTGTATTCTAACTCATCTACCATAATTTTATTGTATTCACTACGCGAGATTATGTTCATTGGTAGAGATGAGTTAAGGTAGGCATCAAAGCTCCTAAATCCAATTTTACAATGAAATTGCATATTAAATGAGCTATCATTCTCAATCCTTGTTCGAGGGTCGACATACCTTAGAGGGTCCACTTCATCCTCCAACCATTTCTCATTAATTACGTCACCATCATCTAGGTCCTCATCGGAGTCCGAATAGTAAAAAGGGCTAGCCCTATGGTCATCATCATGGTCAGACTCCTCCATCTCAGAATTATTGTCAAACTGATGGTTAGGCGAGAGGTTAGGTGGGTTCTCATTTTCCACTAAAGGGATTGGGGCGGGCATTTGGAAAATCCTACGACGAAAAACGCGAATAACAGGAATCAAACGATCAATGCTATTGTTATTCATCGAGTTAGTTTACGAACAAAGGAAACAAATAAATAAGATAGACTAAGGAAAACCTAAAAATAAAAATAAAATCTTACTAGAAAGGAATCTAGCAAGTAGACCTAATAAAAATAAATCCTAACCTAGATGATACGTGGGAATCGCACCAGGCTTTACCTCTCAAGGGATCTTGAGAAGCTTACAACCCCCACCAGGCAGTGTACCTGATCGTTGTAGTATAGTATAGTGACAAGTACCGGGGGATTGATCGTTCAGCTAGGAATAGTGTCGCTAGGATTAGAAAACCTAAATACTAGTTCTAGAGATGAAGGATGATTATTTTTGTATTTTTATATTTTTTTAGAAAGCAAGTAAAAATCTCGGTTTTAAGGATTTGGGCGGAATTAGTTGCTAATCAACTAACCCAATACTAAAGATGCAATCAAAATAAAATACTAGAAATGAAAATAAACTAAATTAAACTAAGGTTGTGAGCAATAAGTGGAGAAGTTGTGTTTACTTAGATTTCACTAGTCCCTAGATATCTTTTACACGTTAATTACTTGTTATAGTTGCGTGGATGACGGATTGTATTCCTTAATACCATTCATGGGGTGGCGCACTTAATTCCCCAATCCTATGAGTGCCTACTTCACTCCTATGTCAAGCCGGCTAAGAAGCTCCTAACATGGGATCATTAGAATTTACTCATGCATTAAATACAACCAATAAAACCTAGTGCATGTCAGTTCATGTTTCCTAAGACGTTCAAGCATGTTACCAATTGGAGATCTGCCAGTTTTCTTAAGCCTAACATCGAAATCATTCATCCAATACAACCATAAACAAGTAATCAACACATAATTAACATCTAGGTTTCATTAGATCTAAGCAAACACAAGATAGATCTAGCCTAGCATGATGGAATTAAGACAAGAACAAGATATAGACAACCAACACATAGACATATTGATTGAATTAAAAGAACACTTATCTCAATTACACATGAAAGGGTTCAAGGGCTGAAAACCCTTGAAAAACCTGTAAAGTTCATACTAAGTTCGGCCTTAGGGTTTCTCCAAAACTTCTCTTTTTTTTATGAATGAAAATTAGAAAACTATATATAGGAAACTGAGGCTGACGGCGTCAAGACCAAATTGGTGACGCCGTCATCTCACCGCCAAAAGAATTCTCGGACTACCTTGATCTACTTCTGACGCCGTCACGTTATAACTTTTTCCAGGTCGTCACGTATTTTACTCTTGACGCTCTACCTTGTGACGCCTTCATTTCTGTACCGGGCCGTCATGAAAATTACTCTTGACGCCGTCAGGATTTTACTCTTGACGCCGTCACCTACTGTTCCCAGCAAGGAAAATTAAGTCTTTGGCGTTTTCTTCACTTTTATGCTCCAAAAACGTCCGAATTGCTTCCTTTTCCAGATTTTTCTCCTAAAGTACCTAAAATCACAAAAGGAACGATTTAGGGCAATATTTGATCAAATAAATTCAATTCCGGGCTTAAATGACCCCCTAAAAGTGGTTCATTTTTCGCCTCATCATATACCCTTACACTTGAGATTTGCTTGTCCTCAAGCAAATGCGCTTTTATTCTACTCAAAATACAAGTTAGGGGTCATTTAACAGTAATATAAAAGTAATTACAACAAATAATCGTTCCACTAAAGACCAATAGACAAGCACGGAGGTCATATACTAGCACCTCACAAATAGTGTTTAGATACTCACATCTCTCGGGTGTAATAAAGTATAAATTACAATATGGAAATGGAAAACATCTCTCACTACCTGTCATAGCAAAATAGATTACCATAGGCTTGGGAAAGGATCAAACCTCCACCACATGGCGTAAGCACCTAGGATAAACTATCAAAGAGGTCTTTTAAAGGGTTGTAATGTTAGGTGTAGGGATATGAAATACACGGTTTTGTTGGATAAAGGAAGTTTTTACTGGTGGCGAGCTAACAATCTTGGTTAATTACATGTACAGTATGGCGTTGCTAAGCCAAGACTAGACTCGACTTACGCTAATAAATGAAAAATAACAAAAACATAAAATGAACATAGAATGAAAAGGGATGGTAGTCCGTATGTTTTTTCTCTTTTTCTTTTTCTATTTTTTTTCTTTTTCTTGATTTTTTCGATTTTTTTTTCATACACTCTTACCCTACCATCCGAAATAATACATCATAGGGAATGAACATTCCCCTTACACTTGAATTTTTACATACTTTACAATGAACTAAACTAATGACTCAAATTAAGAAAATCAAAACACTTGGAGTACTTTTAAGATTAACGCACATATGGGGGTAATATATGATGTTCTTCCCCTTTACTCAATAAAATAAGTACTTTACCCATGAGTCCCAATCGTCCCAAAACAATATGTACAAGGATATGACTCGACTTAGCAACCATGTAATCAATTAGATAGTTAACTTAGGGTTTAACAAATAACAATAATGCACTAAAGATGAGCGCATACACGGAAGGCTAAGGCGATTTGGTTGTACATTTAAGTGGGGTGTAACAAATTCTTCCTTTAAGTAAGATGCTTAAAGTTAGAAACGAAAAGATAGGCCCAGAGGGGTATACTAGGGGTTTCGTGTACTAAAAATGAGTACAACGCTAAGGTGTGAGAAAAATTAATTGACTTAACTAGCCAAGTAATATGACTTAAATGGTCAAGTAATTATAATACGGGTTTAACACAAGGGTGATCCTAATGCCTCTTATCATGTAGTAAATCCTACTACACGAATGTAGTCTCACTAGCAGTCTTGGAATGCATCACTAACGCAATTTCTAGAATCTAAATGCTACCGGTACACTCATAAGCACTAATAGTAAATGCTTTTCCTATCAAATCTAAAGGCGAACCTCACATATTTGGGTGGAAAATTTTTCTGAATGTACGGTTATGTGCTAGTCATACAATCTCCTATCCATGAGACGCTTGCTATGGCTAAAGTTTCACTCCTAAATGTTGTAAAAAATTTTAAATTTGGCGCTAAAGTTGCACTAACAAGTATTTCTCATAGTTTTATTACACATCTACCATCAAACAAAACAAACTCAAGCGAAAGTGTACATGTAAGGTATCATCATTTTACCCTCCCCTTACACTTAAGATGAACATTGTCCCCAATATTCAAGTAAAGAATGTAAAAGTGAAAAAGTAAAAAGAATGAAATCAAATACTCCCCTGATTCGCTCGGTATGGATAATAAGGTGGCCAGGTTAAATCTTCCTCCAAGATAATGAACAATCAAAGCTTCCCTTCCAGAATATAAATCATCTTCTTGTCATACATAACCTGTAAATCCTGAGAAAACAAACAAGACAACCTCGCGTAAAATCGGTGGCAATCTATATAAGTTACTAAATCCTAAAAAACAAAGTAAGATATAATGCTTGTGGAATGAAGTTTGCAGATTTCCTGGAGATTATAAAACTTAATAATTCACAAAAAACCATAAGACTCCGTTAGAAAAACAAAGCTGGTAAAATTTCCAGATTTTTACAC
This sequence comes from Artemisia argyi, assembly GCA_030686995.1. Classification (NCBI taxonomy): domain Eukaryota; kingdom Viridiplantae; phylum Streptophyta; class Magnoliopsida; order Asterales; family Asteraceae; genus Artemisia; species Artemisia argyi. Next base: position 124,924,008 of record CM060678.1, read on the forward strand.
GTGACGCCGTCAAGAGTTATCTCGTGACGCCGTCAGAAGTGATCTGCAGAAATTCTTATGTTAAGTTTCCGGAAAATTTCTGGAAAAACTTGGTCCTACTTCCTGGAAAATCCTGCAAAACTTCATTATGACTCAATACAAGCATTTGACTCTAACAAATACGAATATAGATGTTCATTTAATATTGTGGAGAATCATGATCGGTTTGTTTCTTGAAAACATATTTGGGGTTTCCCCTTACACTTATTTTTTGCAAAAATACTTTTAGGTGGAGTTAAGACTAGGCCAAAACAACAAAGTAAAGTATTTCCACTATTTAATTGAGAAACATGATCTACCAACAATAAAAATAAAGCATGCATACGGAAGCAAATAACAAACAAACAAAATAAAATCACACAAAACATGGGTTGCCTCCTAAGAAGCGCTTGTTTTTGTTCGAGTCGCGAGCCTGACTCTACCCTTATTTAACGGAAATAGGGGAGGTTTTCCCTACACTTTGAATTAAGTGCGGGTGGAAGTAGCGATACACACCCTTAGGGTGGAAATATGCCACGTGAGGAAAGTGTAGTGGATGAATTATATGCTCAAAAGGGTGTGCTCCTTTCATCATAACCTTACCTAATTCAATCGGGTTAATGGGTGGATTAAGATTTTCTACTAGAAAGGGATCATTTTCAATCAACTTTAAGAGATTACTAGTTGGGGATCCATCTTGACCTAATAAACCCGGTTTAAACCCATAATGTTTCTTGTGATCAATCATAAATGGGTGATGTAAGCATGTAAGGTCATTTTCCACTCCTATATTGGCTTCCTCTCTACAAGGCTTAGAGTCCACTACCTTTGTCCTAAGACTACCCGGACTATATGGTTTGATGGGTGGATCGGAACCTATTTCAATTCCTAAATTTTCATCCAAGGATGGAAGATTAGGTAACGGTTTTGGTTGAGGCTCCGATTCATCAAAACTAGGAACTTCCCTAAAACTAAGAGTAAGGTTATCATTATAAGTATTCAAACCTATATCCTCTAGTTGTATTTGGTTCGAAGGTTCTACCTCTATTGGGGTTCCTATAGTCTCTTCTACTTTTTCCGGGTGAGTCACGGGCGGTGTATATGCCTCAAATGATGGTAGGACTTGTGGGGTACTTTGTGGGCTTGGATTATCAACTCTATCCTCCATTGTATCTAGATTACCTATGTGCTTATCTTGTATTAAGGTAGTGCCTAACCATGACATGCATCTAGGTGTCTCAACTCTAATCTTATTATCCCCAAACAACCTTTTCGATTAAGCCTTCCAAATTGAAAATAGGTCTACACTTACGTTTTTTGGGTCCCATGTTCCACTCCTGTATTGGGCGTGAATCTCAAAGTTTTCCCATGCGTTTTTTACATCATATTCCCAAAACTCCCCATCTGTTACATAGTCAAGCCTCTTTTGGGTTTCGTAGTCGATACGAGTATGAAATAATTGAAGTAGAGGCAATAGATCAAGACCATAGTGAAGGACTTTTTGTAGTAAGTATTTGAAACGAGTCCATGCATCGGGAAAAGATTCACCATGATATTGTCGAAACATCAAGATGTCATTTTGAAGTGAAAAGGGTAGATTTTTTAATGGATTCGATCGATTTGATGAAAAATTTGGCGGATTCGCGTTCTCCATAATGGCTAACGGAATAGTCAATGGAAAGGTTTTTACAAACAAAGACACAAAGAAAAGATAGACTAAAGAAAACCTAAAAATCAAAATAAAATCTTACTAGAAAAGAATCTAGCAAGTAGACCTAATAAAAAGAAATTCTAACCTAGACAATAACTATTCCCCGGGCTGCGGCGCCAAAAACTTGATACGTGGGAATCGCACCAGGCTTTACCTCTCAAGGGATCTTGAGAAGCTTACAACCCCCACCAGGCAGTGTACCTGATCGTTGTAGTATAGTATAGTGACAAGTACCGGGGGATTGATCGTTCAGCTAGGAATAGTGTCGCTAGGATTAGAAAACCTAAATACTAGTTCTAGAGATGAAAGATGATTATTTTTGTATTTTTATATTTTTTTTAGAAAGCAAGTAAAAATCTCGGTTTTAAGGATTTGGGCAGAATTAGTTGCTAATCAACTAACCCAATACTAAAGATGCAATCAAAATAAAATACTAGAAATGAAAATAAACTAAATTAAACTAAGGTTGTGAGCAATAAGTGGAGAAGTTGTGTTTACTTAGATTTCACTAGTCCCTAGATATCTTTTACACGTTAATTACTTGTTATAGTTGCATGGATGACGGATTGTATTCCTTAATACCATTCATGGGGTGGCGCACTTAATTCCCCAATCCTATGAGTGCCTACTTCACTCCTATGTCGAGCCGGCTAAGAAGCTCCTAACATGGGATCATTAGAATTTACTCATGCATTAAATACAACTAATAAAACCTAGTGCACGCCAGTTCATGTTTCCTAAGACGTTCAAGCATGTTACCAATTGGAGATCTGCCAGTTTTCTTAAGCCTAACATCGAAATCATTCATCCAATACAACCATAAACAAGTAATCAACACATAATTAACATCTAGGTTTCATTAGATCTAAGCAAACACAAGATAGATCTAGCCTAGCATGATGAAATTAAGACAAGAATAAGATATAGACAACCAACACATAGACATATTGATTGAATTAAAAGAACACTTATCTCAATTACACATGAAAGGGTTCAAGGGCTGAAAACCCTTGAAAAACATGTAAAGTTCGTACTAAGTTCGGCCTTAGGGTTTCTCCAAAACTTCTCTTTTTTTTATGAATGAAAATTAGAAAACTATATATAGGAAACTGAGGCTGACGGCGTCAAGACCAAATTGGTGACGCCGTCATCTCGCCGCCAAAAGAATTCTCGGACTGCCTTGATCTACTTCTGACGCCGTCACGTTATAAATTTTTCCAGGTCGTCACGTATTTTACTCTTGACGCTCTACCTTGTGACACCTTCATTTCTGTACTGGGCCGTCATGAAAATTACTCTTGACGCCGTCAGGATTTTACTCTTGACGCCGTCACCTACTGTTCCCAGCAAGGAAAATTAAGTCTTTGGCGTTTTCTTCACTTTTATGCTCCAAAAACGTCCGAATTGCTTCCTTTTCCAGATTTCTCTCCCAAAGTACCTAAAATCACAAAAGGAACGATTTAGGGCAATATTTGATCAAATAAATTCAATTCCGGGCTTAAATGACCCCCTAAAAGTGGTTCATTTTTCGCCTCATCACTAGACAATAACTATTCCCCGGCAGCGGCGCCAAAAACTTGATATGTGGGGATCGCACCAGGTTTTACCTCTCAAGGGATCTCGAGAAGCTTACAACCCCCACCAAGCAGTGTACCTGATCGTTGTAGCATAGTATAGTGACAAGTACCGGGGGATTGATCGTTCAACTCAGGAATAGTGTCGCTAGGATTAGAAAGCCTCCTAAACTAGGTCTAGAGGTGAGAGATGATTCTTTTTGTATTTTTATATTTTATTGAAGGCAATTAAAATCTCGGGTTTTGGAAGAGTAGGCGGAATTAGTTGCTAGCCAACTAACCCAATTTATCTAAGATGCAATCAAAATAAAATAACAGAAATGAAAATTAAGCTAATTATACTAATGTGGTGTAAACAATGATGAGGAAAGTTGTGTTTACTTAGGTTTCATTACTCCCTAGATATCTTTTACAGGTTGATAGCTTGTTACACTTGCATGGATGACGGGTCATATTCCTTAATAGTAGTCGTAGGGCCGTGTACAATATTCCCTAACTCTATAGGATCCTAATTCACTCCTATGTCGAGCCGTTAGAAGCTCCTAACATGGGATCATTAGAATTCTCCTACGCATTAAATACAACCAAAAATCGTAGTACACCTCCGATCATGTTTCTTAAGACGTTCAAGCAAGTTATCAATGGAAGTCTGCCAGTTTTCTTAAGCCTAACATCGAATACAATCATCCGTAATAACTATAAACAAACAATCAACTCATAATTAACATCTAGGTTTCACTACATCTAAGTAAACACAAAGGAAATCTAGCCTAGCATGTTAAATAGAAGACAAGCGTAAGATATAATCAAACAACACATAGACATATTGAATGATTTGAAAGAGTACTTATCTTTAATTGAACATGAAAGATTCAAAGGGTTGGAACCCTTGAAAAAGCTGTTAAATTCGGCCTAGGGTTTTTCCCTCAAAGTTGCACACTAATGAATGAAATTTGGAAAACTATATACAGATTTTACAGGGTGACGGGGTCATGTGTTAAGTTGTGACGCCGTCAACTCGCCGCCATAATGATATCGTATTGCCTAGATCTGCTTGTGACGCCGTCATGTAGGATTTTCTTCTGGGCCGTCACGAATACTTGGACCATGACGACCTTGGGTGACGCCGTCATCTCCTATGCAGAAAAACTCTCTGGATCGTCACGTGTATTTTCCACATCCACCTCTTTTGTAACCCTTGACGTCGTCATGTGGAGAGCCTTGACGCCGTCAGGTACTGTTCCAGCAAGGAAAATTGAGACTTTGCCGTTTTCTTCACTTTTATGCTCAAAAAACGTCCAAAATGCTTCCTTTTCCAGATTTCTCTCCAAAAGTACCTAAAATGACAAAATGAACGATTCAGGGCAATAATTGATCAAATAATCTCGAATTCGGGCTTAAATGACCCCTTAAAAGTGGTTCACTTTTCGCCTCATCAACGTACTTGTTTTACCTTAAAATCTTTCAATCAACCCTATCTCCTTCTCATATGTTGCAGCCACCTCTTCTCATTTCACTTTGATTAAAAAGTCACAGCCAATAATAAACAGAATAAAGCATCCATCAAATATCAAGACAACCTTTCTTTGATTCTTGTTCAAACCAAGTCATAGCAATGAGAAAAAAAGTGGAAACAAAAAAAAAGCCCATGAAAACGCCACAAATAAACGGGATAACACAACCCCCGGTGACCTTCACGCGCCGTGGCGTTGCGTTTTCCGGGATAATCTCGGCTGTTCATGATGGCTCAGCACTCGAAAACGCGAGGGACGGTACCCACATGGCGCCGTTGCGTTGTGTTATGTTTTGGCGGAAAACGCCTCTCATAACGCAGGGTACCCTCCCCTCTTAGGCTAAAGGGAGTGGTGGTGACCGGCTCACCATCCGCATCAGATTTCTCTCTCTTTTCACTTTCCTTCACTCCCTATCACCTTTTATCCGTTTTGGTCACATTCCCCTCTCATTTCATTAAAATACTCACTTTATACAAATATACCCAACTAAATATCTCACACAGACTCACAAAATAAATAAAAAACATTTACTTTTTAGAAATGGGCCCCACGTTTTTTGCACCTCACTTTTGTGAGTCAGGCACCAAACTTATGCAATTTGAGCGTGACATCTCACTTCCGTTTTGGTGGTCTGATGAGGCGAAAAATGATCCATTTTTAGGGGGTCATTTAAGCCCGAATCCGAATTTATTTGATCAAATATTGCCCTAAATCGTTCCTTTTGTGATTTTAGGTGTTTGGAGAGTGAATTCTGGAAAAGAAGCCATTTTGGACGTTTTTGGAGCATAAAAGTGAAGAAAACGGCAAAGTACCAAATTTCCATGCTGAAGATACAAGGTGACGGCGTCAAGAGTAATATCTTGACGGTGTCAGACATGAAGATTAAAATACCGAAGGTGGTGACGGTGTCAAACGCCTTCATGACGGCGTCAAAGTGGCAAGAATAAAATACCGTGGTCGGTGACGGCGTCACATAGGCCGTCATAAGTAGATCAAGGCCGTCCGAGGAAGTATATGGCGGCGAGGTGACGGCGTCACATGTAACCCTTGACGCCGTCAGCCTACTTTTCCTATATATAGTTTTCTAGTTTTTTCATTAAAGAGAGAGAAGTTTTGGTGAAACCCTAAAGACGAATTTGGTGCCTCTTTTACAGGTTTTTCAAGGGTTCCAAACCCTTGATACCTTGCATTGTAATTGAGATAAGTGTTCTTCTAATTCAATCAATATGTCTATGTGTTGGTTGTTTATCTCTTGTTCTTGTCTCAATTCAATTATGCTAGGCTAGATCTCTCTTGTGTTTGCTTAGATCTAATGAAACCTAGATGTTGATTATGTGTTGATTACTTGTTTATTCTTGTTCTTGGATGAATGATTTATATGTTAGGCTTAAGAAAACTGGCAGATCTCCAAATGGTAACATGCTTGAACGTCTTAAGAAACATGAACCGAGGCGTACTAGGTATTTATTGGTTGTATTTAATGCATGAGCCACTATTTACAATCCCTATAGTTGTGCTGGGTTATGGTGTAGGAGGAGATAAGAGCTCATAGAGTTGGGGAGTTATGTATGCCACCCCACGAATGATATTAAGGAATACAATCCGTCATCCATACAAGTATAACAAGTAATTAACATGTAAAAGATATCTAGGGAGTAGTGAAGTCTAAGTAAACACAATTTCTCCAATTACTGCTCACAACCTTAGTATAATTAGTTTGTTTTCATTTTTATTATTTTATTTTGATTATATATTAGTTTTGGGTTAGTTGAATAGCAACTAATTCCGCCCACTCCTTCGAAAACTGAGATTTTAATTGCTTTCTAAAAAATATAAAAACACAAAAATAATCATCTCTCACCTTTAGAACTATTAATTAGGTTTTCTAATCCTAGCGACACTATTCCTAAGCTGAACGATCAATCCCCCGGTACTTGTCACTATACTATACTACAACGATCAGGTACACTGCCTGGTGGGGGTTGTAAGCTTCTCGAGATCCCTCGAGAGGTAAAGCAAGGTGCGATTCCCACGCATCAAGTTTTTGGCGCCGTTGCCGGGGAATAGTTATTGTCTAGGTTAGGATTTCTTTTTATTAGGTCTACTTGCTAGATTCCTTTCTAGTAAGATTTTATTTTTATTTTTAGTTTTTCTTTAGTCTATCTTTTCTTTGTGTCTTTGTTTGTAAAAACCTTTCCATTGACCATTCCGTTAGCCATTATGGAGAACGCGAATCCACCATACTACCAACCACGAAATTCACCCACCCCAAATGACATCTTGATGTTTAAACAACATGAGGATGAACCTATCTATGATGCATGGGCTCGTTTTAAATATTTACTCCGAAAAGTCCCTCATCATAATTTCGATCTGTGGTCCCAAATTGAAATATTTTACCATCGTGTCGACAACTATACCAAAATGGATATTGACCATACCGCACATGGGGACCTTTGGGGATTAAGTGCTGATAAAGCATGGGAAGCCATAGAGAATTGTGCCATACTTGCCAAAAAAATGGACAACCCAACAAATGTTGTTACAGATCAATTGATAGCAAGTTTAAGGGAACAAGCAAGAAGATTGTTTGGGGATAAGCGTATAGATGAGATAACTGGGTGCACGGGGTGGATTGATTTCACCACAATACAAGCTGAACACATAGGTGATATTGATGTGATGGAAGAGATAGTAGAAAACCCAAGGCCAATAAGTACCCCACAAGTCCTACCATCACTTGAGGAATACACACCACCCGTGACTTACCCGGAAGAAGTAGAAGAGACTATAGGAGCCCCAATAGAGGTAGAACCCTTGTACCAAACACCACTAGAGGATATAGGTTTGAATATTTGTAGTAATAACCTTACTCTTAGTTGTAGTGATAACACTTTCACCTTAACTCACAAAAAAACACCCTCAACAATAACTCAGCTTTAACTCAAATATTTTTAAATTCAACCCTCAACTAAAACTAATATTTCATTTAATAACTAATAAAACACAAGTTATATTAATACTTAAAATTTAAACACACATTAAACTTAAAACACGAACTACAGCAAACATGAAACATAACCTACGATAATTAAACATAAAACTATGAATCAAGAAAATGATTCAGTCTGTGACATAGCCCTCGTCAGTCGAATAGGAGGCACTCGAATCGTCCTCACTCGATGGCACACGGTCTAATCCCATTTCCATCGCCATTCTGCTCGACGGGTTCGATGATCCTGTTTAGCTTTTGCTTGCGCCTTACGAGCTCTTGCCTCATGTTCTTCCTCTGCTTGAACACGTAACAATTCTTGCATATCTTGCTGAAACAGTTCTTCATCAGTCAACCCTCTCCAAATGGGTTGGTTTTCCACCGATGGATTATTCACCGGTTGATCGGGTTGTTGTTAGACAATCGGAGGATTGGGCACCGGTTCATTATCTGGCGTGAATATCGGAAAGATGTCTTCCGGTGGAGTGTTCACCGGTGCATTCGGAATCATGTTGGAGCTTGGGAATTGCTGGAAAAAGTCATGGTGACTTGGGAATTGCTGGGAGAAGTCACAGTGAGTTGGGAATTGTTGGGAGAAGTCACGGTGAGTTGGGAGAAGTCTTTGCGAGACATTGTTGTGGAGATAGTTGATAAATTTTATGTGTGTTTGTATGAGTTGTGTATGTATAAAGCAGTCAGGGAATAAGCCTATATATAGGTAAATGTTTGAAATTCAAAATATATCCGCTTCTTTTTTTGAATTTGATTAGAATTACACACGTTTTTTTGAATTTGAATTTTAAAAGTTTAAAAGATCCCGCTTTTTGTTTGAATTTTGAATTTGAATTACACACATTCATTTTTTTTTTCTTTTGAATTTGAATTTTTAAAAACCTTTTCCAATGGCTATTTGCTTAACATCTTTTTTTTCCCCTATAAATACCAGTTTAACAAAACTATATTTTCTCATACAAATATCAATACTATTAACACACGCATAAAATGGCAAACGAACTAGCTGAGTTGCAAAAGTCAATTCTTAGCCGATTACGCAACGAACAAGAAAAGGAACTCAGGTTGGTTAATAGTTTGCTATGTGAGATAAGTCGTATTATACTGTAGATGCAAAATCGTGCTCCTGAGGTTGAAAGGTTACGTGACCTGCCTCAACACCATCCAATTATCAGGGTCGGTCTAGAAACTCTATTAAGAAATGATGAAATAGATCTGCAACTTCAGGTCACCTTGAAAATGATTAGGGAACAAGTGTTGCAAGTGTGGGAGGAGAAGTCAGATCTCATCGACAATTACAAATCTATATAAATCGTATCGTTTGTATTTGTTTTCCGTATCGTTTGTATTTGTTTCTCGTATCGTTTGTATTTGAATAAATCAGTATCGTTTAAGAACTAAGGGGGGTGTTTTGTAATATACAATTTCTTGTAATCAAAATATGAAAAACTATAGAGGGGCTAAAAGTGTCAAATTTTTTTTTTACCTCAACTCACCTTAATGCCACGTTAGTGGCTTAACGAGCTGCTTTAACGCGGCCTTAACGCAAACGAACGCAATGGCTAATGCCCTTTAACGTGCGTTAATCTCCCCTTAACGTAGTGGGTAACGTTACCGTTGCTTTTGCTCTAATGGTGAGCCGGTCACCTACCACTCCAGATGGCCTTATGAGTGAGGGAGTATTTTGAAGTGAGAGTGTTGAAGTGAGTTGGCCCCCGGTGAGACCTAAATGAAGATATTTTGCTCTTCACCATACCTTATACTTTTAGGCTCTAAGGGTGAAGGGTCTGGTTGAGGGTTTTCCCTCGGCACATTACCTCCACATCAACTTTTTCTCTCTTTAAAATATGTTTTTTCAACTTTCTCTTGACCATTGCAACACCTTCTCTCTTCTATTATTTTTTTTTTCTACTTTTATAATTTAAAACTACTCTCAAAACACAAATACATCCTCACTACACACTAAAATATAGTTTCTCTCTCTAAACTTATCTCTCTCTTTTTTAACAGCGGATTGGTCTTCTCTTTCCCATGAAGAGATGTCATTTTCCTGCGGCAAACTCTCTTTTCCCGAACGAAAAATATTCCGCACCCTTCACACTAAGAATTAAACCGTTTTTTTGTGGAAGTTAGAGTATTGAAGTGTTATCAACCCCATGATTTATCATATACTTTACACGGTAAATATGTAATTGTGAAAATCTTCGGCTTCTTGGTGTTTTTTTTTTTTTTTTTTTTTTTTTTTTTTTTTTTTTTTTTTCTAACTCATGATGATGATTTTGTTCTCTAAATATCAGTATTGCAAAAAAAAGACTTACAAGGCCGATTAATCGCCCTCTAGGCGCTACAAGGCCACCAACCTTTTCGATTTCTGTAAATCGGTCAACCGTGATCAATGGCGGTCAATGACGGTCAACAATGGTGAAACTCGTCGAAAACCTGTAAATCTTGCCGAAAGTACCCAAAACTCGTCGTAAAATTGTTTTAATAACATATAGTCACTGTTTATATTTGTTACAATGTTTTATAAGAAAATCTTGCCGGAAATATCTAAAACTTGTCGAAAATATCAAAAACTTGTCGGAAATGCCAATCCGATTAATCACCAATTAATCCCGTCTGAACCGATTATAAGCTAAAAAAAATTGACCGTCCGACTACTGATTCGCAATTTTTGCAACCTTAATATATAGCACTACATGTGGATGCACATATTATTTCCACATTTTACTACTTCATTTTTATTTATATTGCATGAAGTTCTGAATCTTTTATATAATAAAATAAAATCCTTATTGGGAATTTTGCATTTCAGAAAAATCAATTCATACTTGATTTAGTAATAATTTTATTAAAAAAAAAAGATTATTTTCTTATTAGGTAATATTTTATATTTATCCATAACACAAGTAGAAGATAAATACAAAAAATATAGATAAGATATTAAAAAAAATTATTTTATATTTATTCACAACACAAGTAAAAGATAAATACAAAAAATATATATAAAATGTAATTAACAATAGGATTAAAATTTTTAAATAATTATTTCAAAAAATTTAAAAAAAAACCCGCGCGTGCGCGGGTATTATAACTAGTATAAGACAATAATGAAATTTTAAAATATCTCGTGTGTTGCATGGCGGTTTGGTAATCAGTAATGATCTCGATATTAAAAGGGCAATTGGACGATTTTCTGTGAAATTTGATCATCCATCTTTTTCATATCAACAAAATAATGATGATGAATACTTAACATCTTAATGAAGACTAAAATTAAGTCGACACATTTCTTCGTTACGCATTCTCGCAGAAAATTTTTACATCAAGCACAGACAAGAGAGATGAAATTATATCATGATTGAGGTTTATAACTTTCAACGTAATCTAAAAAAATGTAATTTACTGTAAGGGCGTTTGGTTTGAGATATTTAAATGGTGTTATTTAAAATTTTAAGAAAATAAAAATGCCTCTCATGTGGAGGGAATTATTAATGCCACACTTTTACTTCAATTAATACAAGAAAAAAAAATGAAAATTTCATGGGCCCACATATTTCTTGTGAACCAAACAAGAAAGTTGAAGCAATTTCAATTATAAATCATATCAATTTCCTTGAAATTGCCCCAATCAAACGCCCCCTTATTATTATGTTTATTTTAGATAACCTTTTGCCGACCAATTCATGATATTTCAGTCCACTGTTACATAAACTCAAGTCAAGTAAAACCATCTCTTTTTAGGATGTTTACGTGGCACTTTATGATTGTTTACACCTAACATAAATTAAACTTAAGACCTATTATTACATTTTAGTGATGATAGTAACAATCTTTTTGATACCAAGTCACCCTAATTAGTTACTCTAGTTATTGTGTTTAATGCATAAACTATGGATAAATTTGAATGTACTGTAGTTGTTATGCTAGTTATAATGCTCGTGCACGCGCGGATTTTTAAAATTTTTTTTGAATCATATGTTTTTATTTATTAAAAAACAAATAATTTAATCTTTGTTTTGTTTGATTTATGATGTTTAATTATAGTTTTTTATTATTAAAGATAATTATTTAAAAATTTTAATCCTATTATTAATTGCATCTTATCTATATTTTTTGTATTTATCTTCTACTTGTGTTATGGATAAATATAAAATGTTACCTAATAAGAAAATAATATTTTTTTAAAATAAAATTATTACTAAACAATGTATGAATCTATTTTTTTAAAATGAAAAATTTCCAATAAGAGTTTTGTTTTATTATATAAAAGATTAATGGTTGGTATGTAATGATGCAAAGCAACATGATAAAACTTTACCATAAGTTTTTGTCCATGGGACCATGGCCATGTATTGTATATTTGTATAGTGGAGTCGATATGTGAACCACCAAAAGATTATGCAAGTGTACATTAAAAGATGGTATAGATAACACAAACAATTATCAGATTGTGTAAAGAAAATGTATTTGTTTGTTTGTTTGTAGCACCGACTCCTAAGGAACCTTGATGGAAACTCTACGCCTAGTTTCTTTTTTCTTGGCTTTTCTTCGTATAACACTAATTAGAGGGGTGTTTGATGTCGGCTAGATAATTGTGTCCCGTAATTATTCGCGTTGGTGATTATTTATGTTACTTCAAAAAGAAAACATGAATCCTAGAAAACATATTAGTATATATTTTTCAAAAAACACATAATCCATTTTGCTAATGCAATCTCAATCAATCTCAACAAATTATATGAATATTGGGTTGATGTAGTATGCATTAAAGCCTGGTCGTTTTTGATGAAAATATGAATATATATTAGGGTAAATTGCAAATTTGGTACATAAAGTAACATGAATTCGCAAAGATCACACCGAGACTAATTGTTTTGCAAAACAAACATTAATGTTCCCTATTTTTGCAAAACAGCCACCGAGAGCGACTTTTTGCTAACGCCCGTTATGTATCTCGCTAAATGCCTCATCACTAAGGGTATTATTATCATTTCACTGTTCATTTCAGTCTCTCCCCCCCCCCCCCCCCCCCCCCCCCAACCACCACCCCCAATTTAACTTCAAGGACAATATTTGCAATTAGACTGTTAGAATAGGTTTAGGATAAACAATATTATGGTTCTAATTAGGCCGTTACCATTCCAACTTGTCACAAAAATAGAGATAATCAGAGAACAGATGCAGATCCATTACCAATCAAAAGAAACTGAAAACTGTTGCATTGCAACTGATCCATTACCAATCAAAACACATTTACATAAGTTGCATCATCATTACAAAAGATAAAGAGATAGGAGTTATGCTACCATCATTAACAGTTAGAAGTTATCCAAAAGATTGATTGTCCAAACTAGCATCATAACCTACCAAATACCACACAAGCTTAATTTCCAGCTCCTACGTTATCTTCCTTTTTCCTTTTCTTTGACTGGCTTTAAATGCTTAAACCTTTTGGTTTTCTGATTCCAAAAGTCTTGTCAGCAATAGAAGCCCAAGTCATTTTTGCAGGCGGCCCTAGTACTATATCCCTGTCAAATCTCTTGTGAGGGCTAGCCTTCAGAGCTAGAATAGGAGTTGAGCTTGAACCTTTTTGAGCTTCAACCATTAAAAATTAGGCATAATCAAAATCAGGAGCACCAATGATATACTCAGAGCTTGTAGATTATTCCTATCGCATATACCATGCAAGCAACTGGGGTGGGATGACTCTATCATCAGAACTTGTATCATCACTGCTTGAGTCAGAGCAAATGACTATGATTTCTACAAATAAGAAAAACAGAGCATCAAAAAAAAAAAATAAAAAAATAAAAAAATAAAAAAATAGAGCTTCATAAACAGTCAAATGTTAACCCAAAACAACCCTATTTTTTACTTGTTTAATTAAATACACTCAATGATAGATCAAAATAGAAATAACAATACCTTTTTTGTTTTTGGGCTTCATTGTGTGTGAAGTAAGGTTATAAGAATTTGAGGGTTTAAGAGAAATTTAGGTTACAGGTTGTTTATGTTTGTTTCTGTGTGCGTTTGATCGTGTGGGTGTGTATTTAATGGGGTGGGATTAAATGAGATGGAAATGTGTTATATTGTATATGTTAAAGTATAAGCAACCTGATGGGAAATGTAGTCAATTCAACAGAGTTGTAGTGACAATGGGAAACATAGGAGTGTTTGGCATAACAACTGTAGTAGCTCTTTCGTAGGAGTGTTTGGCATAGCAATGAATTATTTAATTTTGATCCATTGAGATGGATAGGTTTGTGTGAACTTGTGAGAAGTTAATACTCGTTTACATACCTCACACAATGAAAGTCAAACGGGTATATTTCAAACTAGACTGTCACTATATTTGCCTACATAGAAGGTGCCATAAGTAAGTTCTCCTACCAACTAGTATAGTGAAGTAAATACTCCTTCCAACTTATCTTCCAACATAGATATGGCACACCCTTCAACTAAAAAAATTAAAGAGAAACAATATGACTGGTAACGATACACACATAGGGGCGTTGGATGATAGCAGCGAATCAACTAAAATGAGATGCATTGGCTGTTATATGGAATGTAGAACCGTAGAGAGGGGGGGGGTGAATACGGTTTCTTCGGATTTTTAGATGTTTAAAAACTTTAAGCCAAAGGGAACACAAAGTGGTTGTATAATAATCCAACTACCACTAATGCAACCAAAGTATATAAAGCAAGTAAAAGACACAACGATATATACTGGTTCGGGATGGGGGGTTTATACCATCCGTACGTCCAGTTGCGAATCCGCGACTCCGATACTATTCACTAGTATAATCCTTTCGGTGGACTACAAACCGTTACAATTCACTCCACCGATATTCACCAATATCGATGCTCACAAAGAAGGAGTTACTCACACGGTATTCCGCCCTCGGAAACCACCCAAAAGAATCTCACGATTCGACTTCACCTAAGGATCACAAAGATCACTACCAAGACTTCCACCCGGAAGTATCAAACCCCAACTAGATCCCCAATGATCTAGGCTTGGTCACCAAGACACAAGACTTCCCTTACAAATAATTGAATGAATGAATATATGTTTGTTCAATCAAGTCCTAACCTAACCTAGTGACTCGATTGTAATAGAAAGGGTATAAGAAAGAAGACCCTCGACACAATCACAATAGTGGATTAGTTTCTTGTGATTCTTCCCTTGCAAGTAGATGTGTTCTTCTAAAGATGTTAGTGTGATAATCAAGAACACAAGATTAGAGATTGAGATAGAGATAGAGATTTGAGAGTGTTTAGAGAGAAAGAATCTAAAGAGAAAGAATAATGGCAAGGGGTGAGGAATACAAGAGGCAAGGGTGGTATTTATAGGCCAAGACCCCAAACTTGGGAATTTTTACCGAGGTTGGCGCGTCACCCGCGCGTCAACGCGCGGGCAGCGCGCCAGGCTTCTGTAAACTTTCCCAAGTGTTGGGTGTTTGGATCTTATAAATACCTATCCTTGTTAAACCCCCAATTGTACTTCACACTAAACCGTAACATTAATCATTCTAAGGTTTGCCAACTCAAATAGCCAATTTGGAAAATGTTTTGTGAAGTGTTTAAAGAGAAACCAAATTACCAAGGGTGTAAAGTGTAGATAGGGTAATTTGGAAGGGGTAGAAGTGTATCTCCTCACATGGCATAGAAAAGAGAGAAGAATATGCCAAGGAATATTCCAATGCTTGGGGGGAAAGAATGAGATGGAGGGTTGAGATGAAATGGTTTGAATTGGATGGCTAGGATAAAAGGGATCCTCACTTGGTTTTTAAACAATTTGGCATGTGTGGAATGTGGATGGTTGAGATGAGTTTAGTTTGAATTCAATGGTTGAGATTAAGCACATGTGATGATATAGAGATGAAGGGTTGGATGGATGGTTGTGATGTGTTGTAATTTGAAATCAATGGCTTGGATGAGAGGAGCCATATTAGGGTTTCAAAAAATTCCCCATGTGTTGAAAATAAAGGGTTAGGATGTGTTGTAAGGGAATGGATGGTTAGGATGTAGTGTGTAAGGGAGTATGTAAGGGTGTAAGAGATTGTGTAAGAGAATATTTGATTTGGATATGATTGGTTTAGTCTTTAGTATAAATGGGATTAAGAGAGGATTAAGGGATAATCTAATTGTCATTAAGAAGAAAAGGTTTAGACAATTAAGATTATAGGTTGAGAAAATCATAGGTCACTTATAAGTTCAAGTAACACAACGTCGAAAATCCATAGTTTCATATCTCGTGACTTTCCACGACTCGACGTTCTCAACTAATACCTTGGTTCAAACAATTTAAGTGCTTTGCCTAGATGTAAAGCATAACCCAAGTGGGAAAGGATGCGTTTATGCAAAGTGACATTTGACTTAGTTTGACCAATAAGGGAGTAAACCCGTTATGTAATTAGAGAAGACGTAAGTACGGGATACGAGCATATGGATGCTTCAACACGATGTCACGTGAAATATATAAGCTTCCTAAGTTTAGAAAAACCTTGGCTAGAGGCGATAGTTAGAAAACATGAGTTGGCATTTTCCCGTAAATGGGTGTTCTAAAAGTGGGATCTCTCAAGTCTCAAAACTCGTTTCGAGTATTCTCAATTAAGCACATAACATACTCATACCTGTATTGAAAGATCCACATTTGTCGGGTAAGGGGAAAGCCGACTTTCAAAATTCGCCCGGAACCATACAGACTCCTGGCGCGTCGCCCGCGCGTTGACGCGCGGACAGCGCGCCAGGAACAGACATTGGCTCCGGCGATTTTGAGCTAACGTTTGTTATTTTATGTGTTTCGATGGTTTGTTTGTCATCATTAAAACATAAAGAGATCTTGATCATGTTGCCTCAACAATCTCCCCCTTTTGATGATGACAAATAAAAACCGAAAGCAAATAAAATTACCAAACTTAGCGAAGACAAACCACGCCTTTGGTGTAGCTTTGCGTCTTGACCTTTGTCTTGTAATTTGATGAAACCTATAACATAACTTGAATGGTCTTCATGCTCAAACTTAGCGAAGACAAACCGCGCCTTTGGTGTAGCTTTGCGTCTTGACCTTTGTCTTGTAATTTGATGAAGCCCTTTTAACATTACTTGAATGGTCTTCACGTTCTTGCTTTCTTTCTCTGCCTTTTGTCAAATCAAAAAGGCGGGACCGAATGTGCTCCCCCTTGAACATAGCTCCCCCTAGATCTTTGCTCCCCCTTATTACAAGGCCGGGATCCATGGGTCAAGAGCCTCACCTTTGCGGTGGCCTAGCTACACATAGAAACCACAACATGCAACCAACAAGAAAGCCTCACATGTGAAAGTTCCAAAATGGGTTAGGTTACCATTTGGAGACTTGCAACATGGGTTAGTTCTCATCATAACTATAAGTAAATTAGTGTCCAAGATGACTCCACAATCCAAATGTTGAGCACAATAATAAAAATAGAGATGATTCAAACATGATTTTCTTATATAACCCATAATACTTTTAATATCACATAGAAGAGCATAAAGCATACAACAAAGACAATTCCTAATACAAGATAGAGTCACGTACTACAACACCTTATACAAGCATAATATCAAAGACACATAATGAAGGACATACAAGAAGAACATCATTCAATCCTATCATATTTTATTCATACAAGCTTGTGAGAATGCCAAGATTATTACTACTAGAGCAAGTTTTTACTACTTCACTCTTCATCCTTTTCTTGAAGAAACACCCTTGAGATATCTTTAAGAACGACGGTCATTACCAACATGTCATTGTTGATAGATTTGTGTAGTTCTCTAATTTTCTCACGTAAAGCGAGAATGTTCCTCTCAATCACATCATTGGTAGTGCAACATGCACACCTACGAGTGTGATCATTCTCAAGGGGTTCCCCAAGTTTTCCTTCAATCTTGGCCCAAATATCGTCTTCGACAAAACAAAGTTTGACGAAATCTTTCACAATTGGGATATCCGCACTATTAATGTTGTCCCAATCAATGTTTTCCTCTTCTTCTCTTGTCATCATTCTCCTACCATCGTTAAAGTGGTATGATGACCCAACAAACTCTTCTTCCATATCCATTTTGAGTGTGTTTTAAGTGTTATTTAATTGAAGCAAGGTTTGATGTCAAGGTAACTAGTAAGTTTACTCCTTTTATAGATGAATTAATGTTGGTAGTTAGGAATCTTATCACATAAAAGTTGGTCATATTATCAATGATCAAGGTACATAGATGCTTGATAAGATGTTCAACCCCTCTAAGACATGTACTAATATGCTTAGGTCACATGGTGTTGGGAAGAGGTATTCAATGAGAAATTAGTGTTCTAGTTAGGCTAAAGTTGAGGTTGGGTGGACTAGAAACACATGCTAGTTACTATCATTTCCCATGCAAGAGACTACAAGCAATTAATTATTAGGAGATATCATTATTCACTTTAAGCATGCAACATGAAGTCTATCACATAAGGAGAACAAGAAGAGATAGATACAAAGTACTCAACACAGGTGTGAGTTGTGATGAGTATCATATCTAATCTTGAAGGCAATCACAAGATTAATATTATCGAGATTAAGCAAGATAAATTGTGTCAACTTTTCTTGTTCAAACACATAGTATAGACATGTAGAATCTTGGATACTATCAATCATTGTTTGAATAATGAATTGATACATATCTTTCCTCTTGGAAGACTTTAGTTTGATCTTCCATCCATGCCTCCACATAAGCCTTAATCACATAAGCTCTAATAGCACCTAAAGATAGTTCTCCTAAGATGCATGTTTAAGCATCAAAACCTATCCCAAAGCAATTTGGACTCTTGAAAATGTCATGCCAAAACTTAGACTTGTTTGTTTTGTGACCTAAGTGTCCTTTTATTCAAGTCACCAATGAATTGTTGTATAGGATGACCCCTCGCTTCTCTCAATTCCTTAGGATTGCCTTCATCTGAAACATTAACTTGTAATGTTGGCGACCTTTCTTGATCTTGAACTAAAGGTTCGTTGATCACATCATCTTCTACTGAAGGAGATGATTTAGGCTCGGGCAAGCTCTCATCAAAGGTCACATAAAGAGATTCCTCAATCCTCATTGTTTCCTTGTTAAGCACTATGTATGCTTTACTAGTTTGAGAGTATCCTAGGAACACACCTTCATACGAATTTGGGTCGAATTTGGTGAGATATTCTTTGGTGTTAAGTATAAATACTTTGCAACCAAATACTCTAAAATACTCTAGGGATGGTTTTCTATTCCTAAGTATTTCATAAGGTGTTTTATTAATTACCTTTCTTATGTAGACTCTATTAAAAATGTGACAAGCGGTATCTAGGGCATGACACCAAAACTTTTGTGGAATGGATTGCTCGTCAAGCATTGTGTGAGGCGAAAAATGATCCGTTTTTAGGGGGTCATTTAAGCCGGAATTGGAATTTATTTGATCAAATATTGCCCTAAATCGTTCCTTTTGTGTTTTTAGGTACTTCTGGAGTGAATTCTGGAAAAGGAAGCATTTTGGACGTTTTTGGAGCATAAAAGTGAAGAAAACAGCAAAGTCTTAATTTTCCTTGCTGGGAACAGTACCTGACGGCGTCAAGAACATTTTGATGACGGCGTCAAGAGTTAAAATGGTGACGGCCCAGTGAAAACGTGACGGCGTCAGAGCAAGGCCGTCAAGAGTAAAAGTGGTGACGGCCCAGAGCAGCAATACACATGACGGCATCAGATCTGGATCTAGGCAGTCCGAGAATATTATGGGCGGTGGGATGACGGCGTCAGAAGTTTCTTCTTGACGCCGTCACCTTAGGAAATCTATATATAGTTTTTGTTATTTTCATTATAAGGAGAAGAGAATTTTAGGGTCGAACTTAATAAACCCTAACACGACTTTTACAGTATTTTCAAGGGTTTTCACCACTTGAAACCCTTCATGTTCAATTGAGATAAGTATCCTTTCAATTCATTCAATATGTCTATGTGTTGTTTGAATATATCTTACGCTTGTCTTGATTTTAACATGCTAGGCTAGATCTCTTGTGTGTTTGCTTAGATGTAATGAAACCTAGATGTTGATTATAGGTTGATTGCTTGTTTATAGTTGTAATGGATGAATGATTTCGATGTTAGGCTTAAGAAAACTAGCAGATCTCCATTGTGTAACTTGCTTGAATGTCTTAAGAAACATGAACCAATGCGTACTTGGTTTTTATGGTTGTATTTAATGCGTGAGCGAATTCTAGTGATCCCATGTTAGGAGCTTCTTGCAGGCTCGACATAGGAGTGAAGTAGGAGCTTATAGAGATGGGGAAGTACGTACGCCACCCCACAATTGGTATTAAGGAATATAACCCGTCATCCACGCAACTGTAACAAACAATTAACCTGTAAAAGATATCTAGGGAGTAGTGAAATCTAAGTAAACACAATTCTCCCAATTACTGTTCACACCACTAGTTTAATTAGCTTTATTTACATTTCTGTTATTTTATTTTGATTGCATCTTAGTTATTGGGTTAGTTGACTAGCAACTAATTCCGCCCATTCTTCCAAAACCTGAGATTTTACTTGCTTTCCATAAAATATAAAAATACAAAAAGAATCATCCCTCACCTCTAGACCTAGTTTTTAGGCTTTCTAATCCTAGCGACACTATTCCTGAGTTGAACGATCAATCCCCCGGTACTTGTCACTATACTATACTACAACGATCAGGTACACTGCCTGGTGGGGGTTGTAAGCTTCTCGAGATCCCTCGAGAGGTAAAGCCTGGTGCAATTCCCACGCATCACATTGCACGACTCATCTTTCTTAACTTACGATGTGTTCTTTCAACAATCTCATGCGATTGAGAAGTGAACGGGCCCGATAAGTTATAAGATATTCCATGTTGTTCACAAAAGGTTCCAAATTGCATTTTATCAAATTCGCTACTATTATTTGTTTTAATTGATACAATTGAACAATCAAGTAGATTTTCAAGTTTCTTTCTCAAAATGTTGAATTTATTCAATACACCATCCTTGTTTTCTAAGAACAATATCCAAGTGTAATTTGAATAATCATCAACGATCATTAAATTGTAGAAGTTTCCTCCATAACTTTGGATCGGAGATGGACCATACAAATCCACATGAATCAATTCTAAAACCTTACTAGTTGACACTTCCCTTTTATTCTTATTATTGGTTTGACCTTGACTCCCTAGACATGTGTCACAATAATTCATTTCAAAGCTCAACTTTGGTAAATTCCGTACTAGCTCATTAGAAGCTAGGTTTTGGACTAACCTCATACCTCATATTGGCGTGACCTAACCTCCTATGCCAAAGCGTTGAGTTGTCCACCATGGACGTAAGGCATATGTGTTGCTTAGAGTTATCACCCAACTTGCATGTATATAAGTTATTTCTCCTATGACCTTTTGCT
This sequence comes from Artemisia argyi, assembly GCA_030686995.1. Lineage (NCBI taxonomy): Eukaryota > Viridiplantae > Streptophyta > Magnoliopsida > Asterales > Asteraceae > Artemisia > Artemisia argyi. Next base: position 124,945,266 of record CM060678.1, read on the forward strand.
AACACAACACCATTTTTACTAATAGTGCAATCTACCTTAGTAAATTTGACCTCACAATCATCATCACATAATTGACTCACGCTAATCAAATTGAAACTAAGACCCCTAACATGCTCAACATTGGAGATTTCTATGGAGTCATGAAGGACATTACCTTTGCCGATAATTTTGCCGTTAAGTTTGCTACCAAAAATGACTTGATTGCCATTATACGCCGTGTAAGATGTGAACAATCTTCTATTCCCAGTCATGTGTTTAGTGCAACCACTATCCACTACCTACTCATCGGTTGTAGATCACTTTTGAGCCAAACCTACAACAAAAGTACAACTCATGCCTTTGGTACCCATTGTTTCTTGGGTCCATTTTGGTTAGCATTTAAAGTGCCCAAGTTAAATGGTCTTGAAGTAAGACACATAATTTCTCAATACCATATTTAGAAAATGCGGACCAAGGATTGTTTTGATAGTCATTATGAGTTTGATAACTTGGTCTATAGTTATGATATGCTTGTGGTCTAAAGAAGTTTTGGTTTGAATAGGAGTTGTTTCTCTTTTGGTAATTGTTGTATTGGTATTGAGAGGACTCTTGACCATAGTTAGAAAAATTTCTTCCTTGGTTGTTATGAAATGATGGTCTTTGGTTGTATGAGGTAGAAGATCTCATATTAGGTGTATGCAAAGGTGGTCTATGATTTACTCGAGGTTGTGAATAACCAAGTCCATTGCGAGAGTTTGAGTTAGAAAATTGTTTTGTATTTTCTCTTTTTGCAATAGGAGCTTGATTACCTCGAGTACCTGCAAGAGGAGCTTGAGGAGTAATTGGTTTAATGTTATCATTTAATGGAGGTCCAATTTTCCTCAGAGACCTGGTGCGCTGATGGCGCGTTGACGCGTCAGCCGACGCGTCAGCCTTGGGGATTTTTGGAGCCTCGTTTTCTTTAGCCTTTACAAATGTTATTGGTTTTGTTAGGCTTATAGAAGTGGTTGTACCTTGTTTAAAAAATCCAAGACCTCCCTTCTCTTGAGACACCTTTTGCCGACTTATTAATTCTTCTAAATCATTTGTGCTCTTTTTATATTTTGAAAAGCTTAATGACTCTTTTTGAAGTTCCAACACTTTTTCATTCAAAGAATTAACCTCAAGTGTGAGTACTTCACAACTTTTACAAGGTTCAATCATCCCTTTGCAATGTTCTAGTGTTTTTACTTTACTTTCAAGTTCACAAACCCTTTCTTTAGATTTAACATTTTCCAATTCAAGAAGATGTTTTTCTTTGAGAGCTTTATCAAGGGTTTTTCTAAAATCATCATTAAACTTAACTAGTTCCTCATTCTCCTTTCGCAAATTGATAATACCTAAGTTATTAGAAGAAGAATGGTTTAGAGATACCTTAAATTTTTCTTGGGCCATAAGACACGTAGCATCATTATTTGGTTGGTCTTTATCTTCACTATCACTCCATGCTCCTCCAACGAATGCCTTGTTTACTGATGAGACGAAAAATGAACCATTTTTAGGGGGTCATTTTAACCCGGATTCGAATTTATTTGATCAAATAATGCCCTAAATCGTTCCTTTTGTCATTTTAGGTACTTTTGGAGTGAATTCTGGAAAAGGAAGCATTTTGGACGTTTTTGGAGCATAAAAGTGAAGAAAACGGCAAAGTCTTAATTTTCCTTGTTGGGAACAGTACCTGACGGCGTCAAGAGTTATCAAGTGACGGCGTCAAGAGTAATACAAGAAGTGGAAGTGGATAAAGTCCGTGACGATCCAGAAGAGTTTTACACTAGGGACATGAGGTCGTCACCATGGTCGTCATGGTCCAAATAAGAGTGACGGCGCAGAGTAATATTACACATGACGGCGTCAAAACTGGATCTAGGCAATCCGATTTCATTATGGGCGGCGAGTTGATGGCGTCAGAATTTCCTTCTTGACGCCGTCACCCAGTAAAATCTATATATAGTTTTGCAATTTTCATTCATTAGAGAGGAACAATTAGGGTGTAACTTTGGAGAGAAACCCTAGTCCAAATATTACAGCTTTTTCAAGGGTTTTTACCCTTTGAAACCTTTCATGTTTAATTGAGATAAGTACTCTTTCAATTCATTCAATATGTCTATGTGTTGTTTGAATATATCTTACACTTGTCTTGAATTTAACATGCTTGGCTAGATCTCTTTTGTGTTTGCTTAGATGTAGTGAAACATATATGTTAATTATGGGTTGATTGTTTGTTTGTAGTTGTAACGGATGATTGTATTCGATGTTAGGCTTAAGAAAACTGGCAGACTTCCATTGGTGACATGCTTGAACGTCTTAAGAAACATGATCAGAGGTGTACTATGATTTTTGGTTGTATTTAATGCGTAGGAGAATTCTAATGATCCCATGTTAGGAGCTTCTAACGGCTCGACATAGGAGTGAAGTAGGATCCTATAGAGTTAGGGAATATTGTACACGGCCCTACGACTAGTATTAAGGAATACGACCCGTCATCCATGCAATTGTAACAAACTATCAACCTGTAAAAGATATCTAAGGAGTAACGAAACCTAAGTAAACACAACTCTCCCTATCATTGTTCACACCACTAGTTTTATTAGATTTCATTTCATTTTTGTTATTTTATTTTGATTGCATCTTAGTTATTGGGTTAGTTGATTAGCAACTAATTTCTCCCACTCTTCCAAAAACCGAGATTTTACTTGCTTTATAAAAAATATAAAAACACAAAAAGAATCATCCCTCGCCTCTAGACCTAGTTTTTATGCTTTCTAATCCTAGCGACACTATTCCTGAGTTGAACGATCAATCCCCCGGTACTTGTCACTATACTATACTACAACGATCAGGTACACTGCCTGGTGGGGGTTGTAAGCTTTTCGAGATCCCTCGAGAGGTAAAGCCTGGTGCGATTTCCACGTATCATGTTTTTGGCGCCGCAGCCCGGGGAATAGTTATTGTCTAGGTTAGGATTTCTTTTTATTAGGTTTACTTGCTAAATTCCTTTATAGTAAGATTTTATTTTTATTTTTAGGTTTTCTTTAGTCTATCTCATTTCTTCGTGTCTTTGTTCGTAACCTTTACCATCCGACATCATGGAAGGTGGTAACATCTTTGAACCCATCAACCCACCACAACAAAACCACCCACAAAACCCACCACTAGCAAACCAACCTCTTAGGCCCCGAACCCTAGGGGAGTATTCCCGTCCTAGCCACCAAGGCTATCGAGACACTATTGAGCTCACTCAAGGAGCCAATGTGTCTCCCTTGCGATCCGACACCATCCGGTTGGTGCAAAGCGGATGTGCATTCCATGGACTTCGTTCCGAAGATCCAAATCAACATCTCAAGGATTTCCTTAAAATCGTAGATTCTATAGACCTTAATGTTACAACTAGAGAGTCGACCCAATTACGCCTATTCCAATTCTCTCTACGTGATCAAGCTAGTCAATGGCTTGAACGTTTACCCGCGGGATCCATCACCTCATGGGATGATCTCACCACTCGTTTCCTTGCTCAATTTTTCCCACCGGGGAGAACTACCAAGCTTGGAAATGATATCTTGATGTTCCAACAAAGTTAAGGTGAAACTCTATATGAAGCATGGACTAGTTTCAAGGACTTACTCCAAAAAGTCCCTCATCATGGCATAGATCTTTGGCTCCAAGTCCAAATCTTCTATGACCATATCGATCTCTCCACAAGGCCAACCATTGACCAATCGGCCGGTGGCAAGCTACGTGATCTAAGTGCGGAAGAATCATGGGAACTCATAGAAGATCTTGCTCTCTATGACAACGAAAGTTGGAATGATCCCTGTGATTTGAACAAAACGGTCAAAGCAATATCTTTGCCTTTGAACAATTCTAGCACTCCCGACCGTAGGATCATGGAACTTGAGGACCAAGTCAAGTTTCTCATGAAATCTTACAAAGCTCCTAAGCCTTCAAGCCAAGTGAACAAAATCACTTCTTCATGCGAATTATGTAGTGGTCTCCATGACACTCGTGATTGCGTGGAACTCCCCGAAACAGCTTTTGCGGACTACGCATCCTCGCGTACCGACGAAGCGGGAGACAAGTGGTGCACTTTCAAACCCGAGCCAAATCCTTACGGTGATTCCTACAACCCTTCTTGGAAAAATCACCCGAACCTTAGGTGGAAACAAAACCAAAACAATTCTTCCAATCCGCCTAATCGTTACCAACCAAACGGTCCACCCGCTAACCGTACTTTCAACAACAATCCTTCTAATAACTATGGTAGTACCAATAATCTTGAAGGATTGATGTCCAAGTTCATGGCATCTCAAGAAGCTCGCAAAACTAAGTTTGAAGCCGATTTCAAACAAAAGCAAAGCGAGATGACCACCAAAATTGACACATTGTTGCAAGTTCTCAATGACTGAGAAATGGGAGCACTCCCAAGCGACACGATCAAGAACTCGAAACTAAATGTTAATTCCATATCATCGGTTTCGTCACCCACTTCTTGTCCGCAATACTACTCGGTTAAATCAATGAGCACGTGTTTCAAGCAAAACCAAATTCTTTAAAAGGGCCAATCGAATGAAACACCCAATATCAAGCCAGTCAATAATAAAGTTGAAACACTTCCTACACAAGACCTTGACGATGAATTTAAGGAGCTCCACCTTGAACGCCCCGTCATTGATGTCTTAGCCTGTGCTCCCTACTATAGTGCCCTACTAGAAAAATATGAGAAGTTTAAATTGGGTAAAAATGGACCGCCTTCGTTCAAAACAAGTTGCCTAAGAAGCTAGACGATCCGGGTATATTTGTTTTGCCTTGTAAGATAGGAAAATCTGAAGCTTTTGACACACTAGCGGATTTAGGATCAAGCCTCAACTTGATTCCCTTATCCCTTTTCATCACTCTTAAGCTAGGAAAGTTAGAGGAGACGGAGGTACTAATTGGTCTAGCGGATGGGAGTATTGCCCACCCGGTTGGGATGATCAAGGATGTAGTTGTTCACGTAGGGAAGTTAACTATTTTAGCGGATTTTCACATCCTAGATATGGTTAGTGATACTACATGCCCATTGTTAGTAGGAAGAGGATTTTTAGCAACCGCTAGCGCCATGATAGATTGTAAGGAGTCTAAGATAGCGGTAGGTGAGGGAGATACTTGGTCGGTTTATGATGTTAGGAAGCATAGCTACGATTGTGAGGAAGAACCGACACCGCATTGGGTAGAGATGAATAGGAGACCATCTAGATATGGACCTTGGATAGAAAGAAACTTTATAGGACCTCAACGCCCATTCTATCTAGAAAAAGATTTCATCGATAAACACATTCGGTGGAACAACTCATAGCTAGAGATGAGGAGTTAGACCCTTTTGAGGATCCTCTAGTCTTTAGGAAAATGATTGAATTCTTATGCGTAATGCCTATTAACATAGAGATGAACAAGTGGAAGAGAGAGGGGGATAAGTGTAAGTGGAAGTGGGACAAGCCACCTAAGGAAGGTGACGGATCATGGCATATAGAAATGACTTTATATGATCCGGATGGAGAAAAGTTTGAAAGGTCATACCGTACCAAGAAAACCGATAGGAAGTTGAAACCCAAGTTTGATCCCAAAGATGTCCTCAATGAGGAGCTCACCCATATCACGTAATTGCCCATGACCTTGAGTCTAGCTACAAGACTCGTAAATAAAGAAAAGCGCTTCTTGGGAGGCAACCCATGTTTTGTGTGATTTTTAATTGATTGATTGTTATTTGCTTCCGTATGCATGCTTTATTTTATTGTCGGTAGATCTTGCTTCAAAACTAAAATTGTGAAAATGCTTTATTTTGTCGTTTAACTTCGTCTTAACTTCATACAAAGGTATTTCGCAAAAGATAAGTGTAAGGGAAAACCCCAAATATGTTTTTAAGAAATGAAATTGATCATGATTCTCCACAATATTAAATGAATATGTGTATTAGTATTTGTTAGAGTCAAATGCTTGTATCGAGTCATAATGATGTTTTGCAGGATTTTCCAGGAAGTAGGACATAAGTTTTGCCAGAAATTTTCCGAAAACTTAACGTAAAGATTTCTGCAGGTCACTTCTAACGGCGTCAGGAGTTAACTCCTGACGGCGTCATGTGTAAAATTCTGGAAATTTTGCTAGTTTTGTTTTTCTAACGGAGTCTTGAAGTTTTTGTTAATTCTTTAGTTTTATAAACTCCAGGAAATCTGCAAACATTCATTTCACAAGCATTATATCTTAATTTGCTTTCTAGGACTTGTTAGTATATATAGATTGCCGCCGATTTTATGCGAGGTTGCCTTGTTTGTTTTCTCAGGTTTAACAGGTTATATATGACAAGAAGATGATTTATTTTTCTGGAAGGGAAGCTTTGATTGTTCATTTTCTTGGAGGAAGATCTAACCTTGTTACCACACTATCCACACCGAACGAATCAGGGGAGTATTTGATTTCATTCTTTTACCTGTTTTACTTTTACATTCTTTAATTGAACATTGGGGACAATGTTCATCCTAAGTGTAAGGGGAGGGTAAATGATGATACCTTATACACTTTCACTTGAGTTTGTTTGTTTGATCGTAGGTGTGTAATAAAACTAAGAGAAATACTTGTTAGTGTAATTTTAGCGCCAAATTTAAAATTTTTTACAACATTTAGGAGTGAAACTTTAGCCTTAGCAAGCGTCTCATGGAAAAAAAATCGAAAAATCAAGAAAAAGAAAAAGAAAAAGAAAAAAAAAATAGAAAAAGAAAAGAGAAAAAAAATACGGACTACCATCCCTTTTCATTTTATGTTTGTTTTAAGTTTTTGTTATTTTTCATTCATTAGCTTAAGTCGAGTCTAGTCTTGGCTTAGCAACGCATTATTGTACATGTAATTAACCAAGATGATTAACTCGCCACCAGTAAAGATTGCCTTTATCCAACAAAACCGTGTATTCCATATCCCTACACCTAACGTTATAACCCTTTGAAAGACCTCTTTGATAATTTATCCTAGGTGCTTACGCCATGTGGTGGAGGTTTGATCATTTCCCAAGCCTGTGGTAATCTATTTTGCTATGATAGGTAGTGAGAGATGTTTTCCATTTCTATATTGTGATATATACATTATTACACCCGAGAGATGTGGGTATCTAAACACTATTTGTGAGGTGCTAGTGTATGACCTCCGTGCTTGTCTTTGGTCTTTAGTGGAACGATTATTTGTTGAAATTACTTTTATATTAGTGTTAAATGACCCCTAACTTGTATTTTGATTAGAATAAAAGCGCATTTGCTTAAGGACAAGCAAATCTCAAATGTAAGGGTATTTGATGAGGCAAAAAATAAACCGTTTTTAGGGGGTCATTTTAGCCCGGATTCGAATTTATTTGATCAAATAATGCCCTAAATCGTTCCTTTTGTCATTTTAGGTACTTTTCGAGTGAATTCTGGAAAAGGAAGCATTTTGGACGTTTTTGGAGCATAAAAGTGAAGAAAACGGCAAAGTCTTAATTTTCCTTGCTGGGAACAGTACCTGACGGCGTCAAGAGTTATCAAGTGACGGCATCAAGAGTAATACAAGAAGTGGAAGTGGATAAAGTCCGTGACGATCCAGAAGAAATTTACACTAGGGACATGACGGTGTCACCATAGGCCGTCATGGTCCAAATAAGAGTGACGGCCCAGAGTAATATTACACATGACGGCGTCAAAACTGGATCTAGGCAATCCGATTTCATTATGGACGGCGAGTTGACGGCGTCAGAATTTCCTTCTTGACACCGTCACCCTGTAAAATCTATATATAGTTTTGCAATTTTCATTCATTAGAGAGGAACAATTAGGGTGTAACTTTGGAGAGAAACCCTAGTCTGAATATTACAGCTTTTTCAAGGGTTTTTACCCTTTGAAACCTTTCATGTTTAATTGAGATAAGTACTCTTTCAATTCATTCAATATGTCTATGTGTTGTTTGAATATATCTTACACTTATCTTGAATTTAACATGCTTGGCTAGATCTCTTTTGTGTTTGCTTAGATGTAGTGAAACCTATATGTTAATTACGGGTTGATTGTTTTTTTATAGTTGTTACGGATGATTGTATTCGATGTTAGGCTTAAGAAAACTGGCAGACTTCCATTGGTGACATGCTTGAACGTCTTAAGAAACATGATCAGATGTGTACTATGATTTTTGGTTGTATTTAATGCGTAGGAGAATTCTAATGATCCCATGTTAGGAGCTTCTAACGGCTCGACATAGGAGTGAAGTAGGATCCTATAGAGTTAGGGAATATTGTACACGGCCCTACGACTAGTATTAAGGAATACGACCCGTCATCCATGCAATTGTAACAAACTATCAACCTGTAAAAGATATCTAGGGAGTAATGAAACCTAAGTAAATACAACTCTCCCTATCATTGTTCACACCACTAGTTTAATTAGATTTCATTTCATTGTTGTTATTTTATTTTGATTGCATCTTAGTTATTAGGTTAGTTGATTAGTAACTAATTCCGCCCACTCTTCTAACAACCGAGATTTTACTTGCTTTATAAAAAATATAAAAACACAAAAAGAATCATCCCTTGCTTATATACCTAGTTTTTAGGCTTTCTAATCCTAGCGACACTATTCCTGAGTTGAACGATCAATCCCCCGGTACTTGTCACTATACTGTACTACAACGATCAGGTACACTGCCTGGTGGGGGTTGTAAGCTTCTCGAGATCCCTCGAGAGGTAAAACCTGGTGCGATTCCCACGTATCATTTACTCTCGGCTTGGGACATTCATTGATGAAATGACCCTTCTCACCGCAATTGTAACAACCTTGTATGCGTCTTGAGCTTTCACCGACCTTGTTGTCACCACTTCGGTTTCCCCCAAAGTTCTTCCTTCCACCATTATCTCGGTTTCCAAACCGATTTCTCCTACCAAAGTTACCACCTTTCCTAAAGAACCTCCGAAAGTTCTTGGCCATGAGATTATACTCTTCGTCATCCATATCATCTTCTTCAGTGCTATTCTCTTGACCATCACTATCATCACTAGCTTGAGTACTAGTGAATTTAGCTTTAAGAGCCAAAGACTTAACCTTCTCCTTCTTGTCTTTGGTACTTGCCTTGTCGTTCTCAAGAATCATCTCATAAACTTTGAGATTTCCAATGAGCTCGTCAAAAGGTAGTTCCGGAAAATTCTTGGCTTCTTCTATGGCCGTCACCTTTGGACTCCACTTCACCGGAAGTGCTCGAAGAAACTTTCTCACATGGTTCTTGTTATAGAAGCTAGGATCAAGAGCCATGAGACTAGTGATTATAGCATTGAACCTTGTATACCCATTATCAATGGTTTCTTCATCTGAGATCGAGAACTTCTCATATTGTTGTATGAGTAAATCGATCTTACAATCTTTCACTTGAGAGTTTCCTTGATGATTGATGATGAGAGAGTGCCAAATTTCCTTGGCGGTCTTGCAAACATGAACCCTCTCGAACTCCCTTCGAGGTAGAGCATTATAGATTAACATCTTGGCTTCATCATTCTTACCAAGCTTTCTTCTTTCATCATCATTGAGATCCATATGTCGCTTTTTCACCAACAACTTTGTTTCCGAGTCTTCCACCATAAACTCAAAGTTGCCATTTTGGATGATTTCCCACAAATCAAGATCTTTGGACCTAACATAGGTCTCAAATCGGGTTTTCCAAAAGCAAAACCCATCGGTTTCTAGCAAAGGTGGTCTTTGCATAGAACACCCCTCAACATAGTTCTCTTGAGCCATGGATCTATACTCCACTTTTCCAAAAACCTTAGTGTGGAAAACTAGAAGGAGGTTGAATAGTTTACCGTTTAAAATCTTTTTAACTTGTTTAGTTAGCTTTGAAACTTTCCGTTTGATCAAAGATATATACACAAACACAATATATAACATGCAAGTAAATGAAAGAAATGATCAAACCACAACACGAGTATTTATCGTGGTTCGGCTACAAGGACTCTTTTTCCTTGCCCTACGTCCATGCCCCGAGTATCCAACTCGAGAGTTTCTTTCACTAGTCAACAAGCTCCTTTCACCGGCGGAGAAAACCTTACACGTCGCTTATACTTTTACCGACACTAAGCTAGATGTCGAGTTCTTTACCAAGGGTACAACCACTCCCGTTAGTTCTTTTACAAGGGTACAACTACTCCCGATACACTTTGTATTTTGAGGACTAAAATACTAACCGATCACTACAGAAAATACACAATCAAATGAAGTGTAAACTACACAAGTCTACACAATGCTAAGCTAACAAGTCTTGCAACGTTGTGTTGAATACTTGTTACTTTTAATGAGCTCGTGAATCTCTTTGCTACAAAAAGAAACTTCACATATGAAATGTTAAAGGGTTAGATGAAAGAATGAATGTGTGTGTGTAAAATATGATGTAGAGTGATAAGCCAAAAATCAACTTGTGGCTTGGTATTTATAGCAAAGCCTTCTGCAGGCCTGGCGGATACGGCGGAACCCTCAGATGGGTTCCGCCCGTGTACCCCCAGGGTTCCGCCGGGCTTGCAGTTGGTTTTGCAATAAATCTTGCAAACCAAACAAAGTCACATCTCATTACACCTTGCAAACCAAACAATGTCACATCTCATTACATCTAGTCAAATATCAAACTTGCAAGCAACCACATAGTAAGTCAAACACATTTTCTTTCCATAAATGTATATTGACAAAACTTGCCATAAATGTGATGTGACAATTCTATTTTAAGAAATAAAAAGTGTTGCGTTTTATGAAATGTAAAATGTAGCAAAAGTCTAGTTTATGCAAGTCTTTAAAACTAAGATTATGTTTTACTTAGAAACTAAAGTTTACATTTTGTCGTTAACAAAACTTAGCGAAGTTCGTAAAATATAAATAACGTTTTTAGGCGATATTTGTATTAACAATCTCCCCCTTTTTGTTGATGACAAAACATAAACTTTGTTTTTAAGTAACTCACAAAATCATGGTTTTTAAGACTTAAAAAAAATTATATTAAACTTGTTTTACTTAAGAGATGTAAATCAAATTAAGTTTTTGAAGTTTCAATATATTTCTCCCCCTTTTTGTCGAAACAAAAAGGAGAGTAGCGAAGCGGAATTATGCACTTGCTCCCCCTTGGTTGTTACTCCCCCTAAAAGGAGTGCCAAGATGGGAAACATGGATTTTGATCCTACAAAAAAAAGGGTTAGTTGGTGATATATATAGTCAAGCTTGTAGTTACCACACTTATTGCAACCACAATGACAATACAAAAAAAAAATCAACCAACAATGCAAGTAAGGAAGTAGAAAGAAATATCATTCCAAGTAAAATTTGACTTTTTAAAGTCAAAGGACAAGAAATGGGAAATATTCTTCTACTTCTAAAAGAAAAACTAAAAATAACCAAGAAAATAAAAGAAAATCAAATCCTTCTTTCCTAAATGGGGCAAACGGCCTCCGAAGGTTGTCTAGGATTTGTTTGGGTGGGAAAGAGCATCTAAACGTTCTATGACGTGTTAGAATGCAAAACGGGTTTCATCTTGGAATTGGTGAAGCAACGTTTTGATGCTTGCACCCATTTGCTCACAATTTGAGCAAACATGGGGATGAGTGGGTGAAAATGGGTTGTTTTTGGTTTCTTGGTTTGAGGGTTGGTTGGTTTTTGGTTCTTGGGTAGAGGATGGATTTGGTATTGAGTCAAGCAAGGTGGTTTGAAATTCTATTGCTTGATGAAGGTGGTTCGCAACCATGCTTTGGATTTCCTCATAAGAAGGAAAGAAAGACTCAAATGTTTGGGCTTGAGAATGTGGTGGAGTTGGCTGATCATGGTTTTCAAAGTTTGGTTCTCCATAAAGAGGACCATGGATGTCATGGTAGATAGGGTGAAACAACAATGGTTTGGGTTGATGGTACACTTGTTGTGGTGGTTGGGTGTGGTTAAAATCTTCATCAAGGTCAAGAATTGACCTTGGTGATTGATTTGCAAAAGGTGGTGGTTGTGTAGGTCTTGGTGGAAGATCATTTAGATCTTGGACAAAAGGGTGTGGTGATGTGGGAGGAAACCCAAATAACTCAATATGTTCAATTTTGGGTAATGGTGATGGTGATGGAGTTTTGGATGGTTGGGTTGGAGAACTTGGTGGAGTTGGGTCAATGGGTGATTTAGTAGGTGGTGGAGTGAGCTCATTTGGTTCATTGGGTGATGGAGATGGAGATGCAAGGTTCAAAAAGTGTTCATTTTTTATAGGTGAGGTGAATTCATCCGAAGATGAGGAGCTTAGGTTGATGGATTGGTTAGACCATAGTGGTTTTACACTTATCCGGGCGGTTCTCCGGATGGGTCGTGATGGTTGAGAGGTGATTGTTGACTTAGTCATGGTTAAAATGGTTTAGAAGTTGATGAGTGTCTAAATACTCATCATTTTATACCAATCCGAGCTGCCAAAACATCCAAAAACACTCAAATATGCATCAAAATACTGAAAATATCTTAGAAGTGTGTTTTATATGTTTCAAATGCAAAATAATCAAAAACAGATGAAAAACGTACAAAGTTTGCATAATTGGCAGTTTCAGTCCCTCAAGTTTCATAAATTGTCAAAACTAGTCCCTGAAGGTTTAAAATGAATAAAAAGTCAACTTAAGTCCATGGGAAGTCAAAATTATTCACAAATAGTCCATGGATAAAAGTTTACACATATTGGCAACTTTTACCCCTCAAGTATCAAAATTGGCAAAATTAGTCCCTGGGTATTCAAAAAGTGAAATTTAACAAATATTACCCTTGTACTATTCATAACTTTTAATTTGGAACATTTTGATAACTTTTGGAAAAATTACAATTTTACCCCCTAAACTTTAGAAAATTACATAAATGGTCCCCGGGGTGTTTTAAATTGTAATAAATGAAAAATTATCATTTAAGGTCCCTATACTATTAAGCTTTTACAAAACTGGACCTTTTGATAACATTTTGGGAAATTACATATTTAGTCCCTCAAAAATCCGAAAATTACATAAATAGTCCTTTAAGATTTAAAAATGGAAAATATGTAATTATAGTCCTTGGTTTATTCTAACATGGCATGTTTGGTCCCTTAAATAAATTTGGAAGTTTGCCATAACAGGCCCCTTAAGTTTCTGCAATTTACACCTTTGGTCCCTATGGTATAAATACAAACGGACCCTTTATTTATTATAACCCAACAAAACCAAACCCACTTTACACTAATCCACCCCTTGGCCATTTTTTGTGATCCAATCCCAAAGCCCAAAATAATAAGCCCAACCCCACCCTGGTATTTAATACCAGGGTCAAACCCAGTCAACCCACACCCCTTCCCTCTCATCCCTCTCCCACACCACTGTGTCACCAAAACCACCATGGTTTTCTTCTCACCTCCACCACCTGTCCTCCAACTCTCACCTACTCCTTCACCACCTCACCACAACCTTCCAAGACCCTTAATTACCCTTGAATTACTCACACGCAACCAACAACTGGCCTAGGATATTTTGGCGCGAAAAAGGTATTTTGAACGGTATGGATTACTTTGACCATATCAACGGCTACAAATTGGTGGGATAGTCTCAGAAAGCCGCAAGGACTTCAAAGGATATCTATAAAGAAGAGAAAAAGCAGAGATAAATGAGTATTAGAATAGCTTAGTTTAATATAAATCGTAGTTAGTGTAATTTCTTTTTCAGTTGTTCCTTTCAATTCAAGTAGCTTGTAATCTTCAATTCAGTGTAATCTAAACTAGTTTTGATCATAAATTTCAAGTTTCAGTTTGTATTTCAATTGGTGTTCATTTTTACTAAAAAATCTCAAGTTTGATTAATGTTGTTATTACTTGATTACAAGGACTAATAAATCTTCCATATGCCTTGACAAAGCTTCTGTAAGCTTCATTAACCTTAAAATCCAGTTGAGAGCTTTATTATAAAAATACTTAAAAAATACAAGAAAATATAAAATAAATAAAAAAACAAGAAAGATGATGAAACAAGCAATGGAGCATGGTGATTTTTGATTATACTGGTTATAGTGCTCATTGGTGAGCTTTAGGAAAGGTACACAGATCTTGGTTCTATGGTTCATTGTCTCTCAGTCACATACCACTTGTAAGTCAATAGTTTGATCTTTGCATTTAACTTTTATTATTATTAGTAGTTATATTTTACTGCTTAATTAGTTTTAAATATAGTTATTAAATTGGTTAAGATTAGTAGTTAGGTATTTTTAGGTCTAATCCTAGTTTAGTTAGTATAAACCTTCAATTCAGAAATTAAAGGGGTGTTTGGCACAGGGGAGTACCCTGTGCATTTGTGGTATTTAGTGGTTAAGTTTTGTGTTGACATTCCATATTAGGTCTTAATAGTCTATCTAAAACATAAAATCAGTTGCTTGTTTGATCTAAAAGTCAAATTCACCACTACTCTTACCTATCTGTTAACTGTATGGGCAGTTGGCCCATAAACTCACACCATTAGCTTATATCTTAAAGCTTTAGCTTAGTTTAGGTCTCTTATAGTCTAATATAACTTAATTAATCAGTTAGAAGTGTTAGAAATCCAAAATAGTCAAACTAGTTAAGTTTTACAAAAAGTCAAATTGTGCTTGTGCAGGAAAACCTAAAAACTCCAAGATTTCTTGTGAATTTTGTATTAGGTTTTAAGGTCTGAAATTTGTTGTAGTAATAGACTCCCAGCTCAACTTTTGAATCCCACAAGTTTTATATTTTTAGGATTTTGACACTAGGCCCCACTCACCCTCAAAGTCACTTGCAGGGAAAACCATTCCCCTGCATCATCAGTTACCCACCCATCACCACCACTTTGGTGGTGATTTGTGGCCACCTCAGTGGGCCCCACATCTTCAACTTAGTTTCTTTGAACCCCCTCCTACCAGGGATCATAAGTTGACCACTTATTTGTAAAAGTAGTTATAGTTCGGATCTAATTTAGACCCGTTTCACTATAACCGAGGCTCTGATACCAATCTGTAACACCCCCAGTTTTTGGAAATATGCAGCGGAATAAAGATTGGGGGTTACTTCATGACATAGCAGTTTATTAGTAGAAAATGATTATCAATATAGTCATTTTAAAACATTTATCATTCGAATATCAGAGTTTACAAAATGAGGTCCCAATGGTTACAAGTTTATCAAAAAGGTTTTCGAATGATAGTAAGATTTATAGCCATTATAAGTATCCGTGCTCCTCCATGCTATCCTTGCTCATTATGGACCTGAAATACATGCTAAAAAGTGTCAACACAATGGTTGGTGAGTTCATAGAGTTTATATGTAAAATACTTGATTTTTAAAATCAAAGAGTTTGTGAGATCATAGTAGTTATAAATAAGGGTTGATTATCAAAATCAAAGTGTAAGCAAATTCATAGAGTTTGCATAAAATCAGTTGATTTCCAATAGTTTCAAGTTTAGGTAATAATGGTAATAGATATCACTGTTAATGAAATAAGTCGCGGGTTACGTTGTTATACACCCGTAGTAGTTTGACTTTCCTACTCAGGTCGATAATTGAGTAAGTCCATAGTATTTGAGTAAAACGTTTGAATTACTCAGGTAGATAGTTGAGAAAATTCGTAGCAGTTATATAAAACATCTGAACACAAGCCAAGTAGTAGTAGTGAAACAATAGCATTGTAGTATAGGATATTGCCCTAAGCCTCATGACACTCAAACCTTAACATCGTTTTGCAGCCATAAGAGCTATAGAAATCTTATGGGATAAAAGCCTACACATAAGAATATGATGCAGGTGATAGGGGCCCTCGTCGTAGGTAGGAATTTGCCAGTTCCTACAGTTTCTCAAATAAAGTGCATTTGGTTACTTACCCAGCAACTCAAATGGGGCGTCAACTGCCAATAGATCTATTCACTATATTCGCGTTCACTCGCAAGTGATTAATGGGTCATGATATGAGGGACCTTTGGCAAAGCTAGTAACTTAGGCAATATCAATCAGGATAGCATATAGAGTAATACTTGTGTTCAGGTTCGTAGCATGTAATAGGTTTCAATAAACAAATAGAGTGTATCATAAATCGAGTAACATGTTTGAAATAAATAAGTAATAATTATAAGTAGAAACGAGCATGTATCTCCCCCAAAATATTTAGAAGACAATTATAAAAGAGTAAGAGAGGGGCTATGACTCACAGTAATACGTAGGAGTTTAAAAATACTTGTGAAAGTAAAAGCAGTAATTGGGCATGTATCTCCCCCAAAGCATTTATAAAATGATTATAAAAATGGGGCTAAGAACTCACCTGAGTGGTACGGTGGTAGTGATAAAGATCTCAGTTACGTTAAAGGAATGGCTCCAACACACAACCTAGATAGCACGACAAGTTTTAGTGTTTTGATAGTCCATATGTGATTTTCGCGATGTGTTTTAGGGATGGAATGATTATTTGCGTGACGGTAATAAAACACGGAGCTTAAATGGTGTGATTGAATTTTAGAAATAATATATCAATATATACATATGCATATAAGTTTATATATATGTATAAGAAGAATGAATGAATTTTGAAATGCAAAGATGCAATGATATGAAGGTCGGAAAAGAAATAAATGTGAGAGTCTTGAATATAGTCCTTGGTCCATGTCCTTTGTCAGTTTTCAATTCTTATCCTAACGGTGTTAACGTTGCGCCGTTAGTCCTCGTTTTATAATTTGTCCAATAACAGTCCTCTACTTGTCCAAATATACAATATGAGCTTGGAATTTATTATTTTGTTACTTTTAGTCCTAATGTTCCTGTTTTTACAGTTTTGGTCCTTGTTTTCACAGTTTTGCACTTTTAGTCCCTATAAGTGACGACGCGTTACATTTTTGGTCCTTTTTCACGAAAATTGTAGGAAACTTTATAAAACTTTTTCCGAAGCTTGTTTTAATATGGAAAAGCTTATTTTTACAGATTACACCTCAAAAGGACTTATTTTTAGCTTAATGGGCTTATAAGCCCACTCGGCTTATTTTTAAACTTTGATAGTTATCGAGTTTGTGACCAACACTTTGGCCAATTTAAAGTGTCGAGGAGTCCATATTTTTATAAACTTATAATACGAAAGTGAGAGTTCGCTGGGTGGTCGTATGAGTCGTGTAAAAATATTACATGTTCGTTAATCTAGATTGCAAGATACGGAGGCGTTTTCTAGCGACCTGAGCCGAGTGGTATATTAATAAATAGGACTTAGATTATTTTTCTGTTTTTGAAGCTGGTTATATGATCGAGTAGAAAGTGATTAGCAACGAGCTATGAGATGCATATGACGTGAGATAAAAGTGTAACAATGTATAACGAGACCCCTAGGCCCTCCAAAGTGGTGGCGAGTCACGTTACTATCTATAAATTTTGTACGTATAAAACAAAATAAAAATGTGAATTCGCATGCATGTATGAATAAGATTAGAAGTTTTTAGAGGTTGAGCATTCTTACTACACCTCAAGGGTGGTGAAGATGTCGAGTAGAAAGTAAGAGAAGCGTGACAGTTTCCTTTGTTTGGCTCGAACCTGAGTCGTGGTTGAAAAAGAAAAGAACTCGAGTAACTTTGAATGGCTTCCAACGTGAGTTCTTCACTCCTGGTTGCTCAGTAGCAGGTTTGAGAGAGTAAGGAGTTTATGAAATGGTTTATGTAAGAATGAAGTGAGGTGCATGGAAATGAGAAAGAGTGGTACGTTTATATAGTACGAAAACTTTGAAACTTTCTCAAAACATAAGACACTGTGGTGTCAGTTGATATGAATTGAATGTGGTTAAAGTTTTTCAAAGTTGGGGTCCTTTCAACAGTAGAATTCACTTAAATCATGGGAGTACATCTTTGTTTCAAATCAACATGTCGACATCTATTTTACTTGTATGCACGATTTGGAAATTATGTAGGACTTAGTGATAGTTGGTCAAATTTGAAATGTTTAAACATGAATTCATGCTAAGATTATTTTATGAAAGGAGTTTGAAATGAAAATGTCGAGATTTTAGAAAGTTACCTAAGAAATACTTACGTTTTATTAATATTCACTAAAAGTTTTATAATAATTTGTTTAACATCTTAATTTAAAAATGACAACCGAAAAGAAAAAAAATATATATATACATAAAAAGGGAAAATGGCCAAGACTAAGACAGGGCTCGAACCCCCGACCTCAGTCTTAACAGCAGATGTCCCAACCATCTGCGCTAGCCACTTGTTGCTCTATATCATGCATTTATATGGTTATATTAGGAGTCGACTTGGTGGTGTTTTTCTACAAATCGATTCGCCATGCATGCATGTCCATATAAATATATTACTTACTCCACTCCCAACTGTCCTTGCATGGCATCTATAGTCAAAAGAAGTTGAATATTTCCGAGGTTTGTACAGTATTAGCATTAAAGATTACCACCTGTTTTGGTCAAGGGTGCAGCAAAGCTCAGCAAGTTTTCCGGGGTAATTTGAAAAGGTGCTGGGTGAATTAGCAACGTGACAAGCACATTCAATTATTTTACTGTAATTTTCAAAGTTATATATATTATTTGGAGTAAGGCGGCTAAGGATATAGTAGAAGTAATTTGTATCCTTTAGTTTGTATAGCTTTTGAGTTAGTATTATTTGTATGTCGGTCGTACTCTAAAATAAATACAATGGCTTTGTTTTTAATGGTTTATTGGGCGGTCGAGTTTAAATAAACAAAGTGTTCGCTTGTTTTGTTAGTGAGCGACCAAGAGCTAAATTAATTAAGAGTGTGTTGGGTTAAGTAGCGAGACTCAAAGTATATATATATATATATATATATATATATATATATATATATATATATATATATATATATATATATATATATATATATATATATATATATATATATATATATATATATATATATATATATATATATATATATATATATATGATTCAATTAATTGGGTTGTTAAATTATTGTGGCACGCGTACGAGTTCGTTCCAAATGACATGTGGACCGCGTCACATGAATGTAGTTTGTAATTGCATTGCAACAAAAAAAATTTAGCCAAAAAAAAAAGTGGTTAATTAAATCATGACGATAGATTACTCTCGTTAATCTTTTAAAATTAAGAGGGAAATTTTACAGGATGTTATAGTACCTACCCGTTAAACTGAATCCCGTCCCGGGATTCTAATCTAAAGTAGTTGTTATCAATGGATTTTTAATAACGAGAGTTTTGAATGAGAATTCCCTGAAATGTAGATAAAATTATTTAACTTTAGTTTTTGTAAAGAAAAACTTGTCAAGTAAAGTCTTAAGTGACAACACGGTATTGGTCCCTTGTTAGTTTGTTCCCGGGTGATAAAGCAAAAGTACGTTTTTTTTTTTTTTTTTTTTTTTTTTTTTTTTTTTTTTTACGTGAATAGTGCCAAACAGTAACCCAACGGTTACTTTACTCTTTTTAAATATCACAATTTAAAAATCCCATTCTTACCACTCACAACTTAATCCTTCAATTACTTTTCTCTCATAAGGTTTTCCAAAATGCCGCATATTATTACTATGATTGCGATTGTGTATTTTATTGTTGTTGCTGTTTATTCGACTTATGCTCCAAGAGAGGATCGTGCGTTGTTGGTTGCAATTTTAGTGTTTCTTGCACCTCTTGTGATTCTTGCGATCGTCGTTGATAAGGTTTGGAAGCGCTGAATAGTGTTGTAGTACGAGTGTTGAAATAAATCTTTGTTGTGTTTTCATGTAATCCTTAATGTATGAGTAATAAAGTTTGTTTCGTTTTATGAAATCTTGCCTTTCGTTAATTATCCGTGCGTATTTATCATGTAAATATTCAAAAATAGGTAGGGGGAATCAATATGTTATATGATGTTGTAGTTATAGCCTGAAATTATTTGGTTTCTTGGGGTTGTTAGCCATCGTTGGAGACAAAAGAGAAATGCAGGGAGTGGGTTCGTAGTTGAGTCACATAAAGGTTTTGAATGACATGAATCATGACCAAATAATTTGGTGAGATTTTGTTTGGGTTTTGTAGGTGTTGTTTGGAGTTTGTATGAAACAAAGTACTTAGGCAAAAATTATGACCTTTTGTTTAGTTGAAGCACTCGTCGGTTAACTTAGGCATAAAACTTAAGTCTTGGGCTCGAATAGTGTCGGGCTCAATTTGTGGCCAGAAACCCAAAGGCCATACATGGTGCGTTGGTTTATCGTAAGGAATGGGCCAGAGCCCAATGTCATTTGGGTGGATTTGGTTTGGCGAGTAAGAAATGTTTAACGCACGTTTCATGACATATACTGTTACAAGATAGTTTTGAGGCCATTAGGACAATGTATTATTTACGTCAAAGTGGTTGTAAATAAAATATGTGTCAAACATATTTATTTCGACGAGAGGTGATAAAATATTGTAAGTTTATAAAAGTTTTTATAAGAATTTGTCAAATTGGTCCAAGTCGAGGGACTAGAATTGTTAGAAATTATATAAGTTTCAAATTAAATTTTTTTTTTTAAGAAATGTGTCAAGTGGCTCAAGTTGAGGGGCCGAAATTGTTATAAATTAATTCTCAAACTTGAAGAGTCCAAACGCTAGAGTGGTGTTATTCATATGTGGCGTGTTCAAAATTTTAAGTTATGGAGTTGCGTGTTTTACGTGATTTGTTTATTGCAACTTGCAATGTGAAGGCGGAAGTGGATATATATATATATATATATTATATATATATATATATATATATATATATATATATATATATATATATATATATATATATATATATTTTAACACGTATCCCCAAAACTAGTAGTTTTTTTTTTTTTTTTTTTTTTTTTTTTTGAAAATTTTTACCGTTTGAATACAAACGGTCATGTCTGCCCAAATAAAATAAAGAAAGAATATTTTCAAACCCTTATAAATACTACTGGCATGCTTGGGTTATTCACACACCCACACCAAAGAAAGTATTTCAATGGCTTGCAAAATGCCACACACCGCTGAAGAATTCCAACGATTTGTCAAGGCAGAAGCTGAGGGTAGTGACATGGATCGCCAAAAAGCTATTGTGAGGATCATCAAGAGATTTGAGTTTATGAAAGAACTGAAACGAGAGGATATGGAACACTACGCAAGGTGCCCCGACGTATCAGATGATAGGAGACGTGTGATTGACCAGTTCTTGCAGGACGAGTATCGTAAAGATGCTGCTGTGATTGAGTCGTTGTGGGATTGCGTCAGTCAGATACAGGCTCAGATTTATAATAAAGTTCGTTGGAGTTATGAAGAAAATTTTGGAACTGCTAGGGTTGGACAACCGCAACAACAACTACCACCCCAACAACACCAACCACCACAACCACAAGGTGCATCAAGTTCTTGTTCATCAAGAGTGGTTGTGCAACAACAACAATTGCCTCATCTGGATGATTTCCAACCAAGCTTTGAGGAAAATGTGGCTGTAAATGATGGTGGTTGGATTTCTGACATAGAGCGGGAGCTGAGCAGGTTGGAGACTCAGTGGGAAGGAGAGAAGTTGGTGAGCTTTGATTCTTATGATGACGGTTATGATTCCAACAATCCTCAAACTTGGGATCACCCAGACTACCTTTGAAGTCTAGGTTCATGTGTGTTAGATGTCTTAAATTCAATATTGTTTGTAATACTCAAGTATAATTTAAATAATATGATGTTTGAATGTTTAACTAAAATCTTTTGTGAGCACAATTTGGATGAGAATTTATTTATTCTGTCAGGTTTAGATATTTGTCTTGAATTATAAAAAAAATCTGTGCGGGTTACCTACCCGTTAAACAAAGAGTTTTGTTGATACAAATTTTTTACAAAGAGAGTTTTGGATAAGAATGTAGAGACAATTGCCGGATTATCGGCTTTTGGAAATGATGAAAATCATTTTGTCTTCGTGTGGTGAATAGTTAACGTATGTGGGTAGAATAGTAGTCTACGGCTACCGCCTTACATATTCCACTTTTTCCTCTTCACTACTCACATATCTCTCACCCAAGGATTTTTTTAAAAAAAAAAATGGCATACGCTTATTCTGTCCTCATTATTTTGTATGTTGTTGCAGACATCTTCTTGGCTTACATTCCAAAAGAAGATTTGGAGTTTTTGGATTGGATTATAGCACTTCTCATGCTAATCGTGGTTTTATCCGTTAGCGTGGACGAAATATGGGGGTAAGAGGTAGTGTTATAATAGGGGTGTTGTTTTGAATTTAGCACCATGCATTAACGTTTAGAGTGTTAATCACTCGTGTATTTTGTCGTGCAGGATATTCGAGGTGTTACACCCAGTTGTGGTTCTCGCTCTCGTAGGAGTAGTAGTGTTTTTCATCAGTTTGATTGGTCAACCAATTAGTGATGTTATGCTTTACTTAGCGATATTTGTAATGTTGGCATTACCAATGCTAATCATATCATTGTGTATAAATATTTGGGGTTTCTACTGAAATGAAAATTTTTTAGGTTTTTGTTGTTTTCGATTTCATACGCATGTTATTTCAGATATAAATAAACCTATCAATCCATATTTCGTTATTTACATGAAGAGGTGTCCCAAACCATGTAGCTAAGGAAATATAAAACTTAAGGTTTGGTGATTTACAATTTCTTGATTTGAATAAAAAGGCGTCACAATCCATTCAAATAATGACATTGTAAGCCATCTTAAGATTCTGACTTAACACTCATACTAATCGACAAAGTAATTCATGCGCGTATTATCCGGGATTATGGAGAGGGCAGGTCATATGCATTTATGATGACAGGAGTAAGATATTTAGGGATGATTGATACAGTAATCAAGATAGTGGGTGAGTGTATATGTCAATATACTAGAGTGTTGGTGTAGTATAAACTATTTAACTGTCACATAATCGTCTGGCAGATGGAAAGCACGGAGAGCGAAAGGCTATAAAATGTTTTGTTTGTAAAAGTAGTTATAGTTCGGATCTAATTTAGACCCGTTTCACTATAACCGAGGCTCTGATACCAATCTGTAACACCCCCAGTTTTTGGAAATATGCAGCGGAATAAAGATTGGGGGTTACTTCATGACATAGCAGTTTATTAGTAGAAAATGATTATCAATATAGTCATTTTAAAACATTTATCATTCGAATATCAGAGTTTACAAAATGAGGTCCCAATGGTTACAAGTTTATCAAAAAGGTTTTCGAATGATAGTAAGATTTATAGCCATTATAAGTATCCGTGCTCCTCCATGCCATCCTTGCTCATTATGGACCTGAAATACATGCTAAAAAGTGTCAACACAATGGTTGGTGAGTTCATAGAGTTTATATGTAAAATAGTTGATTTTTAAAATCAAAGAGTTTGTGAGATCATAGTAGTTATAAATAAGGGTTGATTATCAAAATCAAAGTGTAAGCAAATTCATAGAGTTTGCATAAAATCTGTTGATTTCCAATAGTTTCAAGTTTAGGTAATAATGGTAATAGATATCACTGTTAATGAAATAAGTCGCGGGTTACGTTGTTATACACCCGTAGTAGTTTGACTTTCCTACTCAGGTCGATAATTGAGTAAGTCCATAGTATTTGAGTAAAACGTTTGAATTACTCAGGTAGATAGTTGAGAAAATTCGTAGCAGTTATATAAAACATCTGAACACAAGCCAAGTAGTAGTAGTGAAACAATAGCATTGTAGTATAGGATATTGCCCTAAGCCTCATGACACTCAAACCTTAACATCGTTTTGCAGCCATAAGAGCTATAGAAATCTTATGGGATAAAAGCCTACACATAAGAATATGATGCAGGTGATAGGGGCCCTCGTCGTAGGTAGGAATTTGCCAGTTCCTACAGTTTCTCAAATAAAGTGCATTTGGTTACTTACCCAGCAACTCAAATGGGGCGTCAACTGCCAATAGATCTATTCACTATATTCGCGTTCACTCGCAAGTGATTAATGGGTCATGATATGAGGGACCTTTGGCAAAGCTAGTAACTTAGGCAATATCAATCAGGATAGCATATAGAGTAATACTTGTGTTCAGGTTCGTAGCATGTAATAGGTTTCAATAAACAAATAGAGTGTATCATAAATCGAGTAACATGTTTGAAATAAATAAGTAATAATTATAAGTATAAACGAGCATGTATCTCCCCCAAAATATTTAGAAGACAATTATAAAAGAGTAAGAGAGGGGCTATGACTCACAGTAATACGTAGGAGTTTAAAAATACTTGTGAAAGTAAAAGCAGTAATTGGGCATGTATCTCCCCCAAAGCATTTATAAAATGATTATAAAAATGGGGCTAAGAACTCACCTGAGTGGTACGGTGGTAGTGATAAAGATCTCAGTTACGTTAAAGGAATGGCTCCAACACACAACCTAGATAGTACGACAAGTTTTAGTGTTTTGATAGTCCATATGTGATTTTCGCGATGTGTTTTAGGGATGGAATGATTATTTGCGTGACGGTAATAAAACACGGAGCTTAAATGGTGTGATTGAATTTTAGAAATAATATATCAATATATACATATGCATATAAGTTTATATATATGTATAAGAAGAATGAATGAATTTCGAAATGCAAAGATGCAATGATATGAAGGTCGGAAAAGAAATAAATGTGAGAGTCTTGAATATAGTCCTTGGTCCATGTCCTTTGTCAGTTTTCAATTCTTATCCTAACGGTGTTAACGTTGCGCCGTTAGTCCTCGTTTTATAATTTGTCCAATAACAGTCCTCTACTTGTCCAAATATACAATATGAGCTTGGAATTTATTATTTTGTTACTTTTAGTCCTAATGTTCCTATTTTTACAGTTTTGGTCCTTGTTTTCACAGTTTTGCACTTTTAGTCCCTATAAGTGACGACGCGTTACATTTTTGGTCCTTTTTCACGAAAATTGTAGGAAACTTTATAAAACTTTTTCCGAAGCTTGTTTTAATATGGAAAAGCTTATTTTTACAGATTACACCTCAAAAGGACTTATTTTTAGCTTAATGGGCTTATAAGCCCACTCGGCTTATTTTTAAACTTTGATAGTTATCGAGTTTGTGACCAACACTTTGGCCAATTTAAAGTGTCGAGGAGTCCATATTTTTATAAACTTATAATACGAAAGTGAGAGTTCGCTGGGTGGTCGTATGAGTCGTGTAAAAATATTACATGTTCGTTAATCTAGATTGCAAGATACGGAGGCGTTTTCTAGCGACCTGAGCCGAGTGGTATATTAATAAATAGGACTTAGATTATTTTTCTGTTTTTGAAGCTGGTTATATGATCGAGTAGAAAGTGATTAGTAACGAGCTATGAGATGCATATGACGTGAGATAAAAGTGTAACAATGTATAACGAGACCCCTAGGCCCTCCAAAGTGGTGGCGAGTCACGTTACTATCTATAAATTTTGTACGTATAAAACAAAATAAAAATGTGAATTCGCATGCATGTATGAATAAGATTAGAAGTTTTTAGAGGTTGAGCATTCTTACTACACCTCAAGGGTGGTGAAGATGTCGAGTAGAAAGTAAGAGAAGCGTGACAGTTTCCTTTGTTTGGCTCGAACCTGAGTCGTGGTTGAAAAAGAAAAGAACTCGAGTAACTTTGAATGGCTTCCAACGTGAGTTCTTCACTCCTGGTTGCTCAGTAGCAGGTTTGAGAGAGTAAGGAGTTTATGAAATGGTTTATGTAAGAATGAAGTGAGGTGCATGGAAATGAGAAAGAGTGGTACGTTTATATAGTACGAAAACTTTGAAACTTTCTCAAAACATAAGACACTGTGGTGTCAGTTGATATGAATTGAATGTGGTTAAAGTTTTTCAAAGTTGGGGTCCTTTCAACAGTAGAATTCACTTAAATCATGGGAGTACATCTTTGTTTCAAATCAACATGTCGACATCTATTTTACTTGTATGCACGATTTGGAAATTATGTAGGACTTAGTGATAGTTGGTCAAATTTGAAATGTTTAAACATGAATTCATGCTAAGATTATTTTATGAAAGGAGTTTGAAATGAAAATGTCGAGATTTTAGAAAGTTACCTAAGAAATACTTACGTTTTATTAATATT
This sequence comes from Artemisia argyi, assembly GCA_030686995.1. Lineage (NCBI taxonomy): Eukaryota > Viridiplantae > Streptophyta > Magnoliopsida > Asterales > Asteraceae > Artemisia > Artemisia argyi. The sequence goes on from CM060678.1 coordinate 124,971,346, forward strand.
CACTAAAAGTTTTATAATAATTTGTTTAACATCTTAATTTAAAAATGACAACCGAAAAGAAAAAAAATATATATATACATAAAAAGGGAAAATGGCCAAGACTAAGACAGGGCTCGAACCCCCGACCTCAGTCTTAACAGCAGATGTCCCAACCATCTGCGCTAGCCACTTGTTGCTCTATATCATGCATTTATATGGTTATATTAGGAGTCGACTTGGTGGTGTTTTTCTACAAATCGATTCGCCATGCATGCATGTCCATATAAATATATTACTTACTCCACTCCCAACTGTCCTTGCATGGCATCTATAGTCAAAAGAAGTTGAATATTTCCGAGGTTTGTACAGTAGTAGCATTAAAGATTACCACCTGTTTTGGTCAAGGGTGCAGCAAAGCTCAGCAAGTTTTCCGGGGTAATTTGAAAAGGTGCTGGGTGAATTAGCAACGTGACAAGCACATTCAATTATTTTACTGTAATTTTCAAAGTTATATATATTATTTGGAGTAAGGCGGCTAAGGATATAGTAGAAGTAATTTGTATCCTTTAGTTTGTATAGCTTTTGAGTTAGTATTATTTGTATGTCGGTCGTACTCTAAAATAAATACAATGGCTTTGTTTTTAATGGTTTATTGGGCGGTCGAGTTTAAATAAACAAAGTGTTCGCTTGTTTTGTTAGTGAGCGACCAAGAGCTAAATTAATTAAGAGTGTGTTGGGTTAAGTAGCGAGACTCAAAGTATATATGTATATATATATATATATATATATATATATATATATATATATATATATATATATATATATGATTCAATTAATTGGGTTGTTAAATTATTGTGGCACGCGTACGAGTTCGTTCCAAATGACATGTGGACCGCGTCACATGAATGTAGTTTGTAATTGCATTGCAACAAAAAAAATTTAGCCCGAAAAAAAAGTGGTTAATTAAATCATGACGATAGATTACTCTCGGTAATCTTTTAAAATTAAGAGGGAAATTTTACGGGATGTTATATAAACAAATTCAAACAACTTATTGGGACCTGATTCCTCCATAGTGGGTCCCACACAAGTTCAGTTGAGCTTATTTGCTTAGTTGGTCAAACTAAGTCAACTGTGGTGGTAATAAGCTTCTACAGTGCGTATTAATAAGCTATAAAATAATTGTTTTTACAAAAGTTGTCTATTTTTAGGTATAAATTAGTTTTGTAAAAGAAAAATCCAGAAAAACAAATATAAAAATAAGTGATAGTTTCTATTTAATATAATTTAATTTTAATTTTCATTTTTATATTTTTATTAAGTAATTTGTAATTTTATATTTTTATTAATTTCCTTTTATATTAAAGTATTTTTGGTAATTTTATTAGATTTTTATATTATCATTTGGTATTTATTAGAATTAAAATTAGTTTTATTAATAAGTAATCAATAATTAAGTTATAAATAGCATAATTATTTTTTATAAAGCAACACCTAGTTTTTATATATTTTTTTAGCTTTTATATAACATAAAACATTTTTAGAAATTTTCTTGTAATTTTTACTGTTCATTTACTAGTTTTCATAATTTAAATAGTTTAATTAGATATTAATTAATAAATAGAATAATAATTAGTAAACTAGTTTAAAAATACATAAAATAAAGTTTTTATAATTTTTTAGGATTCCTGTGATGGTTAATTAAATTTATAAAAATCTTTTTAATTATCTAAGTCTTTTTAGTATTTATATTAATTTAAATCAGATAAATAATTAATTAATAATTAAATAGTTAATAATTAATAATAATTAGATAAATAGTAAGAAAAATATAATTTTATTTTTAAAATAAGTTTTATAATATTTTAGACTTTTACAAATTTTAATTTTAATTTTCTAGAATTATTTTACATTTTCTTATTTATTAGTTAATTATTATATAATTAATAATAGTAATTAAATAAATAATAATTAATTAAATAATTAAGTAATTATAAAATAAATATTTTAAGTTTATTTAATTTGCATTTAAGCCCCTAAGGTATGCAAATTACTACTTTAGTTAAAATTGTTTTTGTTTCGTACGTTTACTTAGAATTAAATTAAACGTACGCGTTTTTAGTTATTAAACGTTTTTAGATATCCAGCTTTCACGTAATCGTTCAAAATAGTTTATTTAAGTTATAAAACCCTAGTTTAATCACACATTCACACTTATACCCTTTCCTGTTCACATTCACTCGATCACAGATTCGTTTTTAATAAACCATCGCACACCTCGTTGGGACATTACGACCCGGGGAAACACTGTATTCCACGGAAGCATTGGCCTAGACTGTTTGACTTGTTGACCATTACTTGGTTAATATTATCTGACTGTTTCAGGCCAATCAAAATTTGGCGCCGCTGCCGGGGAGGTTGTGCGCTTATTCTAAAACGATTTTGCGTATTAGTGAACCTGAATACACGCTCATTGTATATTTACCCATCCTTATTCATATTATTATAATATAAAAACAAAAACAGTTCCCGAAAACATTTTAAAATTAGTTTTCAACGAACACAAAAACACAAAAATATTTTCCTTCTTATTAGTACTACAAAAATTTTTAAAAATACCAAAAATATTCACCTTTACCCTCCTACCTATTTGATTCTTTATTTTCTCACCCCCTAAACCCTTTGATTCTTTCTATGTCTTATTCTCACCCTCTTGTCTGTCAATGGCGTGGTAGTTCTTATAATGGTGGTAATTGCCCCAGTTGTGGCATGGTAGAGTCAGGAAACGGGTCTGTCTATAACCAGAATCCCTATTCATACCCTGACATGACTGATTCATTCCACCAGCTTCCACACCATGAGACTCAGCAGTTTAACTGTTGTGAGTATTGTGGTGGTTCACACTACAGTTCTGATTGTCAATCAGGAAGCACGCTTGTCTATGAGCAGGTTCCTGATAACAATTATGACTCAAACACATACGACTCACAGTCACATCAGTTCAACTGTTGTGAGTACTATGGAGGTCCTCATTTTAGCTCGGATTGTCAAACAGGGAATCCATTTCCTTGTAACAATTACGATTATTCGTTTCAAGACCCACCTCCACAGTACCAAATGAACCAAGCAACTCCTCAATACCAGCAAGACCTTTGTCTAGAGGTTCTTGAGAAACTTAAAGACCTAAAGGAGGAGTTGGCTAATATTTCGTCTCACAATGCACCAAGTTTTTCTTGTGTATATTGTGGGGGTCCTCATGATGATTTCAAATGTCAACCGTATTATAAACCTGAACATTGTTCTAGTTCTGATACATTCGGTTTTGACACATCCACACCCCACAGTCTCCACTCATTCCATATTCTCGTGATAAATCTATCGCGGAATTACTTGCAGAAGAACATACTGCTAGAGACGAAAGAAGCATGGAAGAATTACTAGTCTTAGAATAAGCAGCTATAACACGTTCCAAATTTCACAATGCTTCTCTTTTCGATGAAGATGATGAAAGTGATGATACCTCATCAAGTTCATCAGTTGAGACTCTTTCCATGGAAATACAGGGAGAAATGAGTATGGGAGAATTACTAGCAGCTGAACAAATGAAAATTATAAAATCCATGTATGCTAGCCCTTCTCATCTCCTTCAGTCTACTGATATCATACCCGAGGTTCCCACTCATTCTCTGAGCATGGGGGACGAGCATCTTGACACAATTCCTGTAAAGGAATCTAACGAATTCATAAAGTCTAGTGTTAAGGACCTTGTCTCAATCCCAAGTGAGTCACAGGGAATTTTTGATTATATGTGTGATATCTCTCCTCCTCTTGATTTTTCAAAAGATCATGTAGATACTCTCTCCGATTCTAACGATGATTGTACATCTTATGGAGAAATTGAGTATGTTGAGGCATCACTTCCCGAGTCTAATGTTGACTATCTTCTTGAAGAGTTCGCTGATGAACTCTCTCATATGGATCCCATCCCACCAAGGAATGAAAATGAAGTCTTTGACTTTGAAGCAGATTTGAGAGAGTTAGAATTCTTACCTACTCATGATCCTTCGATTGAACTCACTCAGATCAATCCACTTCCTCCGGAAAGTGAAAATGATTTGGACGAATTCGAGGCTTTTATGACTGAAGATAGTTCAATTTCATATGAAGTTAATGATAATTATCTTGATCCTGAGGGGGACATTCTTTTTCTAGAAAGTTTGTTAAACGAAGATCCACTTCCCCCTCTTCCACCCAAACAACTTCATAATGAGGAAATCAAATCAGTTGAGGAAACTGATAAATTTCCTGAGATCAAGCTTAAGGACTTGCCTCCTCCACTTGAATATGCATTTCTTGAGGAGGAAGTTCTTATCTTAATTTCTATTCAGATCTCCCTACTTTCCTTCACCTACCAGGTGATTTCTCCTGTTCTTCACTCCTTCGGGAATGAAGACACTATCTTTGACCCCGGCATTCTTATTTATAAATTTTGAGCCAGGGTCATTATATCTCATCGGTGTGGAACTTTCACGTGCTTCAAATGTTTATCCAAATATCTTGAATGAAAGTCCGATGCAGATTGTCTCTTCCACATCATGCTTCCCCATGGACAAATGAATTCAAGGTCGAGTCAAGCTAGCGAGTCGGTAATCAAAAACAGTAGCATGTACTTAGGGTTTTCACCCTAAGTGTGGGGGAAATACTAACCCACATGTTGTATATATGTATATATCCTCTAAAAAAAATGTGTGTACATAAACTTAAATAAAGGCTATAGAATATTTTCTTCTTACATTCTAAGTGTTGGTTTAACACCCGGTACTTTGAATATTGAGGACAATATCCAGTTCTAAGTGTGGGGGGAGATTCGTTATTCTAACGAATTTAAACACATGTTCCATCAAGAACCCCCATTTTAGCCAAAATTTTAAAAATTTTTTTTCACTTAGAACGCAATAAATGGTTATCAGTCCGCCATGTCTAACCCACATAAGGATTGGCTAATCCAGGAGCAAACGGTTCTTGGTAAAGATATCTCAAACCCGTTGATGGCTTGCAATTTGCCCAAAATTGTATGGTACCTCAACTCGCCATATCCTAAAAAGCGAATGAGTTGGCTAGCCCGCAAGATTATGGCTTGTGGTAAAGGCAGTGGAAAAACCATAATTGGTAATCAGCTCACCAAGATGTTGACTATTCCATCAAGAGTTGGCTAGTCCAGAAGCAAACGACTTTTGGTAAAGACTAATCAAATCCGTTGACAGCTGGTGGTTTGCTCAAAATCACACGATTATCAGGTGTACCACAGTTCTCACACCTGGCTACTCCAGAAGTAATGGCTTTTGGTAAAGAGTTTTTCAAATCCATTAAATTTTTCTCAAAAGATTGCTAGGGACTAGCAATGTTTTAGTGTGGGGGATTGATGAGTGTCTAAATACTCATCATTTTATACCAATCTGAGCTGCCAAAACATCCAAAAACACTCAAATATGCATCAAAATACTGAAAATATTTTAGAAGTGTGTTTTATATGTTTCAAATGCAAAATAATCAAAAACAGATGAAAAACGTACAAAGTTTGCATAATTGGCAGTTTCAGTCCCTCAAGTTTCATAAATTGTCAAAACTAGTCCCTGAAGGTTTAAAATGAATAAAAAGTAAACTTAAGTCCATGGGAAGTCAAAATTATTCACAAATAGTCCCTGGATAAAAGTTTACACATATTGGCAACTTTTACCCCTCAAGTATCAAAATTGGCAAATTAGTCCCTGGGTAAATATTACCCTTGTACTATTCATAACTTTTAATTTGGAACATTTTGATAACTTTTGGAAAAATTACAATTTTACTCCCCTAAACTTTAGAAAATTACATAAATGGTCCCCGGGGTGTTTTAAATTGTAATAAATGAAAGATTATCATTTAAGGTCCCTATACTATTCAGCTTTTACAAAACTGGACCTTTTGATAACATTTTGGGAAATTACATATTTAGTCCCTCAAAAATCCGAAAATTACATAAATAGTCCTTTAAGATTTAAAAATGGAAAATATGTAATTATAGTCCTTGGTTTATTCTAACATGGCATGTTTGGTCCTTTGAATAAATTTGGAAGTTTGCCATAACAGGCCCCTCAAGTTTTTGCAATTTACACCTTTGGTCCCTATGGTATAAATACAAACGGACCCTTTATTTATTATAACCCAACAAAACCAAACCCACTTTACACTAATCCACCCCTTGGCCCTTTTTTGTGATCCAATCCCAAAGCCCAAAATAATAAGCCCAACCCCACCCTGGTATTTAATACCAGGGTCAAACCCAGTCAACCCACACCCCTTCCCTCTCATCCCTCTCCCACACCACTGTGTCACCAAAACCACCATGGTTTTCTTCTCACCTCCACCACCTGTCCTCCAACTCTCACCCACTCCTTCACCACCTCACCACAACCTTCCAAGACCCTTAATTACCCTTGAATTACTCACACGCAACGAATAACTGGCCTAGGATATTTTGGCGCGAAAAAGGTATTTTGAACGGTGTGGATTACTTTGACCATATCAACGGCTACAAATTGGTGGGATAGTCTCAGAAAGCTGCAAGGACTTCAAAGGATATCTATAAAGAAGAGGAGAAGCAGAGATAAATGAGTATTAGAATAGCTTAGTTTAATATAAATCGTAGTTAGTGTAATTTCTTTTTCAGTTGTTCCTTTCAATTCAAGTAGCTTGTAATCTTCAATTCAGTGTAATCTAAACTAGTTTTGATCATAAATTTCAAGTTTCAGTTTGTATTTCAATTGGTGTTCATTTTTACTAAAAAATCTCAAGTTTGATTAATGTTGTTATTACTTGATTACAAGGACTAATAAAGCTTCCATAAGCCTTGACAAAGCTTCTGTAAGCTTCATTAACCTTAAAATCCAGTTGAGAGCTTTATTATAAAAATACTTAAAAAATACAAGAAAATATAAAATAAATAAAAAATGAAGAAAGATGATGAAACAAGCAATGGAGCATGGTGATTTTTGATTATACTGGTTATAGTGCTCATTGGTGAGCTTTAGGAAAGGTACACAGATCTTGGTTCTATGGTTCATTGTCTCTCAGTCACATACCACTTGTAAGTCAATAGTTTGATCTTTGCATTTAACTTTTCTTACTATTAGTAGTTATATTTTACTGCTTAATTACTTTTAAATATAGTTATTAAATTGGTTAAGATCAGTAGTTAGGTATTTTTAGGTCTAATCCTAGTTTAGTTAGTATAAACCTTCAATTCAGAAATTAAAGGGGTGTTTGGCACAGGGGAGTACCCTGTGCATTTGTGGTATTTAGTGGTTAAGTTTTGTGTTGACATTCCATATTAGGTCTTAATAGTCTATCTACAACATAAAATTAGTTGCTTGTTTGATCTAAAAGTCAAATTCACCACTACACTTACCTATTTGTTAACTGTATGGGCAGTTGGCCCATAAACTCACACCATTAGCTTATATCTTAAAGCTTTAGCTTAGTTTAGGTCTCTTATAGTATAATATAACTTAATTAATCAGTTAGAAGTGTTAGAAATCCAAAATAGTCAAACTAGTTAAGTTTTACAAAAAGTCAAATTGTGCTTGTGTAGGAAAACCTAAAAACTCCAAGATTTCTTGTGAATTTTGTATTAGGTTTTAAGGTCTGAAATTTGTTGTAGTAATAGACTCCCAACACAACTTTTGAATCCCACAAGTTTTATATTTTTAGGATTTTTACACTGGGCCCCAGTCACCCTCAAAGTCACTTGCAGGGAAAACCATTCCCCTGCATCATCAGTTACCCACCCATCACCACCACTTTGGTGGTGATTTGTGGCCACCTCAGTGGGCCCCACACCTTCAACTTAGTTTCTTTGAACCCCCCTCCTACCAGGGATCATAAGTTGACCACTTATTTGACATAGTACTCAGTGGACCCCACCTGTATAAGACTCTCAAGTTTGTCCCTTTTCTGTGTTGTTTTTGGTTTGTGAAATTGCTTAATCTTGCTTATTAGCTTATCTACTAAGCTTATTTAGCATAATTTAGCTTAAACAAGTTCAAACAACTTATTGGGACCTGATTCATCCATAGTGGGTCCCACACAAGCTCAGTTGAGCTTATTTGCTTAGTTGGTCAAGCTAAGTCAACTGTGGTGGTAATAAGCTTCTACAGTGCTTATTAATAAGCTATAAAATAATTGTTTTTTACAAAAGTTGTCTATTTTTAGGTATAAATTAGTTTTGTAAAAGAAAAATCCAGAAAAACAAATATAAAAATAAGTGATAGTTTCTATGTAATATAATTTAATTTTAATTTTCATTTTTATATTTTTATTAAGTAATTTGTAATTTTATATTTTTATTAATTTCCTTTTATATTAAAGTATTTTTAGTAATTTTATTAGATTTTTATATTATCATTTGGTATTTATTAGAATTAAAATTAGTTTTATTAATAAGTAATCAATAATTAAGTTATAAATAGCATAATTAGTTTTTATAAAGCAACACCTAGTTTTTATATTTTTTTTAGCTTTTATATAACATAAAACATTTTTAGAAATTTTCTTGTAATTTTTACTGTTCATTTACTAGTTTTCATAATTTAAATAGTTAATTAGATATTAATTAATAAATAGAATAATAATTAGTAAACTAGTTTAAAAATACATAAAATAAAGTTTTTATAATTTTTTAGGATTCCTCTGATGGTTAATTAAATTTATAAAAATCTTCTTAATTATCTAAGTCTTTTTAGTATTTATAATAATTTAAATCAGATAAATAGTTAATTAATAATTAAATAGTTAATAATTAATAATAATTAGATAAATAGTAAGAAAAATATAATTTTATTTTTAAAATAAGTTTTATAATATTTTAGACTTTTACAAATTTTAATTTTAATTTTCTAGACTTATTTTACATTTTCTTATTTATTAGTTAATTATTAGATAATTAATAATAGTAATTATATAAATAATAATTAATTAAATAATTAAATAATTATAAAATAAATATTTTAAGTTTATTTAATTTGCATTTAAGCCCCTAAGGTATGCAAATTACTACTTTAGTTAAAATTGTTTTTGTTTCGTACGTTTACTTAGAATTAAATTAAACGTACGTGTTTTTAGTTATTAAACGTTTTTAGATATCCAGCTTTCACGTAATCATTCTAAATAGTTTATTTAAGTTATAAAACCCTAGTTTAATCACACATTCACACTTATACCCTTTCCTGTTCACATTCACTCGATCACAGATTCGTTTTTAATAAACCATCGCACACCTCGTTGGGACATTACGACCCGGGGAAACACTGTATTCCACGGAAGCATTGGCCTAGACTGTTTGACTTGTTGACCATTACTTGGTTAATATTATCTGACTGTTTCAGGCCAATCAGAAGTTCAGAAATTGTGATGAAGAAGGTGTGATTTGATAGTGTTTTGGATGGTTTAATTTATAGTGATAAAGGATTGTGGAAAGGAGTGTTTGGATTAGATGTTAGTCCATACAAAAATGGAGGTTCCTAATGATTTGGAAAACTAATTGTGGGTTGTCATATCATGGAAGTCAATCCAATGAAAATGGTGAAGTGAGAAGACAAGGTTTGCACTAAATGCTTAGTGGTTTTGGTAAATTTGTTGAAGTATAAATCTCAGGGATTTCAAGGATCCTTTAGAAGGGTTCCTTCCTTTATGTGTGAAGGGTCCTTGGGGTGGTTATGGCTATTTTTGAAATTTGGCGGGAAATGGTTTTGGTTGAGTTATAAGGAATGAGAAGTACCCTATTGTGCTAAACACATTGCAGGGAATGGGTTTCTATCTAAAAGGATTGGATTTTGGTGTTTGGATATTGAAATGTTGAAAACAAAAACAAAATTTCTGCCGGCAACTGGCGGAACCCTCAGGATACACAGGCGGAACCCATTTGAGGGTATCGTCTGGTCCGTTGGACCAATTCTGGGTTTCCTAGAAAATACACTGGCGGAACCCAATTTTGGGTACCGCCAGGGCTGAAAAAATTGGCAGTCCGCGTTTTTGACCCGCGAGACGATTTTCAAAATTTTCGAAAACTCCTAAAATCAAAAAGATAATGCATTTCTGGTTAGGCAATGCAAAAAATAGACACGTAAACACACATATCATATGAGCTTGACCTTGAGATCGAGAATTTCACTATACTTAGTGAAAATAACATAAACATGAAAATTTGACAATTTGCCAAAAGTTGTCTTCCTGCATCAAAGTTAGATAATACATGTTCCAAATAGTATCAAACATTGTACCAACCCACAAGTACATCACAAACATTGTTTAAACAACCAAATTTGTTCAAATAGCACCTAGTGCCAAACACTCCTACACACCCGCACTCATTGACGGTCGATCTTATTCTTGAGATTTCCAAGGAATCTTCCAAGATTCTTAAACATCCCCTTTGTTTGCTTGAACTCCGCCGACTCATTAGGAATATCCGGAAGTTGGGATAGGTATTCTAGAGGTGGGAGCCTAGAGTTTGGCAAATTGTCATCTTCACTCATTGAGGAAGATGATGATGAGGACGTTTTCCTTGGGCTTTGTACACTCTCTTATCACTAAGTGGGACAAAGGTGTGTGGAATGAGAGAGTAGTCAAGACGAAGACCGTTTGGAGTTGGTGGAATGGATGAGATGAACCTAAAGAGACGGGTCAAGAGCATTCCATACGGCATAACCGTTGTGCCATGCACGGGAATGTCGGCCATTCTCTTGGCCATGTAGTAGGCAAGGTTGAATGGTTGCCTAACAGACAAGGAGTAGAGCATGTAGCAAAGGCAAAGGTTGATATGATCTCGGTTTCCTATGGTGCTAATGACATTTGCTCTAAGGACTTCCTCCCATTTCTTGAATTGGGGCTTAAGTTCATTCATTTCCATTCCATATGGGTCCTTATCGACCTCATTTCCCGAACGGGTTCTCCTAGTATTGGTTGTCCTAACAAAGAGGTGGTCACGAAGTACATCTTTTGACACAAGAGGTGTGTCATACGGATGGATGCGGTCTTAGAGGTTGTCAAGAGTTGAGAGGGAGTGCAAGTCGGAATAGATGCAAGTACCACGGTTTGGGACACCTATGATTTGACCAAACTCCTCAAGAGTGAAGGAGTATTGATGACCACTAGTCCTAAAGTTGATAGACATGTGACCATAATCATCTGTGGAGAGGACGGCGGATGCATAGAACTCTAGAATGAATCTAGGACAAATAGGCTCGTCGATATTCAAAAGACACTCAAAGTTTGTGCCTTCTAGGAAAGACGGGTCAATGGTTCTACCCTCATGGACATAGTGTTTTTCTAAGGCTTTGAAAACGTTGACTTGGTTTGGGGTAAGGCCTTTGGTTTTGTGGTGTTTTGGTAGGTACTTAATGGTGTCCTTGTGGTCGTAGTGGGTTAGAGGAGGCATGATGATTCCTAGAACAACAAAATTTCACATTTTAGTTTAAGTAAACTACTATTATAATGTGGATGTTCTAGTGTGTGCCTATATGAAAACAATGTGGAGGTGCGGTTATCTTGACTCATTTTGATGCTTCAAAAACGTTTTATAATGCAAGTTTTGTTATAAAACAAAAGATAACCCAAACACTCCTAGTTTAATGTAGCTTCGTTTGAATGTACCCGAAAATACATATTGGTTATGTATTCCCTTTAGCATTCAAGAGACATTATGCAAGTGATGTTTTAAACATAACGTTTTGATTTTGTATTCTCAATGTGAGACGAAAAAATATTTGTCCTATTTGTGAGAAATTTATGGAAAGATTTGACATGGGGTGCTTTAGCAAACATGTTTACACTAAGTAAGAATGCAATTCCTAACTATGGGGAACATGATTAGTTTTGTTAAACACCTAATTTTATGCATGAGTTTCTCAAGTTTAATGCATAACCCCAAGTTTTTGTTTTTGTGCAAAAATAGAATTCCTAGACTCAGATCAGGATTGTAATCAAGTTTAGAATACTTACAATGATGATTGATTTGCAATGTTAGTGAAGGGAAGACCAAGAAATCGTAGGTATGGATGGATGGTAAAGTGAATAGTAACAGTTTGGGAGTGGTGGTATGAGATAATGGGTGTTTGGTTTAATATAAACAAAAATATTGATTCTGCAGGTCGGCGGACATGGCGGACCCCTGAAATGGGTTCCGTCCGTTGTGTCTGAGGGTTCCGTCGACTCTGCTGAGAAAAAGAGTTATGGATTTGTTTTGATTTTTGTGATTTTTATCTAAAGTCCAGAACTACAATGTAGGTTCCATGAGTCCTAATCCTAGGCTAAGAAGGTTAAAAGGTTCACGTTTAAGGAGTTTTGTGAGAATGTCGGCTATGTTGTCTTCGGAAGAAACTTTCTCAATTGAGATATTTCCTTTTTGAACGTTGTCACGAAGGAAATGATGACGGATTTCAATATGTTTGGTAGGAGCATGTTGAACCGGGTTTTTGCTAAGATCAATGGCACCTTTGTTGTCACAAAGAATTGTGATGTCGTTGAGTTGAATTCCGTAGTCGACAAGAGCTTGCTTCATCCAAAGAGCTTGTTGACATGCCTTTCCGGCCGAAACGTACTCGGCTTCTGTTGTTGAGATAGCAAGAGCCGTTTGCTTTTTAGAGAACCATGAGGTGAGACAATGTCCAACAAAAGTACAAATACCACTTGTACTTTTTCTATCGACATAGTCACCGGCATGATCCGAGTCGGCATACACTATGGTGTCTATTCCCGTTCCTTTGGGATACCATAAACCTAAATGTGTAGTGCCCTTAATATACCTAAAAATCCTTTTAATGGCTTCGAGATGGGTAGTCTTAGGATCTTCTTGAAAACGAGCACATAGACAAACACTAAACATAATGTCGGGTTTACTAGCCATTAGGTAAAGTAGACTACCAATCATACCTCTATATTTAGTGCTATCTACGGATTCACTTTCCTCATCCTTGGTGAGTTTAGTTTCCATGGACATGGGTGTTTTGATTGGTTTCGAATCTTCTAATCTAAATTTCTTAAGCATGTCCTTAATATATTTAGATTGGTTAAAGAAGATACCATCTTTTAGTTGTTTAATTTGGAGTCCTAGGAAAAAGTTGAGTTCTCCCATCATACTCATTTCAAACTCGTCATACATGATTTTTGAGAAATCCACACATAATTCTTGACAAGTTGATCCGAATATAATGTCATCAACATAGATTTGGACTATGATAATATGTGAATCTTTCTTCTTAGTGAAGAGAGTATTATCAACTAAGCCCATGGTATACTTATGGTCAACTAGGAAGGTTTTAAGTCGATCATACCATGCTTTTGGAGCTTGCTTAAGTCTGTAAAGAGTCTTTTTAAGTTTGTAAACATGATTTGGTTTTTCAAAATCGATGAAGCCCGGTGGTTGAGCAACATACACTTCTTCATTTATGACTCCGTTTAGAAATGCACTTTTGACGTCCATTTGAAAGAGTTTAAAATTGTGTGCACATGCATATGCAAGTAAGATTCTAATTGACTCGAGCCTAGCAACCGGAGCAAAAGTTTCATCGTAGTCAATGCCTTCTTATTGGTTATATCCTTGTGCAACTAGCCTAGCTTTGTTTCTAGACACAATTCCATTTTCACCCATTTTATTACGAAAGACCCATTTTGTTCCAATTATAGTTTGACTCTTTGGTTGAGGAACTAATGTCCATACATCATTCCTAACAAATTGGTTTAACTCTTCTTGCATTGCTATTACCCAAGATTCATCTTTAATGGCTTCATTAATGTTTTTCGGTTCAATGGTTGACACGAAACAAAAGTAGTTGCTTTCATTTTGAACTTTTGACCTTAGTGTTCTTTTGTTAATGTTGCCTATGACACCATCTAATGGATGACTTTTTGATTCTTTGACATTGACAAGTTCTTTGTTTAATAGTTCATCTTCCTTGTCATTACCTAAAATCTCTTGACTTTCTATTGCTTGGCTTTCAACTAAGTCATCATCTACCAAAGGTGATGTCTTAGAGGGAGGTGGACTCCCGTCAAATGTTACGTTCAACGATTCCTCGACTCTTAAGGTTTCTTTGTTCAAAACAATGTAAGCTTTACTATTTTGTGAATATCTAAGAAATACACCTTCATAAGACTTTGGGTCAAATTTGGTGAGATAATCCTTGGTGTTAAGAATGAAACATTTACTCCCAAACACTCTAAAGTATCCTAATGTAGGCTTTTTACCTTTATATAGTTCATAAGGAGTTTTATTCAAAAATGGTCTAATTAAGACTCGATTTAAAATGTACGTTGAAGTGTGAACGGCATTACACCAAAACTTTTGTGGAATGTTTTGTTCATTAAGCATTGTTCTACTCATCTCTTGCAATGTCCGGTTTTTACGTTCTACTACACCATTAGGTTGAGGAGTACGTGGAGCCGAAAAGTTATGAGTAATACCATTAATATCACAAAAGTTTCCAAATTGAAATTCATTATCAAATTCACGACTGTGATCCGTTCTAATAGACACAATATTAGACCCTACTTGATTTTGAATTTTCTTACTTAGAATCTAAAATTTATCAAAAGCTTCATTTTTACTTTTCAAAAATTTTGTGCAAGTATATCTTGAGTAATCATCAACTATGACCAAAATGTAGAAGTTACCTCCATAACTTTGTATAGCGGATGGACCAAATAAATCCATATGCAAAAGATCTAGACACCTAGATGTAGAAACCAAGTTTTTAGCCTTATGGCTACTATGGACTTGTTTACCGACTTTGCAAGCATCATAAAAGTGTGGGTCATATTTCAACTTAGGTAGGTTTCGAACTAAGTCTTTGGAGGAGAGGTTTTGGATTAGTCTCATGTTAGCATGTCCTAAACGTCTATGCCATAAAGTTGAAGATTCATCTAATGAGGTAAGACAAAGTTTGTCTCTAGATGTTGGATCCATCTTCATGACGTACACATTGTTCTTAAGGACACCTTTGGCTATGGTTATACCATCTTTAAGTATTTTACTTCCGTTTTCACTAAAAAGGACATTATACTTATTACGATAAAGTTGACTAATACTAAGGAGATTAAAACCTAAGTTATCAACATGAGCAACATCATCTATAAAAAGGGAGTCATGAGAGATTGTACCTTTTCCGATGATTTTGCTCTTAGCTTTACTACCAAATGTAACATTACCTCCGTCACATTTGTGATAAGTAGTGAAGAGGCTTTTGTTACCCGTCATGTGCCTTGAACAACCGCTATCTTTAATCTATTCATCCGGTTCCAAACAAACTTTGAGGCACACCTATTTTATGAGAAACACTCAAACATTTGGTCCCCAATTTCTCATGGGTCCATTTTGGTTAAGCATACCATTAACTTGTTCCAAATATGAAAATAGAGCGTAAGGGTTGCATGACATGTAATTTGAAGTTTGGTAATGTCCCGGAGTGTTTTGGTTCCAAACATGTTGGTAGTTTGGTCGAGCGTTGAAGTTGCTCTTTGGAAAGGGGCGTTTGGGAATTGGAGTCTTAGGTCTTGGTTGAGTAGTCTTAGTTCTAAATTCATTTTTACTAAGTCCTACTCCAGTTTTAAACACAGGTTTTGTTCCATTTTTATACGTAATTTTAACAAATTTTGAATGATCCGATGTGGATGGAGTTACTGCTGCAGCAGACCTGGCGGAACCTTCGGGTCCAACGGGCGGAACCCTAGATTGGGTTCCGTCTGTTCCGCGGGCTACTGTAGCAGTTTTGTTTGTTTCTTGTGCAATCTTTTCTTGTTTCGTTTGACCCTTTGAAGTTTCTATTTTCATGAATCCTAGTCCTGTTTTATCAAAGGGTGACTTTTGAATTTTCATAATTTCATCCGCACAAGAAATGCTCTTATCGAACTTCTTAAACTTTGTGGTTTGTTTTATTAGATCATTTTGAGTAATCTTAAGTTTCTCAACTTCGAGTTTAAGTTCTTCACATGATTTGCAAGAAGTGTCAATACCTTTACTCTTTTCTAATCTCTTAGCTTTTTCTTTTAATTCATAAACTTCATTTTCTAAAAACTCCTTTTTAGTTTTCAAAAACTTATTTTTGTTTATGATTTTTAAGCTCAATTCACAAAGTTTGTTATATTCTTTTTGTAAGGTGTCATCATCAATAGAGGAGTAAGATGAGTCGGAGAATACCTCATTTGAGTTGTGAGCCATGAGAGCAATATCATCATTCTTTGGCTCATCGTCATCTCCTTCATAGTCACTCCAAGCACCACCCACAGAAGCTTGTTGAGGTTTGCTCTTGGGTGGTTTTGGACATTCTCCTACAAGATGACTTGTGTCTCCACACCTATAACATTTTCTTTCAACTTTTCCTTTCCTATCATCACGATCTTTTCGGAAAGTTTTCTTGTCATCTTTAGGTTGCCTTACAAACTTTCCTCTTCTACGAAAGAACTTCTTAAAGTCTCTAACGGCCATAGCATATTCCTCATCATCACTATCCGAAGTAGATTCTTCATCATCACTTGATTGGACTCTAGCTTTCAAGGCAATGGACTTAACTTTTTCTTTCTTGCCTCTAACTAGTTCCGAATCTTTGTCCATTACCATTTCATGAACTTTGAGGTTTCCAATTAGCTCATCAAGTGACATGCTTGAAAGATCTTTGGATTCTTCAATTGCCGTCACTTTTGCTCTCCACTTCGGATGGAGTGCTCTAAGAAATTTCCTGACAAAGTTCTTACTACAAAAAGATTCATCAAGTGCTTTAAGTGAAGTAATAATAGTGTTAAACCTAGCAAAAGCATTATCAATAATCTCATCTTCGGAAATAACAAATTGTTCATATTGTTGAACAAGAAGATCAATTTTGTTATCTTTAACTTGTGAGTTTCCTTGATGAGTGACAATCAAAGATTGCCAAATATCTTTGGCGGTTTTACACAAAAAGACTCTTTCATATTCTTTCTTAGGTAAAGCGTTGTAAAACATCATTTTAGCTTCATTATTTTTACCAATCAATTTCTTTTGATCATCATCTTTAATGTTAGTAACTACGTTATCACCATCAATGATTATATACCATAAATCAATATCTTTAGATTTCACGTAAGTTTCAAAACGGTTTTTCCAATATATAAAACCATTTGCTTCAAAGAGTGGTGGTCTTTGCATAGATTGCCCTTCTTTGTAATTTTCAAAATCCATGGATCGTTTCAAGTTTTAAAACACAATATATTTTAAAAGCTTGAGTAACGTAGCTCTTGATGCCAATTGTGGAAAACTAGAAGGGGGGTTGAATAGTTTACCATTTAAAATCTTTTTAACTTGTTTAGTTAGCTTTGAAACTTTCTGTTTGATCAAAGATATATACACAAACACAATATATAACATGCAAGTAAATGAAAGAAACGATCAAACCACAACACGAGTATTTATCGTGGTTCGGCTACAAGGACTCTTTTTCCTTGCCCTACGTCCACGCCCCGAGTATCCAACTCGAGAGTTTCTTTCACTAGTCAACAAGCTCCTTTCACCGGTGGAGAAAACCTTACACGTCGCTTATACTTTTACCGACACTAAG